>CM058042.1:23536021-25936021 GCA_030169165.1 Centaurea solstitialis | reverse complement strand
CTGATTCATTTCAGTTCATGTATATATTGCAGGGCTCATTTCATCTTGATTTTTTACTCCACAGATTCCATTCATCTTGTGACACTGAATGAAGATAAGACTCATAAGACTCCAAACTCAAGGCGATAAGAGGCTGTTTGTTAATGGCTTATAGTACGAAAGGGTTTGATCGATTTTGCTAACTTTCTGCCCAAATTAGAGTAATAGTTGACTTTTAAAAGGAATTTGATGGAATTAGAATGACAAATTCCTTTGACCAAATTCCTTAACGATGTTTGGTTCGCAGAATGAACTGGATAGAATCTTTGAATTCCATTGAGTTCTACAAATTAAGGAATTCATCATTCATTCATTAGCTCAAGTGAAAGAACTGAATTCCGATCAACCAAATACTAGGTCAAATTCCATTCCAATTCCTTCAAAGTTGGATTCCAATTCCATCAAATTCCATTAGATGAACTAAATGCCCACTTAAACATATCATCATCTTTTAACCAAAACTCATATAATTTCACTATTTTCTCCTAGTACCTTGTGTATAACTTAACAAATATCTCATCCTTTTCCTCTAAATTACAATAACACCATATAAATTGTGTAAAAATTTAGCTTTTAAAAGACGTTCTATTCTAATCCCTCTTTTCCTGAAGTAAGAAAATGATACATTTTGTGGCCCTAAACTCCATGGTTTCTTCCTTAATTTCCTCTTCCAGATTTTATTCTAAATAACATATAAATCAAAAGTTTTGCCGTCCGAATAAAAAAACACATAAATCAAAAATCATCAACAGAGAAAAAATGGGGACCTAAATGCAAATCAGCTTACACTAAAAATAAATTACAAAAACATCAGAAAAACAATCCCGAAAAACAAGAAGAGATGGATATGAAAAGAGTACCTGATGATTCGGAGAAAGTGTGTTGAAAAATCAGCGATTTTAGGGCGACTTGTTGTTCGATAATATTATTATGTAAAGAAATTGTATTTGTATTTGTATTTGTATTTGTAATATGGGGAATAGAATATAATAGAATATAATAAAAGTAAAGAAAAAGAAGCGTCGTTTTTATACCTTTTTTGCTGATTCTAGACTCTTCCGTTTTTCCTACGTGTAATCTACTAGGATTCGAGCCTACCCACCGTCACCAACCGCCATCGTGGAATTCAAAATGTCATCCTTGAAATTACATTTTTCTCCCTTTACTTTTCTCTAATCTACCATTTTCGTCTCGGTCGTAGGAATTTGACAAAGATGAACCCACCTACAAAGTGCGCTTTCACTTTTAACCTATTTTAGGCTTAGGCCATTCGCAGCCGTATAGGTCATACCATCTGTACAGACTGTCACCTCAGCGCTACATCAGTTTTACCACTATCTTACCATTTCATCCATAGCCGTACAGGTCATACCACCTGTATTACTTAAATAATAAAATATATATATATATATATATATAAATAGAGGAAAGTTCAAATGTGAACCACTTTTTGGTTGTGAACGTGAGGACAACCGAGAGCGCGACACGTGGCGACTTTGAGTGTGGTCTCCCTCTTTAATGCAATGCCCTCCCATGAATCGCGCCTAGTCATCCGCCGTGGATCTGACGTGGCGTCTAGTCATCCGCCACGTGTCGCGTTCTCGGTTGTCCTCACGTTCACAACCAAAAAGTGGTTCACATTTGAACCCACCCTTATATAAAATATATATAATATATATATTGTATGTATATTATATATATATATGTGTGTGTGTGTGTTTGCTTCTTGTTGTTGAACGGTAAGGAGCCACAGGTCATACCACTTGCAGGCACCACAATGGTGTTACCGTCTGCAAGGTACATGTACTGGTTCCAAACAGACTTGACCACGAATGGCCTTATAAGGTGTCGGTCGGTTCATTTTTTGTTAAGACTTATATGAATATAGCTGTTTGTTTAGATATTGTTGTCTGTGTATGTTAAGAGATAAGTTGTTGTTCAGTTGTTATGCTGAATAAAATGTCTAAATAATATAAATGATCATTTTACTCCTTTGAATTTGATAAGATTTTTCATTAACCAAAAAATGAGTTCGCTTGTTTTGTTGTTCCCATTTTTCCAAGTTCCCAAATAATATTCATACTCTTCCTGTTAAGATGGAAAATAACAAGAGAAGAAAAAACCCATTAACATCGAAATTAATAAAAAGCACCAATAAGGCACTAATCAATACAAAATTTACCTCTGCCGATTCATATGAAATGCATTCACAAACAAAAACCCATCTATATTGATGAATTGTGTTGGTGGTTTTATGTGGTTTGTTTAAATTTTGGGTTTGATATCTAAGACAGATTATCTAAATTAATTGATTTTGATTTTTAATTTGTAGTTTCTCCACTTAAAATGTTAGTTACTAAATTAGGCCATCCGCTAAGGACCGGTAGAGAGGGCCGGTACCCCTCATACCGGTCGGTACACATCGTAGTGGATGAGGGGTAGGGTCACCGGTACCCTCTCCACCGGCACCCCCACACCGTTCAAATTAATCCTTTTTTCTCTCTCTCTATCTCTCTCTCTCTTCTTTCTCTCTCTCTTCTTTCTCTCTCTATCTTTTATTTTTCTTTTTTTTTAAATCAATTAATTAATGAGGGGTATGAGGGGTATGATAGTGGATGAAAGGTATGGGGTTGGTAGGTAGTGGTAAAGATAATGGAAAGCTGATGTGGCAGCTGATGTGACAACAGGTATGAGGGATACCATAGGTACCATAAAGGATATGCGAAACTAACTATTATGCAAAACTAACTTGTTCTTAAACAAACTCTAGGAACCAAAAATTTGATATTCTCTATAACTTTATTAATTAATGAATTTCTGAAACTTTCTATTAAATAAATATTTTATATATCTAATCAAAAAAATTTATTAAAATAAATTACGTGTAAAAGAAATATTTTTATATTTATTTTTAGAAGTATGTTAGTAAAAAGGATTATTCTTAAAAAAATCAAAGTTTAAAAAGGTAAAATAATCAAGATAATTCTTATATATCTTTTAGGTTGAGAAATTAAAATTCTCAAAATAAAATATTGAAAATTAAGTTAGCTAAATGATATGGTCAAATTATAAGTAATTAAACTAATAACAAAAAAAATTAAGGATAAAAATCATTGATTACTTAAATAATTTATCACTGCAATAAAATTAGATTTATATGATCTCAAAAAAAATTTAAACATCATAACAATAGATTTTTATAAGATGTTTGTTTTTATAGGAAAGTTGTTTAAATATGTCAAATAAAATTGTTAATGTGGTGTTTTGTATTATAAATGTTCTAAAATTTTGTTAAGACATTCAAAAGTGTTCTATAAAACTTATTACAACATCTTTAAATATAAAAAGATTTATTTAATATTTTATTTATTTTAATAGATTTGATTTTGGATTAGATATATAAAATATTTTTTAAAGAAAGTTAAAAACCATTAATTCTTAAAAAAGATTAGATTTTAAGTCTGATTAAAATCAAATTAGTCTTTTATAATAATTAGTAGAGTTAATTACATATTTGGTCCCTGTGGTTTACACAAAATTACGATCGTGGTCCCTGAACCCTAAAATTCATGCCTACGGTCCATGTGGTTGCTATTTTGTTACGACCGTGGTCCCTCGGCCTAACTTTCGTCAAAAAAGGCCGTTAAGTTATATCACGTGCCCTCCACGTGAGGGCATTATCGTCACTTCCATTTTCCCTCTCATTTTCCCTCATTCTTTTTAGGGGTTATAATCAGATTCTATAAAGTATTAAATGAGAGGGAAAATGGAAGTGACGATAATGCCCTCACGTGGAGGGCACGTGATATAACTTAACGGCCTTTTTTGACGGAAGTTAGGCCGAGGGACCACGGTCGTAACAAAATAGCAACCACAGGGACCGTAGGCATGAATTTTAGGGTTCAGGGACCACGATCGTAATTTCGTGTAAACTACAGGGACCAAATATGTAATTAACTCTAATTAGTAAGTAACATTTTTAAGTGAAAGAACCATGAATATTATAAAATTAAAACCATAAATAATTTGTTTTAAAAATCAAATCAAAAATTTAAACAAACTATAAAGACCCTAGTAATTCACTCCAAAAACTTATGTGAAATCTTTGCAAAAAATACCTTTTTTGGTGTAATGATTGCTATTTGGAATTTCGTTTTAAGCATGTGAAAAATGGATTTTTTATGTAAAGTTTTGCATAAAGATCTAGTTAAAAATTTCAATATATGTTTTTCTTTAATTTAATATATGTTTTTCGAAAACATAAAAACCCCAATTTTAAACGACTAAAAAGTTGACTTTTAAACTCAAAGTTGATTTTTAAGACAATATTTTGAGCAAATAATATTTTAAAAGTTTTTAGATAAGACTTTTTGGTCCATAAAGTTGACTTGTATACGGTTACGTGAACAAAAATGTTTCTGAACTACAAGAAAAGTAAAACAAATTTAATGTGTATCATGATTTTGACTAATTAAGGGTTTATTTGGTTCTATGAAATATTTTTAAATAATTTGGATTTTGTAAAACATTTCATTTAGAAATGTTAGATCATTAAGGTAGGGATGAACGCCGCGATATAAGACCAGTACCGAACCGAATTGGTTGGTACCAAAATTTTATGGGACTAAAAAATTTGACCGAAAACCAAACCGTATGCACCGGCAAGCATACATTTGTTTTGTAAACATACCTTGATACTTTTGTTTTGTTACTTAAGGTTAAGGTATATGAATGTTATGCTTCTGAATTACCAAATATAGAACTTCGTAAGTGCACATAGGACCACATATGTTAAACGTTCTACTATGCTATAGTTTACAAAGGCTATATAATACTATATAATTACATAGGGTTTAGTTCTCCAAATGTATTCAAATTGTCACTTTTTGCTATTGTGTGTACTATACTTAAAAAATTGCATTTAATGTACCAAAGTTTCAAAAACTATCAATTAGTGTATCGGAAAACTTGTTGAAGAAGTAGCCGGTCATTCCGACCATCTCGTCATCTTCTCCGGCGAGACTTTCTCCGGCAAGAACCTATCTTCTCCAGCGACCTTTAGCAAGAACCCATCTTTTACCCGCGACTTTTACCACAAACAGTCACCGGTAAGACATCCGACACCCACCATCTTCTCCGGCGACCTTCGTCAACCCTTTCACAAACGGATTCAAATGCAATAAAACCCAAAAACTAAAGAACACCCCGCCCATCAGCTTACTCCACTCCGGAAACGGGCTGTACATTGTCCGAAATACCTCCACCGCCACGTTCAGCAATGTTATCGTCACCGGCGGAATCATCGGCATCGTGAATTGGAACTCGTACAGAAAAGTCACTAGAGAAGATGGTGGTCGCTGAAGAAGATGGTGGTCGCTATAAAAGTCGCCGGAGAAGATGATGGTCGTCGGAAAAGTCGTTAGAAAAGATGGTGGTCGCTGTAAAAGTCGCCGGAGAAGATGGTAATCGGCTGGTAACTTTTGATAGTAGGTCACCATACACTGTTGGTTCTCTTTCGATGGCCAACTGTGTAAATTGTATTGTAGAAGGGGGGGGGGGTTGAATACAATCAACACAGTTTCTTCTACTTAATTTAATTCACAACCCCTATGGAGTTTTTGTGTGAATAAAGTAGATTGTTTGTTGAAGCGGATCTAGACTATGTCATGATCCAAACAATCCATAAGTATTTCACGAAGCTTTTGCTTATGCACAAAGCAAGAATAGAGATAAATAGAAGTGAACCTTGATAGAGAGATAAAGGATTGGGGTATAGAAGCATGAACCAAGGTTGGTTTGAAGAACAAACCTAATACTCATGTTTATACCTCATGCATTAAAT
This sequence comes from Centaurea solstitialis, assembly GCA_030169165.1. Lineage (NCBI taxonomy): Eukaryota > Viridiplantae > Streptophyta > Magnoliopsida > Asterales > Asteraceae > Centaurea > Centaurea solstitialis. Next base: position 25,930,140 of record CM058042.1, on the reverse strand, counting down.
GCATGGCAGAACCACTTTTGCACGTGGCAAACTGGGAGTGGTTCTATTGTACCATATACTATAAACGACGACCCATACTTGGTAGGGTTATGGTCTATAGTGTACAATTGCCTTATGGTTGACAAGCAAAGAGGGAGCAGTAAAGAGACATCCCCTTTTTGTACTCTTGTCAGAAAGGCAAATCAAATCCTTTGTGTGCATATAGGAGGGAAAGACAAATCTTGAATTCGTAAAGAGCAAGTTACTGATTGGGCCTTAGAGTCGCTGATCTCTGGGAAAGATCAGGGAGGCGCTGTGACTTGTCTTCAGCAGAACGTCATGCAGAGTAGTCAGCTCGCTATCACTGAGTTCAACTTCAGATCATAAGCTCGCTGACTCTATCACTCAGCTTACAACAATAGATGGTGCTGATGGTTTTCTTATGGCATGACTATTTGTCTTTCAGGGGATACTTAGCTGATGTCAGCTCTTGCTGATACTGAACAGAGTCAGTGATCAGCAATCGCTGATTGTCCAAACTGTCAACTGTTGGGTTTTTCTGTGATATCTGAATCAAACTGACCCGAATAACACCATGTATCTCGAACCTAACTGGATCGAAATTTACTATAAACCTAATGACCTACTGATCAAAAGATTTATCGGATCAAACCAAACGGGTTCGATTGAGCAGAAGCGGTTTGGATAAAAACCCGAAAAGACCACGATCCGTTCGTCATAAATACAAATACATATAATTTAGGGTCTAGATAAATTATCTGAGATGCTTGAGATTGATTCACCGGTGATCGACCTTACAGACGTTCCTCTAGCAGAACTTTATCCGGACAGCGACCAAGCAAAACTAAACTGGTTCCGAAGGGAGGGTATGGCCGGCGACTTTTAGGGAGAGAGAGAGGTTTTTTGGTTTTTCAGAAAAGCTAGTTGCTTAATGAATTGTTGTATTGAATAATGAACTGTAAGCCCCTTTTATATGGAAGAGTCTCCATATATCTAAGTTTCCTTATTCAATGATAATTATCTAAATAGAATTATTCTTTTCTTTCTCTCAAAGAAAAGAATATTCCTTATTCTATTCAACCAGATAATTATTTAACTAATTAATTATTTTAATCTAATTATATATTTATTTAACTAATAAATATACAACTCACATAATTAACTAACAACCCTTCATCTTTGGGATTTCAAACAGAAATTACCCAACTGATTTATAATTCACTATTATAAATCCTATCTCTCCAAACTGGGATTGCTTACTTGTTTGGTTTACAGGTCCTCACAGGTGTGACCCTCAAGTGACTTATAACATTGGATGTGTAAAACCCCAATGGGGCAGCCTACCGGTTAAGGCTTGGTGTTGGGGAAAAACCCACCCAAGTTCAAATCCGGGGGTGAGCAACCAGGGGCCACTGAGTATTAATCCCAGGGGAGCATGCTTTAGCTCTCGGTAAAAATTGCCAAGGATGTAGTCTGGCCAAAGTCCAGGTGAACCTTCTCAAAAAAACATTGGATGTGTAATTACTGATTTGTCAACTTATGCACATAATTACTAACAGACTCCCACTTGTGCAAGTTGGCAATACCGCCTTGATCACACGGACCTAAGGAGGCCCCTAGACAGGCACTTAGGCTAACCAGGTTATAGGCACCCTTATACCCAGGTAGGTGATATAAATCCTTTTCATAAGGAAAACAAGTTTACGAAGCGACTGTTCATAAATTGGGTATATTGGTTTTTCCCTTTGCGTCACGATATTTCATCTTTGAGTATGAGCCTGGATTAAGTCAACTCTTAATACTCAAGATTATGTTTCTCGACTATCCGACTTTTACTGATAGGTAAACGACAAAGAACAAATCAGTTCGTTTGGGCACGGCCGTGCACTTCATCAGTACTTTTAGTCAGTCAAGGGGCCCAGAAATATCTCTCTTCAGAGAAGAGGCGCAAATCCCATCTTGCATATCTGCATTCAACACCACGGCTTCCGCTGAATCTAGTTACGCCCTTTATAGCCACCCTGTTACGGCGTAGCGGTTGAACGCACTAAGTATCCAGCGGTCCTCATGACATTAAATCAAATACCTCAGGTGATAAGGACAACCACTGTGAGATTTACTTATGACAGAATCCAAGAAGTAATCTCAACCACGGATCACGTCCAATATTCGCTACTCTATCGAATATCTGTGCAATTTTTGGTCTACAACACTTGTAGCTGTTATTTAACGAATTGATCATAACTACCTAAAGATCCACAATGACTTTAACACCCTATCAAGTTCCCACAATGATAAGTTGTCACGGACAAGTTTTGAATGAAAAACTGAAAACTAGTTTCATTCCTGGATTATAAAACATGCAAAATATAAAAGTGATAAAGAAACTAATTTTGTATAGTCCATATTACGCTCTGTAATAATCACAAAACTAATATTTCTTAGTTACTTTTATAGTGTCTATTTAACGTTTGTTAAATACTGATCTAAAATGAAATATCACCTTTCTTCAGTTTAGATTCTTTGATTAAATGTTTACTAAATTAATCAAAATAACAACCAAAAAACAATTCAAGTTTGTATCTTTTGATACAATTTACTTGATCGTGTTAATCCTTGTTTTGCAAACGTTTTAAACAAGATTAGACTTTCTTTTATCATATTCCTTGAACTGGGAGATACTGGAACAACTCTTAGTTTCCCTGAATATGTAAAGTTAAACTGCAACTTACCTTAGTTGCTGTGTAGGTGAATGATTTCTTCTTGAAATCAGATAAAATTTTCCATTTACCAAGCTGGTAAATTCCAGGAAATTAAAAGATAACTTGATATCTTTTACTAATTTTACCAACATATCTAATTATTGATTTCCTTTTAAAGTCAGTCATAACTTTATCTAGTTTCAAGATTTTAAAATTACTGATCTATCCTCTTACTAAGAGATAGATACTGATCTATCCTTTTGTATAAAAGATAGATCATTATATCTCGTGAGGTTATATCCTACCTGGATTATAACTCCTAGATATACTGAATCAATAATTACATCTTTTATTCTTTATCACTAACTAGATAGAGAATAAACTAGGCTCCCACTAACCTATATGAAAACCAACTATTACTCAAAATTAACTATTGACTTAGTCAAAACTTGACTATTTAGTCAATTTCAATTTAAGTAATGTATACTAGAATTTTAATGTTTATAAAGCTCAACTGGATTTTAAATAAATCCTAATTCCAAAAACTTGGAATTCTTTCTAGTTTTATAAACACTGATATTATCAACGATAACTGAGATAATATCCTAAATTCTTTAAAACATATGAGTTAATAAATACTGATTATAAAATACCTTTTATAACCCTTTACTCATTATTGTTTTATTCAAAAACATATTCCTATAACTATAGTACTTCGTATGTTTTTGACAGTTTTCATTTTTAACAAAGCAATAACATCTAGGATCTAAACTTGAATCAAGTCAAAACTTTGACTTTATCTGAATCACAACACGCACAAGAGATATTCCAAGTCAAGACAATAATTTTAAACTAATTCATAAGTACTTCCCAAAATGTAATAACGAAATATATAATTGTTTTAAAATAAAACTGAAAATAAAATGTCTTGACGATTAAACTGAATAATAAGATTTGTGCTTTTAGATCCTCGCAATCCTGGGCTTTCACTTTTGACCACCTGCAATAAACATTTGCACTAGGTGTCAGTATACTTGTAAACTAACAAGTAGATAGTGATAAACTAAAGCAATCATAAATATCTGAGGTTTACATACCTGCTTCATGACGCTTTGGGCAGTTTTGCCTCCAGTGACCAACCTCATTGCATGTGAAGCAGCGATTTTCGGTCCTAGCTTTATTTGGCTTAACCTTCTTGCCCTTGCCCTTGCCCTTGCCTTTGCCTTTGTTATGAACCTTGGGTGCACTCTGGATGGCCTGAGCTGGTCCCTTCCCTTTGCTGGTGCTTGTATGCCCATGCTTCTTTTTCACCCCTCCATCTCTCACCATTAGGACGTCCTTGGTTTTATTCTTGGTCCCCATATTCAACTCAGCAGTCTTAAGCATGGAGTGCAATTCCGCTATCGACTTCTCCATGTTATTCATATTGTAGTTGACTACAAAAGGCTTGTAGTCTTCTGACAGTGAGTTGAGTATAGTGTCCGTTGCTAGCTGCAACAGAACTGGGTGACCGAGCCTCTCCAGGTGATCTAAGTGCCGTTTCATTTTCATGACGTGGTCACTTACTGATGTCACTTTGATCATCTTGCACTGGTTAAATGCTTTTGTGGCATCGTAACGTTCTGTACGAGCCTGCGTTTGGAACATGTCCCTCAACTGGCGGATCATGTCATAAGCATTTGTGTTTATGAGCCCTGCTTGTAGATCTGGGCTCATAGTTGCAAGCATGAGACAACCGACATCTAGCAGATCATCTGAATGCTTCTTGTGAGCATTTTCTAGCAGCAGCCGGAGCATTTGCTGGAGGAGCCTCCCCTAGAGGCTCTTCAAGGACATACCATTTCCTTTCGTGTCTGAGTACAATCATCAGATTGCGCTCCTAGTCAAGGAAATTGGGGCCAATTAACTTGTCCTTTTCAAGGATAAAGCGGAGGGAAAGATTGTTTGTGTTGGTAACAGTGCTTGCCATCTACACATTAAAACTTTTGGTTTTTAGCAACTGTAAATAGACTAATTTCCAATAAAATCAATAAACCCTTAAATGATTATTTTATTGGACTAGGATCCTTATTTCATACGCCCTGATGTGCGTAATGTTCTTGCTCCACCAGGCCCACGTATTATTTCGGTAGGTAATGGACTTTTACCAATCACATCTAACTGACATGACTCCTAGATCTTTTCGGGACAACGGTAATTACTCGTACATGTTTCAGTCCCTCTAAGTGCTTTTTGGCCCGGTACCACCCGGTAAACTTATGAGAACCAAAATAGATGTCACCATTTTGGGACTTGGACACTTTTACTCTGGCCGATACAACACGGAGATAATTCGCAGAGTCTTAGTATCCCCTCTAGCTTGGGGTTTGAACGCGGATGCTTAAGGTGTGTTCTTCTTAGAACACACGCGTACCTTACGCCTGAGGTACCCCTAGATGGGTTGCACTACTGATCTATGATTTTTGGGGTTTTCTAAAACCTTTTAGTTTCCAGTATTTTTAAAATCGTAATTTTGAAAAACTGATTGCTTAAAACAACTGTTGTTTTAAACTAACTGTTTTAAACACACACCGTTTAAAACTAACTGTTTTAAAGGCACTTGCTAATTAAAACTATTTGTTTTAAGAGCATACTTGCTAGTCAAAAACTAACTGTTTTGATAGCACTCAAGTTGACTAAAACTAACTGTTATGTCAGACTTGCCCTCCTTTATCTTTAAACAATCCTTTAGGTTTTAAATAAAAACTTACCGTTTGAAAAGTTTTGAAAAACTGGTAATATTAATCTTTAAAACCTATTTAATTTCGTGATTTGGTTCAGTTTTAAAATCCTCCCTATTTTAAAACACGTTTGATAAAAACATTTATTTATCTTTAATCACGAATAAACATTCACGCAATTATAAAACAACTAATTATAGGTTTTGCCAACTTTGTTCCTAGGGACCAATAATGACCTATTTTAACTAAGACTTCGCGTAGCTCCCACTGGCTTCGTCATCTCTGTCAAGTCTCCGGGTAGAAGAGACATTCAGTAGCTCCCACTGGTCTCGCCATTTTCGTTAGTACTCCGGAAAGAGATAGAAAAGAAAAGAAAAATATATATCCTAAGGTCATTATTACAAAGGTCATTATTACAAATCTGAGTTTTGAAGAAATATAATCAAAGATTTGAAGCTCTAGTAGTTGTTTGTTCAAAGGTAAGAGTAGATTATGTGTTTTAGTGTCAATTTTAGCTCATTTTGGAGCTTTTTCATGCTCTTTTTGAGGTTTAAAACCTCTTTGATGGTTAAACACCAATCTTGATGTTTGAGGACAAGAATGAGCCTTATAAATGTGCAAGAACATTCAAAGAAGGCAAAATTCTATGAATCCTCCTTATGAACACAAGATTGGAAGTGAAAATCTTTTGCTTTGATGTTTTTGAATCTCTTTTTGGGGCTGAACTTTTATAATAGTTCATGCATGTGTTTTAATGATATCTAAATGTATTTCATCTATTTATTGGATATAAGTTGAGGGTTTTTAGTTTATTATCTGTTTATGTAAAAAATTACACAACTCGATGTCGTAAAAAACTTGTGTGAGGCTTAACCGTCGAGAGAAAGAAATTACAATCAATGATAAGTGCGAAAAAGTAAAATGAGACAAATAATTTGACGACGCAGGAAAAACCTCACGACGGAGGAAAAAACCTGCGGTCGACCTAAAAGATAAGTCGACAGAGCACTATGATCACCAATCAGGGGTGACGTCCTTCGGGTATACAGCTTTGATCGTACGATTACAAGTGAAATAACAACGAGATCGAATGTAAATTACAGATGATTATCAAGAATAATTGCTATATAACTTGTGAGCTTCCGATAGACTTCGTCCTTTGAAATGCTGGCTTGATTCTTCTTTTATAGTAGTTTGAGAATAACGGTCCAACGGTATTGTGGCTCATCAATGATCGAATCGTAACCGTCCAACGTTATTGTCGTTATTTAATGCTTGGAGAGTAACTGTCTAACGGTACTGATGGGAGTTAATGTCCAGATTGTAACCGCTGCGAGAGTCTGGCTTGTAACGGTCGATCTTGATGCTGTCGAACGATATATAACTTACGACTTGTTCGTTGTAATGATGGACTCCAACAAGCATGGCATAGTACTCAATCTCGAACTTTCTCAAAGGTGGGCAATTGTTGGATATTATAATCAGCTTGCCTGCATCAAACATATAAACTTTGTATGTTTATTCGTTAGTAACGTCGTACGATATTATAGTCATCGTTCGACTTATTCGATGTATATGTTCGATGTTTAATGATCTTTGTTCGATAGTTCTTTTAGGTTATATTTCAGGACCTTATCTTAATACAGGACCATTGTCCTGATATTTGTCTTATGATTATAGTCGGTCGTCGTACGATTGTGGATTTTTACCCTAACATTATCCAAGAAACCCCCAAATTTTGGTGATTTTATGTGTTTTTGGTGGGTAAAAGTGTATTTGGAATCTGGATTGTGCTGACAGATTTGTTGTATGTTGTTTGTACGACCCAAAAAGGGTGTTTTTGGATTCATTCTCTTCTGAAAATTTTATGGTACAATATTCTATGTGTTAAGGTTCAAACCCCACTGGAATCATTCAAAAATTCCATGTTTTGAGCCCTCAACCATGTTGAAACTTTTTAGTGTTCATCAGCTTCTAGTCAGAATTTTATATCAACTTCATGCATGCATATCTTCTTGATAACTTAACTAAAATGCATGATTCTTGGTTCTAAGTTCAAGTTCAGTGAGATGGCTTTCTAAAGAATCTGAAATCACATGATTTGGTGGAGTTTTGAATATTCAACCAATGAAATGAAATTCGGAGTGTAATCTGCCCAATGATGGCAGATTCACATGCTTGAATTCATGAGGTCATATCTCATTCAAAAATTTTCCAAATCGTGTGAAACAAGTTTCATTTGTTAGATATTTGAGTTAACTTTAAAATCCCTTTTGAAATTCAATTTTTGGAATAGTAATGAGATCTCTATGGTACAAACTCCACAGACTTGTATTTTCAAGATTGATACATGCACACTGCTTTTTCAAGAATTTTTAAAATATGTTAATCATCTCCTAAAATCATGAAATTTGGTAGGATTGTTTTTAATACCCCTAATATTAATGGATAAATTTTGGTAGCTTAACTCCTTTTGGAACTAGGCTTAATGGTAGCATTTTTGAAGCAATACAAATCTGCCAAAATCAGATTTCCTCAAAAAGGGTTGTTTTGCAAATATCAAGAAATCCCCATATGTTTGGACATTATTTAAAGTGACAAAAACATATTTTTGTATTGAAATGAACCTAATAAAATATAGTAAAGGCATTATATAGGATATCGGTATTGACTTATTAAATATGGACCGTTGAATTTAGAACTTACGTCAATTACGTATGTGTTAGGGCATATATAGACTCGGAGCCGGGATTTAATCACGCACTAACGGTTGTTTAGATACGCAAAAGCTACTCCAGGTGAGTATTCACAGCCCCACTTTTTACCGTTTTTACGTGTTTTGGGGTGAAAAGCATGTTTATAAGTGAATGTGAATAATTGTGAAAATGTTACGAAATGAAATGTATTGTGAGTTAAATTTGATATGTTATGCGGCATGATATAGTGAGTCTAAAATGAAAAAGTCCCCGGTAACTACTATTAACTCATAACAATGGGCCTATAATACACGTGGATAGCGCTATTTGGTTGACATACCCACCTTGAACTGACGAGAATATAGGTGCATTGTATTGAATAAAAATTCTACACATGTGGGATTTAGTCCCACCGCTGAGGTAGAATAGGGGCGTAGCATGTCATAAATGACAGGATTAGTAGTGACTCAAAGAATAAATATCATGCGATTAACTTGACCCGGGAAATTTACTCACATGTGATACTAAGCTAGAAATGGAGTGAGCAAAAACGTTCACTAATGTTTAGGCTAGTATCGGTAGTGAACAAAAAAGTTCACTATAACTGGTTTATGAAAAATTGAGTGAATAAAAAGGTTCACTAAAAAATTTGTTGCATTTAAACGGTTTTGTGCATATGAAAACCTGTGAACTCACCAACTCTTGTAGTTGACGCTTGTTTTAACATGCTTTTCAGGAAATCCGAAGGTTTGATAAGGCTAAATTTTGGGATTTTGTAATCACCAATCAAGACTATGTCATTTTCGTTTTGTTAAAGTCTGTAAACTTAAACTTATGGTTGGATTGTAATACTCTGTAAACTTTATTTACTTTTGGGTATGAATGATTGGTGTTATTTATCTCCTATCGCTATGAAATCTAGACTGTCACACCTTGCGGTTCCGCTTTAGCGGGGTGTTACAGATTTGGTATCAGAGCCATAGGTTATAGAGAACATCGGTTTTTCATAAAAACCAGTACTATAACCAACCTTTTTCTAAAATAAGTTAAAACTTTTAAATTATAAGATTTCGAAGTATAGGAGAATTTAAATACTAGTGTGATTAGGATAGGTGCTATTCTGATATATCATAGATATGCGGAGCCTGATTACCTACGCCTAGCCATGATATAAGTAGGATAAGACTTATGAACTAATCATACTGCTAGAGTTTAAAATTTGAAACTTTCTAGAGATTTCCTGAAAAACGTAATTGGTGTGAGTTTGCATATGACATGTACAAAATCTTTCAAAAGCGTTTTCCGTGAATTGACTTAATTCTTTTATTGCAGTTAACATGTCTCAAGAGACCGACCCCTTCGAGTACCGGTCCCATGGATCTCCCGAGCACCCCCAGAGTGGGAACAGTGTTCCCCGATCCCATACCGCCGACCGGGAACGCGACCCCTACAGTGACAGCGACGCCGATTCACACCGACCTGTCCCGGCGACCTGACCCGGACTTAGGGTTCGCACTACCGCTCGGAAGAGCTTGCCCTTACCCGCTAGGATGACCTTCCGCGTCCCCGCTGGGGACGGGGTAGGGCCATCTCGGGTGAGAGGCCGAGGCGGATCCTCCTCGTCGTCGTCATCTTCGACATCGGCATCTCCACCGCCCTACCGACCATCGTCTCCAGTAGCCCCTGTCGCCCGACCCCCGCCTGTTGCCCGACCACCACCTGTTGCCCGACCGTAACCGGTTCCTAGACCGCCACATATGGCTCGCACCCCCGTCCTATGTCTGAGAGGAATGACTCAGACCGAGCGTCAGGAGGTCGCACGTCTCGCCCGAGGCCAGGGTATCCATGAGCATATGATCGACCACCACGATCATATGATCGATTCCCTGATCGATGTGGCCGGAGCTGATAGCCAGCAGCTCACTCGGGTGGTGACTCTTCTTAGCCACACCATGGCCTCACTCCACCACTTGTACACAGTGGTGTATTTGGTGGTGGCCTTGGTGGTGCTGTTGTTCGGGTGGGCTGTCTGGAGGGCGAGATTCTAGGAGATGGGATCTTTTAGTAGACCGTATTTGATGAACTTTCTTTTAGAGCTGTTATTTTGAGGCGTGATGCCTAATTGTTGAACTATTTATGCTTTTATTTGGATGATTGTAAAACTGCTACGATATTTTGGGTATTTTTGGATGAATATTTAAACCCAAAATTTATGCTATGGTTATTTACTATTAATGTTTATGAATGCATGTTTATTGTGGTTTGCTTGAATTGTCTAAAAGCGCTATGTTAATGTGATGGCATAGAATAGTATGACACTTGAATTGTGAAAAGTAAGCAGAAGCGTAACTACACTTAGATTATGTAAGAGGTCACTAAAACGATTGAATATGGTATTGTTTTAGAAACATGCCTCCAATAAGAGAAGATCCGGAACTTGCAAGACTTGTGTCGGAACAAGTAATGGCTTCGTTACCCAACATAGTTAGCCAAGTGGCAGTCGGATTTAACACTAATCAAAACAATAATCAAGGAACGAGAGAAAGGGATTGTACGTACAAATCCTTCAGGAGTTGCAACCCCAAAGAATTTCACGGAACCGAGGGGGCAGTAGGTTTATTAACTTGGATTGAAGGTATGGAGTCTGTCCTTCACATTAGCAAGTGCCTTGAAAGAAACAAGGTCGAGTACGCCGCCTGTCTACTTCAAGGACGAGCTCTAACATGGTGGAACACCCAAGTTCAAACCCGAGGCCGTGACGCAACTGGCCAGATTACCGGGGAGGATTTCAAAAAGATGCTCAAGGAGGAATTCTGCCCAAGAAGCGAAATCCAAAAGTTGGAAGCTGAGTTATGGCACCATGAGATGAAAGGAAATGACGTCACCACATACACTACCCGATTCCATGAGTTGGCCAAATTGGTACCACACCTAGTGACACCGGAGCAGAACCGAGTTGATAGATATGTTTGGGGATTATCTCCCGAGATCAGAGGAAATGTAACCGCAGCAGACCCAAAGACTTTGCAGGAAGCGGTCAACCCAGCAAACCGCCTCACCAACAACGCTATCCGATCAGGAACATTTTCAAGTGACAAGACTAAGGGAAAGAGGAAGATGGAGGAATCTACCAAACCACAGTTCAAGGGAAGGTCAGGCAAGGATAAAAGAGTGACCAGGAACTACGGAGTTCAGATTCAGGCAGCAGAAAAAGAGAAAGGGACGTATCAAAAGTGTGGCAAATGCGGGAATCATCATGCTGGAAGGTGTGTTATATGCCTCAGGTGCGGCAAGGGAGGCCATGTTGACAAAGATTGCAGGGGGAAAGCTTGTTTTAAGTGCGGAAGCTTTAATCACTACCGGAATGCTTGTCCCAAAGTGAATCAGAGGCCTTACGCGAATCAGGCGCAACCAGCAAACCAAGGAAATCGTGGAGGATTAGCTCGAGGAAGAGCTTTTGTGATTGGAGCGGAAGAAGCAAGGCAAAACCCTGATGTGGTCACAGGTACGTTTCTTCTCAACAACTATCCTGCTACTGTGCTTTTTGATTCCGGAGCAGATAGGAGTTATGTGTCGTTAGAATTCAGGCCTAAGATAAACAAGAAGTCACAGAATTTGAAAGAGGAGCATATAATTGAATACTCTAACGGAGAGTTAGTTAAGGCTAGCAAGGTAGTCAGAAAATGCACTCTAGGCCTATCAGGAAAGGAATTTAGCATAGACTTAATCCCGATCAAGATAGGGAGTTTTGACATAATAATTGGTATGGATTGGATGTCCAACCACCGAGCGACGATATGTTGTGCTGAAAAGATAGTTATGTTAGCACTACCCGAGGGAGGTGTACTTGAAGTACACGGAGAAAAGCCAAGGAGAGACATTAAGATAGTGTCATATATGAAAACGCGAAGTTATCTACGGAAGGAATGCGTAGCATTCATGGCTCATGTCATAGATAAGAAGGCGAAGGAGAAACAAATCCAGGATATTCCAGTCGTGCGGGAATTTCCTGAGGTATTCCCGGAAGAGCTACCTGGATTACCTCCACAACGACAAGTAGAATTCCACATCGACTTAGTTCCTGGAGCAGGTCCCATAGCAAAGTCGCCATATCGTCTAGCGCCGTCCGAGATGCAGGAACTGTCGAGTCAACTTCAAGAGCTGTTAGATAAGGGATTCATCCGACCCAGCTCTTCGCCCTGGGGAGCCCCCGTGTTGTTCGTCAAAAAGAAAGATGGATCTTTTCGCATGTGCATCGATTATAGGGAGCTGAACAAGATCACCATCAAGAACCGTTACCCTCTTCCACGCATCGACGATCTGTTCGATCAATTGCAAGGAGCGACTTACTTCTCCAAGATCGATCTTCGATCCGGATACCACCAGATGAGAGTTCGAGAGGAAGATATTGCCAAGACAGCGTTCAGAACTGTTGATCCAGCTCTCCTAAGACCTGATGAAATGATAATGATCCTGAATCTTTACTTAGTGAATAGGTTTTACTTCTGTTATAGCTTGAGGAATTATCATTGAGTCTGTTCAGTGTTATTCCATGTTACTTATGCTGTAACTTATTTTTATAGTAATCAGGATCAGGATCAGGAGACGAACGAGTCTATTCTGCAGTCTACTGATCCTGTTCACTGAAGTGAAGACCTCCTGAAGACATCAAGATCATACTCAAAGAACCATCAGCGACGTCGAAGAATTAGCTGATGACAGGAACAACATGCTCGTGATCTGAAGACGGAACTCAGTGATAGCAGGCTGCTCAATATCGTATGACATCCTGAAGATTCATCAGGATACAAGTGACCCTGAACAGCACCAGTTTCAGGACTCTAGTCACTGATCAGTATCCTGATCCTGAAGGATTAGTGTAATGTCTTAGTCTAATGCACAAAAGGATTATCCGCCTTTACTGACACAAAAGTACATAAGGACAGTCCCTTTACTGTTCCCTCCGTACTTATCAGACCTCAAGGCAACTGTTTACACACTTCCTCTTTTGCACACCATGCAAAGAGTATTTGTTTATAGTAAATAGTACAAAGGACCACTTACATTGTGACACGTACACAAAAGTGAGTCTGCATGCATTTAATGCATTGGGTATAAATAGGACTTGAAGAGATGTTCTCCATACTTCTTCTTCAACCTAAAAATACCCTAATCCTTTCTTTCTTTATTCCCTCTATATTCTTTCTTTTCTTTTCTCCATCTTCTCACTCTAGTGCATAGTGAAAGAAAGCTTAGATTGTTTAGTTTAGACTTCTTGTCTTTTCTATTCCCGCAACAATCTGTAAATTCATATTGTTAATACAACAAGAATTTAAAAGTGAAATTTTGTGTGATTATATTCAACCCCCCCTTCTATAATCCCAAACACTATCCTTGCTTGAAGGTCACCTCTTTGGGACCAACAAGTGGTATCAGAGCAGATACAAGCTCTCATTTTCTTCTCTTAGAAAAATCTTGTGATCCTCTCTCCTAATCCATGGCTCTTCAAGCTAAGGATAACTACTTTGATACCGGCTCTGCTGGAAAGCCTCCTAGGTTTAACAAAGATAACTTCTCTCTTTGGAAAACCAGGATGGAACTCTTTCTCTCTGGTTCTGATCCCCAGATTCCATACTTTCTGGAAAATGGACCACATGTGCCTACACAAACCGTCCACCCCATTCCTGCTGCAGCTGGCCAACCAGCTGTACCTGAAAGGCAACTGGTAAAGCCTGTGACTGACTGGAATGATGAAGACAGACGCCTGGTCAACATTGACACTAAGGCTAGGTCTCTCATCGCCATGTCACTCCCTGACGATGTATTCCATTTTGTATGTCACCTTCGATCTGCTAAAGAAATATGGGACACTCTCTGTGTTCAATATGAAGGTACTGCTGTTCTCATGGAATCAAGAAAGATTTTCTTGGTTCGTCAGTATGAAAGCTTTATTCATCAGAAGGATGAAACTCTCTCCCAGCTACATCAGAGATTCAACTATCTTATGATTGATCTGAAGACTATCGGTACTACCTACTCTAACTCTGAGGTGGTTACCAAGTTCATGGAAGCTCTTCCTGAACATTGGGAAATATACACCTCCTGCTTAACTATGTCAAAGGACATAAAGACACTCACACTAAGTGAGTTGTACGGTATTCTTCTTAACCGTGAACAACAGAAGAAACTGAAAAAGAATCTCATAAGAGATTCTAAAGATACCAAAAGTAATTCTGTTGCATTGGTTTCTGATTCAGTTCCCACTGTTGCCACTCCTTCTTCAGTAACTATTACTGAATTAGAATCCTCTGACTCTGACATGTCAGAAGATCCTGAATTCAATGAATCTCTTGCTTTGTTAACCAGATCTTTCAAGAAGTTTGCCAAAAAGGGAAACTTCCACAAAAAGAAACATCTTACTATTACTGACAAGCCTAAATCAGACCCTGTTGATAAGGCTACTGCTATCTGCTACAACTGTCAGGGCAAAGGACACTTTGCTAATGATTGCAGGTACAGGAAAAATCAGTTTGCTCCCTCCTCTGCCAAATCTTCTTCTAAGAACCCCAAATACCAGCGCCTGAAAGAAAAGTACAAAAAGATGAAAATTCAGCGCAAGGGTAAAGGTCTTATCGCAGAAGACTGCGATTGGGATGATGTCTCCTCTGATGACTCATCTGATGAGGAAGATACTCAAGTGGCACTGATGGCCATTATTGAGGAACCTACCTTAGCTCTCATGGCTAAGATAGAAGAGGTCCCTGAAGAGATTCCTCCTCAGGCTCCTGAAGCTTCTTCTTCCACAACTCCTGAAGCTTCCACCTCTGCGACTGATTCTCCCAGTCAGGTACCTATTCCTCTTGTCCCTCTTGAAAGCTTAACTCAGCTAGACCTGGTTACGCTTGATCTCTACAAAGCCCTGAATGGTAAAACCTCTGCTGAGAAAATGAACATTGATCTTCGTGATCAACTCAGAGAATGCCAAGAAAAAATAAAACAACTTACCATTCTGGAAGAAAACTATAAAGATCAGGTCACTGTTAATAAAACTCTTTGTATTGAAAGAGAAGTGGCTCTTGCTGCCAAAGAAAGAGCCCTGGCTGAGTTAAACGCTGAAAAAGTCACCATCAAAGGATGGAGTGACGCCTCTGAAAAGGTTGATGAAATATTAGCCTCAGGAAGAAATGTTAAAAACAAAAGGGGTCTTGGATACACTCATGGAGGAAGTAAATCTAATTGTTCCATGCTCAAATTTGGAAAATTTGTTTCTTCTATCCCTGATCCTAATGCTCCTGAAAACATCTCTTCTTCTTCTAACACACACTCTGAAGGTGCTCCTAAGAGCAAAAAGAACACAGTCAAGGAAAAATCCAAAACTGTAACACCTTCAAAGACCAAGAGTCCTAAACCCAAGAACAAAGTTCTGGGTGGTGGTCCTTCAGTCTCAGGATCAAAATCTTTCTCTCAAAATCCTGTTCCCAGACTGAAGATTGACCTGAAGCAAAAGACTCAGGAGAAGAAACCAATTCCTCCTATGTCCAATGCTAAAGGCATACTTGGTGCTGGTCCTGCTCACTTGAAGTTTAAAGACTTCCTGGACCACACTAAACGCTTTCAATATCGCAAATGTTATCACTGTGGATTAAATGACCATATTGCGAGTAAGTGTCTTGATGCTACCAAAGCTGAAAAATCAGCTAAGGTAAAGAAAAATCCTAAGACTGATAATTCAGTCAAAGGAAAGAAGGTTGTCAAGACTGTCTCCTCAGTCAAGACTCCAGCTTCAAGAACTGATAAATCAGTTAAGGCTGCCACTGACTCCACCAGTCCTACTGATACTTCTGGATCCATAGTCCTATGGGTACCAAGAAAAACTTAAACTCTAAATTTTACAGGATAAGGGCATCTGGTACCTGGACAGTGGATGATCTCGACATATGACTGGTTCTAAATCTGTCCTCTCTAACTACCGTGAAGAAAGAGGTCCTGCTGTGACCTTTGGAGGAAACGGTAAAGGCCAAACCCGAGGGTATGGCACACTGACCAACGGAGTAACTACGTTCAAGAGAGTTGCTTATGTTGAAGGCCTGATGCATA
The DNA here is from genome assembly GCA_030169165.1 of Centaurea solstitialis. Lineage (NCBI taxonomy): Eukaryota > Viridiplantae > Streptophyta > Magnoliopsida > Asterales > Asteraceae > Centaurea > Centaurea solstitialis. Next base: position 25,913,925 of record CM058042.1, on the reverse strand, counting down.
ATCTTCTGAGCATCAGTCAACTGTGTGATAAGAATCACAAAGTCTCCTTCTCAAAGAAGAAGTGCAAAGTCAAAAACAGAAGAAAGGAAGTTATTCTCACTGGAGTGAGACATGCTGATATCTACATCATCAACATGAATACTTCCACTGACAACTTCTGCTTTGTATCTCGTGCTTCCTCTGATACAAATTGGCTTTGGCACAAGCGTCTTTCTCATCTCAACTTCAAGACGCTGAATCAACTCTGCATCAACAATCTTGTCATTGGTCTTCCTGACTTTCGCTATACAAAGGTATCTCTTTGTTCAGCATGTGAGAAAGGAAAACAGACCAGGGCTAGTTTCAAGTCTAAGCAGATTTCCTCCATCAGCTCTCCTCTACAACTTCTCCACATGGATCTCTTTGGACCAGTCAACGTCCAATCCATTGCTGGAAAGAAATATACTCTGGTAATCGTTGATGAATATTCCAGATATACTTGGGTGTTCTTTCTTCGATCCAAGAGTGATGCTCCTGAAGAAATCATTCTGTTCGTCAGGAAGATGGAAAGACTCAACAACCTTACTGTTCGATCAATCAGGAGTGACCACGGAACTGAATTCAAAAACAGTACCCTGGAAACTTTCTTCGATCAGAAAGGTATCTCACAGAACTTCTCTTCTGTAAGAACTCCTCAGCAAAATGGCGTTGCTGAAAGACGAAACAGAACCCTGATTGAAGCTGCACGATCTATGTTGAGTGAAGCCAATCTTGCCACTCAATTCTGGGCAGAAGCTGTTAACACAGCTTGCTATACTCAGAACAGATCCCTGATAGTGAAGCGCTTCAGAAGAACTCCTTACGAACTCTTTCGTAACAGGAAACCCTCTATCGAACATCTCCATATCTTTGGTTGTCTGCTACATCCTGAACAACAAAGATAACCTTGGAAAGTTCGATTCCAAGTCTGATGATGGAATTTTCCTTGGATACTCCTCTATCTCTAAAACCTACCGTGTGTTCAACAAACGAAGACAAGCCATAGAGGAAACGATTCATGTCAAGTTTGATGAATCGGGTCCTACCTTTCCTCACCCTCATGAAAATTCTGAAATAAATCAGTGGGCTGACTCTTTCTTTCAAGTCCCTGAACCTCCCATTGTTGATCCAACTCCTCAAAACCTCCCTGATGGTTTTGAAGAAGATCCTCCAATACCACCCACTGATATACACATTCCACCTCTGATAAATGCCACTCCAATTACCCAAATCACACCATTTGAACCTGATCAACCAACTAACAGTGAAGACTCTTCTCAAACCACTGTTAGTGAACCTACTCCCACTAATCTTCTCCCTGATCCATCAGTAAATGAAGCTTCCACTTCAGGACAGGTATATCAGCCACCTGCTCTTCGATGGACCAAGGATCATCCCATTGATCAAGTTCTTGGTAATCCCTCCTCTGGCATTAAAACTCGACGTCAATCTGGTAACGTCTGTCTTTATGTTAATTTCATCTCTGAAAATGAACCTAAAGAAATAGATGATGCTTTGCGTGATCCTGCCTGGGTCTCAGCCATGCAAGAAGAGCTAGCAGAGTTCATCAGAAACAATGTCTGGCTTCTCGTCCCTAGGCCTCGAAAACGTACTATCATTGGTTCCAAGTGGATTTTTAGAAATAAACTTGATGAGATTGGTACGATTATTCGAAACAAGGCTCGCCTTGTGGCTCAGGGATACAGGCAGGAAGAGGGCATTGATTACGATGAAACCTTTGCTCCTGTGGCTAGGCTCGAAGCAATTCGACTTTTCCTAGCCTTTGCAGCACATATGAACTTCAAGGTTTATCAGATGGACATCAAAAATGCCTTTATGAATGGAAAACTTAATGAAGAAGTCTATGTGGCTCAGCCTCCTGGCTTTGTAGATCCTAAGTTCCCTGATCACGTCTACAAGTTAAACAAGGCTCTCTATGGGTTAAAACAGGCTCCTCGTGCCTGGTATGATACCCTCTCAACCTTTCTTCTCTCTAAAGGTTTTGTTCGTGGTAAGATCGATAGCACTTTATTTCTAAAGAAATATCCTAAGCATATCCTTCTTGTCCAGATATATGTCGATGACATTATCTTTGGATCCACAAATCTCAAACTCTGCGAAAAGTTTGAGTTGCTCATGAAATCTGAATATAAAATGTCTATGATGGGTGAACTAACATTCTTTTTAGGACTTCAGATCAAGCAATCTGAAAAGGGAATCTTTATCAATCAAGGTAAATATGTACATGAGATGCTGAAGAAATTTGATCTCACATCCTGTACACCGATGAAGACTCCAATGGCTCCTCCTCTGTCACTTGACAAGGATTCCAAAGGGAAACCTGTTGATGTGACTCTCTACAGAGGAATGATCGGCTCTCTGCTGTATCTCACAGCTAGTCGCCCTGATATCATGTATTCTACATGTCTATGTGCTCGTTATCAGGCTGAACCCAAAGAATCCCATCTGACCGCTGTAAAGCGGATCTTCAGATATCTGAAGGGAACTCCTAATCTGGGTCTTTGGTACTCCAAGGACTCAGGGTTCGATCTAACTGCATATTCTGATAGTGACTTTGCAGGATGTAAGATTGACAGGAAAAGCACCACTGGTGGATGTCACCTACTAGGTGGCAAGTTGGTGAGTTGGACTAGCAAGAAACAGAACTCTGTGTCCACATCAACTGCTGAGGCTGAATATGTTGCAGCAGGAATCTGTTGTGCTCAAGTCCTGTGGCTGAGAAATCAACTTCAGGACTATGACATACAACTTTGTAAAATTCCTATCTACTGTGACAACACTTCAGCGATAGCCATCGCCAACAATCCTGTCTTACACTCCAAGACAAAGCACATTGAAGTGAGATATCACTTCATCAGGGATCATGTGATGAATGGTGATATTGAACTCCATTTTGTCCCTACTGAATATCAGCTTGCTGACCTCTTTACCAAACCACTGGATGTGACGCGTTTTAATATGCTCATCAGTGAACTTGGGATGTTAAATCCTGATGATTGAAGTTTATCAGGACAAACAGTTGTTAAATCTTATAGAATAACTATTCTCAGGACTCTTTCTTTAACAACTCCTGAACAAACTCTCATCAGAGGATGACTCTATTCAGTACTTACAAAATCTTTGTTCAACATCCGAATACTGATGATTCTCAGGTAAGTACCTCTGCTCCTGAAACCTTATCGCATTAAATGTGATAAGAGGATTTTCCCAAAACAGTACTTATCTGATAAGTACTCCAATTCCAAGAAAACAAATCTTTCATCAAAATGGAATTATCCCCTGAAAAGGTGGTTTTTATCTTTTCAAATAAAACAAACTTTTCATCTGCACTGACACGTAATGGGACGTTTCCTGTTCCCCACGACGCGTGTCAGGCGCGTGAACGCGCGTAGAACTTCTTTTTTCATCATTACGTTTGAATTTAGCCGCCCTTTTCTCTCTCATCCATTTTCTCTCTCCTACCGCGAGGTATAAAAACCTCACTAGTAATCCATTACACTCTTTACGCTCACATAATTCTCTCTAAGAACTCAAGCAAGAAAAAGCAAGAACTGTTTTCTCTCAAGAACACCAAGAACACACTCACCACTTTTCTTAACAAGATCATCGTAAGTGTTTCTTTACTCTTGTTCTTTCTACATTTTAAGTTGGTATTCTTCATCTAAACAACTTATTTTGTTAAACGTTTTTCCAAAAACCCTAAGATCACTTCGTTTGATCTTAGTTTTCCCAAAATCTTCTAAGATTTTTGTTAAAACAGTTTATATGGTTCTTCTTATTTCTTTTAAGAACAATCATAAACTCTTATTTTGATATCTATTCATCAAAATAAAAGTTCCTTTTTAATACCAAAACACATTCCTTTTGTGTATTTTGGTATCTAATCCATTCCAAGTATAAAGGATTTCACCACTTTTATGAACATATTCTGTGTTCATTGAAAAGTGAAGAAAAATGCATATTTTGGATCTTTAATCATCCACATATGTTGTTTTTATGTTTAACAGAATGGCTGCTACTACTTCTACATCATTGGACGCCCAGCTCTCCTCTGAGGCCACAACGTTGATGACTGCTACTGGAAACCTTCCAATAATCATCCCTCAACACGACTTGCAGTTCAAACCCAACAATCTGATTGGGCAATTTGACCTCCCAGCAAACAAGGCGTTTCTGAAGCCTGCCAGGGACTTTCTCCTCTCATGTCCCCTGAAGACGGCTTTCACACTGAACCCGTCGCCCAACAAACCTCTCCTACTGCAATTATGGTCCACTGCTACCACGGCCCAAGAAAGGAATTCGAAGGGCAAGATGCACGAAGTGATTAAGTTCCAGATCAAGGACGACATTATTTCGTTCGGCATTGGCACCCTGAGGAACGTCCTCAACTTCCCCAAGAAGCAGAAATTCCCTCCTGCTCCTACCTCTGACGAAATCATAGCACTCCTGGATGCCATTGGCTACAAATGGCCTGTGCGTGAAGGCCAACCACTGGTGAAGACTGCTGCCACTGTCCACAAGACGGGGCTAAACGCTACGTTCTATTACATATGGAACACGTTTGGTCTCTGTCTGACAGGAAAGACGGGGAGCACGGAGCAATTCCCCACGGTAATTCAGAACATGGTCTACTCTGCGATCAAGAATCGCAAGTTTGACTATGTCCGATGCATCTGGGACGACATGATCAAGAAGATCAAAAACAGAACCAGGGTGGTCAACGTCCCCTACACCAGGTTCTTCACTGCAGTTCTGGCACTGCACATGGGTACCAATTACCCAACAGAGGGAAACTTCAACAACTACGCCTTAGGCGTGAAGTTTCTGGAACAACTGTCTTCCAAAGCTGACGATGTCCCTCTGTCTGATGTCCTGGTTGTCCCTGAACCACAACCAGACGCAGAGGAACAACCCATCTCTGCTCCTGCTCAAAGTATGTCTTCTCTCTTCTCTTCCAAACCATCTTCTTCTCCTTCTATGCATGCTATGTCAGTAGCTAACCCTATACTGACTTCCCCAGCTGCAACAACTTCTTCGGCGCCTCTGAAGCGCCCTCCTCCCTCTGGCTCCTCTCCTCCACCTCAGACCAAACGCGCCAAATCCAAGGCGCAAAAGAAAAAGAAGGCACCAGCTGGTAAGAAATACTACATTACCCTGCCTCAACTTTTTAATAAACCATCTCCTTTATCTAAAACTTCTTCACCTACAGATACTCCTATCACTGCTCCTGTCCAACAAGAACCTGAGGTTGTTCATCTCGAACACTCAGAGAACGTGGAGGGTAATCGCTCTGATACCCTCCTAGCCTCAGGTAATACTATTAAGCATACTATTGCCGTTTCTTCTTCTATGAAAGCTATTGAGTCTTCTAGTGCTCACTTAGCTACTCTGTTTACAGGTTCTTTAGGAGCAGTTGCTGAAGGGCACCCTCAACTCCATCAGGATGACCCCTTCAACGATTTCATCTTCACGGACGCCGACCGTCAGCTGAACGCAGCTGAGCTTCGTCGGCAATCCGCTGAACGGCAACTGCAGGAGGTCCGCACGGCGCTCCAGCAACAGGAAGAAGCTCACAAGGCCCAGCTTCAGGCTCTAGAGCTTGAGCTTGCCTCTGCCAAGGCCGCTGCCACTGCCGCCGAAGCCGCCGCAGCCTCTGCTACTGCTGCTGCCGCCGCCGCCGCCCCTGCTCCTACTGGTGTCACCATCACCATACCTTGTCTGGATGCGATCCATGACAAGGTCTCTCAGGTGGCTACCTCCTCTTCCTCCCTTCAGGCGTCTGTAGACGACCTGAAGGCCACGACGTTACCCGCTCTCTCCACAGCGGTCAACAACAACTCCACCTCCACCACCAACTTCCAACAACTTGTGGTGCAGAGGTTGGATGCACAGGAGACCGACCTACGAGCCCTACAGGAGAAAGTGGCTGAGCTAGCCACTGCAGTCAACACTCTTGCCACTGCTCCTCCTCCACCGCCGTCGTTCACTACGGCTGATAGGGAACTTCTACAGTCCCTGCTCTCATCTTCCTTCATCAACAGAAAGCTCAACACCAACATGGCCTCTCTCCTCCAACGGAGTGTTTCAACAGCCGCCTTACAACAGGCACCTGTTGAGGGGGAGAGACAGCCCCATCGAGACCATTCCGTTTATTCCCCCTCCACCAACTGGAGAACCGATGAACAGGGGGGGACGAACGATGATGATGAAGATGATGATGATGAAGACGACGACACCTTCTTCGTCGAGAAGGTACCAGCTTCAACGCCCACTCCAGGGCCTGCACACTCTCAGGGGGAGAACCCCGGTGCACCTGGTACGTCTTTCCTGTTAGGAATTATGTGCAGAGTTGACAAACCAAGTGATTATACAATCCAATGTTACAAGACACTTGAGGGTCACACCTGTGAGAACCTATAAGTCGAACAAGTTAGATGAAATCCCGAAATGGAGATTAGGATTTATAATAGTATATTATAAATCTATTGGGTAATTTCAGTCAGAATTACCAAAGTTGGAGGGTTATTAATTAATTAGGATATTATATATTTATTAAGATAAATAAATATATAATAGCTAATTAATAAAGTTTTATATATTAGATAAATATATAAAACATAATTATCATAGGCAAATTCTTTTCCAGTTAAATAAGGAAAAGATTTGAGATAATTATAATATGGAAACTGGGTTACTTTCAAACTGTATTTTCTTCCCATATAAATAAGGCTTATGGGTTAAGGAATAATTAAGCTTTTTAGTTGAAAATCAGTTTTCTGTCCCCTCCTCCTCTCTCCCAAAAACCGGCGCACAAACCTTCCCCCCCTTTTTCGGGTCGTTTTTGTTGTTCGGGTTTCAAGGTTCTGCTAGAGGAACGTTCGTTGGTTGATTACGGGTGGACTAATTCTCAAGCATCCAGGTAAATTAATCTAACCTAACCCTTTAGGTTTAGAACTATAAACGATTAAGATCATTAGGCTTTAATGGGTTTTTAGTTTTTATCGCTTCCGCATGTTTAGATCAGAAACAGCGTGTTTCTGATCACGTGGGTTTTAACAGTTTGTTTTAAACCTATGAGATATATCAAACCAGCGAGGTTTTGATAGATCTGAGATAATCCTCGGATTAGTTTGATTCGAGGATACCCACAAAAACCCAACAGTGGTATCAGAGCCATGGTTGATAAATCGTTTTTAGTTTTTATCTGCTTATCAATTTATCAGTTCTTGCGCGATCCGTTAAAATTATTGTTTCTTACATATCAAGTTTAAAAATCTGGTTTTATTAAGTTTAATCCTTATATGAAATTTTAGATTTTTAAATTGTTATATCATACGTAAAACCCCGGATGGACCACCACCAGATCGGTGGTGGCTACGGTTGACATACCACCACCGCACCACCAGCGTGGTGGTTGCGGTTAGCCACCGTAGTTGAACACACCACGGCTGCTGCTTGCGAGCCATCAAATCACGCCACCAGCGTGGTGGCGATGGCCGAATGAAACCGATATCACTTGGCGGCCGTAGCAGTAATCGGGAATCGCTGAACCACCGCCGGCTAAACCACCGCTTGTGGTAGCAGGCGGCTGCCCGATCGATCAAACCACAAGACCACGCCACACGAGGTGGCTGCGGCTGTGGTCGACAAGCACCACCACGCCACTGCTTGTGGTGATGATGGTGATTGAGTTCGATGGTGGTGACCGGCGAGGCCATGTCGACAGTAGGCGGTGGCCGCACCGCAACCACCAGAAACCACGATTGTGGTGGTGGATGGCGGTGTTAATGGCATCAATCGACGATTGATCACAGAAGGATCGCCATCAGATCGGTGGTGATCAGCGGCGATTGCGTTACAACCATCGTGTAGCAATTATTCGATCGCGCCACCAAAGCCGGAAGCGGCGACGGTGGCGGAGGTGTTTAATCAGAACCGCCATAAAACGGGTGGTGGTGATGGCGTTCGCGCCATTGCTGCTACTACAATACGAATCCACCGCCACACCACCGCTTGTAATGGTGGCGGCGATGTCGTTCGTGTCATCTGCAACCGCCGAAGGAGGCAGTGGTGGTGGTAGCATTGCTGCTGCTGTTACTCTCCGAATCGACCGCCACACCACCGATCGTGGTGGTGGCGGCGATGATTGTTGATCGCGGTGGTTGGGGCGATTTCGGCCAAACAACCAAGGCCGATGGTGATGATTACGACGGTTTATGGTGGCAACATAGATGCCCTCGACGACTGTTAAACACAAATCTCGCGACGCGAAAGAACCAAAGAAAGGGTTCTCGCGGCGCGAGCGAGACCTTGATCGACTTAGGGTTTTTCGTGTTGAACCATGTTTAGTAATTGGGCCTAAAAGCCCAGTAGTTCTTTGGACCAAGTTATGGCCCAAAATGAGTTTGTTTGGTTTTAGGCTTTCTTACCCAAGATTATTAATTTTATCTGATAAAATTTATTCAAACCAATTAAATTATTTTTCCAGGTTTGATAAATCTTTTATAAAATTTACTTTTCACAGGTTTTTCAAAATAGACCTAATATTATGTTTTTACCTTTTAATTAAAACACTAAGGGGCCAATATTGTAAAATTGAATTCATAAAACCTGTTTGATTTAATTTTTGGGTAAAAGGATTATTTTAAAATGGTTATGGATTTATTTTCAAACCTAAAAATATTTTGATTCATGAAACAGTTTGTTTTTTCGAATCAGTTATAAAACCAAGTTTTGCGATAAGATAATTTTAACGGATCCAGTTTTATTTCTCGTAATTATAATATTGCTTTTATACATAATTGCGTGATTGCTTGAGAACTACATATGTTTTTCAGTTTGATTTTACATATGTGTATACGTTATAGTGTTTGCCAATTTAGACCCTTGACATAATTATGGGGAGGCCTGCGTGCCATTTACAACCCCTTATGTAATAATAACCTTAGAATAGAAATTCGTTTTATTCTTTCGGGATGACGAGGCCAGTGGGAGCTACTTCATCACTACCGGAGTACTAACAAGCATGGCGAGGCCAGTGGGAGCTACGCGAGTTTTTTGAAGCTTTTAGTAGAATAGGTCATTATTGGTCCCTAGGAACGAAATTGGCAAATCCTATAATTATCTGTTTTACAAATTGCGTAGTTGTTATAATTATCTGTGTGCATGATTAACTACGTGATTGATGCTAATAACTGCTAGTTTATTAGATATGTTTTAAAAGGAAATTTTAAAACAAGAAGGAAATAGGTTTTATTAACTTTTCAATCGAAAACCTTTAAAGTGAAGCACTTTAATAAAACCTAATGTATTGTTATAAAAGGAGCAAAATTGACAGAACAGTTAGCTTTTGTCAGTCATTGAAACAGGTAGTTTCAATTAACCAGTACACTTTAAATCAGTTGATTTCAATTAGCCGATATTTTAAACAGTTAGTTTAAAATAACATGAATATTTAAAACAGTTAGTTTAGAATATTAATTGCTCTTTATAACAACGTATAGATGATTGTTTTATAAAAAGGCAAAGTTGACAAAAACAGTTAGTTTTAATCAACTAGGTATGCTATTAAAACAGCTAGTTTTAATTAGCAAATGATTTTAGAACAGTTAGTTTTAAAATTACATGTATGTTTCAAACAGTTAGTTTAAAACATAAGTAGCCTTTATAAACAATCAGTTTTTCAAAATCCTGGAAATAAAGTTTTTCAAAAAAAAAAAAAAAAAAAAAAACCCGAAAATCATAGATCAGTAGTGCAACCCATCTAGGGGCACCTTCGGCGTAAAGTACATAGGCGTTGTAAGTGATCACACATTCAACGTCTGTGTTCAAACTGAAGCTGAAGGGGTTACATAACTCTGCGAATTATCTCCGGGTGGTACCGGCCAGAGTATAGTGATCAGGTTCCCCAAAATGGTGAGATCTGTTTTGGTTCTATAATGTTCACCGGGTGGTACCGGGCCAAAAAGCACTAAGAGGGACTAAAACATGCACAGGTAGTTGCCATGGTCCCGAAAAGATCTAGGAGTCATGTCAGTTAGATATGATTGGTAAAAGTCCTTACCTACCGAAATAAATACGGTTCTGGTGGAGCAAGAACATTACGCACATCAGGACGTATGAAATAAGGATCCTAGTCCAATAAATTGATCATTTAAGGGTTTATTGATATTTTATTGGAAATTAGTCTATTTACAGTTGCTAAGACCAAAAATTTTATTTTGTGTAGATGGCAAGCACTGTTACCAGCACTAACAATCTTTCCCTCCGTTCTATCCTAGAGAAGGATAAACTGACCGGCTCTAACTTTCTTGACTGGGAGCGCAATCTGATGATTGTGCTCAGACATGAAAGAAAGTGGTATGTGCTTGAAGAGCCACTTGGGGAGGCACCTCCGGCAAACGCTCCGGCCGCTGCCAGAAATGCCCACAAGAAGCACTCGGATGATCTCCTTGATGTCGCCTGTCTGATGTTAGCAACTATGAGCCCAGATCTGCAAGCAGGGCTCATAAATACAAATGCTTACGACATGATCCGCCAGCTGAGGGACATGTTTCAGACTCAGGCTCGTACAGAACGATACGATGCCACCAAAGCATTCAATGAGTGCAAGATGGTTAAAGGGACATCAGTAAGTGACCATGTCATGAAAATGAAACGGCACCTGGATCATCTGGAGAGGCTTGGTCATCCTGTTCCGTTGCAGCTAGCAACTGACACCATACTCAACTCACTGTCAGAAGACTACAGGCCCTTCGTAGTCAACTACAACATGAATAACATGGAGAAAACTATAGCAGAGTTACACTCCATGCTTAAGACAGCTGAACTGAATATGGGGAACAAGAACAAGACTAAGGATGTCTTGATGGTGAAAGACGGAGGGGTTAAAAAGAAGAATGGGCATGCTAGCACCAGCAAGGGAAAAGGACCAGTTCAGGCCATCCAGAGTGCACCCAAGAAAGGCAAGGGCAAGGGCAAGGGCAAGAAGGTTAAGCCAAACAAAGCTAGGACCGAGAATCGCTGCTTTATATGCAATGAGATCGGTCATTGGAGGCAAAACTGCCCTAAGCGTCATGAAGCAGGTATGTAAACCTCAGAAAATTTATGATTGCTTTGTTTTGACACTTCTTACTTGTTAGCTTACAAGTATACTGATACCTAGAGCAAATAACATTGCAGGAAATCAGAAATGAAGTGAAGTGCCCAGGAGTTGCCAAGGATCAAAGCACGAGATAATTTAAGTCAAGACATTTTTGAATTTATAAAACAGTTATTTTGGGGGTTTATGTTTTAAACAATGTTTGGATAATTATATTTTATAATTCGATGGTTTTATTTTTCAAAAGTTATTGTCTTGACAAATATCTGATTGTGCTTAGTGTTTGTATGATCCTAGTTGTTGATGCCTGTTATAATTACTTTAACGAAATTGAAGTAATTTGTATAAAAAACTATCAAAACACACGAGATTCTATAGGAATGTGTTTTGAAAATAAAACATTTATGAATAATAGTTTTGTGATCTGAAAATAGAGAATTTAAGATATTAACACAGATAGTGTTAATAACAGCATTTATAAAACTAGAAAGACTCCAAGTTCTGGAATTAGGATTTGAACAAATCCAGATAAGTTTTATAAAAGGAAATTCTCAGTATTAACTAATCAAGTTTGATCAAGTTTTATTCAAATGTTTTAAAAAGAGAATTTAGGATATTAACTCAGATAGCGTTAATAACAGTATTTATGAAGCTAGAAAGAATTCCAAGGTTTGGAATTAGGATTTGACTAAATCCAGTTGAGTTTCATAAAAGGAAAAATTCTCAAAGTCCATTACTTGAAATTAGGATTGACTAAATCAAAGTTTTGACTAGGTCAATAGTAAATTTTGAGTAATAGTTAGTTTTTATGCAAGTAAGTGGGAGCCCAATTTATTCTCTATCTAATCTGAGATGAAAGAATAAAAGATATAATTATTGATATATCTCGGAATTCATAAATCCAGGTAGGATAAGAATTCATAAGATATAATTTATCCTTTTAGTTAAAAGGATAAAAGTTTCAAGACCCATGAAACAAAGGTCGTGACTGACTTAAAAATCAATAATTATAGTGTTGGATTAAAACATATAGCATTCCAGTAGATTTGCCAGGATTGCAAATGGAATCGGATTTCAGGTAGAAATCATTCATCTACACAGCAACTAAGGAAAGTTGCAGTTTTACATATTCAGGAACTGGAAGTTAGTCCAGGTCTCCAAGTTCATGGAATATGATAAAAGTCTAGTTATTGTTTAAGAAGTGTTTGCAAAACAATAATTAGCAGATACAAGTAAGCAGACTTGTGTTTTTTGGTTATCACTTTGACTAAAATGGTAAACTTTAATCAAAGGGTTTAAAATTGAAGGTAGGTGATACTTCATTTTAGATCAGTATTTAACAAATGTTAAATAGACACTATGAAAGTTATTAAAGAAAAGACATTCAATCTTGTTATTATTACAGCGTGTAATATGGACTATACAAGATTGATTTCTTTATCACTTTCACATTTTTGCATGTTTTTAATTAATCCAGGAATGAAACTAGTTTCCAGTTTTCATTCAAAATCTGTCCGTGACAACTTATCAATGTGGGAGCATGATAAGGTGTTAAAGTCATTGTGAACTTTTAGGTAGTTATGATCAGTTGCTGAATAACAGCTACAAGTGTTGTAGACTAAAAGTTGCACAGATATTTGATAGAGTAGCAAATATCGGACGTGATCCGCGGTTGAGATTACTTCTTGGAAACAGTCATAAGTAAATCTCACAGTGGTTGTCCCTATCACCTGAGGTATCTGATTTGATATCATGAGGACTACTGGATTCTTAGTGCACTCAACCGCTACGCCGTAACAGGGTGGCTATAAAGGGTGTAACTAGATTCAGCGGAAGCCGTGGTGTTGAAGGCAGATATGCAAGATAGGATTTGCACCTCTTCTCAGAAGAGAGATATTTCTGGGCCCATCTTGTCTGACTAAGTATACTGATGAAGTGCATGGCCATGCCCAAACGGACTGATTAGTTCTTTGTCGTTTACCTATCAGTGAAAGTTAGATAATCAAGAGAACAGAATCTTGAGTATTTAGAGTTGACACTTTCCAAGCTCATACTCATAGATGAAATATCGCGATGCAAAGGGAAAAGCCAAGATATACCCAATCAATGAACAGTAGTTTCATAGATACCAATTCCTCACGGAATGTTTATATCACCAAATCTGGGTATAAGAGTTCTTGTAACCTGGTCAGCCTAATGCCTGTCTAGGGGCCTCCTTAGGTCCGTATAATCAAAGGTGGTATTGCCAACTTGCACAAGTGGGAGTCTGTTAGGAATTATGTGCAGAGTTGACAAACCAAGTGATTATACAATCCAATGTTACAAGACACTTGAGGGTCACACCTGTGAGAACCTATAAGTCGAACAAGTTAGATGAAATCCCGAAATGGAGAGTTAGGATTTATAATAGTATATTATAAATCTATTGGGTAATTTCAGTCAGAATTACCAAAGTTGGAGGGTTATTAATTAATTAGGATATTATATATTTATTAAGATAAATAAATATATAATAGCTAATTAATAAAGTTTTATATATTAGATAAATATATAAAACATAATTATCATAGGCAAATTCTTTTCCAGTTAAATAAGGAAAAGATTTGAGATAATTATAATATGGAAACTGGGTTACTTTCAAACTGTATTTTCTTCCCATATAAATAAGGCTTATGGGTTAAGGAATAATTAAGCTTTTTAGTTGAAAATCAGTTTTCTGTCCCCTCCTCCTCTCTCCCAAAAACCGGCGCACAAACCTTCCCCCCCTTTTTCGGGTCGTTTTTGTTGTTCGGGTTTCAAGGTTCTGCTAGAGGAACGTTCGTTGGTTGATTACGGGTGGACTAATTCTCAAGCATCCAGGTAAATTAATCTAACCTAACCCTTTAGGTTTAGAACTATAAACGATTAAGATCATTAGGCTTTAATGGGTTTTTAGTTTTTATCGCTTCCGCATGTTTAGATCAGAAACAGCGTGTTTCTGATCACGTGGGTTTTAACAGTTTGTTTTAAACCTATGAGATATATCAAACCAGCGAGGTTTTGATAGATCTGAGATAATCCTCGGATTAGTTTGATTCGAGGATACCCACAAAAACCCAACATTTCCTACCATCCTCTCCCTCATCTTCTGATAACCAACCCATCTCCACCCTTCTTAAATCAAAACCTATACCCGAAACCATCACCCTCGACACCTCCTCTGAAGACTCACCCACAAACAACTTACAATTGGTTATATACCAACCACCCAAACAACCTACCCCTGAACCAACACCTCATTCTTCTCCTAAACAAACCTCTGAACCTGAAAACCAAGATAACCCTGAATGTTATGATGTAAACTTCGGTTCTGTCACTGGTGAGATTGTTCGCCTTATGGAAAACAGTCGATCAGAACAAACACGAGCTGAAGTAAGCAGAATGACATTTAGAGTAACTCCTCTAAACCCTGAATCCATTCCTTCTAAACCAACCCGCTTTAACCCTGAAGCATCCTCTTCTAGAACCCCTAAAATAAGAGCCCCTCCTGAAACCATTTGCCTATCATCAGATGATGAATTCATCTCTGATGACTTCTCTACCCCTGCTTCTTCTCCCAGATCTCCTCCCTCTAATTCTCCTAGATCTGAAGGTGAGAATTACCCTGACAACTCTGCTACTGTCAACAGGGATGGGCGTTTAGACGCCGTGATAGAGCGACTCGAGAGTACAAGAGTAAAAATTCCTCTTCGTACCTCTTGGGACTCCGAGTTTGCCTATCTATCACATGAGGAATACAACAATGCTGTACAGGCTCAGGAGGAGCATAATAAAAGACAGAAGGAAGCTTTCCTCTCTGCTCAAGCCGCTCGAAGGCTTGCATCGGATTTTGTTGAAGAAGATGCTGAAATAAGTGCTGATCCTGTTCTAGCACAGAAGGCCGCGCTGAAGGTCTTCAACAGAAACGCTGAGGAACAGACTGAAGAAGTGAACTCAGAGCTTGACTGGTGCCGAGATCGCCTACACCTCAGAAAACATGGTGCTGCTATCTCTGGAATCCATTTCAGCCGAACTCGCGGCAAAAGAGCAAAAACATGGATCACCGTCAAACGCTCAGGAGTCAAGGATGTGCAACACACTCTTGACAAGTTGGAAAGATACAACTTGTCAGAGTGGAATGAAATCAGAAGCCTACTTCCCAAAGCCAACAGAAACTATCGGGCTGAAGTAGAAGAAGTCATTAATGGACTTATTGCACGCATCAGAAGAACAACCGAAATTCCTGATGACCTTCTCCAACCTTCTTCAGCACTGCCTCAGCCACCTGTTCGAAGATCAGCGGGTGCTTCAACAAGGAGACCAACTCCTTGCATGCCCAGGATGGTTGTCAAACCACTGGACCTCTCGATGCTTGATCTTTCACTCCCTCCAGGAGTCTCTCTCTCTGAAGGACAAGTCATCAGAGAACCTGTTCATGGTATTTGTGTAAGCGACAACTCCAAGATCCTACGCTTTCAGCGTTTCAGCGAGCTACACAAAGCACCACATGAACACTTGGTTTCTGTTCTCTTCACTGCTCAAAAGGACAAGACAAACCAAGATAATAAAGAGATAATTCGCACTATCAGAGCTATACTCGATCATAGAATCGCCTTCAGTGATACTCCTGTTCCAATACAAGTCAAGACTGAAGAACTTAGCGAAGACTCTGATAGTTAGAATATTTTGTAATTTTTCTTTCAGTACCTCATTTATGTACTCTTGTATTTTCTTTACTCTTGTAACCTTATTAAGATTAATGAAAATGCAATTCAGTGCATTGTACTTTACTCCATCATAGTACTGAAAAAGATCCCTCAAAACAGTAAATGGGACATGTACCTTTATGAGTTCTATTTCCTACTGTTTCATCTAGACTTAGAAAATTTTTCTTTCTAGACTTAGACAATTTCTCCATTATCTTATCATTATCATTTAGGGGGAGATTGTTAATCCAGCTCTCCTAAGACCTGATGAAATGATAATGATCCAGAATCTTTACTTAGTGAATAGGTTTTACTTCTGTTATAGCTTGAGGAATTATCACTGAGTCTGTTCAGTGTTATTCCATGTTACTTATGCTGTAACTTATTTTTATAGTAATCAGGATCAGGATCAGGAGACGAACGAGTCTGTTCTGCAGTCTACTGATCCTGTTCACTGAAGTGAAGACCTCCTGAAGACATCAAGATCATACTCAAAGAACCATCAGCGACGTCGAGGAATTAGCTGATGACAGGAACAACATGCTCGTGATCTGAAGACGGAACTCAGTGATAGCAGGCTGCTCAATATCGTATGACATCCTGAAGATTCATCAGGATACAAGTGATCCTGAACAGCACCAGTTTCAGGACTCTAGTCACTGATCAGTATTCTAATCCTGAAGGATTAGTGTAATGTCTTAGTCTAATGCACAAAAGGATTATCCGCCTTTACTGACACAAAAGTACATAAGGACAGTCCCTTTACTGTTCCTTCCGTACTTATCAGACCTCAAGGCAACTGTTTACACACTTCCTCTTTTGCACACCATGCAAAGAGTATTTGTTTATAGTAAATAGTACAAAGGACCACTTACATTGTGACACGTACACAAAAGTGAGTCTGCATGCATTTAATGCATTGGGTATAAATAGGACTTGAAGAGATGTTCTCCATACTTCTTCTTCAACCTAAAAATACCCTAATCCTTTCTTTCTTTATTCCCTCTATATTCTTTCTTTTCTTTTCTCCATCTTCTCACTCTAGTGCATAGTGAAAGAAAGCTTAGATTGTTTAGTTTAGACTTCTTGTCTTTTCTATTTCCGCAACAATCTGTAAATTCATATTGTTAATACAACAAGAATTTAAAAGTGAAATTTTGTGTGATTATATTCAACCCCCCCTTCTATAATCCCAAACACTATCCTTGCTTGAAGGTCACCTCTTTGGGACCAACAAGAACTCGTTATGGTCATTATGAATTCTTGGTCATGCCTTTTGGTTTGACGAACGCTCCAGCAGTTTTTATGGACCTGATGAACAGAGTGTGTCAACCGTACTTAGATAAGTTCGTGATTGTCTTTATAGACGACATCCTGATTTATTCGCAGAGCAAGGAGGACCATGAGCAACATCTGAGATTGATACTGGATTTACTCAAGGCTGAAAAGCTTTATGCCAAGTTTTCAAAGTGCGAATTTTGGATTCGAGAAGTACACTTTTTAGGTCATGTGGTGAATACAGAAGGAATACATGTTGATCCAGCCAAGATTGAGGCTATAAAGAAATGGGAAGCCCCGAGGACGCCGACAGAAATTCGACAATTTCTCGGTCTGGCAGGCTATTACTGACGATTCATTGCAAACTTCTCCAAGATTGCGCAGCCGCTGACAACCTTAACGCAAAAAGACAAGAAGTTTATTTGGGGAGAGAAACAAGAAGAAGCGTTTCAATTACTCAAGCATAAGTTGTGCAATGCACCCATTCTGGCATTACCCGAAGGAACGGATAACTTCGTGGTGTATTGCGATGCTTCACATCAAGGCTTGGGATGTGTTTTGATGCAGAACGAGAAAGTCATCGCCTACGCATCCAGACAGCTGAAGGTCCACGAGAAGAATTACACCACTCATGACTTGGAGCTCGGAGCAGTGGTGTTTGCCCTTAAGATTTGGAAAGAAGGGAAAGTTGAGCCCCCGATTTGTTGGACCGTTTGAGATCTTGGAAAGAATCGGACCAGTCGCCTACAGATTAGACTTACCCCCAGAGCTCAGCACAATTCATGACACTTTCCACGTGTCCAATTTGAAGAAATGACTGTCAGAAGAGACAATAGTCTTACCTCTGGAGGAAATTCAAATCGATGAACAACTGCGAACTACGGAGGAACCAATTGAAATCCTCGATTGAGAAATCAAACAGCTTAGGCGCAGTAAGATACCGATCGTCAAAGTTCGATGGAATTCCAGGCACGGACCAGAGTTCACTTGGGAGCGGGAGGCTTTCATGAAAAACAAATACCTGCATCTATTCACAAAAGACCCCTGTGGTAGCAGCAAGAATTAAATTTCGGGACGAAATTTCTTTCAACAGGGGGTAAATGTGACAACTGACAGTTTTGACCTTCAGGTTAGCTACTCGTTAAATCACTCAGTAGCATTTCCGTAGGTTAAAAATTAGTCATTTAAGTTATTAGAAGAAACTAGGTTAGTTTGCGTGAAAAATTTAGGCAAAAACCTAAAAATCCCGAAAACTGCCCGAAAAAGCCCGTACCGGCCACAAGTCACCCGAAAATCCTATAATGCCAAATTTAAAGTTGATTTATAAAAAAATATGTTACTTTATTAAAAATATAAGTAAACTGATTCAAATAATCTAAAATTACCTTCGAAAAGTCGGTTTCTACCGAAAACGCACCAAAACCCGGTACTGCGTTTGATTTAGCAGTATAAAATTTAACCTTTTTAAAATTAAAAAAATAAAAAGAAAGAAGAGTGTGAGAGGGTTGGGTGGGCCCCACATGGCCGGCCACCCCCCCTAATATCTCTCTCTCTCTCTTGTTTCAAGAAACAAAATCATCACTCTCTCTTACACCATATCATTTCAAATCTCACTCTCTCTCTACTCTCTCACTCTTCGATTTCTCTCTCTAAAAACCAGCCATATTTCATCCAAAAATCTGAGTTTTGAAGAAATATAATCAAAGATTTGAAGCTCTAGTAGTTGTTTGTTCAAAGGTAAGAGTAGATTATGTGTTTTAGTGTCAATTTTAGCTCATTTTGGAGCTTTTTCATGCTCTTTTTGAGGTTTAAAACCTCTTTGATGGTTAAACACCAATCTTGATGTTTGAGGACAAGAATGAGCCTTATAAATGTGCAAGAACATTCAAAGAAGGCAAAATTCTATGAATCCTCCTTATGAACACAAGATTGGAAGTGAAAATCTTTTGCTTTGATGTTTTTGAATCTCTTTTTGGGGCTGAACTTTTATAATAGTTCATGCATGTGTTTTAATGATATCTAAATGTATTTCATCTAAGTTTCCTTATTCAATGATAACTAGTGGCCCGCACCGCGCGTTGCGCGGTGTTCAGAAAATAACATAAAATATTGTTTGTTAGTTATATTTAATAAGTTTCATTCTTTTATTCTATGTAAATACGTCTTTGTTTATATGATATACATTTTGGATTAGATATACTCTACCATCAATCATCCTATCAATTATGTACTTTGTGTTATTTTTGGCATAACTGAATGATATTGTCTAAATAAATCAATAACAAATGACAATAAACATGTTTGTCGTTTGAGTGATTATATACTTGATATAGATTGGATTAGCTTATAGATTACTACTAAATGGAATACTATTCGATCACGAAAATAAGAATAACATTGAAACTGTAAGTAGTGATTTGAAAGACTTAAAAAACGAAATGAAACTATATGGCATAAAGTCCGCTTTCAATAATCCAACTGAATACCACAATTGAAATGTGCAACTTGCATTATAATTTAACTTCAATGTTCTGCATCTGAAAGCAAAAATATTGATTATATGTTATTTCGGCACCGCGGTTTGCGCGGTGGTATTATTTTTTATTTTAAAAAGTATTGTTAAGCTTAAATAAAATATTGAAATTAATTTGGCCGATAATCATGTATTAGGTATTAAAAATAATGAGTATCAATATTCAATTTTATATGAATCCACCTTATCATCCTTAATTTGTTTTTCATTATATATAATTAATAAGTTATAACTAAAACTTAGAAAACAAATATATGATTCCGTCGATTATAATCATGACGTTTATTATGCAAATTGTTTTGTGAGAAAGATTTCATACAAATGTGAGATATTTTTTTTATTTTGTTTATAATTATTGTAATGTACTCGTTTTGCAACTTTAGGGAAAAAAAACTTCTTGAAACCCCTTTTTGACCTGTGTTGCATGAAAAAAAAAACATTAGTTGTCAATATTGTGATCACTCGACAGCGATTGTTAATTTTTCATTTGACATGTTTTAGTTTTTTCGATCTTTTTATGATTGTTTCATTATATTTTGGTTAGTCCATACGATTCATGAAAAGAAGACGGTTTTATTAAATTTATGTAAATAAAATTATTATATTTATTCAAATTTAACTTATAATATTTAGTTTGATTTAATCTAAATTAATAACAGAGTATGAAATCTTTTATACATGTTAATCTTTGTAATAAGGTGTTTTTTTATTTAATATATTGATTCTTCTAATTCAAGTTTTATATATTGTTTTCATAGTTTTTTATGCATATTATTATATTGACTCTATTTTTATTATATATTATTATAGTAGTTTTATATTTTATGTAATAATTTTAATTATATAGATATTGATTTACTTTAATTATGTTTTTGAGCGATAATAAAGATAATAAAGATATCATATATTTAGAAGACTATCTTTTTATTAATTAGCGTAACATTTAAATTGATTGGTCATTTTTATTAGTTTTATATATTGATTTCAGTTTTTTATATTAATTTTAATAATTAAGTGATATATATATATATATATATATATAGACTCTTTCTCTCTCTCTCTCTCTCTCTCTCTCTCCATATATATATATATATATATATATATCTTTTAACAATTGTTGCAATCAATTTTCATATTCATTTGCTTATTTATATTAATTATAGCAAATTTATTATTATAATATTACTAAGTAAATATAAATTACATGTAATAATATTTAAGTGTCGTGTAAATAACAAAAATACTTATTCTAATAGTATTTTAAATAATTAGTAAAACAAAAACTTTGAAAGATATAAAAGACTGAGATTAAAAAAAGAACTTTAAATCTCAATCAAAGTCTAAAAGAATGTATATCCGGATTAATATTTTCGAAATAAAAATAACCATCAAAGATTACTTGTTAAAGTTATATTATATACGTTATCATCTTATTTCGTTGCTAAGAACACACCTTCAGTTCTGTTGGTAAAAACTTATGAAACACATAGAAGAAGGAAATAGAAAATATAAATATAAAATACCAACAAAACTAAGAAATGAATGATATTCAAATTATTATCCTCACAACAAACTAAAAACAATTTTGTTGAAAATAAATTTTTGTGGAATGAATAGCAAATCAAGTGATGAAGAAGGAGAAAAATAGGTTATTTGAAAAACATTTTTTTTATAAATAAGAATTTGTGAAATATTGTAAGCAGATCAAACAATGGAGAGTGACAACATGAAAAACGATCATGTTGAAGAAAAACATGTTGTGATAAGGAGAGATAAAAGTAAATTTAGTAATAGTCAAATTATGAGAAAGAAAAATGAGTGGATGAAATCTATGAAAGTTTTATTTTCAAGAATAAAGATAAAAATGTTAGAAAGTTAAAAGTCTTAGAATTACCAAAATAGTAATGTCATAATAAACTTTATGTTTTTTATATAGAGATGGAAAACTAATTAACTTATCAAGTAAATAAAAAATAGAAAAACGAAAGGTAATGAAGGTTAAGATATATTATTAACAAATTAAATTAAGAAACACAAATAATCATCTACTAAAAAGCCACAAAAATCATACTTTAAAACACCATTTTAGGGATAAAAACAAAAATAATAAATTGAATAAAAAACACAAATAACCCATCTCCTAAAAAGCCCATAAAAATGATACTTTAGTATTTGAATGTTACTATTAGGAGTGAAACATTGTCTTAAGATGTATTATTAACAAATTGAATTAAGAAACACAAATAAATCATCTACTAAAAAGCCACAAAAATCATACTTTAGAACCATTTTAGGGATAAAAACAAAAATAATAAATTGAATTAAAAAACACAAATAACACATCTCCTAAAAAGCCCATAAAAATCATACTTTAGTATTTGATTGTTACTATTAGAAGTGAAACATTGTCAAACAAAAAACAAATTTTGAATAAAACACATGCATAAACATCAAAAACAATATAATTTGTAGAAAACATGAAACAAAATATAAAACTTATTACCTAAAAAATGTGTAGAAGAAAGACTTGAACAATTTGATGGATATGTTTGATGTAAGTAGTTGGTATATATATATATATAGTGTAACATGTATTTAATGATTTATGGATGGTAAATGAACAGTTTGAAGGAAAAATGAAAAGATGGATAACTTATGTATGACATAATGACCCTAATAATGAATGACATTATTATATTAATTAAAAATATTAAATATACAAAAAAATACAAAATTTGAGAAAAAAGATAAATATGATTCATGGCTTTTGAAGATGCCACCTAGGATCTCCAACATCCTACTTTTATATATATATAGATTATCTAAATAGAATTATTCTTTTCTATCTCTCAAAGAAAAGAATATTCCTTATTCTATTCAACCAGATAATTATTTAACTAATTAATTATTTTAATCTAATTATATATTTATTTAACTAATAAATATATAACTCACATAATTAATTAACAACCCTTCATCTTTGGGATTTCAAACAGAAATTACCCAACTGATTTATAATTCATTATTATAAATCCTATCTCTCCAAACTGGGATTGCTTACTTGTTTGGTTTACAGGTCCTCACATGTGTGACCCTCAAGTGACTTATAACATTGGATGTGTAATTACTGGTTTGTCAACTTATGCACATAATTACTAACATCAACGATAAAGAAACGCTGAAGTAGTCATCTTTCAGCAGTGCTAAGTATTTTACAGAAGATAGATAAAGGATCATTGGTATTTCACAAAGTCTTAGGAAGACTGGATCAACAATCTCCCCCTAAATATCAATGATAAGACAACAGGGAGGTTGTCTTGATTCTAGAATTTAAAATAATTTGAATTCTAAGTCCAGAAGTAACAGTTAGGAAACAACACATGTGAAAGGTACTTGTATTATTTAACTGTTAAGTAAAGTCATTTTCAGTGAGTTGATATAAGCAATAAAGAAACACATATCAGAGATAAGAAGATACTTGTATTCATTTCATCATAAATTGAAGATTACAATACAGAAGGAAACAAATTACAAGTCACTGAAAGAAATACATAGAGACAGTGAAAGAAATACATAGACAGCGAACTAGTCTAGAGGTCTTCTCTTTCTTCTCCATTTTCGTATTCTCTTTCTCAGCAAGTCCTGGAAGCAAAGTCTTGAACTCTGCTGACAGATGTGAAAGAGGCATCCATCCGGAAGATGAATGGGAGAGAGCAGGGAGTACATACAAAGCTAAGCTTTGTAATGTACATTCCAGTAAGTCTTCTCTTTCTTGGAAAGAGGCATCCATCCAGACGATGAATGGGAGGGAGGCATTCAACCAGGAGGTACATACTCCTGTGTCGAATATAGATCCTGAAAGATGAGCGGATCAGCCTCTAAAGAATGAAACACCAACAATCATTACTCGTTTGAGTTTCTGATCGTCGATGTTTCTCCCCCTCAGCAGGTGCCACTCCACTTTCTCCCATTTTAGGCTGAAATCCTATCTCCTCCCGAGACTTGGGTTCTATATTTGAAGAACCGAGGAGACAGGCCAGTACGGAGAGAAGGACGAAGTGGAGAGAGGAACCTTATTCATTAGAAAAAGAATGAAGAAGGTATCCTGCAAGATGAGGGTAAAGGGGAATGGCACATCCCTTTTAGAAGAAGGTGTCCTGCAAGACTTTCTCCCCCTCAGATATAGCACCAGGTGCTGTAGCTGAGATGCAGGACCTTCCTTCATTAGAGCTGAGATTTGTGCTGCAGAAATAGTAGAGTAGAAGAGAATCTGCATTGAAGGGAAAAGGAAACATAAGTTAGAGCATAATAGAATATAAGAGAGATGTATTGTTAGAGAACTTATGTTCTTAAAGATAAACTCAAGGTGAGTTATTATCTTTGAGAGAAGAGAAAAGAAAAGATCCTTGTAACAACTAACAAGGATAAACTCACCAAGCTAGGAAGAAGATCTTCAAAGGAGGAAGAAAGAGTTGAACACATTGTGAAGCAAATCTTTAGAGAGAAGATGTGGTAAGTTGTGAAGAAAAGAAGTAATCCAAGGGTGGATTTATATAGAGAGGAGGGTTACCAAAATGTGCGATTTTGGCGCCCAAAGAAGGTGGGACGTGGAGCAAGTTTCAAGATGTGATTATGACGGTTATTAAATGCGCCGAATCAGTTCATTTTACGCGCTTAAAACCGTCTTATCATTTACTGCCACGCGCCTGACACACGTTAAGATGTAACGTATGGTGCCAAAACGTCAACCCTACCAGAAAGAGTTGGTAAAAGATAAGTACAAAGATAACTTATCTAGTTACATATTCAAAAGATTTTGAAAATGTAGTCAGAAAATCTTCTTATCACAATAAATGCGTTAATGTAGGTTTATCACTGATAATTGATCATAAGGATACACTAAATGGTAGTTTTTGATACTTTGGTACATTAAATGGTAATTTTCTAAGTACAATACATGTAATAGCAAAATGTGACAACTTGTATACATTTTGAGGAATTAAACCCAATTACATAACCACTACAGCTAACCGATTCAAATGCTTTTTTCTTTACTGAAGTAATTTTATCATAACCAAACAAAGAACAACACAGACTACAACATTGTTTGGTAAAAATAAGTTAGCTTATAAGTTATGAGTCAACTTATAAGTCAGGTACATGTTTGGATGAACCATAAGCTAGTTTTTTGAAAAACTACTCTCACTAGCTGTGTTTGATGATTTATGGAATTTATAAGACTTTTTATTTTTTTATTCCAAATATACCTTTCACTTTTTACATTGCCAATTTTTAAAGGGTTAATTACATGGGGAGTATCGAACTTATCACGTTTTATCATTGTATGTACCCAACTTTAAAAATTACCTATTAATGTACTAAACTTGCTAGAATTGCCATTGTGTGTATCAGTTTACCTACTAAGATGGTAACCGGTAAATTTGCCACATAGGATGCCACATATGATGCCAACTCATTATTCTTTGAGTAAATTACAAATTTTGTCCCTCTAGTTTACTGATTGGGTACAAAGACCTGTTTTGAAATGTTAATATAAACCTAAACCACCACCATCATTGCCTCCAAACCACCACCCCCACTACGGCTTCCAAACCACCACCACCCTCCAAACCACCACCACCGCCACCACCCTCCCAAGCACCACCACCGTCGCCGCCGCCTCCAAACCAACCGTCGCCGCCTCCAAACCAAAGACGTCCTTGAGTCATCGTGAACCGAAGACGTCCACCGTGAACCGTGAACTTGAGTCATTGTGAATCGAAGACGTCCATCGAGAGAGAGAGAGAGAGAGAGAGAGGGTTGCCGGATCTGGACCACCGTGAACCGAAGACGTCCTTGAGTCATCGTCCTAGAAGGTGAAGAGAGAGAGAGAGAGAGGAGAAGAGAGAGAGAGAGTAGAGAGAAAGAGAGAGAGGAGGAGAGTCCGGAGGTGGTGGAGATGATGATGCGAAGACGAAGGTGGATGGAGAAGGTGGTGGTTATGGGGGTGGGTGGCCGGAGAGACGATGCCGAAGACGAGGTGTGAGGAAGAGGGTGATTATTAGTGGTTCGAGATCCCGGGTTGGAAATAGAAAAATTGAATTGGCCTCAAATACAGGTTGACAATTACAAGAATACCTAATTAAATTAGTTATAGTTTTTAAAGTTGGAAGATACAATGATAAAACGTGACAAGTTCGATACACCGGTTTAATTAACCCATTTTTAAACTATCATCTAACTAAACCTCCTATGAAGTTTCAACTAAGCAAACCCCAAACGCCCAGCGATCGGTGGTTACTCCTCCCTCTGAAGCAACAACCATGGCGACTTCCTTCCCTTCTCCGACACCTCCGACCACCGGAATAGTACCTATCACCGCCGGAAGAGGACCAAAATCACGTGGAGTCGTACCTAGAGACAACTCTGCAAAAACTATGGTCCACGATCAAATCTCACAGGCGGTTCTCTCCACCTCAAATCTCCTCCACATCATGCTTCAATCCTCTCCATCTCAGGCATTTCCATCTCTCTTCTCTTCTCTATATATACATACGTACATACATATATATATATATATATATATATATATATACACACAAGCTTCTTTGTATCAATTATAGAAATTATTACACATTTTAGGTATTTCGTCAAACTAATTGATGAACTCTGCAATTAGTTACTTTGTGGATCTCCAATTTTGATGTAGAGATGTCAGTTTAGTTGTCAATCAACATAATCTCTAATTTTTAGCAAGTTATCTCTTTTAGGTGATTTAGCAAGTAATCTGAATGTTTTCATGTATTGGTTTTGGTACTTTATAATGTGAAGCCTTTTGTTTTCATGTCAAAATTTTATCCTTTTATTGAGTATTATCATTAGACAGGTATTACTACTGTTAACTATTATATATAAATATTTTAATTTATTACAAGAGCTGTTGTTCTTTTAGATATAACAAATTAAGGACCTGATCTTGATTCCAGTTTAGCACCACGATAACTGTTAATTCTCTATGATGTGTGTGTGTGTGTGTGTATATATATATATATATGTATTTGATTGATGTTAAAGTTTTCTTTCATCATCATGTGATAAGCTGATCATATATAGAGTATAGGCAAAGCATCAGTTTCAGAAAACTTTTGTGTTAATTGCTGCATGCATCGATCATTTGTAAAGCTCATGCTTCCTTGCAGCTGTGAGAAATGTAATAGTGTAATTTGAACAATTTGCATGGAAATATGAAGTGACTTGTTGAGATTAATCTTACCCCCTTTTTTTGTTGATAGATTGGTCGGGCTCAGAATGTTTTTTATCTTATTTTGCAGGACACTCTTGTAAAGCTTCCTAAAAACCTTTTGGCTAAAGTGTCTACGATAAAAAACACTCAACAGGTTTTACAAACGGAGCTGAATTTCAATACAAAATGCTACTTGTGAAAGCTGGTTTTCTTATACCATTCTTTTTGCTTGGTACAGGTCTTGGAGCAGATGCCTTCGGTGATTTCATCCTTAGATGAACACATGGACCATGGGTTGCAGAGGTTCATATCTTCTTTATATCATCCTAATATTCATACTAATACCATGCTAAGCTTGTCATAGTATTAGATCTTTTGTGGAAGTCCAAATCTATCATATGGAAGTTGAATATGGAAAGTTTAGCATATAATAATAGGGCCCAGAACTCAGAAGTTAATAACTTTAGTTGAGTGTAGGGAGTTTAGTTTAAATAATATGGTTAGAAACCAAAAGATACATGCTAATGATTTTGAGAGTCTAGGTAGCTTAAGATGATAATAAGATTCAGGAATTAGAAAGCATGCTAATTGGTATAGTGAGCATAGTCGAGTCGAGGGCAGTAAATAGAACTGCAAATGTGCATGTTTAACTAACTGTTCTATGTTTTTGCTTCCCCTAGAATAAGTGAACAAAGTTCTCGCTTTTGGTATATCAATGTATCGGAGTTGATATATTTGTATCAAAGGGGTTGGAAATCCTTTACCTTATTGTTTATTTCATTTGTCCATTGGCATAAATTCCATGTTTTTATTTTATTTTTGTTGCAAGGTTGAATGTTTAGTGGCATAGTGCTTCTTATTACTGTTTTTGTATGCTTTGTTTGGTTGTTTATATGCAATCTGCAATGTATTTACTTCAGCTGTATGGTAGTCTATTTTAGTTTTGCTAAGACACTTCCCCCATCCCACAAGAATCTGATAGATTTTGGGTTGAATCAAGGTTAGTATTACCAATCACTGATTGAAAAAATCTAATTTGGAAAATCAATGAATGATCTTCCAGAAGGAACCTTTAGTTAGCAGAGAGTGAAAGGAGATCTGAAGAATGTTGAAAAAGGGTTCAACTGGAAGTCTGAACACACTTGTTCAGACTTTGGGACTTGAATGTTTGCTCTCTGAAGAAGACAATTTGACAAGTGTCCCCATGCATTCAATGCATGAGGGAGTATAAAAGGCAGAGTGCATCTTGCTTGCAAACAATGCTTTGCTGAAAGAATTTCTAAGTGTATTCTCTTGGAAATCAACTCTCTTCTACTCTTCAACTCTCCTGTGTGTGAAGAAAACTGAGTTTTCTTCATTTTCTTGCTAGTACTTTTTGTGTTATTTTTGTAAGTTCTTCTGTGTGTAAGCTGTTTAAGACTAAAGTTAGGTTTATCTTTTCCTTATTCCGCAACAACTTCTATCTGCATGTTAATCTTGATATACATCAATAAGAATTAAAAAGTTGGGCTATAGGCTAACATGTCATCTAAAACACAAGGAAGAACTTCCTCAAATGGGGTTGAAATAGCTTGTTCATTGAACTTTGGAAGGTGGAAGGAGCGTTGGTTAGCATGAATGGCATGATCAAGAATTCGAAGTATCCACAATGTGTTTCAAAGGCAGTTTTTTGCATCTTGGTTAGCAACTCGAATATGATGGTACCTGGACCTTACGTTGATTTTAGAGAAACATTGGGTGCCATGTAACTCATCCGTGAGCTCTTCAATTAAAGGAATAGGGAATCTACCCAGAACTGTCATCTTTTTTATAGCACGGTAATCCACACACATTCTCCAGTTCCTGTTTTTTTTAACCAACCCTACTAGAGATGCAAAAAGAATGTTGCCCGTCCTGATCACCCCTTGATCCAGTTCCTGTAGTTCCCAAGTAAGTTGTTCAATAATGTCTTTTGTAACAAAGGAAATCGATAAGGGCGTAAGTTCACTGGTTAGAACCATCGCGGAGGGGTATCACATGATCAAACACCAGGTCTAAAAGGATGTAACCCCTTTGGCCCTCTGAATATGTTTTGGTAATCTTGTAACATCAACAATTCAGGAGGTGAAGTGTAGTTATATCGGTACACACTGACACTGTTTTGAGAGTTGGGCAACGGGTTATCCGGCCTAACAGCCATTAGTTGCATCATAGATAATTACCCTCCTTCTCGTAGCATCTTTCTCAATCTTCATAGTGCTTACCGTTTTCACCCGTTTTCCCATAGCTCCTCTCAACATTATCTTCGATCCTTTGACTACGAATTCAATAGTGTGATTAACAAATCAAAGTGGACCTTACGTAGTGATGTAAAGCATTAGATACCAAGTACTACACCACATCCTCCCTAAAGGTAACAAGTATAGGTATGCCGTGAATGTGATGGATTTCATTTTTCATTGAAACCCCTCAATCATTGCATTACAACTAACCCTTTCACCATCCGCCACTCTAACCTTCATGGATGATTTTGACACTAGCTTGCAACCCAATTTTTTTGCTGAAGTCGTGTCAATGAAATTGTGGGTGCTTCCTGTATCTAGCAGCATAGCCTTCCTCCCTTAGTGGCCGACTGGCTGGTTACTCTCATGGCACTAACTGAAATTTTATGTAAACTTTTCTCATCGGCATCATTTCCCACATCATCCTATTAAGTGGTATAATTGAGGCTGCTTATCCACTGATGTCCATATTCATATTTTTCATCATAAAAAAACGCAGTTCCCTTTGATCTCTTCTCGTTTAGTTTCATTGGGATAAGGTCTCTGGTTGGGATTTGGTTTGAAGGGAGCTATGGCTGGTTTTGATGGAATGTTCACGGATTTGTTCACGAAGTTGGCAATTTTTGTAGGGGGTACCATACCTATCTTGCTTGAGGTATGAGTGGTTAGAGTGTATAAAAGGGATAGTTTAGTGGCTGGCATTCCCTTGGTGTTGTTCAAGTTAGTCTCCCGAAGTTTGGCTAGAGCAAATGCCTGAGCTATTGCCGCCTATTGTAGTAGGATTAAACTTCCTAACATCCTTAACTCTTCACTTAACCCTGTGATGGAACAACTAAAGTATTTTTAGAGGATAATTGTAGCCTAGTAATTATGTTGTCAAATTCATCATGATAATCCTTGACAGTTCATGTATGTTTCAATTCGGTCACATACTGCTCCCATGAGTGATTTACATGATTTGGCCGTTTCATGTACCCCTGATGCCACGGCAAAGCACTGCCCTCAAGATGAATGGAAGCCAAAGGAAATTTAGTGTTGTCTTTCACCATATCCAATTGAAAAAAATTGGTTAACCTTGTATAACCAGGCTTTTAAATCATCCCCACTGAAACGAGGGAAATCATTCTTAGTTAATTAGGAAGAATTCTAATAATGGTTCCCGATTACTTCCCCTAATTTCAGACCCAAAATTGGGCTTGAAGGATCCGCATCTGACTGGGTTTTAGGGCCACCGTTCACAATGATATTACTTCCAAATTGGATCTGCCATGAATTGATCCATTTGCAATGATAAAGCAGACAACAAATCGCCAATTTCTGAAATAAATAGCTAACTGTGGTGACTTAACCGTGGTCCCTTGTTTCCGAATCTAACCATATCTGTTCTGGGATGTCCCTGTTGCTTTTCCGTTTTAGAAAATCATTTCAGGATAAGGTACATAATTTTCCTGCCATTTTTATCATTAATGTAGTCATTTTGGTTCAAAAATTTTACTCTAATTGGAATGTACGTGTCAGATATTTCTTCCGTAAGTGTGTTTTAGACATTAAGCTATGGTTAAATTACTACTGTTATTAATAGGTGTGTATTGTGTAAGGTCAAATCTCTTGTTGGATGGAGGGAGGGAGTTTAACTTAAGATTGGCAAGGGCCAATGTCTTAAACTAAAGAACAGATCTACAAAAAGGATGTTATTATCCCCTTAATTTTGCGTCCAAATTTATATATAAATGGCTGATAGTAGTTCCTTGTGCGCTGCTGTGATAACTTGAAAGAAAACCAACAAGTTGAGTAGGGATTTTGTCTCTTTGACCAATGCCTGCCAAATGTAGGAATCAATAACAAAATTTCTCATTTTCAATAGGCTGTGCTTCATGGTCTCATCTTCTCTTGAAGGTGTTTTCTTAGTTGGGTTTGTTGTGGGCATTTAGCTGAGTGGTTTATGTTGTTGACAGTGTCCCTCATCTTGAAACGGTAACGCGGTTGCTAAGCAATATAGAGAATAGCCATCTCAAGCCTTTAACTGATGCTCAACTCTTGAGAGAGGTAACCCCTGCTATTCATGTATGACACACACACACACACACACACACACACATATATATATATATATAGAGAGAGAGAGAGAGAGAGAAAGGTTCATGCGAGAAACATAACTTTTTAAGAAAACACGAGGACGATTCTTAACCACTCATTCGGTCAATAAAGGCGGCTTTGACCGGGTCACCCTCCTTTAATCATCTCCACCCTCCATGAATCGCGTCAATCCTCCGTGATCGCGTCCACTGTAACCAAAAAAGTGTGGCTGAGAATCGTCCTCGCGTTTTCTTAAATTGACATCGTTCTCGTATGAACCCCCCTCTCTATATATATTTATGTATATGTATATGTATGTATGTATGTATTTATGTATGTATGTATGTATGTATGTATGTATCACACACACTTATCACCTTTGGTGAGGCTTGAACCGTTGACCTCTAAAAATGAAGTAATAAAATGTTGATGTAATCATCACAAGCTTATCTCATGTTTTCATGCAGGAAACTAAACCAGGCACCAGTACACAACCAGAGTCACATCAGTCGGCTGGAGACCTCTGAGGTAACAACCACATCTGTAGATAACAAGATTTTTGTGTTCTTAGTCGACAAATTATGTGAAGTCTTATAAAATTGATAATTTCTTTTAATCTTGATCTAAATTGGTTTCTGGATGAAGGATAAAATTATCCTCAAGTTCGTAGAAGATTTGAATTCCTTGATCTTGAAAGTTGAATATAGAATCGCCTTGATCGAAGAAGGCTTTCATTTCTTCAAGATGATTGCCAGTACAATAGAACATGGATAAAAGACCTTTGGAACTTGATGTTGGGTTTTTTTTCTCCAATCAAGTATTGTATTTGTCAATCAGAGAAATTGGGTCTTGCGAAACAAGCGATTGCTTGGCTTGATTTGAGCTTTGAGAGTGTTTCGATTTATGTGTTGTATAAAAGCCACCAACTAAAAAATAATACTCATGCAAAAGGACAAAATGGTCCAAAAAAGATATATGGTCCTTGACAACGATAATGTTGTTAACTAGTTTTTATATCTAATAATTAATTTTTTAACCACTGACAAATTTATCAATAGTTTCTTTTAAAATTTTAAGAAACAAAAATATAAACCGACATTATTGATACGCATTAGTATTTTAAAATACGAAAAAGAAAAAGAACAATATGAAATGGGACCTATTAATGAGTAAGTTGGTCGGAATCTTGATAAACCAAGGAAGTGATGGTTGGAAATGGAAGGATAATAATTGAAGAAGGAAAAAGAAAAAGGCTAATAATAATGACACAAAACCCATGTGAGGTTGTTGAGGGTTATGAATGCAACAATGTATGAAGCCGATGTAGAGTAGTTATGAATGTAACAAATGTATGAATGCAACCTATAAAATTAACATCATTTATTATTGTAGGTTTTACAAATATATAATAAACTTTAACGGCCTGATCAATTGAATACACTCTTTACCCCCTTTTCGACTAGAAAAGCAAATAACGTTCAATAATCTTCCATTGGTTTCAAAAACAATCGATATTCTATTTCAAACCTATACACTCTTTACCCTCTTTTCAACAAGAAAAACAAATAACGTTCAGTAATCTCCCATTGGTTCCAAAAAAAAAAATCGATTTTCTATTTCAGAAATATAGGTTTACGAATTTTTGACTGTTGCAGTTCTAATTCAATTCAGGGGAAAAAAAAATGGATAATCAAGTGATAATTGCAGTTTTAACCTCGTCTTTCCTCGCCATGGAAGCTTACATGAGGAGATCTCTAAATGTTTTTGACGCATTCACTATATTCTTCATTATGGTTGTTCATTTCTCCATCACTTACATGTTAATTTGATTTCAACATAGTTAGTAGTTGTTGATTAGTGTGTGTGTGTGTGTGTTTGTGAGAGAATAATTTTTTTTGTTTTTGGTTTAGGTTTGGAGCGATGTTGTTAGCTTTCCTCTTTAAGTGGTCGAAGATAGCTAAAGTAAGTAGGACAGAATAACAAGCGGAGATTTGATCGTGATTTCAAGAAAGGAGGTCAATGAAAT
Organism: Centaurea solstitialis; assembly: GCA_030169165.1. Lineage (NCBI taxonomy): Eukaryota > Viridiplantae > Streptophyta > Magnoliopsida > Asterales > Asteraceae > Centaurea > Centaurea solstitialis. The sequence continues at coordinate 25,880,644 of CM058042.1, read as the reverse complement.
TGGTACTGATTCTTTGTTTAGTTCTTGTTTTGAGTTAGTTTTTCCATACCGTTTGTATGCTTGTTATCAGATTTAGGATGATTTGATTAGTGATGAATGTGTTCATTGTTAGTTTGAACTAAATTATTTAAAATGTTTGTTGGGTTAAGACTTAAGAAAACAATGACATAGTCTCTTACTATATGTGTTTTGAAAGCTATTGCTTATGCAATGCAATTTATATCTGTATTTCCAGCTTGAAAGAATGCAAGTAAAGCATATATGTTGGTTGTTGGAATCATGGAACAATAAAATGCTCATGGTTAATTAAAAAAAATATTCTAAATTATACTATTTCTGAAGGACCAATTAATATGAGAAATTGGGTGTTTCTTGTGTGTTTAAAGGAACACATAATCATATTAATTGGTCCTTCAGAAATAATATAATTTAGAATATATTATTTAATTAGCCATGAGCGTTTTATTGTTCCATGATTCCAACAACCAACATATATACTTTACTTGCATTCTTTCAAAAAGGATTAGCTTTCAGAACACATATAGTAAAAGACTATGTCCTTGTTTTCTTAAGTCTTAACCCTAAAAAACATCTCAAATAATTTAGTCCAAACTTAAAATGAGCACATTCATCACTAATCAAATCATCCTAAAACTGATAACAAGCATACAAACGGTGGGGAAAAAACTAACTCAAAATAAGAACTAAACAAAGAATCAATACCAATTTCGTTGACCTCCTTTTCTTGAAATCACGATCAAATATTCGCTTCTTATATTCTCTCCTACTTTAGATATTTTCAACGACGTACATAGGATTAAGCTAACATCGCTCCAAACATAAACCAAAAACAACTAAATTTAATCAATCACACACTAATCAACAATTACTACTACATTGAAATCAAATTAATCTGTAAGTGATGGAGAAATGAACAACTCTAATATAGCGAATGAGCCAGACTCATTGTGTGATGTCTCACGTAAGCTCCCATGGCGAGGAAAGACGAGATTAAAATTGCGACCATCACTTGATTGTCCATTTCTTTTTTCCTAAATTGAGTTAAACTATTGCAATCAAAATTCGTAAACCTAAATTTTTGAAATAGAAAATTGATTGTTTTTTAAACCAATGGGAGATTACTGAACATTATTTGCTTTTCTAGTCGGAAAGGGGGTAAGGAGTGTATAGGTCTTGATACTAGTCCAATTGACCAGGCCATTGAAGTTTGTTATATACTAGGAATTAACAGCCTAGGCTTCGCGCTGGGATATAAAAGATAATAGATTTTACGATGAGTACTAAAATGGATTTATAGCAAACATAAGTTTATACATATATTGTCATAGAAAGCCAAGTCTGATGAACTTCATCGTTTCTATTTTTAGTTTTCAATTGGTTCTAAGTTTTTAATAATATGTAAGTTTTAGGATTTATGTTTTTTGTTAACGGCAAAAAGGAAGAGAGGCAAGGAGCTTTGGTTAGGCCAATAGAAAGATGATTTATGTTATTTTATTGTTTCATCCAATATGTAACACCCAAAATTTTTTTTTAAAAGAAATTATATTAAGAAAATCACCAATAAAAACATTCGTTTAATCATTTAAAATCCCCTAAAATCAATGTTTAATTAAATAACTAAAATCAACCCAAAACTAATCGGAATGCCGTCACGGGAATCGTCAAGCCGGAGCCTTGCCTTTATCCACGCTTGAACTCGCACCTAAAAAAAATAGGAAATCGTGGAATAAGCACAACCGCTTAGTGAGCAAATAATCACATGCATTATATTGAACAATCATATATATATATATATATATATATATATATATCTCCACATAAACATCTTAACGGTTTCCCGTTCTTCGGACCACCCCGTAGTCTGGTCTTAGTGGTTAACCACTCTTCGGATCGTCCCACGACCCAGCCTTAGCGATTACTCGCTCTTCGGATCGTCCCACGACCCGGCCTCATCTAGCACATATACAATGGTCACAATACAAAACATGTAAAGATCCACTCACCTGATCCGCTAAGTAAATGCGCACAACGTGAGTTTAAATCTTCCTAAGGCAACTCTGAAATATCACAAGTGTACAAAGCATAAACACTAAACCCCGCAAATCCGGGAAACGACCCAACACCAACATCTTAACACTGACCTATCTACCCTACAACCTAATTCGCGACATAAGCGAAATTCTAGACAACTCATGGGTCTATGGCTTATCGACCCATCCCTTAGCCGCGATACCGAGGCCTGTCGGACAGCCACGCTCACAACCGTTATCTCCGAACCACCCTCTTGGCGGTAGCAGTGGAACCAACCACCACCGCCGACCGGCCATCCAACAGCGGCGACAGTAGTGATGGCCGACCACCACCGCCAAACAACAACAAAGCCACGGTGGCAGCGGCGGTGCAAATCACCACCACCGGTCGATCCTACAGCAATCACAGACGGCGGCAGCGGCGACGAGGTACCAACCACCACCGCCGAACTAAACAAGGTTCAACGGCAGCAGCAGGGCTGCCGGCCACCATGAAAAATCAACGGCAGCAGCAAGGCTGCCGGCCACCATTAAAATCAACGGCAGCAGCAAGGCTGCCGGCCTCCACAAGAATCAACAAAATCAACGGCAGCAGCAATGGTTTGCCACCGCCGGATAAAATCAACAACACGGCAGCAGCGATGGGAGGCCACCACCGCCACCGGAAACACACAACAGCCGTCCCGTCGCCGGCCAACGCCGGCGACCATCACAGCCGCCGCGAACCGCCGTGAGCGGTCGACAGCACCAACAAAACCCCACCCCATAATGCGATCGGAAGCAAAAATTGTCGAACCCTTGGTACACGAAAAGAACGAGATCAAACGTTACCTTTACGAGATCAAAATCCCTAGCCAAAAATCTGGTTCTCTCTTCTTCTTCCTCGTATCTCTCTCTCTCGATCTGATATCTATCTCTCTCTCTCTTTTTCTTTTTCTTCTTCACAAGACAACAAAAGGCCCTATTTAAATAAACGAATGAGCCCACCTTCCTAGTTGGGTTCAACCACTAGCAACTCAAGGCCCAAAATATATCCTATTATCTTTAATTTAAAATAACTAAAAACAACAAAGGAAAACCGAGCATCACACACGAAAATAAAAGATTACAGCGTTTACGGGTTTGGGACGTTACACAATAGGAAGATGATTTTTCATACTTTAAGGTTATTGAGGTGACAATAATACCTAAAAATTTTTGGTAAAAAAGCTTTACATTGTGTATGCTCTAAAACACAATATCCAACTTTGTTATAATTTATATTTACATAATTGTATTATTAATTAATATTTAATACATAAATTTTAAACTATATTTATGTAAAGTAATATACTTTCACATATAAAGAGAAAGGTATATATACAAAAGTGTACTTAGATTGAAATATAATAATGGATACGTTTAACAATAATTTGTTATAAAAATATTAATTAACTATTATATTAAAACTCAATGATTATCTTCATTATATTTAAAATGAAATATTTATTTTTTATTTGATAACGTTTATCAATTAGTTACATGAATACAAATATAAATTATTATATAATGTGGAGAAGAAAACTTAGTTATGTTTCTACTGATGTAGATCAAAAAGCTAAAAAAAATAAATCAGGAGAAAATAAAACCATATGATTTACTTCATCATAAGAAAACAATGACACAAATTTTCTTACCATTCTTCAAATAATTGCAAAAACAAATAATAAAAAAAAATTATGCATGAATGTTCTTTGAAAAAATCGTTGACGAACTTACCTAAGACGTTTGCAAAAAGAGTAATAGAGGAACTTGAAAAATTAAAATGGAAAAGTTAAGGTTTATACGGTTTTTGTTGAATCTGCTTAGTATTTAAATATCAATTTAGGGAGAGAGAAAGAGATATAGATGACTTCATACCAATAGATAAAGATAAAGTTTGTTATATTTAATAGATAATTTTGGATTAATTTTTAATAATTTTAAATTTTGAATCAAGATGTATATGAATCTTTTTATAAATAAAAGTAATTCACGGTGACTCTATAACACCCAATTTCTAAACAATTTTTTTTTAAACATAGAACTTTTATAAATAAAAATACCTAAGAAATCATTCACATGGTTTTAAATAATAAATCATCCAAAATCCCCAATAAAAATAAAATTAACTAAGTAAGATCGTCAATCGGAATGCCATTCGTCGGATACGTCAAGCCGGAGCCTTGCCTTTATCCACACTTGAACTAGCACCTACAAAAAAAATAAGAATTCGTGAGGTAAGCACAACCGCTTAGTGAGCAAGTAATCACATACAATATACCGCAACAAATATATATATATACATCTCATCCACTTTAAAACATCACATCTTAACGGTTTCCCGCTCTTCGGACCATCCCGCAGTCCGACCTTAGTGGTTACCCACTCTTCGGATCGTCCCACGACCCGGCCCTAGTGGTTACCAACTCTTCGGATCGTCCCACGACCCGGCCTTAGCGATTACTCGCTCTTCGGATCGTCCCACGACCCGACCTCATCTATCAACATTATCATGCATCATATATATATACATACATTATAATATCACGCATGTATAACCCACTCACCTCGAAGATGACTAAACAAACAATTAATATACGCGCAACGTGAACTCGAACTCTTACGGAAACTCTGAAACAATAAGATACATGTATAATTACCAACCCGACGAAAACTCGTAAGCTACCTTATAACAACTTCCTAATACTACCTTATCCGACTTAGCCATGCGGGGAAACTTGTGCTCCTCTAGCGCTCTCGCTCGGTGTCTCGATGATGCACGGGTCTAACCCGGTTATCAATTGAGCCCGCTCAACCGCTGCCGGACAGCCGTGGCTTACCGGACAGCCGCCTCGAGGGTAGCAGTAGCGCGAGTTCACCACCGCCGCTGCTAGATACACCCTCAACAGCAACGATAGTACCCGCCGCCACCGCCACCCGAATGCCAAAACACGACAGCGGTGACAAGTAACCCCGCCACCGCCGCCAAACAACTAACAACAACAGCAGCGGTGAGGTTCCCACCACCGCCGCCGGAAAAATAAACAACGGCAGCAGCGGCGGAATACAACCACCACCGCCGGATAAAATTTACCAACGGCAGCAGCGGCGGTATTCCAGCCACCACCGCCGGACCTCTCAACTCAAAGACCAACGACAACAAAACTCCAGCGGCAGTGGTGTGAACCACCACCATCGCCGGTCACCAAAAACAAACAGCAGCAGCTGAAAGCCGTCGCCGGCCAAGGTGAATGCAGCAGCGGCGATGGCCGCCGTGAAACCAACAATCAGGCAGCCGGCAAGTCGTGCCTCCGCCGGCCACACAAAACTCAACCACCACCGGTCATCACCGCGTGGGGAAGACAGCAGCTCGCCAGAGAGCTTCGCCGGCCAAGACCGGCGATTCCGGGGCCTGCCGTCGCTACTAAGAACAACCCTCACCTTATGACGACGCCGGAAAAGTCACGAACTCCGGCAGCTTCTCCGTTCTATCTCTCGCTTTCTAGCTCTCTCTCTCGTCTGATATCTCTCTCTCTCACTGTCTTTCTTTTCCTCTCTTTCTCTCTCTGTTTTTTTTCTTGTTTCTCTTTTTCTCTCTCCACTAAACTTCCAATCCAAGAAAAAGGAAAAGTAACTTTTGGGTTTGTCAGGGTGTACGGCTATGGCTTTTTAAAAGCCTTTGACTTCCTTATCCATCCATTATACTTATCAAATAACAATTTAAAAAGAAAACTTGCAACTAACTTTATTTCCTTCTTTTTTTTAAATAAACTAACTAAAAGAATAAATAAAAGGATAAATAACCAAAAAGAAAGAAAAGAAAAAAAATGAGTCCCAATCGTTTTGGGGCGTTACAGACTCATTTAGGATATGTTAAAAAAGAGAACATATTTTTATTGTACACTTCCCTATGAAAACGATTTCCCAGTAAAAACCATTATTAAGAGAAAATTATTATTATACCCAAAAAAATACCCCATTTAACCTCTTAACCAAACTCTTCCACCGGTTACCAAAATACCCAAGTCACCGCTCCCGGCCGGCCGCTCTCCGGCGCCGGCGGCCGCTCCACGGCGGCGCCGGTGAGGAAAAACAAGCCCAGCGGCGTAAAGAGTTTGGGCCGCTCCAGGCCCAGCCGCGCGGAGCGGCCCACGCCTCGTCAGCTCCTCTTGCCCACGTGGCGTTCTCTCATTGGTCCACGCTTGCATGAACCGGCCACCTCAGCCGCTCCCACCTCAGCCGCTACCCTTCCACGTGACCTCCACGGAGGAACAACATACGCGCCACCTCATCGCCACGTCCGCGCCACCTCACCGCCACCTCATCCCAGCCCGCTCCCCATTCGACCCCGCGGAGCGGCTCCTTCCACGTGGCCCTTCCCCATTGGCCCACGTGTCTACACATGGTAAAACCCTAACCCTAAAATCAGTGTTTCTCTTTATAAGGCAGCCGACAAGGGGTATTTTACCACACCTCCTCCTTTTCTTCTTTCTTCTTTCTTCCTCGTCTGTATTAAAAAATTAAGGGGGGACCAAATTTTATCTTGTTAATTAAATAATTGTGTTTAATTATGGGGGACCAAGGTGTTTTGTAATTGTTTTTAATTAAGGGGGGGACCAAGGTGTTTTGTAATTGTGTTTAATTAAAGGGGTATACATTCTACGCACTTCACGTGAAGTTGTCGGCTATTGGTGGTGAAGGTTTATCTTGTGAAGTTGTTCTTCATGGCAAACCAAGTAAGTTTTGTTTTTAAGTTTTGTTTATCTTGTCAAGTTTGTATGCAATTAGTTTTGCGTTTTTTAGTTTTTGTGGTTTTTTAGATGAATTTTATAAGTTAGTTTTTTAGATGAATGTTATAAGTTAGTTTTTTAGATGAATGATATATATGGATTTTTGTGGTTTTTTAGATGAATGTTATAAGTTAGTTTTTTAGATGAATGATATATATGGATTTTTGTGGTTTTTTAGATGAATTTTATAAGTTAGTTTTTTAGATGAATGTTATAAGTTAGTTTTTTAGATGAATGATATATATGGATTTTTATGGTTTTTTAGATGAATGCTATAAATTGTTTATCTTTTATGGTTTTTTGTATATAGGAATTTTTATGGTTTATTAATATAAATTAGTTCATAAATTAGATGATGAATGTTATGATTTTTATGGTTGTGCCATAATATAAACTAGTTCATATAAATTAGTTCATAAATTTTTATGGTTTGTTATTAGTTGATATATATATGGGTTGACACTTTTAATATATTAGTTCATAAATTTTTATGGTTTGTTATTAGTTCATATACATTTTTAAGCGTTCTATAAAATTAATTGTATATAAGGACTTCTTCTATATATATTTAGAAAAATGATGCAATATATGGAATCTATGACAACAAACTTTATGGAGTTAGGAGAAATTATACAAGTAGTTGACACTTTTGGTCCTTGTACTTTAGGAGTTGCCACTTTTAGTCCCTAAACTTTAGAAAAATGCACTTTTAGTCCTTGAACTTTAGAAAAATGCACTTTTAGTCCCTGAACTTTAGAAAAATGCACTTTTGGTCCTTAAACTTTAGGAGTTGACACTTTTAGTCCCTGAACTTTAGAAAAATGCACTTTTAGTCCTTGAACTTTAGAAAAATGCACTTTTAGTCCCTGAACTTTAGAAAAATGCACTTTTGGTCCTTAAACTTTAGGAGTTGACACTTTTAGTCCCTGAACTTTAGAAAAACACACTTTTAGTCCCTGAACTTTAGAAAAATACACTTTTGGTCCTTGTACTTTAGAAGTTGACACTTTTACTCCCTGAACTTTAGAAAAACACACTTTTAGTCCCTGAACTTTAGAAAAACACACTTTTAGTCCCTGAACTTTAGGAAAATGCACTTTTGGTCCCGAACTTTAGAAAAATGCACTTTTGGTCCCTGAACTTTAGAAAAACCCACTTTTAGTCCTTGAACTTTAGAAAAATGCACTTTTGGTCCTTAAACTTTAGAAGTTGACACTTTTACTCCCTGAACTTTAGAATGTTTGCCATTTGACCTCACAACAAGTGTATATAGTGACATATAAGTTTAAATATAAATATAGGGGCGTACTTAGTGTAAGTTAAATATTACACTTGATTATATAAAGTTTGCTTTATTTGTATTATAGTTTAATGAAAGCAATATATAATTGTATACACATATGTGACTAGTGTAGTGTAAACCACATACATATTCTTTTGTCCCCTTAAAGTAACAACGTTAATATGGTTTAGGATGACCCACCGTCTTTGACGGCTCGGAGTAAGGTATCGTATTGTAAAATCATCAGGCAAAGATTGTATGAGGTGAACGAGCAGATGGTGAATCTTTTTAGGGCCACTCCATTTGGTCCTTTGCTCGACCTACCCTTGGAGACTGGAGACGCTTCTCTTGTGACCCGAATGTTGCAGCGGGAGGTTTCGGATCCGAATGCCGAAATTGAGCAGTTAACCTTCGATATCGAAGGTCACAGACGGGTTTTCGGCCGACAGGAGTTCATGCTTATTACAGGACTCACTTTCGGTCTGGCTCCCAACATTAGGCATGCTATTGGTGATACCTTGATTACAAGGTTATTCCCAAGGTCCGTTCCAGCACGACCTATACGAGGCCAGCCTTTCCGTGTAAGGGTCAAGGAGGTTGTGAAAGTCTGGGACGAATCCTTTTTCAGGTTAAATGACGAGGATAAAGTGAAGATAGCACTTATCATGATGGTGGAGCTTGTTTTCCTAGGAAAACAGCCAAAAAGCTATGCTTCCGATGAGGTAATCAGTGCTGTCGAGGATCTTGATGCGTTTTCTGAGTATCCATGGGGATCATATATATGGAGCTCCACATATAGGCACATGAAAGGTGCATTTAGCAGACGGTTCCAAGTTAGCATCAAAATGTCGTTATCTGGATTTTTGCTCGCCTTTAACGTAAGTTGCATTATTATTTCTTATATTTATTACAATCACCATTCGTACTACTCCCTATAGTAAAAACACGTGGTTGTTGTTGTTTCTTTAATTACAGATATGGATTTTAGAGATGTTCCCTGTCTCCCATAGGCGTTTTACTCATCAGGAAGGTGTATATCCTAGGGGAATTCGTTGGACACGAATTCCCAAGGCTTTGGGAAAAACAGAGGTTGACCCGTTCTTTCGCTTTCCTAAGGTATGTTATTTTGATATATAGTAAATTATCAATGTATTCGTAGATAGAGTTATTTTTAACAATTAATATGATAAGTTTATGATGAATTGTTTTTCCGAGTATAGCGTCATAGGATCCCACGCGTGGCACTTGTACCAGATGCTTTCGAGTTGCAGCAGCAGTGGTACGTAAGTAGCGTCGAGTGGTTTCAGCACCCTAGTAGCCATCGGCCTCAAAAGAGGGCTAGACGTGGCCCCGTTGGAGGGGACCCTTCCGATGATGATGATGATGATGAGGATGATGGTGATGGTGATGGTGATGGTGATGGTGATGGTGATGGTGATGGTCGTGGTGGTGATGATGGTCGTGGTGGTGATGATGGTGATCAGCAAATACCGGAGTTCCGTCGACAGGCGCAGCCGGACGATGCAGGGGCTGGTCCCAGTCATGGTTACGTGCACGAAGACCCCGTTGACTACAGTGATAAATGGATGCGGCTGGAAACCCTAGAAACCAACTACACGGAAGTTAGTCGAGAGCAGAAGAAACAAAGGGAGGACATTGATAAGCTTACGAAAGAGATCGAACGAATGCAGGTAAACTATGAACCAAAGTTATAGCTTTCAACTACATAAGATTTGTTTGTTATGTACTGACGCTTATATTTTTTTAGATGGGTGGACGACGTTCGTACTCAGGTGGTATGGCGCCTCCTCCATTCGTACAAGTAAGTTATCTTTACGAAAAACATAAGTTATTTTACTTCTGTGTGTTCAACCCAAAATTATAAACTGGTTATCTATTTTCAATATTCAGGAGCCACCGAGACTATCACATCATGTGCCCGCATGGACGGGCGGTTTCGAGTCGTTGTTTACGCCGCCCGCTGATCCTATGCATAACTCACAGCAATATGTAAGTTATCGTTAAGAAAAACATACTTTATTTTAAAAAGTCTGTTTAGCCAAATATTATGAACTGTTATCTATTTTAATTTTTCAGGAGCCACCGAGACCATCGCATCAAGTACCTGAATGGATGGGCAATTGGGGCTCGTTATTCGCGCCTACCCCTTCCCATAACTACCCCTACACATCATTTGTTGCTTCTTCTTTTACCGCACGGACCATGGAGCGGGATGGCGTAAGTTTTATATGCGTGTCATATGTTTTTTTGACGTTATACTCATACGTTAATATGTTTTATGAGTTAATTAATTTTTTACGACAGGAGCAGTCATGGCTTCACAGTTCCAGTCAGGCGGTGCATATGTATACTCCTGTGCGTCCTGAACGGTTATCATATGGCGAGCAGGATATTCAGCATGTCTCGTTGGAGCCTATGCATGTCGACCCGGAGCCATTTCATGTCGAGCCGGAGCCGGAGCCGAGCGGCCCTATGCATGTCGAGCCGGAGACACATCATGTCTCCCAGGAGAATCAGCTGGTGGTCTCGACGGAGATGCATGGGAAAAAGAGTCCCCGTCCACAAAGGGAGAAAAGGCCGGCGTCGGGTCGACTGCCTCCGTTCACGGTCGAAAGAGCAAAACAACAGTTAAAGACTGTATGGCCTCCTTGGAAGAAGAATACTGCGGCTGCCGCTACTAGTACCGTTGCTCCTTCTACTAGTACCGTTGCTCCTTCTACTAGTACGCGTTTAGGTCCGTATGATGATCCCGTCTCCGTCCCGGCTTAGCAGATTTATACCAAATACCGGACCCGCGAACTGGAGCCTGCACTGTTGATGGACTCTGCACTGTTCGACGTCATAATGTTAAAACGTTGCGCAGGAAAATAAGCCCTTGACCACCTTTCCACCCCAACGTCTCGCATCAATTGAGCACCTTCAGGTATGGCGAGTTGAAGAATAGTCATCATTCGCTCAAACACTTCAGGGGTGTAAGCCTTGCAGGCCTTCCAGTATGGGGTCTTGAGTTGTTTTATCCTTGCATTTTTTGATCTCACATTCATGAGCAAATGTCGACAACACAACGCATGGTATGCGTTTGGAAAAATGGAGGTGATGGCTGCGTTTATAGAAGAAGCTCTATCCGACATAAACACCAACCCATTTGGCTCGCCGATACATGTTTTTAATGTGTTCAGGAACCATGTCCACTCGTCTGCTGTCTCGGACCTACCTACACCTAATGCAATGGGCACAATGTTGTTGTTTCCATCCATGGCCACAACCAAGAACATAGTACCCAAATATTCCCCCTTCAGGTGCGCAGCATCTATTATAAGGACAGGTCGCAGGTTTTGTAAGAATGTTTGTATCTGCGTAAAAATAGATGTTTAATACTAGGGTTAACCAAATTGTATGTATAATGTTAAATTTATAGTCTATTAACGTACCGAAACACCAAGGGCAACGAAACACTCCGCAAAACGCCCGCTGGAGTCTGTCCTTATTGCCGTTTTGGTCCCTGGATTTACACGCTTCAAGTTAGACAAATACATGGGGAGCCGAGTGAACGACTCTGCATGGCTGCCTCTGATTAACGTTATCGCCCTCCATCTCGCACGCCACGCGGTGGGATACGGGATCGTAACTCCATACTGTCCTCGAAAGTTTCGATCATATCTTTTGGCGTTAGTACTCTGCGGTGATTTATAAATTTATTTTTAAAAATGTTGCCGAGTAACCTTTTGTTAGCTTGACGGTGGTTAGGGTTCAGCTGCGTTCGAGAACAGGTGTGTACATCAACCAATTCTGAAACCATAAACGCGGCCCCATCTCCAACGGACTTCGCTTTCATCATCCACTTACAATGCTCGCGGGAACATTGAATGTGGTACCTTTTGGTACAGGACCTTACTGTCTTATACTCAAACTGTTCTTCTAGGAATTTCAGCCCGACCTCTACAATCATTTTCTCTTTCGAATCAAAAAATTTACCATCACTGAGCATTTGACTACGTCTATAAAGTATGCCTTCATTGTGCGTCGGGAAGATATCTGGAGTTGCCTGAAAGTTATGAGGGATACCAAAATAATCATCTAGGCCCGGTCGTAAAATGGAGGGTTGCACACCTTTTCGTCTTCTTCATCTTCTTCATCCGTTAAACCCGTGTTGAGAACATGGGCTTCATCGTCCGAACATCCAGCGAACTTTCTACGCTCGTCTTCGTCTTCGTATTCGTATTCGTCTTCGTCTTCTTCTTCTTCTTCCTGCACCTCCTCTTGCTGCGTCTCTGGGAAACATCTGGATAACTGTCACTAAGACCGTATCCAAAGTCTGGACGATATGATGTTTCGCTTTCATGTTGGTTTTGTGACTGAGTATCCACATACATTGGTTCTTCATTGATAGTGTTTGAAGTACCAGCGTCATCCCCTTCGCCAGAACAGTATACATCAACGTAAAGTAGTGGAGGTTGCTCTGACATTTTTGCGAAATGCATAAATACGCTAACATCTTCATCGTCGCCTAACTCATACATTTGGCCTTCGTTCTTGTACCATAATTTAAGTTGCCCACTTGATCGGTCGATTTCGCATTTCCAGCTACAATAATCAACCATATGTTGAAATGTACTGTTTAATTTCATTTGAACACTTTTTTCACCGTCGCTTCAGCGTAATCCCATCCACCGGCTCCTTCAACCCATTTACCACCGGAACAAAGGTATAGCCTCGCTTTATCGCCACCGGAACTCATTTTCAGGAACAAATCAAAGTTTGAAAAGAAAAAAAATTATAGCAAAAACTTACATGAAAGAAAGAAATTTGTGAAAGAAAGAAATTTGTGTTTGTTAAACTTGTGTTTTTTTATATAAGAACTTCTTCAATTTATAGAAATACATCTGGTAAATAAACAGTAATAACATGTGAACATATCACATGATTTTTAAATAAAGCTTCTTAAAAGTACAATAATTTACAAAGCTAGGGAATCAGATTCCCTAGCTGACTACCTTTCACGTGATGAATCGGTACAAAACTTGAAGACTAAAAATTAGGATTGTCTAAACAGCACACACATGGGCCAATGGGGAAGGGCCACGTGGCTGGGCTGCTCCGCGGGGTCGGGTGGGGAGCGGGTGGGGTTGACGTGGCGGTGAGGTGGCGCGGACGTGGCGCGGACGTGGCGAGGAGGTGGCATCAAACGCGGACGTGACGTGGAAGGGTAGCCGCTCCACGCGGCTCACAATGGAGCGGCTGAGGTGTCCATGACGTGCACATATGGACCAATAAGAGAACGCCACGTGGGTAAGAGGAGCTGACGAGGCGTGGGCCGCTCCGCGCGGCTGGGCCTGGAGCGGCCCAAACTCTTTACGCCGATGGGCTTGTTTTTCCTCACCGGCGCCGCCGTGGAGCGGCCGCCGGCGCCGGAGAGCGGCCGGCCGGGAGCGGTGACTTGGGTATTTTGGTAACCGGTGGAAGAGTTTGGTTAAGAGGTTAAATGGGGTATTTTTTTTGGGTATAATAATAATTTTCTCTTTAAACCATGGTATAGGTGGAACCCAATAGTTAGATCATCGCTTTTCTCCTGCCGGAGTTGTTCGCTTCCATTATTGCCGACCGTTGTTGTCTTTATTTTCAAAGTCCGATCGTTGCCGTCTATTTTCTCCTGTCGTCTTCTTGCTTCCGGCCTCTGATCTCCATCGATTCTCGTCTTTCTTCTTGACTTGCTGCACAAAATACCTTCTGTTTGAAGGAAGGGTAATGCAAAAGGGAGTTGTTGACGGTAGCGTTGGGTAATGATTTTAAGGGATAGCTGGGGGAATTTTTTGTCCGACTTCGGGCAGATTGTGTTCAACCACTGTATCCGGTAAGAAGACGGTCAGAGATATGAAAGAGATTTATTTAATTCTTGACAAACACTGCATATTCTTTGATGGAACGAAGCTACCCACTTTCATCCCTTCTTTTCTCTCTGAAATTTTTTCTCTGAATTTCTTGGTTTTGTTTTTTAATTTAGGATTTTATCTCTGAATTTTTTGGTTTTGTTTTTTAATTTAGGATTTAGAGTACCTATATTGTGTTTGCGTGAAGAATCTTTGAGATTTCTTTATAATTTATATGTGGCTGATGTTCTTCATTTTCTTCTCTTTATATTCTCCCATTTTTGTCATCTAACCCAGAGAGAAAAGTTCGTGAGATAAGGTTTGTTTGATGGTTTTGTCAATTTCTTTGTTGAAATTAGTTTGTTCGAGGGTTTTGTTTGTTAATGTTTGTGCGTCTCTTGAAAAAAACCTCTTCTTTCAATCTTTTCTTGGGGGTGTTTTCATCTTCAACACTTCTTTATAATTTATTTGTGAATCAATTGATTCTCTTCCTGGGTTTGTTGAAAATTCTTCTATTGTCTTAAAAAAGAATAAAAAAAATCAGGGGTGCATTGAAATTCAATTATGGTATAAACCCTTTTGCTATCTTTTTAATTTCATAGAATAAAAGTACCTGTCTACAGAGTATTGAAGCATGAATTATTAACAACAGTACTGTGAAGTGCAAACATTAAAATAAAAGGAAGTGTGAACATTAAAGCTACTCAAGATACAAAGACAGGAGAAGGCGATAAAATTTAGAATACAGTAATTGAAAGAAAGCATAAAAGAAATAAAAAATTTAGAATGTAGTAACTGAAAGAAAGCATGAAAGAAAGCAAGTGAAGATGGAGAAGAAAATAGTATACAACTGAAAAGTGAGAATGAATAGAAGAAGAAATAGAGGATAGTTGGAAATGTGTAGAAAGAAATTTCCGTCCCATAGGTTTTATTTTTTACCTTAGTTGATTCAAATGATGGGTTCGTCAGATTAGCTTTGATACCCGAATTGCGTTATCCGGAATGATTGGGCGTAAAGCGTCTGTAGGTGGCTTTTTAAGTCCGCCGTCAAATCCCAGGGCTCAACTCTGGACAGGCGGTGGAAACTAGCAAGCTGGAGTACGGTAGGGGCAGAGGGAATTTCCGGTGGAGCGGTGAAATGCGTAGAGATCGGAAAGAACACGCAGAAGAAATGAGTCATGCATGGTAGCCGACCTTAAAAATCAGATATAATGGCATTTTTGTAAATTTAGCAAGTTTGAGGGTGACTTCTAATTTTTTCCTCGTAAATGTATGGTAGTTTAATGTTGAGTTTACAAAACCTTCTCTCTGGTGGTCCAAATGACAACTATTTGAAGCCTTTAAGTTTCATGTTCCAATTAGAAGTAAATAATGTTCTCCTACATGTTGAAGACAACTGTCTGCATTTGGTACTGGATGAATGGGACTGAACAAGATAGTGTTAGAGTCCCACATCGGCTAGACTTGAACCAAATCTTCACTATATATGTTGGAACCCCCCTTCTCTCCTCAAGGGCTCTTTTGGAGATTACATATAGAGGTTCCACATATTCTCACATGGTATCAGAGCCAAGGTCTACCACTCCAGGGACTGACACGCCGGCACTCTCCCGGCCCTCTCGTGGCCCTTCTTGGTCCTCCACCTAGCCTCGTTGGAGGGGGCGTGTTAGAGTCCCACATCGGCTAGACTTGGACCAAATCTTCACTATATATGTTGGAACCCTCCTTCTCTCCTCAAGGGCTCTTTTGGAGATTACATATAGGGGTTTCACATATTCTCACAGATAGGACTGGTACCCATTATGGAAGGATTGACAAGGAGGTGTAAGGCCTTCACTTTAAATGGATTATAAAGATTGCAATCGGATTTAGAGGAAGAAAGTTGATGTGTTTCTGAAAGTTAACAAGGGTAAAGTAGGAAGAATTACCAAATGTGTTAAGAGATGAGAAACCTATTTTTACAATGTCAATCTGCTGCTCAACTGGTAGTGTGGTAATATCTTTAGCTTTGTTCGGCAACTTCTTTTACAGCCACTGAGCTTAACGATGCTTTTTCATGAATTGCTCATTAGAAGGGAATTGATTTAGTGCATTTCATCTAAACATGCATCAACTTCTCATCCAACGGTTTGACCAATTCTTACGTTTCTCATATTAACCTCAGCTTTTCATTAGAATCCAAAGTAAACTTTAGAGCCCATGAAACTATTGAGGTATATGTAAATGTGCTCTTTACACCCACTCTAATAAGAAAGTTTGGTTGTGTTAAATAGCCTTAATTATGTCTACTAGAATTGGTGTTTCATCCTCCAATCGGATGAGAGTGACGTTTGCAAATTATTATGTTTTCACTTATTTTATCACTTTATTGCAAACGTTGTTTTGATGTTTGATAAATTAGTTTGTTTCTTTTAATCGAGCAAAATGAGAAGTTCATAACAAGATGTTGAATTCAACCTTGAGAAGCATGTGTTCAGATTAAGAAGTAAATTCAAGTGATCTCGATTTAGGGTGGGTTGTTAATTACAAAACAAATTAGAAACACAGGTGATCGTACTTGGTATTTCTTTTTTTAAACAGCAGATAACTCACACACATTCTCGTTATTTTGTAAGACATTAGAAAATCAAACATTATATATGTAAAAGTCAAAAGTTACTTTTTGTGTGTTTATACAAAAAAAAGGTATGAAATTTATTTATAGACTTGGTGTTCAAACTAAAGAAAGGGTAAGAAGGGTCATTTGAGCATTATCTAAATCGATACTATGTTAGATATGTATATTTGCTTTGTCACATTCCATTTAGGACTAGGAGTAGGTGTGACCGAACTTGCTTTTTAAACATCTCGTTATTTCGGGCCCCATTCTCCTCTTCGTGTTTCTCTTCAATAGAGAAATAGGTTAGATTGTTCATCTTTTTTTATGTATTGGATATTTATATAAGAGCATTCTGCTAATCATTCAAACCTGTTAGAAATACTTGATTAGCTGATGGTTTTCTTGAGTAGTATTGGTAGATGGTATTTAGCAAATGGTATTAGCTAGTGGTTTTAGTTGATAGTTTAGTTTGCTGGTTTTTTCCTTTTCCCTCCGGCCTCTTTCTTGTATAAATAGGTACTCATCCATAGTGTAAAATATACATAACATAATTGATAGAAGCTCAATAAAATATGTTTTCAGTTTATCTTTGATTACATGGTATCAGAGCAAGGTTCCGATACCGCAATCTGCTATCTGTGTTCAGCCTCTGAAATCAACCTTCCGAATCTGAAACCATTTCCGTCTTCTGTCGAATCGAGCCAGAAAACCATCTCGATTTATCTCACCTCCGGCGTAATCAAACTCAACATCCTCCGGCGACCCTCCACCTACCTTCCGACAGACCTCTCGAAGCCCCACGCGCCACCCACGCGCCACCCACGCGCCGACAGACGCCGCTCCACGCGCCGACAGACGCCGCTCCACGCGCTTCCACGCGCCAGCGCGTGAACCACTTTCCGGCGACCGGTGAACCTCAAATTTCAGGGGGTTGGTCGGTTCTTCCTCCTCGTTCTATTTCCGGTGTTCGTTTGGTCAGATCCTGAAGTCTTCCTTACCTGATTTCATCAGCTTGAAAACCTATCAGCTTCTGTTCTATCAGCTTGCTTTCATCAGCTTCTTTCTTACTTGATTTCATCAGCTTCCTCCTTACCTGATTTCATCAGCTTGAAAACTCATCAGATCCTATCAGCTTCTGTTCTATCAGCTTTCATCAGCTTTCATCAGATCCTATCAGCTTCTGATCAGCTTTCATCAGATCCCATCAGCTTCTGTTCATCAGCTTTCATCAGATCCTATCAGCTTCTGTTCTATCAGCTTGCTTTCATCAGCTTCTGTTTTATCAGTTTCTCATCAGCTTCCATTACATCTCTTTTATCAGCATTTTATCAGCTATCAGCTTCCCTTCCTGTTCAGTCTTCTGTTTATCAGCTGGTTCAATTAACATCATGGATAAGAGTGATAAATCAGGTGACAAGTCTTCTACTATTGATGACAAATCCGGTGACAAGTTCGTTGGTGATAGTTCCCGCACCCCTGATCTGATTCCAGCAACAACTAGACTCACTGACAACAAGCTGACTGGTTCCAACTTCTTCGAATGGAGCAAAACTGTTCGTCTGTACATTAGAGGCATGGGAATGGCCTCTCACCTCACATCAGATCCTCCTACTGACAATAACCAGGATTCCTGGTTACAACAAGATGCCCGTTTATTCGTACAAATCATCAACTCTATTGAACCATCAGTCTCATCGCTCGTCACCCATTGTGAATACGTGAAGGAGCTGATGGACTATTTGAACTTCATGTTCTCTGGACAGAGCAACATTTCCAGAATTTATGATATCTGCAAATCATTCCATCGAGGGGAGCAACAAGATCGATCTCTCACTACTTACACTATGGAATTCAAGAAAATATATGAGGAGATGAATACTCTTCTTCCATTAAGCACTGATGTGAAAACTATGCAGGCTCAAAGGGAACAAATCGCTGTCATAAGCTATCTAACGGGCTTACGACCTGAATTTGATCACATCAGATCCCAATTTCTGAACGAATCTGTGATACCCTCTCTTCAAGATGCATTCGCACGAGTTCTCAGAAATGAGAAATTTCAGACAGCCTCACTTCCTGATCAGAGTTCGGCCCTTGTTAGTAAAGGAGGACACCGCGGCGGCTTTCGAGGGGGATACCGTGGAGGTTATAGAAGTGGCTCTAGGGGAGGTCACAATGATCGAGCAGCTGACTCACGAGGACTTAACTCAGACTCCAGTAGTGTTGAGTGCCACTACTGCCATGAAATGGGTCATACAAAGTTTAACTGTCAGAAACGGTTGGCTAGAAATCAAAGGTTCTTGTCCGCTCATACTGTAACCAAAGATGAAAACGGCCCCATTGCTGCAGCTGCTGAAACAGGTAACTCTGGTAAATGCCTTCCATCCTCCTCCTCCAAATGGGTCATTGACTCGGGTGCCTCGGACCATATGACTGGTAATTCTAATCTTCTCTCTAATTTTGTTAAACCTGCGTCCCCAGCTCAAGTCACAACAGCTGACGGATCCATATCCCAAGCAGTTGGCTCAGGCACAATCAAATTATCACCATCTGTCTCATTATCCTCAGTCCTTAGTCTACCAAAATTTTATTTTAACTTGTTATCTGTAAGTAAAATCACTCGTCATCTAAAGTGTAGTGTTGAATTCTTCCCCGATCATTGTGTATTTCAGGATTTGCAGACGAAGAGGATTATTGGTAGAGGACGGGAATCGGATGGCCTATATATATTTGAACAACATAGACCATACTCCTTAGCAAGTTTCAGCCTCAACTCATCTCCCTTTGAAGTACACTGTCGACTAGGTCATCCTTCCTTGCAAAGTCTCAAGAAGTTATGTCCTGAATTTTCTCAGTTAGTGTCTTTACAATGTGAGTCATGTCAGTTTGCCAAACATCAACGTGTTCATTTGAGTCCTAGAGTAAATAAGCGGGCTGCGTCCCCATTTCAACTCATACATTCTGATGTTTGGGGTCCGTGTCCTGTAACGTCTAAAACTGGGTTTAGATATTTTGTCACGTTTGTTGATGATTATTCCAGAGTCACTTGGTTGTACTTAATGAAAAATCGATCAGAAGTGTTTAATCATCTGTGTTCTTTTCATTCTGAAATCAAAACCCAATTTCAAACATCCATAAAAACCTTGCGTAGTGATAATGCGAAGGAATATCTGTCACAATCTGTCCAGTCCTATATGCTCCAACACGGCATTGTTCACGAGTCATCATGTGTTGACACCCCAGCACAAAACGGGGTAGCCGAACGAAAGAATCGTCATCTCCTTGAGGTAGCTCGTGCCCTCCTGTTTCAGAGATCAGTTCCAAAACCCTTCTGGGCTGATGCTGTAGCTACGGCATGCTTCCTAATAAACAGAATGCCGTCCGTTGTCTTGAATGGAGAGATTCCATTCTCAGTACTGTTTCCTGATAAACCACTCTTTCCGATTGAGCCAAAGATCTTCGGTAGCACGTGTTTTGTTCGCGACACCCGTCCAAGTATAACCAAACTTGATCCCAAATCTTTGAAATGTGTGTTTCTTGGTTATTCTAGACTTCAAAAGGGTTATAGGTGCTTCTCTCCCATTCTCAACCGATACATCGTATCCCGAGATGTCACCTTTCATGAAAATGAGTCGTTCTTCTTAATCTCTCCTTCGTGTCCGCAAATGGATAAGGATGATGATATGTTATTATACATCATACCTAGTCCTGAGCCTCCTGTTTCATCTACACCGGACCCACCAGAAGAGACTCAACAACCTACACCTCCTTCGGAGGACACTCGACCGCCCATTGTTCACGTATATCATAGGCGTCCAAGATCTCCTTTAGATCCTGAACCAGTATCACCTTCGACTGCAGATCCAACAGTACCTGATCCGGTGACTGATGACTCTAATGTTCCGATTGCTCTTCGAAAAGGTAAACGCTCTTGTACATACCCTATCGCTTCTGTTGTTTCCTATAACAACCTTTCCAGGTCCTCTCGTTCTTTGGTCTCTACTCTTGATTCTGTACCCATTCCAACTACGGTTGGGGAGGCTCTGGCCCATCCTGGATGGCGGGAAGCTATGTTCGATGAGCTAAAGGCTCTTGACCATAACGATACTTGGCATTTGGTAGAGTTACCTGCTGGCAAAAGGGCAATTGGTTGTAAGTGGGTGTTCACTGTAAAAGTCAATCCTGATGGCTCGGTGGCTCGATTAAAAGCCCGCTTGGTCGCAAAGGGGTATGCACAAACTTATGGGGTTGATTACTCCGAAACCTTCTCTCCAGTTGCAAAATTATCTTCTATTCGCCTCTTTATCTCCCTTGCTGCCACTTATAATTGGCCCCTCCATCAATTAGATGTCAAAAATGCCTTCTTACACGGAGATTGCAAGAGGAAGTTTACATGGAGCAACCCCCTGGTTTCATTGCTCAGGGGGAGTGTGGTAAGGTTTGCAAATTACGAAAGTCTTTATATGGTTTAAAGCAGTCTCCCCGTGCTTGGTTCGGTCGGTTTAATTCGGTGGTGACAAAATTCGGGCTACGAAGAAGTTCACATGATCACTCAGTATTCTTTGCTTCGTCTGATGCTGGATGCACTCTATTAGTAGTTTATGTCGACGATATCGTGATCACTGGCAGCGACGAAAAGGGAATTAAGAGGTTAAAAGATTTTCTTGCATCTCAATTCCAGACAAAGGACCTTGGTCCGCTAAAATACTTCCTGGGAATTGAGGTGTCTCGTTCCCCCAAAGGAATTTGCTTATCTCAACGCAAGTACTGTCTGGACATACTAAGTGATTCTGGCATGATTGACACGAAACCTTGTGATGCTCCAATGATCCCAAATGGGAAGCTGAGGGCAGATGATGGGGATCCTCTGGAGAACCCGGAAAAGTACAGAAGAGTGGTGGGAAGGTTGAACTACCTGACCATCACGCGCCCTGATATTGCCTTCCCAGTAAGTGTGGTAAGTCAGTTCATGTCCTCTCCAAGAACCGCACACTGGGATGCTGTCTGTCATATTTTAAAATACCTAAAGGGAGCTCCTGGCTATGGCATCAAGTATCAAAACAATGGACATCACATTATCGAAGGATTTACTGATGCTGATTATGATGGAGATCCTACAAGCAGACGATCAACAACAGGTTATTGTGTCTTCGTAGGAGGAAATCTGGTGTCTTGGAGAAGCAAGAAACAGAACGTTGTATCAAGATCAAGTGCTGAATCTGAATACCGGGCTATGGCTCAAACCACCTGTGAACTGATATGGCTGCGCAACCTTATGAGTGAGATCGGATTTAGTCAAACAAGACCAATGAACCTTTGGTGTGACAACGAGGCAGCAATCCACATTGCAAACAATCCAGTTTTCCATGAGAGAACTAAACACATTGAAGTAGATTGTCACTTTACTCGAGAGAAGCTGGAAGATGGGACGATTTCCACTCCCCATATCAGAACCGGAAGTCAATTGGCGGATATCTTTACCAAAGCACTACCTGGGAGTTGTATTACTAATATTTGTAACAAGCTGGGCATGATCAATATCTACGCTCCAGCTTGAGGGGGAGTGTTAGAAATACTTGATTAGCTGATGGTTTTCTTGAGTAGTATTGGTAGATGGTATTTAGCAAATGGTATTAGCTAGTGGTTTTAGTTGATAGTTTAGTTTGCTGGTTTTTTCCTTTTCCCTCCGGCCTCTTTCTTGTATAAATAGGTACTCATCCATAGTGTAAAATATACATAACATAATTGATAGAAGCTCAATAAAATATGTTTTCAGTTTATCTTTGATTACAAAACCAAAGCAATTGATGTCCAATTCAGGTCTATATACCATGATCGATTAATAGAAATGCCGACACTCAAATTTTATTATATATTCCATAAATCACACTAAAAAGATATCATATATGGATTCAATTTCAAAATTTTGATTTCTACATTGGTAAAAAATTTAAAGCAAAACTTTTAGAAAGCTATATTGGTAAGTTTGGGCGGGAAACATTTTCCAGTTTTCTAAGAAAAATGAAAATTTAGAAAATGTATTTAGTTTTTTTCAGTTTTTAAAAAATATCCAAGAAAATGAAATTTTTATATGTTCTAACTTCTATGAAAATTGTCTCATGTTTGGCAGACATCTATGTGGGACATGCTATAACTAAGTAGAACAAGGCTGAGACATTCATGTTCTATACTATCCATTGAAACTAAGTAGAACAAGGTCAGATGTACCATTATACCCTTCAAAATACATATTGATTTTCTCTTTCACGATAATTGCCTGATACTTAGAGGTGAGCAAAACTTGATCAAATCTGAAAAACCAAAAATGTGATCCGAAAAACCTCGAATCTACCTGACCCATATAACCCAAACTAACTCGATCTTCGAAACCCGACTTTTTGGCGAGTTACTCGGTTCGGGTATGGTCTCCATACTCATCACCCGAACCCATCCGAAACCTGGATAAAGCCTTTTATTAATATTTTTTGCAACTATATATGTAGTTCTTTGAGGTTTGAACTTTATTTTAATTAGTTGAAGTGTTTAATTTAATTTTTAACGTTTGAAATTTTTATTTTGGAGTTTGAATTAATTTTTAATCTTTAATAATTAAGTATGTAAAATGAAGGGTTAAGTTTAACTTACAACCATTTTATCTAATAGGAGTAAAATTTTCATTTGATAGTTTTTTAATTTAAAATATATATGTTTATTTTTTAATTTTCGTTGCACACTATTGTACTTTCTACTAATTTGGTGGGAACAGAAAAGAAAAGAAAAACATATATTGTTAAAACTTGAACCTGATTAAATCCGAATCCGACATGGTATGAAATGCTTTACACCTAATTTGATTTTCGCGTACTCATTTTATACCCGAAACCTGCTCGAAAATCAACCAAAAATGTATATTGTTATTGTTTAACTTGTAAAGTATGATTTTTTATGCCTTGTTAAAAGAAAATGACGGTAATGATTTTCGCTGTAATGAACACATCTCGTGATATTTTAGAGTTCCTGTCATATGCCTTGTTGAACACATTACGGCGATAATAATGATTTGAGCAAACTTGATATATCGTAAATAAGTTATCTTGTTTGTTGGACACTTCACCATATTATATTGATAAGCGTTATCAACTTGAGTGATTATTATAACGTACCTTTGCATATTTTGTCTCAATTGTTAAAAACTAAAGGTATTTATGCTTGCTTACCAAACACTTACAGTGTAAATTATCTTAATGAGGATCAATAATCTTACGTGGTAAGAAGCATGACAAGAACCAAGAATTTTAGCTAGCCTTTAGTTTTGAATGAATCTGATGGAATTGGAATGTTGAATTCCATTGATCAGATTTCATTTCTTTATTTAATTCATTCTTTTTGGCAGAAGGAATCGCTGAATTCCATCAAATTCTATAAATGAAAAAAATTCAACATTCCTTAGCAACTACTAGATATTTTGATGGAATGAAATTCAGTCTTTTCATAATGTCATAGATACCCTTAATCCAATATAACCCAGTAACAAATAATTTAACTAATTAATTAATATTATAATAATTATTTTATTTAACAATTAATATTAAATAATTAATATTATTATTTAATAATTGTTTTATTAATTTCTATTAGTTTATTTAATAATTTTAATTAATTTATTAAATTATTTAATAACTATTTTCTTAATTGTTTATTTTTGTTTAAAAAATAAAGTAATTTATAATGAATGTTTTATTAAATCATTTGTGTTTAAAAAATTAAAATTATCAAAAGGATATTTTAGTCATTTACTAAAATTTTATTCCAATTCCAAAACTATATTATATGAACCAAACAAACATATTTCGATTCATTTAATAGATTTCATTTCAATTATGCCAACCAAACAGCTGATCAAACCCGACAACATTCCATTCCAATTTCTTCAAAGTCAAATTCCTTTGACAGATTCTATTATATCCAAAAACTTTCTACGAACCAAAGGCCACCTTACTTGATCAATGAAGAACCTTATCCTTACCCATTTACGCTTGCTTGACCGACAATGATACCATGAGAATTTGCTAGTAAACCTTATACACTATAATCATTTGGTAATGATATCTTAAGTGATAGTCTCTAGATGGGAGGTGTGATTCTTCTATCCCTTAAACTTTTTACCCTTCTTGTATTGAATTGCCTTGTGTATTTTTTGAGTTGCTAATCTTGCAATTAGTTTTTCGAAAATGAAAACGAAGAAAGTTTTAAAAACCCATTCACCCCATTAGGTTTCACCTGCAAGTTAGGTTTGTTCACCATAATTCTTGATCTTTTTATAGAACTCATTTGATAAGAACTTATATGTTGACAATTTGATGCACCCATATTAGGGATTTTGGCGGCTATACCCATGGGGGTACCCCCACTTTAATTTTATAGCCATTCTCTCTCTCGTTTTGCACCTCATACCCCCAAAAAGCCGTTATGACGCCGTTATAACGCACCTTTCATGTCTGACCATAGAAAGTCAACAAAAAATACGTAAAACGGACCGTTTTAAGGTTTAACGGACCGTTATAACGTTGCCAAGGCCGTTATAACGGCGTTAACGCCGTTATGCATCAATATAACGGACTTCTAGTTTTCGGGGTTATATTAAAATAAAAGAGACTAATGTTTGGATGAGGCCTTCCAGCCGAGTGATAAGTTGTCTCCCCCCATATAGCATTGGCCCGCGTTCGAGCCTCGCAAATGCAATATTTTTTTCTAATTTTTTTCGCATTCTAACCCTATATCGGCTTTAAAAAAAAAAGTTTTTTTGCACCTGCCGAGGCTCGAACTCGGGCCAATGCTGTAGGAGGGAGACAACTTACCACTCAGCTGGAAGACCTCATCCAAACACTAGTCTCTTTTATTTTAATATAACCCCTAAAACTAGAAGT
This sequence comes from Centaurea solstitialis, assembly GCA_030169165.1. Lineage (NCBI taxonomy): Eukaryota > Viridiplantae > Streptophyta > Magnoliopsida > Asterales > Asteraceae > Centaurea > Centaurea solstitialis. The sequence goes on along the minus strand of CM058042.1, from coordinate 25,855,086 downwards.
CCGTTATATTGATGCATAACGGCGTTAACGCCGTTATAACGGCCTTGGCAACGTTATAACGGTCCGTTAAACCTTAAAACAGTCCGTTTTACGTATTTTTTGTTGACTTTCTATGGTCAGACATGAAAGGTGCGTTATAACGGCGTCATAACGGCTTTTTGGGGGTATGAGGTGCAAAACGAGAGAGAGAATGGCTATAAAATTAAAGTGGGGATACCCCCATGGGTATAGCCGCCAAAATCCCCCCATATTATACAAAACTAAATCAAACGCATACCTTATGTATCATATTCATTTTTAGCCAAAAAATTTCTGTTGGCAAAATGTATATTTTGCAAACTTGCTAAATGTAATTTTTCTGAATTACGTATAACTCTAATTGCATCAGCTTGACGTCTTTCGGTGGCATGCAAAAAAATTATTTCAATACAAAAAATACATTTTGTAAATTGCAAAGTCCCAAAATTTTGAATATTTCAACACAAATTTTTAAAAGATGTGATGAAATGTGAAGGGGATTTGGCAATAATATCTCCATTTTTCCTCAATACAAATAGTATCTACATCTATTGAACATGTAAAAAGACACTAAGATTCAATTTCCCAACTTGTAACACACATATACAAACCATAAACAGAAGCATCAAGGCAGACCTTGTCCCATCACAATAAATCTGGATAAAGGCCTGTGCTAGAAGAAACAAGATATGTTTCACTAAACAAACATAGAATTTGCTGCAAGTACAAAAGAATACAATGCTGTCAAGAAATTTACAATTTAAACAAGAAGCCCAAACCCACCATAGAAACCAAATGGTCTTTTTTCTTGATGTATGAAACATCGATAAGATATTAGATCATACTATACCCTCCTCCATCGTCACTGTGCAATCCAATGAAACAAAATATGGCAGTAGCAAACACGAGAAGAGACGAAAGCTCCATTGCAAATGCACCCCACGTAATGACGCCCGCATGCTTCAAGATTATAGGAATGGCCACGCTGCCTACTGCCGAAGCTCCGGTCAAGAACTTGGTTGCATCCACCCAACTGTTATAAAGACAGAACCCTACATATTATCTTTACGGCCTATCACTAGTTTCCAAGGGCAAAATTGTAATTAAGAACATGCTCACTGGACATGACTTGACGGGTGAGATTGAGAAACCATAAAAGAATTTTGAAGTGTTTTTAGGGTTTTAATTTGAAATGGGTAGTTTAGTAATTTATCAAGCTTCTCCTTGATTTTGTAAAATAGGTGGGACTTAAAAGATGACAAGTTTTTGTTTTGTCCTATCCTGTATCATGGCGCACCCTAAAACCTCTGTAGGCATGGTGTTAAAAGAGAGTAGACCTGTTTTCAGATGTAGCAAAGAGAGCAGAAGTATCCGCTCCAGCAAATACTATCAATGGCACTGGCATAATCACATACATCAATGCTGCAACATCAGGAAGGGGAGACACAATGTCGTTAATAAAAAAAAGTGCATGGCTTTACCTAAATTACCTTTCAATAAAGAAGTATGAAGTTGTTGGCAATGACAATAATGCACAAAAAGAATAAATTTCACTTGGAATCTTTATAAATGAAGTGGTGTAGTTATCATGAGCCTGAGGAAGTAAAACATAGATTCAAGCCACCAACCCCCAAAAGACGATGATAATATATAGGCTATTTGAAGACAAGAAAGAAAGTGTGCATTTAGAGTAGCGATTACTAAATTAACATATGGTTCAAGCATGAGTTTAACGAGAAGGCCCTTCCTAGTTCCTTCTTTCAATGTCTTTTTATCCTTTCCAACCAAGGAGCAAGTTAGCATACTACATTCCATATCCTTTGTCTCTATCATTGTCTCCCTCTAATCTTTAGATATGACTGAAAAAGACCAACTCAAGCAGCTGCAGACATCTACAGGGATCTAGATGACTTTATAGTTACAATTTTCTCTAAGGAAATTATACAGATCAGAAAAAGAGATTCATGATGAATGTTAATTATCTTTAAAAAAATGCATTAGTGAGTGCTTAATACTTACAAAGGAATCCATTTCTACACGGATGGTGTAAAACTGTAAGGACATCATTGAAAAATGACATATGATGTGATTAAATGCCAGTCAATTGTTTTGTGCAGCATTCATTCTTAAAAATAGATGGTGTGCTACGAATGTTCTTAAAGAAGTTCTATTGATCGCAATTTCTGTAAGCCAAGATGCTGATCAAAAGTAGCATTCACCCAGAATATTCTTATAAACATTCTAATGATTTCCCTGTCTATGAGCGAAATGCAATATGATCAAAAGGTAGCATTCATCCTTAAAATCTACATCTTTCCAGCAGAGCTCATATCTGGTAGGGTCCATGTCAAAGCAAGGAGTAGATTTGAAGGTTGAAAGGTGAATGATTGAAACGAAAAATTCATGATGGAGTAACTAATCTTACCCACAAAGAGGGCAATCAGATCCAGAGAGCAGTATAGCACTACTAAATTGTATTGTTTTTGTGGAGATTTAACACCTATATTATGGCCAGGAAAGCTAACTGCTTTATGTTGATTAGTAAGTTTCTGCTGGGCTGTTAAACTAGATAGCAGAAAAGTTGTCTGGCCAAACTGACAATATAATATACATGGTGTAAGTTACCTATATAATAGAAGGAGTAGGACTCCTACCACAATTTACACCAATAATGTAAAATTTGAGTGCTGGGAACAAATTTATCTAAAGTGAAACACGTTTACGTAAAATAAACAAGATCCTACTTGCATTACTTCCCATAGATAAGTAACATGTAATGATCACATGAGGTCCTTTTGCATATTCAATTTACATTACCCTTTGCTAGAAGTAAAGAATTATACATGTTTTGTTTGCCTAAGGCACGTCTTGCTGTCTTGCATAGCTTTCAAGTACATGGTATTGTTCAATGTGGGGCCTGATTTCAATTACATACCCTTTTGTTAGAGAAAGAACGATGACGATTTTGTTGTCCTAAGCTTTCTGTCTAGGCTCCTATTGCTTCAATTTCTTTGATGTATTATCAAAATGCATGACATAATACAATAACCCTAACAAAGACTATTAGAGTAAGCAAATTGCAAACCACGTAAATGTTGTACCTCTTGTTTTTTTTCATTTCATGCAATTCACTATTTCTTTCTCTATGTGTTTCACCAATCCTAACATAGAAGATCCACAAGATAAGCCTGACCTTACAAATGCATTTTCTTAATTAGTGAATTTTGTCAGTATCATGTCACAAGCCTTCACGAGCTTCTCTGATTGCTTTCTAATGATAAAAATATCATGGGTACAATGCTACCTAATAATATGCTACCCAGGAAAAGGGATGCAAAAATGGCAGGAACACTTTCTCCCTCCCAACAAAAAGAAGTGGCAGGGCCACTGCAGAATTGATGTATTCTTAAAATGAGTATGAATACGAAAGGGGAATTTAAAAACTTAACAGTTATTGTATGCCAGCTAAAGCGATATAACTGAATTGTGAAACTTCACATGTAAATTTCGTAAAGAAGCTCTACCTGTTAGCATTGGCCACCAATTATTGTACAAAACACATGCCTGTCATCACAAAAGGGGAACAAGTAAACGATAACTTTAAGTAATGGCCATTAATTATTAAGCACAGCATCTAGAGCAGGTAATGAGTGTTTGAAGCTTACTAGTACTTGCAATACAATCCCTCCAGATACCAAAATAGCCAAAAGAGCAAGTCTCCCGGAATACAGACAGGTTAGCAAATAACCTGGTAAGTCTGCCATTGTTCACGTACACATTAGGGTTTTCGCTGCAAATAAGTATAAAAGCTTGTTAGGTTTAAGATTTTATTGTATCTGAGATCACAAGACGAGGAGACAATCTTGAAAGTCAAGCAAAGTCCAAGTTACAAGTAAAGGAAGAAGTCAAATATGTCAAAGCTTTTGTAAAAGTCAAAAGTGTTGTATCATTAGTTGGTTAATTGGTCAATGTTTGTCAAAGGGTATAAATACCTTGTGTTTAGTCAGTTAAGATGAGTACGCAATTTGATAAGAATATAGATAGTTAGAGAAGGACTGTAGGTGATGAGATTTCAAGGAGCTCTTAATGTAAATCCCAAGTGAGTACATCTTGAATCTGATTTGCTAGGATGAAAATGCAATCACAAATATGATTAATTGCTTTCTACAAGTATGACTTCATGAATATCTTTATTGGTTAGAGAAGTTGTTATTTATCTGTCCAGGTTTTATTACTTCTGTAAGAGGAGCTTGATCAAGCTATAAATTTCATTGAAACTATCTGCCTGATCCAATATCAAGTATGAATATTTTTAAAATAGTACAGATTGTTAGAGAGCAGAAAAATATTCGCTATACATCAGGAGTAATAAAGAACACAAAATGGTGAACTTCCACAGAATATGATCCTACAATCAATGGAAGGGTTTTAATATGATGATAAGAATGAAAAACAGATCAGAGATCTGGAGCAACCATCAGATGTCTGCTGAGCATTTGTGACCTAAAATCAGAGGGTTTGCAGTGTCCCTTTATTCTACTCCAGCATTAAGTACTAGCTTGACAAGTATATCATCAAAACGAACATGAGATCATTCAGTTCTCTTAAATAAATAGCAAGTCGCTGTATCTAGGCGTAATCAAGATCGATGTTTTGACCATTCCTACATATATATTTGAAATCACAGCCATGTATGACCTCGTCGATAACTTCAGGAACAAATGACAAAAGCATAAACATTGTCCTAGATAGATGAACCATAACTGTAAAATTTTATCGTCTTATCATTGAATGATGATGGAATTTACAGGATATACATATGCATATGTTTTACTTGCTAATATCATTTCCAAGATCATCCATTTTTGTGGTTCTCAACTTCCTTTCTTGTTGCATCAAGTAAATGACACCCACATAATAACGATGTTAAATTTGGATGATCAAAACAGTAAATTGGAAACTGGTAATAAATGACAATACGTAAATCAGCCACGGCCTGTTGAGGACCTTCATAACTAAGATATAATTAAGAAGTTCTCTTTGCCGTACTTACACTAACTATTGTCTACTAACATCTGGCTGATTCATCAAATTACAAAAGGCAGGTTGTTATCCTCATGCATCATCTTCCACACATAATTAAATTATTACCCCTTACAGAAAGCACAGGACTCCAAAGCTAAATAAGTTATATAACAATCTAAACTGATAATCAAAAATATAAAGAGTACAATATGAGATTCAACACATTATTAACACATCAAAAACCAAACAGAATTTACAGTCAGAATCTGTACTCACTCCATCTAAAAACCTCATTAAATGCAAACAGAAAAGGTAATCATCACAAACACACACACACACAAAATAAAAAATAAAATTAAATATCAATTATATCGCAGTTTTTGGGCATAATCCTAAATTTCAATACAAAAGAAGCAACCGAATCTACAAACAACTAGTTTAGTATAGAAAATTGATAAATCGGAGAACTGTAGATATATGAACTTGATCAACAAACAAAACAAACACATGTGAAAAACAGATGATCTTATTGAATTGGAAGTAAAAGTAGATTGAATCGTACCAGATGATGATAGAATTGGAGAGTAGTTGGAAAAGGGATTAAATTAGGGTTCGTAAATGAGAGATAGATTTATATAATTATCGTGAATAAAGGAATCTATGCAATTATTTCGTCCATTTCAAAATGTTACCAACTGATTTGTTGTACCAAGGGAAGGAAAGGAACCCATCACACTCCTCCAGTCTTGTTTTCTTTTACATTAATGGTCCTCCACCTATTGCTGAATAACAAAAATAGGACCTCTATTATTAAACTTTTAAGACTTACCCCCTAAACTTTTAGATTAGAATTTGTTGGATATTTTTTTATACTTTAAATATAAATTTTAGTTTTTTTGGTTTTTCGATATTGGTCGACATTTTTGTTGTAGTTGTCAAAATATCTTATCGACAAAAACCACTTTAAACTAGAGTTTTCTTCTTCTTTTTTGGCACTTAGGTGCATTTGATTGCAAAAAAAATTTGTGTTTGAAAAAAAATTCCCAAGAAATATAAAAATTTTAAACATAGAGTTTACGCCCTGTTCTCGAGTTTTTTTAACGAAGGAAAGGAAAGGATTTCTAAGGCTATGTGCACCGCTCATGTGGGTTCACAACGGCTTAACCCGCTGCAAGCCACCGGGCTCGGCGGGTTGGGTGCGTGGTTTGACGGAGCCGGCGGGTTCAAGGGCCAGCGGGTGTGGAGAGCCGTTTGACAACGGCTCTTTCCAACGGTAAATATAATTATTTTTTTTTTTACTTTTTTTTTTTTCTCAATTTTTACTCCTATAAATACTCATTTAACCCAACTTCTTTTTTCACACAAACAACCTTCAATTCTTCAACTCTTTTTTTACACAAACAACCTCCAATTCCTCAAACCTCCCACTCTTCAAACAATGAATCCAAACGATCGAAACCTCGCATCACGGCGCGCGAAATGTAAACGTCGGGCGGAACCCGAGACCCCTTCGAAGCCCTCTTTCAAAGTCGACGTTACGCATACCGGGTTCCCTCCAGAATATCCACCCGATTACAATCTCGACATTTCGCCGAAAGGTTTAGCTATCACAATTACTCATCCTCAAGTTCCTCAACCCGGGAGCTCTTCACAACCCAATCAACCCGGGAGCTCTTCACAAGCTCCTCAACCGTGTCCTTATCAATCGTTTCCTTATCAACCGTTTCCTAATCCACAATTTCCGCCAATCGATTTTGGTTCTCCTTATCAACCACAATTTGTACCCGGTTACCAACCCAATTACCAACCCGTACAAGAGGAAGACACTTCCGATGAGGGAGAACTTTCACCAACGACCCAACAAGAGAAATACATTAAGTTTTACACCACCCCGCACTACTATCTCCGGGTAAAAAACTCAAGGATACTATGAAACGAAAAGAGGAGATCAAAGCCAAATATGGCTTGTAATTTTTAGTTTATTTAATGTTTTAGTTTATTTTATTTAATTATGTAATGTTTAATTTTAATTTTTAGTTAATTAATTATGTAATTTTAATTTTTAGTTAATTAATTATTAATCTTATTATTAATTAATTAATTACATGTTTTATTTAATTATATTATTTAATTAAATAAAATAAATTGAAAAGTGAGAGGGTTAGGAGGGTTGGGTGTGTGTTGTAGAGGGTTATGGGAGGGTAAAGAGAGGGTTGACCAAAAGCTGATGTGGCATTCAAAAAGTGAGTGAGTTGATTGGGTTCAGTGGGTTGGGTGCGTGTAGCCTAAGGAAAGTAACAAAAGTGTGTTCTCGAGTTTTTTTAAAGGGAGGAAAGGAAAGGATTTGAAGGGATATATGTGTTCTCGAGTTTTTTAAAGGAAGGAAAGGAAAGGACATGGAGGGATTAGGAGGGATAACTCTCCATTAAAAGTTATCATTCTCTTTCCTTCCAAAAGTGGGATGATTTGGAAGGATAACTCTCTCCCTCCCTTTCTTTTCTTTTCCCCTCCTTCCCTTTCTCTCCTTTAAATTTTAAACTCGAGAACAGGGCGTTATTTCATTCAAATTTTAAAAGGTTTTATGAATATAATTTTTTTTTGTTTTCTAACTTTTATGTAGATTAAAAAACTTATTTTAGTTATTTTCCCAAAAAAATTTAAATGTGTGTTTCTAATTTTTTAAAGGGAGTTGACTTGATGTACCATGATTCATCTTATCTTAATGTTTGTTCATTTTTTCATCTAATCGGTAACCACTTTTCACAAGATTTGACAATTCTCAAAAATAGTCAAGGATGTGATATAGGTCCTATTCTGGAGTTTTTTTTAAAGGATGAAAATGGAAAGATTTTTAAGGAAACCAACAAAGTACATTCTTAAGTATTTAAAAAAAACGAAAAGATTTGAAGAGATTTAGAAGGATACCTTTTTTTTCTTCTTTTCTATCTCTCTTTAACACTCTATTCTCGAGTTTAAAATTCAAGGGAGAGAAAGGGAAGAAGATGAAAGGTAAAGAAAGAGAGGGGAGAGTTTTCCTTCCAAATCATCCACTTTTGGAAGGAAAGGAAAAGATAAGTTTCAAGCAGTGCCGGTCTTGAGATTTCGGATGTCCATGGTGAAAGGTCAAAAATATGCCCCTTTAGTATGCAAACGAAAAAACAAACAACAATTTGGAGGGGTTTGGAACCAAATCAAGTGGCTCATCTCCATGTTGGGTGTTTATTAATTAAAAGAAAAAGAATACTAACGAAAAAAAAAACCTCACATAGATTGACTTTAAATATAAACTTTTAAGACTTACCCCCTCAACCCTTTGTCTTTTTTTTTCTTTTTCATGTTGTGATTAACTATTAAGGATTGAAATCGAAGATAATGCAACACAACAACAACATAGATGATAGATTGCAAAGTGATAAACCGATAATCGTACAAAAAAAACTTACTAAGATTTAATTGAAAGCAAAAAGAGTGAATAAACCGATTACTTCGATTTTTGATTTCGAAAACATGAAGATTGAATAGGAAGCAAGTCGATTGACGAGCGATTGGCAGAAATTGACGTTGATTTCGTTCCAATCATTTATTTATGTACTTCTATAATCACGTTCAATGTAAACTGTAGCAGGCCGAGATTGATTTCGTATCCATATATGAAGCGCTTACAAGGCACAACCGTGGTAAAATTAGGCCAAAATCTCAAAAATAAACCTACTAATGAATACTTGGGCATGTAAAAGTGATACCCTTGGACTAGATGATGCCGTGAGCCACGGCCCCTTTCAAAAAAGGAAAAAAAAAAGATAGAGTTATTCCTCCTAATTTCTTCAAACCCTTTCCTAAAGAACATACTTTTCTTTGTAGAGGGTGTTTGGGATTGCTTTTTGAGGTTCAAAAGTGTTCTTGTGCAAAAGTGCTTATTGACTTATAGCAGTAGGAGAAAGAGTTTTTAAGAAAGTGTTTGGATTAGCTTATCAACTTTTTGAGAAGGGTTTGTAGCAATAAGTCAATAAGTTATGGTGTTTGGTTTAGCTTATCAACTTTTTGATAAGGGTTTGTAGCAATAAGTCACAAATTATGACTTCTTGAAAACTTCATTTCATCCCTTGTCATAACGGAGTTTTAAAAACACTTTTGGATTATACAAACAAACTTATCAACTTATTGACTTCTCGAAGAAGCCAATAAGTCAATAAGCAGTTTTAAAACTCAATCCCAGACACCCTCTGAATCGTTTGGAGGGAGTGTCTTTATTGCAACTTAGGTGAAAACCATGGTTTAAAAGGTTTAGAAACATGAATCCCCCTCTAAAAGGCAAAGCCACGGCGATCAAATCGGCAATGGCTTCTCCTCCTAAAACTAAAAGGCCACCCAAAAACCCTAGAACACCACTCTTCTCCATCTCCAATTCAACCTCCTCCAAGTTTATTGCCGTCCAAGAAGGACCTTTTCAACCTCATCACCGTCGTATCCATCGCTGTCTCCGTCGCAATCGGCTGCAACTACGTCGTAACTCTCAACTCATCACCCGAAGCCCTTCTGCGATAGCGATCCCGGAATTCGATCATTATTCTTCTTTGGTGAGCAACTTGTATTCCTAATTTTGCATCAGTATAAATGTTTTCCTTTTTCTTCAAAAGTTGTCTGTATGTATCAGTGCTTCTTCTTTTTCAGATCAAGCGAAATAGCTCTATTTGATATAGATTTATTTAGAGTTAGTTACCGGTGTTTCTGGAAGGTTCGGAATCCATGTCAATTTGAAGCTGAAAAGCAGCTTATTTCATATTATGATCGTGTTATATAACTCTTAATCATAATGAATGGAGCGAAAGACCATCTCGGATGAGTGCACCATATCTTTCCCTATGCAAACCTCTCTGTAAATGCAGTCTACCAAATTTTGGTGCAAGACTACTAGTCACCAGCACTATTCTTTTTGTTGCAGTGTTTGGTATTTGCAAAAAGTTCTTCATCTTTATGATTTATGAATTTTTTTACTTTATTTCGTAAAAAGAAGTTTTGTACTTATAATGGTTTCCTCTAATGATTTTGTATCAATTGTACCTACCCTCAATAATTTGCGCCATTGCATTCAACAATTACACAAACGACCATACTATCATTTACATATATTCTAAAGTTATACCATTTGAGATCAAGTTAATCTTCTAACACTTCAAACATTATGCTTTAATGCCAAATGCATGCATTTCTTCCAAGGTATGTTTCATTTTTAGATTGTCACATTTAACTGTTTAATTGAATTTTGTTGTTTGGATACTTTAATTCAGAATAATAAGGACCTGTAATTTGGTTTCGCTTGTATGATAATAAAGTTATCGTGAAAATATAAAATATATGGTTGTATTTGTAAATTAATAATTATTAGGATAGTATCGAAATTAGGTAATCAAGATAAAAAAGATATATTATATTCCTTTCGGTGTGAAAATAGTGTAATACATTGAGATGATTACTGTTTACACCATTTTTTGGACCAAAATGGTGAAAGATTTGGTGTTTTAATTGTAGATTCCCTAAGGATTACATTTTGATTTTGCATTCATCATTAAATTGTTATTCTTTAGCTATAAAGTTGAAGAACACTGAATGACATCACTTCACTTGCCTTTCTGCTTCTGGTCCACTTCCTCAGATGTATCCTTTTAAGCCCATGCCTTAAAGTTGTGTACCATGTGCAGACATCAAACATGCATGAACTTTACATGCTCATGGGTATGCAGATAAGCGAATGTACTTAAAAGGAATGACAAGGAATTGCAAGAATGTACTTATAAGGAATGACAAGGAATTGTAAGATTATTGGAGAAAGGAAAATAAGTTGAAATGATTGGTTTGATTTTACGTACAGTTGGCTAGTAGAGTAGCAGTTTTTTTTTGATTTATGACAAGGTATTGCAAGAATTATTGGAGTAAAGCATGATAATAAGTGTGAACGATTGAGATTGGTGATTTTACACGTTAACAGTGGCTGCAGGTTAGTAGTAGCAGTTGATATCATATTTGGATATGCTGGCCGTTTACTATCTTTTGTGGCATATCTTAAATTAGGATTCTTCTTTGTAATTGAAAACTGGTGATTCCTAAGATTTTTATCATTGAATCAAATTATAAGATATTCAGTGGGCAAAAGAGTTGGTTCGGCTTGGTGATTTGATCATGTGATATGCCTTTGGTTAACATGTGCAAGATCCTTTGTTATTTATAAAAGCTTGCTTTCGACAAAGGCGAACAGCATAAAGGATATGGAGATTCGGGCCCCTGTTGTCTCAACTTGGAAACACACCTTAATATTAGAAATGATCAAGCAAACCTCGGTATATGCATTATCATGGGTAGCACTCTAGGAGTTATGGTGTGACAAGATGTTCTTTAAGCTTCTCCTTGGCATTGGCAGGCAAGGGAAATTCTGTGAGTAAGTTAACTCTTGCTAGTTCAGTCTGTGTAGCAGGTTTGTCAGACGTGCTACCTCAGCATGCATGGGTTCAAATGGGAGCTTCCCAAAATCTTTTGAGCTTCCCTTTTGCATGCAAAAACGGGATCATTAAAAATATAAGTCAATTGTTAGGGAGTTAATATGGTGTAGTTTAACTAGTAAATGACTCATGTAGGAAGTTATCTAGCAAGTAGTCAGTTTTACTTTCTGATAGGGAAATGGTATTGTTGCATCATCTTTCTGAGGTTACTTATATGCTTGTTTTGTTGCAACTAATGGTTCAATTTTGGGATTCCGTGTTGAATTTATCAACTAGGTTAGGAATCTTATTTTGTTGTTTATTTTATCAAGTATTCAATCTACTTTTTGCTGCATGCTGTGAGGCTCAAAATGTTTCTTCTTTCTTAGTAGAGAAATAAAAAATTACTACTTATAAAATATGTATAGTGGCTGCATCTTTGCATCTTTGCTCTTTTTAACACTTGATTAATCAATGCTACTGTTTACATTTATAGATGTTTGTGATCCTTGTCCAAGCCATGGCATATGCTATGAAGGCAAATTGGAATGCATGAGTGGTTATATAAACATGGGAGATCATGTCTAGAAGATGGAGATATTAATGAAATGGCTAAGAATCTCGTGAGTGAGAACACTTATCTTGGGGTTACTTTTGATCATGTAAGGTGAAGAGATAATATCTTTCATATCTCTAACTTTGCTTCTAAAATAAAAGATGACGTGATTTTGTTGCAGGCTAAAACAGGCAGATCTCATGTCTGTGAATCATATTCTCATTACTTGTGCAACGGAATTGACAAAGTTTGGGTGTGTTTCTTCATTCATCTCCATGTATTGATAGCACAATAGATATCCTTTTCAGGCCCGCTTAACTTTTTATAAGATTTTAAATTGATTTGATTTCAGGTTCAAGGGAATGAAGTTGTGGAATAATATGGATAAACTGAGGCTGACAGAGGTTTATGGTAAGGACAATACCACCTATCTTGTATGCAAAGCAAAGAGCAATGGAGCTTGTTTATATAATATTTAGAAACCAGGGATACTAACATCGGGTAAGCTATATTTATCATTCAGTTGTGACCGTTTTAAAGCTGAAATCCCTACTTTTTCTAGACTTTCCCATTTATATTGGCACTGCTTTTCTTCTTGATGTAGGATTAAGGAGTTGAAATGTCCAGATTGCTAGTGGAGCATTATAAACCACTAAGCTGTTGCATTCGGTTATGGCTTTTGGAGCGTGCTTTATTCCTAGTACCATTTTGTGCCTTGGTATTTAATGAAGCCTTTTGAAATCTAATTTGGTATTGAAATTTTTCCATGTTTGATGACGCTATTGAATTTTGCAGCTCCTGGGTGCATACTGGTGTTGCTAAGAGTTCGGCGCAGACATTACTTATCAGTTAGAGCTGAAGAGCTTTATGAACAGGTGCAAACCGCCATACTTTCTTAATTCATTAATCAAGTGTCAGTTTAAGGTGTTCAGCAGTTGTGTTTATAAATTATAATATAATTATGGGTTGCTGTTACATTCGCCTTTATGCTCATAACTTGCTATTTTTTTTGGAATTAACATTTGTAACTACTACAAATACAATAGGTCTGTGAGACGCTTGAAGAGACGGCTTTAACATCAAGGAGTGTAAATGGTGAAGGTGAACCTTTGGATAGTTGCTTCATGGTTAAGAGATAATATCCTTACACCCAGAGAACGAAGGGATCCCCAATTGTGGAAAAAGGTATCTTCATTTCTCATAAGACATCCTTCTATTTTAAAGAACTTTTATATGTTAAATTTGTGTTTGTTGCCAATTTTCCAAAGCCAGTTGACCGTTACTTGAAAGTAGATTACATTTTTGAGATTAGAGATAAACCAAATTGTGAGTTTTTGATGCCATATTTTATGCTAATCATGTTCTAGATGTTAGGCGTTTATTACGTAGCAAAAAACGACCGACATTATTGCATCACTTTACACTTGAGGTTTGAACCCCTTTGTTATACTAAATTAGGCTGATTGTAACGTGACTACATCTTCTTAAATCAATCCCCTCTGTCCATGCAGTAGAGTTGAGAAAAACGATGGATAGAACAAACAAGGAAAAGGGAAAGATAATGTGAAAAGAGAGACAAAATGGGCGATAGATAGTCTGTCCTTTCTTTTAAGAAAAAAGATTACAATTGGTCATCTTGGCTTATATAAAGATGTTTGTATTTCTTGTTCTCTTTCCAAATGCACAAGCTAAATATTCAAGTCAAGTCTAAGAAAAGAGATGTCCAGATGTTCAATTAAGTTTTTGGAAAGCTATTTCTTTTTCGACGGTTCATTTTATATGCATTTTGTTTTCTGGTATCATTTATACCATTTGCATTAGCAATTGCTTGCATATTTTATGATTTCGGTCTCTTGTGTAGGTTGAGGAGTTGGTCCAAGAAGATTCTCGCTTAGACCGGTACCCAAAAATGTTGAAGGGTGAACCTAAGGTTGTGTGGGAGTGGCAAGGTATTCTCTTTCCTCTTGGGTTAAATTCGGTTAAGTTTCTACTTATTTTCAAATGTCTAAAATGCAAATAGATGATAAATAAGCATCTTTGCTTGAAATTTGCCAAAAAAAAGAACTTTGCATCAACGGTATGCCTGAAAACGAAAATACTACTTCTATTCTATGAGACAAAAGGTACTATTAGTCATATCATCAAATTAGAAGTGCATTCTTAAGGGCGCGTTTGGTACATGGACTGAATTGGACGTGAGTGAGGTAGACCGGTGAAAGAATTGTGGAGGGTTTTAGGGTTTAAACAGACATGTGTAGTATAGTAATTTACCTGATTTTTGTTGTATTTTGTGGGACCAAAAAATGCATTTGTGTCCCACTTAGTCCATCCCATCTCAGTGAGTCACCTGAAGCATGGACCTACAGTTTTTTGTTTTGTTTTATCTCATCCATCCATTCCGCATACTAAACGCACCCTATGCAGGCAGATCGTTTCTTTTGGCACGATAATAATTACACAACCTTTTTCTATTCAATCTGAAGTTTGTGTTATGTTTTCACCGCCATCTCTCTCTCTCTCTCACAGTTGAAGGGGCTTTGAGATCTTCTGGCAAGAAGAAGAAGAAAGGTGAGATGGCAAACAGGAACCAATGGAAAATTCAAATTTGGGTTCTAACAGGAGGAGATTGAAGGTTGTTTGAAATGGTAAATCTGATCACATATGTTGTATTTGTACATTCTATAACATTTTTCAAAATGCCAATGTTTCATTGAATAACTTACCATCCAGTTCTTGAATATATCCCCCAAATTTCTGAGTCCAATAATCTGTTAGGTTATTTGATTTTCTTCGATTAAGCATTCCAACCGGCCAGTATATTATCACCAACTTGCTGATTTTCGGTTTTGTTTTGGTTTTTATTCTTTCCCCTCATGGGGATTTTGAAAATCTTGTCTAGTGTCATTTGTTCCTAAAACTATTCTATCCCTAAAGTAAATGTTCTCAATGAAATTCAACATCTGTTGCAAATTTGACCACACCACACTAATCGAATCCCAAAAATCGAGATTGAACTAGTATTGTCTTAATCGAATTTATCCAAGTATCCAAAAATAATCTCAAACGAGTTTGCGTGGAAATGATAACTTGAAAAATCCTTATGGAAACAATAGTCAACCACAAAAATGTAAATGTAACTTGACATGAACAATAAGGAGAAAATGACAGTTGGATTTACATGGAAAACCCAAATCGGGAAAAAACATGGGCAAAGGAGACATGAGAAGTCACTATAGTCGATCGATGTTACAATGCTGGAAACGGAGAAATCAATTAAGAAAAATACAAATTTTTGCTAATTGAACTAGTCTATTTTGTTTGGGAGAATATTGATAATGTATTTCCTAGAGAGTACACCTTTGAATCATGGCTGGAACTACTTTAAACTGTAAAACATCTTTTTGACATGCATGTGAGTCCATGTGGGTTAAGCAGCAATATACGCATCCATATTCACATTGATGCAAACCAAAATTCAGTGACTAAAGCATATGGATTGTGGTTATCAAGAGAGAGAGAAAGAAGACTTAATAATGGATTTCAACAAGAACCAAAAGTGGAATTTACTCTAAATATTTTCTATTTTTTTCATTTTCAATTTAAATATCTAATATATATTTGAGTAAAATTTTCATTTGGTGCTTATGGTTCAACAAAAGTTATGCCTAATAGATAAAATAAAAAAAAACTATAGCCATCCTTAAAGGGCATCGGTAGAGGGTCGGTACCGGCTTGGTACCGACGGGAACGCCATTGAGGATGAAGGGTAGGGTGACCGTTTATCTCCCCCCCCCCCCGCCCCCCCCCCCCTCGATACCTGCATGCCGATGGTTACCACCCCACCCCACTGATGTGGCACTGAGGTGACAACAGGTACGAGGGGTAGGGATAAGGATGACCTAGTACCCCTGAATTAGCTGCATTAGCATGATTATTTTAAACAAAATTAAAAATAAGGAATTAAAACTAGCAAAAAGAGCTCCATAATTTATGGTGTTTAGGGCCGTTAGTCATAAATTTTGTTAAACCCAAAATCGGTAAGAAACGATTTAACTTTTTTGGGGTGGAATTTTAATGTTTCCTTAAACAAATAATTAACAACAAATCCCAATGGAATCTCGATCTCTTCTTGGATAAATCGATAAATTTTGTCAATTGATTCCTCCATTCAAGACCTCTTCTGGATCTTCTTCTTCTTTCTTCCACCCACCGCCGCCGTCTGCTACGTCACCGTCTGCCGTCTGCTACTACATTTTCTTTTCTGAATGCTTAACAAACTTCACTGAAAAGAGTTTTGTTTCAATCAGCTGTTTGGCCGCCTCTCTCTTTATGGTAAAATTCAGTGAACTAACTATAGATGTTTTCAATATACATATTTTTATTTTTTTCTTTTGATTCTGTGATCAACTATTACATTTCTTGATTATATGATCCCATGCTCTCTGTTGTAATTGGTATTTTATGGTTTGATATCCCTCAATTGGGTAAAGAAAACCTAATTGAGGGATTTTTAATTCCTCTTTTATATGTGTGATGCTTGAATAATAAGGTAGTCTTTAATCACCTTTTCAGGTTGATCTATCTGCTTGAATAGGGTTATATTATACATATAGGGTTAGGTTCAGTAGGAAACTCATCTTTCATTGGTGAATGTAGGACAGCCGAGAGCGCGCCCTGTGGCATATTCAGTCTGAATAATCATGTAGACTGAATAATACAACACTCAGTATTATTCAAACTGAATATGCCATGTGGCACACTCTCGGCTGTACTCGCATTCGCATTCTGAGTTTGCAGCCGAACTTTCGTCAATATATATATATATATATATATATATAATAATTATCCTTTAAGTAACCATGATTTTATTTTGCAACTATTGCAGTGACCTTTATGGTGCTACCCAAAGGTCCAAAAGCACATATGGGCTCCAAGACCACACCAGCAAACAGAAGAAGAAGTCCATTGTCTATAATCATTGTCTTTGGTCTCTGTTGTTTCTTCTACCTACTAGGAACATGGCAGAGAAGTGGTTTCGGAAAGGGAGACAAAATAGCTATCGACTTAAACAAGAAAGCAGAATGCGAGGATGACTTTGCCACCCTTGATTTTGAATCTCATCATAGCATTCCTATTCCTGATGCTGCCAAGCCAAAAGCCAAGGTGTTCAAGCCATGTGATGTCAAATACACCGATTACACTCCTTGCCACGAACAGGAGCGCGCTATGCTATTCCCAAGAGAAAACATGGTGTACAGAGAAAGGCATTGCCCCCCTGAAAAGGAGAAGTTGAAATGTCTTATTCCAGCACCAAAGGGCTATTCGACTCCATTTCCATGGCCAAAAGGCCGTGATTATGTCCACTATGCCAACGTGCCTTTCAAGCATTTGGCAGTCGAGAAGGCCAATCAGCATTGGGTAGAGTTTCAGGGAAATGTATTTAAGTTCCCAGGTGGTGGGACTATGTTCCCCCAAGGAGCAGATGCTTATATTAATGAACTTGCATCAGTGATTCCGATAGCAGATGGTTCTGTCAGAACAGCTCTGGATACTGGCTGTGGGGTATGTTTTCGTGTTAATCACTACATTAACGTTGCAGTATTAATTTATATTTATGCTCTTATCAAGTATCATGAAATTCTATATGCTGTAAACATTACCAGATATCATAGAAGTAAGGGTTTGTTTGTTGTTTTTAGAAAAAACCTCTTAAAGCCTCTTAAGTCTGAAAAGTAAGAGGTTGCAGACTTAAGACCATTTGTTTTATTCTTTAGAAAAGGTCTGAAAACTTCTTACCATCCTCTGAAATTTTAAGAGGTGCACCATCCACCTCTTATTTTGTAGATGTGAAATCAGACTTCAGACTTTAGACCTCTAAAAAACAAACGTCACCTAAGTGTATATGGCATTAACCAAATCTACTAAAAATGCCACGTTAGTGTATTGAATGAAATTAAGTGGTAAGGGAACATAAAGATATAGGTCTGACATATGTGTAAAATGAGGGTATTTAGTTCCCTAATTCTTTTTGTTACTGGATCATGGCTATTATATCTGGTGGGTTCACTCGAC
This sequence comes from Centaurea solstitialis, assembly GCA_030169165.1. NCBI lineage: Eukaryota > Viridiplantae > Streptophyta > Magnoliopsida > Asterales > Asteraceae > Centaurea > Centaurea solstitialis. The sequence continues at coordinate 25,836,942 of CM058042.1, read as the reverse complement.
TGAATTCTCTAATCTTGAGATAGGTTGCAAGCTGGGGTGCTTACTTGATGAAGAGAAACGTTTTGGCCATGTCATTTGCGCCAAGAGACAACCATGAAGCACAAGTGCAGTTTGCTTTGGAGCGTGGTGTGCCTGCTATTATTGGTGTTCTTGGATCAATAAAACTTCCATTTCCATCAAGGGCTTTTGACATGGCTCAGTGTTCACGGTGTCTTATACCATGGGGCGAGAATGGTGCGTAATGTAGAGCAAATCATACTATTTTCTGAATCAATAATCGTAGATTTTGTACATAAAAATTCCAAGTAAATATGTTGACAAAAAAAAAAATCTAGGAAATGTGTTTTTGGGCACATGTGTTTAAGTTCTCTTATCTGACTTTGGATTTGACGATTGACGACACTGTTGGTCATTGATCTTTTCATTTTTATTTTCTGATCCTGTTGCATACACCGCGACAAAATATAAAAGTGCGATAATATTGTGGGCAGATGGGACATACTTAATGGAAGTTGATCGAGTACTTAGGCCTGGTGGATTTTGGATTTTGTCTGGTCCTCCAATCAATTGGAAGACCTACTATCGGACATGGAAACGGTCCAAGGAGGATCTAAAGGAAGAGCAAACAAAGATTGAAAAGCTTGCCGAGTCTCTTTGTTGGGAGAAGAAGTATGAGAAAGGGGATATAGCTATTTGGAGAAAGAAAGTGAATGCCAAATCCTGCAAAATAAATTCTGCTGAGTTCTGCAAATCGCATGATGCTGATAATGTCTGGTGAGTTGCTATGCATCTCATTTCATTTTTATATCAATTTCTTTTCCATTCTTAGCATGATAGAAGAGCTTCGATCTTTGATATGCAAATATGGACTTTTAAGTTACATTGAGATCAAAACATGGAACAATGAACTGTGATATTGTCACTAACTTGAATTCAAAATGGTAGATCTCACTTTCTTTCATTGATCTCAGAATAACTTGGTCCATATTTACTTATGTTGTATAAGTTATTAATGAAACAATTATCAAATAGTAGCATAATCTCATGTATTCATGTTCAAAAAAATCTGTGGGCTTATTAATCAATTAAAATTCATTTCTGCACTTGGTCCTACCAAAAATTCACCCTTCCTTATTGTAAGCATGGGCGGACCTAGTGTTTCCCACATGGTGGCATGTGCCACCGCTTCGTTCCTCCATCGTAGTGTAAAAAGTTATAGGGTCATGAAAGTGCTACTAAATCAATTTGTTGTGTGCCACCATATATATTTTGAAACTACAATTAGGACACAAGTTTCCCTTAGTAGAGTTGGTTAGTTCCTTGCTTGTCATATGTGAGATCTCGTATTCAAATCTTGTTAGTGTCTTTTTCCTAGTTTTTAGCTTTTAATATCAGATTAATTATGTCTCAAATTTTTTTTTGCAATAGCAACTTTGAACATGAGACCTTACATTTAAAAGCAAGGAACCAATCACTAGACCAGTATTGATTTTTGTGAAAGTAGTTCTATATGTGTTTTTTATAGTCAAATAATGCCATTGCTTGAAAAAAATCTCTGGGTCCCCTACTTGTAAGAGGTATTCTCCGGGGGTATTCAAATATATGGCTAGTTTTATATAATGACTTAGCTAGATTACTCACACACATATATATATATAGAGAGAGAGGAGAAAGTTCATTTAGGAACCTGTAATATTTCTAGAACAAATGACCAAATATTCATGACAAATGTACATGAATATTCATGATATTCATTATGAATATTTGGTTGTCACAATACTTAAATGAACCTCCCCTATAAATATAAATTGACTGTCTTTGTATTTGTGATAATCAAAACTCACTATATACTCTTAAAACATACTAGGCTGTGGAAAGGGCACTTGTGGGATTCTTGACTCTTTTGTTTCTGTATCTATATTTTTGTTTAAATCATTACTTGATGATATAACGCAGGTACAAGAAAATGCAAACATGCGTAACTCCTTACCCTGAAATCACGAATGCAAATGAAGTGGCAGGAGGGGCGTTAAAGAAGTTCCCGGCAAGGCTACAAGCAGTACCTCCTCGGGTAGCTAAGGGACTAATTCCGCAGGTTTCGGTTGAATCCTATCAAGAAGATAATCAGAAGTGGAAAAAGTATGTTAATACGTACAAAAAGATCAACCATTTGATCGGCACATCAAGATATAGAAACATTATGGATATGAATGCTGGGCTTGGAAGTTTTGCTGCCGCGGTTCACACTAACAAATTATGGGTGATGAATGTTGTGCCTACCATTGCTCCAAACACATTAGGTGCTGTTTATGAGAGAGGTCTTGTTGGTATATATCACGACTGGTGAGTTCCATAACCTTTGTTATATATATGTATGTTAACGTGATACATGATTTAGCAAGTGTTTTGACTGTTGGTCAAATATTTAAAACATCTCTCTTGGAAATGACATAATAGCAGAATCTTTTTTTTTTTGGAAGAGGTATCCCAGACCACATTGGGCCCAGACTAATCCTCGGCAAATTTCGGGCCGAAGCCCGACTGCTAAAGCATGCAGCCCGGGGTCGAAGCCCCCGTACCTCCAGAATGTGTCCCCTAGGGCTTGAACTCGGGTTTACCACTATGTAGTGCCTAAGCCTTACCACTAGGCTAACACTCCTTTGGTCATAATAGCAGAATCTTTTGAACCAAAATCACAGTAAATGATTACAGATGAGAAAATAGAGATGTGGATTGAAATCTTACACGCAAGGAAATGTTGCAATTATTTTGTGGCAACCCAAATGTTAAGTTGCATTAAGAATATCAATTATCTGTAATTACTAGGATTTTACCTCAGTTTTTGTATTCTTTTTTTTTTCATTCAGGTGTGAGGGCTTCTCAACCTACCCAAGAACATACGACTTCGTTCATGCGAATGGTCTTTTCACCTTGTACGATGACAAGTAAGTCTCATTCATCTTTCAAAGTATGTTGAACTATGTTCTATTGTTCTTCCACATGGTTAGTGTTAACCATTCTCAATCCTAAGTTACCACTCAGTAAAATCTTTGTTGCCTTAAATGGAAACAAGCTATTGAACAATGGTAGTTGACCTATAATTTCCTAGTTTTAGGCTATGTTTGGCAAAATAATTTTGATAACCTAGTTGTCAGCTGAAAAACTAGTTGTTGACTTATACGCTAACTATTAGCCGACAAACTAGTCACGTTTGGTAAAAACTAGCTAATAAGCTTAGATGATAATGTAATATGATATAAAAGAACATGTTGAAAATTACTTGAATGTAACATATAAGGGCATATTCGAAAGTAAAAGTGAAAAGTGCACGTGGAGCTTATTGAAATGTTATCTTAAGTAACTTAAAAAAAAGGGAAATTTTCATCTATGTCCTTAAAAACTTGAGATATTACGCATATCTCCTTGTAAACTTTAATATTACGTCTATATCCTTTTAAACTTTAATAATTCACACATATATCCTTCTCTCTCATTTAATTATATTTTAAATAAAAGCAATTATCTATAAATTGAATTTAATTTTGAAAATGACCTAACTACCCCTATCTTATTTCCTTCAAAATAACAAAATCCATTCCAGATTACTCCAATTAGAATTTAAATTGTAAATGACCACTTTCCCAAATTCACCCTTCATCCTTATCATCAACTTAAAATCAAATAAACCATCATCCTCCACTTCGTCTGCAAATTCTTCATTCATTTCTTTAATGGGTTTCTCCTTTTCTTTTTCTTTTTTCTTTTCTAATTCTATAGTTCATAAAAAAAATCACCTTTTTATGCTAATCATCATCCACAATGACCACCACCATTTGGATCTGGGTAAAAGAGGAAATTGTGTAAATGGGTGTTCATGTCTCTTGCTGATTAATTTTGTCAATGGCTACTAATTTTAAACATCTTATGTACTAATTTTGAGCATCTTATGTGTATACAGCCAAAATAAAAGGAAAAAACTACTTTTTTTTGTTATTGTATACCCAATTTAGTCAATACAGAATTAAATATTTTTTCTCCGGCGACCTTCTCCTCTCCTTCCACCACCATAGCCATCGACCGTCGTCGTGCCGTCACCGCCGCCCGTCGCCACCACCGTCGTCTCTTATAAATGTAGGTCGCCGGAGAAAGGGACTGCCTGAACGTTGGAGCAGGTGGCTAGAGAAAGGGAGTAACGTTGGAGAAGGAGAAGGTCGTCGGCGGTCGGCGTGGAGAAGGTTGCCGGAGAAGGGAGAAGAACGTTGGAGAAGGAGAAGGTCTCCGACGGTCGGCGTGGAGAAGGTCTCCGGCAGTCGGCGTGGAGAGGGGTAGAGAAGGTCTCCGGCGGTCGGGGTAGAGAAGGTTGCCGGAGAAGTGGAGAAGAAGAAAGTCGCCGGAGGTCGCGCATGAGAAGGTCGCCGGAGAAGTGGAGAAGTCGCCGGAGAAGTAAAGAAGGAGGCAGATCTGTGTGTGATAGGTTTAGGCTACAAAGAGTTTGAGGGTGTTTATCTCATTTGGAACTAACAAGCTAAAATATAATCAAAAAACCAATAAGGGTAGTTAAGTTATTTTTAAATTAAATTCAATTTATAGATAATTGTTATTATTTAAAATATAATTAAATGAGAGAGAAGGATATATGTGTGAGTTATTGAAGTTTAGAAGGATATAGATGTAATATTAAAGTTTACAAGGAGATATGCGTAATATTCCAAGTTTTTAAGGACATAGATGAAATTTTCCCTAAAAAAAACGTAGCCTATAAGCTAGATAACAATGTAAAATGACAAGTCCAAAAATTATTCACGTTTAACATACAAGGGGTATATTTGGAAAAAATGGATAAAGGTCCCTGCAGCTCATTGAAAAACTATTTGTAGTAGTTTTTGAAAAGGGTACAGTATAAGCTAATTTATAGCTTATCAAACAAGGGTTTTCCAATACTTTCATAAAATTATGTCAACTTATAGTTGCCAAACATGACGTTAATGTTCATGTTAAGTTAGTTTATCGTTACCAACTTGATGCGAAGAAAACCCATGTTATAAATGTGTAAATATGCTGTTCTTTTTTATAGTCAAACTTGTGTAACATGCATAACTTAAAACTCCAAATCTGTATTTGATCGAATAGGTGCGAGCTAGAAGACATTCTGCTAGAAATGGATCGGATATTGAGGCCAGAAGGGTTAGTTATTCTCCGTGATGAAGTAGATGTGTTGACAAAAGTAATGAAGATAGCCCGTGGCATGAGATGGAATACAAAACTAATGGATCACGAAGATGGACCCTTCGTCCCCAAGAAGATCTTTGTCGCCACTAAACAATACTGGGTTGGTGGCAAAGGCAACGACACATCTACTGGGTCGTAAACTAACCTATATCTTCATAGTTCCGTATACAAAAGTGATATTTTTATGAATCATCCCACTCTCAAATCGGGATTATTTTTACTTTTTTTGAAAGAGGAAGATAAATATTTGGATTTCTCAAGTGAGTGCATTATGAAACTTGAGATGTGTAGGATTTGTGGTTCTATTGATGTAATCAAGTGTAAACTCTTGTGTTGGCATTCATTCATTGAGGAATTAGAAAGGAGAAATGAAAGATGGTTATAAGTTACTTTGATTTTACTTATTTTTAACAACCAGCAATGTTATTTATTTGTTGATAAAAAATCATGATTTGCAAAAGGAAGTATGGATTAAGGCCTATTTTTCCCAAAACTTATCCGGTAACTATTTATGAGTTACTATATATGACTAACTTTACAAGGTAAGATTGTAGTCAAAATGGTTTCGTATGTAACAAAGTACTTAGTAAGCGTTTATCGGGTAAGAGTTTTCACCTCCATTTGGGTAAGACTCTTTATCCTTATTATTCTGATAAACAAGCAAGAAATTCACCTTTATTTACTTTATTGTGTAACATCATGGGCTATGGATTGTTGGTAAACATTCTAAACCTGGTAAGAGTTTATTGGGTAAGAATCATCTAACACACTTACTGCATAAGATTCTCGGCCTTTACCTTGTCTCTTACCGGGCATGCTTCTTGGTCCTTGTCATATGCTCAATCAATAAGGCAAACGATAATGGTAAGCGTTTACCCCGTAAATGTTTAGTAGACAACTCCTAAGACTAACTTTTAACTTTCATTTAGATTAAAGGGTTGTTTACCAACACTTATTGGGTAAGCACTTACTAAGAGTCATCATTTTCATGTATTTTATAGGGCAAGAAGATTGTTGGTAAACACTAACATCTTAGACCAGCTTGATCCGGTATGAGACGTCACCTTCACTTAACGTATAAGATTCCTAGTTAGTGAAATGGTATGTGTTTAGAAAAAACAGATGCTACTATTGACAATGTTTTTAATTAAACGTTTTATTTAGGCTGTGTTTGGCAAGCATAAGCTAGCTGATAAGCTAGCTTTTTGAAATGCTATTTTGAGTAGCTTATGGGGAGCTTATTGTAGCTTTTTCCAATTATACCCTTATTAATATTAATTATTAAATTCAAATATACCCTTTTTGGTCATTTTACATACTCATAAGCTAGTTTTTGCCAAACATAATTTATTCAACAGCTAGCTTATCAGCTACTAGCAAGCTTATCAATCAACAGCTAGCTTATCAGTTATCCGCTAGCTTATCAGCTACTAGCTAGCTTATAAGCTACGCGTGCCAAACATAGCCTTAGAGTTTGATTGGATTTTGTTTTTGGTGTTCATCATCTTCTTCAATATTCAAGTAAAAAAAACTAGATAACTGATTTAAAGGGTATAATGGTTATTTTCTCATAGGACTTAACGGATTTATGGATGGTCGTTACGCTCAGGGACCAAATCCATAACAAATTATATACCTACGGATTTATTTTGTATAAATAAAATTTAAGGACCAACTCTCTAACATTGTATTAAATATTTTAAAACTAGAAAAGCGCATATAGATCTATACTAAGCACTCCCTAACTTATAACTTTCTTATCCAAAGAAAATCTATATTTTTAACTTTTAAACCTAAAATGTGTTTAAGATTACTATAACATTAAATAGTTTTGAACTCTTTCTTCTTTAGAAAATCGAACTTTATTAAGAAATATCAAAATCCGTTGATTTTGTTTTTTTAAAAGAGTTGTAAATAAATAAATCAAGTACATTGTATTTGTAAAACTTGAAGACTCCTAACTACTTTATATTTATCCTCGTGCTTAAATACCAACTACTTAAAAAACACCAAAGGACAGTTTTTTTCCCTTTGTAATAAGATGTTTCTTTTGACAAATTTTACAAAAATGAAGTACAACAATACACCTACACATATTGATGATGAATAGAGGAACCCCCAAACTCATTATTAAGCCCCCACCCACAATATTGCCCCCAATGTAAAAAACACAATAATGTAAGTGCTTTCTCTCATTATTCAACTTTGACCTTTGAATCATTTATTGAAATGAAAGCAAAACCATGTGCTATCAAATTCTATGTGAATTTCTATAGATCTAAGTGTGTTTAATAAGCATGCATATGGTTTTTTTAAACATCACTAAAGATATTACTAGAGAAGTAGATTTGGCATTTCCGTCATCCCAAGCCAGTAAACCCAAATAACATAACTAAACTTTAGCAAAATGCTAGAAAAGAGAGTATCAATTATCAAAAACATCTTTAAAAATATTATATTAATATAAGTGGTGGACAATGCACCTCTTAAAGTTATAGAGGACGGTAAAAAAATTTCAGGCATTTCGTAAAAATAAAACAAACAGTCTTATGTCTAGAAACCTCTTAATTTTCTGATTTAAGAGGTATTTTTTTTTTAAAACAAACGACCCCTTTGTAAATTTGTGGATTGTTTCATGGTTTTGTTGGTTGTTAAATGTTTGTTAAACTATCTATCAAGGTTATATTTTATAAACTAGCTGATAACCGATCAGTTAGTCGATAAAAAAATTATTTTTGGTAAAAATTAGTGTATAATCATGTAAAATGACCAAAAAAATATTTTGTAAAAAATAATTAATTACAAAAATAATTAATAAAATTAAAAGAATTAGTAATAAGATAATCAAAATGATTTTATAATAATATAATATATTAATTATTAAGAGAAGAAATAAAATTTAATTAATATAATATGTTACTTGAATAAATTTAAAATTCATTATTATATGTACCATAAATTTTAAATTTGTTAAAATGAACTTTAGAAAAAAACTACATTAATCAATAACTTTAATTATCATTAAATGTAATAAATAAAAAATTGGTTAACCTCATTTATTCTAAGTAATTAATATTTTTAAAAGGATATATATAATTAATAATTTAATTAAATATTTTATTAAGGTATTTACCTATGATATAAAATAAGTATCTTTAATTCAACTTACATAAACATTTTCAAAATTATTATATTTTCTTTTTAATAACTAAATACTTTAAATAATAATCGGTATAATTAATAACATATATAAAAAAATAATAATAGTTATCTATACTATATTATAAAGAATTTAAGAAAAATATTCAAAACCAATTTTAATATATTTAGTGGTGTTTATTTATGCATATTACTTACAATTCAAGATACAAGAAAAATGTGCATAAATACAACTTTTTAAAGCTCCATGTTTCAATAAGCTAACTAATAAACATAATCAAATATGATAAACATCTCATTTCAAATATAAATAATCTAAAATATAATTTGAATAACTATTACGTTCTAACATAATATACTTACTTAGGGGAAGTATCCGTTGCAAACCAGGTAGATTATACAAACTATACAAACCTAATCTTAACCATTGATTTTGTTTATATTTTGTTTATCTCCTATCTTTTAGGTGATTTTCAAATATTTTCAAATGTAGTTGAGAGTAAATCTAGAAACTCAATTAATCTAAGCCATTGATCATCTACATGTGAGGTGGAGATTGGTTTGTATAGTTTGTACAAACTATCCGGTTTGTAACGGATACGACCCCTACTTATTTATTAGGGTAATTACATATTTGGTCACTGTGGTTTACACTTCCTTGTACTGTTGGTCCTTGTAGTTTATACTATATTGCACTATTGGTCTCTGTGGTTTACACTATATTGCATTGTTGGTCCCTATGCTCAACATACTAAAAGTAAACATGCAAGAAAATATAAATCATATGAACCAAATCCATAATTATTTTGAAAAAGGACCAACACTGTAATATAGAGTAAACCACATGGACAAAATATGTAATTTACCCTATTTATTATTTTCATAGAAAAACATTATATCATGTTATAGTTAGTTACATAGTTATAAAACCTAAACTAAATTATACCAGAAAAATAAACTTATAAAAAAACATTAGTCAAAATGACATAGAAATGTATTATAAAATCGACAACAACATAATAAAACAGAACATTATAATCGATATGATTCTGGCTCCGAAAGAATAAAAAAAGTATTTTTTGGGTAGCTTGGAATAAGATTCTGGCTCCGAAAGATCTAGGTGGGCTGAACATCCAAAGTCTCAAAATCAAGAACTGGGCGCTGCTTGCTAAATGGCATTGGAGACTTTTAAGCAAAGGCGATGCGCTTTGGAAAGAGGTAATATGTGAATTCTATGGGTCTGACGTGTATGCGCGTCCAAATCAAATGGGCAACAGCCTATGGAACTCGATCTTGGATATTAATGAAATAATTGAGCAATCAGGTGTGGGTTTAACTTTCGCTTTTCACAAGATCACCGTCAACGGCTCTACTTCGCCTTTTTGGGATCTAAAAGCCTCTGTTGCTGGTCCAATTCTCAAAGAGCTTTTCCCTAGGCTCTTTGCTCAAGAAATCAATAAAGGTGCCCTTATCAAAGATAGATGGGTTCTCAACCAAAATTCTTGGTCCAGAAATTGGGGTTGGAGATCGATCCTTAGGGGAAGAACCTTGGCTGAACTAAAAGATTTAGAAGACTACCTTGGAAGAATGAACTTCAAAGCCTTTGGTGAAGACTCTTGGATCTGGAATTTGGACGCGCAAGGTGAGTTTTCGGTGAACAAATTATCAAAACTTTTGCATATAAGGATGGCGCCCCTGGCTTCTTGCGACTACCCAAAATTTTGGAGCTCTCTGGTACCTATAAAGGTAAAAAATTTTATTTGGCGCCTGTTGAATAATGCCCTTCCTTCCAAATCTAATCTACAGCGTCGCGGGGTTAGCCTAACCTCCGTGGATTGTGGCCTGTGTGGTTTGGAGATTGAAGAGCTTGATCATTATCTTTTTAGTTGTTCGTCATGTGCTACGTTGTGGAGAAAAGTTAAGGCGTGGTGCGGTGTGTCGGGATTAAGTGTTGATTCTTTCCTCGCCTTCAAAAACACGCTACTCACTCTCGATGGGCATAACCCGTAAACGAGCTGATTCGTGCGATCGTCTTTATAACACTTTGGTCTATCTGGCGCTGGAGAAACAAGATTGTTCACGCATCGCAAGAGGAAGTGGAAAAGCTCCAACAGGAAGATATCTTCTCGGTGATTCAACGATTGGCAAACTGGTGGATTATTTCCAGAAAACCGTCGCTTATAGGGCTCTGGCAAAGTAGATTTTCACTTGGAATTGTGAGGTTTTTTTTATTTTTGTGGCTTGATTTCCGTGTTGTCTGGTTTTTTGTTGGCTTCTCCCTTGTACTTGTTTTTCAGCTTCTGGCTGGATTTGGTTGTTCAATAAAGTCTGGGGTCGGGCGGCGGGGGTGATGGCCTAGCCGAAGCTCCTTGCCTCTCTTCCTTTTTGCCGTTCAAAAAAAATCGATATGTATCACACTACATTCACGAGTAATTAGTTAATTTATAATATATAATATATAATTAAAATTAACTTTCAACTTCTAATATTTTAGGGTTAATTTCATGTATGCCCTTACTAAAGCTCAAAATATCATATTTACCCAACGTAAACTACAAATATCATATATGCCATTCCTAACATATCAAAATATCATATTTGCCCAAATGATCATTTTTGTCAATTTTTAAATTAAATTTAATAATAAAAACTAGTTAAATGATAATTATACCCCTTATTTTAAGTTTAATCAACAAATATCATATATATCCTTCTAACATATCAAAATATCACATTTACCTAAATAATCATTTTTTTTAATTTTCAATCTTTCTAAATTAGATTAACTTTCAAATAAATTTCAAATAATTAAATAAAGATAGAAAGCTGATATTTTTTTATGAAAGGCAAAAAATGATCATAATAAAAAAACAAACAAACCATGGTATTATAAAATAAATTATTTAGTTTGGTGTTATATATATGAAATTAACAAGTAACTCTGGTGTCTCTCCCATCGAAACGACCTCATCCTCTCTGCCATGTCCTCAACAAACTCAATCCCCACACAATTCTCAAGGTATGTTAAAAAAAATTCAAGCAAATCCAAATAGAAAAGAAATAAAAAGAATTTGAAATCAATACTAATAAGGTGGTAGAAATTATATCTTCAACACCAAAGGGGCTGCAGGAACTGCAATTCAGTATTTAAAAAACAAAATATATTAACTTAAGAACTGGTCGTACAGACTTTGTTTTATAATACCATGATATGGTTTCGTTATCATAATTCTCTTGTGTCTTTTAAAAAAATATTAGTTGTCAATATCTACTTACTTATTTAGAATTTATTTGATAAATTAATCTTAAAATAATTAACAATTAATAAAAAATTATTTAAATAAATATGATATTTTGATAGGTTAGAAGGGTATATATGATATTTGTGGATTAAAATTAAAATAAGGGGTATAATTGTCATTTAACTAGTTTTTATTATTAAATTTGATTTAAAAGTTGACAAAAATGATCATTTGGGCAAATATGATATTTTGATATGTTAGGAAGGGCATATATGATATTTGTAGTTTAAGTTGGGTAAATATGATATTTTGAGCTTTAGTAAGGGCATACATGAAATTAACCCTTTATTTTATTTAGTGTAGGTTAATATTTATCAATAGAAGATAATTAAATATTTATTTTTAATTAGGAATAATAATAATTAATATTAATTATTATTCACGGTTATAATTGAGATAAGTATCAAAAGTTTCTCATGAGCTAGTCCAAATAGATTATCAATAAGCTAGATGATGATAAGTAAACTTATAAGTTATCTTAATTTTACCAAACAATATCTAAGTGTTATATAAATATCGATGTAAGGTAATATTCCTCTATTTAGTTATAGATCATGTTAGATGTAGATCCAGATTTTTTTACTACTAGCGTGAAACAGCTACTATAATATGTATATAATATATTTTATTATAAAATAAAATTTAATTACCATTAAAGGGGTGTTAGGGATTGATTAATTTTTCTCGTTATTTGTTTCACGGGTTGAAAATGCAAATAAGCTATTTTAAGTGTTTGGATAGAGGTGCTTATCATGGTTGAAAACACAAATAAGTAGATTTAAAGAAGTTAAAGTGGATCTGCTTCTTTCAGAATGCAAATAAGCACTTTAAATAAAACAAACAAACATATAAGTACCTCGTAAACACCCCTGAACATAGTTAAATATCAATGACTTTCAATTGTTTTATACCAAAATTGTTAACTAGTAAAACTAGAATTAATGGTTTAATATGTTAATATGATTATAGTTTGTGCACTTTTTGACAACAACGTCAAATAGTAACACAAAATAATTCATAATGATAACACTTTTAACAATTATAAAAAAGTTATCTGCAACAGACAACTTTAGTGTAGGTAAACCATTACTCTTGTGTAATACAACCACCCATGGGTCATGCCCACCTCTTAGAAAAGACCAAATTTGTTCGATTTATGAAGAGAAGAAATTTGGCATCATCAATTAAATGAACTAATCATAAGAGTGTTGACATACTGGTAAAACGCTTAGGATGGATCCGTTAGAATATTTTGTCATCTTGAGTTCGAGTTCAGACGTTAGTATTATATGGTTAGGTTTAGTCTCTGATGAACATGACCTCCATGCTATACGTCGTCTTATATTATCTAGAACCTTGATTTTTAATAACAATGTCTACTTCGTTTCCTATACGATCAAATAATTTAATAAAAAGTGGTGTTGCAAGGTCGAAGAGGGAGACAACAAGACATCAACCTACTTGATTATGACCAATTTCATGTGACGCATGGACCTTCATATCCAACTTATCAAAACTTTGGGCTTCAAAATAATGGAATAATTATTTAAGGCAACAAAGCGTCAAATATAATGAAAACAACTTTACATGTTTTTGTTTTTGAAAGGGTGTTCGGGTCAAAACCCAACTAATCCCCGGCAATTTTTGAGGCTAAACATGGCCCCACTTAAATGTTCCTAGACACGCACACGAAAAGGCTCAAACTCGATTAGTGTGCTATGAACCCCAAACAATAATCAATCCCCCACAGCAATGGAAGACAACTTTACATGTTTGACAAATAAAAAGTTAAAAACTGATACAAGATAATAAAATTTTGTTTTTATGATATTTCTAACAAGTGTTTATATAAAAAGGTTAGTAGAACCATTTGTTATTATAATAATTTTGAGTAAAATTTATTTTTGATCCCTATAGTTATCATTCACTAGCAAGTCTGGTTTATATTTTAAACTAACTATATTTTTTATCAGTGTATTTGTCAGTTTGTTTCACTTTTGGTTTATGTAGCTGATGGTGTTAACAAATTATTATGGGACAAAAAAACATGTCGAGATAGAGTGATTGTATGTATAGTCGACAGATCAACCTTCACATTATTATGGGTTGTCTAAAGTTTTAGCCAATGAAAAATTGCAATTTTGTTCATAAGATATGCACAATATGAGGAATATAATTTTCATCTATTTTTGAAATACATTATTGTCTAAAAAGATTGAGAATTGTGACAGAGAAATTCAATTATTGAGTGTTTTTTTGGACAGTACTGATAAGGGTATTAGTTATTAGTTGATATTCACACTAACATCTTGCATCCATCCACTTTAGTGTTGCTTTATACTCGTACCGTTCATAAGGCTACACACACCCATACTCTCCAACCCTCTCAACCCACTCACTTTTTGACTGCCACATCAGCTTCCACATCAGCTTTTGGTCAACCCTCTCTTTACCCTCCCATAACCCTCTACAACACACACCCAACCCTCCCAACCCACTCACTTTTCAATTTATTTTATTTATTTCATTTATTTTATTTAATTAAATAACATAATTAAATAAATAATATTGTTAAAAATAATTTGAAAATTCTAATATTAATAAAAATTACATAACATTAATAAAAAATTACATAACATTAATAAAAAAAATTACATAACATTAATAAAAAAAACTAAAAATCAATATCGAGGTTCCAAATATGTTCCACTAAATCCGCCCGAAGATTATGGTGAATAGTTGAGTTTCTCACTTGGAAAATATTCCCCATACGTTGCTCCTCAGTGAGTTGCGGGTTAGGTGGATCCGGAATATCGTTCGGCACAACACAAATGGCCTTGTTTTTGTTTTCGAGTATCATATTGTGCAATATGATACACGCGTACATAACTTTGCGCATCGTAGGTATCTCCATGAAGCGAGACGGTTGTTTGATTATATTCCAACGTTTACGGAGAATGCCGAAAGCTCGTTCGATATCTTTACGTGCCGCTTCTTGCGCTCCCTTAAACTTAATTCGTTTATCGTCTTCCGGATAGGAAAACGCTTTGACAAAAGTAGCCCATTCATGATATATCCCATCCCCGAGATAATATCCGTGCTTGTAGGTCGCCCCATTTACTTGAAAAGTTCGGTCGGGTGCGATTCCGTTATACACATCTTCGAAGATGGGCGAATGATTGAGCACGTTTAGGTCGTTCATGGCACCGGGACAACCAAAGAATGCGTGCCAAATCCATGTGTCTTGGGAGGCCGCCGCTTCTAAAATGATTGACGGATGCGGTTTATCGCCTCGATGGTATTGACCTTGCCATGCAACCGGACACATCGCCCATTCCCAATGCATGCAGTCAAGGCTACCGAGCATGCCGGGAAATCCGTGACGGTCATCGTGCGCGACGTACAACTGCTGAATATCTTCGTAAGTCGGCTTGCGTAAATATACTTTTCCATACATTTGTATAATTCCTTCAACGAAGTGGTTTAGACACTTGCGTGCCGTTGACTCTCCCATGCGGACGTAGTCATCCCATGCGTCACCGGTTATTCCATACGCCAGTTGCCGAATTGCCGCCGTACACTTTTGGTATGGGGACAAACCCGGCAACCCCGTAGCATCGTACTGTTGTTGGAAATATGGGTACCGTGTGTATAAATCATAGACTATTCGTATGAATAGATTTCTCGACATCCTAAAACGTCGCTTGAACGTCTTCTCCGGGTACGTCGGGTTATCGTCAAAGTAGTCCGCCATTAGCCTTGCGTTAGCTTCTACCCGACCCCTGTCTATGTTAGGGGCCTTCGAACGACGAATCGATGATGATGCGTTTGCTTGTTGGACAAGATGCGCAAAGATTTGCGCATCTTGTTCCCAGTCTTCGTCGGTATCCGTGGATGATGAATTGTTCAAATAACCGGGTTGTGCCATTGTGGATGTATGTAGAAGAGAGTAGTGGAGAGTAGTGGTGTAATAAGATATTTGGTTGGAGAGTAGTGGTGTAATAAGATATTTGGTTGGAGAGTAGTAGGGTATATATATATAGAGGGTATAAATGAAAAAGAAAAAAAAAAGAAAAAAAAAAAAAAATATATATATCCGTTGGAGAGCCGTTTAACAACGGCTCTCCCAACCCGTGAAAAGCTTCCAACCCGCCGGCTTCACTTCTGCGCACCGGTACACCTTCAACCCGCCGGGTTCAGCGGGTTAAGCCGCTGCCAACCCGTGCCTGCGGTGCGACTAGCCTAAGTAGCCCTTTTCATACTACTTTAATCCGATCTTCTAATTTGTCTCCACTAAAATTTCTAACATACATTTAATAAACTTTAGTACAACCCTATTATGCCATCTATCATGCCTATTATTTTGTAGCATAACTACAATAAATGTGTTTTTCTTAAAGTAGAAGAAGATAAAAATAAATAGATATGTTAGTAGGTCAATTTCAATTTGTTTCCACAACCTTAAATATTGTAATTGGTTGCTAGGGATACAACGACATTTAACCTTTGTATTAAAAGATGTCAATCGTCTTTTTGGATATCTACAGATTAATCGAGATACGAGCAAATTAACGTGCATATCCACTAATTAGAAAAATGAGTTTATAAAAAAACTATATTTTATTTGAAAATTCAACCAAGAAATTATGTCTCTACCAAACACCACTATCTATTTATGGTATTCGATACTATCTAGTTGTCAAACTCTAAAGTTATGACATCTTTAACTTTGCATTTATTTATCGTTTTTTTTTTCACAAAATATCAAATATTTATTGGGAAGTTTTAACTTTTTATGGGTTGAACTTCGAACCGGACATCGGTGAGGCTATGGGTGGGTAATGGTTTCTTTGGTCGAGAGGATTTGTCGAATACTCGAATGGATCCCGGATACCTCTTCAACTTCAATCGGGACGCATGTATATGTTTGACTGCCGTAAAAAAAAGTTATGCTTAATATATCTGAGATAGATTTAAAATATGTTGTTATCTTTTAGAAACTATGTTTATTTTCATTTTCTTTTAAAAGTATATTACATTTCACTTTTCCTTCTACTTCCTCACATACGCCCTAATTTAGGCTATGTTTGGCAAGCGTAGCTTATAAGCTAGCTGGTAGCTGATAAGCTAGCGGATAGCTGATAAGCTAGCTGTTGATTGATAAGCTTGCTAGTAGCTGATAAGCTAGCTGTTGAACAAATTATGTTTGGCAAAAAACTAGCTTATGAGTATGTAAAATGACCAAAAAGGGTATATTTGAATTTAATAATTAATATTAATAAGGGTATAATTGGAAAAAGCTACAATAAGCTCCTCATAAGCTACTTAAAGTAGCGTTTCAAAAAGCTAGCTTATAAGCTAGCTTCCTGGTACATGTTTGGATGGACTAGCTTATAAGCTAGCTTATCAGCTAGCTTATGCTTGCGAAACAAAGCCTTAATCTATGTTAGTCTCAATCATTTGTTTTAATAATAGCACAACTAAAGTTGATCCAGTAACTTCAAACTATACCTTTGTTGGGCATTTGGTTTTGCATTTAAAAATAAAAAATAAAAATAAAAATAAAAAATAAGGGTTCGTGCGGATTTCCGTGCAGATTGATCTGCGCCGAAGAAACACCATCAAAATGGCCAAAAATGGCATCGATGGACACAGACCCTTAAATGGATCTCGCGCAGTTTTTCGCACGGCTTGGTCGCGCCACCATCTGCGCCAACCGTGCTGACAGTTTTTGTCGGTTATTTTGGTTCTCAATGAAACCCTATATATATCCCTTCACTTGCAGATTTTCAGATACGAGAAGAAAAAAAAAATTCCCAGAAATTATCTCTCAATATCAAACCCTCTATTCAAGAAACGTATTATCGATTCAATGGAATTGGATTGACGTGCATCAATCCAATTTGATAGTTGTATCCTCAAGACGACGCTCGATTACCGAAGCACGATTGGGAGCGAAATTTCGTCTTAGGACACTGATTATTCAAGCCTCTATCATTCAATTTGTATAATCGATTTCATCGGAAAAAGGTACGAATTTCATTGATTTTACAAGTAATACTTTCGTTGTTATCGTTATATTTCTAATTTTAGTAAAGTTTGTTTCAATACGTTGGATTAGTTCTAGCAACCTTAAAATTCTTAATTGGGATACAAGTCCAAATTTATTTTTCAGGTTTATCTTTAGAGAACGAGAAACTTGTCCAATCTAAAAATAATGAGGATCTGGATTTTGACTAAACCTAAAGTCTGTCTTTAGATCTGGATGATTTATAATATATATAGTCTTGTTGGAATACAAGATATATCTTTTATTACTTAAAAATCAATTGTATAGATAAACTAGGACTTATGTGATGAGTCTTTAATGGTCTATAATAAAGAAGATCAAATTCTTATTGGCTAGACAAATCTGCATTCAGATCATCCCTATTCTAAAGCAAATGGTCACCACTAAAAACATGTGTATTACCGATGGTTGTTACCGATTGCTTTTCAATGATTTACTGACTATTTATTTTTATTTTATTTTTTAATAAGTCGTCGGAAAACCGTCGGAAAATTGTCGGTAACCCGTCGGAAAGATGTCGGTAAATGAAAAGGTCAGAAAACAGTCAGTAAAAGTTGTTGAAAAGCCGTCGGTAAATGAAACGGTCGGAAAGCAGTCGGTAAAAGTCGTTGGAAATCTGTCTGTAAATGAAACAGTCAGAAAGTGGTCGGTAAAACTCGTCAATAGCTTTTACCGACCAGGTTTTTAGCGACAATTGTTTCGTCAAAATACCGTCGGTAAAGCCGATTTCCGACTGTTTCAACGGTTGGTAATACCCTTTTTTTAGTAGTAGGTATAGAGCTTTAGAAGACTTCGATCTACACAAAACACGGAATGTTTTCACATCAATCAATATTGCTACACCCGACACAAGCACTCTAGGTTAGTTTTGCTAGGTTCTACTATACTATCATGTCAAATCGATTTATGATATGTGTTTATGTTTTTATGTCCTTTATTAGTGTTCTAGTTTCATGGTGAAAGTTAAGTTTGTATATTTAGTTTCATGCCTGACTTAGAAATAAAAATGGGTTTCTTTTATTAGTAAAACCAAAACAATTGCATATCAATAAAATAAGTATTTAATATAGAATAAAAATTTAATGTTTTCAAATTGTTACATAAAAATTGCATATCAATAAAATAAGTATTCATATTTCCTTTATATATATATATATATGTAAAGTGGATATCATTTGTTTACCTTTTCATGTATTTATCATGATGGTTTAGTTATTTTCATTTCCAGTTTTCCTCCCTTCAATGTACAAAGATCACCGATATATGATGACCAAGCTTGAAAGGTACATGTGATGATCATTTAATCGATCTAACTATTTAAAACACTATGAGCATTAAATATGAGAGCGTGGACCTACTTGTAAGATGAAAAAGAAATTGTCATCAATCTAAAGTTTGAAATAAATCATCCTTTTCCATTTTATTTCTTTCATGCCTACCCCCCAATTTAAAATGTATATGTCTTTAGTCGTGATACTTTTTCGATCCACCAATAACACTGTTAGTTCGATGTTTGACAATCCTTTGATTTTGACCGACAAGAAACGGAGCCCTGTGGGATAAGGTACATCAACGACTTTGTCGTGTCAATAAACTAGCATGTCGTTTCCATTCTAGTTACGTCTTATATATGAATTTCAATTTAGAGCTTATCAACTACGGGTCATGGAGAGTCATAGCTGACGCCTATTAGACAGATATATTAAAGCATTAGAAGCCTAGTGGTCGATAATATCCTTAGAAGGGACAGTGTATGACATCTCTGTCTACCCGGGTTCTATCTATGGGTGAGGATGTGGCTATGCCCATTGGCGGATCCACATTGATTGGTATGGGTAGGGCTGACAATGGATAAGGGTACACCCGTTACCCGTTATGTTTCGACCCGTTGAATAAGGGTATGGATAAAAAAAAGTTATTCATTTATCCATTTACCCATTACCCGTTTACCCGAAATTTTAGTGGGTAGGATATATATGGATAAATGATTTTTTTCGTTATCCATTACCCGTTACGCGTTATGATATATATATATGTATGTATAATTATATAAAGTTAAATATTAAATAATTATATTAACTATATTATTAATATTTTTTAAAACGTTATTGTATGTTAATTTGTACTCTATTTTAATATGAATAAGTTTGTGGTAATATTTAAATGTTTACTAGAGCAAATTACATATATAAAAATTATTTATGAACTAATATTTTACTTATATGTTTGAGGTTTAACGATATTATTTATTGATCAAAATATTTTTTTTTGTTTTACCATTTACCCATTACCCGTTTCGTTACCCGCTTTTTTTAATGGGTAGGGTAGGGTATGGATAAGAGTTTTTTTAGATGGATAATTACCCGTTTCGTTACCCGCTATTTTAAATGGATTGGATAACGGAATAACCCATACCCTACCCATTGCCAGCCCTAGGTATGGGAGCATAGGCCCCCACTAATAAATTTAAAAAGCATATTTCTTATATAAAAATCAAATTTTTTGAGCATTCACCATTGTTTGCCCCCACTAATTTCTCGTCTAGGACCCCATCAACTAAAAAATCACTTTGAAATCAACCAAAAACCAATAAAAATCTTGAAATCAATCAAAAAAACTTCTTCGAAATCAACTAAAAATACCAAAAAGTTCCACAAAATCAACTAAAAAACTTAAAATTAATCAAAAAAACTTTAAAAATCTTTGGAAATAGTGGAATTAGGCTAAAAGCTTATCGAACAACTATGAGAACCTTTAATCTACCTTAAAAAGGCCCCCACTATAAAAAATTCCTGGATCCGCCATGGCTATACCCTGATCATAGGTCGGCTTTTGGGTCGGTCCATGATTGATTGGTCGGTATGGATCCCAGGTACCTCATCGACTTCGTGTGGGACGTGTGTGTAAGTTATCTACCATTAAAAAAAGGTTAGACATATATTCTAACCTAATTGTATACAAGTAAAAACGTGATCATAAATTGCAAAGCAAAAGTGTTAGAACTGATTCAGAGAGGTTACCACTGCTGGCTTTAAAGATGTTACCACTGCTAGGCCATTTGAAGATTACCACTGCCTGTACAAAGTTATCACTGCTGGTTGAAAGTTAACACTGCTTTTGTCTTACCACTGCTGACAAGATCATGATAAGGAAAGGATTGCGATGATTGAAGATATGGACAAGATACGTTTTGGTTGGAGATATTTTAGAGATTATCTTGTAAATCTAGTTTCCTTATTGTAATCTTGTAACTCGTTTATATAGCTGATAGGTTTGTCTTTGTTAGATACGAGTTCTTATTAGCTTTTGATTTAGAATTAGAGCCTCAAGATTGTTCTTGTAATCCTTGCAATTGAGAAGAGTTGCACGTCTGTTTGAGCCTGTTCAAACAGATTGGGGCTTGTGTTTGTAATCATTAAGCTATTGAATCAATACACATTCAGTTTGTTACAAATCCATTGTTTTCATTATATAATCAAAGTGTTATTCCGCAAACTTCTTTGATTAAGTTTTCTGATCTTGATATTTAGATCCTGTCAAGTGGTATCAGAGTTGGTTTTAATCCAGAAAACTTATCTACAATGGATACTCAGGAAACAGTCTTAGTCTCAAAAGTTCCCATGCTCAAACCCAATGAGTTTGACATGTGGAAAATTAGGATCCGTCAATACATGCTTCTCACAGACTATGGTATGTGGGAGGTTGTTGAAAACGGACCTGGTGTTGATGAAGCTGCTGCTGAAGGAGGTGCAAGACCCCCACCCAGATCTGATGCTGACAGAAAAAGAAGGCAAACTGAGATGAAGGCATTGAGTACCTTGCTGTTGGCTATTCCCAATGAATACCAACATCAATTCAGTACATATACAGATGCCAAATCTCTCTGGACTGCACTTGAAAAGAGGTTCTCAGGAACCAAAAGCACAAAGAGGAACCAGAAGGCCATTCTGAAGCAGCAGTATGAGAACTTCACATCCCTGAAGAATGAATCTATGACACAAACCTTTGATAGATTCAACAAGCTGATTGGAGAGCTAGCAACTGTAGATGTGAAGATGGACAAAGATGATGTGAATAGAAAATTCCTCAGATCTCTTGGAGAGGAATGGACTATTTACACTCTCTCATTCAAGCAAGGAGATGACTTGGAGGACAAGGAACTTGAAGATCTATACAATGATCTAAGGATCTTTGAAGCAGAAGTGGAGAAGAAGAAAAGACCCATTGGATACACTCATAATACTGCTCTTCTTTCTGAAAACCCTAGTTCTTTCAATACCACTGCTTTTAATAATACCACTGCTGCTTATAATACTACTGCTAATGAAACTGTTTCTAATGTAAATTCTTGTTCATCTCAGGAAATCAATGAGGATACAGTCCTGGAAGCTTTCTTGGCAAGTCATGTCAAGTCATCCTTGATCAATGATGATTTGGATCAAATCAATGCAGAGGATCTTGAAGAGATGGATATCAAGTGGCAGATGGCCATGCTTACTCTGAGAATGAAAAGATTCATCAGAAGAACTGGAAGAAACAACTTTGATCTCAAGAGAGGAGATAAAGCTGGGTTTGATAAGACAAAGGTGAGATGCTACAAGTGCAATGAACCAGGGCACTTTGCCAGAGAATGCAAAGGTGTAACCACCAACAGTCAGAATAATGGGAGTGGATCTGCTTAAGCTCCTAGATTCAACAACAGGGGAAGCAACTCCAATCCTAGTCCATCTCAAGCATTGGTCTCTCAAGAAGGACAAGGATTTGATTGGAGTGATCATGCTGAAGAAGCAGTTCAGAATCAAGCTCTCATGGCTGAAATCAAGGAGACTGATATTCCCACTGAGGTATCTTCTAAACTCTGTTCTGATTCTTGTTTAGAAACTGTGAAAAAGTACAGGGATCATAATCAGACCATGAGTGATAGCATTAAGAAGATGGAGAGAGAAAGAAGAGAGTATGTTAAGATCATAGACAATCTGGAGGATCAAATAAAGGCCTACAAAGCCAATGAACTTCAGTTTGAATATGACCAGAACTACTGGAAGTGGGAAAAGAAAGAGCTTGAGAGAAAACTATCAAAAGAAAAGGAGGAAGTAGAGAGTGCTAGGAAAGAATTGTCCAAAGCCAAAGAAGACCTAGATAAATTTTCAAAGTCCTCTAAGGCCTTAGAATCTATCATTAGAGCACAAGTGACTGATGACTTGAAAAGGGGTATAGGATACAATAGTACCCCTCCTCCTTACAATCAGAATTACATTCCTCCAACAACTGATCTTCTTGAGAGAATAGACAGAAGTGAGATGAAAGAAGGTTTAGATAGAATAGATCCAGTTGACTCAGAGGAGGAATCTGATGAGAAAAGCACTTCTGAGACCATCCCTGATGAAAACCATCTTCTCACCAATGAGAAAGGTGGTATGCCATTTGTTCCTAGCAAAAAGGTAGAGATCACTAGGAAAGATAAGGGGAAGTCTGTCATGACATCAGAAAATAAAGGGAAAAAGACTGAGACAACTAGGAAAGAGAGTAGGAAGGACCACTACACTCAGAGGACTGTAGTTGAACCTAGTACTTCCTCACAGTCTCAAAACAAAAATCATCCTAGAGGGAATAAAAGAAACTGGAACAACCAATGGGCTCAATGTCATGGTGTTGATCTGAGTAAGATTAACAAACCAAAACCATGTTTTATCTGTTGTAAGACAAATCATCTAGCAAGAGACTGTTATTTCAATCCATTTAATCAAAGAAACAGATATCAAGCTAGAAAATTTGTCAATACACACAAAAAGGTTGTTCCTAAACAAAACAGATCTAGTCAACCCAAAAGAAAGGTTCAAAAGAAAAGGGTTGAAAAGAAGTCTGTTAAATTGGTTACTAAATGGGTACCTAAAGCTTCACTTAGCAATACTACTGCTTCAACAAGCAGTGGTAACAACAGTGTTGCTTCTGAAAGCAGTGGTAACATCATTAATAGTGTGAAAGTTAACACTGCTGCTAGCAATATCAGCAGTGATAACTCAAACACTGCTACAACTCAAGTTAACACTGCTGTTAGCAATAACAGCAGTGGAAACTCCAAAAACGTTACCACTGACAAGTCTTCATTGAGAAAACCCATTATAACCAAATATTCCAGTCATGAGATCTCTAACAAAGATTATCTTTTAAAGCTTAACAGATTGACAGAGGTCAATTATGTTAATGAAAAGGGAGAACCCAAGACCATATTGGCTAGGGTTCCCTCAAGACACTAACTGTTTCATTCTATGTGCAGAGCAACCAAGGAAGAAGGAGCAGTATTTGGCATGTGGATAGTGGTTGCTCTAGGCACATGACAGGTATCATGTCATTACTTGAAGACTTTAAAAAGTTTGAAGGTGGACATGTTGCCTTTGGGGATAATCCAAATGGAGGTAAGATTAGTGGCAAAGGTAAGGTATCAAAAGGTAAGATGACTTTTGATGATGTCTATTTTGTAGAGCAATTAAAGTACAATTTACTTAGTGTGTCTCAAGTTTGTGACAAGAAGTTTGGTGTATTTTTCACTGATACTGAATGTCTCATTCTTGCTCCTGGCTACAAGATAGATGAGAGTAAAGTGATGTTAAGAACACCTAGGAAGGATAATGTTTACTGTTTGGACATTGAAGATGCTTCTTCTTTATCATCCTTAAACTGTTTATTTTCAAAAGCATCTGTGAGTGAATCATTACTGTGGCATAGGAGGATGTGCCACATGAATTTTAAAAACATGAACTTACTTGTCAAAAACAACCTTGTAAGAGGTTTGCCTGCAAAGGAATTTTAAAGTGATGATCATTGTGTAGCATGCCTCAAAGGTAAGCAACACAAAAACTCCACAAGTCCAAAGAAGTAAACATTATCTCATCACCTTTATAGTTACTGCACATGGATCTTTTTGGTCCTACCAATGTGATGAGTATAGGCAAGAAATCCTATTGTCTTGTGATAGTTGATGATTGCTCTAGATTTACTTGGGTTTACTTTCTGAGAACAAAGGATGCGACAAGTGGACTGATCAAACCCTTTGTGACCAGAGTGGAAAACAAGACAAACCTTAGGGTAAAAGTCATTAGATCAGACAATGGCACTGAATTCAAGAATGCTGATTTGAATAACTTTTGTGAGGAAAAAGGTATTGAGAGGCAATACAGTGCTCCTAGAACTCCTCAACAGAATGGTGTTGCTGAGAGGAGGAATAGGACACTAATTGAGGCTGCAAGAACTATGTTGGCTGACTCTAAACTTCCAATCACTTTCTGGGCAGAAGCAGTTAACACTGCTTGTTATGTCCAAAACAGAGTTCTTATAGTCAAATCAAAAGGAAAGACACCCTATGAACTTTTTGAGAAAAAGAAACCCTATATAGGATTTTTACAACCATTTGGGTGTCCTTGCACAATTCTTGATACCAAAACTCACTTAGGCAAATTTGAGAGCAAATCTGATGATGGATTTTTTGTTGGATACTCTTCTCAGAGCAAAGCACTTAGAGTTTTTAATAGTTCTACAAGGATTATAGAAGAAAGTGACAATGTCAAATGCAATGTGAACACTCCTAACATACCTGGAAGTGGTCCCAATTGGCTATTTGATATTGATTCACTAACTAACTCTTTGAACATGAGCTATACAGTGAATACAGGTTCAGGTACAGAGCAAGCACAAGAAACAAGTCCAACATTTGTCATGTTTCCCATGCCTTTTGTTGATTCAAATGATGCCTGTACCACTGATGAGTCACATGTTGATGATCAAACAGACTCTGGGTCTACTGAGAAGAGTGATGATCAACCAATTGAGGAATCCTCACCCTCTCAGAATCTTGAAGGCATTCCTACTTTAGAAGAGGGACCTCAATGGGATCAAGAACCAGAAGTGAATGATTCAAACCTAGGAGTGGATCTGACTGAAGAACCTCTGCATCTTACTAGAACACAAAAGAATCATCCACCTTCTCTGGTAATAGGAGACATTCAGTCTCCTATGATTACAAGGAAGCAAAGCAAATCCCTTCCTGATCCACACTTGAGTATGATATCAGTCTTTCTTTCACAGACTGAACCAAAGAAGGCCCATGATGCAATGAAGGACCCAAGTTGGATAGAGGCCATGCAAGAGGAATTGCTGCAGTTTGTCCTACAACATGTTTGGGATCTGGTGGATTTACCAAAAGGACACAGAGTCATTGGCACCAAGTGGATTTTCAGAAACAAGACTAATGAGAGAGGCATTGTTATCAAGAACAAGGCCAGATTGGTAGCACAGGGGTACACTCAAGAAGAAGGCATAGACTATGATGATGTATTTGCACCCGTTGCCAGAATTGAAGCAATCAGGCTATTCTTGGCATTTGCATCTTACAAAGGATTCAAAGTCTATCAGATGGATGTTAAGAGTGCCTTTCTTTATGGCACTATAGATGAAGAAGTATATGTCAGTCAACCACCAGGGTTTGAAGATCCCAAATACCCTGATAAAGTTTATAAGTTGAGGAAAGCTTTATATGGTCTTCATCAAGCACCTAGGGCTTGGTATGATACCTTGTCCTCATATTTGTTGGAAAACAAATTTGAGAGAGGTGTCATTGATAAGACCTTGTTCATCAAGAGAACTAAGACTGATATGCTTCTAGTGCAGATTTATGTTGATGATATCATCTTTGGATCTACAAAGGATAATATGTGCAAGGAGTTTGAGGAACTACTGCACAAGAAATTTAAGATGAGTTCTATGGGAGAACTAACTTTCTTTCTTGGTTTGCAGGTCAAGCAGAAGCCTGAAGGGATATTCATCAATCAGTCCAAATATGTTGCATCCATGCTACAAAAGTTTGGAATGAATGATGCAAAGCCAGCAAACACTCCAATGGAAACTCATAAACATCTTACTGCTGATGTTGAGGGGGAGGAAGTTGATGTTCACCATTATAGATCCATGATTGGATCATTAATGTATCTTACAGCATCTAGACATGATATTATGTTTGTTGTTTGTGTTTGTGCCAGGTTTCAGGTTAGGCCCAAGGAGTCTCATCTACATGCAGTCAAAAGGATATTCAAATATCTGAAGGGCCAACCAAGATTGGGACTGTGGTATCCCAATGATTCCTTCTTTGACTTAGTGGCTTACACAGATAGTGATTATGGAGGAGCAAACTTGGATAGAAAGTTTACATCAGGAGGATGTCAATTTTTGGGAGGAAGATTGGTCTCATGGCAATGCAAGAAACAAACCACTGTGTCACAGTCAACTACAGAGGCTGAATACATAGCCGCTTCACAATGCTGCTCACAAGTGCTATGGATTCAAAATCAGATGCAGGACTATGGTCTTTCATTCTTGCAGACGCCAATCTACGTTGACAATAACAGTGCTATTAGTATTGTGAACAATCCAGTCAAGCACTCCAAGACCAAACATATAGAGATTAAGTACCACTTTATTAGAGACTGTAATGAAAAGAAGTTAATTCAAGTTCTGAAAGTTCACACTGATGATCAATATGCAGACCTGTTCACAAAAGCTTTTGATGTTGGCAAGTTTACATTTTTGGTTACAGGTGTTGGAATGATGAACTCTGAATAATCCTTCTCTTTAATTACACTTTTATTTGTACTTTCTCTGTCGACTTTCTTCCTTTTTGTTTTATTTCCTTTGGTATTTTAATGAGTTTTTGAATGTTGCAGATTCATGGTGAAGTTCTTGGTGTGGTCGTACAACGTATGAGGATGTTACCACTGCTTAGTTGGAATTACTTTTACTAGCAGTGTCAATATCACCAAACATGATTTTCATATCCAAGTCTTTACCACTGCTAGTGTTGTGCATTACCACTGCTAGCACATTCGCACATTACCACTGCTAGCACATTCGCACATTACCACTGCTAGCACACTCGCACATTACCACCGCTGGCAGATCTTTACCACTGATTGATTTTTACCACCGCTGGTTTTATATGTGTCATTTTACCACTATCCGCGTAATTACCACTGTTTTTTAACTTATACGGTTTTTACTATTGTGTGCATTTTTTACCACTCCTTTTAAGTTGGCACATGTCATTACCTCTGCTTCAGTGTTTTACCACTGCTTTTGCATTGACCCGCGTAATTACCACTGCACTTGGATTTTACCACTGCTCTTGTTAATGCTTAACGAATACCACTGCTAGTGTAATTTATCTCTGACTATATTTTTTACCACTGCTTGTGTTCGTTACCACTGTTGATGGTAGTTACCCCTGCTCATCAGTTCACTATAAAAGCCCTAACTTGACCGCCTTTTTCACAAACGGCTATTCTGAACTTTTTCTCTGAAAACGTTTGTGATTCTGAATCTCTTCTCCATCTGTGTTCTTGAACTTTCAATCAAGTACTGATTTTCATTCTGATTCTAGGGTTTTATTTGCGAAATCGATCATGGATTCTCTGTGTTTCATCAAGGATCACAATAAGGTGGGATATTTCACAAAAGATGCCAATTCCGAGGGTTTTGAAGACATTCTTGATTTCTTGGCATCATCCCATATTGCCTATGCCGCGACCATCAATCCCACAATCTACATTCAACATATGCACGATTTCTGGTCGAATGCAGTCATTCAAGAAGACGAAGGGGTCAAAATCATTCAGACCACCATCTGTGGTCATTCCCTAACCCTTACCTCTG
This sequence comes from Centaurea solstitialis, assembly GCA_030169165.1. Lineage (NCBI taxonomy): Eukaryota > Viridiplantae > Streptophyta > Magnoliopsida > Asterales > Asteraceae > Centaurea > Centaurea solstitialis. The sequence continues at coordinate 25,808,484 of CM058042.1, read as the reverse complement.
CAAAGATCAGATTTCATCTTCAACTACACGACGAAGGAGGTATTTCTATGCTTACACCCTCAGTCATCATGGAATCTTTTGTAAAGATGGGTATACAGGCTCTCACACTTCTTTAAAATACCTTAAGGGTAAATTTTGCCCTCAGTGGAGGTTCTTTGTACATACCCTATTACATTGTTTTTCAAAGAAAACCACCAGTTTTGGTGAGTTTAGCAGCACCATTGCCTCTGCTTTGGTCTTGGCCACTAATCAGGTGTTTAACTTTTCCCAAATGATTTTTGATGATCTTGTGTACAATCTTGAGAACATTAATAATTCTAAGGTCAAAACTTTTTATATGTTCCCAAGATTTGTCCAAGAAGTTATTACCAAAGAATTGACGGCTGTACCATTGCATGGTGACATCTATAAGAGTTCTGCTCTTGGTCATAAGGTGTTTGCCAATATGCAGAGACCTGCAGAGGGCTCTAATGACCAATTCACTCCATTGTTCTCTACAATGATGAGAGTAAACCACCCACAAGGTAAGGCATCAGGCTTGCAACCCACACAACCAAGCATTCCCACTGATGACCTACCCACACCTATCACTGATACAATCCCTCAGTCCCTTGATACATCCCCCACCCCTACACTCAAAAAGTATCAAAGAAAGAACAGGGGAGCTCCTTCCTCCTCTGGTTCTAAACCCCTAGAACCTTTGAGCCAACAGTTGGAGCACTCTCCTTCTGATACTATCGAAAGGGAAACCCCTGGAGTGATGCCCCACTCAAGTATAAAGAAGGTGCCCTCTAAGGAGATGGAAGGGCATGTGGTTGGTGAGGCTCAAACTATTGATGTTGCACAAGGTGTGCATCAGGATAGTTTGAACATAGCTAAGACCCCCACCACCGCAACTCCTATTAAGCAATCACAGGGAGGACCTAGGTGCCAAGAAACCAAGGGGCATCTAGTGCTTCAGCAAGGCTGAAGACTAATGTCAAAAAGCTCAAAGATCCAGTAATGGAGGTAAACACTCCTAAACCTGGTGAGGGCAGTTTTTCACAAAAGGAATTGATGGACAATTTCACTGCTATTGCCAAGGATTTGAAGGCCTTTGAGAAGAATTTTCATGTACATGATGAGAAGCATGGTTCTCATGAGGCACGGCTGGATACTTTGGAGGAGTTGGTAACTACACAACATGATTTGATAAAGGTGCATGATGCCAGGATTGTTAAGCAAGCAAAGATAATTCAAGCTCAAGGTGCTGCTATGGCTTCAATGACAGGCACTATTAGAGCTCTTAAGAAGAAGTACTCCACTTTAGTTGCATTCACAAAAGGGGAGAGGAAATCTGAGGTTAAGAAGGAAAGAATTGTTGTGAATGAACCTGCTGATGTTAATGATGAGTTGCCTGAAATTGTGGAGGAAGCAGGTGCTAGGAGGGAGACTGAAAAAGAAATAAGGAATGAGGAGATGAATGAAGAGGCAAAGGTTGCAAATGAACCTTTAGTTAACGAAGATGAGATGACAATTGTTGAGTTACTTGTGAAAATGCCTGAAGTAATTCAACCAACCAAGGGAGTAGTGATCAAAGAATCTGAAGTAATAAAGAAGAAAATTGAAGTCCCTGTTGATCCAAAAGACAAGGGAAAAGAGAAAGTAATAGAAGAAGCTGAGCCTGAGACTGATGATGATGATGCTGATGTTCAAAAGAAAGTGCAAGAATATGAAGCTTCAGAGGCTCTTGCTAAGAAGTTAAGTATGGAAGATCAAGAAAGATTGAATAAAGAAGAGAAGGAAAGAAAGTAGAAACAAGCACAGCAAGATAGAGCTGGAAGGGCTGCTGCTAAGAAACTACAAGACAGGTTCAACAAGGAAGTTGAGAAAGAAAAGATCAAGAAGAAGATTATCAAGCCATTGTCTAGAACTGAAGAAAGAAGAAGAATGGTGAGAAGTCTAGCTGGAATTGTTGGAAGACCTGTCCAATACTTCTCAAAGTGGTCTTTTGAGAAAGTCAAAGAGCACTATGAAGAAGCTAGAAAGGAGACTGATGTTGTGAAAAAGACTGATGGTGAAACTGATACAAAGATGCTTGAAGAAGAGGTTAAGGAAGAGGTGCATGAACAGAGAAGAAGTAAGAGAAAACATGATGTAGTTACCACTGCTGAAGGTACTACCACTGCTGAAGAAAAGGTTCCCACTGCTAGTGGAACAGAGAAGAAGAAGGATGATAAAGAACCAACTCAGATAGAGAAGGAAACTGCTAAATTGGCTAAGCAAATCAGTCAAGCAAAGAAGAAGAGGAAGAAGTCTATAGCTCATAAAAGGCCAACCAAGAAGAGGAAGATCTTCACTGAAGCTTCTAAAGTGATAGATTGGTACTGCTTTGAAGACAATAAGGTTGTTTTCTTCAGGATTGTAAGAGAGGATCAGACAAGTGAGGTGTTCTCCAATGTCAACAGAATGTTTAACAAACTCTCAGCTTCAGATCTGAAGAAGTTGTATGAGATTGGATGTACTAAAGGGATGACTGAGTTTGCAGATGCCATTTTCTTTCAAGAAAAACTTCAAACCATGTTTGCATACGAGAAAGCCAAGGAGGAAAAGAAGAAGAAAAACATGAGGTTGGAAAAAGGTGAAGTGAAAGAAGGAGAGGTAGTTGCCTGGAACTGCTACAAGGAAAATAGAGTATTCACTGTCACTTATGATAATGGTGTCAAAAGCTACTTCTTGGTGGATAAGAGGTATGACTTTGAAAGAAGGATGATAGAAGGAGTTTTGAAACGTAAGAAGTCTGTTATGACTGATCTTGAAAAGGAAGTCATTGAAAATCTGACCACTCAACTATCAGATTTGAGAGAAGAAGAAACAGCAGAAGAAGAAAAAGTAGTGATTTGGGGAGTAAGAGGTATTTTCAAGAAATACTACTTTGTGCAGTGGAACAATGGAAAACAAAGAAGCAATGCAGAATTTGATGGAATTCTAAATTTGGTTACTGCTGAAGATAGAGTAACTATGCATGAGTATGGGTTGGAGAAGTTTCAAGAATTTCTGAAAGACTCAAATAGTTCAGACCATGCTAAGATGATTAAGAAAGCCATGCAACAGTTGAAGAACTTAATTTCTGATTGAAATCAGAAGTTAAATTAGGGGGAGATTGTTAGAACTGATTCAGAGACGTTACCACTGCTGGCTTTAAAGATGTTACCACTGCTAGGCCATTTGAAGATTACCACTGCCTGTACAAAGTTATCACTGCTGGTTGAAAGTTAACACTGCTTTTGTCTTACCACTGCTGACAAGATCATGATAAGGAAAGGATTGTGATGATTGAAGATATGGACAAGATACGTTTTGGTTGTAGATATTTTAGAGATTATCTTGTAAATCTAGTTTCCTTATTGTAATCTTGTAACTCGTTTATATAGCTGATAGGTTTGTCTTTGTTAGATACGAGTTCTTATTAGCTTTTGATTTAGAATTAGAGCCTCAAGATTGTTCTTGTAATCCCTGCAATTGAGAAGAGTTGCACGTCTGTTTGAGCCTGTTCAAACAGATTGGGGCTTGTGTTTGTAATCATTAAGCTATTGAATCAATACACATTCAGTTTGTTACAAATCCATTGTTTTCATTATATAATCAAAGTGTTATTCCGCAAACTTCTTTGATTAAGTTTTCTGATCTTGATATTTAGATCCTGTCAAAAAGTTAATAACAACTGAGTATGAATTATACATTAGGTAAATTAAACATATTAATATGTAAGGAAGTTTGTTCCTGCATGCTATTATTTAGGGTGAACATGAAAAGTATTCAACTACAATAGTGAACTTTAAAACCTTTTTTTTTAATAGTAGTTTGTTGGATGAGATAAAACATTACGTTTCAACGATTTTCTTGTTACATTGGTAAATATTTTTTAATGAAAATTCCACGGGCGATGTATAATTATTTCGATGGGGACAAACCAAATACTACACTATGTATGAAAATTCCACGGGAGTATTAGTTTATAGTTACACTATGTATGATCTTTTTCTCCTAATTCGTGTAATAAATATAAATTTACGTAGATCAAAATAATCAACAGACAATATAAATTCATAGGAAATATGGAAATACAAAATATATAGACATAGGGTTTCATAGTTCCATAGTTTGTAACCTTTGATTGGTTTACAAATTATACCCCATTACTCTTATTTACCTCATTATATAATAATATTTCTTCATTTACCAGGTAAGACGTTCGATCCTTATTATACTTCATCGGATAAGATTTTTGTAGTTTCCACGCTCAATAAGTAAAAACCATTAAGGTAAATAATACCTATAAACGCTTACCTATGACTTATGCTTATCTTAGTAAACAATCCCGAAACAAGAATTAACAAAGTTCGATGTTTTAAATACATTATGCAGTTGTTTATTTTGTATGAAATGAATAACCAAAAGCATTTAAGTCTACTCAATGAATAAAGTTAAAACAATTTGATAAAGCTGAGATACGTGTAATTAAGTTATGAAAAAAAATCAAGGTTTCATATATAAACGTCATTAAGTAGCCTTTAAAAAAACACGTAATCAAGTAGGATCTGTCTAATCAACTTCAAAATAGAAACACTAATAAATCCAAAATAAGTGCCCATAGATAAGAGAGAAGCTTCTAGGAAATTTGAATCAAGGTCTGAAAAGCACATTTTTGAGGAATATCTAAAAGAGAACAACGTAGAGCCGTTGTGACTTCATAGAAAATGATTTTATACAAGAACTACGAGGGACATGTTAGATCGTGACGAAATTCAAGAACCACAAGATGAAAAAAAAGGTGACACTGACAATGAACAAGATGCTAAGCCTTAATAAGTTGTTGAAAACAATGACGAAGTACAAACAATTCGTTGATCGGGTAGGAATCGTCAAGAGTCTGACATATATGTCTATCTCATTAGCACTGACGATAAGGATCATGATGAACCTCTGACCAACCAAGAAGCTATATCGGGTTTGAAATATGATAAATGATAAGAATCCATAAAGGATGAAATATAATCCATGTCAAACAACCACGTTGGAACTTGGTAGATGCACCTACCACTTGTAATGTTTTTTGGTACAAATGGTTTTTTAAACCCAACATGGATGGCATTGTGCATACATGTATGGTGAGGTTGATGGTTAAAGACTTCACACATACTCGGGGAGTAAATCATGATAAAATCTTTTCTTTAGTATCCATGCACATCTCGGAGAGTAAAATTGAACTATTTCTTGGAGTGTAAAATCAAAGTCTATCTCGGATTAATTCGAGGTAAGGACTTGTATTTATTTTGTTTATTACTCATCTCGGAGTCATTGCATCCGAGATACACACATTGTCTCGGAGTGTCTTTAGTTCAAGATGAATTTTGAAATTTAAATATTAGTTCAACATTACTCTTTATAAATTAATTCAGTCCGAGATGTATTTGTGATGCTTTCAATCCGAGATGTATTTGTGATGGTTTCAGTCCGAGATGAAAGTCATAATTGTTGAGTCTGAGTTTATAAAGTCCGAAATGTATGAAATCCTGACTATTGAGTCTGGGTTTAATGAATTTATGAGGTTTCTACTAACCGAGTTCATCTTGACTTCAAACTGTTAGGATTATGTGCGAGACAGTAACAGGGTTATCGTGTCCAATGTTATAAGACACTAGTAGGTCACACTGCTGCACACCAAAATGAGAATGTTTGGATTATGGGAAATAATTAATTGGTCAATTAATTATTTAGAGAGAAAAGAAATAAATAAATAATTAGTTGAATTATTTATAATTAATTAATCAGTTAGATTAATTAAAAAGGATAATTATGGAAGTTATTTCAGAGATAATTACCAAGAATTATATATGGAATCAAACACTGCTAGGTTTGTCCATATAAATAAGGGGTTAAGGGTGTCAGTTATTTGATTCATTCAGTTCTAAAACCCAGAAAAACCTCTCTCTCTCTCTCCCCTAAAACCGGCGCCAAATCCAGTAGGAGGAAGGTTCGCATTCGTTTTTCGGGTAATCCTCGGTGGTGGTCTAGCAACCCTCTCAACCGGTGCCAGTAGCAGTGTATCCCCTGCTTGCGTTTCGGAGTTATTATTCGCAAAGGTAATCCACCAAAACACCCTTTATTGTGTCTATATGGTTTGGGATTGGATCCGCGATTGGGAATCAGGTTTTATTCCGCTGTGCATGTTCTTGTATCCCTTGATTCCCAACAGTGGTATCAGAGCCACTTCCTAAACCTAATAGATCAGGTTTAAGCTGTTTGTTGATTAATTAGGTTCTATCAAAATCGTTAATTTGTTAAAAAAATCTGATTTTTGTAAAACCTAACGAAACGACGATCGGCGGCGGAACGGCGGCAGTTAGCCGGCCGGACCTCCAGGCCGATCGCCGTCGATTCTCTACCGGCCGCACCACCCGATTGGTGGCTGCGGTACCGGCTGTCATGGTATGCGCCGGCCACACCACCCGCTTGGTGGTTGTGGCGTCGGCCATCGTCGACCGCGAAGGAAAACCACCACCGCACCACCGATTGTGGTGGCGGTGGTGTCGATCGAACCCAAACCGCCGATCGGCGATGGGTAACCATGATCGACCACCTAGGCGGTGGCGATCAATCGGAGGGAGTGGATGGCAGCGGTGATCGCCGCTTGCCTGTCGAACCTCAACCAGCCGCACCACCAGTTACGGTGGTGGCGGCGTTCGCTGTTTTCCGTCGCGTGATCGCGGCGGCAGTGGTGGTTAAGTCCACTGCTGTCGTCGGTGGACTATGGTGGCGATGGTATCGATTGCGGCGGCGGTGGTGGCTTTCCAGCCGCTGCTGTCGCCGACGATTGTTATTGCAGTGGGCGGCGGTGGTGGCTCCTTAGCTGCTGCCGTCGCCGGTTGTTTTTGGTGACAGCGGTGGTTGCTGCGGCGGTGGTGGCTATCGAAGTCGCCGCTGCCGGCGGCGATTGCGGGAGGTACGGGCGGCGGTGGTGGCAATTGCGTCATCATCGTCGCCGGCGTTGAAAACCGCCGATCGACGGCCGAGTTTTGGCGGATCGGTGGTAATTCGATGACGTGATTCGTTTCGTTATTATCGTTAACGGGTCTCAGTTTGAAATCCGTTTCCGGATTTTTTTTTCTTTCGAATTAAGGATCGTTTTTCCGATAATTGTTTATCTTTAATGAGTCTCAGTTGGGATTTGTTTCCGGATAGACTTCGAGAAAAGAATCGTTTATAATCAGATTAGGTTAAAACGATTCAGGATTAAATTAATTTATTTGTTTTAAATTAATTTTGGTTTTATAATTATCCGGTTGAAATTCAGTTGTATTTTAAATCGTTTAATTATGTTAAGTCATAGCTGAACCCTTTTAGACCCGTGGTTTGTTTTTATTTATCCGTTTTATTTATTTGCTTAATTGTTGGGAGGCCTGCGTGCCATTTACAACCCCTTTTGTAATTTAGATTATTTTATTAGACTAGTTGGGAGGCCTGCGTGCCATATAAACCCATCTTGTAATAATTATTTTAATTACACTAAAAGACGGAGACAAAACGACGGCCATGGATCTCGGAGCCAGTGGGAGTGCCAGAAGATGAAGACTTTTGTCACTTAGGGATGAGACCGTTGTTTTGTGTTGGCTCACAAAACAACATTAGTTTAAGGGTTTAGGCTATGACTGTGCCTTTTATATTTAAATTGCGTGGTTGTTTATTTTACGTAATTGCTATTAAATATAAATTGCCTTTTTGAACGAATTGTTTAAAAAATTACGAGGATACAAATACAGTTAGTGTTTGGATCCAGTTTTTCAAAAGGCTTTGAAAAAGAAAACTGGCATTTTTGACCCTTAGTAAAATCATAGATTAGTAAGTGCAACCCACTTTAGGGGCACCTCCGGTGTAAGGTACATAGGGCGTTGTAAGTGCACACACTATGAACGTCCGTGTTCAAACCGAAACTGGAGGGTGATAAAACTCTGCGAATTATCTCCGGGTGGTACCGGCCAGAGATTGTCCAGGTCCCGGGTGGTGCAATCTATTTTGGTAATTATTTATTCACTGGGTGGTACCAGGCCAAAATGCACTAGAAGGACTAAATATGCACGGATTTTTTTAATATCCGATGTCCCGACGATCTAGAAGTCGTATTTTCAGATAGGAATACGATTGGTATAGTTTTACCTACCATAGATCGCATGAGTCGGTTTGACATGATCACATGCTTCCCGACACATGTGAAATATGGATTCTAGTCTAATAAATTTATTTTAAGGGTAATAATTTATTAGAATTATATAATTATAAACTAAATTGGAATTTATATTCTTCTGTAGATGTCTCCAATTAGCATTCCGTTTTATTCACCTGAGGAATCACTTCGCCTTATTACGGGCAAGTGGAAGCTTACGGGCCAGAACTTTCCAGTTTGGAAGTTGCACTTACAGAATGTTTTGAGTGCCCAGGGTAAGCTTTATGTTGGTCCCAAGTAGGTGACCTTCAAGTAAGGATAGTGTTTGGGATTATAGAAGGGGGGGGGGGTTGAATATAATCACACAATTTTCTCACTTTTAAATTCTTGTTTTATAAACAATATGAATTTACAGATTGTTGCGGAAATAGAAAAGACAAGTAGTCTAAACTAAACAATCTAAGTTCTTTCACTATGCACTAAGTGAGAAGAGAATAAAGAAAGAAGATAGAGGGAATAAGAGAGAAAGGACTTGAGTATTTTAGGATGAAGAAGAAGTATGGAGAACATCTCTTCACGTCCTATTTATACTCCATGCATTAAATGCATGCAGACCTACTATTGTGACGTGTCACAATGTGAGTGGTCTGTTGTACTATTTACTATAAACAAATACTCTTAGCATGGTGTGCAAAAGAGGATGTTTGTAAACAGTTGCCTTGATGTCTGATAAGTACGGAGGGAACAGTAAAGTAACTGCCCTTATGTACTATTGTGTCAGAAAAGGCGGATAATCCTTTTGTGCATTAGACTAAGACATTGTTCTAATCCTTCAGGATCAGGATACTGATCAGTGACTAGATTCCTGAAACTGAGGAAGTTCAGGGTCACGTGTATCCTGATGAATCTTCAGGATGTCATACGATAGTGAACAGACTGCTATCACTGAGTTCCGTCTTCAGATCACGAGCATGCTGTTCCTGTCATCAGCTATTTCTTCGACGTCGCTGATGGTTCTTTGTGTATGATCTTAATGTCTTCAGGAGGAGGTCTTCACTTCAGTGGACAGGATCAGTAGACTGCAGAACAGGCTCGTTAGTCTCCTGATCCTGATCCTGAATTCTATAAAGTTAAGCTACAGCATAAGTAACATGGAATAACACTGAACAGACTCAGTGATAATTCCTCAAGCTATAACAGAAGTAAAAACCTATTCACTAAGTAAAGATTCAGGATCATTATCATTTCATCAGGTCTTAGGAGAGCTGGATCAACACTTTATGTGATCAATAAGCCCATGTCACGACCCAAAAGCAATCCCCCAGAAGAGGAATTTGCTGAATATTTCAGATTCATGGCAGATGAATCGGATGTAATGTCCATTCTAGTTTTCTCTATGTCACCCGAGTTCACGGGAGACTTAAGAGTGAAATTCTGTCACGAGGTCGTAAGGAATGTAGAAAACCAGTTAGGTTTCTACAAGCACACGGGCAAGCTTTTGATCATGCAAGAGATTCTCTCCCTGAAGCTACAGAAGGGTCAGTCAGTTAAAAACCATCTTATTGAAATGAGAAGGCTTTTTAAATGTTTATCACGTCTGGGGTACAAGATGACTCAGGAAGAGTTAGTGTACCTCATGTGGTTCTCCCTCACAAAGGAAGTACAGGACACAGCTAGTGCCTACATGAAGGAACCAAAGAACGACGTGGATAAAGTTCATGAAGATATCCTGGCCAGTCTAGAGCCAGTACCCGAACCTGCAAATCTCATGGACACTGATATAATTGATGAGCTGGGAGATCTGAGTTGCCCAGAGTGCGGCAGCGAGGATATTTGCGAGCACTCGATGAATATCGACCAGATAGAGATCGGTTTATCCGATGCTCCAGGTATCTTTATGATAGATTGCTTAATCACATCTTATGAATCATGGGTAATTGATACAGGCAGTGGTAACCAAATTTGTAATCATTTACAGGGATTCACTAGAAGAAAGACTCTGAGGAAGGACCGTTCGAACCTACGAGTTGGCGAAGGCACTCCGTTGATTGCTGAAGCCGTGGGATCTTATAGTCTTAGTTTACCCTCGGGTCTAGTTTTGGAACTGGATAATTGTTATTATATTCCAAATATGATTAAGAATGTATTGTCTTTTGATTTGTTGGTAGACCAAGGCTTTTATTATAAATATTCTTATAAAATGATTTCAGTCTTTAAAGATAATATTTTCTATTTTAAAGCTACACCCGTAGATGGTCTATACACTGTAAATCTTAAAGACAACAATAGTGAAATCTATCATATAAGTAAGCGATCCAAGGATATTGAGGATCACACTTACCTCTGGCATTGTCGTTTAGGCCATATAAACAAGAAACGCGTTGAACTACTCCTAAAAGGAGGTTTTCTTGGCAATTTCGACTATAAACCTTTTGATAATTGCGAATCTTGTTTATCTGGCAAAATGACAAAGCAACCTTTCAACAGTGAGAATGAAAGGGCTACTGACTTGCTTGAAATAATCCACACAGATGTATGTGGACCTTTCAGTCATGTAGCAAGAGGAGGATACCGGTACTTCATTACCTTCACTGACGACTTCAGTAGGTATGGTTATGTCTACTTGATGAGACATAAATCTGAAACCTTTGAGAAATTCAAGGAATATCATAATGAAGTACAGAATCTACTTGACAAGAGGATCAAGTTCTTACGGTCAGATCGTGGTGGCGAATATCTCAGTGATGAGTTTGACAATCATCTGATGGAGTGTGGGATTGTATCCCAACTTACATCTCCGTATACACCTCAGATGAACGGTGTATCAGAAAGGAGAAATCGTACTTTGCTTGACATGGTACGAACGATGATGTGTCATTCTTCGCTGCCAATATCATTCTGGGGACACGCGCTCGAAACAGCAGCACACATACTGAACAGAGCGCCAACAAAGTCGGTAGAAAAGACTCCATACGAGTTATGGAAGGGTAAGAAACCCAACATATCTTTTCTGAAAATTTGGGGTTGTGAGGTTTACGTCAAACGACCTACCTCAGAAAAACTCAAACCCAAATCCGACAAGTGTTTCTTCGTTGGATATCCCAAGACCACCGTGGGATATTATTTCTACAACCCTGAAGAGAACAAAGTGTTTGTTGCTCGAAATGGAAAATTTCTGGAAGAAAAGTTTCTCAGTTTAGAGAACACCAGAAAGGATGTAGATCTACAGATAGTAGACGAAGAAAGCACTACACCAGTTGTTGAGCCAGAAATTCAACATAACAATGTTGAACCTCAATCAGAGCCGATTGAGGAAGTGCAAACACAGGACCTTCGCAGATCCAGCAGGGTAAGACAAGAACCAGATAGGTATCTTGGGTTCCTAGTCTCTCAAGATAGTGAAGACTTAAATGAACCAACATCCTATGGAGAAGCTGTGTCAGGCAGTGAGTCTGAACAATGGCAGGAAGCCATGAAGGCCGAGATGCAATCCATGTACGACAACCAAGTTTGGGAGTTGACTGATTTGCCACAACACTGTAAGGCTGTTGGACGCAAATGGGTTTTCAAGAAGAAAACCGACATGGATGGGAACGTACACACCTTCAAAGCCAGACTGGTTGCAAAAGGATTCACGCAAACTCATGGTATTGACTATGATGAAACCTTTTCACCAGTGGCAATGTTGAAGTCAATTAGGATTCTTATGGCCATCTCAGCGTACTTTAATTACGAGATTTGGCAAATGGACGTCAAGACAGCCTTTCTGAATGGAAAGTTAACAGAAAACGTCTATATGGAACAACCAGAGGGGTTTGAAGATCCTAAGAATCCTAATAAGGTGTGTAAGCTGCTAAAATCTATTTATGGATTGAAGCAAGCATCTCGAAGCTGGAACTTACACTTTGATGAGCGAATCAAAGAGTTTGGTTTTACCAAAAGTGAGTTCGAGCCGTGTGTCTACACTAAGTTCAGTGGGAGCATAGTAACCTTCTTGGTCTTATACGTAGATGACATTCTGCTCATAGGAAACGATGTGCCAACTTTACAGAGTGTTAAGAGTTGGTTAAGCAAATGTTTCCAGATGAAAGACCTTGGAGAAGCCGCTTATATACTCGGTATAAAGATCTACAGAAATAGATCTAAGCGGCTTATCGGGCTTACCCAAAGTACGTACATCGATAAAATCTTGAAGAAATTCAGGATGGACGAATCCAAGAAAGGATTTATCCCGATGCAACATGGCATAGTGTTAAGTAAAACACAGTGTCCTGTTTCTAGTCAAGATCAGGACAAAATGAAATCGGTCCCATATGCTTCAGCAATTGGATCGATTATGTATGCCATGCTATGTACTAGGCCTGATGTTGCTTACTCAGTAAGTGTTACGAGCAGATACCAACAGAATCCAGGTGAACCCCATTGGGTGGCTGTCAAGAACATTCTTAAATATCTGAGAAGAACGAAAGAAATGTTCTTGGTCTTTGGAGGTACTGAGGATGAAATTAGTGTCACCGGGTACTCTGACGCTAGTTTCCAGACCGACAGAGATGACTTCAGGTCACAGTCAGGGTATGTCTTTACCCTAAACGGAGGTGCGATCTCATGGAAGAGCTCGAAGCAGGACACGATTGCAGACTCAACTACAGAGGCAGAGTACATTGCAGCATCTGATGCGGCAAAGGAAGCTGTCTGGCTGAGGAATCTTCTATCGGATCTCAGAGTGGTTGCCAGTATCTCGAGACCGATCGATATATTCTGTGATAACTCAGGAGCCGTGGCGCAAGCAAAGGAACCTAGAGAGCATCACAAGTCGAGACACGTGCTCAGAAAGTATCACCTCATCCGAGAGATCATTGGAAGAGGAGATGTGAGAATATGCAAGATTCCAACAGAAGACAATGTCGCAGATCCGCTGACAAAGCCACTAGCAAGGGCAAAGCATGAGGCACATGCGAATTCCATTGGGATGCAGTACCTGGAAGCCAGTAGCTAGTACTTAGTTTATTAATTATTACTATAGTCTAATTTAGAAACAATGTAATCATGTAAAGTTTTTATTTCACAGTGTGTTGGAAATAAATGGAGGTTTTGTTTTCATGATTGTTCTAAATTAACTATTTTTTGCATATTTAACGTATCCATGATTCTACAAAGTCTTGTATGAAATCTAAATTTCCGTAGCCACTTATTGAAATGGGAATTTCAATAGGGAGTTTGACGCTATTATAAATACTTGATGATTTATTCAAAGTAAAGAATAAAAGCACAAGTGATGTGACCAAGTATTTGTAGATACTCATCAGAGTGTTTGGGTATTGGAAGTGACCAGTAATCAAGTCTGCTTCATGGAGCCTTAGTCATAGGCACTGACTTGATAGGTTGTCCTTAGACCTGAGATACTTGGTTTGGGAACACGAGGACCACTGTACTCTTAGCACGTACTAACGCTGCACCGTAACTGGGTGGCCATACGGGACGTGACTAGATGCAGCGGAAGCCGTGGATCCAAATGCAAGTAGTCAAGAAGGGATTTGCACCTCTTTCAAAAGAGAGATATTTCCGGGCCCCTTGACGATTAAGATTGGCAGAAAACGCGTGGCCACGCTCGGATAGAATAACAGGGGTTATTTAGTAATATCCGTTACTGCAGGCAATCGAAATCAGAGTCAAGAAATACTTGATTTTAAGAAATGAATCCTCCACTCCATGTCTTAAATCACTTTAGAAATATCGTGTGCAAAAGGAATGAACCTGTGTACAAATTCAGGCATGAATTGTATCTCTGGATATAAGAGATCTTATAACCTGGTTAACCTAAGTGTCTGGCTAGGGACCTCCTTAGGCCAATGATAACAGTTCAGTTACATGTCTAGCACAAGTGGGAGTCTGTTAGGATTATGTGCGGACAGTAACAGGGTTATCGTGTCCAATGTTATAAGACACTAGTAGGTCACACTGCTGCACACCAAAATGAGAATGTTTGGATTATGGGAAATAATTAATTGGTCAATTAATTATTTAGAGAGAAAAGAAATAAATAAATAATTAGTTGAATTATTTATAATTAATTAATCAGTTAGATTAATTAAAAAGGATAATTATGGAAGTTATTTCAGAGATAATTACCAAGAATTATATATGGAATCAAACACTGCTAGGTTTGTCCATATAAATAAGGGGTTAAGGGTGTCAGTTATTTGATTCATTCAGTTCTAAAACCCAGAAAAACCTCTCTCTCTCTCTCTCTCTCCCCTAAAACCGGCGCCAAATCCAGTAGGAGGAAGGTTCGCATTCGTTTTTCGGGTAATCCTCGGTGGTGGTCTAGCAACCCTCTCAACCGGTGCCAGTAGCAGTGTATCCCCTGCTTGCGTTTCGGAGTTATTATTCGCAAAGGTAATCCACCAAAACACCCTTTATTGTGTCTGTATGGTTTGGGATTGGATCCGCGATTGGGAATCAGGTTTTATTCCGCTGTGCATGTTCTTGTATCCCTTGATTCCCAACACAAACAATGAAGCTCAGAATGCACTATATCAAGGTTTAAACATATATTTTAAGGCCTAACACTTGAATCTAACACCATTGTTATCCTAAGTTCAAACAAAAACAGAGCCAAATGGGCCAAAATTCCAAGTCTGATTCTGATTAGTTTAAATATCTTTATCGTACGCATTCTAATCAGTATATGATCCTTAATTGAATACCTATAGAAATACGTAGATGAAGGGATTCGATGCAAAAACATACACAAATGGCACTAAAACATTATCTTCGGCTTCAAGAACTTCGCACGAGCAAAAAAATCCACAAAGATTGGATTGAAGAAAGAAAGAAAGTACTAATATATATGATATGATGAAGATGAAAGGTTGAAGATGACGACATGGAAATACGTATGCCACAAGTCAAATTCTCATTGAGCCAAGTGAGTCCGAGATAGTCGAAAAGACATCTTGGATTGATTAAGCGATCTCGGATTCAGTCGAAGATGACGTTTGATGATCACCCTGGATTGATTCCCGTTAAATGTCCATCTTGTAACACATAGTAACCGAGATGGATAAACTCAAATTCAAATTTAAATTTGAAATTTAAGTTTGTAAGTGAACTCGGATAGATAATTTCAGACTCAAAAAATAGTTTATATATGAATGAGTTAAAAAGTAGCTAGTGAATTAAGCATGTTCATGAACATGTATATGAATTACACGGATTCATGTATGAATGTATAGTTCATATATGAATCAATTAAAAAATTGTTAATGAATTATACAGGTTCATATATAAACGCATAGTTTATATATGAATCACACAGGTTCATATATGGACCCGTTTTCGACCAGTTTGTAACAGTTACAGAAATAGCCTTTGAGCTTATGTGTGTATGCGAATTTTGACGAGTCAAAAATTGCAGCTTTAATTGGTCAAACCGCAATCTTTGACTTTTCAAACTTGATCCGTCTGAAATCACTTATCCTTTTAATCCAATAAAAAATGTTTAAAAAAATATAAAATAAAGAATTGATCTCATGAACAACGAAGACTATTTGTTTATCTTTACATCGTCTGGGGGTATGTTTCGCAAAATTAACATGTATCATAAGCTTATCGATTCTAAAAATAAGCATGTACCATAAGCTTAGTGATTTCAAACATGTAACATAAACTAGCTTATAGGTTAGATTTTTAAAACGCTACTTTAAGTAGTTTTTTCGAAGTTTTTTATACTTTTTTTAATTATATCTTTATTAATATTAATTATTAAATTTAAAAGATATTATTTTTCGTTATTTTACATACTTATAAGCTAGTTTTTAAGAAACATAATTTATTTATAAGTTAGTTTATCAACTATTAATTAGGTTATCACTAAACAACTAAGTTATCAGCTATCACTTTTAGCTAGTTTGCTATCCAGAAAACAAAACACATGAGATAACTATCCATATTGCATAAATTAAAAAATTAATCCAATCACGGTCCGTGTGCTCCCACCTAGTGATGGCCAAACGAAACCGAACCGAACCGAACCGATGGGCTAGCCCGAACCCGGCCCGTTGACCAACCCGACCCGGCCCGAACCCCGGTCAAACCCGGGTCTCAGCCCGCGGACCGGAAACCGGTCCGGAACCCGGGCAGAACCCGGCAAACCCGGGTTGAACCCGAAACCCGGGCCGGAAACCGGTCCGAATCCGGCCGGAACCCGGGCCGGAAACCGATCTGAGCCCGGCCGGAACCCGAGCCCGACTCAACCCGGGTTTGACCAAACCCGGGTTTGACTTTTACTGTAGCAAACCGGGTTGGTCAACGGCCCGGCCCGGCCCGGCCCGAACCCGGTTTTTGGCCATCACTACTCCCACCACGTCTCTATAAAGTATCGTACACCGGACCCACCCGTAGTATGGATAAGAATTTTATTCCATCAATTTTCAATTCTATAACATAAATTAATATTCACTTCCACTTTTCTTTTTTGCCCTTTTTTTCTTTTTACAAATCTACTTTTAAAAACTTTATTTTGTCTCTAGAGTCTAGAACCATATACTTTAAACCAAAACATGTAATTATTTTTAAGAGAGATTTTTTATTTACAAAATTATAACTAATTTCCTAACATCAAATGATAGAGAGGGGACTACGAAAATGATATTAAGGCTATGTTTGGCAAACGTAGCTTATAAGCTAACCGGTAGCTGATAAGCTAGCGGATAGCTGATAAGTTAGCTGTTGATTGCTAAGCTTGCTAGTAGCTGATAAGCTAGCTGTTGAACAAATTATGTTTGGCAAAAACTAACTTATGAGTATGTAAAATGACCAAAAAAGGTATATTTGAATTTAATAATTAATATTAATAAGGGTATAATTGGAAAAAGCTACAATAAGCTCCTCATAAGCTACTCAAAGTAGCGTTTCAAAAAGCTAGCTTATAAGCTAGCTTCCTGGTACATGTTTGGATGGACTAGCTTATAAGCTAGCTTATCAGTTAGCTTATGCTTGCCAAACACAGCCTAAGTTGTTTGTTATATTATTTGTTATCACTATAGCATATCTATTGTATTTGTTGTTAGTAATTATGTGCAGAAGTTGACAAACCAGACTACACATCCAATGTTATAAGACACTTGAGGGTCACACTTGTGAGGCCTGTAAAACGAACAAGTAAAATAACTCCAATATAGAGAGAAAAGATTTATAATAGTCAATTATAAATCTATTGGGTGTTTTCTGTAAGAAACTCCAAAGTTAAAGGTTTCTATTATTAATTGAACAGGGATTATATATTTATTAGTTAAATAAATATATAACTGGTTTTAATTAATATTTGTTATATATGGTAATTATCCTAACTAATATATTAGTTGTATATATGGAATAAATCTTTCTTAGTGAAGAAGAAAGAATTATATATGGATAATTATATATGGAAATAATCTTTCTTAGTGGAAAAGAAAGAATTATTTATGGATAATTACTGGAAAAAGGAAACAGAATATGATACAGATACTGTTTGTATCAGTATAAATATTCGGTTAAGGCAAACCCTTTTTCATTCATTCATTGATTCCAATAATTAATTCCCACAACCATAGAAACCTAGTCTCTCTCTCTCTCTCTCCCTCTGCGTCGACTTCAACCACGAACCGGAGGAAGTTCGTGTTTTCATTCGAGAGTTCGGAGTTGTTGATCGGCTAGAAGATCCGTTCGTAAGGTTTATCACGGGTGGATCAAGCTCAAGCAATTCAGGTAAGCTTTCTAAACCCCGGATTATATGACTGTTTAGATAAACAATAAAAGATCATGTGCTTTCGGGTTTTTACACAATTATGCTTCCGCTGATCAAACCAGTTTGGTTTGATGTTCGAATTAACAGTTTGTTTTTTCAAACCGTGACTTGAACCAGTTTGGTCCGAGGTCAACCAAAAACCCAACAGTGGTATCAGAGCCATTGGTTTGTTTATTGTTTATCGTTTTTCCAATTGTTAGATACGCTAAAAATTTTATCTGTTCGTGTAAAATTGCTTTATCTGATAATTGTTTAAGATCCGTTAAAATTGTTTTAGTTGTATAAAGTTTTAATTTTAACAGTTTGTTTAAAAATTAAAATTTTATCAGTTTGAGTAATTATCTTTATCAGTTTAGATAAGGGATTAATCTTTATCAGTTTGGTAAAAGATTTAATCTTTATCAGTTTGCATAAAGATTGATATTTATCGATTTAAAAATTAATCTTTATCAGTATTGTATCAAGATTGATTTTATCAGCTTATATAAAGTTTGGATTTTTATCAGTTTAGGTAAAAAATTCATCTTTATCAGATTCAAAGACTTTATCTTTACCTTTTTCATTGATTTAAGTCTGTTGGCTTTTTCGATTCACCGGATTTTTTATCGCCACCATAAACCACCAGTTTGGTGGTGGTCAAGTCGCACGTAGCGTGTGACCGAACCCACACCCCGCTATGGCCGCATCGTGGCTCGAACGCCACTCGGCCGTGGCTCGAACGCCACTCGGCCGTGGCTCGAACGCCACTCGGCCGTGGCTCGATCGCCACCACGCCGAGGCCAGACCACCAGTAGCCGCAGTCGCAGTGGTGGTTGATGGCGGTGGTCGTCTCAAATTCGCGAACTGCACCACCGATCGGCTAAGGCAGCCACGGTGGTGGTGGTGTTTCCTGTTTTCAATCACCACGAAGGCGATAACGGCGACGGTGTTGTTGTCGTCGGCCGCCGGTGGCAGTAGCGGTGTTTCGGCGCTGTTATCGTCGCCGGTAGTGCGGCGGTAGTGGTTTATTCGTCCCAGCGGTAAGACGGCGGCGGTGGCGCCTTGGCGTCGCCATCGTGCGCGTTTTTTGGCTATCGACAGCCGGCCATGCCACGGCAGTGGCAGCCGACTGCTGCTGCTGTCAATGGTGGTGGCGGTTGTCGACGGTGGTGACGTTTGTCGATGGTGGTGGCGATTGTCAACGGTGGTGGCGATTGTCAACGGAGGTGGCGATAGTCGACGGTGGCAACGATAATGTGGTTGTTGTTCGATCGCCAAATCGATGGTGATGGCGATGGCCATTTACCATCACCATCGCCGGCCACATGGTGGCGGTGGTGGCTGCCACGGGACGGTAGTGGCGTTGTGCTGCCGTCGTCGCCGACAAGGGTTGATCGCCACCGTATGGTGGTAATCGACATCGATAAATTATCGGTGGACCACGAGTCACGAAATCAAGGGTTTTTCGATTCTAATTGGGCCACGATACAACCAGGCCCAAAACCCAGTATTTTGGACCACGTTATGGCCCAAAAGGATTTATATGGTTTTAAGTTTTTTATCCAAAATTAATTTTATTTAGATAGTGTTATAATAAAATTGTGTTGTTTTTATCAAACCAGTAATTTGACCCGTCTGGTCAAATGGGCCGGATGTCATGTTTGACCAGTTGGTCGGACCACGACACAGTTTTTAGGCCAGTATTTAATATTCCGAGCAGTTGGTCCGGAATATCCGGTTTGATATGTTTTTGGATAAAAGCAAATATTTTAGAAAATTGGTTTTATTTTATAAAATAGATTTATAGTTTATAAATCTTGGGTATTTTATAAATTAGTTAAAAGCCGATTTCAGATTAAAATATTAGTTTCGGTTTATAAAACAGTTTGATTTGATAAATCAGTTAAAACCATGGTTTATGATAAACAGAATAATTTTAACGGATCTAGGATTGTTTAATGCTTTATTTTATATGCTTTATTGCTCTATAAAACTTGCGTGGTTAAATGTTAATATATATATCTGCTTAGTATATATATATATATATAGTAATTATAGAGATTGCCAATTTAGACGCTTAATCTATTTGGAGAAACCTGGGTGCCACTTTCAACCCTGGAAACTTGCAAAATGACCTTTAGGATAGATTTTTCTTTTTCTTTTCCCGGAGTTCCGTCAAGAGATGCCGAGGCCAGTGGGAGCTACGCAAGGAGATCGGAGCCACGCGGGGAAAACGGAGGAAAATAGTTTTAGGACAATTTTGGTCCTTTAGGAATTAATTGGCAAATCAATAATTGCTTGTTTTTGTTTCTTTAACTGCATGATTGTGATTATTATGCTTGCTCGTGATTATTGATATTACATGCTTAGGTTTTATCAAATGTTTTTAAAATTAGGTCTTATTTTATAAAACTAGTTATATCACGAGGTTGGTTTTAAAAACTAAAATTGCCATTTTATGAACATTTTTAGATGGTAAAATTATTTTTAAAACCTTTATAAGATTGTTTTCTTATAAGAGGCATGCTTTTAAAACAGTTAGTTTTATTAGCAAGTAAGTTTTAGAACAGTTAGTTTTAAACATCGGTTGTTTCTTAAAACAGTTAGTTTTAGAACAACAAATGCCTTTAAGACAATCAGCTTTTAATAGCGATTTTAAAAATACTGGAAATTTAAAGTTTTTCAAAAAACTTAGTTAAAACCCATAAAATCATAGATCAGTAGTGCAACCCATTTGTGGACACCTTTGGCGTAAGGTACGTTGGGGCTCGAAGGAGTCGAACCTTTAGCACCCACGTTCAAACCCCAAACTGAAGGGGATGAAAAGACTCTGCGATATCGGGTGGTACCGACCAGAGTACATCCAGTTCAAAATGGTGAGATCTATTTTGGTAATTGTTACAATTCACCGGGTGGTACCGGGCCAAAGAGCACTAAGAGGGACTAAAACATGTACGGTTTTAACCGATGTCCCGAAAAGATCTAGGAGTCATGTCAGTTAGATATGATTGGTAAAAGTCCTTACCTACCGAAATAGTACGGATCTGGTGAGGCGTGACCGCACATCAGGACGTATGAAATAAGGATCCTAGTCCGATATTTATCATTTTAGGGTTTATTGATATTTATTCGGAGCCGTTTATTCAAAGGTACTAAAACCAAGTTTTAAATATGTAGATGGCAAACACAGTTACCAACACCAATAACCTTTCTCTTCGCTCCATCCTAGAAAAGGACAAACTCACTGGTCCAAATTTTCTCGACTGGGAGCGCAATCTCCAGATTGTGCTCAGGCACGAGAGAAAGTGGTATGTCCTAGAAGAACCTCTAGGTGAGGCCCCACCAGCAAATGCTAGTACGGCAATCAGAAATGCTTATCAAAAGCGTTCGGATGATTTGCTGGATGTTGGCTGCCTGATGCTTGCGACTATGAGCCCAGAACTACAAACAGGGCTCATGAACACTAATGCTTACGACATGATCCGCCAGCTGAGGGACATGTTTCAAACGCAAGCTCGCACAGAGCGTTATGATGCCACGAGGGCTCTAAACGCGTGCAAAATGGCCAAGGGGACCTCTGTCAGTGCCCACGTTATGAAAATGAAGAGGCTACTTGACCACCTAGAGAGGTTAGGTCACCCAGTTCCATTGCAGTTGGCAACGGATACCATACTTAATTCATTGTCCGATGATTACAAGCAGTTTGTGATGAATTTTAATATGAACAACATGGAAAGGAGCATAGCTGAATTGCACTCCATGTTAAAAACTGCTGAACAAAGTATGGGGACGGGGACCAAGACCAAAGATGTTCTGATGGTCAGGGATGGTAGAGTGAAGAAGAAAAGAGGGCAAAGGAACACCAGCAAGGGCAAGGACCAGGTTCAGGTCAGCCAGAGTGTACCAAAGGCCGTTGACAATAGAAAGGGCAAGGGCAAGGGCAAAAAGGTCAAAGTCAACAAAGCGAAGGCCGAGAATCGATGCTTTACGTGTCATGAGGTCGGACATTGGAGACACAATTGCCCGAAGCGTCATGAAACAGGTATAAACACCTAGGACGTTTTATGACTGCTTTAGTTTATCATTACTACTTGTTAGTTTACAAGTTAACTGACACCTAGAGCAAATGTATGATTGCAGGTGATCAGGAGAAATGAAGTGCCCGGGTCCTGAGGATCAGACAAGATTTTTTTTAGATATTATCAAGACATTTTAAACTTATTTTAAGACATTTTATTTTGGATATTTTGAAATGTTGGTTGATTTAAATTTATGGATTTTGGTATTTTAAATTTAAAATTATTGTCTTGATTTATATATATCTAATTTTATTTTGAATCTAAGTCAAGGTAGACTTGATTCAGTTTGTTGATCCTAGATATTGTCTACCACACTAACAAATATACTTCAAAATTTAGTAATTCGAAGTAATATATGAAAACTGTCAAAAACACACGAAGTACTATTTTATAGGAATGTGTTTTGGAATAAAACATTTACGAGTAATATGATTATAACAAGTATATTGTAGTCAAGTTCAAATTACTCATATGTTTTAAAAAGGGAATTTAGGATATTATCACAGATGACGTTGATAATATCAGTATTTATAAAACTAGTAAATTCCAAGTTTTGGAATTAGGGATCTAATAAGATCCAGTTAAGTTTTATGAATAGTAAAATTCAAGTTTATAGTATCAAACTTATTACTTAAAATAAAATTGACTAAATAGTCAAGTCTTGACTGAGTCAATAAAGTGTCAAATTTAAGTAATAGTCAGTTTTCATATAGGTTAGTGGGAGCCCAATTTATTCTCTATCTATGCTTCCGATAAAGAATAAAAGTTATATTATTGATTTGTATTTCTGGGAATTCATAATCCAGAGAGGATAAGAATTCATGAGAAATATGATCTATTCTTTTAAGTCAAAAAGGTTAGATCAAGAGTTTCAAAGTCTCGAAACAATAAAGTCAAAGTTTTGACTTTAAGAAAATCAATAATTATATGTGTTGTAATAAAGATATTCAAGTATCCTTTTTAGACCATCAATTGTTGTAGAACACTAGGATGAATTTCCTGGAATTTACCAGTTTGGTAAATGGAAATTTTGTCAGATTTCAGGTAGAAATCTTTATCTACACAGCAACTAAGGAAAGTTGCGGAATTTACTTTACATATTCAAGAAACTTGGAGTTATTTCAGTATCTCCAAGATTTAGGCAATATGGTAAAGAAAAGTCTAGTTTTTGTTTAAATGTGTTTGCAAAACAAAAACTAGCAGAACCAAGTTAAAAAATTATTATTTAATAACTTGCGTTGTTTTGGTTATTTCTTTGATTAGGATGGTAAACACTAATCGAAGGGTTTAAATTGAAGGAAGGTGATACTTCATTTAAACCAAGCATAAAGTACACATTGAATAGACACCATAAAAGTAACTTAGAAATGCTATTAATTTTGTTATTATTACAGAGTGGAATATGGACTATACAAAATTAGTTTCTTGGTTTCTTTTATACTTAGCATGTTTTTGATCCGGGAATAAAACTAGTATAAGTTTTATTTGAAATTATCCGTGACAACTTATCAAGGTGGGAACCTGATAGGGTTTTAAAGTCATCGTGAGTTTTTGGGTAGTTATAAAACAGAGTAACAGCTACAAGCGATGTAGACCAAAAACTGCACGGATATTCGATAGAGCAGCGAATATCGGATGTGATCCGCTGGTTGAGATTACTTCATGGATTTTGTCATAAGTAAATCTCACAGTAGGTTGTCCTCAATACCTGAGGTATCTGGTTTGGAATCACGGGGACTACTGGATACTTAGTACGTTCTAACATCACACCGTAACAGGGTGGTCATACGGGGCGTAACTAGATTCAGCGGAAGTCGTGGTGACAAATGCAGATATGCAAGATGGGATTTGCACCTCTTCTATGAAGAGAGATATTTCCGGGCCCCTTGACTGACTACAAGAACTGATGAAGTGCATGGCCATGCCCAAACAAACTGATTTGTTCTTTGTCGTTTACCAATCAGTTGGAAGTCGGATAGTCATGAACATAATCTTGAGTATTCTGAGTTGACTGTATCCATGCTCGAACTCAAAATTGAAATATCGTGTTGCAAAAGGAAAATCCTAGTTATACCCGATTTGTGAACAGTGTGTTCATAAATGTTGTATCCTTTAAAAGGGATGATATCACCTACCTGGGTATAAGAGTGCTTATAACCTGGTTAGCCTAAGTGCCTGTCTAGGGGCCTCCTTAGGTCCGTGTGGTCAAGCCGGTATTGCCAACTTGCACAAGTGGGAGTCTGTTAGTAATTATGTGCAGAAGTTGACAAACCAGACTACACATCCAATGTTATAAGACACTTGAGGGTCACACTTGTGAGGCCTGTAAAACGAACAAGTAAAATAACTCCAATATAGAGAGAAAAGATTTATAATAGTCAATTATAAATCTATTGGGTGTTTTCTGTAAGAAACTCCAAAGTTAAAGGTTTCTATTATTAATTGAACAGGGATTATATATTTATTAGTTAAACAAATATATAACTGGTTTTAATTAATATTTGTTATATATGGTAATTATCCTAACTAATATATTAGTTGTATATATGGAATAAATCTTTCTTAGTGAAGAAGAAAGAATTATATATGGATAATTATATATGGAAATAATCTTTCTTAGTGGAAAAGAAAGAATTATTTATGGATAATTACTGGAAAAAGGAAACAGAATATGATACAGATACTGTTTGTATCAGTATAAATATTCGGTTAAGGCAAACCCTTTTTCATTCATTCATTGATTCCAATAATTAATTCCCACAACCATAGAAACCTAGTCTCTCTCTCTCTCCCTCTGCGTCGACTTCAACCACGAACCGGAGGAAGTTCGTGTTTTCGTTCGAGAGTTCGGAGTTGTTGATCGGCTAGAAGATCCGTTCGTAAGGTTTATCACGGGTGGATCAAGCTCAAGCAATTCAGGTAAGCTTTCTAAACCCCGGATTATATGACTGTTTAGATAAACAATAAAAGATCATGTGCTTTCGGGTTTTTACACAATTATGCTTCCGCTGATCAAACCAGTTTGGTTTGATGTTCGAATTAACAGTTTGTTTTTCGAACCGTGACTTGAACCAGTTTGGTCCGAGGTCAACCAAAAACCCAACATTTGTAACTATAAAATTTTTCATTGGAGGTTCAAATTCTTTGTTATAGGTTTATTGAGAACTGCCATCGCTTTAAAACCTAACAACAATATTTTTTTTTTTTTGGATAAGATTCATCGAGGCTTTGCTAAGACTACATTTCATGATAATTTAAAACTGAAAACTCGCTCGTCTGAGACTAAGTCTGATCACAAGATGCCCACGAAGAGATTCAAACCTGAAATGAATGGGATACCATCCACATCCCCACATGTCTTACCGCTATGTCACAAGCCTTGTGATTCTAGCGACAATATATTATTTGTAAAACCTAAAGCTTTTTACCTCCAAACAGCAAAAAATCATATGACAAATATTTATACATAATATTAAGTATTAATTATTTGGAGTTATTGCAAGTCATATCAATTACTTTTATATGCTTATCTTTCAATTATTATTCAATATATTTAATTATTAAAATATAAATAATAATTCTATTAAAATTAAAGTTTTATATTATCTTTCATGGATAATAAAAACATGTTAAATAATTCTAGTAAGATATTCTATTTAACTATTGGTTATAGCTTTTCAAAATTATAAATTAATATAGATTTTTCTAAAATTTATTGTTATATGTCCATTATATATTATATGTGTAATAGTTAATTCAAAATTTCAAATTTACATATGATATTATAAATTGTCTTTTACTATCTTATCATATTGATTAGTAGATTACATCATTATGATTTGCTTTATTATATTATAAAATGTATGTAATCAACTAATTTTTCAAAATATCTATTTTAGTTATTTTGTATTTTCATTTACGTTAACACATCGTTTTTGTCATCTCTCATTTGTTTGGTCTAATTTTAAAACAAAGCAATTTTGAACGTGCGTTTAAACAATTTTGAAAAAGCTTTTGGCAACATGTGCAAAGACAAGAAAAGTAAGGTACAAGTATGCATGATAAAAACACAACAATTCTTTTACCCAAAAACACCAAGCAAAGTGGTGAATCTTCATCTTTTCAGATAAATATATCTAAAAATATCCATTTAAGACAAACACACCAACATCCATTGGAAACAAAATCTTGATTAACCAAAATCATCACATGTATGTGTCAAGTGTAAAATGAAACACATGTTAGAAACTAGCAATTACAAAAACACAACCCCAAATGAGCATCCATAAGAGACCTATTATATTAGGTGTTAGTTTGTTGCTTATCATTTAAAGGATTTCAAAGGATTTGGAATGATCAAAATTTTATTAGTTTGGTTTGTATTATTGTATATCAAAATGAATGCAATCATTTGGATTCTACAAATTAAGGAATTCATCTATGACATTAATGAAGGAAATGAATTTGATCTTCTTATATATAATTTAACCAGCATTGACCACCCCGGGTCTCACTGCAACCATGATATTATTGTCACTGTCACGTCACCACCTCTACCCCCAAATCACTGATGACTACCATGTCACTACTGTCATCATCGCATCTGCCACCCCCAAACAAATATGGAGATTCAAATTCTTTTAATAAACTTCATTCAATTTCCTACCAACCAAACACATGATCAAATCCCATCATCGAAATTCCTTCAAAGTCAAATTCCTTTGATGGATTTGAATTTTGTCAAATTTCATTCATCAAACTGATTGCCTCCTTAGATTGACCTATTGTGCCAAGATTTATAATAGAAACAGACATAGAATAATAAGATTTTAACTTCTAATACTTTTTTTTAAGTTATAACACACTTATCAAAAATAAAAATCATGTCTGGCTCACTTGGTTTTCCTAAGGGCGGTAACATCTTGGGGAGAGGGGGCTATGGATGGGATCTCAATCTACCTAGGTTCAATCCCAAGGAAAGACAAGAGGGCATAAGGAGTACCCAGTCATAAATTGGGCTGCCTCCCAAGTCCCAACCCAATCAAAGACTGTGGTTGGGGTCTAGGTCCATCGTAAGCTGGCTCAGGACAATGGTAGATTAGTGGGCTGTCCATGGATGTCTGATACCACCGGGAAAGTGTGCATATATATGTACATGTATTCGTGGCAGTCGTTCGTTAGTTCGATGTCGTCATACCTTCTATAAAAAACTTATCAAAAATGCTTTTAAGATAAAAAAAGTAATAAAAGAAGCAATGATAATATTTTAGATGGGAATCTTTGTAGTTTGGACTTTGGATGATGACAAACAAAAAGTCGTTCGAAGATGTGTGGTAAATAAGGGAGCAACGTATAGATGTTCCCTTCACGTCATATATCGCCTTCTTACTCATTTAGCCCATAAATTTAGTCATCATTTGGCAAAAATTAGGTAGTTAATCATTTGTGTGTTTCTTGTAAATTTTTAATACAAGTTTTAGATTTTTATAATAAATTAATAAACAGTAAATCACATACGTGCATATGATAATTATATAAGATAAACGTGACATTGATCAATTGGATCATGGAGAGGTACATAATTCACATGAATAATATAATGATTTAACTTATGAATTTCAAGAATATCTTTCAATAAAATTATAAAATACTCTTAAATGATATATAACCTTGTTCCAATTTGGTTGGATATATTTGAGTAATCTGTATTACCATTTCTTATTTAGTGTTAGTTTTTATAAAGATTAATACATGTGTCACATTGCATTTTTTTTAATTGTAGTATAAAATAATATTTATATTTTAATTATTTTTCAAATATGTTAATAGAATATTTTAATTAAAAATAAAATTAGTTAATATACAAAAATGAAAGTTAACAAATTATATCTAAACTATTAATAAATAATGTTTGGTTTTATAATTTGATTTGTTTAAACTAAAAAATAAGATATAACTTTATAACTTGATTTGTTTAAACTAAACTATCAAGTATAACTTTGTAATTTGATTTATTTAAACTAAACAATCGATTATGTTAAAACAATTTAACTTTACTTTATTTTTCTATTATTGCAATAAACATATCAAAATCATTGACAACCATCAAAAACTAAACTCCAACCTTATCATCTTAAAATTAGGGTTTCTAGTTTTCATTTGTTCCTCATTAACTATATACATTTTAACCAAGAAAAAAAATCAACATACTAGCATCTTTGTAACCTAAAGTGGAAAAAAAAATACTAAAACAATAAAATTAAATTGTATTTAATATTATCATATTTTTAATTTTAAAAAACCAAATCATAGTATTTTAATTATTTTGATAACATTATATATTTGTCTTAATCTTCAAACGAAAAATGCAAAAAAAAAAAAAAAAAAAAAAAAAAAAAAAAAAAAAAACCAGAGAAATGATCCATGCCTTTCATACGACAAAGATTAAATTTGACTAGTCAAAAAGTACAATTTTAACTGGTTAGTAATTGGGACTTTGACTATTCAGAATTTACGGCAATACCAAACGTAAAGGAGTAGTTTAATAACATTTACAAATAGGAAGAAAACGGGTTCATATATGAACTCCTGTGATTCACATATGAACTATGTGTTATGAATCAGTGTAACTCAAATACTAACTATTTTTAACTAATTCATATATAAACTATATTTCATATATCAACATATGTAATTCACATGTTAACTATATTTAATTGATTTTTATATGAACTATATGTATGTAAACTTGTGTAATTTATATGTTGTCTATTTTTTAACTGATTCGCATATGAACTAATTAATTAATTTACATATAGACTAATTACCTGATCACACATGAACGTAGTGGGTTCATATGTGAACCAATTAAATAGTTCACATTTAAGCTAATTAAAGGGTTCATATATGAACATATAGTTCATATATCAATCACGACTTCATATATGAACTTTTTTGGTGTGGTTTTTTAAAGAACTATGAAACTATCGCTCTATTTCTTACAACCCAATGCGAGGAATTATCCGATGAATTACAGTCAAAGCCACAAATGTTGACTGTATGACCCGGACCACTTCTCTAATTCTCATTTTTATAGCACTACTGATTTGACCTCTCTCTCTCTCTCCCTCCCTCTCTCTCTCTCTCTCTCTCTCTCTCTCCCCATCTCTCTTTCTATAAATATATAGAAAAATTCAGATGAAAACTAATTTTTCAGTGTGAACATGAGTACAACCAAGAGCGCACCACGTGGCATGTTTAGTCTAAATAATAGAAGATCATTTAGACTGAATATTATGCACTATTCAATATGAAAAATAGCAGTATTCGAACTAAATAATACTAAATGTTGTATTATTCAGTCTTAATATTGTATTATTCACCATGAATAATGCATAATATTCAGTTTGAATAATTATTTAATATTCAGATTGAATATGAGCCGAATAGGACACGTAACATGCTCTCAACTGTCATCATCACATTAACCTAACCTTATGTGTGTCTGTCTGTGAAAACATTTTTTAGTGAGAAAAAAGACAAAAGAATAATAATAAAAAAAATACTAAAATGGTTCTTGATTCAACGAAGTTAATGTTAGCTAGAGAGACCATGAATGACCATGACCAGGACAAATCAAATATCGTAAGGACCAAATCCATAACAAATACAATAGTATGTAGATTCTCATAAAAAAAATAAAAAAAGAGAGACCAAATACGCAATTTGCTCTTTAATATATTTAGTTATTAGAAAACAAATATAACAATTTTAAATATTTTTAGGTAAATATGTTAAATATTTGAGAAAATTATTTATATAACCAATCACATAAAAATTTTAATATTTAATTATATTTTTTTAAAATATTAATTTATTAAGATATATAAGATTGAAAGATTGATTAATTATATTTTTTTATCATGTTATATGTAATTGTTATTTAAAATTATAAATTAATGCAAAAAAATTCAAAAGTTTGTTTAACAAATTCCAAATTATATACGATAACTAATTTTAAATTCTTTTAATTAACATATTATATTATTTATTTTTTATTATTTTATTTGTATTAATTAACATATTATATTATTTAGAAGTTTGTTTTGATTACATTGTTAGAATTTTATTTTAGTTATAGTATGAATTATTGTAATTGACTATATTTTTAAGATGAGCATTTTTGTTAACCCTATTTTTGTCATTTACGTTATTGCTTATAACTATTTTTGTAAAACATAATTTATTCAGCGACTACCTTATCAAGCTAAGTAGCTAACGTATCAACTAATTTGCCAAATATAGTTTTCATATTATCCAACATATAATTTTGGGAAAATGCCTATAAGACAACAAAAACTTGTTGATTTAACTTAGGGTAAAATATGTTTTAATTTCTAAACTTTGCATTTAAAAGTTGGTTTAACTTTTAAATTTTTAAATAAATGTTTTAATTCCTAAACTTGTCATAATTAATTTGTTGACCTTCTATAGTAGGATACTACACTTTTAAAATTCACTTTACTCCCTAAAATTATGAATAAAAATGAGATTTAATATTAAAGTTTTTATTTAAAAATAGTTTAACCCCTAATTTTTTTTAATAAATGTTATAATCCTTAAACTTTTTATAGTATTTGATTAAATACCAAAACTTGTTGAACCTAATTAACTTTATCCCTAACATAACCTAATACAACATTCTACCGGCTAAACACATTACCATCCATTCACGATTGGAAAAACCTTGTATCCTTTCGTCTCCAGTCAAGTACAACTTGCAATTTGATCAAATCGATCTTCTTCGCCAATAATCTCTTCCTAAACTCGTTGGTACGTATCTCAATTTGTTTTCATTTGATTTTATTTCGGTCATTTATGTGCTTGATATGTTGCGCATTTGATGTTCGTCGTGAAATCCACACATTGAATTTTAGGTAAATTTGCATCACGATGAACACATAATCACCAAACGTCTTATGATTATTTTTTGTTAATTTATCATAAATTTTTTTCATTAGTCTATTGTTGCTTCATAACCTAGATTTTATTGATTACATCTGATTGAGGGATATCAAGATCAAGAAATGCAAGTTAGAGATATTTAAGATCATTTGTTTTCAAAGTTCTTAAAACTAGGGTTAAACATTCATTAGAGATAAAAAATAATTAGGTTAAACAAGTTTAGATATTTAATCAAATAATATAAAAAATTTAAGTATTATAACATTCATAAAAAGGTTTAGGGGTTAAGTCATTTTCAAATAAAAAGTTAACGGTTTAAATCATATTTTATCCATAAGTTTAGGGAATAAAGTGATTTTTAAAGTGTAATAATCTGATGTAGCAGGTCAAGTGATTAAAATAAATATTTATAACAAGTTCAGGGATTAAAACATTCATTATAACAAGTTTACACTACTAAGAAAATAATTTTACCGACGACCGAAACAGTCGAAAATCGACTTTACCAACGGTTTTCCGATAAAACGACCGTCGCTAAAAACGTGATCGATAAAGGTACCGACGGTTTTTAGGACGACTTTTGCCGATTGATTTCCGACTGTTTCATTTACCGACGGCTTTCCGCCGGATTACCGACGATTTTTCGACGGTGTTCCGACGACTTATTAAAAAATAAATATATAATAAAATAAAAAGGAACAATCAGTAAACCGTCGGAAAGCAGTCAGAAGTTTCCGACTGCTTTTGGCCGTCAGTAACAACCGTCGGTAATACGTACTTTTCTAGTAGTGTTAATGATTAAACCATTTATTATAAAAGTTTAGGAATTAAATCATTTTTAAACACAAAATTTAGAAGTTAAATCATATTTTACAATTTAACTTAAGTCTTTAAACTCTTTTTAGAACAAATTAACCCCCGAGCTTTGTGTGTGTATGCATTGTTCAAGGTGTGAAACAATGCATATTCAAGTAAAAACACAAAATAAAAGCAATAAATAAAAGCATTCAAATCTATTGACATATTTAAGCAATTACACAAAAATTTAATGTTCAAAGAAAGGAAAGCAAGAAGAAAAAATCGGCTGTAAAAGAAAACAAGAACACGTGGGGATGGAGGTTTATGAAGTTTAAAGATCAATCAACATCTTCAAAGAATTAAAAATCAGTCTGACCTTTTTTAAGAAATAAAAAAATGTGAAGTTTTATTAATAAAAAAAGGATTAAATACATCGAAATGTATTCAAATTGTTATATTTTATCATTGTTGTATGTACTTAACTTAAAAATTTGTTATTGTATGTAATAAACCTGTTAAAATTGTCATTATATGTACTAGACTACTATTCTATGTATCTATTTAATGTACTTATATAGAAACTGACCATTTAATATACTGAACCTATAAAAATGACAGTTTTTTAAGTTTGGTATATATAATAGTAAGTTTTTAAATTGAATACATACAATAATAAAATAGGACAACTTTAATATATTTTGGTGTACTTAACCCAAAAAAGAAGTAACAATCATCTCTTTCTTAAGTTAAAATATATTGCATTGAAATAAACAAATGAAGGACATTAATTCTCATCATTTTCAATTTTCTATGATTTTCATTTAATTGTCATCTTGTTATATTAGTAAGATAATGTATTTGAACATTTAAAATAGTAATTACATCAAATATAAATTGTAATTTTATATAAGTAAATATCCCAAATTGATTTGGTCCCTGTGAATTGTTTTCTTGGTTTTTATCCATACATAATTTTATTACAAGAGAACGACCATGAATGTAAAATGCTTAGATTTTAAGTTTTTAATCCATTCCATTAATAAAAATACTTCATTTGTAAAAAAATTATTTTATCTTTGAATTATGAGATCATAAATTCCTAATAACATATACTGAAGTAATTTTTATTTAGGCTCATATTTAAAAAATAAGTGATTATTTTACTTCTAATCTTCTATTATGCCTAAGGTATATAGAAAAGTTAATTTTCTTTAACGGAAGAAACTAAAATTAATGCTGTTTCGTCCTATGGAAGTTTTTTTTGCAATAAAAGTTATATAAAGAAGGAAAAAACATAACCAACTACAAAAACCAAAATTGCTATTTATACTTTTATGTATAATTTGAAGGAAATAGGGGTAGAAGTGGTTTTTGGGAAGTGTCCTTGTCTATGACATTTTGAGTCATTGACTTGTCAATCTCTACCTTATCTAATTTAATTACATCCATAAAAAACAAACGCTAGATTAACATTTTTTTGCTATCTTTTATTTTTTCTAATATATTATGCTTATATATGTATATGCCAACCATGCAACTAAAACATTTTAATTCTGTTGAGATCTTGTATTAGTTTTATATTCTATCACTTTTGATTTTAAATTTATGGTATTATTTGTTTTTAAGTCCTTATTGAATATATAAAATTCAAGGTTAATACAATTAATTTATCAAAAATAATTAAGAAAGATTCGTTTGATAATAAAGTCTTCAAACATATAACAAATTAAATACATCATTGTCGTGTGTAAAATGTAAGTTCTAAAAATAAATACTACGTATCTACGTTATTTAATAATATGATTAAATATAAATATATTCAATATTAACTTATTTTATAGATATTGATAAAATGATTATAATGATATACTTTATATAAAAGTAAACAACAACAAATTTCTTAATATATATATTTATTACTATACGGTTATTTATGTTGATAAAATAAGGTTGTAAAAATGAAAAATGTAATAACAAAAAATTAAAATTAAATAAATCATTATATCAATTTAAAATTGTAATACCTCAAAGCCCAAAGCAATATACTGTCCCAATAACTTCGAGCCCAACTTAAAACCATGGTGGAAGTTATCGGTAATCCATGACTTGAGACTTATAAAGTGCAAGTTCTACCCTCTATCCTGTTAGGGTTAAAAATATAGTTGTATTCAAGTTTGGGTTTATAATTGTAATCTGTGTAAAGTTGAGGGGAGCTAAGTGTAAATACCCTAGGGGTATAAAAGCTTTTGTGTTAGTTAGATTTTAGAGTGAATGTGAATGTGAGTGTGAATGTGAGAAGTTAGAGATACGTAATTGTCAGATCTAGAGTTTGATAGAGGAGAGAGAAAGTTGAGAGTGTGTATTGTGTTCTTATTGTTCATATTAATAAAAGTGAGATTTGTAATTGAAATTGAAGCTTCTTAATCATGGTGGATTGAATATTCAGATCTATCATATCCATGTGGGACAAGTTGTTACAACCTCCCTCACTTAAACTCTTTACGACCTAGTTAGGCCTACCCAGAACCTTTTTCTCATTATCCTTGGCGATATGAGATTCGTCTAAGATGTTACCACCATCCCCCCTGATGAATCATCATACTTGATGAGATTTTCCCTTCCATCCGATGGTACAAGGATGGGCGGGCTCTAATACCATTTTTAAATAATCATTTTTCAAATATAAAAATATAACTAAAATATTATAGAAGAAAAACGGTCAAAAACTTAAAAACGTAGTTTAGTTGTATCAAACAATGAAATGTAATCCAAAATCTGAAATAAATTGGAGATTTTAAAAGAACAAATATCTTATTCCATTCTCAAGCTGGAGCCTTCCCTTAATCAGTTTCCGAACTGTTACCTAAAAAGAGAAAATCAACAACGGGTAAACTAAAGCTTAGTGAGCACATCTACAAGCACAATTTTTACATAAACACATATCTGCACATAAACTGTCATTCAAATCAAAAGAGAACAAATTGATCCTGTCCTTCGTCCGTAAAGAACGAAACTGTCCTGTTGGTCCCAAGTAGGTGACCTTCAAGCTAGGATAGTGTTTGGGATTATAGAAGGGGGGGGGGGGTTGAATATAATCACACAATTTTTCACTTTTAAATTCTTGTTATATTAACAATATGAATTTACAGATTGTTGCGGAAATAGAAAAGACAAATAGTCTAAACTAAACAATCTAAGTTCTTTCACTATGCACTAAGTGAGAAGATGTAAGAAAGAAAGATAGAGGAGAATAAGAAAAGAAAGGACTTGAGTATTTTTGGATGTAGAAGATGTATGGAGAAAATCTTCTCCACGTCCAATTTATACTCCATGCATTAAATGCATGCAGACCTACTTTTGTGACGTGTCACGCTGTAGTTGGTCTGTTGTACTATTTACTATAAACAAATACTCTTTGCATGGTGTGCAAAAGGAGTATGTTTGTAAACAGTTGCCTTGAGGTCTGATAAGTACGGAGGGAACAGTAAAGAGACTGTCCTTATGTACTATTGTGTCAGTAAAGGCGGATAATCCTTTTGTGCATTAGACTAAGACATTTTTCTAATCCTTCAGGAGCAGGATACTGATCAGTGACTAGGGTCCTGATACTGATGAAGCTCAGGGTCACTTGTATCCTGTTGAGTCTTCAGGATGTCATACGATATTGAGCAACCTGCTATCACTGAGTTCCGTCTTCAGATCACGAGCATGCTGTTCCTGTCATCAGCTATTTCTTCGACGTCGCTGATGGTTCTTTGTGTATGAACTTAATATCTTCAGGAGGTCTTCACTTCAGTGGATAGGATCAGTCGACTGCAGAACAGACTCGTTCGTCTCCTGATCCTGATCCTGATTACTATAAAATTAAGTTACAGCATAAGTAACATGGAGTAACACTGAACAGATTCAGTGATAATTCCTCAAGCTATAACAGAAGCAAAAACCTATTCACTAAGTAAAGATTCAGGATCATTATCATTTCATCAAGTCTTAGGAGAGCTGGATCAACAATCTCCCCCTAAATGATAATGATAAGACAACAGAGAAATTGTCTAAGTCTAGAAGAAAAAAAAATTTCTAAGTCTAGATAAAACAGTAGGAAATAGAACTCATAAAGGTACATGTCCCATTTACTGTTTTGAGGGATCTTTTTCAGTACTATGATAGAGTGAAGTACTATGCACTGAAATGCATTTTCATTAATCTTAATAAATGTTACAAGAGTAAGAAAAATACACGAGTACATGAATAAAGTACTGAAAGAAGAGATTACAAAATATTCTAACTATCAGAGTCTTCGCTAACATATTCAGTCTTTACTTGTATTGGAACTGGAGTATCACTGAATGCGAGTCTGTGATTGAGTATAGCTCTGACAGTGCGAATGATCTCTTTATTGTCTTGGTTTTCTTTATCCTTGTGAGCAGTGAAGAGGACTGAAACCAAGTGTTCATATGGTGCTTTGTGTAGCTCGCTGAAACGCTGAAAGCGTAGGATCTTTGAGTTGTCGCTTACACAAATACCATGAACAGGTTCTCTGATGACTTGTCCTTCAGAGAGAGAGACTCCTAAAGGGAGTGAAAGATCAAGCATCGAGAGATCCAGAGGCTTGACCACCATCCTGGGCATGCAGGGAGTTGGCCTTCTTGTTGAGGTGCCTGCAGATCTTCGAATAGGTTGCTGAGGTAGGACTGAAGAGTAGTGGAGCAGGTCATCAGGTATTTCCGTTGTCCTTCTGATGCGTGCAATAAGTCCTTTGATGACTTCTTCTACTTCAGCCCGATAGTTTTTGTTGGCTTTGGGAAGTAGGGATCTGATTTCGTTCCACTCTGACAAGTTGTAACGATCTAACTTGTCCAGAGTGTGTTGCACGTCCTTGACTCCAGAGCGTTTGACGGTGATCCATGTTTTTGCTCTCTTGCCGCGAGTTCGGCTGAGATGGATTCCAGAGATGGCAGCACCATGTTTTCTTAGGTGTAGACGATCTCTGCACCAGTCAAGCTCAGTGTTTACT
Source organism: Centaurea solstitialis (assembly GCA_030169165.1). Classification (NCBI taxonomy): domain Eukaryota; kingdom Viridiplantae; phylum Streptophyta; class Magnoliopsida; order Asterales; family Asteraceae; genus Centaurea; species Centaurea solstitialis. The sequence continues at coordinate 25,771,660 of CM058042.1, read as the reverse complement.
TCTTCAGTTTGTTCCTCTGCATTTTTGTTGAAGACCTTCAGAGCAGCCTTCTGTGCAAGAATAGGATCTGCATTTATTTCAGCATCTTCATCCACAAAATCTGATGCAAGCCTTCGAGCGGCTTGAGCAGAGAGGAAGGCTTCCTTCTGCTTCTTATTATGCTCCTCCTGAGCCTGTACAGCAGCGTTGTATTCCTCCTGTGAGAGATAGGCGAACTCGGAGTCACAAGAGGTACGAAGAGGAATTTTTACTCTTGTACTCTCGAGTCGCTCTATCACGGCGTTTAAACGCCCATCCCTGTTGACAATAGCAGAGTTGTCAGGGTAATTCTCACCTTCAGATCTAGGAGAGTTAGAGGGAGGAGATCTGGGAGAAGAGGCAGGGGTAGAGAAGTCATCAGAGATGAATTCATCATCTGATGAGAGGCAGATGGTTTCAGGAGGGGCTCGGATTTCAGGGGTTCTAGAAGAGGATGCTTCAGGATTAAAGCGGGTTGGTCTAGAAGGAATGGTTTCAGGGTTAAGAGGAGTTACTCTGAAAGTCATTCTGCTTAATTCAGCTCTTGTCTGTTCTGATGGACTATTTTCCATGAGGCGAATAATCTCACCAGTGACAGAGCCAAAGTTTACATCCTGAAAGTCAGAGTTTTCTTGGTTTTAAGGCTCAGAGGTTTGTTTAGGAGAAGAATGGGGTGTTGGTTCAGGGGTAGGTTGTTTTGGTGGTTGGTAGACAACCATTTGTAGATTGTTTATTGGAGAGTCATCAGAGGAGGTGTCGAGGGTTATGGTTTCAAGTGTAGGTTTAGGTTTAAGGAGAGAAGAAATTGGTTGGTTATCAGAGGATGAGGGAGAGGATGGTAATAGTAACGTACCAGGTGCACGGAGGTTCTCCCCCTGAGATTGTGCAGGCCCTGGAGTGGGCGTTGGGGATGCAGCCTTCTCGACGAAGATATCGTCGTCTTCATCATCATCTTCATCTTCTTCATCTTCCTCGTTCATTCCCCCTTGTTCGTTGGTTCTCCAGTTGGTGGAGGGGGAATAAACGGACTGGTCTCTAGGCTGTCTCTCCCCCTCAACAGGTGCCTGAACTAAGGCGGCTGTTGATAAGTGTCGCTGGAGGAGAGAGGCCATGTCGCTAAGGACTTTGCGTGAGATGAATGAAGAGGAGATCAGGGATTGCAAAACATCCCTGTCTGCCGCGGTGAATGACGGAGGCGGTGCAGGAGCAGAGGTGAGGGCGTTGACAGCAGAGGTGAGGCCAGTCACCTGCTCCTGGAGGGCGCGGAGGCCTGCTTCCTGAGCATCCAACCTCTGAACCACTGTTGATTGGAAAGTGGTGAGAGAGTTGGTGCTGTTGTTGATGGTGGTGGAGAGTGCAGGCAGGGCAGAGGCCTTCAGGTCATCAATAGATGCCTGAAGGTTGTTGGAGGAGGTGGCCACTTGTGAGACCTTGTCATGGATGTTATCCAGACAAGGAATCGTAAGGGTAACAGCCGTAGGCGGCGGAGTGGCGGCGACGGTGGCGGCAGCGGCATTGGCGGCGGCAGCTTCAGCGGTACTGGCAGCGGCCTTTGCAGCGGCAAGCTCCAGTTCCAACGCCTGGAGGCGTGTCTGGTGCTCGTCCTCCTTCTGTTGGAGAGCTGTGCGTGCCTCCTGCAATTGTCGTTCAGCAGACTGCCGACGTAGCTCAGCTGCATTCAGCTGACGCTCGGCGTCCGTGAAGACAAAGTCATTGAAGGGGTCATCCTGATGAAGTTGGGGATGCCCTTCAGAGGCTGCTCCTAAAGAACCTGTAGACAGAGTAGCTAAGTGAGTACTAGAAGACTCATTAGCTTTCATAAAAGAAGAAACAGTAATATTTTGCTTAAAAGTATTACCTGAGGCTAGGAGGGTATCAGAGCGATTACCCCCCATGTTCTCTGAGTGTTCGAGGTGAACAACCTCATGTTCTTGTTGTACAGGAGCAGAGATGGAAGCATCTGCAGGTGAAGAAGTTTTAGATAAAGGAGATGGTTTATTAAAAAGTTGAGGCAGGGTAATATAGTATTTCTTACCAGCCGCCTGTTTCTTTTTCTTCTGCGCCTTCGACTTGGCGCGTTTTGGAGGAGGTGGAGGAGTGACAGAAGAAGGTTGGGGGCGCTTCTGGAGCGCAGATGAAGTGTTTGCAGCTGGGGAAGTCAGTATGGGGTTAGCTACTGACATAGCATGCAGAGAAATAGAAGAACGGGGTTTGGAAGAGAAGAGAGAGTACATACCTTCAGTGGGAGAGGTGGAGTGCTCTTCATCCGCCTGAACTGGTTCAGGAACAACCAGGACAGTGGAGAGAGGGACGTCGTCAGGTTTTGGAGACACCTGATCCAGGAACTTAGGCCCGAGGGCGTAGTTGTTGGAGTTCCCGATCTTGGGGTAGTTTGGCCCCATATGCAGTTCCAGGACTGCCGAGAAGAATCTGGTGAAGGCGACGTTGGCGACCCGCTTCGTGTTCCTGACCTTCTTGACCATGTCCTCCCATATGCAGCGAGCATAGTCAAACTCGCGATTTTTGATCGCTGAAAAGACCATGTGCTGAATCACGGTGGGAAACTGCTCCGTGCTTCCTGTCTTGCCTGATAAGCACAGGCCGAACGTATTCCATATATAATAGAATGTGGCGTTCAAGCCTGTCTTATGAACAGTAGCAGCAGTCTTGGGAAGCATGACGCCATCCTTCACAGGCCATCTGTAGCCAATGGCGTCCAAGAACTCGATGATTTCATCGGACGTAGGAGCAGGAGGGAAGCGTTTCTTCTTTGGGAAGTTCAGCACGTTCCTCAGAGTTCCGAAACCAAAGGAAATTATATTTTCTTTGATTTGGAACTTGATGACCTCCCTTAGGACACCCTTGGCGTTCCTTTCTTTAGCAACAGTGGCAGTAGACCACAGTTGTTGCAGCATTGGTTTGTTCGGCTTTGGGTCTATTGTAAAAGCCGTCTTCAGGGGGCTGCTTAGGAGGAATTTCTTGGCAGGCAGCAGATATTCTTTGCCTTCTGGTATGTCAAACAGACCAACGACGTTGTTCTGTTTGAATTGTACGTCGTGCTGCGGAATGACGATTGGCAGACTTTCAGTGGCGGTTTGCAATGGTGTAGCTTCAGACGAGAGTTGGGCGTCCAAGGAGGAAGTAGTAGCCGCCATCCTGTTAAACATAAAAATAACATATGTGGATGATTAAAGATCCAAAATATGCATTTTTCTTCATTTTTCAATGAACACAGAATATGTTCATAAAAATGGTGAAATCCTTTATACTTGGAATGGATTAGATACCAAAATTCACAAAAGGAATGTGTTTTGGTATTAAAAAGAAACTTTTATTTTGATGAGAAGATATCAAAATAAGAGCTTATGATTTTTCTTAAAAGAAATAAGAAAATCATATAAAATGTTTTAACAAAAATCTCAGAAGATTTTGGGAAAAACTAAGATCAAACGAAGTGATCTTAGGGTTTTTGGAAGAACGTTTATCAAAATAAGTTGTTTAGATGAAGAAGACCAACTTAAAATGTGGAAAGAACAAGAGTAGAGAAACACTTACGATGATCTTGTTAAGAAAAGTGGTGAGTGTGTTCTTGGTGTTCTTGAGAGAAAACAGTTCTTGCTTTTTCTTGCTAGATTGCTTAGAGAGACTTTTGTGAGCGTAAAGAGTGTGAAGGATTACGAGTGAGGTTTTTATACTTCGTGGTAGGAGAGAGAAAATGGATGAGAGAGAAAAGAGCGGCTAAATTCAAACGTAATGATGAATAAAGGAGGTTCTACGCGCATTCACGCGCCTGACACACGTAGTGGGGAACAGGAAACGTCCCATTACGTGTCAGTGCAGATGAAAAGTTTGTTTTATTTGAAAAGATAAAAACCGCCTTTTCAGGGGATGATTCCATTTTGGTGAAAGATATGTTTTATAGGAATCAGAGTACTTATCAGATAAGTACTGTTTTGGGAAAATCCTCTTATCACATTTAATGCGATAAGGTTTCAGTAGCAGAGGGAAGAAATACTTACCTGAGAATCATCAGTATTCGGATATTGAACAAAGATTTTGTAAGTACTGAATAGAGTCATCTTCTGATGAGAGTTAATTCAGGAGTTGTTAAAGAAAGAGTCCTGAGAATGATTACTCTATAGGATTTAACAACTGTTTGTCCTGATAAACTTCAATCATCAGGATTTAACATCCCAAGTTCACTGATGAGCATATTAAAACGTGTCACATCCAGTGGTTTGGTAAAGAGGTCAGCAAGCTGATATTCAGTAGGGACAAAATGGAGTTCAATATCACCATTCATCACATGATCCCTGATGAAGTGATATCTCACTTCAATGTGCTTTGTCTTGGAGTGTAAGACAGGATTGTTGGCGATGGCTATCGCTGAAGTGTTGTCACAGTAGATAGGAATTTTAGAAAGTTGTATGTCATAGTCCTGAAGTTGATTTCTCAGCCACAGGACTTGAGCACAACAGATTCCTGCTGCAACATATTCAGCTTCAGCAGTTGATGTGGACACAGAGTTCTGCTTTTTGCTAGTCCAACTCACCAACTTGCCACCTAGCAGGTGACATCCACCAGTGGTGCTTTTCCTGTCAATCTTACATCCTGCAAAGTCACTATCAGAATAAGCTGTTAGATCGAACCCTGAGTCCTTGGAGTACCAAAGACCCAGATTAGGAGTTCCCTTCAGATATCTGAAGATCCGCTTTACAGCGGTCAGATGGGATTCTTTGGGTTCAGCCTGATAACGAGCACATAAGCATGTGGAATACATGATATCAGGGCGGCTAGCTGTGAGATACAGCAGAGAGCCGATCATTCCTCTGTAGAGAGTCACATCGACAGATTTCCCTTTGGAATCCTTGTCAAGTGTCAGAGGAGGAGCCATTGGAGTCTTCATCGGTGTACAAGATGTGAGATCAAATTTCTTCAGCATCTCATGTACGTATTTACCTTGATTGATGAAAATTCCCTTTTCAGATTGCTTGATCTGAAGTCCTAAAAAGAATGTTAGTTCGCCCATCATAGACATTTTATATTCAGATTTCATGAGCAACTTAAACTTTTCGCAGAGTTTGGGATTTGTGGATCCAAAGATAATGTCATCGACATATATCTGGACAAGAAGGATATGCTTAGGATATTTCTTTAGAAATAAGGTGCTATCGATCTTTCCACGCACAAAACCTTTAGAAAGAAGAAAGGTTGAGAGGGTATCATACCAGGCACGAGGAGCCTGTTTTAACCCATAGAGAGCCTTGTTTAACTTGTAGACGTGATCAGGAAATTTAGGATCTACAAAGCCAGGAGGCTGAGCCACATAGACTTCTTCATTAAGTTTTCCATTCAGAAAGGCATTTTTAATGTCCATCTGATAAACCTTGAAGTTCATATGTGCTGCAAAAGCTAGGAAGAGTCGAATTGCTTCGAGCCTAGCAACAGGAGCAAAGGTTTCATCGTAATCAATGCCTTCTTCCTGCCTGTATCCCTGAGCCACAAGGCGAGCCTTGTTTCGAATAATCGTACCAATCTCATCAAGTTTATTTCGAAAAATCCACTTGGAACCAATGATAGTACGTTTTCGAGGCCTAGGGACGAGAAGCCAGACATTGTTTCTGATGAACTCTGCTAGCTCTTCCTGCATGGCTGAGACCCAGGCAGGATCACGCAAAGCATCATCTATTTCTTTAGGTTCATTTTCAGAGATAAAATTTACATAAAGACAGACGTTACCAGATTGGCGTCGAGTTTTAATGCCAGAGGAGGGATTACCAAGAACTTGATCAATGGGATGATCCTTGGTCCATCGGAGAGCAGGTGGCTGATACACCTGTCCTGAAGTAGAAGCTTCATTTACTGATGGATCAGGGAGAAGATTAGTGGGAGTAGGCTCACTAACAGTGGTTTGAGAAAAGTCTTCACTGTTAGTGGGTTGATCAGGTTCAGAAGGTGTGAATTGGGTAATTGGAGTGGCATTAATCAGAGGTGGAGAGGATGTTTCAGTGGGTGGTATAGGAGGATCTTCTTCAAAACCATCAGGAAGGTCTTGAGGAGATGGATCAGCAATAGGAGGTTCAGGGACTTGAAAGAAAGAATCAGCCCACTGATTGATTTCAGAGTTATCATTTGGGTGAGGAAAAGTAGGACCCGATTCATCAAATTTGACATGAATCGTTTCCTCTATGGCTTGTCTTCGTTTGTTGAACACACGGTAGGTTTTAGAAATGGATGAGTATCCAAGGAAAATTCCATCATCAGATTTGGAATCAAACTTCCCAAGATTATCTTTGTTGTTTAGGATGTAGCAAACACAACCAAAGATATGGAGATGTTCGATTGATGGCTTCCTGTTACGAAAGAGTTCGTAAGGAGTTCTTCTGAAGCGTTTGACTATCAGAGATCTGTTCTGAGTATAGCAAGCGGTATTTACAGCTTCTGCCCAGAACTGAGTGGCAAGATTGGCTTCACTCAGCATAGATCTCGCAGCTTCAATCAGCGTCCTGTTTCGTCTTTCAGCAACACCATTTTGCTGAGGAGTTCTTACAGATGAGAAGTTTTGAGTGATACCTTTCTGCTCGAAGAAGGTTTCCAGGGTACTGTTTTTAAATTCAGTTCCGTGGTCACTCCTGATTGATCGAACAGTAAGGTTGTTGAGTCTTTCCATCTTCTTGACGAACAAGATGATTTCTTCAGGAGCATCACTCTTGGCACGAAGAAAGAATACCCAAGTGTATCTGGAATATTCATCAACTATTACCAGAGTGTATTTCTTTCCAGCAATGGATTGGACGTTGACTGGTCCAAAGAGATCCATGTGGAGAAGTTGTAGAGGAGAGCTGATGGAGGAAATTTGCTTGGACTTGAAACTAGCCCTGGTCTGCTTTCCTTTTTCACATGCTGAACAAAGAGACACCTTTGTGTAGCGAAAGTCAGGAAGACCAATGACCAGGTTGTTGATGCAGAGTTGATTCAGCGTCTTGAAGTTGAGATGAGAAAGACGCTTGTGCCAAAGCCAATTTGTATCAGATGAAGCACGAGATACAAAGCAGAAGTTGTCAGTGGAAGTATTCATGTTGATGATGTAGATATCAGCATGTCTCACTCCAGTGAGAATAACTTCCTTTCTTTTGTTCTTGACTTTGCACTTTTTCTTGGAGAAAGAAACTTTGTGATTCTTATCACACAGTTGACTGATGCTCAGAAGATTATGCATCAGGCCTTCAACATAAGCAACTCTTTTGAAAGTAGTTACTCCGTTGGTCAGTGTGCCATACCCTCGGGTTTGGCCTTTACCGTTTCCGCCGAAGGTCACAGCAGGACCTCTTTCTTCACGGTAGTTAGAGAGGACAGATTTCGAACCAGTCATATGTCGAGAGCATCCACTGTCCAAGTACCAGATGCCCTTATCCTGTAAAGATTAGAGTTTAAGTTTTCTTTGGTACCCATAGAACTATGGATCCAGAAGTATCAGTAGGACTGGTTGAGTCAGTGTCAGCCTTTACTGAAGTATCAGTACAGGAGGCTGGAGTCTTGACTGAAGGAACAGTCTTGACAACCTTCTTTCCTTTGACTGATTTCTCAGTCATGGGAATCTTCTTTACCTTAGCTGATTTTTCAGCTTTGGTAGCATCAGGACACTTACTCGCAATATGGTCATTTAATCCACAGTGATAACATTTGCGATATTGAAAGCGTTTAGTGTGGTCCAGAAAGTTTTTGAACTTTAGGTGAGCAGGACCAGCACCAAGTATGCCTTTAGCATTGGACATTGGAGGAATTGGTTTCTTCTCCTGAGTCTTTTGCTTCAGGTCAATCTTCAGTCTGGGAGCAGGATTTTGAGAGAAAGATTTTGATCCTGAGACTGAAGGACCACCACCCAGAACTTTGTTCTTGGGTTTAGGACTCTTGGTCTTTGAAGGTGTTACAGTCTTAGATTTTTCTTTGACTGTGCACTTTTTGCTCTTAGGAGCACCTTCAGAGTGTGTGTTAGAAGAAGAAGGAATATTTTCAGAAGCATTAGGAATGGGAATAGAAGAAACAAATTTTCCAAATTTGAGCATGGAACTTTCATACTTAGTTTCTTCATACTTGTATCTATGAGTGAATCCAAGACCTCTTTTGCTTTTGTCAGATCTCCCTGAAGCTAATATTTCATCAACTTTTTCAGAGGCGTCACTCCATCCTTTGATGGTGACTTTTTCAGCATTTAAATGAGCAAGGGCTTTTTCTTTGGCAGCAAGAGCCATTTCTCTTTCAATACAGAGAGTTTTATTTACAGTGACCTGGTCCTTATAATTTTCTTCCAAAATGGTAAGCTGTTTTATTTTTCTTGACATTCTTTGAGTTGTCCTCTAAGATCAATATTCATTTTTTCAGCAGAGGTTTTACCATTAAGAGCTTTGTAAAGATCGAGAGTGACCAGGTCCAACTGAGTTAAGCTTTCAAGAGGGATGAGAGGAATAGGTACCTGACTGGAAGAATCAGTCGCAGAGGTTGAAGCTTCAGAGGTAGAAGAAGAAGCTTCAGGAGCCTGAGTAGGAATCTCTTTAGGGACCTCTTCTATCTTAGCCATGAGAGCTAAGGTAGGTTCCTCAATAATGGCCATCAGAGCCACTTGAGTGTCTTCCTCATCAGATGAGTCATCAGAGGAGACATCATCCCAGTCGCAGTCTTCTGCGATTAAACCTTTGCCTTTGCGCTGAGTTTTCATCTTTTTGTATTTTTCTTTCAGGCGCTGGTATTTGGGATTCTTAGAAGAAGATTTAGCAGAGGAGGGAGCAAACTGACTTTTCCTGTACCTGCAATCATTAGCAAAGTGTCCTTTGCCCTGACAATTGTAGCAGATAGCAGTAGCCTTATCAACAGGGTCTGATTTAGGCTTGTCAGTAATAGTAAGATGTTTCTTTTTGTGGAAGTTTCCCTTTTTGGCAAACTTCTTGAAAGATCTGGTTAAAAGTGTTAGGAATTATGTGCAGAGTTGACAAACCAAGTGATTATACAATCCAATGTTACAAGACACTTGAGGGTCACACCTGTGAGAACCTATAAGTCGAACAAGTTAGTTGAAATCCCGAAATGGAGAGTTAGGATTTATAATAGTATATTATAAATCTATTGGGTAATTTCAGTCAGAATTACCAAAGTTGGAGGGTTATTAATTAATTAGGATATTATATATTTATTGAGATAAATAAATATATAATAGTTAATTAATAAAGTTTTTATATATTAGATAAATATATAAATCATAATTATCGTATGCAAATTCTTTTCCAGCTAATTAAATAAGGAAAGGATTTGAGATAATTATTATAAGGAAACTGGATTCCTTACAAACTGTATTTTTCCTCCATATAAATAAAGCCTATGGGTTAAGGAAAAACATTAAGCTTTTTCAGTTGAAAAATCAGTTTTCTGTCCCCTCCTCCTCTCTCCCAAAACCGGCGCACAAACCCCCCCCCCTTCGGGTCGTTTTTGTTGTTCGGGTTTCACAGTTCTGCTAGAGGAACGTTCGTTGGTTGATTACAGGTGGACTATCATCAAGCAATCCAGGTAAATTAATCTAACCTAATCCTTTAGGTTTAGAGCTACAAACGATTAAGATCATTAGGCTTTAATGGGTTTTTAGCTTTTATCGCTTCCGCATGTTTAGATCAGAAACAGCGTGTTTCTGATCACGTGGGTTTTAACAGTTTGTTTTAAACCTACGAGATATATCAAACCAGCGAGGTTTCGATAGATCTGAGATAATCCTCGGATCAGTTTGATCCGAGGATACCCACAAAAACCCATCAGTGGTATCAGAGCCATTGTTAATAAATCGTTTAGTTTTATCTGCTTATCAATTTATCAGTTCTTGCGCGATCCGTTAAATATTACTGTTTCTTGCGTATCAAGTTTAAAAAACTGATCTTTATATGATTTATAAAACTTTGTTTATCACATAACAATTTAATAATAGTTTGTTTGACTAAATCTGATTCTTTATCAAGATACAAACTTTGTTTAAATTTGATAATACGAAAAACCCACCATCAGAATAGTGATGACTAAGAAGGTCAAACCAGCAAGGACAGCGGTGGCCGTAGCCAAACCACCAGCGTGGTGGTGGCGGCGTTGGCCATCGGCTCAAGCACCGGCCAAACCACCAGCATGGTGGTGGCCGTTCGACCTAGCCACGGTGATCGCCGGCTGTTGTTCTCAAACACCAGGCCGCACCACAGTTCCGTGGTGGCAGCGTATGGTGGTAACCGGTGTACAAATACCGCAACCACCCGAAAGCCGCAATAGCGGTGGTGGATGGCGGTAATCACAGCGGTGGTGGTAGCTTCGTCCGACGTAGACCGCACCACCAGTAACCGCAATCGCGGTGGTGGTAGCAGCTCTGTTGTTAAAATCGCCGACCACAATAAATGGTGGCGACGAGTTGCGATCGCCACCACTAGTGACGATGATGGTTCCGGATTACAAACGGTGCCGGCGGCGGCGAAGCCACCACAGATTGGTGGTGGTGCTGGTTGTGATCACCAGGTAACGGCGATGATATTTGTTGCCATTCGCCGGCTTGTAGCGGCAGCCACACCACAGCGAGTGGTGGAGGCGATAGCCATCGGTTTTCGAAACACGGCCGCACCACATATGATGGTTGCGGCAACGGGTGTGGTCAAAGGCCACGACGGCGGCGGGTGGCAGCCTTGTGCTGCTGCTGTCTTCCGATCTAATTGGTGGTGATCCGTTTGTGGCAATTCGATGGCGTTGGTTGGTGGCGGTAGTGGCGTCGTTTACACTACCGTTGTTACCAATCAATGATGATGGTTACGCGATGGCCAAGTGCCACGCGCGGAGACCAAACCGCCATGAATGCAACCACCAGCGTGGTGGTAGGCGGCGGTTCTTGACCACAGAATGAACCCAGGGTTTTTCGTGTTTTGGGCCTAGTTGCGTTATCCAGACCCAGGGCCCAGTTCTTTGGACCAAGTTATGGCCCAAAATGAGTTTGTTTGGTTTTAGGCTTACTTACCCAAGATTGTTAATTTTATCTGATAAAATTTATTCAAACCAATTAAATTATTTTTCCAGGTTTGATAAATCTTTTATAAAATTTATTTTTCACAGGTTTTTCAGAATAGGCCTAATATTATGTTTTTACCTTTTAATTGAAACACTAAGGGGCCAATATTGTAAAATTGAATCAATAAAACCTGTTTGATATAATTTTGGGTAAGAGGATTAATTTTAGATAAAATGGTTTTAGTTTTGTAAAATAAGATTTATTGTTTATAAACCTTAGTTTTAAGTAAAAACCTTTTTTCGTCTAAAAGCTTTTTGGGTTCATAAAACAGTTTGTTTTTGAATCAGTTATAAAACCAAGTTTTGCGATAATTGAGACAAGATAATTTTAACGGATCCAGGTTTATTTTTCTCGTAATTATATTGCTTTTGTTGCGTATATACACATAATTGCGTGATTGCTTGAGAACTATATATGAATTTCAGTTTGATTTTACATATATATATACGTTATAGTATTTGCCAACTTAGACCCTTGACATATTCATGGGGAGGCCTGCGTGCCGTTTACAACCCCTTATGTAATAATGACCCTAGGATAGATTTTTCTTTTGGGATGACAAGGCCAGTGGGAGCTATTCTTCATCTTACCGGAATACTAACAAGCATGACGAAGCCAGTGGGAGCTACGCGAAGTTTTGAAGTTGTAGAAAAACTAGGTCATTATTGGTCCCTAGGAACAAAATTGGCAAATCCTATAATTATCTGTTTTACAATTGCGTAGTTGTTATAATTATCTGTGTGCATGATTAACTACGTAGAAGATACTAATAACTGTTAGTTTATTAGATATGTTTTAAAAGGAATTTTTTAAAACAAGAAGAAAATAGGTTTTATTAACTTTTCAATCGAAAACCTTTAAAGTGAAGCACTTTAATAAAACCTAGTGTATTGTTAAAAAAGAGCAAACTTGACAGAACAGTTAGCTTTTGTCAAGACAGAAAAGGTTATTGAAACATGTAGTTTCAATCAACCAGTACACTTTAAATCAGTTGGTTTCAATTAGCCGATATTTTAAACAGTTGGTTTAAAATAACATGAATATTTAAAACAGTTAGTTTAGAATATTAATTGCTCTTTATAACAACGTATAGATGATTGTTTTATATAAAAGGCTAAGTTGACAAAAACAGTTAGTTTTAATCAACTGGGTATGCTATTAAAACAGTCAGTTTTAATTAGCAAATAATTTTAAGAACAGTTGGTTTTAAAATTACATGTATGTTTGAAACAGTTAGTTTAAAACATAAAGGTAGCCTTTATAAACAATCAGTTTTTCAAAATCCTGGAAATAAAGTTTTTCAAAACCCCGAAAATCATAGATCAGTAGTGCAACCCATCTAGGGGCACCTTCGGCGTAAAGTACATAGGCGTTGTAAGTGATCACACATTCAACGTCTGTGTTCAAACTGAAGCTGAAGGGGTTACATAACTCTGCGAATTATCTCCGGGTGGTACCGGCCAGAGTATAGTAATCAGGTCCCCAAAATGGTGAGATCTGTTTTGGTTCTATAATGTTCACCGGGTGGTACCGGGCCAAAAAGCACTAAGAGGGACTAAAACATGCACAGGTAGTTGCCATGGTCCCGAAAAGATCTAGGAGTCATGTCAGTTAGATATGATTGGTAAAAGTCCTTACCTACCGAAATAAATACGGGTCTGGTGGAGCAAGAACATTACGCACATCAGGACGTATGAAATAAGGATCCTAGTCCAATAAATTGATCATTTAAGGGTTTATTGATATTTATTGGAAATTAGTCTATTTACAGTTGCTAAGACCAAAAGTTTTATTTTGTGTAGATGGCAAGCACTATTACCAGCACTAACAATCTTTCCCTCCGCTCTATCCTAGAGAAGGATAAGTTGACCGGCTCTAACTTTCTTGACTGGGAGCGCAATCTAATGATTGTGCTCAGACATGAAAGAAAGTGGTATGTGCTTGAAGAGCCACTTGGGGAGGCACCTCCGGCAAACGCTCCGGCTGCTGCCAGAAATGCCCACAAGAAACACTCAGATGATCTCCTTGATGTTGCCTGTCTGATGTTAGCAACTATGAGCCCAGATCTGCAAGCAGGGCTCATAAATACAAATGCTTACGACATGATCCGCCAGCTGAGGGACATGTTTCAGACTCAGGCTCGTACAGAGCGCTACGATGCCACCAAAGCATTCAATGAGTGCAAGATGGTAAAAGGAACATCAGTAAGTGACCATGTCATGAAAATGAAACGGCACTTAGATCATCTGGAGAGGCTGGGTCATCCTGTTCCGTTGCAGCTAGCAACTGACACCATACTCAATTCACTGTTGGAAGACTACAGGCCCTTTGTAGTCAACTACAACATGAACAACATGGAGAAAACAATAGCAGAATTGCACTCCATGCTCAAGACAGCTGAATTAAATATGGGGAACAAGAACAAAGACAAAGGATGTCTTGATGGTAAAAGACGGAGGGGTTAAAAAGAAAAATGGGCATGCTAGCACCAGCAAGGGAAAAGGACCAGTTCAGGTCATCCAGAGTGCACCCAAGAAAGGCAAAGGCAAGGGCAAGGGCAAGAAGGTTAAGCCAAACAAAGCTAGGACCGAGAATCGCTGCTTTATATGCAATGAGATCGGTCATTGGAGGCAAAACTGCCCTAAGCGTCATGAAGCAGGTATGTAAACCTCAGAAAATTCATGATTGCTTTGATTTGACACTTCTTACTTGTTAGCTTACAAGTATACTGATACCTAGAGCAAATGGTTATTGCAGGAAATCAGAAATGAAGTGAAGTGCCCAGGAGTTGCCAAGGATCAAAGCACGAGATAATTTAAGTCAAGACATTTTTGAATTTATAGTTTTAAAACAGTTATTTTGGGGGTTTATGTTTTAAACAATGTTTGGATAATTATATTTTATAATTCGATGGTTTTATTTTTCAAAAGTTATTGTCTTGACAAATATCTGATTGTGCTTAGTGTTTGTATGATCCTAGTTGTTGATGCCTGTTATAGTTACTTTAATGAAATTGAAGTAATTTGTATAAAAACTACCAAAACACACGAGATTCTATAGGAATGTGTTTTGAGAATAAAACATTTATGAATAATATTTTGTGATCCGAAAATAGAGAATTTAAGATATTAACACAGATAGTGTTAATAACAGCATTTATAAAACTAGAAAGATTCCAAGTTCTGGAATTAGAACAAATCCAGATAAGTTTTATAAAAGGAAATTCTCAGAATTAACTAATCAAGTTTGATCAAGTTTTATTCAAATGTTTTAAAAGGAGAATTTAGGATATTAACTCAGATAGCGTTAATAACAATATTTATGAAACTAGAAGAATTCCAAGGTTTGGAATTAGGATTTAACCAAATCCAGTTGAGTTTCATAAAAGGAAATTCTCAAAGTCCATTACTTAAAATTAGGATTGACTAATCAAAGTCTTGAATAAGTCAATAGTAAATTTTGAGTAATAGTTAGTTTTTATGCAAGCCAGTGGGAGCCCGATTATTCTCTATCTAGTCTAAGATGAAAGAATAAAAGACATAATTATTGATATATCTCGGAATTCATAAATCCAGATAGGATAAGAATTCATAAGATATAATTTACCCTTTTAGTTAAAAGGATAAAAGTTTCAAGACCCATGAAACAAAGGTCATGACTAACCTTAGAAATCAATAATTAAAGTGTTGGATTAAAATATAGGATTCCAGTAGATTTGCCAGGATTGCAAATGGAATCGGATTTCAGGTAGAAATCATTCATCTACACAGCAACTAAGGAAAGTTGCAGTCTTACATATTCAGGAACTGGAAGTGAGTCCAGGTCTCCGAGTTCATGGAATATGATAAAAGTCTAGTTATTGTTTTATAAAGTGTTTGCAGAACAATAATTAGCAGATACAAGTAGATCGTACGAACAGACTTGTATTTTTGGTTATCACTTTGATTAAAATGGTAAACTTTAATCAAAGGGTTTAAACTGAAGATGGGTGATACTTCATTTTAGACCAGTATTTAACAAATGTTAAATAGATAAAATGAAAGTTGTTAAAAGAAAAGACATTCAAACTTGTTATTATTACAGCGTGTAATATGGACTATACAAGATTGATTTCTTTATCACTTTCACATTTTGCATGTTTTAATTAATCCAGGAATGAAACTAGTTTCCAGTTTTCATTCAAAATCTGTCCGTGACAACTTATCAATGTGGGAGCATGATAAGGTGTTAAAGTCATTGTGAACTTTTAGGTAGTTATGATCAGTTGCTGAATAACAGCTACAAGTGTTGTAGACTAAAAGTTGCACAGATATTTGATAGAGTAGCAAATATCGGACGTGATCCGCGGTTGAGATTGCTTCTTGGAGTAAAGTCATAAGTGAATCTCACAGTGGTTGTCCCTATCACCTGAGGTATCTGATTTGATATCATGAGGACTACTGAATTCTTAGTGCACTCAACCGCTACGCCGTGACAGGGTGGCTATAAAAGGTGTAACTAGATTCAGCGGAAGCCGTGGTGTTAAAGGCAGGTATGCAAGATGGGATTTGCACCTCTTCTCAGAAGAGAGATATTTCTGGGCCCATCTTGACTGACTAAGTACACTGATGAAGTGCATGGCCATGCCCAAACGAACTGATTAGTTCTTTGTCGTTTACCTATCAGTAAAAGTCAGATAATCAAGAAAACAGAATCTTGAGTATTTAGAGTTGACACCTTCCAAGCTCATACTCACAGATGAAATATCGCGATGCAAAGGGAAAAGCCAAGATATACCCAATCAATGAACAGTAGTTTCATAGATACCAATTCCTCACGGAATGTTTATATCACCAAATCTGGGTATAAGAGTTCTTGTAACCTGGTCAGCCTAAGTGCCTGTCTAGGGGCCTCCTTAGGTCAGTGTAATCAAAGGTGGTATTGCCAACTTGCACAAGTGGGAGTCTGTTAGGAATTATGTGCAGAGTTGACAAACCAAGTGATTATACAATCCAATGTTACAAGACACTTGAGGGTCACACCTGTGAGAACCTATAAGTCGAACAAGTTAGTTGAAATCCCGAAATGGAGAGTTAGGATTTATAATAGTATATTATAAATCTATTGGGTAATTTCAGTCAGAATTACCAAAGTTGGAGGGTTATTAATTAATTAGGATATTATATATTTATTGAGATAAATAAATATATAATAGTTAATTAATAAAGTTTTTATATATTAGATAAATATATAAATCATAATTATCGTATGCAAATTCTTTTCCAGCTAATTAAATAAGGAAAGGATTTGAGATAATTATTATAAGGAAACTGGATTCCTTACAAACTGTATTTTTCCTCCATATAAATAAAGCCTATGGGTTAAGGAAAAACATTAAGCTTTTTCAGTTGAAAAATCAGTTTTCTGTCCCCTCCTCCTCTCTCCCAAAACCGGCGCACAAACCCCCCCCCCCCTTCGGGTCGTTTTTGTTGTTCGGGTTTCACAGTTCTGCTAGAGGAACGTTCGTTGGTTGATTACAGGTGGACTATCATCAAGCAATCCAGGTAAATTAATCTAACCTAATCCTTTAGGTTTAGAGCTACAAACGATTAAGATCATTAGGCTTTAATGGGTTTTTAGCTTTTATCGCTTCCGCATGTTTAGATCAGAAACAACGTGTTTCTGATCACGTGGGTTTTAACAGTTTGTTTTAAACCTACGAGATATATCAAACCAGCGAGGTTTCGATAGATCTGAGATAATCCTCGGATCAGTTTGATCCGAGGATACCCACAAAAACCCATCAAAAAGAGCAAGAGATTCATTGAATTCAGGATCTTCTGACATGTCAGAGTCAGAAGATTCTAATTCAGTAATAGTTACTGAAGAAGAAGTGGCAATAGTAGGAACTGAGTCAGAGACCAATGCAACAGAGTTGCTTTTGGTGTCTTTAGAGTCTCTTATGAGATTCTTTTTCAGTTTCTTCTGTTGTTCTCGGTTAAGAAGAATACCGTACAGCTCACTTAGTGTGAGTGTCTTTATGTCCTTTGACATAGTTAAGCAGGAGCTGTAAATTTCCCAATGTTCAGGAAGAGCTTCCATGAACTTGGTAACCACCTCAGAGTTAGAGTAGGTAGTACCGATAGTCTTCAGATCAATCAGAAGACAGTTGAATCTCTGATGTAGCTGGGAGAGGGTTTCATCCTTTTGATGAATAAAGCTTTCATACTGTCGAACCAAGAAAATCTTTCTTGATTCCATGAGAACAGCAGTACCTTCATATTGAACACAGAGAGTGTCCCATATCTCCTTAGCAGAGCGAAGGTGACAGACAGAGTGGAATACATCGTCAGGAAGTGACATGGCAATGAGAGACCTAGCCTTAGTGTCAATGTTGACCAGGCGTCTGTCTTCATCATTCCAGTCAGTTACGGGCTTTACCAGCTGCCTTTCAGGAACAGCTGGTTGGCCAGCAGCAGCAGGAATGGGGTGGACGGTTTGTGTAGGCACATGTGGTCCATTTTCCAGAAAGTATGGAATCTGGGGATCAGAACCAGAGAGAAAGAGTTCCATCCTGGTTTTCCAAAGAGAGAAGTTGTCTTTGTTGAACCGAGGAGGCTTTCCAGCAGAGCCGGTATCAAAGTAGTTATCCTTAGCTTGAAGAGCCATAGAATAAGAAGAGAGGATCACAAGATTTTTCTAAGAAGAAAATGAGAGCTTGTATCTGCTCTGATACCACTTGTTGGTCCCAAGTAGGTGACCTTCAAGCTAGGATAGTGTTTGGGATTATAGAAGGGGGGGGGGGTTGAATATAATCACACAATTTTTCACTTTTAAATTCTTGTTATATTAACAATATGAATTTACAGATTGTTGCGGAAATAGAAAAGACAAATAGTCTAAACTAAACAATCTAAGTTCTTTCACTATGCACTAAGTGAGAAGATGTAAGAAAGAAAGATAGAGGAGAATAAGAAAAGAAAGGACTTGAGTATTTTTGGATGTAGAAGATGTATGGAGAAAATCTTCTCCACGTCCAATTTATACTTCATGCATTAAATGCATGCAGACCTACTTTTGTGACGTGTCACGCTGTAGTTGGTCTGTTGTACTATTTACTATAAACAAATACTCTTTGCATGGTGTGCAAAAGGAGTATGTTTGTAAACAGTTGCCTTGAGGTCTGATAAGTACGGATGGAACAGTAAAGAGACTGTCCTTATGTACTATTGTGTCAGTAAAGGCGGATAATCCTTTTGTGCATTAGACTAAGACATTTTTCTAATCCTTCAGGAGCAGGATACTGATCAGTGACTAGGGTCCTGATACTGATGAAGCTCAGGGTCACTTGTATCCTGTTGAGTCTTCAGGATGTCATACGATATTGAGCAGCCTGCTATCACTGAGTTCCGTCTTCAGATCACGAGCATGCTGTTCCTGTCATCAGCTATTTCTTCGACGTCGCTGATGGTTCTTTGTGTATGAACTTAATGTCTTCAGGAGGTCTTCACTTCAGTGGATAGGATCAGTCGACTGCAGAACAGACTCGTTCGTCTCCTGATCCTGATCCTGATTACTATAAAATTAAGTTACAGCATAAGTAACATGGAGTAACACTGAACAGATTCAGTGATAATTCCTCAAGCTATAACAGAAGCAAAAACCTATTCACTAAGTAAAGATTCAGGATCATTATCATTTCATCAGGTCTTAGGAGAGCTGGATCAACATGTCCCTTCGTCTCTTATGAGCACGAAGCTATCCCCTAGTCTCTCACAAGAACAAGGTTGTCCAAACAACATAAAAACGTGCCATCACATACAAATACGAATCATATAACAAATGTACAAGTTAGTGTAACTCACCTGAATCGCGACAATTAAAAGAATTCGCAGAGCAAACAAAGATCTATTTCGACCTCTTTCAACTAAAACCTAAATTTATAAATTCTTGACAGCAGGTTAAAGACTCTTTCTCGACCTAGAAAGTTGTTTAAAATAGTCCTAAGGAAACCGCTAGGCTGACCTTCGATTCGAGACCGAACGAAGCACGAAATGGAGGTCAATGGGCGGGGATAAGGTCTGGTGCGACCCTGCCCGCACTGCAACACGCATCTCCAATTAATCAGTAGTCCGCACGGGTTATGTCGCGTAGTACCCCAGCCCGTTGGATTAACAAGCACCGCACGACGTTGTCGCAGCCTAACTCGCACCGTGGCCCGCATCGGGCACTTCTGTGATGCCCAAATACGGTTTTTCGCATAATCTCGACCCCGAATGACCCCTAATCAATTTCAAGCCATAAAACCTTAATATCAACTCTTCTTAATCCAAATTTTGACCTATATTAACCACATTAATGTATTTTAGTCCCTTTTTCGCCAACTTTTCTTCTAATGAATCTAAAGACATAAATCAATAAATCAACAACTAAACTATCTAGGGTTTAAGATAGAAGTCTTACCTCTTAGATTCACAAATCTCCTAAAATCCTATGCGCAACAAATGTATCCGACACAATGAACTGGGTATCCGCTACGATAGCGCTTTTTCCGGCATTTCACGAGGCCGTGCGGTCGCCGATGGGATCTTCTAGGGGCTGAATTTGCTGAGAGAAAGTGAGAGGCTAAGGTTTTATTTTTCTTTTACTAATGAGGGATTAAGATGAAATCAAGGGTTTATATACTCGGGCCGATCTAAGCACTTAACCCTAAGCCCATTTATCCCTTAAGACCCAACCATAAAGTCTTTTATTCAATTAACCCCTTTTATTATTTACGCTTAAAATTTCTAAAAGAAGCTTACGACAAATAAACAAATAAATAAGTAAAAATGAGATGTTACAACTCCCCCCCACTTACAAAATTTCGTCCCCAAAATTTATTCGAAGAATAGCTCGAGGTGATTCCTCTATCTTCGCTTCTGGCTCCCAAATCCACATTGATCCTTGTCGATGTTGCCATTAAACTTTGACAATTTCGATCTCTTTGTTGCGTAAGGTCTTCGTCTTCTGCTCTAGTACCGCTGTCGGCTTCTCCACATAATTTAACCCTTCATCGACCTAAATATTATTCAAGGGCACATAGGTGGTCTCATCGACCAACATTTTCGCTGCCGAGACACGTGAAATCTATTGTGGATCTGACTGAGTGGCTCTGGCAATTCCAGGTGATACGCCACCTTTTCAACACGGACGACGATCCGAAACGACCCAATAAACCTGGGTCCTAACTTGCCTTGCTTTATGAACCGGATCACTCCTTTCCAGGGAGACACTTTTAGTAAAATAGAGTCTCCAACCTGGAACTCTAAATCTGATCGTCGCTTTTCAGCATAGCTTTTCTGGCGGCTCTGAGCTGTTCGTAGCCGATTATCTCGATGCTTCCCAGCACCCGTTGACTGACTTCACCCCAGCATATTGGGTTATAGTGGGTTAACCAAGTAGCATCAACACAATGCTCATTTTCATTCCCATTTTCCTACATTCCCATTTTCATTTTCATTTTCATTCTCATTCCCTAAAATGAACCAAACACTCCCTTAGTTTTTGCCTAAAATATTTGAGAAATTATATTCTAACAAAACAAGAAACTGAGTGATTAGAAAATTATGCATTAAGACCATATATGGTATCATAATCTTATGAAAATACTTGACCTTTAGAGACTACATCATGACCCTATCCATTTTAAAAACATAAACATTCATACTAACTTGTATTTAATTCGACTAATCTCATGAGTCTCTAAAATTAACATTTGGGAAGATTTCTATTGAACAGAGAAACTCAAACCCCAACATGATGCATGAACATATGAGTTGCCCTAAAATCATAAATTCTAATATTCGAACATGGACCTCTCCCAAATGTGTGGTGAAAATACATAATATTTTATAATATGAAAATAGATAAAATCGTGTGGAGATTGATATGGCATATTAAATTGTCAAGTAATAATGATCATAATTAAGCTCTTTACGTAATATCAAAAAATCTAAACAACAAAACCCTTACAAAAATGACAACTGAACCAACATTATTATGAAATAACAAGTCATATTGTTAAAATTTAATACTTAATACTGATTATGCACAATAGTTCCTAAAAACGACACCTAAACCTCCACTTTCATGATAAAGCAAGATGTATTAAGAATTAAGGGTTCCTTGAATAATTATATTGTTAACTTTATGGTTAACTAAATAATATGCATATTAAAATATTGAAAAACATTAAACTCTATATCGGAGTAATGATTTTTAACCACCATACTTACAATTTCATTAAGTGGTAATAAATGCAAATTAACTAATGCTACTCACGACTTGTAAATTTAATACTTAGTTAGCATTTAACGAAGTAAAGTAGTTTACTCATAAAAAAAGTGAATATAATAATAGGAAAGCTAGCATTCTAAAAAATAGATTTGTTTGAGGGGTGAGCATCGGAACCGGTTACCCGCCTTTGGAACCGGAACCGCCTTGGAACCGTTGGTTCCGAAACCGGAACCGATGTAATCGGTCCCGGTTCCGATTTCTAAAATACGGAACCGATCGGGACGGGTTCCGGTTCCGGTTCTGGTTCTCATTTTTTGAAACCGCTAACCGCCGGAACCGGTTTCGTTATGTTTTAATAAAAATAATTTTATATGTTTCTTATATTTAATTAAATAAAAATTGAAATTATTATTTTGATTTTTACAAATGCATACTTACACGTATAAACTTATGACCACTTTCTTCATTCAATTTATCTATCATCTTTTTTCAATATTTTTTATATCGTATTTATCATTTCAAGTTATGTTTTTTATTTTCTTTTCATTTCAAAAAATGTTTGTAATTCTTTATATAAATATTAGTTTTTAGTTTATTGGATAAATTTTCATCGTTTGTAGTATTTGTTTCGTTATGTTAGGACTATATAATAACTTATAATTACATTTTATAGCATAAAACGAAAAATATATATATAAAAAAATTTAGAAACCGGGTACCCGGTTTTGGAACCGGAACCGGCGGTTCCGGGACCGGTTCCCAAATATAAAGAACCGGTGCAACCGGTTCTGGTTCGGTTCCTTCATCCTAGGACCGCTGGTTCCGATTCCATGAAGTTTAGGCGGGTACCCGATTTTACTCACCCCTAAATTTTGTTTCATAAAACAAAGAGTAAAAAACATCAAATTTAACACCTACAATAAACACATTTTAACTTTAGAAAAATTTTTTTTTTTTCTTAAAGTATGTAATACTCATTTATATTATTAAAATATATTAAAAAAATTTATTAATAAACTTTTACCTGTTATATAAAATAATTCGATTTTCAATAATAAAAACAACGAAAACAACTCTCTCTTTTAATCATTTAACTTTAAAGTGTTCTTCAAATTAAATAGATATGTGTTGTTTATGTTCTTTTTTATATTGTCTTTATTTAAACAGAATATTTTTTTGGAGAAAAAATTTATATTACAATTTTTATTTTCTCAATTTCAAAATATATGTCAAGAGGTCTAATAATTCATTATAAGATCTTAGTATCAATCAAAACATGCTCATTTAAAAAGAAAATTAGAGTGAATTGTGGATTTGGTCCCCATGGTTTAATGATTTTTTTGACCTTGGTCCCTAATGTATGTTTATCTTGGATATGGTCCTTGTGGTTTTCATTTCGTTTTGGCCATGGTCCCTCTAACTAACTTCTTCGTTAACTTCGTTAACCTAAGGACTAGTTTAGTAATTTTTCATTCTTTTGTTTTTTTCTTGTAAAAAACACAAACAATATTTTTAAACAAACAAATTCATATATATATATATATATGATGATATTAAAATAAATAAAATAAGAGCTTATTTTAAAATTTAATTTTTAACTAAATAATTAATTATATCACATATAATTTACGTGATTTTAATAGATTAAATCATAAAAACAAATCTTATTCATTCACTCTAAATAAAATAATAAAGGATTTTATGATTTGGTTTGTTTAAAACTTTAAATTAAAATTCTAGTTAAATGAAAACAATAAAATCATATCATTTCCATCATTTAAATAAAATAATAAAATTTAATGTATTTAATATAACTAATTGTTCAAAAAACTTAAATAATCATATACAAAATAAGAAAATTATCAATTTAATTACATTGCGTATATAAACATTATATGCATAAACACACATACTTACTCTTAGTGTCATTAAACCATATAATAGTATTTTGTTCTATATTTATTTAAAATTTTAAAAATATTGATTATATTAAACACATTTATTTTTATTATTTTATTCAAATAGTAGAAGATGATATGCTTTTATTGTTTTAATATAGCTAAAATTTTAATTTTAATCATTCAAATCATAATACTTTTAATACTTTATTTTTTTTTTTGTTCAAAAAGATCATCATACTTAATATTTTTTTGATTAGGGAGAATAAATTTAGATATTGTTTTATTTATTTAAATTAAAAAAGTAATTAAATTTGTATATGATATAATTTATTGTTTAATTTAAAAAATCAAATCTTAAAATAATCTCTTATTTTATTTATTTTGATATCATTATATATAGAGTAAATTATGGATTTGGTCCCTGTGGTTTTCAATTTTTTACTACTAAGGTCCTTAAACTTGATAAATTATGGATTTGGTCCCTATGGTATTCAATTTTGCACTACTAGGGTCCCTCAAGTTAACAGATTCCGTTAAGTAGGTTAAATCAAAGATAAAAAGACTAAAATACCCTATTTTGTCTTTTCCCCATTTGTCTTTTTATACCTACTTTTGACCAAAAGTGATCATTATTTTTTTAATATATTATACATATATATATATATATATATATACACCCACATATAATATAAAAATATATACACATATAAAAAAAACATACACATATATAGATATTATACACACACTTTTATATATGGTTGTTGCAAATTAAGGTTGGAGGTGGAGATGTGTTTGTTTCCATAAGGGATTGCCTTCCCCATCCATATATACATACATGTACACACAAATATATATAAATAATGTATGTATGTTACGTAACAAATGCCCAGATTCTTACCCCCATTCACTATTTCTTAATAACCCTTCCCCTTTTTACTTCATCCCCAATCCCAGATTTTATTAACACCCACCTTCCCTGTTTCATTTCAATTTCTATTTCAATTTCACCCAAAATTATTTTATACAATACATATATTATTTATATATGTTTGTATGTACATGCATGTATATATCGATGGGGAAGGCGACCCCTTATGAAAACAAAGACATCTCCACCTCCAACCTTAATTTGCAACAACCATGTATAAGAGTGTGTATGTATAATATGTATATATGTGTGTATGTTTTTTTTATGTATGTATGTATTTTTATATTATATGTGGGTGTATATATATGTATGTCATTTTGTGTGTATATATATATATGTATAATATATTAAAAAAATAATGATCACTTTTGGTCAAAAGTAGGTATAAAAAGACAAAAGGGGAAAAGACAAAATAGGGTATTTTAGTCTTTTTATCTTTGATTTAACCTACTTAACGGAATCTGTTAACTTGAGGGACCCTAGTAGTGCAAAATTGAATACCATAGGGACCAAATCCATAATTTATCAAGTTTAAGGACCTTAGTAGTAAAAAATTGAAAACCACAGGGACCAAATCCATAATTTACTCTTATATATAAATATATATATATGAATTTGTTTGTTTAAAAATATTGTTTTTGTTTTTTACAAGAAAAAGCAAAAGAATGAAAAATTACTAAAATAGTCCTTAAGTTAACGGACTTAACGAAGAAGTTAGTTAGAGGGACCATGGCCAAAACAAAATAAAAACCACAAGGACCGTATCCAAGATAAACATACATTAGGGACCATGGTCAAAAATATTATTAAACCACAGGGACCAAATCCACAATTTACTCAGAAAATTATGAGAAAAAGGAATAATTGATGTTAAATATTGTTTAGAATGTTTTTACTGTAAGAACAAATTATCTTATAGAAATTAAAATACAAATATAAAAAGTTTTTAAAGCTAGAAGGAGTTAGTATATTATTCTCAGAGTTTATATATAAAATTAGTCTATATGTGGAAAAAATGAATACCATATAAAACTATTAAGAGATATTAAAATAGATATATAATATATTAAAATTTCTGTAATTCCCTTGGTGGCATCCACTAATTCGGAACTTAATTTGAAACCCATATTTCGGCCTGAACGTTTTCTGGACGCCAATAATAACCAACGAATGGCAAGGGATTTTTCTTGTGCGAATTCTATTTCAATGGGAACTTGATGAGTCGTTCCACCTACACGTCTTGCTTTTACTGCTATAATTGGAGTTAATTAATCAACATATATTATAAAAAATAGTTAATATTATTAAACTTTCTTTAAGGATTTTTCTTTTGATCCCGCATCTCAATAGTCAATCCCATGAAAAATGAACAAATGTCATTATCATAATAGACGTGGAATGCTATCGGAAGTTGAGTTAACGATAAGAAGCTTAAGAAGTGAATCTAAACTATCGATCAATTTTAGTTTTATGCCGTCCCATAAATTGTGTTCTATAAGAAAATTGCTCTGATATTTTTTTAATTCATTTTATATTTGTGCATCTTATTCTAAGATACGTCTATTTCTCATCCAACATTAACTAACCATTTCTTACCATTTCTTATACTTGTCCCAAATATAATACTTCTTACATGCCAGAATCCAACCCTATCATAATATTGATATATAATTATTTTTTATTAAATTATAATATTTAAGAAAAAAGTAAATATGTTAGTTTCTTTTTGCCTAAAATCGCACATGCTTCACTTGAAGAAGATGTATTTCAGCATAACTACGCGGTGATCGGTCCACTTATTTCTATAATTATTCTATCTTCCTCTTTTCAAAATAATAAGCTTAAAAAATATAAAATACATCATATTTCGATTTAATTTTAATTTTATTTTTATATAAAAGACATTATCACATCTAAACTTCCAAACAAATTTTTTTTAAAATACATTTACAAACAGAAATTATTAAACAAAATAGAGTCAGATTAAGCTTTTAAATTCCGTGCGTAGCAAGTACTCAGGCTGGGCGGGCTCCGGTACGCTTGCTGGCGGGCTGCGGCTAGGGCGCTGTCTCCACACCGTCTACCCGCTTTCTCCCTCTCTCGCATTATCTCTTTTTTTCTCTTTGTTTTTTTCGTATTGTATTGGGCATTTGGTTTGGGAGGGTTCGAGTAATAAACAGATAGGAGACTTATTATGGGGTTATGAAAAATCTAATTTAGTGCTGATGTGGCAGTAAGGTTGAAAGGGCTGAGAGGGTTCTACTAGGCAAAGCTTAAAGATAAATACAACTAATTTAAAGATAAAAACAAAAAAAGAAAATCTTTGACAAATACGGTGGTTGGAACAATCAGGCAGTGAGAGAGTGATTTGTTTTCAAACAAAATACTCTCTCTCTCTCTCTATCTCTCACTCACCCCAAAAAGCTACAAGTTCATGTTATTGTGACCAAAATGGCTGATTATTATTAGTGCAGACTTTTTCTATATCATCTGCATCTTTCTTTCTTTCTTTCTCTTTCTCCTTATCTCTCTCTGCAACACAAGGAGAAAAAAAAAAGACATCAAAGTGGCCTTTTCTTTTAATCCTTTTAGTAAAGTTCATAACTTTAAACCTCCTTTTTTTCTTCATGTTTTTGCTTCAATTGGGTGCTGTTAAATATTTACTCTATTCCATGAATCATGTGTAACTTCCCTTTATATTTATTATATTTCTAACTTACATGCATTTCTCAACTTTTTTTAGAAAAAAACAACTCTTATCTATTGATAATACCCTTTTGTGTTCTTCATCTAAACCTTTATTTCTTCAACTAAAGCTTTCTTTAGAGTTTGATGAAGATCTGAACAAGTGGGGTTCCAACTTTCTTTATATATTTATATATACAGCAGCTGCTTGCTAGCTGTTCATAAGACTTTGATTTCAATGTTTTCTTGATTTGATGTTGGAATCAAGAATTCAAGATGCAAGAACTTGTGTGTGTGTTTTGAGTGTGCCAGTGTGTGTGTGTGTGTTTATAATCAAGAATCTAGTTTGCATTATGGGTTATATGACCTACAAATATTATATGCTTTTCTTTTAATAATACTTTGAATCATTATTAAAAGTGAATCTACTTTATTAGAATACTTTTATCTCTATGGCTACTACCCATAATTCTCATAAACAAATTGGATGTCTGATCTTCAATTATGAAACTTATAATCAAGGAATCATTTCCTTCTTAGATTTTACACCTTTTACCATTTAAAAAATCCACTTTCTTGCATATATATGTTACTATTATTCCATCATGGGTGGGTGGGTAGCTTAATGATTTGAATCCTGATCTAGAAATTAAAACTAATTTATCTGATCACTGATCTAGCTACCAATCAAGATATTGAAATTGGTGTGGGTTTTATTTATGCAGAAATAGTTTTTTGATGAGAGAGATCTGATGAAGTAAAGGATGCCCCTAACCAGCTATGGTTTGCACTGCAAATGATTTATTGGGGTGGAAGGACTTTCCAAAGGGTCTTAGAGTCTTGCTCCTTGATCAAGAAGTGGATTCTGCTGCTGAAATAAGATCAAAACTTGAAGAAATGGGTTATTCTGGTTAGTTTTTTATTTTTTTTATTTTTCTTTTTTAACTCCAAAACTGTTCTTCATTTGTTCAGTTTTTGAATTTTTTAGTAGATCTTTTACTGTATACTTTGAGCTCTTCAGACTGTCTGATGCATGTGTTTTGCAAGATAATAATAATAATAATAACAACTTAAAGAAACTATCATTTTTCAAGTGGTAATTAGCAGGATTACGTTTGTATTTCAGCAGCCTATAAATATTTTGTCTGCATATGTAGACTGTAGTAGGGCTGTAGATTTTTTTCTTTTACCAAACACTTATTTCCTCCTATTGGGTAACAAACCACTTATTGTTTTTTTCGGGTGTTTACCAATAATCTTATTATGCCATGCTGATGATCGAGAATCCTACCTGATAAATTAAGGGGTTGTTTGTTTTATTATAAATACCTCTTAAAACCTTTTTAAGTCTAAAATTAAGAGGTTTGAAAACTTAAGACTGTTTGTTTTATTTTTAAGAAAAGGTATGCAAACCTCTTATTGTCCTCTAACATTCTAAGAGGTGCACCATCCACCTCTTGTTTTCTAAATATGAAATCAGGCTTCTGACCTCTTAAAAAAACAAATGACACCTAAGTAAGACTGGTGATATTTACTTGCTATGTGTTGGTAAATGGCCACTAACTTTGCGTTTAACATGTGCAGTTTCTACGTTCTTTAGCGAGGATGAAGCATTATCGGCCATATCAGACGACTCAAAAGGCTTCCATGTAGCAATAGTAGAGGTATATTCAATTTCCACCAAGATAATAAGCATGAAACAGACTGATCGAAGTTTATGGGCGAAGGTCTTTACATCGTTACATTTTGTCACAGGTGAGAGCAGAGAATGAAGATCAAAGGTTTAAGTTTCTTGAAAATGCTAAAGACTTGCCTACAATCAGTATGTCACATGAACCACTAATAGTATCTTTTGTACAAAAAAATTCTTTATTTCCCTTTTGTTTCGATCATAAACTTGGAGTTTATTCTGTTCTGATTGCAGTGACTTCGGATGTGAATTGCCTCAGTACCATGATGAAGTGCATAGCGGTGAGTTTTCTTCGTCATCAGATCGTTTTACACAACTTTCCATCTCAAAACCAACTTTCCTTGGGCCATTTTACAACTTCATCTAACTTATCAGCCAATTTTCTTTTTTACCACATGACTTGCCTATAAAAGGAAGGTCACCCCTCATTTGTAACACATCTTTTAAAAGAAAAATCTTTTTCTAAAAATCACTCTCATCTCTCTTATTTATTCTCTTTAGTTCTTAGCGATTCTTGAGTTTTGTAACCTTAGCTCCACCGGTCCTCCTCTAAACAGTTTGCTAAACATAGCCTTAATTTTGATTAATCATTCATTATAATAACATAGTGTTTTGTGATGTAGCTTGGTGCTGTTGAGTTCCTTGAGAAACCACTCTCAGAAGATAAACTTCGAAATATATGGCAACATGTGGCTCACAAGGTTGGTTTCACTACAACAAATCGAGTTTATAGGACATATAAAATGATTGCTTTATAGGACTTAAGTTTATAGTATCAAACAATTATGCATCCTACGTAAAAGTGTTGCAATAGGTATTTTAGTACGCTTTTGGACGTCTTAACTAGTCCTTTATGGCAATTTTGAAATAGAGTTTATATCAATTTTTTAAGAAGACATTATTTGCAAAAGTGTTTCATAAAAACAAACGTTATACAAAGAAGATTTATTTATATGACACTTCTCTAAGAAAACTTGTCGATATGCTCAAAAGTAGTTTATAAGCATATTGACTCTTTACACAAGACACACAATTGTTTGCTCCTATAAACATAATTTTTCGCTTCTATAAACCCAAGTTTCTTGTAGTGTTTAGTTTCTAGCCTGAAGTTTATAGAATAGTTTGGTTACCTTAATTTCAGTTATTTATGAGAAAACTTTGGGCAGGCATTTGCAGGACTTAAAGATCAATCTGAAAGATTGAAATCTGAGAAAGCTTTGGCTGCTTCTGTTCTAGAGGTTCAAACGGAACAAAAAGATATAAAGGAAGAATGTAACCAAAATCAAGATCATAACGACGAGGAGGTATCTGTCGAAAGTGACAAGTATCCGGCTCCTTCAACCCCACAGTTGAAGCAAGGCATGAGACTAGTTGATCATATTGGGGATTGTCAAGATCAAGATCAAGATCAAGATCATACTAACCGATCTACTGAAAAAGAGTGCGTAGATCATGATGGTGAATCTAAATTTGTCGAAACTACTTGTGATCATCTAGTTGTTGAACCTAATACTGACATGAACTTGGCCAAGAGTTTGGAAGAGGGTATTGACAAGCCTTCAAGTGATGATCAATGTTGTTTAGATTCTAAGAATGATGGTAAGAAAGGAAATGAAGCATCTGAGCATCGTCCTAATTCACGCGGGACTAAATCTAATCGAAGAAAGATAAAGGTAAGATAATGGTTGATGAGAGCATTCCAAGTAATCTTGATCATTTTTTATGTTTTGGAATCTCCCTTGTTTCCTCTAAGGCTTTTTTGGAGAGTAAGATTAATAGGGTTCCCTTATTTCCTCTAAAAGGCCAACGTCTACCACTCTAAGGACTCGACAATTTGGGACATTTTGTGCCCGTTTAGCCTCCATTGGAAGGGGCATGTTGGATTCCATTTCTTCTCAATATATGTCAGAAACTCCATTTTTTCCTCAAGGGATCTTTTGGAGAGTTTTCTAAAGGGGTTACACATATTGTTAATTCACATGGTATCAAACCCAAGGTCTGCCGCTTCGGGATAATCCATGCCCGTTTACACTACTCCATTAGAGGGGGTGCATTGGATTCCACATTGGCTAATCTTAGACCAACATCCCTTCTCTCATTTTTGTAGAGTAATCTAATGGGGTTCCACATATTATGATAGTTGCCTTTTATGTCTAGATTATTTATAATTATAATGGATATATATGTTTCAGGTAGATTGGACTTCTGAACTACACAAGAAATTCGTACAAGCCGTAGAGCAACTTGGTGTAGATCAAGCCATACCTTCTCGTATATTAGAACTTATGAACGTGGAGGGTTTGACTCGGCATAACGTAGCAAGTCATCTACAGGTTAGCCTAACCATCTTGTTAAGGGCACACATGCTCTCCATGAGCATTTGTGCTCTATTTTTAATATATTTTGAAGTATATAATATTGGTGGCATTTGAATCTTGACCTCCTGTCTACCGGCTCATAATCTGGGTACCACTGGACCAATGACCTTTTAACGGGTTCTAGTGTGTGGAGTCGTGAGTGCTTGTATCTATAACCAAACATATCTTTGCTTCATGATTCAACCAGAAATACAGATTACAACGGCGGCACATCTTGCCAAAGGAAAGCGGGCGAAAATGGCCTCAAACTAGACATTCGACGCCAAGAAGCTACTATCCACAAAAGCCGATTGTGGCCTACCCTCCATATCATTCTAACCATGCCCTACCCGGCAGCCAAGTCTATCCTGCTTGGCCACCTCCACACGCGTACCCTCCTCCACCTCAGATGTGGGGCTCACCGTATTATCCAGCATGGCAGTCTTCCGAAAGTTGGCTGTGGAATCCTTATTCGGGGGTAAACATTTCTTTTTCTTGTTATCTAAATGGAACATCGCTAGATGCTGACTTATCAAAACCTGTATGTATGTTGGAACCTTTCCTCGCTCTACAAAGGGCTCTTTTTGGGAATAAAAGTCTCATTTCCCAAAAACTCTTCACCGTCCACCAATCATGTGTTAGAATATCAACAGTCTATTGAAGAGAGAGAATAACGAGACGAATTAAATAAAGTGATGATGTGTTTGCACACACGATTGGTGGGGACATGGAGAAAGATTATTATTCCTATTTTGGATAGATAAGTTAAAGAGGTTCCACATATCCTAACACTACAATGCATAAGAAAATGCCTTAGAGATACAAAGATGTTAAAAGAAA
Organism: Centaurea solstitialis; assembly: GCA_030169165.1. NCBI lineage: Eukaryota > Viridiplantae > Streptophyta > Magnoliopsida > Asterales > Asteraceae > Centaurea > Centaurea solstitialis. The sequence goes on along the minus strand of CM058042.1, from coordinate 25,739,907 downwards.
AAGATGGTCTTTTCCCGATTTTAATTTGTCAAACTTGATATGTTTTATTACAATGTTGTAGGTACCGGCTGATGCATGGGGCTGCCCGACCGTACCAACTTTTCCTCCGGTGGGCATGCTCTTTGTGATTATTTATTTGCACACTAAGGGGTGTTCGGGAGTGTGTTTGATAATAAGCACTTATCTGCTTATCAACTTTCCCAAAAAGTTGAACTTTTTTGCCTTCTCAAAAAGAATCCCATCTAAACACTTCAAAACAGCTTATTCCTTTCCTGAAAAGCTAATAAATCATAAGCACTCCCTAACACCCCTGATTAATTGACTTCTATTCTGAAAATGTACTAAAAAGATTATTTGGGGAAAATGCAGAATGTCTCACAATTTCAGGCCAGGGATACAATACCCACTAGCCACCAAAGCATCCCCAAGAATTCAAATGACCATTTTCCGGTATGGATTTCCACTCTATCTGTAAATAGATCAGCATTGACTTTTATGGTCAAACATACTACTTTTCAAATTTGGAATTCCAGAAAATCATGTTAAACAGTATAACAAAGTTAGATTAACATCATACTATCATCATCAAGATGGAAGCCAAACCTAATAATTGTTACTCCTAATGTATGACCTTCAAAAAGTAAAAATTTCTTTTGATGAATTCAACATTAACTATATTATTACAATATTTTATAAATTTATCATCCTAATACACTTTTTGGGTGCGTTTGGTTATCGAAAATATTCTATCATTCTATGAAAATTCCCAAGGAAAATGGAAATTTAGAAAATGCATTTGGTTCATTCAATTTTCAAAAAGTTTTCCAAGAAAATGAAATTCTTCTATTTTCTAGCTTCTATGTAAATTATAAAGCTGATTTTAGTAGTTTTTTTAAAGTTTTCTAAACGTGTTTTTCTAATATTTTAGCTTCTATGAAAATGTACTAAACTTCACCATTTCAACCAAACGTGTTTTCTATAATTTTCATAAAAAAACTGAAACTCAACTCAACTTTATTTTCTGAAACGGTTTTTTAGGAAAAATAAAACAATTTCCACAACCAAACACACCATTAATTTTTTTTTATAGAAAATGATGATAACTCAAGTCCTTGACTGAAATTTGGAGATCTGTATCTATTTTAGATGATCTGTTGGAGTAAAAAAAAAATATTTCTAAATCCTGAAAATCTTTACTTTAAAGAATCTATTGAAAATGCTCTAAGCAGGTCAAAGATGTCATGTTATATCCACAAATGAGTTCGTAGATCTCATTTTACTATCCATGTAGGACCCGTTATTACAGTAAAATTCAATAGTATACCTACCTGACTGCTTACATGCATGTGCATTTGCATTATTGTGACAATTGGAAAGGTACTATTTTGGATGTAGGGTGATGAAGTCATTGATAAGGTTGTGAAGGAAGCAATAAATAAGCCATGGCTACCATTGCCATTAGGCCTTAAACCACCTTCAACAGAGAGTGTCATTTATGAGCTCTCCAAGCAAGGGATCTCCCACCGTTCCTCCTCGGATCAACGGCTCTCGTTAAACGCCGACGTGTCCGCCACATCAGCCGTCGGGACCCACACCATTGATCAAATAAATTTTTTTTCTCCTATACATTGCCATTCACAAGAGTTCAATGTGGTTGTAAATAGATTCTAACTGAGACATTTTGCTTTTGTGGGCCCACATATTCTGCCTGTGGGACCCAAACATTTTGCCTGTGGGGCCCTATCTCTGGCCTTTGTGCAATAAAAGATTGTACATCTCTGAAGAGATTTGTCTAAAAGGGACTTGACAAAATGGTCCAAAATTTCCTCTTAATAATGTGGTACAGTTCAGAATTGATTTTTCCAGAGCAATAGTTGATCTTTCCAGGGCTAGAGTGTTTTAGTAACTTATACCTCATGCATCAAAAGTTGTACATTGTTCTGGATCGGTCAACTTCAACTCTGAACATAAAGGGAGAAAATTATGGAAGTCTTTGTGTATATAGTGGTGGTCTCCCTCACCAATTTGGATCGAATGGGATTCTTATCAAAACTTTAAAGGTAAGTATAGAAATTATTTATATAAAACATAATATAGATTATGCATTTTTATGAAAAAAATGTTAAGACATAAAATCTATGATGAATGTAGTTGCTTGATCTTCCTATAAATAATTAGCCTAGTTTTCGTTATAATTAACTTTGTTTTCGTTACTCATACGATAAATAGTATTAAAAGCGACAAATATGACTCGATATGTATAACTTGCTTTTGTTACTATATTTTAAAGGTATATACGGTCTTGTCTTGTTGGGGTGATAATGAAAACAAGGAAACATCTTAAGTTTACTTTGGCTTATCGATTATTAAAGTTAGAGATGAATGTAGTGCAGTTTGGAGATTGATCAAACATATACTTAGAAATTGCATTTTGCGACGCAGTTTATGCGGTTTGTAGAAAACGTGTAAATGAACGAGGTTACAGCAGTAGAGCTTGTGCTAAATAGAAGTGTAGACGGTGACTAACACAGTAGAATTAGAAATTATGTGAAATAGAAGCCAATGTGGCATGAACGGTTAATGTCATTTGTTTTATTAGTTGCAATCACAACAATCAAAATATATTTTTCTATAATGAAAGTTTGTGAAGTCAGATCCGCACAAGTAGGGGTGAGCATTAAGCCCGAATGGCCGATTCTTAGAACTGATAACCGGACCGTATTGGTAATACCGGTCCCGGTCCCGGTCCCGGTGGCGGTTTCGATCACGGTTTTCCAGTCAAAAACCCGGTTGGAATCGTATAAATATATTTTATGGTGTGATATTTTATGATAGGTCAAAAACATATTTTATTACCGCATTATTATTATTTTTACTTATTTAATTGTATGAAAGTCGACAACCATGAAATATAAAACATCTATAATATATATACAATATGTATGTATGTATATATAGATATATAAGATAGAGAGTTTATACAAGAACGATGAATTTTTTAACGACCGGTGTTTTTTTAAGTGTTCTTTGTCGGAATTATTGAATAACATAGTTGGAATTACATTGTTTTTTATTATAATAAGAATATTAAATTGTCTCCTAAACTTTCGGGCTGGTTCCGGTTTTTTACCCGTATATTTGGCACCGAACCCGGTTTGGAACCGGAACCGGAAATGGCCGATTTCTAGGACCGAGAACCGAACCGTATAGGTAATACCGGTTCCGGTGCCAGTCCCGGTTCGGTTCTGGTTCAGGCCGGTTTTTGCGGTCCCAATGCTCACCCCTTCGCACAAGTCACAAATGCTTTAAATTGTATAACTTAAACTTCAAACCCAAATTATCAAAACTCCTAGATCCTTTAATCGTTGTGATACTTATAATTAGGGGCAGCCGTGGGCCTAGGCCAAGAGGGTGACGGCCCAGGGCATCATCAAGTCTAGCCCAAATACCCATTAGTAGTTTCATTTTCACAATTTTTGGGCCATTTCTTTTAATTTTTTATTTTTTTACCGTTATGCATCATTCACTGGCTCGTTCATCTACCCAAACACAATAATATATTTTCTCGGCCTGCTTTATTTCCCAATAAAGAGTCCACCTTCAATCAGTCGCCTAATCGATCATATAAAACGGCTTAAGGCTACCACAAAAATCCAAATGATTGAAGAAAATCATCGAATCGATCATAGAGAACATCAATCGCTTGAACGATTTTGACTCACCTGCCTACCTTCGATTTCGATTTCCCCCGTTGTTTTTTGGTTGCATAATTAAAGGGCATTTTTTTGGCCTTTCACCATTGGCATCCAAAATCTCAGGACCATCCCTGCTTATAATATTTACTTATTTATAATATTACAAACTGACCCTATTTTCAAAGAGACTAAACGTTAATTATTACAAAATCACTTTTATGTAAAGCCACATATCACATAAACTAAAGTGGGAAATGTTGAATTTGCATGTGTTAAAAAGGCTTGAATTTATCAAGTGTTTATGGGCTTAGAAAATGAAGCAATAATGTTTGGTAGCAATAAATTAAATTAATGGCCAAGAAAGTTACAACTCACATTGATTGGCTTTTTAAAGTCATCACAATCACAAAGTTGAATATGACATGTCATATAAACTTATAATGGTACTCAATCTTTGTACCTTATCTTTTTTTGGGTGATGGTTGACTTAAAATAGCTAAATCTATAGTATCTGTTAATATTTATTAGATTTATTGACATGAGTTTGTTTAACTTCAATTTGAATAAATGGTATTCTATAAGAAGTCTAAAGGGTACAAGGATCTTTGTGAGTAAAAAACTTAATGGAACAAAGAATTTTGGTGAAAAAATCGGAATTTAGGTATGTAAAGTATAATAAAAGTCAAATAATCAAGTATATCAAACATTTTCACCTCATTTTATCTTATTGATAATAAGGCGGTACTCTATAATTCCTTTCCTTTGGAATGAATTCCATAAAAAGATTTTTTCAATTTTACTTGGCATAAACATAGTAGAGATAGGGAAATATTGCAAGCATAATAATAAAACAGTTAGTAATTAGCCACCAAACGATTATAATACCATACAATTACCAGGAAAAATACTAAATTATAATAGAGGAAGTGGAAATAAATTTCACTTTTGGTCCCCGGCATTTATGGTATTCTTGAAAGTGATACTTAAATTTCAGTAAAATAATTTGTCTCTAAGGTTTGATTTTGCTTTCAAAATAGTCTGTAGTCACTAATTCCGTTTAAAGGCTCCATTATAGCCAGAAGGAAAATCGTCAACAATGTTTTTGTCCCCTTTTGCAATACTTTTTATTATTTCTTATATATCTAAAAGTTATGAAACTTTAGTGACCAACTACTAATTAACTCCAAGATATATAACATATATAATATGCAGAGGTTTTATTTACAAACCACGTAATTCTAACAGATTATACAAAGTATTTACAACCTGGCAAAAAACGTTCTTGGTATTGACAAAGGTAAATTAAAAAATGTAGGTAACATTTAAAAAATTGTATTTGATTAAATTAAATTAAATTTATAGTAAGGAAAATTAATTTCCGCCAAATAAACATTGTTGGTATTGACGAAGCTATATTAACAATATATCCAATATTTAAAAAAGTGTATTTGATTTAATTTAATTTAATTCATAATCTCCTATATTATGAATTTGTACAAATATATATATATATATCACACTTTATAATCTGATGTGAAGCCTAGACTCCTAATAACTAGTTTAACACCAAATAATTGACAAATAAATACTTGTCCTACAAAACAATCAATCGTTGTAGCTATGGAAGTTCATCTACGATGACTACAAATTATTATGTTCACCTAAAGATTAAGGCTGTGTTTGGCAAAAATAAGATAGCTTATAAGCTAGTCCATCCAAACATATACTATAATCTAACTTTTTGAAACGCTACTTTGAGTAGCTTTTTGTAGTTTTTTTCAATTATACCCTTATTAATATTAATTATTAAATTCAAAGATACTCTTTTTGGTCATTTTACATACTCATAAGCTAGTTTTTGCCAAACATAATTTGTTCATAAGCTAGCTTATTAGCTAGTTTGCCAAACATAACCTAATCCGCATATGTAAACCACTTTTAAAACTAACAGTTAGAGAAAAAGAAATGGATAAGTCACATTCTTTGTTTAAGAAATTAGGATGCAATAAATGGGACTTTAGATCTTCAATCCCATGTGTAAGTTGGGCTTAATGGTCTAACTTTTATAATGAAAATATCGATTGTGAACTTTAGATTGGTTGGTGTCGAATGTGTGTATTAGTGTATATATACTTATAAAAATAAAATCTATGACATAGGTAATAATTTTTTTTAAATGGAACTCATATCCATGCATAAGTTTCTAGATGTATTATAACAAAATTGAGTCTAAAAAAATTTACATGTCATGATAGATTGATTTTTAGAAGTTAATTTATTAGAACTACATATTTTTGTGTTATAAAAGAGGATGCTTTTGGTCATGCATCTTTTGAGGCCATAATATTCATATACAAACTTGTAAGAAAAACCTTATAGTAAAAAATGGTTTACGGATTAACTTACTATCATAGAGAAGTTTTACAACGAAGCTACCATGATAGAATGGTACAGAGACTAGACGTGTAATCAACTCATATATTTTTTATCCTTACCAAAAAAAAAAAAACTTCTTACAAAAATGTTGGATTCATAGGGTTCTTTTTGGGTTGATAACAAAGATAACATGGAATCAGAGCCCAAGTAACATCCTTGAGAGAGAGAGAGAGAGGAGAGAGAGAGAGAGAGAGAGAGAGAGAGAGAGAGAGAGAGAGAGAGAGAGAGAGAGAGAGAGAGAGAGAGAGAGAGAGAGAGAGAGAGAGAGAGAGAGAGAGAGAGGAGAGAGAGAGAGAGGAGAGAGAGAGAGAGAGAGAGAGAGAGAGAGAGAGAGAGAGAGAGAGAGAGAGAGAGAGAGAGAGAGAGAGAGAGAGAGGAGAGAGAGAGAGAGAGAGAGAGAGAGAGAGAGAGAGAGAGAGAGAGAGGAGAGAGAGAGAGAGGAGAGAGAGGGGGGGTTAGGGATAGTATCTTGAATCGGAGTCAAATCCATAGTGTGGATGCGGCGATCTTTAGATGTATGGGCTGATCACATCGGTTAGAATCCTTAATTGGGCGTGGCATGGCGACAGATTAGTGGGTGCCCTAGTGAGCCGTAATTGCCGGGAACGGTAGTGGGTGCTTTGCTCTTTAAAGATAATAAAGATATCATAGATAGGTTTAATAAAATAAGGTTTATAATAAAGTAATCTATTTGAACACATTATTGTATTTAAAATGATCTATGTTTCATTTTTATAAAATAGTGAAATGGTTATATTTGTTTTTAAATTTATTATTTCACCAATATAATAAAGTTGTGTTTTTCATACTTAGAAAATTAGTATTTAGAGTTAATTACATATTTGGTCCCTATGGTTTGGTGGTTTTAACGCTCTGGGTTCCTCGATTGAAATAATTATGGGTTGGACCCTGTGGTATGCGTTTTATAACGCTCTGGGTCCCTCTGGTAGACGCCATCCATCTTTGCACCGTTAGGCCCATCATGTGCACAGCACATGATGGGTATTTTAGTCATTTTACTTTCAGGGACCAAATGTCTTATTTACTTTTCAGTAACCAAGGGACCAAATATGTAATTAACTCTCTTGTTATATAAATTTTGTATATATTCAATGTAGTCAACATCAAATCATCATCATCTTCTACATCTCATCATCATCTTTTACATCTCATCATCATCTTCTTGAAAAGACCTCCACCCCCATCACCACCACAACCCATCATCAACACCACCACCATCACCACCAAAACCCACCACCATCACCACCACCACCACCATAACCCACGGTCAACACCTAAGTTTACTAGTGCACTAAGTTTAAGTCTAGGTATTCTACGATCAACACCTAGTTCGCTTAAACTAAAGCTCTGATACCAACTTGTAACACCCCAAAAATCAGAGTGAACAAAAACTTTCATTTAAAAGAAAGTTGGTAATACAATGTACGCCAAGGCGTGAGCTCTTCCCAAAATGGGGTATAAAGTAATGCACAATTACAACGTCTATACTTTAAAGGAGTGGTATAATAACCAACAAGTCTAATTCCTAGTAAGGAAAAGACTACAGAAGGATCAATAGTTTCTACTATCATCTCGCGGTCTAGATGGACCGGTCTCTTCCCACATCCCCCAAAGCTCACTCTCAATCCCGGCACCTACTTGGGAACGGCGTCCCTTGTACCTGAGAGACACATCGACACCAAACAAGTGTTAGGCTAAAGGAGCCTAGTGAGTTGTACAAATAATACCATTCACGTAGAGTATATTAAAGCATGCGAGATATACAAGATCATACTAGCAACATAAATAGCATGTTAAACCGGTTTATTATTATCTTCGGAAACAGTGGGAGCGACCCACTTCCACCAACCAATGCCCCGACATTCACTACTTCCAAACACCTCGATGTCCCGAATTTAGCAAGGCAACATCATCCGAGGCCCGCGCACCAAGGAGCAACCCAATGGCCGGCGACATAGGGGCATTCCTATTTCAGAACCTCCCAAGACTGTTTGGTGTGGACACATTGCGTTGGTTCGTCCATGTTATTATCATATAGGATCGTGATACGGAATTTAGCATCGCGTCACGTCCATGGTGTTGCATACAAGACTTCGATACTGAATTTAGCATAGCATCTCGTCCATATTCTTTACATACACAACCTCGACACTGAATTTAGCATAGCGTCATTAACAGAGGTATTTATCGAGGGTCTCAAGCCCTTCACATCATTTCATATTTGCCAACATATTCGGATATCAAATCCCTTTTGTAAAATTCCATGGCACGTATACTTTCAAGTATTCCACATTAATACATTCATCCTACTAATTCATGGGTTTAACACATACCATGGTAGCATACGATAATCTACCGCACATATACAACCATATAATCTAAATCATTCATGTATGCATAGCTCATCATATGTTCATGGGAAGCTTTAAACTCAACATGACAAGTAATTCATACCAAACCCACATTTCATCCACAAAATCAAGCAAGGAATGTAAAATCATCAAGACGATGTGCCCTCAGTTTTAACAAAAAAGGTTTTAACAACTCACCTTGAGGCTTGTAAAGCCAAAAGCCTCAATTTTCACCAAAACCCTAGCTTAAAGCTTGAGAAATCACCTAAACTGATAAGGAGTTAAAACCTTGGATTAGTTCCAGATCTACGACATATAAGACTAGATATATACTTTAAAACCATATAGAGAACTCACCTTGAGGGTTTGTACCCAAAACCCCCAAATCCAAGATTTAGGTTAAATATGTGAACAACCTAAAATCAAGCAAATCAAACCTTAGGTTAGTTTTATAACTCCTATTATGTGGATTAACATACCTCAAGTGGTTTAGATAAGCTTACCTAGCTAAATCTTGAGTAGAAAACCCTAGATCTTGAAGAGCTCAAGCCTAGCAACAATGGAGGTGGAAGATGAGGTGAAAAAGATGAAGATAATGAAGATCAAACTTCCAACTCTTGCTACTTAACTAGCAATCCATTAATGGGATCTTGAAGATCTTTGAGAGAGAAGAATATAGGAAGAAGAATCAGCTCAAATGGATAAGAAATGAGAGAGTTATGTCTAAATGAAGTGAGGAAGGGTTTTAAACCCGTTTTCAGCTTTTCTCAGCTACCTAGCGATCGCTAGGCATGAAGGCTAGCGATCGCTAGCTGCCTTCTTCTCGGGGTCGCTAGCCTGGTCGCGAGCAAAGTCAGCAGATGTGTAATTTGTGCCTAGCGATCGCTAGGGTTGATAGCTAGCGATCGCTAGCACCTGGGCCATTTTGGTTCCATTTTGTTTCGGCCATAACTTCTTCGTTATAGCTCCGTTTTCGATTCCGAAAGAACCGTTGGACTGTAATTGGATTCTCTACCATTCTAAACCATAAAATATAGTTTTTGATCCAAAGTTCCATTTTCTAAATTTTATCCAAGAGTCGATATTACAACCGAAAATTACGGTGTTACAACATGCTTATCATAAAAACCTTTCATCTTCACCTACCTCCACCACCATCCACCTTTAACACCACCTACCTCCACCACCAACACCACCATCCACCACCACCACCCACCACCACATGCTCTCATAAAAACCTTTCATCTTCACCTACCTCCACCACCACCATCCACCTTTAACATCACCCACCTCCACCACCATCCACCTTTAACACCACCCGCCTCCACCACCACCCACCTCTAGCGCCACCCACTTCCACCACTGGCCTCCTTTTGATGCCTCACTCCGACGAACAGAAGGGACACCCCCTCCGTCACCCAGATCTGGAAGCCACCACCCACCTTAGTCATCGTCTTCAACTCCCTCCAGCGACTTCGTTACTAGGGTTTCCAAATCTGAAGCCACCACCCACTTTATTTCAAATTATTGGGTTTTTTTGTTCTTCAATGGATTGTGGGTTTTTTTGTTCAAATTGACTTATGCTTTATAGGATTTATGGCTCCATTTACGGTGGTGGTGGTGGTCTCGGAGAGCGGTGACTGACGGTGGAGGCGTGCGATGTTGGAGACGGCGGCGTTGGAAGCAGCCAGCGGATTTGGGCGGTTGTTGGAAATGGCCGGCGTTAGAAGCGGCCAGTGGCTGGTGGCTGCGATGGAGGATTTTGGTGAAGAATATGAGGTTTTCTGAAGAAGATAGAGAATATGAGATCGTGGGTTTAGGGTTGAGATGAATTATTTTTTTTGTTTTTGTGTTTAATGAGTGTATAATAAAGAGTGAATTACATTTTGGTCCATGAGCTTTTAATTAAAAATAAAGTGAATTACATGTTTGGTCCATGTGATTTTAATTGAAATTAAAAACATAAGTTAAATGACCAAAATACCCATCATGTGCCTTGCACATGATGGTCTAACGGAGCCATTTTGGATGGCGTTAGTTTCAGGGACCCAACACGTTATAAAACGGATACCACAGGGACCTAATCCATAATTATTTCAATCGAGGGACCCAAAGTGTTAAAACCACCAAACCACAGGGACCAAATCTGTAATTCACTCTAGTATTTATTTATGATTTCAGTTTATTCTATTTATGTATCTTTGATGCTCCTCCTGATTATAAATCTTGCCTCCGCCCCTACATGCACAACGTATTACACATATGTATGCATGCAAGCATACACAAATGTGTGTGTATATATCTATATGCATATGCACAAAACTAAGTAAAACAACTTCTATCACGTCTAAAAACATCCTATACATGGTTTCAGAAAGTATCATCATTAATTAGATATTCAATGTATCTCTACAAAACAATCGCCAAATAAACAAACAAATGTCTCAAGTATGTATGTATATATATACATACATATTTACATATAAAAATCAAATGTATCCAAAAGTTTCACTTTGAAATAAGTAAGGGGTAAGATGTAAGCAGAGCATATATATCTTCACCACTAAGGATCAAAAGGGTCATTTCAAGGGACCAATCGATTGACACGAGTAATAACCCCATGGATGACGACGAACAAGAAGGTGTAACATAAAAGCATTGCTATACCTATAACAAGTGTTCGTCATCCAGAGTTATTTCTTGACGTATGGTCAAATTCAGAGCTCGACGAAGCTTTTTAGGGTCAAACACTTCAACTTCAACCGAGAAAACCGAGCTGACAGGCCGATGATCAGACATTCTCGACTCCACTCTACCATAACTAACTTGTTTTATTCCTTTTCCCAGCCATAAAATACGATCACACCTGCATTTCACCACTTGATACATGATTAACTTCTTCATACAAAAATTTGACCTTTTTGAGGTCAAACCTATGATTTAAACTTCAAATCTTTATATAGAATTCTTAACAAAACCCATTCCGAATTATTTCATTTTGTACATGTTTTGATAAAGTGCGAATGGGTCTTCTAAAACTTTGTAATCTTCACTTAATAAGAGTCGAATTAGAAGTTTAAAAAGTAACTTATTTGACTTCAAAAGTCAAAACGTACCATGCAGGTGTTCTTCCTTTCTCCCCTTCTTTCGGTTTTTCACCTACATATCGATCCGAATTGATTTCGTACTTGTAAGTTGGCGGGAAGCCGATAACGCCTTCCTTCCATCCATCAAATATACGCCCTTTTCCTAGTTCTTTGTATAACTGCACGAGTAAAAAACAATCAATAAAGTTGAGTTATATAAATTTGCACTCGGATGGCTAGACATTAAAACATCCGAATATTAAACAAATCCAATATATAACGTCTTTTTGTCTATTTATTATTACCATGGAGCTTAAATACTTGAATTGTGGGTGTCCAAAAGAACATTGATCCTTAAAACATGTGGTAAGTTAAACTTTATATATACTTACAAATCTTGTTTACCTGATCGTTATAGAGCAGTTTGTCCCACTGCTTCTTGGCAACGAGCGATCTGACGTCTGCATCGGCTATATTTATACGGTAGTTTAAATCGCCAAACCAGAATATCCGACTGTAAATTGACAAAAACAAAGCCTCGTCAATTGAATAATAGACAACATACGGTGTGTGTAGACGAAAGTTCAGTTGTGAACTGAATTTTCATTGTGAACGTGATGATAGTTGAGAGCGCGCCACGTGGCATATGCAGTCTGAATAATCATATATTATGCAGACTGCATAACACAACTCAGTATTATGCAATCTGCATAATACTGAGTGTTGTGTTATTCAGTGTTATGCAGATTGCATAATACTGAGTCCCATGTTATGCAGTCTGCATAATACATGATAATTCAGACTGCATATGCCACGTGGCGCGCTCTAAGTTGTCCTCACGTTCGCAATGAAAAAGCAGTTCACATTTGAACCTTATATATATGTGTGTGAGTGAGTGTGTGTGTGTGGGGAAGAGTTCAAACGAGAACCCTTGCTATTTGCGAGACCGCGAAAAATCTTCGCCCATGTACAAAATCATATATGATTAATGCACAAAATCATATATGATTTAAATAGAAAGTTACATATATAATTCATGTACAGCATATATGATTCATTTATAAAATCACATGTACAAAAATCACATATATAATTGACTTACAAAATCATACATGATTTACATATAAAATCACATGGGTAAAATCACAGGTGATTCTGTACATGGTCCACTTCGCTTTTCTTCGTTAGTATTGAATCATATATGATTTTGTACATGGACGAAAGTTCTCGCATTCTCACAAATAGCGAGGGTTCCCGTTTGAACCTCCACCTATATATATTTATATATGGTCAAGTTCAAATGATAACTCATCTTTCATTGTCAAAGCGATGACAGCCGAGATCGCGCCATGTGTCACATTTAGTCTGCGCCACATGGCATATTTGGTCTGAATAACATGGTAATTAAGACTGAATATGGCACGTGACGCACTCTTGGTTGTCCTCACGGTCACAATGAAATTTGAGTTTGTAGCCGAACTTTCATCTATATATATATATATATGATAGTGTGAAAGATGCACGGAAGTAATTAACTTACTCATGAGATGGAATTGTTTGAGGTTGATCGGGGTCTAAAACCGATGAGAAGCGAGTACGTCTCAGGATCTCGATCACATTAGAGTTGCGCCTCTCATTATCCCAGTCTTTGTGTCCCGAGGTCAAATGACAACAAACAAAACATAATCGTGTTTGATGAAGAGACATGCTAACGGAAATCGATCCCTGAAACAAAATTAATCCATTATTCGTCATCTCTAAACCAAACGAACTTAAAAAGTAGGGTCTAAGACATCAATTACGTAAAGCCACATCATCTATTTATTAAAAAGGACGAATAAAAATATTAGTTTAAGTAACATTAAATATAATAATGGTGTGTGTCTTCATATGTGAGAAGGAGGTGACATGTAATTTTAAGATAACAAGTATTTATCTAGTATATGGGACAACACTTATTTATCTAGGATTAGTTGGTGGTGGGATGTATGCAAATTTTTATTTTACCTTAAAGATTCGGTAAATTAAAAATAAAACACGAAAACTAGTTATTTAACGTTAATGTTACAAGACGAACAACATTACCTTATTGCCCATATAGTGCAAAAGCCCGATGCCAACGGTCGACACTTTTACGTTGTTTATATGTCTTCTCAATCTTTTACGAACCCAAATCGAAATGTATATCCCCACCATCTGTTTACTCATGATTCGCACGTACCTATTACATAACAAGTTGTCTTAATTAATCGATCAATTTGGTTCTTTTCAATTCATGAACGGACCCGTTTGATACTTTGATACACCGATTAATCAATTGGGAGAAACAACATACCTACAAGATTTTCCGCCATTTTCAGCAGATGCGTTCTCGTGTTCGACATCATCTTCTTCCACTACTTGTTCGGACACATCGTAAAGAGAACCAACAACATTGGTCCGTTCCGGTTGCGCCGTGGTCCACGGCGAACCCAAGTCGCCCAAGCTATGGCGTGCCCTCCTCAACCCACCTAGATCGCCGACACGACTATCCACGGGATTTGTGAACCAATCGTTACGAACTCGATCTGAGTTACTTAATACCCTACGTAAGTTTTTCCCATTGTGTTTTACGTCCAATGCGTATTCCGGCCAATCTAGATCGTCGAATCTCTTAATTCCAATCATCGGATTCGTTTCTTCCGATTTGGGATTGGGAATGTTGTGTGAAAGGGGAGAGGTTGGTACGGTGTAGCTTTTGGGTAGGGTTGTGGGTTCTAGAGATTTGTTTAGCGATTTCCGAATGATGGCCTCCCATTTGCAAATCGGTGTTCGGGTCTCGGCTCCGAGGACGTTCCCGGCATTCAAAGGGACGACTTCTTGGAATCTGATGATAGATTTCTATTAGGATATACAGATTCTTAATTGTAGTAAAGATTGTTAGTAAAATGTTATTGTAAACCAACAATAAAGAACTAATGCACTTTCTAGTTAAAAAGTTAGAATCCTGAATTTATATATGGAAAATTCTAACGTATTAGATCAATTTGTGGGTTGAAGCATTAGGGGGGTTGTGGAATTTGATGGAATTGGAATCCATCGAATGAATTTGATTATGAATGAATTGAAATGGGATTTAATAAAATTTGCCCACGCGTTTGTGATCGGTAGCAATTCAATTCCTTCGCTAAATCAAAGGAGTGATAAATTATATTTGTGGAATCCAATGAAATTCAAATGATTCCATCAAGTCATTCTGCGAACCAAACATATTAACGAATTTGGTCAAAGGAATTTGCCATTCCAATTCCATCAATTCCTTTGAATTCCACCAACCAAAACACCCTCTAATGGTATTTCATACGGAGTTCCGGTAAATGAACACCAAACAATAACTAATTAACGAAGTACACGTATACTAATGAATTTATGAATAGAGTTAGTAGTTACCCGAGAATATATATATCGCTTGCTTCGTGCATACAAAGCCACTCGTCAATATCTAGGTCCTCATTCGGGAGTTTTCCCCCAACATTCCAAGTCCCAACCGTTACCCTGCAAAAAAATGGGCGTTATGATGTACGAAAATTTGTGACTATGAGGGAGGACACAACAAACAAAATGTTCATAATTCAATGAGTAGCTCAGCTGGTAAAATATTGGGTTTGCTCCTTAAGGGTTCTCAGTTTGATACACAGACGAGATTAGACAGGATTGAGATAGGTGGGTGAAATAATTGTGCAAAGATTAACTAGTTTTTAGTTTTTATTTCAACTATTTTGGTGGGACAAAAGATGTATTTTCGTTCAACTTAGTCATGTCCGGCCTCAGTTTAATGTCGTACCAAACATGCGACAACAAGTTTTTATTCTGTTATATCTCACATATCACATGCACAAAAACACAACCTAAGGTTACCGAAAACAAATGGTTGATTAGAGCCAAACCTCACATCTTTCGTATTAATATAATGAACTCGCATGGTCTCTGATTTCCCTCTCTTGTGTTTTGTAGTTGCTTTCGCAGGTGCTCCTAAAAACATACGACCATTAAAACGTTAGAATTAGATTATAATATCAATCGATCAATACGTAATTTCAACATGAAATTCCAAAGTTTAAAATGAATGATTAAACGAAACATATATGAAAAAATATAGTTACATGTTATTTAGCCATATGAGCTTCGTGATAAGCTATAATATTTAAATTCATGACCTCCTGAAAAGTACTTATACATTCATAAAAGTGACATTTTTATATTAATTAAATAGTGGCATATATATACATGTTAGAAGGTCACGGATTGAAAAAAAAAACCTTGATATAGGTCATTTAACTGATCCAAACGGTTTAAAAACAAACATGATAACGAATTAACGAAGTACGCGTATAATAATGACATGTTTCGCGAAGGACCCAACAACTAATTACCTTCTGAGATTTGGCTCGAGCATAAAGACATGTTCCTCTGCATTCGACAAGCATGCTCCTCGTTAAAATCCATTTGTTCGTCTTTAAGACACCAAAATCCAAACGGTTTAAAAACAAACATGATAACGAATTATTTAACACATCAAAAATCAACAAAGCTTTCAAACAACATATACCATCGGTTTCGCTATCATTTTCTGTATCGATTTCATCTTCACTAAAATCATTATTCTTCGGCTGAATATTCAACCACTTCTTCATCACCATTGATGGCCAAAACGGCTACAGAAACACAAAACACAGTCATCTAAATCTCAACAAAAAGAAAACGAAAAATCTTCAAGAAAAGTAGTAAAGATTGATGAAAATGTTACCTCGGAGCGTTTCCCTCTTCGCATTTTCATTCTTCCAAAGGATAAGAAAGAAAAAAAGATGACAACTTTAATTTGTTACACAAGTTTTTGAAGTTTGTTTATGAAGTTATGGTTTCCTGAAGCCATTTTATAAAAGAGTGGTCTGTGGTCCACTGTAAAGATAGAAGAAACTCACAAAACTCAACTTGCAAGAATCAAATTTGGACCAGACTACTAACACTTAGCCTTCAAGTAAAAATTTAGTCGAATAACGACATAAAACCATCAACAAAGTCGAAGATATCGCTTTCAAACACAACTTTCCGAGTGCTCGAATGAACCGTGTATCCATCGACATTTAAATGTTGATGGGTGTAGTTTTGGTTTGTGGAAAATTAACCACAAAGTTCATCTGGTTAATTATTGCATTTGTAAACATAAATTAATAGAAGACAAGTATCGGCTTCGCAATATTAAATATGTTTCATTAAGATGTAAAGAGACTTAATAGATAGGACTAGTTAATATATCTTAAGTAATTGATTATTATTGACGGTCCTTTTGTTGTAGGGTAGTTATGTAAGATGATCACCGACCAAACCAATACTGTAGATATTGTGATCTGATGTATAACTATATAAAAAAATTCAAATTAAATAAGTCAATTAAACTGAGCATCGATGATCGAAGAACGGAACGAAAATAAGAAACAAATGAAGGATGCTGGCAGATTTGCAAAGCTAGCTGTGGACTTTTACTCATATCTTACACATGGAAGCTCCGATTTAAGCGACTCAAAGTTGTTTTGGAAATCCAACACATTGTAATATTTGTGTTTTACGACATTTGTCAATTCCTTTGTAGCTCAAAGGTCGGTAATATCCTTTGGGGGGGGGGGGAGTGGATGGTATCCGTGTCTACTTGGGTTCGATTCGGAGAGGGAACAGAAGGCGACACCCCAGTTCATGGGTCGACCTTCGGGCCAGACCTTCTATGGGCCGATAACACTTTCCATGGTCGAGAGGATTAGTCGGGTGCCCGAATGGATCCCGGATACCTCTTCGACTTCGGTCGGGGCGTGTGTTTGTGTGTGTGTTTATCTGCCATCCAAATTTTTTTCATGTTTTACGTTTTTGCAAATTTGGGGTACATCTGGGCTAAAACTGATGTTGGGCATAATAAGAGGTAATTAAGTGGCTATGTTATCACTTAATTTATCAGATGATATTAAGGGTTAAGAGGCTCTAAAAAGGTGGAAAAAGACAATCAATATAAATTGTCGTATGTCTAACTAAATTATGCATAAGTAACAAATTTCAGCTTTTAAAAAAAACACCAGCTAATTAAGTCAACATTTTATTTTAAGAATATACTTAAAAACTTGTTTAAATATGCTATAAATCTGTTTGTAAAACTTTTACATGGAATGTTTTATGTATAATTTGATCCTATAAAATGTACTACGAGAACAATAAGACAATTCTTATGTCCTATAAAACACATTTAGTAAGAGACTTAGGCATTTTTGAGGTCAATAATATCATTTTATTATAGTGAATCTTTCCCTTTTAACTTAAGTGGTTCACCACAAAACAAATACATATGTCGATCCTTCAAAACTAATTACCATATAGTATAGTAGGGTCACTATTCGATCACTATGCCTACCCACCAATCAAATAATCTATAGGCATGGAGGAAAAAAGTGTGCCTTAGCTTTGTTGATTTTTGAACAAAAGGTTGATTTTTGAAAAAAGTACCTCGCTTTATGATTGGTTTAAAAGAAAACTTTTTATACGAACTTTTCATTGATGTGTTGAAAAAGTGTTCTATAAAAATTTACTGTTGTTTCGTAAAAGTAAACGTTTGAAGGAAATTTCTTAAAAGAACTTTAAAAAAATTAATAAGACATGTTAATTCAAGTGTCATAAATTAAAAGCTTGTTAGGATCAAACCATGGATTTTCGTTGAGCAATTGCAACTTTAAGGTGTAGCAAAGCCTACAACGTTGTCCGGTATGTTTTTAGTCGAATTTCATTGTTTTGAGGGCAATTTTAAGAGATTTTTTTTTTGTTTTTCTGGTTGATTTTGAGCGACTCTTTCGGGTTTTTGATTGATGTTTCTTGTATTTTCTAATATCCCATAACATTATTCAAATTTTAACAGATGCACACCTTTGGTACCAAAAAAATATTTATCAACGAAAATAAGTTGAGATGGTCATTGGACCCTGCTTGGTCTTCATACATTTCTCCGACTACCCCTGATTCGAATATGTCATAATATTAATTATATTGTAACATTTTACATATAACACATAGTTTTTTGATCGTAAAAACTTAAAGTCCCATTGAATTATCTTTTTTTTTTTCAAGGCATAGCGGTATTAAACCAACGTTGGCATCCACCGGCATCCCACTAATCCGCCATTGTTCCAGCCTAGCTTACGCTGGACTTAGTGCCCAACCACAGTCTTTGATTGGGCTTGGGCAGCCCAGTCTATATATGACTAGACCAACCCAAGGATTGGGTACTCCTCATGCCCTCAATTGACTCCCCTTGGGATCGAACTCAGGTAGACTGATATCTCATCCAGAGCCCCCACATAAGTTGTCTTTTTGTATCAAAATACACATATTTATTGTTATACACTAAGAAAATCCTGATCTTTAAAAAATTCACCAACCATTGTAGATTTGTAGATTTACCTAGGACTTCAAAAATAATCCTTGTTCTAATGTTCTTATACTATTGGCTACTAAAGTACTTGTCGGTTGTCGCTTGTGATGACTCCATATTATTCATGGTCGTCCAGGGTATTAATTGATGCACATAAGCTGGTCCGATATCTTAAGTGCTCTGTTATCACTAATAAAGAAAAAGAAGATTGATTTCCTCATAAATTATTAAAATTTCTTATATTAGTTGATGCACGTAAGCTAACCCAATAAATCATGTTGATACCATAAAGATATTTAAAATCCCACTTGCTACTAAAAGAGCCAAACATAAAAACACAAATGGAAACAACAAATTATCATCACACATTATTTCAATCTCAATTTCAATTGGGTGATTATCATGTTCCACAGCTGTATATTCACTCAAACAAACAAAATGACCCATGCATCATAAAAATAGATTAAAGGACCCATACATGAAGCACTATATGTGGAGGTTGATGAGAGAAATATGCCAGGACCATTTCCAAATCCAATGTACAATTTGTTACGCATAAAATATATAATTAATTTAATCAAAACATTATAATACTTTATAGAACGGTCGGTCATAAATGTCACGTATTTTAATTAATAAATTGTTTTATATTTCCTAATTTTATAAATTCAAACAATTATAAGTCACGTAAAAGTGTTGTATAAAGTTTATATAACGTTTTTTGATGTTTTAACAAGCTCTTTAAAACACTAATAAATAATTTATCACATTAGCATTTTCATATGACACTTACAAGAAGTGATCCTTGAATACATCTTTTTATAAGACAAAATTTTAAATAATGTCATATGAAAAAAGTTATTAGGATGTTTTATTTTAAAAGTGTCCGGATGTATTTTTCTCTAGTACGCTGAAAATCATTCATTAAACTTATTACAACGTTTTTACACACACACACACAAAGTATATTTATTTAAAAGAACACGATAACCAACAAAATCACATATGATTTTGCATTAAATATCGAGAAAGGCCACTCGGGGGACTTTGACAACGAATTGCAAAGTCACGCGAATCATATATAATTTTATACATGAATCATATATGATATTGTTGGTTCTCGTGTTCTTTTAAATATATATTGTACTCATTTGAACTCACCCATATATATATATATACTTATATATAGGGTTAGGTTTAAATGAAAACTTGTTTTTCATTGCGAACGTAAGGACAATCGAAAGCTCCACGTGGCATATTCACTTTGAATAATCATGTATTATTCAAAGCGGATAACATTGCATTCTGTATTATTCAGCCTTATCCACTCTGAATAACACTAGATTATGTATTATTCGCACTGAATAATACATGATTATTGCGCACGTGGCCCGATCTCAGCAGTCCTCATGCTCGCAATCATATTTGAGTTTCTATTTGAACTTTGTCTATATATATGTAGAGAGAGAGAGAGAGAGGAGAGAGGAGAGATGAGCGAGGTTTAGGGGAAAACTGCAAAAAAATGAAGAATTGAGAGAATACTCTAGTAACCGTTCACCTGGATGGTATGCAAATATACATGCAAGTAATAGAAGTTGTTATTCGCACGCATGTGCATGTTATATATGTACATGTGCATATTGCACAAATTGCTTGTATGCACATATGCATACTAGATGAATGGCTATAAAGTTGTTCCATAGTGTTTCATATTTATACGATATTTCCTTAAATCTAATCATTTATATGACACATAATTGTTTAGTTCTATATCAAAATCTATTATGAGATAGATTATAATGTTTTATCAAACCAAATTCATATAATGTATAATGTGTGTAGTATATTCGAGGATGGTGGTAGGTCTTGTAGGAAAGATATTATGTTTGGTATTTTTGGATTTGAGTCATTAGGGAAAGGAATTTGGAAGACCTCCAAGTGGATGATGTGGGCAAGACATAATTTGGGTTTGTTTGTTTACATAAAACAAATCAAAATCACAAGTACTTGCAAAAAGAATATATGAGGAAGGGCATGAGTACAAAGGGAGTTGTACCTTTTTTTTTGGAAGATAATATTAAAGAATAAGAAGATACCAAGGAATGCCAGAGGTGTTTTGGAAGCAACACAAAATGGGTTCTCAGAATCATCTTATGGATGAAATGTTTTAATAATTGAGTGGGGAAATTTGTGGAAAATGGAGTTTTTAGACCAAAATGTAAATAGTAGGTATAATATGTAGATTTTTGGAGTTTCATTCGGACAAAAAGTGAAAATTAAATTAAATGATGCATAGGTTTTGCACTTTGTTTTTACTACATATAGCTGTTTCGTTTTATTAATTTGGATGTGTTTATTAACACTTATTCGTATAGACATTAAGGCGTTTATTTACTACTTAATGGCACAGACAGAAGCGTATTCACATAGTGAAGAAGGTGCTTTTGTCTCCATTCAGACATCTTTTGGACAAAAACACCCCTAATTTTTACAAGGGGTTTAAAAAAACCTGGTATACCTCCTTTCATCATTCATGCTTCTTTCAATCCCAATCAAACCCTAGGTAAGCGCCCTTTTTGTTGTTCTCTGCTCGTCCGGAAGCCGCCGGCCACCTCTCATTGACGTTGGTCGTACTTCTGCTACCGCTCGCCACCGCTAGTTGCTCGTTGTCGTTGCTCTCCTTCCACCGGTAC
Organism: Centaurea solstitialis; assembly: GCA_030169165.1. NCBI lineage: Eukaryota > Viridiplantae > Streptophyta > Magnoliopsida > Asterales > Asteraceae > Centaurea > Centaurea solstitialis. The sequence continues at coordinate 25,718,181 of CM058042.1, read as the reverse complement.
TTGCCAGCCACCATAGGAGGTCGCCACCCTCGCTGCTCTCCTTTCGCCAAAATCCTACTTTGATTTTGATACTTTCTTGAAGAGTTGGCTCTCGATCTCAATCTTCATCTTCTGCATCTGACCTAGGCCTAGGATTTGGATGAAGCTAAAACTTCAAAGTATCCATAGCTTATTTTCTCCTTTTTTTTGTGAGTAGACTTTTTAGAATTTTATCATTTTATTATTTTGATTTTAAACTATATTATCTAATTTCATTATTAAAAGTTAAAGAAATAATGTAATAAATACTATTACTAAAAAATATATTTTTTGTTGATTTTAAACAATAATTGTTTGTATGGGAATTATGGTTGTGTTTTAATGTTTAACTAATTTTATATTTCACGTATATAATTTGGATTAGAGTAACTACAAATTTGGTCCCCGAGGTTTACCAAAACTAACGAAACTCATCCTTGTGGTTTAGAACTACACTGGACGTCCTTGAGGTTTATGTTTTGCTTTGGATTTGATCCTTCCTTACTAACTCTGTTATTAACTCAGTTACGTGAGGGATAATTTTGCTAAAATGAAAGAAGAAGGGTCGAATTCGAATTGTAACTCTCTCTCTCTCTCTCTCTCTCTCTTTCTTTCTCTCTCTCATTTAACCAAACCACCACCACACCCACCACTACCCACCGACAGCCACCAAGCCACCACCATTACCACACCCACCACCCACATCCACCAAGCCGCCACCACTACCAAACAACCACCATAACACCCACCACCAGTTCACCACCACCGCCTCATCATCCACCACCCACCACTACTGGCACTACCAAACCACTAAACCACCAAACCACCACCACCACCAAACAGCCATCACCACCACGAAACCACCAACGCCACCATCACCACGAAACCACCACCACCATCACCACCATGAGACCACCACTGCCACCAAACCACACCACACTACCACAGCCACCAAACAACCACCACCACCACTGCCACCAAACCACACCACACTACCACAGCCACCAAACAACCACCACCAAATAAAAAATCGTACCATAGAAAACCAGAAATAACCGGATCTAGAACTGAAAGGTGGAACGAGAAGAGATAGAGAGGTCGTCGGATCTGGAACCGGAAGGTGGAGCGGGAGAGAGGTTTTACCGATTTAGGGTTTGGGGAAAGGGAGAAACGGTGACCAGAGGTGGCCATCAGAGATTGTGGTCGGAGGTGGTGATGTCACCGGATCTGAAATTGTCGTCGGTGGTGGTTGTTGCTTTTGCAGGCAGCGGCAAACCACGTGTGGCCGGAGAAGAAGAGGAAGGAGTGGAAGGGAGGGTGGTGGCGGGAGGGTGTGATTTGGGCGATGGTGGTTGGGGTGGCGGTTCGCGGAGGGTGGGACCGTGGGAGAGGCGGTGGAATAATTTATTTATTCGATATTAATATGTGCAATAATTTATTTATTTTTTGAAGAAGGAATAATTCATTTATTAAAAAATCTTTAAAAATTTAAATATTTAATCTCTCTAAATATGAAAATAGATTGGGTTTTGCCAAACTTTTTCGCTAATATCACAATATTAAAGCTTTTGCAAAATCATCCCTAATTGTTCTCTGGTCTTTACACAACCAAAAAAAATATGTTTTATCAAGAGGCCATGCCGTTTTGTTTTTCCATCAATTATGTGAAAAATGTGTGATTAGAACTATAAAAACATTAAAAAATTTATATGTTTTTCTTTGATTAGTAGGATATAAAATAATTATGTGTTTATATTTGATTAATAGGACATATAGGTAACATAAGATTGGAGACAAGAGCTTATTTCAACCTTTAGGCTGTGCTTTTGGTACATGAGACAGGACAGAACAAGACGGGACAAAAGTCACTGTCTCACGTTTGGTGCAGCATGAGATAGAACAAGAATTCAGTGTTCCACGTTTGGTGCGACATGGGACAGAGACAGGATGGGACTAGAACAGACTTTTTTTTGTTTCACCAAAATAGGTGGAACAACATGAGACGGAAATGAGATAAAAACTAAAATACTACTAACTAACATTTGTTTGACATATAACCTTAATATGGTATTTGTTTTAGTGTTCACCACCACTAGTCGTGTTCTCCGCCGCCATCAGTAAACACCGTCGGCCACCTTCACTTCCTCTAGCACTACCACAACCTCTTCCACCACCTCTACAACCACCACAATCCTTCACCACCTACCCAACAATTGTTGATCACCAACCACAACCATCGATTGCCACCTCTACCACTGCCACCACCGTTAGCCATCTCCACCACCTCCTCTATTATAACAACCTCCTCCATAACCATACTATACAACCACCGCTCACCTCATCCACCTCCTCATCTACCATAATAACCACCACCATCAGTTACATCAAATTTTCATTCGAATTTGGTTCTATTATATATGTATTTATGTTTATGAAAATTGTGCAAAAATGTTTATAAAGTGTAACACCCGTGATTTTTGGACAAATGCGAATCCGGATCTGTGTAAAACTTATCTTTTAAGAAAATATGAAAAATAGGACTTTTGATCAAAACCTAGATTTTATGGTCTTGTTGGATGGGAAATTGAAATACGAATCTAACGGTTCTTCCGGAATCGAAATCGGAGCTATAACGAAGAAGTTATGGCCGAAACAAGATGTCACCCAAACGCACAGGTAGCTAGCGACCGCTAGGGCATACACCTAGCGATCGTTTTACCCAAAGGTCGATTTAAAACCAAAATTAGGGTTAAAAACAGGCTTAATAAAAACCTTTCATTCACCTACCCCACCACCTCCCCCTTTTAACACCCCCTATCCCCCCAAACCCCCCCTCCCCACCCCCCCACCCCACTTTCCTAAAAAAAAAATTTCTTTTTCACCTCCCCCACCCCCCCATCCACCTTTAACTCACCCCCTCCCCCCACCCCCCTTTTAACCCCACCCGCCCCCCACCCCCCCTCTACGCCACCCATTCCACCATGGCCCCCTTTTGATGTCACCCGACAACAAAAGGGACCCCCCCCCGCCCCAAATCGGAAGCCCCACCCCCCTTAGCATCTTTAAACCCTCCGGTTCTTTAAAGGGGTTTCCAAACAAACCCCACCCCCCATTTATTTAAATTTTGGGTTTTTTTTGTTTTTAATTTGGGGGGTTTTTTTTTAAATTGATTTTTTTATGGATTTTGGCCCATTTGGTGGGGGTGGGGTTGGAGGGGGTGCAGGTGGGGCGGCATGTTGGGACGGGGGTTTTGGAACAGCCAGGGGTTTTGGGGCGGTTGTTAAAAAGGCCCGGGGCTTAAAGGGGCCACGGGGGCGGGGGGTTTTTGGTGAAAAAATTGAGGTTTTTAAAAAAAGGGAAAAAATTTGGATTTTTGGTTGAGATAAATTTTTTTTTTTTTTTTGTTTTAAGATTTTAAAAAAGAGTGAATTCTTTTTGGGGTCCAGAGCTTTTAATTTAAAAAAAAAGTAAATTTAAATTTTGGTCCAGGTTTTTTTAATTGAAATTAAAAAATAATTAAAGCCCAAAAACCCCATCATTGCCTTGAATGGGGGTCAAAACCGGGCCATTTTGGGGCTTTTTCAGGGACCCAAATTAAAAAGGATCCAAGGACCAACCAAATTTTTAACGGGGCCCAAAGTTTTAAAAAACCCCCAAAAAACCAAAGGGGACCAAATCTGTAATTCACTCTAGATTTATTTTGATTTCATTTTTTTCTATTTAGTATCTTTGATGCTCCCCGATTAAATTTTGCCTGCCCCACAGCACAACGTATTTTTCACTATGTAGCATGCAACAACACAAATGTGTGTTTATTTTCTTGCAAGCACAAAAAAAGTAAAACAACTTCTATCACGTCAAAAAACCCTTTTACATGGTTTTAGAAAAATCATCATTAATTAGATATTCAAGTATTCCCACAAAAAAATCCCCAAATAAAAAACAAATGTCTAAATATGTATGTATTTTACTACATTTTTACATATAAAAAAATCAAATTATCCAAAGTTTATTTAAATAATAAGGGAAAATTTAAGCAGAGCATATTACTTCACCACTAAGGATCAAAAGGGTCATTTCAAGGGACCAATCGATTGACACGAGTAATAACCCCATGGATGACGACGACAAGAAGGTGTAACATAAAAGCATTGCTATACCTATAACAAGTGTTCGTCATCCAGAGTTATTTCTTGACGTATGGTCAAATTCAGAGCTCGACGAAGCTTTTTAGGGTCAAAACACTTCAACTTCAACCGAGAAAACCGAGCTGACAGGCCGATGATCAGACATTCTCGACTCCACTCTACCATAACTAACTTGTTTTATTCCTTTTCCCAGCCATAAAATACGATCACACCTGCATTTCACCACTTGATACATGATTAACTTCTTCATACAAAAATTTGACCTTTTTGAGGTCAAACCTATGATTTAAACTTCAAATCTTTATATAGAATTCTTAACAAAACCCATTCCGATTATTTCATTTTGTACATGTTTTGATAAAGTGCGAATGGGTCTTCTAAAACTTTGTAATATCTTCACTTAATAAGAGTCGAATTAGAAGTTTAAAAAGTAACTTATTTGACTTCAAAAGTCAAAACGTACCATGCGGTGTTCTTCCTTTCTCCCCTTCTTTCGGTTTTTTCACCTACATATCGATCCGAATTGATTTCGTACTTGTAAGTTGGCGGGGAAGCGATAACGCCTTCCTTCCATCCATCAAATATACGCCCTTTTCCTAGTTCTTTGTATAACTGCACGAGTAAAAACAATCAATAAAGTTGAGTTATATAAATTTGCACTCGGATGGCTAGACATTTAAAACATCCGAATATTAAACAAATCCAATATATAACGTCTTTTTGTCTATTTATTATTACCATGGAGCTTAAATACTTGAATTGTGGGTGTCCAAAAGAACATTGATCCTTAAACATGTGTAAGTTAAACTTTATATATACTTACAAATCTTGTTTACCTGATCGTTATAGAGCAGTTTGTCCCACTGCTTCTTGGCAACGAGCGATCTGACGTCTGCATCGGCTATATTTATACGGTAGTTTAAATCGCCAAACCAGAATATCCGACTGTAAATTGACAAAAACAAAGCCTCGTCAATTGAATAATAGACAACATACGTGTGTGTAGACGAAAGTTCAGTTGTGAACTGAATTTTCATTGTGAACGTGATGATAGTTGAGAGCGCGCCACGTGGCATATGCAGTCTGAATAATCATATATTATGCAGACTGCATAAACACAACTCAGTATTATGCAATCTGCATAATACTGAGTGTTGTGTTATTCAGTGTTATGCAGATTGCATAATACTGAGTCCCATGTTATGCAGTCTGCATAATACATGATAATTCAGACTGCATATGCCACGTGGCGCGCTCTAAGTTGTCCTCACGTTCGCAATGAAAAAGCAGTTCACATTTGAACCTTATATATATGTGTGTGAGTGAGTGTGTGTGTGTGGGGAAGAGTTCAAACGAGAACCCTTGCTATTTGCGAGACCGCGAAAAATCTTCGCCCATGTACAAAATCATATATGATTAATGCACAAAATCATATATGATTTAAATAGAAAGTTACATATATAATTCATGTACAGCATATATGATTCATTTATAAAATCACATGTACAAAAATCACATATATAATTGACTTACAAAATCATACATGATTTACATATAAAATCACATGGGTAAAATCACAGGTGATTCTGTACATGGTCCACTTCGCTTTTCTTCGTTAGTATTGAATCATATATGATTTTGTACATGGACGAAAGTTCTCGCATTCTCACAAATAGCGAGGGTTCCCGTTTGAACCTCCACCTATATATATTTATATATGGTCAAGTTCAAATGATAACTCATCTTTCATTGTCAAAGCGATGACAGCCGAGATCGCGCCATGTGTCACATTTAGTCTGCGCCACATGGCATATTTGGTCTGAATAACATGGTAATTAAGACTGAATATGGCACGTGACGCACTCTTGGTTGTCCTCACGGTCACAATGAAATTTGAGTTTGTAGCCGAACTTTCATCTATATATATATATATATGATAGTGTGAAAGATGCACGGAAGTAATTAACTTACTCATGAGATGGAATTGTTTGAGGTTGATCGGGGTCTAAAACCGATGAGAAGCGAGTACGTCTCAGGATCTCGATCACATTAGAGTTGCGCCTCTCATTATCCCAGTCTTTGTGTCCCGAGGTCAAATGACAACAAACAAAACATAATCGTGTTTGATGAAGAGACATGCTAACGGAAATCGATCCCTGAAACAAAATTAATCCATTATTCGTCATCTCTAAACCAAACGAACTTAAAAAGTAGGGTCTAAGACATCAATTACGTAAAGCCACATCATCTATTTATTAAAAAGGACGAATAAAAATATTAGTTTAAGTAACATTAAATATAATAATGGTGTGTGTCTTCATATGTGAGAAGGAGGTGACATGTAATTTTAAGATAACAAGTATTTATCTAGTATATGGGACAACACTTATTTATCTAGGATTAGTTGGTGGTGGGATGTATGCAAATTTTTATTTTACCTTAAAGATTCGGTAAATTAAAAATAAAACACGAAAACTAGTTATTTAACGTTAATGTTACAAGACGAACAACATTACCTTATTGCCCATATAGTGCAAAAGCCCGATGCCAACGGTCGACACTTTTACGTTGTTTATATGTCTTCTCAATCTTTTACGAACCCAAATCGAAATGTATATCCCCACCATCTGTTTACTCATGATTCGCACGTACCTATTACATAACAAGTTGTCTTAATTAATCGATCAATTTGGTTCTTTTCAATTCATGAACGGACCCGTTTGATACTTTGATACACCGATTAATCAATTGGAGAAACAACATACCTACAAGATTTTCCGCCATTTTCAGCAGATGCGTTCTCGTGTTCGACATCATCTTCTTCCACTACTTGTTCGGACACATCGTAAAGAGAACCAACAACATTGGTCCGTTCCGGTTGCGCCGTGGTCCACGGCGAACCCAAGTCGCCCAAGCTATGGCGTGCCCTCCTCAACCCACCTAGATCGCCGACACGACTATCCACGGGATTTGTGAACCAATCGTTACGAACTCGATCTGAGTTACTTAATACCCTACGTAAGTTTTTCCCATTGTGTTTTACGTCCAATGCGTATTCCGGCCAATCTAGATCGTCGAATCTCTTAATTCCAATCATCGGATTCGTTTCTTCCGATTTGGGATTGGGAATGTTGTGTGAAAGGGGAGAGGTTGGTACGGTGTAGCTTTTGGGTAGGGTTGTGGGTTCTAGAGATTTGTTTAGCGATTTCCGAATGATGGCCTCCCATTTGCAAATCGGTGTTCGGGTCTCGGCTCCGAGGACGTTCCCGGCATTCAAAGGGACGACTTCTTGGAATCTGATGATAGATTTCTATTAGGATATACAGATTCTTAATTGTAGTAAAGATTGTTAGTAAAATGTTATTGTAAACCAACAATAAAGAACTAATGCACTTTCTAGTTAAAAAGTTAGAATCCTGAATTTATATATGGAAAATTCTAACGTATTAGATCAATTTGTGGGTTGAAGCATTAGGGGGGTTGTGGAATTTGATGGAATTGGAATCCATCGAATGAATTTGATTATGAATGAATTGAAATGGGATTTAATAAAATTTGCCCACGCGTTTGTGATCGGTAGCAATTCAATTCCTTCGCTAAATCAAAGGAGTGATAAATTATATTTGTGGAATCCAATGAAATTCAAATGATTCCATCAAGTCATTCTGCGAACCAAACATATTAACGAATTTGGTCAAAGGAATTTGCCATTCCAATTCCATCAATTCCTTTGAATTCCACCAACCAAAACACCCTCTAATGGTATTTCATACGGAGTTCCGGTAAATGAACACCAAACAATAACTAATTAACGAAGTACACGTATACTAATGAATTTATGAATAGAGTTAGTAGTTACCCGAGAATATATATATCGCTTGCTTCGTGCATACAAAGCCACTCGTCAATATCTAGGTCCTCATTCGGGAGTTTTCCCCCAACATTCCAAGTCCCAACCGTTACCCTGCAAAAAAATGGGCGTTATGATGTACGAAAATTTGTGACTATGAGGGAGGACACAACAAACAAAATGTTCATAATTCAATGAGTAGCTCAGCTGGTAAAATATTGGGTTTGCTCCTTAAGGGTTCTCAGTTTGATACACAGACGAGATTAGACAGGATTGAGATAGGTGGGTGAAATAATTGTGCAAAGATTAACTAGTTTTTAGTTTTTATTTCAACTATTTTGGTGGGACAAAAGATGTATTTTCGTTCAACTTAGTCATGTCCGGCCTCAGTTTAATGTCGTACCAAACATGCGACAACAAGTTTTTATTCTGTTATATCTCACATATCACATGCACAAAAACACAACCTAAGGTTACCGAAAACAAATGGTTGATTAGAGCCAAACCTCACATCTTTCGTATTAATATAATGAACTCGCATGGTCTCTGATTTCCCTCTCTTGTGTTTTGTAGTTGCTTTCGCAGGTGCTCCTAAAAACATACGACCATTAAAACGTTAGAATTAGATTATAATATCAATCGATCAATACGTAATTTCAACATGAAATTCCAAAGTTTAAAATGAATGATTAAACGAAACATATATGAAAAAATATAGTTACATGTTATTTAGCCATATGAGCTTCGTGATAAGCTATAATATTTAAATTCATGACCTCCTGAAAAGTACTTATACATTCATAAAAGTGACATTTTTATATTAATTAAATAGTGGCATATATATACATGTTAGAAGGTCACGGATTGAAAAAAAAAACCTTGATATAGGTCATTTAACTGATCCAAACGGTTTAAAAACAAACATGATAACGAATTAACGAAGTACGCGTATAATAATGACATGTTTCGCGAAGGACCCAACAACTAATTACCTTCTGAGATTTGGCTCGAGCATAAAGACATGTTCCTCTGCATTCGACAAGCATGCTCCTCGTTAAAATCCATTTGTTCGTCTTTAAGACACCAAAATCCAAACGGTTTAAAAACAAACATGATAACGAATTATTTAACACATCAAAAATCAACAAAGCTTTCAAACAACATATACCATCGGTTTCGCTATCATTTTCTGTATCGATTTCATCTTCACTAAAATCATTATTCTTCGGCTGAATATTCAACCACTTCTTCATCACCATTGATGGCCAAAACGGCTACAGAAACACAAAACACAGTCATCTAAATCTCAACAAAAAGAAAACGAAAAATCTTCAAGAAAAGTAGTAAAGATTGATGAAAATGTTACCTCGGAGCGTTTCCCTCTTCGCATTTTCATTCTTCCAAAGGATAAGAAAGAAAAAAAGATGACAACTTTAATTTGTTACACAAGTTTTTGAAGTTTGTTTATGAAGTTATGGTTTCCTGAAGCCATTTTATAAAAGAGTGGTCTGTGGTCCACTGTAAAGATAGAAGAAACTCACAAAACTCAACTTGCAAGAATCAAATTTGGACCAGACTACTAACACTTAGCCTTCAAGTAAAAATTTAGTCGAATAACGACATAAAACCATCAACAAAGTCGAAGATATCGCTTTCAAACACAACTTTCCGAGTGCTCGAATGAACCGTGTATCCATCGACATTTAAATGTTGATGGGTGTAGTTTTGGTTTGTGGAAAATTAACCACAAAGTTCATCTGGTTAATTATTGCATTTGTAAACATAAATTAATAGAAGACAAGTATCGGCTTCGCAATATTAAATATGTTTCATTAAGATGTAAAGAGACTTAATAGATAGGACTAGTTAATATATCTTAAGTAATTGATTATTATTGACGGTCCTTTTGTTGTAGGGTAGTTATGTAAGATGATCACCGACCAAACCAATACTGTAGATATTGTGATCTGATGTATAACTATAAAAAAATTCAAATTAAATAAGTCAATTAAACTGAGCATCGATGATCGAAGAACGGAACGAAAATAAGAAACAAATGAAGGATGCTGGCAGATTTGCAAAGCTAGCTGTGGACTTTTACTCATATCTTACACATGGAAGCTCCGATTTAAGCGACTCAAAGTTGTTTTGGAAATCCAACACATTGTAATATTTGTGTTTTACGACATTTGTCAATTCCTTTGTAGCTCAAAGGTCGGTAATATCCTTTGGGGGGGGGGGGAGTGGATGGTATCCGTGTCTACTTGGGTTCGATTCGGAGAGGGAACAGAAGGCGACACCCCAGTTCATGGGTCGACCTTCGGGCCAGACCTTCTATGGGCCGATAACACTTTCCATGGTCGAGAGGATTAGTCGGGTGCCCGAATGGATCCCGGATACCTCTTCGACTTCGGTCGGGGCGTGTGTTTGTGTGTGTGTTTATCTGCCATCCAAATTTTTTTCATGTTTTACGTTTTTGCAAATTTGGGGTACATCTGGGCTAAAACTGATGTTGGGCATAATAAGAGGTAATTAAGTGGCTATGTTATCACTTAATTTATCAGATGATATTAAGGGTTAAGAGGCTCTAAAAAGGTGGAAAAAGACAATCAATATAAATTGTCGTATGTCTAACTAAATTATGCATAAGTAACAAATTTCAGCTTTTAAAAAAAACACCAGCTAATTAAGTCAACATTTTATTTTAAGAATATACTTAAAAACTTGTTTAAATATGCTATAAATCTGTTTGTAAAACTTTTACATGGAATGTTTTATGTATAATTTGATCCTATAAAATGTACTACGAGAACAATAAGACAATTCTTATGTCCTATAAAACACATTTAGTAAGAGACTTAGGCATTTTTGAGGTCAATAATATCATTTTATTATAGTGAATCTTTCCCTTTTAACTTAAGTGGTTCACCACAAAACAAATACATATGTCGATCCTTCAAAACTAATTACCATATAGTATAGTAGGGTCACTATTCGATCACTATGCCTACCCACCAATCAAATAATCTATAGGCATGGAGGAAAAAAGTGTGCCTTAGCTTTGTTGATTTTTGAACAAAAGGTTGATTTTTGAAAAAAGTACCTCGCTTTATGATTGGTTTAAAAGAAAACTTTTTATACGAACTTTTCATTGATGTGTTGAAAAAGTGTTCTATAAAAATTTACTGTTGTTTCGTAAAAGTAAACGTTTGAAGGAAATTTCTTAAAAGAACTTTAAAAAAATTAATAAGACATGTTAATTCAAGTGTCATAAATTAAAAGCTTGTTAGGATCAAACCATGGATTTTCGTTGAGCAATTGCAACTTTAAGGTGTAGCAAAGCCTACAACGTTGTCCGGTATGTTTTTAGTCGAATTTCATTGTTTTGAGGGCAATTTTAAGAGATTTTTTTTTTGTTTTTCTGGTTGATTTTGAGCGACTCTTTCGGGTTTTTGATTGATGTTTCTTGTATTTTCTAATATCCCATAACATTATTCAAATTTTAACAGATGCACACCTTTGGTACCAAAAAAATATTTATCAACGAAAATAAGTTGAGATGGTCATTGGACCCTGCTTGGTCTTCATACATTTCTCCGACTACCCCTGATTCGAATATGTCATAATATTAATTATATTGTAACATTTTACATATAACACATAGTTTTTTGATCGTAAAAACTTAAAGTCCCATTGAATTATCTTTTTTTTTTTCAAGGCATAGCGGTATTAAACCAACGTTGGCATCCACCGGCATCCCACTAATCCGCCATTGTTCCAGCCTAGCTTACGCTGGACTTAGTGCCCAACCACAGTCTTTGATTGGGCTTGGGCAGCCCAGTCTATATATGACTAGACCAACCCAAGGATTGGGTACTCCTCATGCCCTCAATTGACTCCCCTTGGGATCGAACTCAGGTAGACTGATATCTCATCCAGAGCCCCCACATAAGTTGTCTTTTTGTATCAAAATACACATATTTATTGTTATACACTAAGAAAATCCTGATCTTTAAAAAATTCACCAACCATTGTAGATTTGTAGATTTACCTAGGACTTCAAAAATAATCCTTGTTCTAATGTTCTTATACTATTGGCTACTAAAGTACTTGTCGGTTGTCGCTTGTGATGACTCCATATTATTCATGGTCGTCCAGGGTATTAATTGATGCACATAAGCTGGTCCGATATCTTAAGTGCTCTGTTATCACTAATAAAGAAAAAGAAGATTGATTTCCTCATAAATTATTAAAATTTCTTATATTAGTTGATGCACGTAAGCTAACCCAATAAATCATGTTGATACCATAAAGATATTTAAAATCCCACTTGCTACTAAAAGAGCCAAACATAAAAACACAAATGGAAACAACAAATTATCATCACACATTATTTCAATCTCAATTTCAATTGGGTGATTATCATGTTCCACAGCTGTATATTCACTCAAACAAACAAAATGACCCATGCATCATAAAAATAGATTAAAGGACCCATACATGAAGCACTATATGTGGAGGTTGATGAGAGAAATATGCCAGGACCATTTCCAAATCCAATGTACAATTTGTTACGCATAAAATATATAATTAATTTAATCAAAACATTATAATACTTTATAGAACGGTCGGTCATAAATGTCACGTATTTTAATTAATAAATTGTTTTATATTTCCTAATTTTATAAATTCAAACAATTATAAGTCACGTAAAAGTGTTGTATAAAGTTTATATAACGTTTTTTGATGTTTTAACAAGCTCTTTAAAACACTAATAAATAATTTATCACATTAGCATTTTCATATGACACTTACAAGAAGTGATCCTTGAATACATCTTTTTATAAGACAAAATTTTAAATAATGTCATATGAAAAAAGTTATTAGGATGTTTTATTTTAAAAGTGTCCGGATGTATTTTTCTCTAGTACGCTGAAAATCATTCATTAAACTTATTACAACGTTTTTACACACACACACACAAAGTATATTTATTTAAAAGAACACGATAACCAACAAAATCACATATGATTTTGCATTAAATATCGAGAAAGGCCACTCGGGGGACTTTGACAACGAATTGCAAAGTCACGCGAATCATATATAATTTTATACATGAATCATATATGATATTGTTGGTTCTCGTGTTCTTTTAAATATATATTGTACTCATTTGAACTCACCCATATATATATATATACTTATATATAGGGTTAGGTTTAAATGAAAACTTGTTTTTCATTGCGAACGTAAGGACAATCGAAAGCTCCACGTGGCATATTCACTTTGAATAATCATGTATTATTCAAAGCGGATAACATTGCATTCTGTATTATTCAGCCTTATCCACTCTGAATAACACTAGATTATGTATTATTCGCACTGAATAATACATGATTATTGCGCACGTGGCCCGATCTCAGCAGTCCTCATGCTCGCAATCATATTTGAGTTTCTATTTGAACTTTGTCTATATATATGTAGAGAGAGAGAGAGAGAGGAGAGAGGAGAGATGAGCGAGGTTTAGGGGAAAACTGCAAAAAAATGAAGAATTGAGAGAATACTCTAGTAACCGTTCACCTGGATGGTATGCAAATATACATGCAAGTAATAGAAGTTGTTATTCGCACGCATGTGCATGTTATATATGTACATGTGCATATTGCACAAATTGCTTGTATGCACATATGCATACTAGATGAATGGCTATAAAGTTGTTCCATAGTGTTTCATATTTATACGATATTTCCTTAAATCTAATCATTTATATGACACATAATTGTTTAGTTCTATATCAAAATCTATTATGAGATAGATTATAATGTTTTATCAAACCAAATTCATATAATGTATAATGTGTGTAGTATATTCGAGGATGGTGGTAGGTCTTGTAGGAAAGATATTATGTTTGGTATTTTTGGATTTGAGTCATTAGGGAAAGGAATTTGGAAGACCTCCAAGTGGATGATGTGGGCAAGACATAATTTGGGTTTGTTTGTTTACATAAAACAAATCAAAATCACAAGTACTTGCAAAAAGAATATATGAGGAAGGGCATGAGTACAAAGGGAGTTGTACCTTTTTTTTTGGAAGATAATATTAAAGAATAAGAAGATACCAAGGAATGCCAGAGGTGTTTTGGAAGCAACACAAATGGGTTCTCAGAATCATCTTATGGATGAAATGTTTTAATAATTGAGTGGGGAAATTTGTGGAAAATGGAGTTTTTAGACCAAAATGTAAATAGTAGGTATAATATGTAGATTTTTGGAGTTTCATTCGGACAAAAAGTGAAAATTAAATTAAATGATGCATAGGTTTTGCACTTTGTTTTTACTACATATAGCTGTTTCGTTTTATTAATTTGGATGTGTTTATTAACACTTATTCGTATAGACATTAAGGCGTTTATTTACTACTTAATGGCACAGACAGAAGCGTATTCACATAGTGAAGAAGGTGCTTTTGTCTCCATTCAGACATCTTTTGGACAAAAACACCCCTAATTTTTACAAGGGGTTTAAAAAAACCTGGTATACCTCCTTTCATCATTCATGCTTCTTTCAATCCCAATCAAACCCTAGGTAAGCGCCCTTTTTGTTGTTCTCTGCTCGTCCGGAAGCCGCCGGCCACCTCTCATTGACGTTGGTCGTACTTCTGCTACCGCTCGCCACCGCTAGTTGCTCGTTGTCGTTGCTCTCCTTCCACCGGTACTTGCCAGCCACCATAGGAGGTCGCCACCCTCGCTGCTCTCCTTTCGCCAAAATCCTACTTTGATTTTGATACTTTCTTGAAGAGTTGGCTCTCGATCTCAATCTTCATCTTCTGCATCTGACCTAGGCCTAGGATTTGGATGAAGCTAAAACTTCAAAGTATCCATAGCTTATTTTCTCCTTTTTTTTGTGAGTAGACTTTTTAGAATTTTATCATTTTATTATTTTGATTTTAAACTATATTATCTAATTTCATTATTAAAAGTTAAAGAAATAATGTAATAAATACTATTACTAAAAAATATATTTTTTGTTGATTTTAAACAATAATTGTTTGTATGGGAATTATGGTTGTGTTTTAATGTTTAACTAATTTTATATTTCACGTATATAATTTGGATTAGAGTAACTACAAATTTGGTCCCCGAGGTTTACCAAAACTAACGAAACTCATCCTTGTGGTTTAGAACTACACTGGACGTCCTTGAGGTTTATGTTTTGCTTTGGATTTGATCCTTCCTTACTAACTCTGTTATTAACTCAGTTACGTGAGGGATAATTTTGCTAAAATGAAAGAAGAAGGGTCGAATTCGAATTGTAACTCTCTCTCTCTCTCTCTCTCTCTCTTTCTTTCTCTCTCTCATTTAACCAAACCACCACCACACCCACCACTACCCACCGACAGCCACCAAGCCACCACCATTACCACACCCACCACCCACATCCACCAAGCCGCCACCACTACCAAACAACCACCATAACACCCACCACCAGTTCACCACCACCGCCTCATCATCCACCACCCACCACTACTGGCACTACCAAACCACTAAACCACCAAACCACCACCACCACCAAACAGCCATCACCACCACGAAACCACCAACGCCACCATCACCACGAAACCACCACCACCATCACCACCATGAGACCACCACTGCCACCAAACCACACCACACTACCACAGCCACCAAACAACCACCACCACCACTGCCACCAAACCACACCACACTACCACAGCCACCAAACAACCACCACCAAATAAAAAATCGTACCATAGAAAACCAGAAATAACCGGATCTAGAACTGAAAGGTGGAACGAGAAGAGATAGAGAGGTCGTCGGATCTGGAACCGGAAGGTGGAGCGGGAGAGAGGTTTTACCGATTTAGGGTTTGGGGAAAGGGAGAAACGGTGACCAGAGGTGGCCATCAGAGATTGTGGTCGGAGGTGGTGATGTCACCGGATCTGAAATTGTCGTCGGTGGTGGTTGTTGCTTTTGCAGGCAGCGGCAAACCACGTGTGGCCGGAGAAGAAGAGGAAGGAGTGGAAGGGAGGGTGGTGGCGGGAGGGTGTGATTTGGGCGATGGTGGTTGGGGTGGCGGTTCGCGGAGGGTGGGACCGTGGGAGAGGCGGTGGAATAATTTATTTATTCGATATTAATATGTGCAATAATTTATTTATTTTTTGAAGAAGGAATAATTCATTTATTAAAAAATCTTTAAAAATTTAAATATTTAATCTCTCTAAATATGAAAATAGATTGGGTTTTGCCAAACTTTTTCGCTAATATCACAATATTAAAGCTTTTGCAAAATCATCCCTAATTGTTCTCTGGTCTTTACACAACCAAAAAAAATATGTTTTATCAAGAGGCCATGCCGTTTTGTTTTTCCATCAATTATGTGAAAAATGTGTGATTAGAACTATAAAAACATTAAAAAATTTATATGTTTTTCTTTGATTAGTAGGATATAAAATAATTATGTGTTTATATTTGATTAATAGGACATATAGGTAACATAAGATTGGAGACAAGAGCTTATTTCAACCTTTAGGCTGTGCTTTTGGTACATGAGACAGGACAGAACAAGACGGGACAAAAGTCACTGTCTCACGTTTGGTGCAGCATGAGATAGAACAAGAATTCAGTGTTCCACGTTTGGTGCGACATGGGACAGAGACAGGATGGGACTAGAACAGACTTTTTTTTGTTTCACCAAAATAGGTGGAACAACATGAGACGGAAATGAGATAAAAACTAAAATACTACTAACTAACATTTGTTTGACATATAACCTTAATATGGTATTTGTTTTAGTGTTCACCACCACTAGTCGTGTTCTCCGCCGCCATCAGTAAACACCGTCGGCCACCTTCACTTCCTCTAGCACTACCACAACCTCTTCCACCACCTCTACAACCACCACAATCCTTCACCACCTACCCAACAATTGTTGATCACCAACCACAACCATCGATTGCCACCTCTACCACTGCCACCACCGTTAGCCATCTCCACCACCTCCTCTATTATAACAACCTCCTCCATAACCATACTATACAACCACCGCTCACCTCATCCACCTCCTCATCTACCATAATAACCACCACCATCAGTTACATCAAATTTTCATTCGAATTTGGTTCTATTATATATGTATTTATGTTTATGAAAATTGTGCAAAAATGTTTATAAAGTGTAACACCCGTGATTTTTGGACAAATGCGAATCCGGATCTGTGTAAAACTTATCTTTTAAGAAAATATGAAAAATAGGACTTTTGATCAAAACCTAGATTTTATGGTCTTGTTGGATGGGAAATTGAAATACGAATCTAACGGTTCTTCCGGAATCGAAATCGGAGCTATAACGAAGAAGTTATGGCCGAAACAAGATGTCACCCAAACGCACAGGTAGCTAGCGACCGCTAGGGCATACACCTAGCGATCGCTAGGCCTTAGAAAATTTGGTTCTGTTGGAGCTCTCGATCAGCTAGCGACCATTAGACTTTGTTCCAAGTAGCTAGCGATCTCTAGGGCTTACCCCTAGCGACCGCTAGGCGCTGTCAGCTCCGAAGTCGCGATAAATAGCCCTTCTTCTTCATTTGAGCATAACTTCCTCATTTCAACTCCGTTTCTCTCGATTCTTTTTGCGTTCTTCTCGATTTTTCGAGCTCTTCAAGACTAAATCAATGGATTTCAAGTATTTGGTGGTTCTAAAACGTTGGTGTAAGTAAATCTCTTCATCTCCTTCGAGTTTTAAGCTTAGATTTGGGGTTATTCATCTCCAAACCTTTTCTTCCATATTTATCTCAGATCTAGTGTTGTTTTAGGTGGATTTCATGTTTTGGGAAGTGTTGGAGGCTAGATCTACTAGTTTAGAGGGTGGAGACTTTTGTGGCTTCATCTTCTTCACCACATCTCCACCATGGTTGAAGGTTCTTCATCTTAGGGTTTTCACCCGAGATCTTGAGGAGGTAAGTTCTATTTATGGGTTTTAAGTGTAGATCTAGTCTTATATGTTGTGGATCTAGAATTAATCCAAGATATTAACTCCTTATCAGTTTAGGTGTTCACTCAAGCGTTAAGCTAGGGTTCTTGGTGAAATTTGGGGCTTTTGGCTTTACGAGCCGCAAGGTGAGTTGCTAAACCCGTTTTGTTAAAACTGAGAGCACATCATCTTGTTGATTTACATGTCTTGCTTGGTTGTTGTGATTAAACATGATTAAGGATGAAATGCCTAAAATGTTAGGTTTAAGGATTGCCATGAAATGAATGATTAACGATGCTTGCATGAATGGCTTGACTTGGAATATCGTATACATGGAATAGATTATCGTATACTACTAATGTATGAGTTGAATGTATGCGATTATATGATGAATGTATTTATGAGAAATACGTGTTATTATGTATGCCACGGAATTATGTACAGGAATTGAATCTCGAGCATAGTGGCTTTTATGAAATGAATGAAGGGCTTGAGTGTTAGTAATTATGTGCAGAAGTTGACAAACCAGTAATCACACATCCAATGTTGCAAGACACTTGAGGGTCACACCTGTGAGAACCTATAAATCGAGTAAGTTGAATAAAACCCAGAAATGGAGAGTTTGGATTTATAATAGTCAATTATAAATCAGTTGAGTAATTTCAGTCAGAAATCCCAAAGCTAGAGGGTTGTTAAATTAATTAAGATAATTATATATTTATTAAGTAAAATAAATATATAATAGATAATCTATTTAATTAAGATTATTATCTAGAAAATTTTTTCTTAAAAAAAAAGAAAAAGGTTAGATAATTATAAGGAAACTGAATCAGATAAGGATTCTCCATCTGATAAGCTATAAATAAAGGCCTTAGGGTCTATGGTTTATTGATTCAAAAAAATTCCCAGTTAAAAGTTTACAGAAAAATTCCCTCTCTCTCTCCCTCTTGGCGCCGCCCACCATACCCAAGCCAGCTCGGTTTCGGTTATTTTCGGGTTTTTTGAGTTCTGCTAGAGGAACACTCGTGCGGTTGATTACAGGTGGATTATTACTCAAGCGATCCAGGTAAACACTCGTTATCAACTATCTAAATAATTGAGACGGAAAGGATCGTGGTTTAGGGTTTTTAACCATAATCGCTTCCGCAATCTTTTGGTGTTCATCGGATTAGTTTGATTCGGAGAGCACAGAAAAACCCAACATTGAGACCCTCGATCAATACCTATGAAAGGTTACGATAATTGCATGAGTCTTTCTAGACAGTACGTATATGCCTCGGATGGTGTCATGATAGATATGGCATCGAGGTACACAGTATAGAATGGTCTCTTAGACCGGGTGAAAATACATGACACGTTTGTGTGTAATTAAGTATATTCTGCGCCAGGTTTTCACACCAAACAGTCTTGGGAGGTTCTGAAATAGGAATGCCCCAATGTCGCCGGCTCTCGGGTTGCCCCTGTTAGGAATTATGTGCAGAGTTGACAAACCAAGTGATTATACAATCCAATGTTACAAGACACTTGAGGGTCACACCTGTGAGAACCTATAAGTCGAACAAGTTAGATGAAATCCCGAAATGGAGAGTTAAGATTTATAATAGTGTATTATAAATCAGTTGGGTAATTTCAGTCAGATTTACCAAAGTTGGAGGGTTATTAATTAATTAGGATATTATATATTTATTGGATAAATAAATATATAATAGTTAATTAATAAGGTTTATATATATATTAAATAAATATATATAAATCATAATTATCATAGGCAAATTCTTTTCCAGTTTATAAAAGGAATGAATTTGAGATAATTATAATATGGAAGCTGAATCTCATTCAAACTGTTGAATTTTTCCCATATAAATAAAGGCCTATGGGTTAAGAAACATTAAGCTCTTTTCAGTTGAAAAATCAGTTTTCTGTCTCCTCCTCCTCTCTCCCAAAACCGGCGCACACAAACCACCCCCCACCCGGGTCGTTTTTGTTGTTCGGGTTTCATAAGTTCTGCTAGAGGAACGTTCGTTGGTTGATTACGGGTGGACTAAGTTTCAAGCAATCCAGGTAAATTAATCTAACCTAATCCTTTAGGTTTAGAGCTACAAACGATTAAGATCATTAGGCTTTAATGGGTTTTTAGCTTTTATCGCTTCCGCATGATTAGATCAGAAACAGCGTGTTTCTGATCACATGGGTTTCAACAGTTTGTTTTAAACCTACGAGATATATCGAACCAGCGAGGTTTTGATAGATCTGAGATAATCCTCGAGTCAGTTTGATTCAAGGATACCCACAAAAACCCAACAGCCCCGAGGTGCGCGGGCCTCTGTGGATGGTGTCATGATAGATATGGCATCGAGGTGTTTGGAAGTAACGAGTGATGGGACTGGCAGCGGATATACGGCTATATAAATAACAATAGACGAACCAACGCAATATTTCCACACCAAACAGTCTTGGGAGGTTCTGAAATAGGAATGCCCCGATGTCGGCGGCTCTCGGGTGGCTCCGAGGTGCGCGGGCCTCTGATGGTGTCATGGTAGATATGGCATCGAGGTGTTTTGAAGTAACGAATGTTGGGATATTGGTTGGTGGAGGTGGGTCGCTCCCACTGTTTCCGAAGATAAAAGATAACCCGTAAAATTATACTTTGATTATGTTGTTTATATACGCTTGTGTATACATCATATGTCTTCATATGATTCTATATGTATCGTACTTGTTGATACAACTCACTAGGCTCTTTTGGCCTAACACTTGTGTGGTGTCGATGTGTCTCTCAGGTGCTAGTGGCACCGCTCCAAAGTAAATGCTTGAGTTTAGAGTGAGCTTGGGGGATCGCGTGAAGAGACCGGTCATCTAGACCGCGAGTTGATAGTAGAAACTGATGACCCTTTTGTAGTCTTTCTCCTTGTTAGGAATTAGACTTGCTGGTTATTATACCGCTTCATTTAGATTACAAACATCGTAATCGTATATTACTTTATACCCCATTTTTGGGAAGAGTTCACGCTTTGGCGTAATTTGTATTATCACCTTTCGTTAATGAAAGTTTTTGTTGACTCCAAATTTTGGGGTGTTACATAAAGTATATTATTTACTTTATTTATGTCAATTATAACTATTATGTGATATATAAAAATCATCAAATAATTTTCGAGGGAACTTTTTTTGGTTCTGTCCTGTCCAGTTCTAGCCTCCTAGGCGTACCAAATGCCAAACAGACACTTGTTTTGTCCAGTCCTATCCTATATCTTATCCTGTACAGTCGTGTTCCGTCCAGTCATGTCCAATCATGTTTACGTACCAAACGCTATCTTAAGTCCTTGTTTGAAATTTTGGTGGCATCAAAGTCTTTAAGTCCTATTTCAACTAGAGGTTGATATATCTCAACGTCATTCTACATACAAAGTATGTTATAACCTTATATTTTACTTTGGAGTTTGGACCAGACAACAACAAGATGTTTTGTTTTGGAATAATTTCATATATGTCCTTACTAAAACTCAAATATTATATTTATTGAATCTAATCTATAAATATGTTCATAATCCATCAAAATATCATTTTTATCCAGATAACGTATTTTATCAAATTTTAATATTTTAAATTAAGTTCAAAAATTAAAAAATAGTTAATTTTTTTTTAACGGCAAAAGGACATTTTACTATTGTTTATGTAAAAAATTACACAACTCGATGTCGTAAAGAACTTGTGTGAGGCTTAACCGTCGAGAGAAAGAAATTACAATCAATGATAAGTGCGGAAAAGTAAAATGAGACAAATAATTTGATGACGCAGGAAAAACCTCACGACGGAGGAAAAAACCTGCGGTCGACCTAAAAGATAAGTCGACAGAGCACTATGTTCACCAATCAGGGGTGATGTCCTTCAAGTATACAGCTTTGGTCGTACGATTACAACTGAGAGAATTATGAAATCGAATGTAAATTACAGATGATTCTAAAGAATAATGATTATAGAACTTGTGAACTTCGAATAGACTTCGTCCCCTGAAATGCTGGCTTGATTCTCCTTATATAGTGGCTTGATAATAACGGTCCAACGGTATTGTGGCTCATCAATGATTGAATCGTAACCGTCCAACGTTATTGTCTTCAATTAATGCTCGGAGAGTAACTGTCCAACGGTATTGCTGAGAGTTAATGTCCAGATTGTAACTGCTGCGAGAATCTTGCTTGTAACGGTCGATCTTGATGCTGTCGAACAATACATAACTTACGACTTGTTCGTTGTAGTGATGAATTCTAACAAGCATAGCATAGTACTCAATCTCGGACTTTCTCAAAGGTGGACAATTGTTAGATATGATAATCAGCTTATCTGCATCAAACATATAAACTTTGTATGTTATTCGTTAGTATCGTCGTACGACAATATAGTCATCGTGCGTCTTATTTATTGTATACGTTCGATGCTTATTGATCTTTGTTCGATAGTCCTCTTAGGTTTTATCTCAGGACCTTATCTTAATACAGGACTATTGTCCTAACATTTACCTTACGATTATAGTCGGTTGTCGTGCGATTGTAGATTTTTACCCTAACAATTTGCCCCCAAGATTTAGAAAATAATTCTAATTTTATCTAAATCTTTAATTCGCTGGACAAGGAGTAAAAATACGTTGGTAAACGGTCGAATTAGCGTTGAGAAAATAGCCGTTATCTAGCCGTTATTCTGGACGCGTGTTCTTCTTAACGGCTAACTATCGACACGTGGCGCGATTATCTTTAATGACTCATATGACCGCACCACAGCGAGTGGTGGCGGCGGCGGCTGTTACTTCCAACCACCAGATCGCACCACAGTACGGTGGTCGCGTCGAATGGTGGTGACCGTGGGTGAAACACCACCAGATCGGTGGTAAGACGACAAAACCGCAACCACCAGAAGCTGCGATAGCAGCGGTGGATGGCGGTGGTCTGTTAATCACCGGCGGCCAACCGATGGCTAACACACCGGTGGCGACGGGTGTAAGCCGTGGCTACATCACCAGTTTGGTGAATGGCAGCCGGCCACTAATCGCGAAACGGTGGCGGCGGTGGCGTCGATTACGCTGCTGTCGTTGCCGATCCATAGCGATGGTGGCGGTGGTCGAATAGCCACCAGAAACCACACCACCAATTCGGTGGTGGTAGGTACCGTCGTCGCCAGATGGTGAGGCCGTAAGGCGGTAGCGATGATTGATGGTGGTCACGCGGTGGCCAAGTGCCACGCACGGAAGACCGTGGCTACACCACCAGCGAGGTGGTGGCGGTATTTGTAATGGCCACGGCCAAACTACCTATTGGTGGTGGCGGCGATTTCGCGATCGCCAAGCCGAACCACCAGCGAGGTGGTAGCGGCGATTCCACGACCACCAAGCCGCACCACCAGCTAGGCGGTGGTGATTTCTTTTTCAGCAACGACCCATAAACGATGGTGGCTCGTAATGCTACCGTCGCCAAAGGGAATAACGATAGCCAAACGCAAACGTTACTACCCTAGGGTTTTTCCGTTTTGGGTCAAGTTACGTTATCAGGCCCAAAAGCCCAATTCTTGGATCAAGTTATGGCCCAAAAGAGCTCGTTTGGTTTTTAAGACATTTTATCCAAAATAAATTTACTTGGGATTTTTATCCGATGAAACTTATTCAAACTAGTTTTAATTAATCTTTTAGGAAAATTAAAATTTTTCGAATAAGCCAGTATTTTAATTGGATCGTTAAATAATTTTTGGGTAAAAGGATTAAATGGTTTTTGTTTTGAGATTTATCTCAGTTTTTAAAGTTAAAACCGTTCTTCAGTCTAAAGTTTTTCTTAGGATTCATAAAACAGTTTGTTTTTCGAATCAGTTATAAAACCAAGTTTTGCGATAATTGAAAAACAAGATAATTTTAACGGATCCAGGTTTATTATAATATTGCATATATACATATAATTGCATGATTGCTTGAGTTTTATATATGCATCTCAGTTTGAGTTTGTATATATCTATTATAGTATTTGCCAACCTAGACCCTTGACATATCCATGGGGAGGCCTGCGTGCCGTTTACAACCCCTTATGTAATAATGACTCTAGGATAGATTTTTCTTTTGGGATGACAAGGCCAGTGGGAGCTATTCTTCATCTTACCGGAATACTGACAAGTATGACGAAGCCAGTGGGAGCTACGCGAAGTTTTGAAGTTGTAGAAAAACTTGGTCATTATTGGTCCCAAGGAACAAAATTGGCAAATCCTATAATTATCTGTTTTACAATTGCGTAGTTGTTATAATTATCTGTGTGCATGATTAACTGCGTAGTTGATGCTAATAACTGTTAGTTTATTAGATATGTTTTAAAAATATTTTTTTTTAAAGCAAGAAGAAATTAGGTTTTATTAACTTCTCAATCGAAAACCTTTAAAGTGAAGCCTTTTAATAAAACCTAGTGTTTTGTTGTAAAAGAGCAAACTTGACAGAACAGTTAGCTTTTGTCAAGACAGAAAAGGTTATTGAAACAGGTAGTTTCAATCAACCAGTACACTTTAAGCTCAGTTGATTTCAATCAGCCGATATTTTAAACAGTTGGTTTAAAATAACCTCTAAAACAGTAAGTTTAGAGTATCAATTGCTCTTTACTAACAATCAGTGGATGATTATTTCATAAAAGGGCAAAGTTGACAAAAACAGTTAGTTTTAATCAACTAGGTATGCTATTAAAACAGTTAGTTTTAATTGGCGAGTAATTTTTAGAACAGTTAGTTTTAAAATCACATGTATGTTTCAAACAGTTAGTTTAAAACATAAGTAGCCTTTATAAACAATCAGTTTATCAGAATCCTGGAAAATAAAGTTTTCAAAACCCCGAAAATCACAGATCAGTAGTGCAACCCATCTAGGGGCACCTTCGGCGTAAAGTACATAGGCGTTGTAAGTGATCACACATTCAACGTCTGCGTTCAAACTGAAGCTGAAGGGGTTACATAACTCTGCGAATTATCTCCGGGTGGTACCGGCCAGAGTATAGTAATCAGGTCCCCAAAATGGTAAGATCTGTTTTGGTTCTATAATGTTCACCGGGTGGTACCGGGCCAAAAAGCACTAAGAGGGACTAAAACATGCACAGGTAGTTGCCATGGTCCCGAAAAGATCTAGGAGTCATGTCAGTTAGATATGATTGGTAAAAGTCCTTACCTACCGAAATAAATACGGGTCTGGTGGAGCAAGAACATTACGCACATCAGGACGTATGAAATAAGGATCCTAGTCCAATAAATTGATCATTTAAGGGTTTATTGATATTTTATTGGAAATTAGTCTATTTACAGTTGCTAAGACCAAAAATTTTATTTTGTGTAGATGGCAAGCACTGTTACCAGCACTAACAATCTTTCCCTCCGCTCTATCCTAGAGAAGGATAAGTTGACCGGCTCTAACTTTCTTGACTGGGAGCGCAATCTGATGATTGTGCTCAGACATGAAAGAAAGTGGTATGTGCTTGAAGAGCCACTTGGGGAGGCACCTCTGGCAAACGCTCCGGCCGCTGCCAGAAATGCCCACAAAAAGCACTCAGATGATCTCCTTGATGTTGCCTGTCTGATGTTAGCAACTATGAGCCCAGATCTGCAAACAGGGCTCATAAATACAAATGCTTACGACATGATCCGCCAAGGACATGTTTCAGACTCAGGCTCGTACAGAGCGCTACGATGCCACCAAAGCATTCAATGAGTGCAAGATGGTAAAAGGAACATCAGTAAGTGACCATGTCATGAAAATGAAACGGCACTTAGATCATCTGGAGAGGCTGGGTCATCCTGTTCCGTTGCAGCTAGCAACTGACACCATACTTAATTCACTGTCAGAAGACTACAGGCCCTTTGTAGTCAACTACAACATGAACAACATGGAGAAAACAATAGCAGAATTGCACTCCATGCTCAAGACAGCTGAATTAAATATGGGGAACAAGAACAAGACAAAGGATGTCTTGATGGTAAAAGACGGAGGGGTTAAAAAGAAAAATGGGCATGCTAGCACCAGCAAGGGAAAAGGACCAGTTCAGGCCATCCAGAGTGCACCCAAGAAAGGCAAGGGCAAGGGCAAGGGCAAGAAGGTTAAGCCAAACAAAGCTAGGACCGAAAACCGATGTTTCATATGCAATGAGATCGGTCATTGGAGGCAAAACTGCCCTAAGCGTCATGAAGCAGGTATGTAAACCTCAGAAAATTTATGATTGCTTTGATTTGTCACTTCTTACTTGTTAGCTTACAAGTATACTGATACCTAGAGCAAATGATTATTGCAGGAAGTCAGAAATGAAGTGAAGTGCCCAGGAGCTGCCGAGGATCTTAAGTACTAGATGATTTAAAGTCAAGACATTTTTGAATTTATAATTTTAAAACAATTATTTTGGGGGTTTATGTTTTAAAATGTTTGGATAATTATATTTTATAATTCAATGTTTTTAATTTTCAAAAGTTATTGTCTTGACAATTGAAATATCTGATTGTGCTTAGTGTTTGTATGATCCTAGTTGTTGATGCCTGTTATAATTACTTTAATGAAATTGAAGTAATTTGTATAGAAACTATCAAAACACACGAGATTCTATAGGAATGTGTTTTGAGAATAAAACATTTATGAATAATAGTTTTGTGATCCGAAAATAGAGAATTTAAGATATTAACACAGATAGCGTTAATAACAGCATTTATAAAACTAGAAAGATTCCAAGTTCTGGAATTAGGATTTGAACAAATCCAGATAAGTTTTATAAAAGGAAATTCTCAGAATTAACTAATCAAGTTTGATCAAGTTTTATTCAAATGTTTTAAAAGGGGAATTTAGGATATTAACTCAGATAGCGTTAATAACAGTATTTATGAAACTAGAAGGATTCCAAGGTTTGGAATTAGGATTTGACCAAATCCAGTTGAGTTTCATAAAAGGGAAATTCTCAAAGTTCATTACTTGGAATTAGGATTTACTAATCAAAGTCTTGAATAAGTCAATAGTAAATTTTGAGTAATAGTTAGTTTTTATACAAGCAAGTGGGAGCCCGATTATTCTCTATCTAGTCTAAGATAAAAGAATAAAAGACATAATTATTGATATATCTCGGAATTCATAAATCCAGGTAGGATAAGAATTCATAAGATATAATTTACTCTTTTAGTTAAAAGGATAAAAGTTTCAAGACCCATGAAACAAAGGTCGTGACTGACTTAAAAATCAATAATTATAGTGTTGGATTTAAATATATAGCATTCCAGTAGATTTGCCAGGATTGCAAATGGAATCGGATTTCAGGAAGAAATCATTCATCTACACAGCAACTAAGGAAAGTTGCAGTTTTACATATTCAGGAACTGGAAGTTA
The DNA here is from genome assembly GCA_030169165.1 of Centaurea solstitialis. Classification (NCBI taxonomy): domain Eukaryota; kingdom Viridiplantae; phylum Streptophyta; class Magnoliopsida; order Asterales; family Asteraceae; genus Centaurea; species Centaurea solstitialis. The sequence continues at coordinate 25,690,816 of CM058042.1, read as the reverse complement.
ATCCAGGGCTCCAAGTTCATGGAATATGATAAAAGTCTAATTATTGTTTTAAGAGGTGTTTGCAAAACAATAATTAGCAGACACAAGTAAACAGACTTGTGTTTTTGGTTATCACTTTGATTAAAATGGTAAACTTTAATCAAAGGGTTTAAAATTGAAGGTAGGTGATACTTCATTTTAGATCAGTATTTAACAAATGATAAATAGACAAAATGAAAGTTATTAAAGAAAAGACATTTAATTTTGTTATTATTACAGCGTGTAATATGGACTATACAAAATTAGTTTCTTTATCACTTTCACTATTTTGCATGTTTTAATATATCCAGGAATGAAATCAGTCTTCGATTTTTCATTCAAAATCTGTCCGTGACAACTTATCATTGTGGGAGCATGATAAGGCGTTAAAGTCATTGTGAACTTTTAGGTAGTTATGATCAGTTGCTGAATAACAGCTACAAGTGTTGTAGACTAAAAGTTGCACAGATATTTGATAGAGTAGCAAATATCGGACGTGATCCGCGGTTGAGATTACTTCTTGGAAACAGTCATAAGTAAATCTCACAGTGGTTGTCCCTATCACCTGAGGTATCTGATTTGATATCATGAGGACTACTGAATTCTTAGTGCATTCAACCGCTACGCCGTAACAGGGTGGCTATAAAGGGTGTAACTAGATTCAGCGGAAGCCGTGGTGTTAAAGGCAGATATGCGAGATGGGATTTGCACCTCTTCTCAGAAGAGAGATATTTCTGGGCCCATCTTGACTGACTAAGTATACTGATGAAGTGCATGGCCATGCCCAAACGAACTGATTAGTTCTTTGTCGTTTACCTATCAGTGAAAGTCAGATAATCAAGAGAACAGAATCTCGAGTATTTAGAGTTGACATTTTCCAAGCTCATACTCACAGATGAAATATCGCGATGCAAAGGGAAAAGCCAAGATGTACCCAATCAATGAACAGTAGTTTCATAGATACCAATTCCTCACGGAATGTTTAATATCACCAGTCTGGGTATAAGAGTTCTTGTAACCTGGTCAGCCTAAGTGCCTGTCTAGGGGCCTCCTTAGGTCAGTATAATCAAAGGTGGTATTGCCAACTTGCACAAGTGGGAGTCTGTTAGGAATTATGTGCAGAGTTGACAAACCAAGTGATTATACAATCCAATGTTACAAGACACTTGAGGGTCACACCTGTGAGAACCTATAAGTCGAACAAGTTAGATGAAATCCCGAAATGGAGAGTTAAGATTTATAATAGTGTATTATAAATCAGTTGGGTAATTTCAGTCAGATTTACCAAAGTTGGAGGGTTATTAATTAATTAGGATATTATATATTTATTGGATAAATAAATATATAATAGTTAATTAATAAGGTTTATATATATATATTAAATAAATATATATAAATCATAATTATCATAGGCAAATTCTTTTCCAGTTTATAAAAGGAATGAATTTGAGATAATTATAATATGGAAGCTGAATCTCATTCAAACTGTTGAATTTTTCCCATATAAATAAAGGCCTATGGGTTAAGAAACATTAAGCTCTTTTCAGTTGAAAAATCAGTTTTCTGTCTCCTCCTCCTCTCTCCCAAAACCGGCGCACACAAACCACCCCCCACCCGGGTCGTTTTTGTTGTTCGGGTTTCAGAAGTTCTGCTAGAGGAACGTTCGTTGGTTGATTACGGGTGGACTAAGTTTCAAGCAATCCAGGTAAATTAATCTAACCTAATCCTTTAGGTTTAGAGCTACAAACGATTAAGATCATTAGGCTTTAATGGGTTTTTAGCTTTTATCGCTTCCGCATGATTAGATCAGAAACAGCGTGTTTCTGATCACATGGGTTTCAACAGTTTGTTTTAAACCTACGAGATATATCGAACCAGCGAGGTTTTGATAGATCTGAGATAATCCTCGAGTCAGTTTGATTCAAGGATACCCACAAAAACCCAACAGCCCCGAGGTGCGCGGGCCTCTGTGGATGGTGTCATGATAGATATGGCATCGAGGTGTTTGGAAGTAACGAGTGATGGGACTGGCAGCGGATATACGGCTATATAAATAACAATAGACGAACCAACGCAATATTTCCACACCAAACAGTCTTGGGAGGTTCTGAAATAGGAATGCCCCGATGTCGGCGGCTCTCGGGTGGCTCCGAGGTGCGCAGGCCTCTGATGGTGTCATGGTAGATATGGCATCGAGGTGTTTTGAAGTAACGAATGTTGGGATATTGGTTGGTGGAGGTGGGTCGCTCCCACTGTTTCCGAAGATAAAAGATAACCCGTAAAATTATACTTTGATTATGTTGTTTATATACGCTTGTGTATACATCATATGTCTTCATATGATTCTATATGTATCGTACTTGTTGATACAACTCACTAGGCTCTTTTGGCCTAACACTTGTGTGGTGTCGATGTGTCTCTCAGGTGCTAGTGGCACCGCTCCAAAGTAAATGCTTGAGTTTAGAGTGAGCTTGGGGGATCGCGTGAAGAGACCGGTCATCTAGACCGCGAGTTGATAGTAGAAACTGATGACCCTTTTGTAGTCTTTCTCCTTGTTAGGAATTAGACTTGCTGGTTATTATACCGCTTCATTTAGATTACAAACATCGTAATCGTATATTACTTTATACCCCATTTTTGGGAAGAGTTCACGCTTTGGCGTAATTTGTATTATCACCTTTCGTTAATGAAAGTTTTTGTTGACTCCAAATTTTGGGGTGTTACATAAAGTATATTATTTACTTTATTTATGTCAATTATAACTATTATGTGATATATAAAAATCATCAAATAATTTTCGAGGGAACTTTTTTTGGTTCTGTCCTGTCCAGTTCTAGCCTCCTAGGCGTACCAAATGCCAAACAGACACTTGTTTTGTCCAGTCCTATCCTATATCTTATCCTGTACAGTCGTGTTCCGTCCAGTCATGTCCAATCATGTTTACGTACCAAACGCTATCTTAAGTCCTTGTTTGAAATTTTGGTGGCATCAAAGTCTTTAAGTCCTATTTCAACTAGAGGTTGATATATCTCAACGTCATTCTACATACAAAGTATGTTATAACCTTATATTTTACTTTGGAGTTTGGACCAGACAACAACAAGATGTTTTGTTTTGGAATAATTTCATATATGTCCTTACTAAAACTCAAATATTATATTTATTGAATCTAATCTATAAATATGTTCATAATCTATCAAAATATCATTTTTATCCAGATAACGTATTTTATCAAATTTTAATATTTTAAATTAAGTTCAAAAATTAAAAAATAGTTAATTTTTTTTTAACGGCAAAAGGACATTTTACTATTGTTTATGTAAAAAATTACACAACTCGATGTCGTAAAGAACTTGTGTGAGGCTTAACCGTCGAGAGAAAGAAATTACAATCAATGATAAGTGCGGAAAAGTAAAATGAGACAAATAATTTGATGACGCAGGAAAAACCTCACGACGGAGGAAAAAACCTGCGGTCGACCTAAAAGATAAGTCGACAGAGCACTATGTTCACCAATCAGGGGTGATGTCCTTCAAGTATACAGCTTTGGTCGTACGATTACAACTGAGAGAATTATGAAATCGAATGTAAATTACAGATGATTCTAAAGAATAATGATTATAGAACTTGTGAACTTCGAGTAGACTTCGTCCCCTGAAATGCTGGCTTGATTCTCCTTATATAGTGGCTTGATAATAACGGTCCAACGGTATTGTGGCTCATCAATGATTGAATCGTAACCGTCCAACGTTATTGTCTTCAATTAATGCTCGGAGAGTAACTGTCCAACGGTATTGCTGAGAGTTAATGTCCAGATTGTAACTGCTGCGAGAATCTTGCTTGTAACGGTCGATCTTGATGCTGTCGAACAATACATAACTTACGACTTGTTCGTTGTAGTGATGAATTCTAACAAGCATAGCATAGTACTCAATCTCGGACTTTCTCAAAGGTGGACAATTGTTAGATATGATAATCAGCTTATCTGCATCAAACATATAAACTTTGTATGTTATTCGTTAGTATCGTCGTACGACAATATAGTCATCGTGCGTCTTATTTATTGTATACGTTCGATGCTTATTGATCTTTGTTCGATAGTCCTCTTAGGTTTTATCTCAGGACCTTATCTTAATACAGGACTATTGTCCTAACATTTACCTTACGATTATAGTCGGTTGTCGTGCGATTGTAGATTTTTACCCTAACAATTTGCCCCCAAGATTTAGAAAATAATTCTAATTTTATCTAAATCTTTAATTCGCTGGACAAGGAGTAAAAATACGTTGGTAAACGGTCGAATTAGCGTTGAGAAAATAGCCGTTATCTAGCCGTTATTCTGGACGCGTGTTCTTCTTAACGGCTAACTATCGACACGTGGCGCGATTATCTTTAATGACTCATATGATTTAGTCGTTATAAATAAGACATTTGTTAGAGAGAAAAGATTTTACAAATCTTTTTAATTTCGTAACCAATTGCTTGAGATCGTAATCCGACTTATTTTTCGGCAAAGATTTCGTGCGACTAGGCTTTATAAGGTACCTCCTTCTTCCCTGTTTCATGCGTCTGAAATCGATAGCACATAAGAGTAATAGAGGTTTAGATAATCTTAGGTTTACTCGACTGAGAAATTGTTTAGGCCGATCAGAGTTCATTATGTCGAGCGAAGTTAGGAGTTCGATTACAGAAAGCTTAGAGGTAGTAGAGTTAAGAGAGTTAGTTGGGTTACCAGAGAGTGCTCAAATAAGAGTGGCCGGAGAGATTCGGCCGGTGGATACTCCGACGGGGTTCTTTGCCCTGTTCGAATATCCGTTTAAGATCGGATTTCGATGGCCTTACTCTCCACTTTCTCGAGCCTTCATGTCCCGTTTCAACTTGTCTCCGGGGCAACTGATGCCTCAATTCTGGCGTGTCATCCTGGTAATCGAACGGGTGACCAAGGATTGGGGTCGTCGCGCGTTCTCTGTGGACGACCTTCTCTCTGCTTATAACGTGACGAGACTGCCCTATAACCGTTATGGGTTGTTCCCTAAGGGCAGGAATGATACCATGCTTGTTCATCGCACGCAAGTGAATGATCGAGGGTGGAAGTCTCGTTACGTTTTCGTCCAGACGTCTTCGGTCACTGACGAATCTTGGGTTGTTCCTGAGTGGAACTCAAATGGTAACTTAGGCATTTATCTCTATTTTTATATATTTTTTGCACAATTTTGATGATTAATCGCGTGTTTTCTTGCAGCTATTAACTTCACGTTTGAGACAACTGAAGAATCTAACGAGTTGATCTCACACTTCCTGAGTTATAGTGTGACAGATCGCACGTATAGAACGTCGAAGGGTGGTGAGGAGAGCGACATTGAGCCTGAAGTGCAAGTCATCGAGGAGACGGATATGGAAGGTAAATATCGTATGTCAATATTCTTGTTTGTGTTAGTTTCGTTTGATTCTAACTTTTCTTTTCTGCGTAGGCTCAGCTTCCAAGAAGACGTCGACGATGGAAGCAGCTGCTCGTGCTGCCAAAAGGAAGGCTGCGGCCCAAGAGGGTTTAGTGGCTAAACGTACGCGATCGTCGTACGTTTCTTTGGATACCCCACCTAAGGATGCCAAGCGAAAGGCTGAAGGTGGGATAGAGGCTATCCCTCTTAGCTTCGCCCCTCCTGCAAAGGGAGAGGGTGCGTCCAGCCAGCCTGTGTCGAAGGTCGACAAGGGCAAGGAGAAAGAGGGGTCTGGTCTTACGACCATGACGATCCAGATCCCTTCTGACTTCATGGTGGATGATGTGATCAGGACGGCGGCCACTTTTCCAGTCCTTGAGCAGTTTCACGTTCCTGCTCAGAAGGCGCGCATGGAGGAGGCCGACATCGAAGACCTTGATGCCTCCATCGCGGGTATCTCCTTCTTGGTAAGTCCCTGTCGTACGTTTGCTTTCACTTTACTTTATTTGTACAGCTTCTTCTAATCTTTTTCTTTTTGCTTTGTATAGGCCTTGCAAACTAGTCTTAGCCTCCATACACGGATGGCTAAGATTAAAGAAGAATTAGCGTTGAATCAGAATGACGCTAAGCTAGCCAAGAAGGAGGCCGACAAGGCCAAAAAGAAGCTGACCCAACTGACTGACGAGGTTAATGCTAAGTCGGTCCAGATTGGGGACTTGGAATCCAAGCTGGAACTCAGCGAAGGGTTTCAGGTCCAACAGCGGGAACGGCTGAAATTGGCCTTGGACCATGTGAAGGAGCTGGAGAAGGAGTTGTTGGCCGTTCGACGGGAGAAGGCTGAGAGAGAAGAAACTCTATCGTCCAAGATCCAGGAACTGGAAGATGACGCCGCCTTAGTCCGTGTGGTCGCACGTACTGCGGTCATGCGACGCGTAGCTGCTGGGACCATGACTTCTCAGATGGCGAAGGACGAGGTGGCATCTTTTGTTCAGGTGATGGGTTCTAAAGACCTTCTCGACGAGGAGGATCTGAAGAACTTGGACGAAGAGGTAGCAGCTGAGGTCAAGGATGCGGGTGTCGAGGAGGAGGTTCCTGAAACCTCTGGATCCGTTCCTGCGCATCCTCAAGAGACTGAAGAGGCCCCTGTCGTAGATCCACCTTCCGTTGATGCTCCTTTAGAATAACTTTCTTTTTGTAATCGTAAAATTTTTTTTGTACTCTGCCGTTTTTAGGCAAGAAATGTTTAATGAATGAAATTTTGTTTGAATATCGTGCGTTTTAACTTATCACTATTGTGTTGTTATAACTTATATCATGCGTTTTAGCTCGTATCGTGCGTTTTGGCCTGTATCGTGCGTTTTAGCCTGTATCGTGCGTTTTAGCCTGTATCGTGCGTTATAGCTTTTATTTTTGCATGCATTTGTTTTAAAGTCCTTAGACTTATTATAGAAACGTTTCTTTTGTACTCATGAGAGTATTCGTGCGACTGGCGAGTTGACTTGCGCTCTTGCGACATAATCGTGCGTTATAGCGGTTTTCTTGCGATCCATGCGATTTTTGTCGTGCGATTCCTGCGATAAGCATGCATTTAAGTCGTGCGATACTTGCGTTAATCGTGCGATTCATGCGATTTATCGTGCGATACCTGCGAAAAAGGATGACTAAGGGGTGGCCGTTGGCTTAGCCAACGGCGCTCCGATGCTTAAGTCAGTAATGGATAAGGAATAAATCGTATGTAAATAGGTTTAGAAATAATACCTTTTGAGGTGATGGGCGTTCCAGCTTCGTGGGATTTCCATACCTTCTATCGTCGTAAGTCTGTATGCTCCGTTTCCAATGACTTTGGAAATTATGTATGGCCCTTCCCATTTGATGGAAAGTTTTCCAGCATTTGGCTCTTGTGTGTTTTGAAACACATGTCGTAAGACGTAATCTCCAACTTGAAAAATTTTGGCTTTTACCTTTTTGTTGAAGTGTCTTTCGACAATTCCTTTCTGTGCAGCCATTGTTCGTAGTGCTTTCTCTCGGAGTTCTTCTAAAGCGTCCAAGTCGTAAGATAGATTTATTGCGTTTTGATCATACGTACGACTTCTGGCAATTGGTATTTGGGCTTCGATTGGTAGGACTGCTTCGCATCCATATACTAAAGAATATGGAGTTTGTCCCGTTGATTCTCTTGGTGTCGTACGATTGGCCCATAGGACAGATGGTAATTCCTCTACCCACTTACCTTTTGCTCCTTTCAACCTCTTTCGGATTGAATTGATGATGACTTTGTTGCTTGACTCTGCCAATCCGTTGGATTGTGGATATTTTGGAGTAGAAGTGATCAACTTGATTCCTCGTTTCTCACAGAACGTTCGAGTCTTATCGCTTATAAACTGTGAGCCGTTGTCACACATAATTTCAGCCGGTACTCCAAATCTGTAAATGATATTCTTTTGAATGAAAGATACGACCTCTTTATCTCGAACTTGTGAGAAAGCACCAGCTTCTATCCACTTCGAGAAATAATCGGTGAGCACGAGTAGATAGACTTTTTGTCCAGGGGCTGGAGGTAATTTTCCCACTATGTCCATTCCCCATCGCATGAAGGGCCATGGAACTAGAATAGAATGTAAAGGTTCAGATGGTCGATGGACCATACTCGAATGTTTTTGACATGCGTCGCATCGTTGGACGTACGTTATGGCGTCTTCTCGTAGAGTAGGCCAATAGTAACCTTGTCGTGAGATTCGATTAGCAAGACTTCTGCCCCCTGCGTGATTTCCACATTCTCCGTCGTGCATCTCTTGGAGAATTTGATTGATTTGTACCTTATTTGTGACGCATCGTAGAAGAAGTCCTGTTGTGGATCTTCGATAAAGTTGATCTTCAAAAATTGTATATCTTGAAGCTTTCGACCTTGTCTTTCGAGCTTCCATTTTATCTTCAGGTAGTTGGTCGTGCTTGAGGTAGTTCCATATGTCGAGCGACCAATTGTAAATTTCTTCGTTCATCTGTACTTCATCGTCTGACGTAATTGTTGGTGTTGTGAGATGAAGTATTGGGATATTTTCCATAAATGGATCATGAAATGCAGATCCCAGATTGGCCAGTGCGTCCGCTTGCATATTTAAATCTCTTGGTATTTGCTCGATCAGGAACTGTTCGAATCGTGCGATTCGATCTCTAACTGCTTTGAGATAACTCATCATTTTTGAGTCTTTTGCTTGAAAATCTCCATTTACTTGGTTTACGACCAGTAAAGAATCGCTTCGAACGTGCAACTGTTTTGCCCCAGTCTAAGAGCAATATCTAATCCTGCGATCAAAGCTTCATATTCTGCTTCATTGTTTGTGGCTTTGAATTCGCATCGTACGGAGTACACTATATTTCCCCCTTGTGATGATTTTAAGACAACACCTAACCCACATCCTCGTACGTTCGAGGAACCATCAACGTAGAGTATCCACGGTTTATTGTCTGAAATCATCACAACTTCGTCGCACGTCGTAGGTTCTAGTCCTGGAGAAAATTCTGCCACAAAATCTGCCAATACTTGCGATTTAATTGCCGTCTTGGGTTTGAATTCAATGTCAAACCCACTGAGATAAATGCTCCATTTGGCTAATCGTCCTGTTAATTCTGGCTTTCGAAGCACCGTCTTGAGTGGATAATTGGTCACAACAATGATGTGATGTGACTCGAAGTAATGCCTTAGCTTCTTTGCTGCCGTCATAAGACCTAGTAGCAATTTCTCCATTGATGTGTATCTAGTTTCTGCGTCAAGGAAAGATTTACTGACATAATAAATTGGTTGTTGTCGTTGATCTTCTTCTCGTACGAGTACTGCACTTGTCGCATTTTTGCTCACTGCCAAGTATAACTGTAGACTTTCTCCTTCGACTGGTTTTGTCAGTAGTGGAGGTGATGTCATATATTGCTTCAGTTCTTGCAAAGCTTTCTCATGTTCGTCTGTCCATAAGAAGCCTTGATTCTTTCGTAGGACATTATAGAACAAATGGCATTTATCCGATGATCGTGAAATAAATCGGGTTAAAGCTGCCACTCGTCCTGTTAACTTCTGGACTTCTTTGACATTCCTTGGAGATTGTATCTCGACGATAGCTTTGACTTGTTCTGGACTTGCTTCGATTCCGCGTTGCGTGACCAAGTACCCCAAGAATTTTCCTGCTCGTACTCCGAAGGAACATTTTGTTGGATTGAGCTTCATCTTGTATTGTCGTAGGATATCGAAGGATTGCTTTAAATGTGCGACGTGATCGATCGAACGTTCTGATTTCACAAGCATGTCGTCGATATAAACTTCCATCGTTCGACCAAGATGTTCCTTGAACATCATGTTAACCAATCTTTGATATGTTGATCCTGCATTCTTGAGACCAAATGGCATAACTTTGTAACAGTATATGCCTTTATCTGTCATGAATGCAGTCTTCTCCTGGTCGTCCGTATGCATCAATATTTGATTGTATCCTGAATATGCGTCCATGAACGTCAACAATTCATGTCCTGCTGTCGCGTCAACCATGGCGTCGATATGAGGTAAAGGAAAAGGATCTTTTGGACAAGCTTTGTTTAGATCCGTGAAATCAATGCAGACTCGCCATTTTCCGTTCTTCTTTTGTACGACGACTACATTAGCCAACCATTCTGGATATTTGACTTCTCGGATCTTCCCTGTTTTAAGCAGATTGTCAACTTCATCGTTGATCACTTTATTTCTTTCAGGCGCGAACTTGCGACGTTTCTGCTTAATGGGTTTGAAAGTAGGATCCACGTTCAATTTATGCGATATAATGCTTGGATCTATTCCAACCATATCTTCGTGCGACCATGCAAAACAGTCTGAATGTTCCTGCAAAAAAGATATAATCGTATTTTTTATGTCAGGGGGGAGCGAGGCTCCTATGAAGACTTTTTGATCAGGATGTTTATGATCAAGGACGACTTCTTCTAGCCGAAGATCATCGTTCGATTTCCTTTCATCCTGGCTCTGTAATTGCTAGATGTCCTGCGACTTTGTCTTCATCGTAATCTTGTAACATTCTCGTGCGACTTTGTTCTCACTAGCAATTTCTTGAATTCCCCATGGAGAAGGAAATTTGATCTTCTGATGGTATGTCGAAGGAATTGCTTTCATCTCGTGAATCCATGGTCTTCCAAGAATAACATTGTAAGCTGATTGGCAGTCCACAACATTGAACTTTGTTTGTTTGTTGATGCCTTTGGCGTAGACAGGCAAGATGATTTCTCCGAGAGTGTTCATCGGGTCTCCATTGAATCCAATCAGAGTAGTACTTCGTCGTACGATTTCTGACCGTTCGATTCCCATGACTTTAAGAGTATCTGCAAAAATAACGTTAGCCGAACTACCTCCATCAATCAATATTCTCTTAGTCGAACAGTTTCCGATTGTCAACTGTATGACTAGAGCGTCATGATGTTTATGATGGACCCCCTGTGTATCGTCTTGGTCGAACGTGATTGCCATTGCATCGAGCTCTCTTTCTGTCTTTGATTTGGCTTCTCCGGGGATAGGATGTTCGTTTGGACCATCTCGTGCATGTCGCTTTGCAGCTGAATATGTAAGTCCACAAACTTCTGATCCTCCAGTGATGCAGTTTATGACTTTTGTATGAACCGGTGACGCTGGTCGTCCTTGTTCTTCTGGGATGAGGCCTTTTAGATGCCCCTTAGATTTCAAATATGAAATCTCCTTCTTTAAACTGATGCATTCATCCGTCGTATGACCATGATCGTCGTGGAAGTCGCACCATCTGTTCTGATCTTTGTCCTTGCTTGGTTTATCAGATTTCTTTGGCCATCGTACGTTTGCATCAATCTTTCGTAGCGAATCCACCAAATCTTTTGATGTACCTGCAAAATTGTAAGTAGATAACTCTGGATATCGTATTTTAACAGTACCTTTGCTTGGTCGAGTTTTTGACTCGTATCGAGGATTTCCAATCTTGTTTACTCTTTTATGCTTAAAGTCATGTTTTTGAGCACCAAGAGGTTTCTTCTCTGTGGAATGCTTTCGTCGGAAGAGAGCATCATCTTCTATTCTCATGAAAGCTAGTGTTCTAGCTCGTACGTCGTCGAAGTTTTCTGGTGGATATTTCGTTAATTCCAGATATAATCCAGAGGAATCTTCTAATCCACGCTTGTATGCCTCGATTGCTGTTTTCACGTCGCAATTTTTTATTTCAATCATTGCTGCATTGAATCTGTTGAAGTAGTCGCGGATTGTTTCTCCAGATTTCTGTATGATATAGTACAGGTCGCTGGTCTGCTTCTCCATCTTACGACTGCTAGCAAATTGTCGAGTGAATTGGTTCACCAATTCTGCAAATGATCCAATACTCTTTGGCTTTAGGTTAATAAGCCATTGTAATGCTGCTCCTGTTAAAGTTGATCCAAAGCTTTTGCACATGCAGACTTCCTGATATTGCGCCGGTATAGGAACTGTCCACATAAGTTGCTTGTACTGTGCTATATGTTCGACCGGATCTGTGATTCCAGAATATTTTGTTGCAAAAGCTGGTATAGTATATTTCTTAGGAACGTCAACAAGAGCTAATTCATCAATGAACGGTGAAGCCTGAAATCCAGTTTTAGGTTCGACTTCGACGGGTACTGCTGCTCCGGGTAGCTTTGTGAGTAATGCGAACAATTTTTGATTCTGTTCTTCTAGGGATTTCAGTCGTACGTTCAGAGGATCTTCAACGTTTATTGGGATTGTTGGAATACAACTAGAAGAGATTCCAGTACTGGGTGGTATTGTCGTATGAATGGTGGAACTAGCAGCTGTGGGTATATGACCAGGAATAGGAATTTGTTGGGATACATTGTTAAAAGGCTCGAACGTAAACATGGGTGCTCCTTGAGGCATAGAAGGTGGACCTCGAGGCATAGGTGGCAGGCCGTGAGGTATTGGTGGTGGAACCTGTGGTAAAGATGGTCGTACGTTGTTGTATTGTTGGTTCACAGTTGAAAATGGCATTGAGGCATTGAACTGTGGTCGCGGTGGTGGTCTTAGATATTGAGGAGGATATGGAGGAGGAATAGACATTGGAATAGTCATCGATGGTCCTGGCAAAGCTCGAAGACGTTGAATTTCGTTGTTAGCTTCTTGCAATTGTTGTTGGAGTGATGCTATGAATCCGTTATCCATTATCCTGCGCAAATAGCTCAAAGAAAACTCAAAGAAAAGGTTAGTACTAAGGCGCACTTTTCACCGAATGAAATTTTTCTCAAAACGGAGCCCCACGGTGGGCGCCAAACTGTTTATGTAAAAAATTACACAACTCGATGTCGTAAAGAACTTGTGTGAGGCTTAACCGTCGAGAGAAAGAAATTACAATCAATGATAAGTGCGGAAAAGTAAAATGAGACAAATAATTTGATGACGCAGGAAAAACCTCACGACGGAGGAAAAAACCTGCGGTCGATCTAAAAGATAAGTCGACAGAGCACTATGTTCACCAATCAGGGGTGATGTCCTTCAAGTATACAGCTTTGGTCGTACGATTACAACTGAGAGAATTATGAAATCGAATGTAAATTACAGATGATTCTAAAGAATAATGATTATAGAACTTGTGAACTTCGAATAGACTTCGTCCCCTGAAATGCTGGCTTGATTCTCCTTATATAGTGGCTTGATAATAACGGTCCAACGGTATTGTGGCTCATCAATGATTGAATCGTAACCGTCCAACGTTATTGTCTTCAATTAATGCTCGGAGAGTAACTGTCCAACGGTATTGCTGAGAGTTAATGTCCAGATTGTAACTGCTGCGAGAATCTTGCTTGTAACGGTCGATCTTGATGCTGTCGAACAATACATAACTTACGACTTGTTCGTTGTAGTGATGAATTCTAACAAGCATAGCATAGTACTCAATCTCGGACTTTCTCAAAGGTGGACAATTGTTAGATATGATAATCAGCTTATCTGCATCAAACATATAAACTTTGTATGTTATTCGTTAGTATCGTCGTACGACAATATAGTCATCGTGCGTCTTATTTATTGTATACGTTCGATGCTTATTGATCTTTGTTCGATAGTCCTCTTAGGTTTTATCTCAGGACCTTATCTTAATACAGGACTATTGTCCTAACATTTACCTTACGATTATAGTCGGTTGTCGTGCGATTGTAGATTTTTACCCTAACAACTATTATATTCTTTTTAAGTCTAATCCATAAATATCATATATGTCATTCCTAAGTCCTAACCCATAAAAATAGTTAAATTACTATTATATTCTTTTTAAGTCTAATCCATAAATATCATATATGTCATTCCTAACCCATAAAAATATCATATTTACCCTTTAATCATTATGAATTAAAATAAATTATCAAATAAATTCCAAAGAGGTGGTCCAACAAGTAAGCACCCAAGTAGATTTGAGAAATGATCTTGAAGAAGTACCACAAATGATCTAAATGTTGTACAAGGTTTCTAATCATACCATACTACAATAGACTTGGGTTTCTAATCATATCATAGTACACTAAAACACACCTTCATTTTCTTAAAATCATATCAGAGTACACTAAAACACACCTTCATTTTCTTAAAACTTTAGTAGGACATAATTTAAATCTACTCAAAATCACACAATTTTCCATTGTCATTGATGGCATATACTAAGAACCAGTTCAAATGAAAAATATTCAAGTTGCATCTCATATTTCAACAACATAGTAGTATTCAGTTCTATTTGTAAAGCATCTTATATTCAACAAGACATAGCATTATAATCCTTGTAATGTGTTATGAAATTAGCAAAAGCAAACTCTGTAATATTAAAATTAGTAAAAGCAAACCCTGTGATATTAACAACAAAAAACATGTACTTTTATCAAAGGCGATTTTAGGGTTCCACCGCCGCCGTTCCTTTTTTCCGGCCTCCGCCGCCGCTTCTTGGCCGCCGGCCACCGCCGGGAGCCTCGCCTCCCCCTCCTCCATCATCGTATGGAGTCGGATCGACCGCCGGATCCCCCCCTTACACGGAATCGTGCGAAAAAGATAACCCAAAAAAAGGGTTCGGCCTCACCGCCGACCCTCATTCCGCCGCCGCCGGCCACCACAGCCGCCGTACCGGCGTGTGGTGGCGTGGATCGTGATCACCCACTCGAGGGATCCCCAATGGTGGTCGCCGGGTGTCAAATAAACACCACCGACGCCGCTGCCTTCTTTGCGTCGGACCTCCAGACGCCGCCGCTGGCCTCGCCGCCGACCTCCGTCTCGCCGCCGCATGCTGCTCCTCCCGCCGCTGAACCGCCTGCAACCCCACCACCATCCTCGACGTCTTTTGGTGGTGGGTCGATCACCCAACAGCCTCCTTCGTGTTTGGTTTCGCCGGCGGTTGTGTCTGCTACTGTGGAACCTTTTGTGGAGACACCGAAGGGGACTACGGGAGTGTTTGGTGATGTGGGTCCCTTTCAGCAGTTGCTGAGGGATGTTTCGGGTCCTCTTGGTCATCAACAGCAGTCACCGATGCTGTCACCGTCTTCATTCTTGGCTTCTCCGGTGTCAAATTCGGAGGCAGCCACCCTTTCGTCCCCGGAAGGGTCTCTAAAGCCAAGTACGTTGTCGGTAGATAAAGGACCAAATGCTGGTAGCTTTGTGGATTCTGAGGGTAACGTACACTTGCACGCTGAGGAGTCGAGTGTTGCTCATAAGCCAGTGTCTTTTGCTGATCTTTTGAAGAAAAGCGCAAACCTCGCGAGCGGTAAAGGTAAACTTAAGTACTATCCTCCGGTCGTAACTGAGCTTGGCACTAGACGTGCGTTTATACCTGATGAATTGATTCAAAAACAAGCCAGTGAATGGGCTCTTACTCTTGCTGGTTACTTTATTGGTAAAAGGCCTGCTTTTCCTTTCGTTCAGTATCATGCTAGACGAATGTGGAAGCAATTTGGTCTGTCTGAGGTTATCTTAAATGACCAAGCCTATTTCTTCTTCAAGTTTAATTCTGAACAAGGATTGAACTTTGTTTTGGAAAATGGTCCTTGGCTATTTAATGGTATGCCTATTTTCATCCAACAATGGCAGCCTGGGCTTTGTTTTGACAAGCCTGAACCTAAAAAGGTTCCTTTGTGGGTTAATATTTTTGGTCTGCCATTGGATGTGTGGGATTTTGAAATAATTAGCTACATTGCTAGTGTGGTAGGAGAACCAATTTCTGTGGATAGATATACAGAAGAGATGTGTGAAACCAAAGCTGGCAGAGCTAATTTTGCCAGAGTGTTGGTGAATGCCTCTGCTGATTATGAGTTGCCTACGGAAATTGATGCTATTATCTTGGGTAAACTAAGGAAATTTAGAACTGAATTTCTTTGGAAACCCAAGAGATGTAGCTTTTGCAAGGTGTTTGGTCATGACTTAACCTCTTGTTCATTCCGGCCACGTACGGTTGAGGAGTTAAATATAGATAAACCTGTGCCTTCTAATGTTGGTGAACCTTCTAAGGCTAAGGTTATTGATGATGGGTTTATATTTCCCAAACGGAAAAATAAACTTAAGCCGAAAATTGCCCCTCTGAAAGTTGGAGGTCAAAACCCGAAGGTTGTTTTTAATACTGGTGTTAAGATCAACCAAAGGTTTGTTCCTAAAACAGCTATTCCTTCTATTGATACGATTGATAAGGGTAAGGCTATTATGGTGATGATAAACCCCCTCCTAAGGTGGTAAAAACTGAAAAGATGACAATAAGGATGGAGGATAACACTAATTCCAAAGTACAGAACTTGAATACTGAAAGGAGTCCTATTAAGGTTTCCAATCAGTTTACTGTTTTGGAAGAGCATCCTAAGTGGACCGCGGATAAAAAGGAAGTAGACTGCTATGTTGAAAAACGTGGGGTGGGACTTGAGCCGGTAATCATTAATTCTTGGTCACGTCAGAAACTGGAATACTTCATTGATAGGTGGGAAAGAGTTTTCGGGAAGGAGCTTGATGGCAAACTTCGTGGCTTTACACTCCCGGATAGGATTGATGTGGGGGATGGTGATGATGACGATACGTCCGATGATGATGTTTTATCTGACCATGATTTTGTCACGGACACTAGACCAAAGAAAGTTTCATGGTCTGACAGGCAGGTGATTACGAAGATGGAGCAGGACACGCAGTGATGTTTCGTTAGAGAGAGATCTTAGTGTTGTCTTTCTTCAGTTTCTTGGGATTGGGTTTCTCTGTTGTTAGTATCTTTTGATGCTTTTGGCGTGCGGCTTTGTGTCCCTTGTTTGTGGGATACTTAGCTTGCTTTTTGTATTTGTACTTTTATTTTTATAAAATTGCCAGGATTTTCCTTTCAAAAAAAAAAAAAAAAAAAAACTCTGTGATATTGTACGATGGTATATCCTCCCTCCCAAACAAATAGCAATACTTTTTCTTTTTGTGTGATGTCACTCGAAAAATTTAACATCCCTTTTTGGAATATTCCATATCAGTTTTTAGATATTTGCCCATGAATCCATGAACTCACCTTCTCAAGTGTCGCTAGTACATACGTGCCAACACTTGATGAACATGTCGACAAGAAAAAGTGTTAGGCGAAAACCTTGTGAGCTGAAGCAGTTTTCGTCCCAATCAGGGGCGAACCTATGTTATGAAACATGGGGTGTGTGGACCCCACAAATTTTTATATTATTATTATAGTTATAGTTTTATTTTGGACCCCTTTAAAATTACAAAAATGACCCCACAAGAATTTAAGAATAATAGACTTACACCTCACAGTTTTCAATTTTGGTTAATCTTATATATCATGGTTATTCTTGAAAAATTAAAAGATATACATTCTAAAGCTTAATGTACAACTTGTTAAGCATATACAACCCACTTCCCACAAATCACTTAACCCACGTCCAAATTTTCTTTTTCATTTATAAATTACGCTTAGTACCCTTGTAATTAATCATTTAATTTAAGTTTAATCTCGTACTTTTTCATTTTTCATTTTATACCTTTATCATATTAACACAAATAATCATATACAAAGTAAAATGAATTAAAAAATACATTTTTCTTTAACAAATTATATCATTGTAACCGTCTCGTAAATACCTTCGAAATGAGTCCAATATTGAATATTTTTTGATTTAATCAAAGTATTAAATATCACAAATATGTATATGAAATAATTAGTTTTATATTCTCACATTCTCGTTTTTCATTTTAAACCCATATATAAAATACATAATCATAGATTAACTGTAATACATTATAAAATGTACTTTTTATAGTTATCTTGTAGATAATTTGAAAATAATCTCATCATTCAATATTTCTTTTACTTAATAATATTGTAAAATATGATAAATATATATATCGTGATTTTTCAACAGTGATGTATCCATATTCTTTTAATTTTGTACATTTTACATGTTACCGGCTTTAGATTAATCATTTCGGGTTATCGGTTTTAAATTTGAGATGATTCGCGCCGCAACGTGCGCAGGTAGGTATCTAGTAATTAACATAAATCAACAAATTTTCACGTCTGTTAGTGATCGACATCATGTGTTTGTCGGCCACTTTTCCTCCTACCATCGATAACATATTACCCGACCCATAACAAATTTTTTTTTGGGCCTGTTGTCTATTTTTACAACTGACTCATATTATCACATGTTGGACCCCACTATGTTTGATTCCTAGATTCGCCACTGGTCCCAATCATATAAAAAGGTATAACAAAAAGAATGTTGTTTAAATCACAAATTTTGAAATCAAATATATTTGATATTTAAAACAATATCTTGTCTAAGATCCATCATTTTCATGATGAAACCTTAGTACACAAAAGCACCCATTTGATTATAAACCAAAACACAATACTCACTCACAATGTGAGTATCCCTTAATACTCAAATGCTAAAACATGACTAATACCCTATCATCCCTAACACTATAATATGGATACGACTCAATATTCAAAATGAAAAATCATTTAGAACACTCCATATCCAAAACAACACATCTTCGTGACGAAGAGACCAACATCCATTGACCATGCCAAAAACAAAGTAAGCCATACATCAACGTTATCAAGTAGCACCTTAAGATTCAATCAACCTTAGTGCCTACTCATTCAAGTTCACCTCACGGCTCATGTCCTTAGCGCCTACCTCACATTGGTCTTAGTGTCTACCCACGAACGTTTCAACATTGGTTTAGGATCGACAACTATACAATACTCATAATGTACGATCTAAACATACTAAATAGCTCCGTAAGTATCCACGTCTCATGTATAATACTATGTACAGTTAAGATTTACCTATGTAGGATTTTAGTTCTTTTTCCCATTTAATGTTTATTTAATTCTTAGATATCATACATAATTATCATTTATCTCCAAACTTACATGTTAAAAAAGTAACAAAAAAATACACCTTCCAAAAAAATGTTTCATAATGCATTAAAACATGCCATAACACACCATAACATGTTAAAGCGGAAAAAGATTGTGTCTACGTTTCCAGGGAATTTTGGAAGCTTAATTCCAGGGAATCTGTTCAGTAGTTGGAGCTGTTGCAACTGGTATGGGAGTCTTAACAACTCCACAATTGCATTGGAAACAAGGGCCTGAAAGCATCTGAGCTTGATTACTTTGAGCAGCTTTCCAGCTCTTTCAGGTTGGTAATTTTGAGTGGTTCCTAATGGAACAAAGAGACAAATCAACATTACATGTTGATTCTTGACGTGTATTCTTTTTTGTTACATTAGATAATTGATAAATTTGATACCAAAGAAGAGTGGAGACAATAATCCAGTTGGGAAGTTGATTGTTGACTGTGCAAATGGAGTTGGTGGGCAGAAGCTTCAAGTTCTCAAAGAAAAGTTAAATGGGTTGCATTTAGAAATCCGTAATTCAGGTGAAAGTGGTGTACTAAATGAAGCAGTCGGTGCTGATAAAGTGGTGTACGTTAAGCACACGGACGTGCTGTATACGAATTTGCTAAAATTGAAAATATGCACTTGGGTGTGGCTTGAGTTGCTTTCTTTCGAGGGCTTGGCCTATTTTTTGTGGTTTTAAATTCTCGTTTCATGACATCCGATACTTGCATAGCCAAAAAAAGGAAAAGAAAAAAAAGACACTTAAAATACCCGTGGTGTTTCAGGTGTGCAAGTCTTGATGGAGATGCTGATCGTCTCGTATACTTTACAGTTTTATCAAACGGTAACAACAAAATTAATTTGGTTGATGGGGACAAGATTTTGTCATTGTTTGCTTTGTTTATCAAAGATCAGCTGAGTATTTTGAGTGATAAAAATGAATACCAACCACGTGTTGGTGTTGTACAAACGGCTTATGAGAATGGTGCATCGACAAAATATCTAGACCAGTTGGGATTGGAACTCGTATTTACTCCAGATAAACTTTGGTAATTGTGTATTGTATTATTGTGTAAAACACGATTACAATAAAGGATATATATAGGAGAAATATTTACACTCTAAACCCTCTAATATAAACATGTACAATATCACACTTAATTGTCTAACATTCCCCCGCAAGCTAAGGCCGAGAAGCGACCTGTAGCTTGGACCGTAAAAGGAGAAACCGTTGTGAAGGTAGCGGCTTGGTGAACACATCTGCAATCTGATCATCTGTAGATATAAATTGAACTGAAAGCTTTCGTTGGGCAACCATTTCTCGAACAAAGTGAAAGTCAACTTCAACATGCTTGGTACGGGCATGAAATACAGGGTTAGCTGAAAGATACGTAGCTCCAAGATTATCACACCATAAAGTAGGAACCGACTTCACAGGAACCTGAAGTTCGCGCAACAATGTTTGGAGCCATGTGAGCTCAGCAACAGTATCAGCTAGAGCTTTGTATTTAGATTCTGTTGACGATCGAGAGACAGTCCGTTGTTTTCGTGCGGACCATGAGACTAGGTTTGAACCAAGATAGATAGCATATCCCCCGGTGGATCAACGGTCGTCGGGGCAACCAGCCCAGTCAGCATCGGAAAAGCCAGTCAGAGTCAGGGAGTTGTAGGCAGAATCAGTGTAGGCATGAAGAATCGTACCGGAATCATGGATGAGTCGTAAACCATAGTCAGCAGTACCCTGCAAGTAACGAAGAATTCGTTTGACTGCAGTCCAATGATTTTCAGTGGGCGAGTGCATAAATTGGCAGACTTTGTTGACCGCAAAAGTGATATCCGGACGAGACAAGGTGACATACTGAAGGGCACCCACAATTTGGCGGTATTTGACCGGATCAGCAAATGTAGCACTATCACCAAGAGCACGATTAGCAGTAGTAGTCATAGGGGATGAAACCGGTTTAGCATTAGACAAGCCTGCGCGTTGCAAAAGTTCAAGAATGTATTTCTTTTGGGATAGAAGCATATCAGGACCCTGACTGATTACTTCAATACCGAGAAAATAAGACAATCGGCCCATATCCTGAACAGCAAAGGATTGGCTAAGACTTTGTACCACTTTGTCAATAGCCTTCGAATTGTTTCCTGTTAAAAGAATGTCATCAACATAGACGAGCATGTACAAAATAGTGCCCCTGTGGGAGTAATGGAACAAGGAAGGGTCTGTCTTGGATCCCTGAAAGCCAAGAGAATGAAGGACCGTAGAAAGGCGATGAAACCACGCTCTAGGAGCCTGCTTTAATCCATATAAGGATTTGTGAAGTAGGCAAACATGATCGGGTTTCGCCGGGTCAACGAATCCTGGTGGTTGTTGCAAATAAACTGTCTCATTGAGATCACCATGTAAGAAGGCATTTTGCACATCAAGTTGCCTTAGGGACCATTTATGTGTTACGGCCAGGGATAGAACAACACGGATAGTGGTCGATTTGACCACGGGACTGAATGTCTCCTGATAATCAATACCTGGTTGCTGCCGAAACCCTTTGGCGACTAGTCGTGCCTTGTAACGTTTTATTGCCCCTGTCTGATCACTTTTTAACTTGTATACCCACTTACTATCAATGACGTTGGAATTCGGAACACGTGGCACTAGTGTCCATGTACCATTCCGCATTAGCGCCGAGTACTCGTCAGCCATGGCACTACGCCACTGAGGATACCTGTTAGCAATAGTAAAGGTGGCCGGTTCGGTGTCAGGTGAAGGAAGTTGGGTATGGTATGAGGAGGCATTGTAGGGTTTGGTCGGTTTAGGATTAGGGCATAGGTTGGGTGGTCGAGTACGAATAGGTTGTCCGGTAGTAGAAGAGGGAGGGGGGTGGGGGTAGGGGTAGGCCGAGGTGGTGGTTCGAGGACTTTGGAATGGCGGTGATAGGTTTGAGCGATGGGTGGCTGGGCCGTAGGGTGGGCATTGGGAAGGGTGGTGGTAGGTGGTGTTTCGTGTGGGATAGATTGCACGGTAGGTATTGTTGGGTGTGTTGGTTCTGGTGGAGTTGGATGTGTATGGGGTTCAGTGGAGGGTGGATCGGTGGGTGGTAGGTCAGAATTGGGATAAGTGGAGACATAGGGATTTGAGGTGGTTGGAGTAGGTTTGGGTGTAGGAGGTGTTTGGAAAGGAAAAGATTGTTCATTGAATCGAACATGACGAGCCACGTAAATACGATCAGACTCTAGGTCGTAACACCGATAGCCATGATGGGTGGTGCTGTAACCAAGGAACACACAAGGTGTAGAACGGAAGTCCATTTTGTGTTTATTGTAAGGACGGAGATGAGGGTAGCATTGGCATCCAAAAACCCGAAGAAAGGAAAAATCGGGTTTGTGCTTAAACACGTGTTCAAAAGGGGAGGTGTTTGAGTTGGTTCTAGATGGCATTCGATTAATGAGATAGACTTCGGTGTCGAAAGCAAAATGCCAAAACCATTGTGGAACATGTGATTGAGCAAGCAAAGTAAGGCCGGTTTCAACAACATGTCGATGTCGTTGTTCAACAAACCCATTTTGCTCGCTTGTATGTGGACATGAAAGGCGATGGGTGATGCCAAGGGGAGAGAAGAATTGGGAGAGATTCCGAAACTCACCTCTCCAATCGGTTTGAACAGATTTTAGTTTGGTTTGAAAATGTCTTTCAACCATCGCAAGGAACCGTTTGAAAGTGGAATAGACATCAGACTTTAATTTTAATGGAAAAATCCACATAAATCTAAAATAATGATCAACACACAACAAAAAATAATTGTGACCATCAAAAGAAGGAACAGGAGCGGGGCCCCATACATCACAAAAAACTAAATCCAAAATGTGCGAACTTTTATAACTAGATGATAACAAATGAAGTTTGGACGATTTGCCAACAGAACATGAATCACAAAAAACACTAGCACACTTATTTTGTAAAGGTAAATTGTATTTAGATAACATTGACTTCAAAAGCTGAGGATGTGGATGTCCAAGTCTTTGATGCCATGTAGTGGAAGAAGCACGAGCGGTGGAAAAAGACATTTTCTGAACAGGTTGAGTCTGAGGAAGACGGAAAGAATAGAGACCACCAGTACTTGGACCCGTGAGGAGGATAGTGTGTGTAAACTCGTCCTTCACAGTAAAAAAAGTAGAGTGAAATTCAAAATACACATGATTATCACGACATAATTTTTGGACAGAAAGTAGGTTTTGTTTTATGTCAGGTACATGTAGTATGTCTTTAAGGGAAAAGGTTTTGTTTGGTGAATAAAGATGTGAGGAACCAATGTGTAGGATGGGTAAACCCTTACCATTGCCAACGTGAAGGTTGTCCTCACCGTAGTAGGCCTCAGAGTTATCGAAGCTAGATATATCTGGTGCAACATGATGGCTAGAGCCAGTGTCCGGAAGCCAAGCTTGTGACCGGTACTCTGTAACGTTGGCAGACGGTGGTTGTCTCGTCCTCATAGTGGCAGGGTCCCGATTAGGGCAAAGAGACGGGATATGACCAATCCCACACCTGTTGCATGTGCCAAAAACAGTGTTTTGATTAGAAGCCCAACTAAATTGATTACGGTTACCTCCTCCTTGACTTCTGTTGTTGTAGTTTCCTCGTCCACGTCTAGAATCACGTCCACAGCCACGGTGATTCCCATATCTGTTGGTGTAAAAGGCCTGTGCAGGCTGTGCATTAACAGGCTGAACTTGAAGACCAAGTTGTGACAGAAGTTGTTGAATCGCTTGAAGCTGATCCGGTTGAGGAGTAGATGAGATGGCACCAGAAACCGCTGAGTTGCGGTTGTTCGTGACAGTCGTGAATGCTTGAAGAGGAGAGGGATCAATCGAAAACTTTTTGATCATGTAGTCATGGTCAGAAAGCAAGCCATGGAGTTCTACAAAGGCAGTTGGAAACTGTCGACCAAGGAGTGTTGACTTCAATCCGTTGTATTCTTCTCTAAGGCCTGAGAGAACTAGCATCACCAAATCTTTGTCTTTCATCGGTTCACCTATATTGGCGAGAGCATCAGCATATTCCTGAGCCCGAGTCAGATATGCGGAGGAGGTTTCATCAGGCTTCATCTCTAATTTAAGAAGCTGAGTTTTGAGGGTGTATTCCCTGGATGACGTGTGAGGAGCGTAGGCACGTTCAAGGGACAACCAAAGATCACGAGAGGTAAGTCCTTGAACGTGTTGGAATGACGCCTCAGATATTGTCGAGGTAATCAGCATCCGTACATGTGCATCATTGGAAACCCATGCGGTGTAGCTAGGGTTTGGTTGCGGTGGCGATACTGTGGTGGATGAAGATTCTTTTTCAGATGATGACGATGCTGGGATAGTCACTGGTGGACATGGAATGGTGCCATCAACGTAGCCGAACAGATTGTTTGTGACAAGGAAGGGTTGAACCATTGCTTTCCAATAGCCATAGTTGTTTCGCGATAAAGTGAAACCAAACTTGTGGGAGTTGTGGGTGGTTTTCTCGGTTGGAGTGAAGGCTACCACGGTTGTCATCGGTGATTAGAATCGGGGAGAAAAGAAAAAAAAAAGGAAAATTTTTTACTATTCACGCCGGAGTTACTGTTCACGACGGAGTTACTGTTCACGCCGGAGCACTGTTCACGCCGGAGTTACTGTTCACGCAGGAGTTTCTTGACGGCTGCTATTAGGGTTTTGGAAGCGGCGGCTATTAGGGTTTTAGGAGCGGCGGCTATTAGGCTCTGATACCAAGATAAACTTTGGTAATTGTGTATTGTATTATTGTGTAAAACACGATTACAATAAAGGATATATATAGGAGAAATATTTACACTCTAAACCCTCTAATATAAACATGTACAATATCACACTTAATTGTCTAACAACTCCCACTGGAGTGAAATATTTGCATGGAAAAGCAGAAGAGTATGGTATTCGTATCTATTTTGAAGCGATTTGGTCATGGAACCATATTATTTTCGGAGCACCTTTTAAATTGGTTGGTTAGAGGGTAGAAAGAACGAGCCTTCTACAACAGCAAAAGGTAAATTACCCTTTGTTTGGGGTTATTCAACTAAATGACCTCCTGACAAGATTTGTTTTTAAAAATTACGACCTTCTCACAAGTTTTTTAGGCATTCTTGTGTATGAAAGTGAAATTTATGTTGTTAAGCACCGGCATTCTCAAAACTATCAGGAGGTCATTTAACCAAAGGATCCCCTTTAGTTATTCATTGCTGGACATGCACTAGATGGTTGATTTTGCAACTAAAATTCTTTGTTTTTTTTGGTGAGGTTTAGAAAAGCAGAATGCTGTTAAGAGGCTATAGGCAGCCAGTAAGCTGATCAATCAAGCAGTTGGTGATGCCCTCAGTGGGCTGCTTCTGGTTGAAGCAATTTTACAACACATGGGATGGTCGGTCTCGGTCGATAAGTGGAATGAACTTTATCATGATCTACCAAGCAGACAACTTAAGGTCACTCAAACTGTTACCATCCATCCAGTATGGTTTTTTTTCAGTAAGGTGATAATGAACAAAGAAATCCTCCATAGATGTCACTAAATCAAACCAAACCCAAATATATCCAGCCTAAGATGGAGTTTGGGGAGGGTAAGATGTACGTAGACCTGACCTCTACCCCTTAGGGTAAAGTGGTATTTGATGATTTCTTTTTGAAACTAATCAGATCAACCTTATCCATCAAATTTTTTGCTCAAATTGTGCATTCCCTCGTGTGCTCATGGTCAACGGAACTGGTATGTTCCACAAATGTAGGGTCGGAAAAGGGTATGATGTATTCGGGTATCTTACCTCTACCACACCCCAATTAGTAGTGTTGTTCATTGAAGCCTTAAAACATTTGTTTAATTCATTTAGTTGTAAATCTCAGGTAAAAGTCACGGATAGAATGTGGTAACGACATACGCAGAAACGAGTGTCATAAAACCCCCAGGCATTCAAGAAGCCATAAATGCAATAACGGTTAATGGTGCTTTTCCTTCTGTGTCCCACCAATCATGTGAGTGAATACATATCATTATTCTTTTGTAATATAAACTTATTTTAATTCTCTCACTACCAAAAACGATGATGTAGCTTTGCATGATTGGTGGATAGTAAGGGAAAGGAAAACACGGATGTTTTATAATATAAACTTAATTCTCTCACAACTAATATTTATGATTATAAAAATCGTAGTAATACGTGCAGAAAAATACCCACAAGCCGGATGTTTTGTTAGACCATCGGGAACAGAGGACGTGGTGAGAGTTTATGCGGAGGCAAACAAGCAAGAAGCGGCAGCGGAGGTTGCTGCTTCTGTGGCAAAGCTTGTTAATCAGTTTCTTGGCTTGCCTGCTTCTTAAACTAAGTTGGTTTCTTTCCCCCTTTTTGTAGAATAAAAGTTGTTTGCTGGTTGGCTATGTTAACACTCACTCATCTTGCAATTGAGTCACAAAATTGACCATTTATACTGTAACTTTCTTGGCAGATTGATTTATGTTATACATGACCACACACGCTCCAAATTCCTATTGTGAAAATGTTCAATAAATTGTGTTTGCATATCAACCAACTGTAATTGGCATGCATGCATCGATTGTACCAACTTAGTTCCCACCTTTTTTGGTTGGCAAACATTGTACTAGCGTTGTATTAATATCAAAGTTACAATGTATAATATCCATATTTCAAAGTTCAATAATCAAATAACAAAATGGCAAAGTTTTTAATAGTCAGTATATCTAGATGACAACTAAACACACAGGAACTAATACAAACCAGTGTGTTTGACGATGGAAAATAAGAAATTTGGCAACTTTTTCATTCAAAACTATTGTTCTAAAAAACTTGCCATGCTGCCACCACCCCATGGCTCAAGGTGTCTCACGCTACGTTAAGCCTGTGACATGTCATGACCTACCACGCAGTTCTCCTAATGTCATATTTGTTTTTTCTTTACGTTTTTAAGGTCTTATTTGCTAGTTTATAATTATATAACCTAGTTTTAACTCGCTTATTACTATTAACTCATTGAATGATAGTATAAAACATATGCTGTTATATATAATGTTTAATATGAACCGGAAATTTGACGCATAATCACGCCTTAAAATCGCCATGGTTTTGCCATAACTCCTAAGGCTTGAGGCTTGGTCATTTATCACAATTGATAAGAATTTCATAACATCCCATTTTCGTAAGAAGGTAAAATTATTCTCATCTTCCTACTTGAATGAAACCACTGACGACTACCACCGATCTAAACCTCCGCTGACCACTGACTTGAACCACCGTACACCACCACTAATCTGAACCACACTATAGGTGGATTTCACTTTCAAATTCTTCAAGACAACGTATTACAGTTATTTACCAATATTTCCTCAAATTTCCAAGCTACATTACGTAAACTAACAGAGGTATTCCAAATTCTCTTCGAACAAGTACCATTCCAATGTCTGTCCACATTCTGCTCCACTTCCTTCGAAATGCAGATCTTTTTGATGGACTTCATTCCATCCAAAAAACATTAATTTTGATGGAATTGGAATGACAAATTCTTTTAACCAAATTCCTTGATGTTACTGTAACGAACTCGAGTGAAGGAATTGAATTTTCTACCAATCAAATGCATAGACAAATTCCATTCAAACTCATTCATTCGATAAATTCCGATTCCATCAAATTCCATTTTAAGAACCGATCGTCCCCTAATAGTTTACAAATACAAAAGTTCATGCTTTCAAAGGTCTTAAATTCCTAATGAAATTATTAGGTTGAGAAAATTTCAGAAATTCAAGTTGGGACAATCTTGTTTATCACCCAATAAGTAGAAACGAATGATGATAATCCAGCTCCACCATATACACATTTCCAATTAATTAAATCAACAAAAATTGGAAATCCCAGATGCATCTTTTAAATTACCCAATAAAATTTAACCCAAAAGTAAAACACATAATGATCCAGCCAACATCAAAATTAGGGTTTTTTTCTAGGGTTTAACCAAATTGTACAGTAAACAAAAAGGTCAGGTGGTCTCAAACTTACAAAATCCATCATATATCAAAAGACGACGCGAAATTGAGGCGCTTCAGAGCCGGCGGCGGGCAGAATCTCCCAACGGCAGGGCTCGAAGTCGTCGGAAACGGACAGTATCCGGCAAGAGTAACCTTATCGGCCGACACCGCAACGGAACCGAATTCGAAAACCGTGACATCGACGTCGGGGGCGGGTCGTAAAACCTCCACAGCACCATTCATACCTGCAACTTCTTCACCTGCTGATTTCTCCATGGACACAATGGTAGAATCCATCTTGGAGTCGGTTTTCACGGTGGCCTTGGCAGAATCCATCTTGGAAGATGAAGAAGAAGAAGTAGAAGAAGAATCCTTGTTGCCGCCTTTCCACCATGACAGAATCCCCATTTGCTTAAACTATTGCGAATGCGATGGAGAGGAGAGATGATGATAATTGATTTGATAAGGAGTAGGAGGAGTAGTAGATAAAGAAAAACCTATTGTATTTTTATAGTTGCAACCAAGGCCTCAAACTATTATTAACTTTAAACCTTTTGCCCCCAAACTTATAATGGCTTAAATTCTTAGGACGCATTCGTCTTGCGGGAATGGAATGGAATTGGAGGGATTTGGATTTCAAATCCATTCCATTCCCGTGTTCGGTAAGACATGGGATTTGGCAAGGGTGGGATTTGAAATCCTACCATAAATGGGGGGATTCTGAAGGATTGTAAGCGCCTAGTTCAAGGAGGAATAAGATTTAGAATCCAAATCCCACAAAATCTCATTCCAAATCCAAATCCTACAAAACGAACAAGATTTATTAAGGATTTAGAATCCAAATCCCTCAAAATCAAAATCCTTCCAAATCCAAATCCCTCTTCGAAATCCATTCCATTCCAATCCACTCCCGCAAGACGAACGCGCCCTTAGGCTATGTTTGGCAAACGTAGCTTATAAGCTAGCTGGTAGCTGATAGCTGATAAGCTAGCTGTTGATTGATAAGCTTGTTAGTAGCTGATAAGCTAGCTTATGAACAAATTATGTTTGGCAAAAACTAGCTTATGAGTATGTAAAATGACCAAAAAGGGTATCTTTAAATTTAATAATAATATTAATAATGGTATAATTGGAAAAAGCTACAATAAGCTCCTCATAAGCTACTCAAAGTAGCATTTCAAAAAGCTAATTTATAAGCTAGCTTCCTGATACATGTTTGGATGGACTAGCTTATAAGCTAGCTTATGCTTGCCATACATAGCCTTAAGAAATAAGTAGAAAAAAGAGATGAGTCTGATTGTCTATTGTGGACTCTTTGCTATTTTTGGGTTCCTTTTCATGTCATCCTCAAAAAGTATTTTTAGACATATCTACGGCTCAAGGGAACAAACGCCTACTCTTTTGGGTGGAGATCACACTATTATATATTACACTCCTTAGACCCAACTCTGGGTGGGATATTTTAATGTGCTTGGTTTGGTTACCTCTTCACGAGTTAGTTAATCCCAACACACAAATGCCATGATGGAGTTGTTCCTTTTTATAATAACCTTACTAGTTCCTAAACCTACCGAGTATCATCAACCATGCCCGTTGCACAATGCACATGGTGCCTCTACCCGGGACTCCTGAATCAAATGGATTGCACAAACAAATAGGAGCCTCTTATCTCTACAATGTCGTATATTCCTTACTTCAGCCATTCACCGATTCAGCTAAGAATAACCACAAACTCATTCACAATATTAAAAATGCTCTAACATTCAAACTCATACACAATGGTCATAAAAAATCTCATGGTTTGCTTCCTTACTCATATGCCTTTGTTCCTGTCTCCAAGAGTGAGTAGTTCACCACCTCCTGTTCCATTCTCAAGAACGACCCTTTAATTATTTTACCATTAGCTACTTCTCAGTTTCTTCTACTATTGCCCTCTTGTTAATTACACTCTTAATCACCTTACCTGTTGGCACCTTCCACCACAACAAATTTGCTTTAGCTTTAAGTTGGTCATATGGTTTCTTGGAAAATCAAATAGATGTAATGAGGTCAAGGAACCAACCTACATGTCACACTTCAAAAACCAGGGGTTGTGATAGCTTAACAATCAAAAGTATACCTCAAAGGAAAGTAACTTAAAATTTAAAATCTAGCAGTAAGGGTGCATTTGGTACGCAGATAGGACAAGACAATGTAGAACAAGACATGACAAAACAGGACATAACAGGACAGAACAATTGTTTAGCATTTAATAAGACATGACAGGGCAGGACTGGACAGAACATGATTGATTAAATGACCATTTTATCCCTGGTGAAATTTTTAGCATTTTTTACCTAATAGTCGATCTAAATGAAAATTAACAAAAAACAAAAACTCCAATCTATGTATCAACAAAACTATAATCAAGTATATAATAAAAAATCATAACTTGCAAGATAAATAATAGCAATATAGCATTATTAGTTGTATTTTCGATCGAGTTTCGGGTATTAAAAATGTTGTCCTCGAAATCAAAATTAGGTGTGAAGTATTTCGGACCATGTCGGATTGGGATTTAATCGAGTTCAACTTCGGATTTTAACAATACATGTTTTTCTTTTCTTTTTCCACCAAATTAGTAGAAAATAGAAATAGTGTGCAACGAAAATTTAAAAATGAATATATATATTTTAAGTAAGAAAATTTAAATAAAAAATTACCTCCTATATTAGATATAACGACTATAAATTTAATCTTAACCTTTCGTTTTACACGCTTAATCATTATAAACTAAAATTAATTCAAACTCCAAAATTCAAATTTCAAACGTTAAAAATTAAATTAAACAGTTAAGCTAATAAAAATAAGTTCAAATCTCAAAGATCTACATAGAAAGGTTACAAAAAATATTAATAAAAGATTTTATTCGGGGTCAGGTGAGTTCGGGTAATGGGTACGGAGACCCGACCCAAACCAAGTAACTCATCATAAAGTTGGATTTCGAAGATCGAGTTAGTTCGGGTTATGTGGGTCAGGTAGATTCGAGATTTTTTGAATTAGATCTTCGGTTTTTCGGATTTGGTCGAGTTTTGTTTGTTAGTAATTATGTGCAGAAGTTGACAAACCAGTAATCACACATCCAATGTTGCAAGACACTTGAGGGTCACACTTGTGAGAACCTATAAATCGAGTAAGTTGAATAAAACCCAGAAATGGAGAGTTTGGATTTATAATAGTCAATTATAAATCAGTTGAGTAATTTCAGTCAGAAATCCCAAAGCTAGAGGGTTGTTAAATTAATTAAAATAATTATATATTTATTAAGTAAAATAAATATATAATAGATAATCTAATTAATTAAAATAATTATCTAGAAAATCTTTTCTTAAAGAAAAAGAAAAAGGTTAGATAATTATAAGGAAACTGAATCAAATAAGGATTCTCCATCTGATAAGCTATAAATAAAGGCCTTAGGGTCTATGGTTTATTGATTCAATAAATTCCCAGTTAAAAGTTTCCAGAAAAATTCCCTCTCTCTCTCCCTATTGGCGCCGCCCACCATACCCAAGTCAGCTCGGTTTCGGTTATTTTCGGGTTTTTGAGTTCTGCTAGAGGAACACTCGTGCGGTTGATTACAGGTGGATTATTACTCAAGCGATCCAGGTAAACACTCGTTATCAACTATCTAAATAATTGAGACGGAAAGGATCGGGATTTAGGGTTTTTAACCATAATCGCTTCCGCAATCTTTTGGTGTTCATGGACCAGTTTGATTCGGAGAGCACAGAAAAACCCAACAGTGGTATCAGAGCCACAAGTTTTTTTGCCGTTTTAAATTATAGTTTTTGCATAAGATCCGTTAAAATTCATAAAAATTCGATTTTAATTGTTTTGTTATCGTTTTTATCGTGTAAACCCTAACCGACGATCGGCGGTGACCGGATCACCAGGCCGATCACCGGCGTTCATGGCCGCAAGAACCTAGACGCCGGGCCGCACCACAGCCTGTGGTGGCGGCACCGGCTGCTGTCCGTAAAACCACCAGGCCACGCCACCAGTTAGGTGGTGGTGGCCGAATTTTTTCGCTGCCGTGTAACCACCGCGGCCACACCACCAGTTTGGTGGTGGCCATGACGACCTAGCAACCACAGCCGCACCACCAGATGGTGGTGGCGGGCGTTTTCAATCAAAAGAGCGGCGGCGGCGGAAACGTTTTGACGTCACCACCGATCGATGATGATAACGGTGAGTGGTGGCGGGTTTTTCCTTTTTCGATCATCCGTGGGTGGACATAGCCACGCCACCAGTTCGGTGGCTCCACCCAAAGACCAAACAGCGGCAGATGGTGGTGTACGGTGACGGCGTAGTTCGATCGCAACCAGACCGGCGGCGATCAACAACCGCAATCGACGAATGATCAACAGCGTGGTGGTGGCGACAGCCACCCGTAAACAAGAATGCCGGCCGCACCACAGTTGGTGGATGCGGCGGCGGCTGTTGGTGGTTGTAAACGCCGGCCATGGCGGCGTAGTGATGGGCGTGTCGAAATCAGACCGAACACGCATCCGGCTGTGGCCGGATCGCGATTTAAGAAGGTGCACCACCAGCGTGGTGGTGGCGGTGTTCGGTGGTAGCCATGCGACAGGTGGCGGCATGGGCGACGGGTTGTGATCGCCGCATTCAATGGCGATGTTTTTATTTTTTCGTTTGCGTTCGATCGCCGGCCACAGGTGGTCGCGGCATCAAATCAACGGCGACACCACTGTTTGTGATGGTGGCGTTGGTTGTCTATCACAACAGCGGCTAAGGTGGTGGTCGATGACCGCCTATGGGTGGCGTTGGCCGCCACCACCATAAACTGACCACCGCCGGCTGCCTCACGGCCGCGCCAAGCGGTGGTGGTAGTCAGATGGTCTAAAACCGAAACCACCAGGAGCCACCACGGTGGCGGTGGTGTGCGGTGTCGAGAGGTCGGGTAGAACAAACCACCGCTGGTCGAGTCTAGGGGAAGTGATGGCTGGATCTAGGGTTTCAAACAGAGACATCAGTAATAAAGGTTGGTGGTAATGGCTCGCGCCGCGAGCGATGGCCGTAGCCACAGCCGTCGCGCCGCGAGCAATGCTCAGCTCGCGCCGCGAGCGGTGGTCATCACTAGGACCTTCGCGCCGCGAGCAGTACTAGACTCGCACCGCAAGTGGTGACCGTAACCAGGGCTGTCGTGTCAGGTGCTGATCCAGCGTGGAGAAAGGGTACGGACCAATCAGACCAGCCTAGGGTTTCGACTTACGATAATTTTTCGAAAAACGGGTAAGGCCCAATAATTGCCAGTTTGGTAATGGGCCCAAAGCCCAAATTTTGGACCAAGCTTTCTGAAAATTCATTATCCAATTTTTAAACCCGTGCGGTCAATAGGTTTTCGTATAAAACCAAATTAATTTTAAAAAGAAAATTTCTTTATAAAACTATTTTATTTGTTTTAAATTTTTATATTTTGATTTTTCAATTTTAAATATTGGTTTAAGATTTATAAAAACAGCTTGTTTTTAAAATCAGTTGAGACCAAATTTTTCGAGAAACGAGACAAGATATTTTAACGGATCTAAGATTAATTATCGCTTTTATTATATTGCTTATAAATGCATGTTTGCTTGAATAAATATACATGTTTTGTATATGTCTACCTATTATAGGATTTGCCAACTTAGACCCTTTTGGAATTTTATGGGGAGGCATGCGTGCCACTTACAACCCCTATTGTAATAATGACCTTAGGATAGATTTTTATTATTTTTCTTTCGGAGTTCCATCAAGGATGCCGAGGCCAGTGGAAGCCATGCAAGAAAATTTTCTGGAGTCCTGACGAACGTGCTGAAGCTAGTGGGAGCTACGCAATTTCAAAATTAGAGGTCATTATTGGTCCTTAGGAATAAGAGTTGGCAAACCTATAATTAGTAATAACTGCGTGGTTGTTATAATTATCTGCGTGTTTGTAAATATTAAACTGCGTGGTTGTTTTACTCGTGATAGTTAGTTAATCAAGAGTTTTAAGACAAAGGAAAGTTTTAAAGACTAGATTAAAATCACGATAGCAAGTAGGTTTTAAAATCAAAGTCACCAATTTTTCCAAAGCTTTTAAATGGTAGATTTAAAACCTGATAAAAATTGTAAATGGATTGTTTAAAGGCAAGTTGACAAAACAGTTAGTTTTGGTCAACTAACATGCTATCAAAACAGCTAGTTTTGATTAGCAGGTATGCTTTTAAAACAGTTAGTTAGCAAGAGCCTTTTAAAACAGTTAGTTTTAAACAGTGTATGTTTGAAACAGTTAGTTTAAAACATTAGTTTCTGTTTAAACAATCAGTTTCCGAAAGTTACAATTTTCTAAATAACTGGACATTAAAAGGTTTTTCAAAAATTATTTAAAACCCCGTTAAATCATAGATCAGTAGTGCAACCCATCTAGGGACACCTCTGGCGTAAGGTATGCGGGCGTTGTAAGTGAGCACACCTTGAACGTCCGCGTTCAAACCGAAGCTGGAGGGGATTAACAAGACTCTGCGAATTATCTCCGGGTGGTACCGGCCAGAGTAAAGTGTCCAAGTCCCGAAATGGTGAGATCTGTTTTGGTTCTGTTAAGTTCACCGGGTGGTACCAGGCCAAAAAGCACTTAGAGGGACTGAAACATGTACGGATAATTACCGTTGTCCCAGAAAGATCTAGGAGTCATGTCAGTTAGATGTGATTGGTAAAAGTCCTTACCTACCGAAATAATACGTGTGCCTGGTGGAGCAAGAACATTACGCACATCAGGGCGTATGAAATAAGGATCCTAGTCCAATAAATTGATCATTTAAGGGTTTATTGATATTTATTGGAATTAGTCTATTCACAGTTGTTAAAACCAAATTTATTTTAATGTGTAGATGGCTAGCACAGTATCCAACACAAACAATCTTTCTCTCCGTTCCATCCTAGAGAAGGATAAACTCACCGGTCCAAATTTCCTCGATTGGGAGCGCAATCTGATGATTGTGCTCAGACACGAAAAGAAATGGTATGTCCTTGAAGAGCCTTTAGGGGAAGCCCCTCCAGCAAATGCCCCGGCTGCTGCTAGAAATGCTCATAAAGAGCATTCAGATGATTTGCTGGATGTAGGTTGTCTCATGCTTGCAACTATGAGCCCAGATTTGCAAACGGGGCTCATAAACACAAATGCTTATAACATGATCTGCCAGTTGAGGGACATGTTTCAAACGCAAGCTCGCACAGAACGTTATGATGCCACG
Source organism: Centaurea solstitialis (assembly GCA_030169165.1). Taxonomy (NCBI): domain Eukaryota; kingdom Viridiplantae; phylum Streptophyta; class Magnoliopsida; order Asterales; family Asteraceae; genus Centaurea; species Centaurea solstitialis. Next base: position 25,655,701 of record CM058042.1, on the reverse strand, counting down.
AAGGCATTTAACGAGTGCAAGATGATCAAGGGGACCTCAGTAAGTGACCATGTGATGAAAATGAAACGACACTGGATCATCTGGAAAGGCTAGGGCACCCAGTTCCATTGCAGCTGGCAACGGATACTATACTCAACTCACTGTCAGAAGACTACAAGCCTTTTGTGGTCAACTACAATATGAATAACATGGAGAAGTCAATAACTGAAATACACTCCATGCTTAAGACTGCTGAGTTGAATATGGGAGCCAAAGGCAAGACCAAGGATGTGCTTATGGTGAGGGACGGAGGAGTAAAGAAGAAACATGGGCATGGAGGCACCAACAAAGGGAAAGGTCCAGCACCGGCCGTCCAGAGTGCACCCAAGGTTCGTGAGAACATCAAAGGCAAGGGCAAGGGCAGGAAAGTTAAGCCAAACAAAGCAAGAACCGAAAATCGTTGCTTTGTATGCAATGAAGTAGGTCATTGGAGGCAAAACTGCCCAAAGCGTCATGAAGCAGGTATGTAAAACCTCAGGTATTTATGATTGCTTTAGTTTATCACTTATACTGATACCTAGTGCAAATGATTATTGTAGGTGGTCATAAGTGAATGCCCAGGAATTGCAAAGGATCAGAAGCACAAGTCTCATTCTTTCGGATATATTATCAAGACTTTTAGATTTATTTTGAAACAATTATGTACTCTTACACTTTATATTTTTTGGAATATTTTGAATGATTTAAAGTTTTAAAAATATAAAGTTTATTGTCTTGAAAATGTCTATTGTGCTTGTTATGAATAAAAGTCAAGCGTTGACTTGATTCAAGTTTAGATCCTAGATATTGATGTATACACTAACAAAGTCTTATGAAAACTATCAAAAACACACTATGTACTAAAAACTCAAGGAATGTGTTTTTAGAGTAATACAAATTATGAGTAATATATTACATAAAGTAACTTGTAATCAAAGATTAATTACTCATGTGTTTTGTAGAATTTAGGATATTATCTCAGTTGTTGTTGATAATATCAGTATTTATGAAACTAGAAAGTTCCAAGTTTTGGAATTAGGATTTGAGCAAAGTCTAGTTAAGTTTCATAAATGATGAAATTCTAAAGTATCCATTACTTAAATAGAATTGACTAAGTTTTGACCAAGTCAATAGTAAACTTTGAGTAATAGCTAGTTTTCATATAGGTTAGTGGGAGCCCAGTTTATTCTCTATCCAGTTTGAGATAAAGAATAGAAGATGTGATTATTGATTCAGTATATCTAGGAATTATAATCCAGATATGATATAAATTCACAAGATATAAGATCTGCCCTTTTTAGTCTAAAGGATAAATCAATAGTTTAAAGTTTTAAAGCCAGAATTAACTTTAAAAAGGGGGAATCAATAATCAGGCGTGTTGAATAATTTAGTAAAAGGTATTAAGTTATCTTTTAACTATAAAGTATTATGAAATGCCAAATTGAATTTCCTGCAATTTGCCAGCTAGGTAAATGGAAATTTTATCTGATTTCAGGTAGAAATCACTTATCTACACAGCAGCTAAGAAGAGCTGCAGTATAGCTTTTACATATTCAGGGTAACTCGGAGTTTGTCCAGATCTCCAAGTACAGGGAATATGGTAAAAGAAGTCTAAATTTTGTTTTATAGTGTTAGCAAAACAAAAATTAGCCGTAACAAGTATAAAATATCAGTAAGGTATTAAACTTGTAACGTTTTTGGTTATCACTTTGATTAAGACGGTAAACATTAATCAAAGGGTCTAAATTAAAGTTAGGTGATGCTTTACTTGCACCAGTATTTGACAAATGTTGAATAGACACAGGAAAAGTAATTGAAAGAAATGCCATTAATTTTGTTATTATTAAAGAGTGTAATATGGACTATACAAAATTAGTTTCTTTATTACCTTCTATTTTGCATGTTTTGTCATCCAGGAATAAAACTAGTTTTGTAAGTTTTTATTTAAAATTGTCCGTGACAACTTATTGAGGTGGGAACCCAATAGGGTATTAAAGTCATTGTGAACTTCTGGGTAGTTATGATCAGTGGTTGAATAACAGCTACAAGCGTTGTAAACCAGAAGTTGCACAGATATTTGATAGAGTAGCAAATATCGGACGTGATCCGCGGTTGAGACTACTTCTTGGATTTTGTCATAAGTAGAATCTCACAGTGGTTGTCCCTATCACCTGAGGTATCTGGTTTGATATCATGAGGACTGCTGAATACTTAGAGTGTTCAACCGCTACGCCGTAACAGGGTGGCTATAAAGGGCGTAACTAAATTCAGCGGAAGCCGTGTTGTTAAATGCAGATATGCAAGATGGGATTTGCACCTCTTCTCCAAAGAGAGATATTTCTGGGCCCCTTGACTGACTGAATAGACTGATGAAGTGCATGGCCATGCCCAAACGAACTGATTAGTTCTTTGTCGTTTACCTATCAGTAAAGGTCGGATAGTCAAGAAACAGAATAATGAGTATTAAGAGTTGACTTAATCCAGGCTCATACTCATAGATGAAATATCGTGCTGCAAAGGGAAAAGCCAAAATATACCCAATTTATGAACAGTTGTTTCATAAAAGTTATTTCCTGAAGGAAAAGTTTAAAATCACCTATCTGGGTATAAGAGTTCTTGTAACCTGGTTAGCCTAAGTGCCTGTCTAGGGGCCTCCTTAGGTCCGTGTGAATAAGGCGGTGTTGCCAACTTGCACAAGTGGGAGTCTGTTAGTAATTATGTGCAGAAGTTGACGAACCAGTAATCACACATCCAATGTTTCAAGACACTTGAGGGTCACACCTGTGAGAACCTATAAATCGAGTAAGTTGAATGAAACCCAGAAATGGAGAGTTTGGATTTATAATAGTCAATTATAAATCAGTTGAGTAATTTCAGTCAGAAATCCCAAAGCTAGAGGGTTGTTAAATTAATTAAGATAATTATATATTTATTAAGTAAAATAAATATATAATAGATAATCTAATTAATTAAAATAATTATCTAGAAAATCTTTTCTTAAAGAAAAAGAAAAAGGTTAGATAATTATAAGGAAACGGAATCAAATAAGGATTCTCCATCTGATAAGCTATAAATAAAGGCCTTAGGGTCTATGGTTTATTGATTCAATAAATTCCCAGTTAAAAGTTTCCAGAAAAATTCCCTCTCTCTCTCTCCCTATTGGCGCCGCCCACCATACCCAAGCCAGCTCAGTTTCGGTTATTTTCGGGTTTTTGAGTTCTGCTAGAGGAACACTCGTGCGGTTGATTACAGGTGGATTATTACCCAAGCGATCCAGGTAAACACTCGTTATCAACTATCTAAATAACTGAGATGGAAAGGATCGTGGTTTAGGGTTTTTAACCATAATCGCTTCTGCAATCTTTTGGTGTTCATCGGATCAGTTTGATTCGGAGAGCACAGAAAAACCCAACATTGTTCACCCCTAAGTATGAGGCATTTATAAAGAAAGAGAAAGTCAATCTGTATTTTGAGGGGTATAATGATAAATCTGACTCTGTTATACTTAGTTCCAGGGGGTATGATGGGACAGGCTTGTCCCACTCTTGTTTTACTTAGTTCTGGTGTGTCCCACATAGATGTCTGCCAAACATGGGACAAGCATGTTCTGTCCTGTCCTGTCCTGTCTTGTCACATCCTGTCCAGTATACCAAATGCTCCCTAAAAGTCTTTATATCAATACTAAAAGTACTAAATAAGTTATATCGTCTAAAAATAAAATTTAATATCAAATGAATAAAACAAAGGTTGACTACATCTTCTTTTTCTCGTTTGAGCTCTCATCGTTATCTTCTTTTTCCCGATTGAGCTCTCAGCGTTATCAAACCCTGAGACCCATGTTTGGGTTAGCTTTACTCATAATGAACTCTTTGTTTATACAAACAAAAACTTGCATATCAAATGATTTAAAATGCATAACGTAAGCATTTAGAAAACATCATCGTCAAAATCATGCATGCAAATAAATCATCTTGATATAATAAACATTAAACATTGAGGTGGCGTTTGGTTCACTGGAATGTTTTTGAAGGAATTGGAATCCTGGAGGAATTGGAATCCAATTCCATATTCTGTTTGGTTGGCAGGGAATGGAATTGGAATTCAATTTCATAATCTGTTTCGGTGGCAGAAATATGTGATGGAATTGAAATTCAGATATGTAAAATGACATAATTACCCTCCTTTTGTTTTTTTGTTTTACTTTAGTTTGTTTTGTAGGTTATATGTAAAAGTATATTATATATATTCTATTTAATATACATATTTATGAATATTAATTATATATATATATATATATTATATTTTTTTTATAATATATATCTATAGGGTTGGGTTCAAATACAAACCACTTTTTGGTTGTAAACGTGAGGACAACCGAGAGCGCGACATGTGGCGGATGACTAGGCGCTACGTCATGTCCACGGCGGATGACTAGGCGCTATTCATGGGAGGGCATTGAATTAAAAAAGGGGACCACATTCAAAGCCGCCACGTGTCGCGCTCTCGGTTGTCCTCACGTTCACAACCTAAAAGTGGTTTGTATTTGAAACTTCCTCAATATATATATATATGTATATATAATATTATATATTAAATATTGTATATAGGTTATATATATAATATAATATTATACATATACAGAGATATAATATATAATACATAAATTAAATATTAATATATATATATATAAACAAATATATAATATATAAATTAAATATTGATATATATATTATCATATATATATATATATATAATCTATATACAATATATAATATATATCATATACATATAAGATAGAGGCATTAGCTTAAAAGCTTGGAAAAATGCCTTCATTTGTCCTCGCCATTTCCTCCAATAACAACTTTCCACGATAGCCGCCTGATTAATCAAGCGTCGACTCATCATCTGTCAATTTACACGCATCCCCCTCTCGTCTCCCCAACCCGAACCGCTTACGACTGAAAAACCAAACAACTACAAACAATCGATTCTCCAAGGTCCCACTACTGGTTGACACCGCCTTTGAAAGTCAATTCTTCCCGACTTTTGCTTCTTTCCGGTTATGATTTCTAGGGTTCACTTTATCACCGTCCTTCTGAACTCCAGCCTACTGGCTTAAAATCATTCGCTTTTGGTTGATCATCGTATCCTTATGCTGGATTAGGGCTCGAAATCGATGGTGCAGCCATTGATGCTCTTCAATTATGTTCATCAGCAATCAGCGACTGTCGTTACCGTCCTCGACGTAGTTCTGTTTCATCAGACATCAAGGTACGACTTCTTGTCTGTTTTGGTTTTTGCTTGTTTGGTGTCAGTTGTTGTTGCTACTTCTGTTTCTTTCTTGCTTGTTATCTTTTGTTACTATGTTGATTTTTATATTTTTTTAATCTGTTTTGCATTTGTATTGTTTTTTGTATCCTGTTGTTAGCTGTTACATGTTATTCTTTGATGTTAGCCAATATTTTGCAATTGTGATCGATGAGTATCTTTTGGTAAGTCAATATAATATTTACATATATTGAGAAAAAAATTTGAAATCAGTTTTTGAATCCAACTTTAATGTATAAAAATTTACATTAGAAATGTCTATACAATGTATGAACAAGGAAAATTTCGTATATCAATGTCACTGAGTTGCTCACAGTTAACTGAAAAATGACCAACAATCAACCCATTCACACCATAAGAAATATAAGAGAGTACAAGCATTTCACATATGATATTTAAGAGATAAAAATAGAAGTTCCAATAGAGCTACCAATACTTGATTATTAAATTGTCATTTAGCAAGTTGGCACACACACCCAGCTTGAGAGCATCTTTAGGACAAGTCACCTATGGTGTTTCACTTACCAAACTGAAAAAGAGCAGCTTGAGAGTGAGGAGAAAAGCAGTTGTTCCCAAAGCCTTGGTAGAAGCCATTTTTAAGTGCTTTTGTGATGTGAAGTGGTAAGTAGCTAGCTTACTTAAAGAGTCAATAAGTAGTAGATGGTTTTGTGGTGGGATTGACGAAATGCTTAATGGTACAGATAAGAAAATGAACTATTTAGAGGCTTTTTTCGTATTTATTTTTAACTTCAAGAGGATTAAGAAATTATAGACCTTGGTGGCAGGGCTTTTTGGTTAAAGATTTTGCTCCAACAGCCCTCCCCATAACAGATGTTCATAATTTGATTTCTTCATTCATTATACAAATGTTAATGTAAAATCATATGTGATATTATACAAATGTTAATGTAAAATTATATGTGATTTTGAACAAATGTAAATGTAAAATCATATGTGATTTTGAACAAATGTAAATGTAAAATCATATGTGATTTTGTACAAATCTAAATTATATATGATTTTGTACAAATGTAAAATCATATATGATTTTCTACAAATGTAAATGTAAATTTATAAATGGTTTTATACAAATGATATTCACACATAAATATAATGCCAAATATGTCAACAAAATCACATATGATTTTGTACAAATGTTAATATAAATTCATATGTGATTTTGTAAAAGGTAATGTAAAATCATACTGATATAATTATAATATAATAAAATATAGCATTCTAATATATTATCAATTGATTGTATAAAACTTGTAGATTAATAATATATTTTAAAGTAATAATATATTAGAATAATACTAATATATTAGAATATTAATAATACATTAGAATAGTATATTATTACTTTTCCACTCTACCAATTTTACCCCTAAAAGTAATAACCCTTGATGGAAAGTAAGAAACATTCCCCATTAATTACTATTGTGCCATTCAATATAATACAATTTATTTTCTACAAAATATGTGGTTAGAATGAGGTTCATTTCTTCCTACAAATGAGGTTGTTCTTGTATGAACCTCCCTCTATAATATATATGTATATATATTATAATATATAATATATAAATTAAATATTGATATATATATATATATATTTATATTATATATATGTGCTTAGAAGGTATCAATGATTTGAGGGGTAAAAAGGTAATTTGTCAAATTCCTAAGTCTATGGAATTTGAAATCTTTCCATATGCTGAAGGATTCTAAAATCCCTCGTCTGATGGAATTCATTCCCTCCTGCAGATTCCAATTCCATCCTCAAAAGCCAACCAAACATGGGAATCCGTGGGAATTGGATTCCAATTCCCTCAGATTAAGGATTCCAGCGAACTAAACGCCCCCTGAGTATTATGTGGGTCAACTGTCGAAACATCAAATCTCTATGTGTAGAGGTATACCTCATGATACATGTACTACTTCAAATCAAACGACTCAGAACAAAGTTACTTCGCAACATGTACCGATCGAAACATTGTCAATAACGTTGAATATCTAAGTATAGAGGTATAACTCACTATACATGTACTAGATAATCGAGACAATACAAAGATACTTCAAATCATATTCCGATCAAACCATTATTGCGGTTACCTACCATCTTTACCGACCAAAAAATATCATAAAAATTTTCAAGCATTTCAAAATACTTCTTTCATACTAAAATTAACACGTCGAGCATCATGTTGCATTAAACAAGACTGTGTGTTACATCTAATATGTGTTTAGTTGAGTTTCACCATTTCAAAGACATTTTTTGTTTTTAAATGATTTCACAAAGTTTCTTAGTGTAGATTTGATTTTCGTTATGCTTACTTTCTTTTGTAGGTTTCTAGATTTGTCATTTTATCTTTCCCTTGGAGGGTTTCCAATTTAATATTAACTAACTAAACTAAAATAACACTAGGCTTTGAGCAAATGAAAAATGATTGAAAAACAAAAGTGGGAATACAAAATAATAATGAAAAACAAAGGGTTAGGGTTAAATTTACTACCATTATTATATAATATAGGAGTAACATTTTCATTTGATAATTTTTATTCAAATTTTGTTACTTAATATATATATATATATATATATATAGAGAGAGAGAGAGAGAGAGAGGTGTCTTCTAGAGAAAATTTTATTTGTGTAAACTTGAGGACCAATAAGCCTTTGATCTGAAAACGGGTATAAAGGGCATGATCGTTATTTTAAAAAAAGTTCAGATTCGTCTTATGAATATGAAACTTTGGATTTTCTTATGAATATGAAACGTCATATTCATATTATGAAAACTTCATATTCATAATATGAAACTTCATATTCATAATATGAAAATCATATTCATATTATAAAACTTCATATTCACTTTATGAATCTTCACTAGATGAGACTCAGATTCATATTATGAATATTCGATTCACTAGATGAAACTTCATATTCACCTAATGAATACAAACAAAATGAATGTTTATTTACATATAAATTAATCTAATGAATACAAACAAAATGTCCATTTACATATAAATTCAACTAATGAATACAAACATAGTATTTATCTACATTTAAATCTAGTTCCAATGATACGAATCTTTTTCCGGCATCCGATCAAACAAAACCCGAGCATCCTCCACGCAACCGTGCTTCCCGAGAACTGAAATCATGACGTTAAAAGCAACCATAGCTTTCTGTGGCATTTCATCGAACACTTTCTATGCACACCTCAAATCTCTAATTTTTTAGTAGATTTGCAATCCATCATCATCATTTTTTCTAAATAAACAAAATTCAATCAGAAGGAAATAAAACAAAACAACATATGGTGTTGGAAAACAGAAAGATCGCATACTAAACAAACCCATTTTCTTTATGGCATTTTATCAAACACCTTAGCTACAAACTCAAGAAAACGTATTTGATCAAATTAAAACCCCACCATTACCTTGCACAAATTATTGAATCTGGATTCTGAAATAAACATATTCAAAACCCCACAATTACCTTGCATAAATTAACAAAACGTATTCAGATCTGGAAGTGAAGATAGGAGTGTTAGAATTGGTGAGCGATTGGAGATGAACACACGAGAGGGCCAAAAGGTTAGCCGTATATTGATTGAGAGAAACTAAAAAGTGTGTTACAAAAGGAAAAAGGTAAAACCCTAGCCGTATATTGTTGCGATCTCTCGATCATCACCGAGTAACGATGGTGGTGTTTTGGTTGAACGCCGCTAACCACGGCGGCAATGGTGGCCGATTCCTACCATTGTCGCATCGGTGGTGGCAGTTGGGCGTTGATCGCTTTGGGTTGCCAAACCGGCGATGGTGGCCGTTTGCTACTATCGTCGGAATGGTGGTAGTTGTTTTTGCGAAACCCAAAACGATAAACAACGATTAGGGTTTCTCGATCCCCGATTCTTTTTCGGACAAATCGCAAAAACCCTAATGAGCCCAAAATTGCCAGTTTGGTAATGGGCCTGTAAGCCCAGTTTTGGACCAAAGTTTGTAACCTAAAGAGGTTTTATTGTTTTTAGGCTTTTTACCTTTTATTCAAGTTTTTTTTATTATTATCCAGTAAAATTGTTTAAAGTTTTATCAAACCAGTTTTTGACCCGTTTGGTCAAATAGGCTCCATGTCGTGTTTTGATCAGTTGGTCAAACCACGACGCAGTCTACGAGCCGGTTTCTTAATTAACCGACCAGTTTGTTCGGTAAACCCGATTTGATATAATTTTGGGTAAAAGGCGAATATTTTAAATAATTTGGTTTTAGTTTTATAAAATAGGTTTATAGTCTATAAGCCTTGGCAATTTTATAAGCAAAAACGATTTCCAGATTAAAATATAAGTTTTTGTTTGTAAAAATGGTTTGTTTTTATAAAACAGATATAACCATGTTTTGCGATAAAAGAGACGAGATGATTTTAACGGATCTAGTTCTTTTTCACTTTTATAATATTATGTATTTTATGCCTTTTATAAATGCGTGGTTGCTTGAGTTTTATATATGTCTATTATAGTGTTTGCCAACTGATAACACCAAAATTATACATGTTTTGGTTGCGCGTAATCGTATGACTTTACCCCATTTCTCACCCGTTTATGATCATTTCATGCACTAAAAGAGCTTTTTATTGTTTGTGAAGGATTTGGAGGCCGTGGAATGGAAAAGTACGGAAAAAGGCGAGAAAACGTGAAAAATGCACAAAGTCAACACAGTAGCTACTTGGCGATCGCGAAATCCTCAACCTAGCGCCGCCAAGTTCGACTGAATTGAAGACTAGAGTTTGACCTAAGTGCCTGGCGTCGCCAAACCAGCAGCTTGGCGATCGCCAGATGACCCCTGGGCGTTTTTCTTTAAATATCAGCCTCCTCCTTCAGTTCTAAACATGTTCGATACACGAGGGAAGTACAGAGGAACGAGAGTGAGAGTACGAAAGGTGCCGATACGCTGCGGAAGTCGATCTTCGATCATCTATCGTTGTATTGTCGGTATCATGTCGATGTCTACTTTTGTTTGTGTTTATGTCTTTATTATGATTAGTGAGTAGTTTTATTAGTAGTACTTGTCATGATCGATGAACCTTTATGGATGATACTTTGTGATTAATGTTTACTGGTTTGTTTTGATTAATTGAATGTCTTTTATATGGTTCTTTTCTGATTAATATTGTTGTGGCAATTTGAATTCAATTGGTTGGGTGTATTTGTCAGACCAAAGCAGATAGACTCCGAAAGGATAATCAACCTACCTTAGCCTGACCTGGACCAAAAGGTTGTGTTAAGGGGTTACTTGGACCAATAGTGACCAGATAGTAAAAGAGCCATTGCAATATTGATTGGGAAGGGTTTACCGATTCTAGATTGTAGGCCAAACGATTTAGGATTGGAATTAGGAGGATCGTATCCTAGTTCATAACCATAATATGCACATGATAGGGTGTCCCAGACTTAAATTCCTACAATAGTCAAGACAACCAAATCTTCGACCTATCCATATCATCCATATTGGAGATTCACTTTACCATGATAAGTACTGCTGTTTTTCTTTATTATAATCTTAAATCAGTATTTTAATTACTTTCTTAGTTAATTGTCGTTTTAAGTATTCAAACCTTTTTCATACAAAACCCCCCTTTTTAGGTTAATTAAACCAATTCAGACTTTAGTCTACGATAACTTGACCGTTCCCAGTGGTAGATACGATACCTGGACTTTCCTACACTATATTACTCACGATCAGGTACGCTGGCCTGTATATGTGGTAAGACAGTGGCTAGGCATTAGAGGTTAAAACTTGTTACGCTTTTTATGTATGATAATTACCGCATCAAGTTTTTGGCGCCGTTGCCGGGGACGGTAGTTGTTAGATTTTAGTCTTTATTAGTTTTATTAATCGATCCTTGTGAGGGATTCTTTCCCTTGCAAGTTTTCTGCTTTTTAGTTTAGTTCGTTATTTTTATTTTTTATTTTATCTCTTTGTTTCCCACAAGTTGCCCGTAACCGTTTGTTGTGATTTCAGTCACGGCAGACTTGTTAGAGCCATTTGAGGAGCCGAAGAGAGAATTCAGAAAAAGAAACAAAAAGAAGTCAAAAGCAAACAAAGTTCGCCCGAGAGCTTTGATTTTTGAGATGGGAGACGAGGCACCAATGTGGACTGCCAGGAGAGCCGCTCCAACTGTACCCACCAATCCAATCACAAAGCCGAACCTGAACAAAGAAATCCCGGGGAAGCTCCTACACATGATCAAGGACCTTACCTTCGACGGGAAAAAACGATAGCAATCCTATCGTTCACATGGAGAACTTCGTGGATATTTGTGATCTATTCAAAACAGAGGCGGACCGGGATGATGCAATTCGTCTTCGGGTCTTTCCTCTAACGCTTACCGAAGAAGCTAGGGCTTGGTTGCGATCCTTAGAGCCGAGTTCAATCACTACATGGGAAGGACTTCGTTCAAAATTCCTTTCCCGATTCTTTCCACCATCCAAGATCGACAAATTGAGAGCCGAGATCCAATCCTTCCAACAACAAGACGGGGAAACCATATCCGAAGCATGGGAACGTTTTAAGCACCTCCTAAACTCGTGCCCGAGTCACGAGTTGAATAAGAGTGAACAGGTTCAAACTTTCTATAGTGGACTTGCTTATTCCTCACGAGCTACTTTGGATTCATCTGCAGGTGGTGTCTTCATGTACAAAACACCCACGGAAGGTTACAAGCTCCTCGAAGACATGCTCATACATAACATAGATTGGAGGACGGACAAGCGATTGCAAATCCCGAGGATGGCCGAAAAGATCTCAACCGACTTCGATCCATCCGATGAATTAGCCGCTATGAAAAACCAACAGGTAAAGTTTGAACGCAAAATCGAAGAACTAATTAAATCTGTTCATGCTTTGCAGGTTGGATGCGAGGAGTGCAATGGACCACATTTGACGAAGGATTACCCGAACAAACCAATGATGACACCGGAGGATGTGAACTATATCAACCGAGGCGATTACCAAGGGAGGTGGAACAACAACCGTAATTTCATCCCTAGACCTCCCGGTTTCTTTGCACCAACTCAACAGAACCAAAGATCGGATGGAGAGCCACGTGTTTCTATCGAAGATCGGATTATCCAATTCATGGATGCGCAAAAGAAGCTAAACGATGAAGTGGGTTCATACCTACGTAATCACCAAAGTACCATCCAGAATTTGGAATTGCAGGTTGGACGTGTTTCGCAAATGCTAAGTGAAAGGACGCAAGGAGAATTGCCAACGCAAACACAAGTCAACCCGAAGGTGGAGAATGTGAAGCCAATGCTCATGATAACCGGAGAGCCGTCAAAAAGAAGTGGACGGACATCTACACAAAGAAGTACGTGGAAACCGAGAGTGAAAGTGAGCCCGATTATGCCACGGATTACGATTCGGAGGGGTTCACCGTGTCTTTCGAACACTTAAGACTCAAGGTACCCGAAGCTTCAAGTGATGATGATGATGAGGAAGATGGAAAGCAAGGCGGATACGCGGTGTTCGTGATCCCGAAGAAAGAAGATAAAGGCAAGGAGAAAGAGAAGGAGAAAGAAAAGGAGAAAGCACCGGAGGATGATCTCATCTACATCGCACCAATCAAGCATGATCTAGGGAGTTACAACTTACCTATTTCTTGTCATAAATTTAGTGGTCTTGCTTTGGTTGATTCAGGTGCGGCTCTTAATATGATGCCTGTTGGTTATTGCAGGAAAATGGGAGTCAAGAGGATCGTGCCAACGAACTATCAATACCGGGGAGTGAACGGTTACATGACAACACCGTTAGGAATAGCGGAAGGAGTCCCGATTCGTATTGGCAAATTTGTGTACTATACGGACTTCGTCATAGCTAACCTTCCACAAAACACGGAGATCCCGATAATCCTCGGGAGATCTTTCTTGCACACCGCTCAAGTAAATACCGATATGCGAAATCAAGTGACGAGCTTAGGCTATGGAGACAATCGGATTTACTTTGATCCTAACGGAGAGCCGGTTAGACACCTCGATGAACCTTATGACGATCCTTCTCTGGCCTACAACAAAAGCACGAACCGTCCGCTACTCACGCATGAACTTGGAAAGAAAACGGAGGATTATTCAAACCCAATGCATCAAAAGGATCAAAAACTCAAGGAACCGGGATCCTCCAAGAAAGATCACAGAAAGAAGAAGGGCTCGTCATCCCGACGTGCCAAGAAATGAGCCGAAAGTGGGGTCGAGCTCTAGACCCGTCAAAAAATGAAGCGCTTCTCGGGAGGCATCCCGAGCTTTTTGATTTTCTTTCGTTTTTAATGATTTTCGTGTGTGTTTTTATTAATGTTTTCATTTGATATTGCTTAGGTAACCATACGAAGGAGATAGAAACCAGATTCGAGCGAAATCGGAATGCGATGCAGATTTTCAAAAGTTGGAAACAGTGGGCATTTCGCGATCGCCAGATTCCAAATCTGGCGACGCGAAGTTGGTAAGCCACAATAACAGAGATAAAGAACCCGCTCGTCTACAACCGCCGTAGCCAACTTCCGTGCACCGGATGGAAGTCATGTTTTCACCTCATTTACGAAAGACCCGACTTTGAATGCTCGAAAGAAGGAGGAGTATCGGGACATCGTTAACCGACTTCTCCCCGCCAAATTCTTATGCCAAAGAGAGTCGATTGGAATCTTCTTGGATCGATGGGTGTCGAGAACGACATTAAAGCAATTCTTGAGAAACACGCATACGATGAGGATGGCAGTGAGTACTACATATGCCATGCATGGGAGCGAGTTTTCGATATTGCCGAGACCCTTTACCGAGAGCTTATCGTGGAGTTTGTGGCCACGTTTCATTTCGAGGCTATCAAGGCTCTTGGGGAATTTCATCAAACATGCATGACGTTCCGACTTGGTGGCGTTTGGAGATCTCTTTCTTTGGTCGACTTTGCTCTTGCCTTGGGGATATATACCCAATCGGATGTTGATGCTCCCGGATTTGAGGAGTACATGTGGGCGACCGCGAAGAGACCCGATGATTTTGATCCGCGTTTGGCGTGGTCGATCTTAGGTGATGGTGATTATCATGGCAACCTCAAGGTGAAAGGATTTCTTGCTTCGTCGGATAGACTCTTGCACCGCATGCTCATTCAAGCGGTGAACGCTCGTTCTTCGAGTGAGGAGAAAGTTACCGTGCAGGATTTGTGGCTTCTTGAGCAACTCTCTACGGATGATAAATATCCGAATGCTCCGTATCTCATCGCCGCTCAACTCGCTAAGGCGAGTGGTTATCGAGAGGGTAGTCGCATAGTTGGTGGACAATACGTGACGCTCTTGGCCAAGCACTTCGGTGTCCTAACCGACGCCGCTATTGCTTCGATGACGAACCTCGGGGAGATGGGGTTGATTGACATGGACCAACTCCGGGGTATGGGCGTGGCGAGAGTTGAGCATATGGTTGGAAGAGACTACAATGCATGGATCCGTAATCCTCAAGCTTATAGGAGTCAGCCGAGAAGTCAAGCACCGAGGAGCACGCATGAGATTGGAGGAACAAGTGGAACGAGTGGGGCGAATGTGGGTCAACAACCGGCGGATTGGACGGCATATTCGGGTTACCAAGACTTGAGTAACCAACTCTCGGAGATGTCACTTTCTTATGACCGACATCAACAGCACACATGGAGTACAACACAGTGGAGGCTCTTCACCAAGCCAACTGGCAAAGTGGAGTGATGAACCAGATGGCTTCCCACTTCGGTATTCAACCGAATACCACTTATGCTCCATCTCCATATTGGCCATACTCCGAGGATGCTCCGCCCGGTTACCCGACTTACGAGGATTGGCAAAACCAACCTCGTGGCCCTTATTGATCTCTCTCTTTTATCTCCGTTATTCGATATGGTTGTCGTAAACAATTTTATTTTTGAACTGCGTGGTTGTGTTTGGTTTGAACAATTTTTATTTTGTTTGGGATTGTTTAGGATTTGAAGTAGTTTGGTTTGGTTTATTTTCATTTGTTCGTTTTTACTTTTTCTTTTCTTTTTTGTTGGTAGATACTGCGGTCTTTGATCTATGATCGAGCACGATTTTTACGCACCACTCTCAGATCAGAACAGATTTCGTCACATAACCCGGGAAGTTTCTCTTTTTCCCAATTACTCCATAATTGTTCTAATTGTTGCATTGAGGACACTGCAAATTTTTAGTGTGGGGAGGGGGTTATGTAGACTTATCTGTTTAAATGGGTTCACTTTTTGCTTATGGATTGTCGTTTTTCAAATTTTTGAAAGCTTTGAGATTTGACCCCATTTTTTTTCGAAATCTGAGATTGTTTTTGAGACTGAGTTGCTTGCATAGGAGAACACTGAATAGGATTAGTTGAGTAAAAGGATGCCTTGGAATACTGATTACCATGAGTGCCTCACCCAATTCCGTTGAGAGATTGAGCCTTAATTGTTATATCTGTTTATTTCGTGAGGAGTACCGACTTTGACCCAAGGTAGAACTTGTCATTTGAATGCTTGTCGAGACCACATAAGAGGAGTATTTATCACCATTGCACTGATAGAGGCCTTCGTTTCTAACCCTTTTAGCCTTCGTCAGATAACCTCATCATAAGGTTATTTGATTTGCCTAGCCTTTGATTGAAAAGTGTTCACCTTTTAACACTTTATCCCTTGAAACCATTTTGAGCCTTAGCCTTTTCATTTCTTTACCCAATATACACTTTATCCTTGAGCCCAAATTGTTTATCTATCTTTTGGCCGTGACTTAAATTTGAATCTTAAGATGTTTTGATCCAGTTTTTCATATCTGACAGTTTTTATGGGATTGAGATTAAAAGAGCCCAAAAGCAACATAGTTGCTGCTCTGAAAAAAAAAGGAGAGAGAAAAGAAAATATGTGAGACTCAGAAAAGAAAAGAAAAATCAAAAGAGTCGAGAATACAAAAAAAAAAAGAACGAGAGCTGAAAAGAGCGAAAAAGAATTTGTGCCCCAAATAAGCCATAGGCTTAGACCAATTCTAAAAGAAAAGAAAGAGAAATAATCATCCCAAAAGTCTCATTGTTTGAAAGTCAGATTGCTTCACTGTTTGGATCATTACTGGTTGAGTTTTCAAGTTTTTGTTGCAAAACCCTTAGTCACTTATATATCCTTTATCCTACCCTTAACTCTTAGCCTAACATTACAACCCTAAAGTCCTCTTGACGGTTGACAACTTCTCAGTGGTGGAGATTAGATTTGGTGACAAGCTTATGCATGCGGGAATTAGTCGAGTATTGGTGTGATCACTTACATATACACTTTTACCCCCGAGAGATACACCTTATATTGTTATTCATATTATGTGAGGGTAAAAGGTTGGCCTTGGTATCCGATTGCTTGATGAGTCTTGTTTGTGTGTTCGATTGTGTGAGTATGCTTTGTTCTCTTTGATGATCTTGGGTGGAGATAATTTTGGAGTTATCTTTCTTATCTTTCAGTCTTTTGATTGAGGACAATCAAAGCTTAAGTGTGGGGATTTTGATAACACCAAAATTATACATGTTTTGGTTGCGCGTAATCGTATGACTTTACCCCATTTCTCACCCGTTTATGATCATTTCATGCACTAAAAGAGCTTTTTATTGTTTGTGAAGGATTTGGAGGCCGTGGAACGGAAAAGTACGGAAAAGGCGAGAAAGCGTGAAAAATGCACAAAGTCAACACAGTAGCTACTTGGCGATCGCGAAATCCTCAACCTGGCGCCACCAAGTTCGACTGAATTGAAGACCAGAGTTTGACCTAAGTGCCTGGCGTCGCCAAACCAGCAGCTTGGCGATCGCCAGATGACCCCTGGGCGTTTTTCTTTAAATATCAGCCTCCTCCTTCAGTTCTAAACATGTTCGATACACAAGGGAAGTACAGAGGAACGAGAGTGAGAGTACGAAAGGTGCCGATACGCTGCGGAAGTCGATCTTCGATCATCTATCGTTGTATTGTCGGTATCATGTCGATGTCTACTTTTGTTTGTGTTTATGTCTTTATTATGATTAGTGAGTAGTTTTATTAGTAGTACTTGTCATGATCGATGAACCTTTATGGATGATACTTTGTGATTAATGTTTACTGGTTTGTTTTGATTAATTGAATGTCTTTTATATGGTTCTTTTCTGATTAATATTGTTGTGGCAATTTGAATTCAATTGGTTGGGTGTATTTGTCAGACCAAAGCAGATAAACTCCGAAAGGATAATCAACCTACCTTAGCCTGACCTGGACCAAAAGGTTGTGTTAAGGGGTTACTTGGACCAATAGTGACCAGATAGTAAAAGAGCCATTGCAATATTGATTGGGAAGGGTTTACCGATTCTAGATTGTAGACCAAACGATTTAGGATTGGAATTAGGAGGATCGTATCCTAGTTCATAACCATAATATGCACATGATAGGGTGTCCCAGACTTAAATTCCTACAATAGTCAAGACAACCAAATCTTCGACCTATCCATATCATCCATATTGGGGATTCACTTTACCATGATAAGTACTGCTGTTTTTCTTTATTATAATCTTAAATCAGTATTTTAATTACTTTCTTAGTTTTTACTTAGTTAATTGTCGTTTTAAGTATTCAAACCTTTTTCATACAAAACCCCCCCTTTTTAGGTTAATTAAACCAATTCAGACTTTAGTCTACGATAACTTGACCGTTCCCAGTGGTAGATACGATACCTGGACTTTCCTACACTATATTACTCACGATCAGGTACGCTTGCCTGTATATGTGGTAAGACAGTGGCTAGGCATTAGAGGTTAAAACTTGTTACGCTTTTTATGTATGATAATTACCGCATCACCAACTTAGACCCTTAACTTGTTTCTGGGGAGGCCTGCGTGCCACTTACAACCTCTTTGTAAAAATGACCTTAGGATAGATATTTTTTTTCATTTCTTTTCTATCTCTTTCCGGAGTACTGACGAAAATGGCGAGGCCAGTGGGAGCTACTGGAATATTAATTTCCTCTACCCGGAGACCTGACAGAGATGACGAAGCCAGTGGGAGCTACGCTAAGTCTTATAGCTATAGTTAAAATAGGTCATTATTGGTCTCTAGGAACAAAGTTGGCAAAACCTATAATTAGTTGTTTTATAATTGCGTGGTTGATTATTGTTTATTTTTAACTGCATAAATGTTTATTCGTGATTATAGATAAATAAATGTTTTATCAAACATGTATTAAAATAGGGAGGATTTTAAAACTGAACCAAATCACGAAATTAAATAGGTTTTAAAGATTAATATTGTCAGTTTTTTCAAAACCTTTCAAACAGTAAGTTTTATTTAAAACCTAAAGGATTGTTTAAAAAAAGGGGGGGGGGCAAGTTTGACATAACAGTTAGTTTTAGTCAACTTGTGTGCTATCAAAATAGTTAGTTTTTAACTAGCAAGTATGTTTTTAAAACAGATAGTTTTAATTAGCAAGTGCCTTTAAAACAGTTAGTTTTAAACGGCGTGTGTGTTTAAAACAGTTAGTTTAAAACAACAGTTGCTTTTTAAACAATCAGTTTTTCAAAATTACGATTTTTAAAAAATACTGGAAACTAAAAGGTTTTTCAAAATTAATTAGAAAACCCCGAAAATCATAGATCAGTAGTGCAATCCAATTTGGGGCACCTCTGGCGAATGGTACGTGGGCGTTATAAATGAGTACACCTTGAACGTCCACGTTCAAACCAAAGCTGGAGGGGATTAACAAGACTCTGCGAATTATCTCCGGGTGGTACCGGCCAGAGTAAAGTGTCCAAGTCCCGAAATGGTGAGATCTATTTTGGTTCTGTTAAGTTCACCGGGTGGTACCGGGCCAAAAAGCACTTAGAGGGACTGAAACATGTACGAGTAATTACCGTTGTCCCGAAAAGATCTAGGAGTCATGTCAGTTAGATGTGATTGGTAAAAATCCTTACCTACCAAAATAATGCGTGGACCTGGTGGAGCAAGAACATTACGCACATCAGGGCGTATGAAATAAGGATCCTAGTCCAATAAAATGATCATTTAAGGGTTTATTGATTTTTATTGGAAGTTAGTCTATTCACAGTTGCTAAAACCAAAGTTTTTAAAATGTGTAGATGGCAAACACAGTTACCAACACAAACAATCTTTCCCTCCGCTCCATCCTTGAGAAGGACAAACTCACCGGCTCCAATTTCCTTGACTGGGAGCGCAATCTGATGATTGTGCTCAGACACGAAAGGAAATGGTATGTCCTTGAAGAGCCTCTAGGGGAGGCCCCTCCAGCAAATGCCCCGGCTGCTGCTAGAAATGCTCACAAGAAGCATTCAGATGACTTATTGGATGTCGGTTGTCTCATGCTTGCAACTATGAGCCCAGATTTGCAAACATGGCTCACAAACACAAATGCTTATGACATGATCCGCCAGTTGAGGGACATGTTCCAAACGCAAGCTCGCACAGAACGTTACGATGCCACAAAGGCTTTTAACGAGTGCAAGATGATCAAGGGGACCTCAGTAAGTGACCATGTTATGAAGATGAAA
Organism: Centaurea solstitialis; assembly: GCA_030169165.1. Lineage (NCBI taxonomy): Eukaryota > Viridiplantae > Streptophyta > Magnoliopsida > Asterales > Asteraceae > Centaurea > Centaurea solstitialis. The sequence continues at coordinate 25,635,803 of CM058042.1, read as the reverse complement.
CGACACATGGATCACCTGGAGAGACTCGGTCACCCAGTTCCGTTGCAGCTAGCAACGGACACTATACTCAACTCACTGTCAGAAGACTACAAGCCTTTTGTAGTCAACTACAATATGAACAACATGGAGAAGACAATAGCCGAATTGCACTCCATGCTTAAGACTGCTGAGTTGAATATGGGGGCCAAGAACAAAACCAAGGATGTGCTGATGGTGAGGGACGGAGGAGTAAAGAAGAAGCATGGGCATGGTGACACCGGCAAAGGAAAGGGTCCAGTTCAGGCCACCCAGAATGCACCCAAAGTTCGTGAAAACATCAAGGGCAAGGGCAAGGGCAAGAAGGTTAAGCCTAATAAAGCAAGAACCAAAAATCGTCGCTTCACATGCAATGAAGTCGGTCACTGGAGGCAAAACTGCCCAAAGCGTCATGAAGCAGGTATGTAAACCTCAAGAATTTATGATTGCTTAGTTTATCACTTTCTACTTGTATGATGTACAAGTATACTGATGCCTAGTGCAAATACTTATTGCAGGTAGTCAGAAGTGAATGCCCGAGATTGCAAGGATCTAAAGCACAAAGTTGATCAGATTATCAAAACATTTCATTTTTTAGTTTTTCCATTTTAAGGAACTTATTCATTTCAAACAGTTACATAGTACTTATGGTTACATTGTTTTGGAAATTTATAATTGAATATTTTAAGTTTTAAAATTTATTGCTTTGAAATGTCTGTTGTGCTTGTTATGAATAAAGTCAAATTTTGATTTAATTCAAGTTTGGATCCTAAATGTTGATGATTACTGTACCACCTTAATGAAAACTGTCAAAAACACACGACGTACTATAGTTATAGGAATGTGTTTTTGAATGAAACTATTATGAGTAAAAGATTATAAAAATTATTTTATGATTAGCCACTCATATGTTTTAAAAGAATTTAAGATATTATCTCAGTTATCGTTGATAATATCAATATTTATAAAACTAAGAAAGAATTCCAAAGTTTTGGAATTAGGATTTATTTAAAGTCCAGTTAAGTTTTATAAACGTTAAAATTATAGTATTCATTACTTAAAATGGAATTGACTAAATAGTCAAGTTTTGACTAAGTCAATAGTTAATTTTGAGTAATAGTTAGTTTTCATATAGGTAAGTGGGAGCCTAGTTTATTCTCTGTCTAGTTTGTGATAACGAATAAAAGATGTGATTATTGATTTAGTGTATCTAGGAGTTATAATCCAGGTGGGATATAAATTCACGAGATATAATGATCTACCTTTTAGACAAAAGGATAGATCAGTATCTATCTCTTAGTAAGAGGATAGATCAGTAATTTTAAAGTCTTGAAACTAGATAAAGTTATGACTGACTTTAAAAAGGAAATCAATAATTAGATATGTTGGTAAAATTAGTAAAAGATATCAAGTTATCTTTTAATGTAGTATTATAATGTACTAGATTAAATTTCCTGATATTTACCAGTTTGGTAAAGGGAAATTTTTATCTGATTTCAGGAAGAAATCATTCACCTACACAGCAACTAAGGTAAGTTGCAGTTTAACTTTACATATTAGGGAAAGTAGGAGTTGTTCCAGTATCTCCAAGTTCAAGGAATATGATAAAGAGAGTCTAATTTTGTTTAAAATGCTTGAAAAACAAAGATTAGCACAATCAAGAAAATTGTATCAAAGGATACAAACCTACATTGTTTTGGTTATCACTTTGATTAAAACGGTAAACATTAATCAAAGGGTTTAAACTGAAGTTGGGTGATACTTCGTTTAAATCAGAATCTTTTAGTAAACGTTGAATAAACACCGTAAAAGTAATTAAAGAAATGCTATTAATTTTGTTATTATTACAGAGTGTAATATGGACTATACAAAGATTAGTTTCTTTATCACTTTTATATTTTTGCATGTTTTTAATCCAGGAATGAAAAACTAGTTTCCAATTTTCCATTCGAAATTTGTCCGTGACAACTTATCGTGGTGGGAACCCGATAGGGCTTTAAAGTCATTGTGAGTTTTTGGGTAGTTATGAACAGAAGATGAATAACAGTTACAAGTGATGTAAACCAAAAACTGCACATATATTCGATAAGAGTAGCGAGTATCGGACGTGATCCGTGGTTGAGATTACTTCTTGGATTTTGTCATAAGTAAATCTCACAGTGGTTGTCCTTATCACCTGAGGTATTTGGTTTAATGTCATGAGGACCGCTGGATACTTAGTGCGTTCAACCGCTACGCCGTAACAGGGTGGCTATAAAGGGCGTAACTAGATTTAGCGGAAGCCGTGGTGTTGAATGCAGATATGCAAGATGGGATTTGCGCCTCTTCTCTGAAGAGAGATATTTCTGGGCCTCTTGACTGACTGAAAGTACTGATGAAGTGCACGGCCGTGCCCAAACGAACTGATTTGTTCTTTGTCGTTTACCTATCAGTAGAAGTCGGATAGTCGAGAAACATAATCTTGAGTACTATGAGTTGGCTTAATCCATGCTCATACTCAAAGATGAAATATCGTGACGCAAAGGGGAAAACCAATATACCCAATTTATGAACAGTCGCTTCGTAAATTTTTTTTCCTTATGAAAAGGATTTATATCACCTACCTGGGTATAAGGGTGCCTATAACCTGGTTAGTCTAAGTGCCTGTCTAGGGGCCTCCTTAGGTCCGTGTGATCAAGGCGGTATTGCCAACTTGCACAAGTGGGAGTCTGTTAGTAATTATGTGCATAAGTTGACAAACCAGTAATTACACATCCAATGTTATAAGTCACTTGAGGGTCACACCTGTGAGGACCTGTAAACCAAACAAGTAAGTAATCCCAGTTTGGAGAGATAGGATTTATAATAGTTAATTATAAATCAGTTGGGTAATTTCTGTCTGAAATCCCAAAGATGAAGGGTTGTTAATTAATTATGTGAGTTATATATTTATTAGTTAAATAAATATATAATTAGATTAAAATAATTAATTAGTTAAATAATTATCTGGTTGAATAGAATAAGGAATATTCTTTTCTTTGAGAGAAAGAAAAGAATAATTCTATTTAGATAATTATCATTGAATAAGGAAGCTTAGATATATGGAAGCTATTCCATATAAATAAGCCTTGCCAGTTCATTATTTAGTGAGATATACAATTCATTCAAGCAACTAGCTTTTCTGAAAAACCAATACCCTCTCTCTCTCTCTCCCTTGATCGCCGGCCACCTCCCTCCCCTCGGAACCAGTTCGGTTTTGCTTGGTCGCTGTCCGGGATAAAGTTCTGCTAGAGGAACGTTTGTAGGGTCAATCACCGGTGGATCAATCTCAAGCATTCCAGGTGATTTTTCTAGACCTAAAAATATGTATTTGTAATTATAACGAACGGATCGTGGTCTTTTCGGGTTTTTATCCAAATCGCTTCCGCTTGATCGAACCCGTTTGGTTTGATCCGATAAATCTTTTGATCAGTTGGTCATTAGGTTTATAATAAATCTCGATCCAGTTAGGTTTGAGATACGTGGTGTTCTTCGTATCAGTTTGATTCGGGATCACAGAAAAACCCAACAGGTTGTTGCATGAGTTGCTAACGCAACAAAAGTTGCATTAGATGTTGATTCTGACGCATGAGTTGCATCAGTGCAGCCTTACGTGACGAATCCATTCGAAGTGACGGACGGTGATGTAGTTGATGCCATAGACACAACAGGGTCCAGGAGAGTGAAAAGATACCGGATTTGGTAAGGGATAGTGATAGAGTCGCTAGGATCTGGTGTCACTATCGCTTGAGTAAAATGGCAGGGTCGCCAAGTAATTGTGGTAGGATCGCCAGTCAAGGTCGCCGGGTTTAGAGTATCAAGATCGTCGGGTTTAGAGTGTCAAGATCGCCGGGTTTTGAATGGCATGATCATTGGGTTGTCGGTTGGGTAGCGAGCCCGAGGTTGTGAAAACCCGGTTATTAAATCCGGTGGTCATGGAAACCCAGTGTTATGGAAACCCGATGATGGAAGGGCAGATATCTGGTGGCAAGTCCGGTGTGAGAGGCCGGATAACAAATCCGGTGTGAGAAAACCGGTGTGAGAGTTCGGCGTTTGATGGGTCGGAAGTTTAAACCCGGCGTTCTAGGTTAAAAACCGAGGCGGCATCGTTGGTTGTTTAAGACCAAGAGCAGCAGAAGACGATCTGAATGGTGATCGATGGTGGCAGATCCGATGGTTGAGAGGTTGCAGAAGACGATCTGATGGTTGATCTGATTGGCAGATTTGATGGTTGAGAGGCGGCAGCGGAGAGGCGGCGGTGGTGGTTGTGATTTAGAGAGGAATTGCGATGGCGGTATCAAAACTAGCGGTGATGATCCGGCAGCGGAGAGGAGACGGTGGTGGTTGTTTTGATGATGGTAGCGACGGAAAAATAGTGCAGCCGGCGGTGATGGCTGCGATGACAGCGGTGGTTCGACAGTGACCGACAGAGAGCAGCGGTGATGATGAAGGCGGCGGTGGCGATACGGAAGCAATGACAGAATCACGACGGAATCAACAGAGAGCAACCTAATGCTCTGATACCATGTTAGAATTGGTGAGCGATAGGAGATGAACACACAAGAGGGCCAAAAGGTTAGCCGTATATTGATTGAGAGAAACTATAAAATGTGTTACAAAAGGAAAAAAAGGTAAAAACCCTAGGTTACTTATACAAAGTATACAAGGAAAGGGAAAAAAAACCTAAAGCCCATGGGCTTGTTACATATATATATCTAACAAGGAGAAAACGACGTTGAAAATCAAATCAAGATTCTGGAGACGATGGACGGCGGTGGTTGCAGTGGACGACGATGGTGGCGGTGGCGGTGGTTGCAGTGGACAAGGGTGGCGGCGACGACATTTATGGTTGCGGTGGCAGCCGACGACAATAGAAGATTCAGATCTAGGAGAGAAAAACAATAGGAGATTCATATCTGGTGGTGGCGGTGGTTGCAGTGGACGGCGGTGGTGGCGCCGGCATAAGTGGTGGTCCATTGAATCAGAGAGCTGAAGTAAAGGATGGGATGTAGCTTTCAATTTGGGGGAGATGATGGCTTCTAGAAGAAATAATGAAATGTCAAAAATACCTTTTAAGGGTTATAATCAGGAGTGGTGAGATTAAATTTTACAAAAGTACAACCCATGACATCTTACTTAATAACCCTTGATTAAAAGTTTTAATGGTGATAGATTTGGTCTCCAAGTTTACACAAATAAATTGGTTTTCATTTGATTATTACTCTATATTAGAAGGAGGTTCATTTGTAAACCAATAAAATGTTGTAAACCGTGTAAACCAATCCGCATCATTGATTTCCAAAAACGTTTCCTTATTTCACATTTCCATGTTTCCATAATCATTGACTTACCATATTGATAACTCCAAAATTATACATGTTTTGGTCACACTTAATTGCTTGAATTTACCCCGTTTCTCACCCATTTCTGATCTGATTACTCACGTTTTTGGTTAATTCACACTTTTGTAGGTTTTGGAGGCCTTGGAACGGAAAAGTACGAAAAAGGCGGAAAAGCGTGGAAATTGGACAAAGTCAACTCAGAGAGCTTTTCGCGTTCGTGAGTTTTTAAGCTTGGCGCCGCGAAGAGAGCAATTTCTAGAATGTTCATGCTTTTCACTGACTTCGCATTGATTCTAAAGATTCTCACGCCGCGAAGTAGGCAATGACCCTTGACGGAAGATTCCAGGACTTGCTAAAAAAGGAAAAAATAGGGTTAATTAAGTGCCTCGCGCTGCGAAGCTGCCGCCTCGCGATCGCGAAACGAGCCCACGAATGCCTTTTAAATACCAGTCTCCTCCTTCAGTCCAGAAATTATCACCAATCATCTAGCAGTTACATCTTTTCATATTTTCTTAGTTTGATTAGTGAGAGAGAGAGTTGTACCGATACGAGTGATACGATCTATTCGGAGTTTGTTCTCCGGTTCTCGATCATCTGTTGCTGTACGGTCGGTATAATGTCTGTCTTTTATACTATGTTTGCTGTTTTCATTATGTTTAGTGAGTAGTCTTATTTAGTGGTACTTATTATGGTAGATGAACCTTGTGGATGATGTTTTTATGAATTAATTGATAAATGGTTTGTTATTGGATTATTGAGTGTGATTTTATGGTTCCAGTTTGATTCGTATTGTATGGTTATTTGAACTCGTTGGTTGGGTGTATCTGTTTGACCTAGATAGATAGACTCCGTTAGGTTAATCAACCTTTCTTGACCTTCACTTCGGTAACACGGAGAGTTGTGTTAGGTGGTTAGCTCAAACCGAGAGCAACTATATAGTAGAATTCCGTGCAATAGTGATAGAATTGGGTGACTGGTACTAGACTGCCTGACAATCAGTTTATGTATTAGGACTAGGAAGACCAACCTAGTTGACAACCATAATCATTGCATGTTAGGGTGTCCTAGACTTAAATTCTTACAATAACCAATACAACCATACCTTTGGCAAAGTTAAATCATCCACTTAGGGAGTCGTTATTACCATGATAAGTACTACCGTTTTCTTTTATAAAGTTTAAATCATCTTCTTTTTGCTTCTTAGTCGATTAGTTGTTTATTTGTCTTTTAGTTAATTAAATCATTTTCCTAAAAACCCCCCATAATTCTAGATTAATTAAACTAGTTAGGATTATTAGTCTACATAACTTGACCGTTCCCAGTGGTAAGAACGATACCTAGACTTTCCTACACTATATTACTCGCGATCAGGTACGCTTGCCTGTGAATGTGGTAATTGTGGTTAGGCATTAGAGGTTAAAACTTGTTTCGCTTTTTATATATAATATTTATCGCATCACATATATTTCACATTTTCATAATTTTTATGAATCCATATCCTCCTTTGATTATTTTGATCTATGGTGTGGATTGGTTTACATGGTTTACAACATTTTATTGTTTTACAAATGAACCTCCCCCCTTTCTCTCTCTCTCTCTCTCTTTATATATATATATATAAAAAGATATAGAGGAAAGTTCAAATGTGAACCACTTTTTGGTTGTGAACGTGAGGACAACCGAGAGCGCGACACGTGGCGGCTTTGAGTGTGGTCCCCCCTTTAATTCAATGCCCTCCCATGAATTGCGTCTAGTCATCCGCCATGGACTTGACGTGGCGCCTAGTCATTCGCCACGTGTCGCGCTTTCGGTTGTCCTCGCGTTCACAACCAAAAAGTGGTTCACATTTGAACCCACCCCTAAAGATATATATATATATATATATATAAAGAGAGAGAGAGAGGGAGAGAGGGAGGTTCATACGAAAAATATAACTTTTTAAGAAAAAGCGAGGAGCAACCTCAATCACTCATCTCGGTCAACAAATGCGGCTTTGACCGGTCCCCCTTTAATAATCTCTACCCTCCCATGAATTGCGTCAATCCTCCGTGATCACGTCCACCGTAACCGCAAGATGAGTGACTGAGATTGCTCCTCATTTTTTTTTCTTAAATTGATATGCTTCTCGTTTGAACCTTCCCTTACATATATATCTTTAAACTTTTGTTGCACACTATTTATATTTTCTAATAATTTGGTGGGAAAAGAAAAAGAAAAAAACATATATTGTTAAAACCCGAACCCGATTAAATCCGAATCCGACATGGTCCGAAATGCCCTCATACCCGATTAAATTTTTATTGCACCCTATTTTTATTTTCTAATAGTTTTTTTTTTGTTTTTTATTAATTTTCATTTAAATTGAATATTTGGTAAAAGAACACTAAAATTCTTATCAGGGATACAATGGTCATTTAATCAACTTGTTCTGATCCTGCCCTGTCATGTATTACCAAATGCTGAACAACTGTTCTGTTACCTTGTCATATCTTGTCTCGTCTAAATTTGAGATATAAATTTGAAAATCCAAGGGCCACTTGCGTAAACTTCAAAACTTAAAGGAGTCGAAGTGAAACTTCAATCCTTAGTAATCATGTCAATGTTGACGATCGATGAAGCGAAGCGAGACCGAGAGTAAAAAAATTCCGGCAACTTCTTGCTGTCGATAATTTCCGACTTCCGATATCATATCTACTGCGCTATCGCCGGTGAATGATGAGCGAGATCAGGAGTAATTCCGGCACCGGAGGTCAAAATACGGTACGGATAACTCTCAGGATGATTGGTCCTTCGCCTCCGTCTTCCTTAGATGTTCATTCTCCGATCAAAGTATGACGATTCAGATTCTTCTCTCTTTTTATTTCATATCATAATTCCTATAGGTTTTAGGACATCAATTGTAGTATATTTATATGAATTTTGACAAATTAGGTCGGATTTGTTTCCTTCGAGATTTCATTGATTTTGATCATAAACGATAGCAAATTGCAATGATATATGACGATAATGTAACTTAGGAACGAATGAGCACTACTACTCTTATTGTATTTGAGTTGGTTACCGATTAAATTTGGTGCTCTTTTTTCGTTTTAGGTTATTTATTTTTGTTTTTTTTACTTATGATGTCGAAGCTTTTAACTGTTTATGTCAAATTGATATCGCTTTTATTAGCAATTTAGCTGAAATATGTGAACTTTTTAGTATTTGTTATAATGATTTATCAAAGTTATGTTAGAAGGTCAAGCTCAAGTTCATGGATTTGTAGTTAACCGTTTGACAGAATGCCTTGATGTTATTTTTGAGGGCTTTTAATTATTTGGTACGGTTTTAGGTTATGAGTCCAATCAAGCAATAGAAGTATATAGAATCCGGTTGGAGTGGCTTGAATGACTGCATTCTGTAACTAAGATTTTGGTGATGAAAAACAATTTCAGCTTTACATGAGTTGAGATTTGAGATGTTATGTAGGTTGAATTTGGTTGACTACTGACTCGACGGTCAGGGATTTCAGTCATGGTGAATCTGCTGTGCGAAAGAGATGTCAATCATCCAAAGCCCTTCATCTTGTGAGGAGGGTTATTGAGTTCTATTGTTTTGAACCACCAAATTTACTTTCTTTGTCACAATTGTATTTTGGTCAATCATGTCAAACCTCTAACTTATGGGGGAGCTTAAGAGCAATATCGTATTATTCTTACATAGATAGGGCATGCGTTATTAGTAGTTTTTTTTTTTTTTTTGGAAGAGGTATCCCAGACCACATTGGGTCCAGACTAATCCTCGGCAATTTTGGGCTAAAGCCCGACTGCTAAAGCATGCAGCCCGGGGTCAAAGCCCCCGTACCTCCAGAATGCGTCCCCCAGGGCTCGAACTCGGGTTCACCACTATGTAGTGCCCAAGCCTTACCACTAGGCTAACACTCCTTTGGTACGTTATTAGTAGTTGTATGTTGGTATCAATTGCTCAGCAAGAACCTTGGTCTAGGAAGCACTCTTTGTGACTTGTGAGTCTACTTTTGCACCCTTCTATAATATGTGATATACTTATGATACACAAAGTTCACTCCATGATACATTACAATTTATATAACCCACTAAACTTTTTCTTTCTAAGTAGATGACTTGCTTATTGTAAACCAAAAGTAAGAAAATTACAAAAATTTAGACATGAATGTCTTAGTTGATTGGTTGACTTCTTCCTTGGTTTATTTATCCATCTACCGTCTCTTCATGTGTTTATTCTTCTTTTGGTCTTAGTAGTTCATTATGTTATAGTAATTTGTTACCGTAGTTGAAAGTAAAAGAAAAGTAAGATAACTTTATGGCTACATTATGTCTGTGGGTACTGGAACCTTCTTTTTGTTAGTCTGTCTCCTTTTTGTTCCTATCAATATAAATGGGAGTGAGTAGATAAATATAAAAAATTAATTATCTTTCATTTCGAACATGTAATAACCCTCTTGTATGAATGTAACATGACAAAGGATGTTTGATAAAACTTTGAGATGGATGCTAACCATTATGAATCTCATTATCTACTTTTTCCTTAAAAAATGTCAATTAGGTGCGTGATTTGAGAAATTTGATTGCTGCGAATGGTCGTTTTCCTCTGGAAAATCTGCGACTTGTTTTGCAAGGAAATGTGTTGCACGACAGCAAATATGGCGATGATATATCTGTTCACTTCAACAATGGAGGTATCAATTTTCTTTCATTTTATTAGTGTATTGCAAGAACTCTTTTGTTGAACAAAGATTTGCTTTTCCATAAAGTTATGAATAGGAAAGTAACAAGATAGCTGGAACTTTATTGAGCTATAGAACCTCTGTAATCTCTGTGTGAAATTGGAGTGCATAATTATTCAAGGAGAAGACAGAAGGTTTTTTTAATGAGAAATGGCTACCTTTCATATATTACCTATTGTTTTTGTCACACAAACATAAGTACCAAAATTGAAACAATTTCAAGTCTACTAATGACGCTTTTGGCAGACCAGAAGAGCAGAAGGAATAATAATGACTTAACGTAGGGTCATTTCACTGGAAATGATTAGTGGTAGGCTGGTAGCTTGGGTATACCTTTGACATCCCTTCTTAAACCATAAAACAACCCGTTTTAGTCAACTACTTTAATATCCATCTCGTTCACTACTCATCTACAATTCTACATTCATCCCACTCCATTAACCAACCCTACCACCAACCGCTTGGGATGATGATGACAGAGTTAGACTAGCATGATTCTAATAAAGACTCCTTAAGTGTGAGCATGATCAAAGTTGGTGATGCAAGAACTTTGGATTTATGTATTACGGGTGTTCACTTTGTTAAGGAGTTATGGTTGAACCTCAAAGGTTTTCATTCGTTTCTTATTGATTCGCAGAACACAATAGCACAGCCATTATTTTAGAAAAAGGTAGAGGCGTACGCCTCAAAATGCTCCTTGAGGTGAGGCGTTAAAAATTCATTTGTGAGGCGGCGCCTCCTTTTTCTCTAATGGGGCATACATGTTAAAATGTGTAAGGCAGTGGTCAAACGGTCAGGCTGTGTTACGGATAAGAGGCACACATCTTTGTGAAATGGAGAATGTGAGTGGTCATCACAAAAGTTCGACCATCCGAGTGTTTGGAAACCATTGGGTGGTCACTTTGTCCTTAAATGAAGCCATGCTTCTTAGTACCCGAGCGAGCTTATCAAACCAAGCATGTTAGTTGCTTCAGGCCATATAATGATTTTTATAGTTTTCATACCTTACCTCAGTTCTTGTCAAATTCCAGTTCAGGCCATATATCTATGTAAACTTCTTCCTTTAGTTCTCCATTTAGGAACCCATTCTTCATGTGTGGCTAGTGTAGAGGCTAGTCCAGGTTAGCAACTATTGACTGTAGCACATGTACAAAGTTGAGCTTGGCGATAGGTGCCAAGGTTTCAGAATTATCGATTATGAATGATTGACTGAACCCCTTGGCAACCAACCCGGCCTTATATCTACAAGTTCCATCCTCTGTCAAGGTTCTAAATAGCATGAGTGCGTGGCGTGGAGGCAAGGCCTAGCCTCAATCCTTGGAAGCCATGGCGAGGTCATGGTGTTTTTCAAGGCTTGACTTATGGCGCCAAATCTCTATATCATATATAATATTATATACATAAACTTTTGTTTTTCTACTATTACTCTATGAATCAATGATAAGAAACAATTTTTAATTAAGTTATATAGTAAAAGCTAACAAATAAGACAATAATAAAAATAAGTAAAATCAAGTATCGTGCTACACAAACCGCACATTACAACATGGTGTGCCTCAGGCTTAACGTGGTGTGAGACACAAGCCTTCTTGATCCCCGGGGTGCCATAACGGCTGTTGTGGCAAGCTTTTTCGAACATTACTTCCTGCTGACCTTTTCCACTTCAAATTGTGGGATTGTTAAGACAAGACTACTAAACCAAATGGATCATGTCCAGGTTTTAGGAGTAACATTAATATCTTGGAATTACATGTACTTCTGAAATTTAAGAAACGTCCCTAAGGTACTTCCAAGCCAATATGCCTTGCCAACTTATCCATCCCTCTTTCTTACTTACCTTGCATATTAATTTCAAATGAAGAATAGTTTTAAAGAGGCAAAAGTACACAACCATCAAATCATTATACTCAACCATCTCTGCACATATACTCTACCACATTACAAGACTTGTTACAATGAATAGACATTGCATCCATCCTGATTTCAGTAATCCCAACTAAACGTTCATTGTCTGGTAAGATATCTCCATAAAACACTAGGGTAATTGGGTCATGCCATAAGGGTCACAAGCAACTTTATGGCTAGGTTTCATTTTTTTTTCGTGCCTGTTATTTTTTCTAATGCATGGTGTGAGCTATTTTAGTTTGATATCTGGTTGTTATTTTCCAGATACTCTTATAGTTGCTGTTAAACCAAAACCTCCAGCTAAACACATTCAAAATGGATTTGACGAAGATGAAGAGGAACTGGTAAGAACTGAATATTTTTTTGCTTTCGTAGATTGTTCTTGGCATGACTCGTATTCTTTGTTTCTTGGCAATAGCTCTTACTGTTTTTTTCCCAATTCATAGAAGTTTCAGCTGCCAGAATGTAGTGGATGGAAGAGGAGGCTCTTTATTATTCTGCATGATAAGTTGAAAATACCTGGTAAGCTTGTGGTTAAATGAAAACTTAAGCTTATAGCATACGAATGATGATTGGCCCTGATTATAAAGTGTTTTTTTATTTGTTAGATATGCTTCTGATGGCAATCTTCTCTCTCAGTACGAAGGTGTGGGCTGTAATTATTATGTGGTTTATCTTGGCACCTATTGCACACAGATTGGATGTAGGACCTTTATATGTAAGTAAATCTGCTCTTATTTTCCTTGCACATGAGGATTTGTAAAATTTATATGTTGTTTATGTATGCAGAGTTTACCTCTGTCCCAAGACACAAAGAGGTATTTAAGACAGGCTTATAAAGTAATGCAAAGAGCCTATTTAGCTAAAAGGCTCATAGAACACACAAAAGAAACACTTTATTCCTAACAAAAGAAAGTAGGGGCTGTATGGTAATGACTTAATGAGTTGTATAGCATGTATGGCTTATATGGTATGCCATACACTTGTTCGATTGTGGCTTATCCAATCAGCCCATAGCTTATTTGGTCATCCAATGTGGAGAGTCTTACCCATTAGGTCAATTGTTATCCCTCATTACCTCTGAAATAGAAAAAAGAATTCTTCTCAGTTTTTTTGTGGTTGGTACCATGGCAACTGAGCATTTGGATCCATTCAAATATTTCAATTTTCATAAGCAAAAGTAAAAATCTGGATGCTAGGGTTGTACATAACAAGCTTTAGGGAAAGTATCAACAATTTTAGGGAACCAAAAAGTAAGGTTTTGTTGTTCATGTGAGTGACTGCACAGAACAAGCTTTAGTGACATCATCTAGGTGTTTCAATTTTTGAGAGATTTGATTTTTGGGTTTTTTTAAATAATGATTTCGTAGTGGTTCATGGTAGCTTTATTGCTCATTAGTTGAGGAATAAATAACGATTTTTTGGGGAAATTTCATGTGTTCGATTGAAATCCTGTACATTTTTGCTAATAAGGGGGTTTCATTTTCATGAATAGGATGATCTTGGGTGTTATTGAAGGTTCAATGGAATATCTTTATGTTGATGAATCAGCAAAATTAAATTGTTATCTTTAAGAAAAACACGACAGTAAGGGTAAAATAGTCTTAAATCGTTCAGATATTATATTAAGTACAACCACCGAACAACAATTCAGTTTGATCTGTACAGATAAATTAATCCATACAGGTAACTTTATACTTAATGGAGAAACAGCCCCATACCAACCTTTCTGAGACACTCCACCCTCTCCCTCCTGTTAACAACATTCCTACTTGCAATTGACTACCCCTTAATCCGCTGCCTCCAAGAACCATATACAAGATCATTCCCTTGGAAAGAACTAATGCCTCCATATCCAGTTTCCACGTCCTCCTCGACCTGCCTTGTCTCCTCACTCCTCTATCGTGACACTCTCTACTATCGTAACAGGTGTTGGTCTCCTAGAAACATGCCAAACCACCTTAGTCATCCCTCTCTCAACTTATCCGAGATAGGCGACTCCTAGGTTTGCCTGAAAAACCTCATTTGGTATTAGCTCTAACATAGTTCGTCCGCAACTCCACCTCATTTCTCTGGCTTTCATCTCTCTCATGTGCTTTCTTCACCGTCCAACATTCTGATCCAGACAACATAGAATTTGCCAATCATTTCTAGCAGGACCTTCTCGTGAAACACCAAACTCCTATGGCCACCCTCCACTTTAGCCAACCTATCCTACTCAACCGCTTGCTCCTTCTGAATTATAGGTCCCAAATACTTGAAACTGTCCCTTTGTGGTAATCTTTGCTCCCAAATGCTGACTTCTACGCCCCTATCCATTGTTCTTGCCGCTGAAATTGCACCATAGATCCCATTCTGGATCTATGATGAACAAGATGTTTTTTTATTAATTTTTTTTTTACTTTTAGTTGTTATTTGAGTATCTAAAGTCTAAACCCACATATTGATGCTTCTCATTCTACCTGATCTCTATTGAGTTATAGTTTACATTGGATTATATATATTAAGATTTAGGGAATACTAGCCTACTAAGTTTGGTTCCTTCATGCGCACTATGTAGTATTTAAAAAGGTAGTATGGATGGCCTAATATGTATCTTAAAAGCATGCTTATCAAAAACATTAAAGCTGCACTAAGACATACGGGTCATTACCACAAACGCATTTATAACTTGCAAGCTAAATAAAAAAGGCTGACTTACATTAATCAGGTTGGCAATTGTATGCTACTCATACTTCTTCTAGAATGATTTGCATACTTCATCGTGAGATTTATTTGTAGTGTGTCTCTCATTGCTTTTCTCTTTTACTCCCGCATATATAGATACTTGGAACCGGTTTTGCCATCATCTTTCTGAATCTTGGGCAGCGACAGCAGGGTGATATGAGGTATGTGTCATATACATGAATCAGACTGGCATTACAAATAATTGATGTACAAAAATGTTCATTTCTAGCATTTGGTCAAGACTTTATTTATTGCTGTTTGGGTATATCTTTTTCCTCCACTATAGATTCTTGATCTTGGTTTTCGGTATATCTTATAAGAAATCTTCGTGGCACAGGCCTAGAATAGTAGCTATAAGGGTAGGCACTTTTAGTTAGTGATGAACAGGAGTAGTTGGGGGACGTTTACCAAATGCTTACCGGGTAAGCACTTATCAGCAAGAGTCACTGTCTTCACTTACTTTATCCGAAAACATTTTCAGATTTTAGAGTGGATTGTTGTTAAGATTCTCGTTTCTTTCTATTCCTCTTACAAGGTGAGATTCTCGATCCTTGTCATGTCCACCCAAAAAGTAAATGACATGTGCTAAGTACTTCGCTAGTAAGCATTCGGTTAAGGATAGGTGGGTTTACACCCCCCTAATCTAACCGCAAGTGTACCCGTCAAATCAAGTAATATGTACATGGAAGTACGAGTATCGAAGCAAAGGAACTAGGTATTAAGTAATACAATGAGTATAATTACTACTTGTGGGGTATTATCCTTAAGTTTGCTTTACAAATCTTTAGTCGCCTAGTTCATCAACGGAGAGTTTTACTAATGTAGACAACGATACCCTAAAACTGAACTAAATCTGGTTCAAATGACATGCAAATGTAACTGAATCCTGCATCAAATTGGATGAATGGATTAAATAATTAATCGATTAATAAAACTAAATAAAATCTTGAGGTCTTCAGAGAACGAAAGTTAAAAACCTTATCAGGATAAAACTTCAGTGAATTTCAAAACTTGGCTGACAAACTCACGTAGAAACTAGCAATACTCACTGCTTTTACCTTTCAACTTGTTAAACAGGCTTCGACTCATATCTTGACTTGAACAACTCCAAAATGTCGGTTTTGGAAATACATACTTGATTGAATGGCTTTGACTCCCTTTGATCGTAATACCCACAAACAATGGATTGACCTCTGCTATTGCTAACTAGATGTTCCACAATGAATTCCTTGTCTCACTTTGTAGCAATGTCGATGAAAAAGTCTTCCAAAATCCCCTCTAGCCTCCCCATTTCTGACAAGAGTATTGAATACCTTTAACCCTAGCTGTTAATCAGATTAAATTCGACTTCAGAGGTGTTCGCTAGTTTCACCATGAGTTACAACTAGCGAACAAATTCACCCGAGAATTTCAAAACTCACATGGCTAACAAACTCAGCGTAGAAACTAGCCATAGTCACTGCTTTTATTTTTCAACTTGTTATGCTTTGTCTCATATCTTGACTTGAACAGCTCCAAAATATTGGTTTTGGAAATACAAAGCTCGATTCTGCCTTTATTTCTTCAACTAATGCCCGTTTTTTTTAACCTCGCTTCAAATGATTAGTACCCGTAAAACTCGAAATAAAACTGTAAAAACAAGCTACTTTCACTTAGGATTCAAGCTCAAACTCATGGAATTTGGGTCTAAAATAACACCAATTCCAGAATTGGTGTTAACGGTCCCTTAGATAGGGTGAGGGTAGAAGAGAGGGAGGATTAGGGAGCTGATATATGGAGGAATTGTGTTTGTTTCCTTACTCCGTATATGTTCCTTTATGCATTTTCTTTTTTGTGTTTCTTCTTTCTTGCTGCTTACTATTTGCTAGTCTTGTTTTTTTCTTTTCCTCATCGATCACATTTTTGTACAAGCGGCTCAGCCTTTTGGAGTAGAGGTCAGGTTCACACATACATCCCACCCTGCTTTCGAGCAGGATGTACCAAGGTTTTTGGTTTGGTCTAGATCCCAACAAGTAATGATATTGATCGATAATTTTGTGGTTGGCCGTCAAAAAGTCATAGTTTTATCAAATATTTCAATACTCGTCTATCAGCTAATAAAATCCTTATCGTTTCTGTTGAACATCTGCAGTGCTTATTCCATCTTCAATGAAGATTTCAGAGAACTCCCTGGGACATTTAATGCGGAACAAGCCGATAGAGACATCCGAGCAGGTCAGTTTTGATCAGCTGTCGTTTCCAAAACTAATTTTTTGTTGTATCATACTTGTGTATAAAAAATCTAGACATAGTTACTCGAAAAGATCAGAACTCGAAAAATATCCCTTGAATGCAACATGTTTTTTATTTTGGCATCAGTTAGTTTCTTCGCTTAAATCACCATCACACTATACCTGGTAGAATATATTAAATGCGTGTTTGGTCCCAACGTTCTCGGTTAAAATTCAGCTCTTCCATACTGATTTGACTCATTTTCAAGAATTTTCAAGTCCCAATAAATTTTGGAGGACTTGCACCAACCATAAACTAGCTTTATGTTAGCTTATGAAAAATCTTTGTTTGGTAAGCCATAAGCTAGATAACTTTTAAATAAGCTCCAAAGACTTTTTTTTTGGAAGGGTGTCCGGGCCAAAGCCCAACTAATCCCCGGCAATGTTGGGGGCTAAACATGGCCCCACTTAAATGTCCCCAGGCATGCGCACGCGAAGGCTCGAACTCGGTTAGGGCGCTATGAACCCCCCGAGCGATAACCAATCCGGCCACAGCACTGTTGACAGCTTCAAAGACTTTCTTTTTCACTTTTTTGGGTTATGGCTCTTATATGTTAGAATTGTCTTTTTCAACACAACTTTTTTGGGCATTTTACATTGTCATCTAACTTATCGGTTGGTTTTTACCAAATGTGGCTAGTTATCAGCCAACAACTAGCTTATTAGCGAACAACTAATTTTTCAACTAAAAGCTAGTTTGGTTTGACCGGAGCTGAAAGACCATACATGACGCGACAACCGACCAAATCCTGTGTGTACATGTTTTGGTTGGCAAGAGGACAGGAACATAAAGACCTAAAAAACAAATAGTATAGATTATAGAAGAATGATGGTAGTTGGCAGTTAATTTGAGCTTATAGCAGAGGGCATTGGCAACCTCTTTGGCCAATTGTAGTCTAGTCAGTCTAGTCCCTACCTTACCAGTGATGGGTGTGTCACACCACATAATCTCCAACATCCATAATTGGAGATTTTATAGATGTCGGTCATTCTCCAAAATAGACCAAAGATGAGATGGACCAAAAAGTACTCCATATATGGATGAGAGATGATGTGCATTAATTGTTTTTCTACTTCTTCTGGATAGGAGAAATTTTGATGTAAAGTTCATTTTGAATGATTATTATGTTATAAAGTTTTGTTGTGATATTAAATGTATGGATATTTTGATATTGTAATCTTTAAAATAAAAGAAATTGTCCTTGAATATAAGAATGGGAATGAAAATGAGAATGGATGGCAGGAAATGAAAATGGGAATGAGAATTTTCATTCCCTTCTAACTAGGAGTGAAATTTTGGGCTTATGAGGGAATGAACCCATTATATTATAGAAAACCGAAGAGTTCAATTTATTATCATTGAGAATTTTGATTCCCTTAATCTAACTAGGAGTAAAATTTTGAGCTTATAGGGGAATGAACTCATTATATTATAGAAAACCAAAAGGTTCATTTTAGTATCATTTTCGTTTATTACTGCTTAACAGTTCTAACCAAATACCCACTAAGTTTTTACAATGATTTTGATTTCTTATTTTAAAGAAGTTATAGAACTTTGGGATGCATTCTCACATTGACCTGCATGTTATTTTGAAGGCAACTCACCACTGTTGTGTTTTTTTTTCTTTATTCTCTTTGTTATAAAGGGGAGGTTTAAATAAGAAGTGATAGAAAAATAAGTAGAGAAGTGCTTCTAGTGGTGCATCCTATCAATATTTGTGGCTTTGACCGTGAAGCATCGGATAATTTCTTCCATGGTATGTAGAATTAGAGGGGTAATTGCATAACTCTTACAAATAGACGGCATATAATTTTATATATCAACTCGTGATTGATATATGAATTATATGTTCATGTGTGAACCCGTAAATTAGTTCACATGTCAACTATAACTAATTAACGGGTTTCACATATGAACCACATGTTCATGTATGAATCAGCTAATTAGATCATATGTGAATCACACGGGTTTATATATGAACACATTTTTCGCCTATTTGTGAAAGTTACGAAACTGCCCCTCTATTTTTGGCAATCACAAAATTTTCCCAGCCAAAGCTGCAATTCTTGACCAGTCAAATATGATCTACTCGTATGAAAGGCTAGGATGACTTCTCATTTGAACATTTGGCTATATGTACATATATATATATATATATATATATATAGAGAGAGAGAGAGAGAGAGAGAGAGAAAGGTTCAAACAAGAACAAAGTCATTTTGCAAGAACAAAAGGACAATTTTGGATCACATGTGATGTGGGTCCCACATAATAAAAATCATATATGATTCAGGTGGGTCCCACTACTAAATCATATATGATTTATTTATTGATGGGTCCCGCATAACATGTGGCTAAAAATGCATTCTTTTGTTCCTACAAATGAGGTTGTTCTTGTATGAACCTCCCTCTATATATATATATATATATATATATATGTGTGTGTGTGTGTGTTTAGATTTTTATTTATTTTGAAAAGGGATATGTGGCATGGTGGATGGTTTTTGAATTCCTGATCGATTTTGGGTTCACATATATGAACCCGTGTTCATATGTGAATTAGTTAAACATAGTTATGTATATATATCACTTATCATGAATATACATACCATTCATCTTGAATATACATATTATTCATCATGAATATTTATGTACGACCACATCACACAATAACTCTTTGGTATTTATATTAGTACAATATTTATCATAATATTATTTTTTACCATAATACTGAGCAGGCATATACATATTATTCATCTAAGTATGTATATACTACAGTTTCAACTTTACATACTCTACTTTTTTATTATTGGATTATAGATTAATCTCGATAGATTTTATGATCCATTTTGATAAAAGTTAAAAATGGTAGGTTTTTTATGTATAAAATCACATATGATTCTCGCACAAAAATCATATATAATTTACATACAAAATCACATAATAATTCACGCGGCTCTGCCCACGACTTTAAGTTGCGTCCAAAGTCGTCCGTATCCTATTTTTTTGTTAGTGTAAAATCACATTGATTTTGTACATGGATAAATCTTCTTGTGTTCTCGTAAATTGTTAGCATTCTCGTTTACCAACACCCCCCCCCCCCCCCCAAACACACACACATATGAAAGTTTTGCTACGAACTCGTTTGTTATTGCAAACGTGAGGGCAACCGAGAGCGCTACACATGTCACATTATGTTTATGCAATATTCATGATGAATAATGCAACATTCAAGTTCTGAATGCTTGATTATTCATCTTGAATGTTGTATTATTCATCATGAATAATGGATGAACATAAACTTTTTGTTATTCATATTAAATATTGACAAGTGTTGCACTGTTAGCTGGCTTCACGTTTCTAGTAAGAATAAAGGGAGATGGATGTTAAAAATGTCAAGATGGATGTTAAATGAAAGAGAATAAAATGATGGATTTTTTTTGTTGTGATTTGTTACATTTCAATTTTTGCTACATTTCACCAATTTGTGATTTAAGAAGTAGGGTTATATATTTATAATTTTTAGAAAAAGTGGTTATAAGTTATAACCACCTTTTAATGAAAGCTAGTGAATCATCTTAATCTAGTGACTTGAATGAGTTTTTTGGTTCTTTATTTTTTCATGGTTCTCGCTAGATCTCATCATTATATATATATACTAGGTGCTTCTTTCGGGCCGTGCTAAGCACGACCCATGACGGCTTGCTAGGTTTTACGAGAAATGCAAGTACACCGCTATAATCTAATGGATTATTCAAAGTACGATGTCGTAAGCTTTTCAAACATGCAATTTTAAAGGACAAAATGTTGTTTTTGTTTGTTCATAAAAATCATGTTAGGTTACATTTGTATTCACATCGACATGTAACCATTTCAAGCTACTTTTACGCACTAAAAGGTTTACCATAGGATGATATGACACGCTTCTTTTGTAGACTTTGTTCTTCATATTGATAATCGTTTGTCAAAACACAGAAGATATTTTTCATTAGTAGCTTTTTATTGAACTACTTTCCAAAGGACAAGGGCAGTCTTGCTTGGTGCGAAGGTTGCTGGTTCAGGGGTGGAGTGCAGTACTAAAGGTCCTCAGACTTCTAGGTGGTTTTTTTTCATTACTAAGATATCTTTTTTCCGATTTACCCTTTTCGTTCCCCTTTTCTTTTTCCGTATTGGACTTTCAGAAGTGCCCTTTCCTCTTTCACATGGTACACTTAGTTCTCAAGCTTTGGACTTTCAGAAGTGCCCTTTCATCTTTCACATATTACACTTCAATTCTCAAGCTTCGACTTGTGTCTATGATCAACGATATATCCAGCTTCTTAATGGATCGATTCAACTTCTACCAGCAATAGACTAAAGTGGAAACCCCTTCATACAAAAAGACCAAGTTAACAATTGCTTAACTAAAAAGTTATCTTTTCAAATTAGGATTGAAAGATTATTAAAACTTGTATAACAATTGTCAACAATAAGGTTACATCATGCACAAAGCTTATGAAAAAACAATGAGTTAAAATTCTTGGATTAAATTAATACCCCTTAATTCACATGAAATTTGGCCTTCGCCAACAACCCATGTATTTCAATACGCCATGAGTGATCCGAACTTGTACTTATTAAAAAAAATAGTAAACAAGGTGTGCAATTCTGCGGAAAAGAACAAATAAATAATAAACCTAATTTTAGTCATTGCAATTTGCAACAACAAACAAATGAAACAATAAACCTAATATTGCAAACAATAAACAATAACTCAATAAGTAAATAAACATAACATCAAGATTCAAGGTGTGTTGTGTGGGTCTGTGCAAACAATAGCTCAATAAGTAAATAAACATAACATCAAGATTCAAGGTGTGTTAGCAGACAACAAGTTAACCATAATATATGATCAGTTAAATTAAAAGTTTGTTTGAGTTATATTTACTGTTATGGGTGTGTGCAAACAGTAAGTCAGCACCACCAAATTATTTTCTGTTTTTTTTGGTAATTGGTTTGCTAGTCATCCATACGCCCAAGAGTTGGATCAAGTAGCGTTACACAACCTATCAAGCAGCTAAATACATGAAGTTTGTTCTAATAACTAAAATAATTAATGAGCTAGGACATTAGTTTTTTTTATTCTGTTACCATATTCAATGTTAGCAGGAAGAGAAGATCAAAAACTCACAGGGTCTAAGACGACCACTTATGGAACCGCTTTAACGTCTGACTTATAGGAACTGCTAGAAGGTCAATCAGCCGCTAAGCTTCCCTAACCGCTTTAGGACCAGATTATAGTACAATCATAACATTACATTATCAGAATGAAAGGCCCCACGGTACACAATTAATAGCTCAAACTTAATAACCATATCACTCACAAACTGCCTAAAAGCCTGATTAAATACTTAAATAGGATATACAAATGAGATATATAGGTATTGAGAAGTTGAGTTAAATATGGAAAGCATGCTCTATATGTACAAGATTATATTAATTTACTTATTAGTTGTTTCCAAAATAAAATTAGCATCATTCCTTATTGACCGGAAAGATTGCTTAAAAAAAAATGATGGTGGATTTGTTGGTGATAAATAATAAAGAGGATGAAAAGAACACCCCCACCTCACCCTTCTTTATGAAATATCAAGAAAAAAACATGTGCAAGTGACAAGAAAATGAAGAAGGTGATGGAGTATAGTTATGAACCTGAAATGGAGGAGGCATTTAAGTACTTATTCATATATAACAACTATTTAAGTTACAATCCTAAGTGTCTACATTCTGCCTTCGCTTATCTTCTTTAAGGTTCATTCATTCACTTTTTAATTGTCATAGAGGTGATTAAGGTGGACTACTTGACGTTATTAAGAAATTTACTTCTTTTCATGTTTATACCTTTTTAGCCTAAATAGGCCTTCTTTGTATTCTATATGTAATTTTTATGCATTATATGCCTATTCCTTTTTCTCTTATCGTTTTTAAGAAAGCCACTTTTTTTGTGGTTGTAGAATTCATTCTAATGAATGCATATATTTTTTTTTCACTTTTTTCTTATGTATTGAAAGGACTCAGAATCTATATTTGCAGAACACACTTTTTTGGAAAAAACAAACTATACAAAAAGATTTTGGAGTCCAATACTATCAACACTAACAGAATTAAATAAATTAACTTCAACATTTACCCACTAATCATTTTGCATGCCTAAGTATCGACCTCTTGTTAGCTTGTGCATCTTCAAGAGCAAAAGTGACGGCGTCTTTCAAAACATTATTGTATGCAACAATGGTAAGAGTTGTTGATCTCACTTACTCGAACCTTGCTAAGATTCTAGTTTTTGTCATGATCATCCTGTAAGATAAATCAAGTAAATGATGAAGTGAGTTTAGTTGTGGCATTAACACAAACAGGTTGCATGCATTCAAAAGCTGATAGTTTGTTTTAAAATCAAGCTTACCATATTAACTTCACTGTTTCCGATATCATCATCACTTGGAAGACCAACAGCAGTTCCATGAGCCTTCAACAGCCTCTATTTATCAGGGGCACTCTATAATCAAAGATAACACATGAATATCTATGTCAGAATCATAACAAACCTCATCTATATATAAAACTGGTCATCCGCACCCATCAAAACTATAAAAATGAACAGAAATAAGATGAATTTTAGCGACTTGCACGGCCATTTTTTCACGATTTCTTGGTCTGCATTTGAAAATTGAATTGGATGAATTGCATATATATGTAGTAAACCAATTAGTTTTGTTCAAAAACGTAGTAGATGACATGCTGGTATGCATCATACGTAGAAAATAGATGGATGGCCGGACGGACGGACGGACTGTAGAAGCAATACCACACACCGGTAAAGTATTGCAGTAATCTAAAAAAAGGGTGAGTAAAAAGGGAAAAGAGGGAAGGTGGTGAAACACGTGTAAGGATTAAAAAAGGGTAGTGGGATAATGGAAACCAGGTGTTTAAATCCTCAATTCTCCTGCAGTTGACGTGTTAAATAATTAGGCATTTAGGCAACAAGAAGAGAATGACGTGTGTGGAATGCGAGTGGGAGAATAGCAAGAAGACGCGCTCTTGCGTGAAATGCTACGCGCGACCTCAAGGCCATGCCCTTTCTTATATAGATAAGATATATATATCTATACTACTTTAATAAGCAAATTTTCCAAAAGTCTTAAATACAAGCTTTTCAAGCACAAGGTACAACATTCATATGCACAAAGTCTTAAAAGTCTTAAACTCTTAAAATTTGTCATCATTACCCCATCCACCCTTTTACATATTTCAAAAAGAAAAAAAATTAACAGCTCATAATAACCCTTTTACATAATTGTTTGTTTGGAAACAAAGAGTCACCGTCCTGCTCTCCATAATTCAAAAATCGACGGTTGATTCTCCAAGAAGGGGGTTTTTTATCAGCTTAATCTCACCTTCTTTGTTAGTTGGATCGACTTTTTCAGGTATCGATTACTATTCAATGTTTGATTCGATTTCTTCTTTCTTCTTCGATTTCAATTTTCTCTTGAATGTTTGCTTTGATTTCGATTACCTGATTTTCGACTTATTGCTTATCTATTTGTTATTTTAATTTTCTTGCTTACCTACTTAAAATGTTTCACAGGTAGTTTGCTTTTGGTTTCTTGTTAACCCACTGAGTTTTGCTTGAAGTAGTTTTGTGAAGAAAAGAAATGTATGTTTTTGTATGCGTACTTTTTTGTATTTGATAAGCATGTCTAATGGCAGATTGGCATATTCTTTGCTAAAGTTCTTCCTTTGCTGCTTATATTGAATCACACTATGTATTATTGGCATTTGTTTTTACTATTTTCTGAGTAATTTTGTGTTTAGCTTTTATTATGATTTTTGTGCTCTTGTGTAGGTGGCTTTTACAGTGAAACAATGTTTTTTTGCTTATGTCAACAGATTCTTTATTCTACTTCTTTTTTAGATCACCTGTTGAAGGTACCTTTTTATGTTGTTTGCATTTGTTCCGTAAATGTTTTGAAGACGAGCATGTTGGGCAACCTGATTTCATTATTAGTATATGAGGATTTCTTGCAAAACCAGGATTGGGTTGGAGATCTCTGTTTTATTATTAGTGTATAAGCATTGTCACATGTTTTGATTTTAAAATGTGCATATTAACTGTTTGATAAAATGTGTCAATGAAAACCACACCTCTTTGAAGATCTTGATTAAGGTAAAAACCAATATTTATTTCTAAATGTTTGTCATGTGGCTTTGTATAATGATTATATTTTATTTTGCAGTTCCTGATAGATTTAGATCAATATGATTGAAGGGAGAGCGGTTGAAGAAGACTTTTACTTGAAAAGGTTTGGGCATAGTTTATAACATTAGTGGTGATTGTACTAAATTATCATTGTTTTTGCCAGATCATGATGTTCTTGTCAAAGTCTGATGAAGACACCACCTTTTGTAAAAAGCTTGCTAAGGAGTTGGTCGACAAATGGGTTAGTTAAGAAATTTATATTTGACTTCATTTCATTTTTTAAAATTATATCATATGTATGTTGAGATCCATATGTTCCCACAGTCTAACAAATGGATTGTGATAAAAAACTTCGGATAGTGAAGCATGATTGTGTTGGTAACATTTTTTTAGATATAAATTCTGTTAGGTCTTTGATCACCTTCTCTTCATTCTTCGTTATCTCATATGAGTTTTGTGGATATCTGCAGTTGAAATTAATTGATTGCATTTGGGTTAGACATTGTCAACTAGCTAATCCTTCGGTAACTTATCTCAAATATGCTTCAGGGATGCCGTCCCGAGATGATGGCATGGATTTGGCTTAATGTTCCCGGTAAGTTGTTCCGTTGGGTGTAAGCGAGTCGAGCTTTTAACGAGCTACTCGAGCTTGAGCTCATTTATCTCGAGCTCGAGCTTAATAATACTTGAGCTCGAGTCGATCTCGAACACATAATCGAGCTCGTTTAAATTAACGAGTCGAGCTTTATAACACCATTGTTTGAGACTCGACTCGTTCAAAAACTCGATTAAATTTTTCGAGTCGAGTCGAACCGAGCCATTTGAGAATACCTTTTTTCGAGCCAAACATAATTTATAAAAATTATCGAGCTCAGGTAGATAAACGAGTTAATCGTTTGCGAGTTCGAACTCATAAACGAGCTTCGAGCTCGAGCCCGATAATTCAAAAAATATTTGAGCTCGAGCTCGAGTCTTACATTGAAAAAGCTAATCGAGCTCGAGTCGAGCTTGAGCCCAACAATATTTTTTGAGCTCGGCTCGATTAACCCACTACTCGACTCAGCTTGGCTCGTTTACACCCCTATCCGTTATATATCGTCCAATGTCAAGCATTTATTGGTACATACTTCCTCCTTCCCATATTTACACATTTTCAATCTCACCAACTAAATGGTTATTTTACCCCTAATAATAGGAAGAGTAATGAACTTCTCTATCTCATGTCATTTTTGTTTTTTGTTTGATATTTTCATGGTCAATGTAGGGAACAAAAGTCTGAAATTCATCTAATAGATTACAATGTTACATTCATCAAGTCCTTAAACAATGCTACTAGATTTTGTGGTGCATCTGCAATTTTAAGATTCGACCCAGATGAAGTTAGAGCATGAGCTAAAGAAGTTGTGCAAGATCAAGCCTTAAATGAAGGCATTTCTGTGTTTTTTATTTACTTTAACTGTTGAAATAAGAGCACCAGCTAAACACGTTGTACATGAGGCTGTAAGAATTAAAAGCATTAAAAAGTAATTAGCTTCAAGCTAAGACGCGTAGCATGGAAGGTCAAGTACTTCTAAACCAGAATAGAGGCAGCAGAGTAATTGTTGGTTGAATGTAAAGTATTTGATGATTTATATGGTGTATTTTACCAGATACAAATCCTCATAAACCATCTTTTGCTACCTTTTTTTATGTATTT
Source organism: Centaurea solstitialis (assembly GCA_030169165.1). Taxonomy (NCBI): domain Eukaryota; kingdom Viridiplantae; phylum Streptophyta; class Magnoliopsida; order Asterales; family Asteraceae; genus Centaurea; species Centaurea solstitialis. Next base: position 25,608,849 of record CM058042.1, on the reverse strand, counting down.
TATGCTACAATTACGCGTTTAAATGGATTTTTTGATGGTTAAAATTCCTATATTTCTTATTGCATGTATAGAAACAGTCGATTATAAGAAAAAATAGTTGGGTATTTTCAATTGCTTGGAGTTGCTTAAGTTGTGCTTTATAATTTTAACAAAAAGGTGGTAAGATGAAAATACAGTCAATTGGTTGGAATCGCTTAACTTGTAGATATGTTGTTTGAATGATAATATTTGATATCTTAAATAAGGTAAATGATAATGATAAGGTTTTACTTTGGTAAATTTTAAGTAAACAACCCATAAGGCAGGGTGTTTACGAGTTAAACTTAATATTAGCTTACTTTACCGGGTAAGATTGTAGTACATCAGTGCTGTGATGGATTGGTTATCGTTCAAGGGTTCATAGCATCTTAACCAAGTTCGAATCTTTCCGTGCGCATGATTGAGGACATTTTAAGTAGGGCCATGTATGGCCCCTAAAATTGCAAGGAATTAGTCCGGCTTTGGCCCAAACACCCTTCCAAAAAAAAGATTGTAGTACATCAAATCAATATTGTATGCAATAATTTACTCGGTAAGTACTTAGTTAACTTTTGTGAAATGATTCCACGGGGTTCATCCAATTCTAATGATCGTAGAATATCATTGAGAAATAGGATCTATTGCCACTGTGACTTATCAAGTAAGATTCTTCATTCTTACCGTTGCTCTTACTGTGTTAGATTCCAAGACCCTTGCCAAGTTCACCTTATAAAGTAAATGACCCGGTAAGCGATTAGTAGACAAAACCACAAAAACTTCAAATCGTTTATATTTATGGCTCCCGCTGCATTGCGCGGGTACACTACTAGTATATATATATAGGTTAACTTTAACCTTTTTATAGGTTAAAAAGAAAAATAAATACGAAGAATTGATGATTTCAAACTTTATAGTGAACATCAATTTATAGGATTAAAAAGGAGGAAAGGGTGTTGTTAACAATACCCTCTATACCTATGATACCAATCAAATACATCTAGAAGTTTGAGAATATATAATTTTTCCTTTGGGTAGTGATCCTTACCCAAAGGAAAAATCTCTATTTTGTTCTTTGCAATAAGTGGTGGGATTTTAACATATACTTGGTGCAACAAAAGTTAATACAGTAGTTAAGATCAAGGATGTTACTTGTACTTTTTAGATTTTTATACCAACCAAGAGTTTCAAAGAGAAAGCATCGTATCTATTTACTACCGAACCACCAGAATACAACAATGTTAGCAGCCGTTTACACTAACAATCAGATTTTGTTCGATGGAACCCCTAACAATGTTAGTGGAAATTAGCGGGTAACGGTTTCATAAAAATGAGAACCGGAACCGGAACTGGTCTTGATCGGTTTCGTATTTTAGGAACCATAACCGAAACCAATCATATCGGTTCTGGTTTCGGAACCAACAGTTTCAAGGCGGTTCTGGTTCCAAAGATGGGTACCTGCTTTCGATGCTCACTCCTAGTTTATACATTTTAATGGTATACAAATGAATTTCCCTCTCTCTCTATATATAAACGAAAGTTCAACTACAAACTCAAATTTCATTCCGAACGTGAGAACAACCGAAAGCGCGCCACGTGACACATATTCACTCTAAATAATCATGTATTATTCAGAGTGAATAATATTGTATGTTGTATTATTCAATCTGAATAATATATAATTATTCAGAGTGAATATATGTCACGTGGCGTGCTCTCGGTTGTCCTCACATTCACAATATGGGTGATTCAAACGAGAACAATATTTATTTAAAATAACATGAGAACCAACAAAATCATATATAATTTATATATAAAATCATATATGATTCATGCGACTTTGAAAGTCGCAGAAAAAGTGTAAGTGTGGCTTTTTTCGTTGTTAATACGAAATCATATATGATTTTGTTAGTTCTGATGTTCTTTTAAATAGATATTGTTCTCGTTTAATGCTCCTTATATATATATATATATATATATAGAGGGATTTTCTTTTGTGAACTTTCTTTTGGTGTGAACTTGTGAACTTTCTCCAAAACGACGACTTCATAGGTTAAATCAATGAAATTGGTTTATGAAATTGTTTAATATGATGAAATTATATTATATGATTCATTTTTTGACGAAAATGTTTCATATTTCGCTATTTTTTACGTAACTTTTCCATTCTTATGAAACTGTTTCATATATTTTTATGAAACATTTTGATTTCACGTAAAACCACCGAAATATGAAACAATTTCAACAAAAAATGTATCATATGATATAATTTCATCATATTAAACAATTTCAAGAACCAATTTCATCATATAATCGTCGTTTTGGAGAAAGTTCACAATTTCACAAAAAAGAAAAATTCACAAAAGAAAATCCCTCTATATATGTATATATATATATATATAGAGAGAGAGAGAGAGAGAGAGATAGGAAAGTTTAAATGTGAACCACTTTTTCATTGTGAACGTAAGGACAGCCGAGAGCGCGCCACGTGGCAATCTGAAACGTGGTCGACTAAGCTTTATTCATACTGAAAAAAGCTATTATATAAACTGAATAAAGCTGTATGCAGTATGCATAAAGCTTAGTGGCACTCTGACGCGAGCGACTTAGCGCGGTGGTTAGCTTTATTCAATTTACATAATAGCTTTATTCAGACTGCTACAGAAAAGCTTTTTTACACGGTTGAAAAAGGCTTTTTATACGGTTTTGGAACCGTGTAAAAGCCCACCGTGTAAGAAAGCCATCTACTTTTTACACGGATCCAGAACCATGTAAAAATGTCTTAACCATGTAAAAATGTCTTATTTCTTATACGGTTTCAAAGCCGCGTAAAAAGATGAGAAAAACCGTATAAAAAACAATCAATCTTATGCAGTTGTTTGACGGAACCGTGTAAAATTATGAACGATTACACGGTTGTTTATTAAAAACCGTATAAAAAAGTCATATCTTTTTACACAATTGCTACCAAAAGTGTATAAAAAGGTCAAAACTTTACCAATGAAAGTAATTCAACAACAAATCACCAATATAAAAATTATAGACAGGTCATCATGCAATGATGCTAATTATTGACGTATTTGTTTCTTTTAAAAAAATAGTAATTCATTTTAGTCGTCAACCAAAATTGTAGAATGCATATTATTTATAATTAATAGTTGTTGCACAAGGATGCAATTAAAGACAATATAAGATAAAGAATAGAATTATATATCATTTAACTTTACTAATCAGGTTGAGAACCCAATTATGTGTTCCCAAATGATAAATAATTACAAGTAAACATTGAGTCAAAAGTTAAAACCACAATTCTAATCAATGGATTTCGGAAAAATAAAATTCAAATTCCTTTAGATAAACTGAAAACTCTAATCTCCACTTGAACGTCCATCGTGATTTGTGAAAGCATCCATTTTATGTTCATCAACATCCAATGAATTGACAAATTCATTTTGCATTCCACACCATCCAATAATCACTTCATCAAATATTGGTCATTATATCTTGAATGAACTCAGAATTACCATAAGTAACATATGCTATTGTAACGCCCCGTTTCCCGTGTTAAGTTTTAACGAGGTCAGATTAGTTAATTAACCCAGTTAACGTATTTGTAGGAGCCTAGGGGCTAAAGTGTATTAAGTGAAAGTGCAAGGGTTGAGTGGTGGCTTGTGTATAAGAAGAAAAGCCCTCAACTTCCCTTCATTTTTGTTTAGACGGTTTCCAGAGAAGAGAAGGGAGAGAGATAACGAATCCTTGGAGAAATTGGAAGCAATTGAAGTAAGTTCAGAGGTTGCTATGGTGCAATTGAAGTGGTGGCTACGAGAATTGCATAAGGTATGATCCCAATTCATGTTTGTGTAAGATTGAGTTTATGGTTGGGACTAGGGTTTGTGGAGAGATGATCAATTGATCATCAAATACTTGTTTATACTTCAAATTGATGTTATAATTATTGGTTATTGGTATGAGAATGGAGTATAGACTTGTATTTGGTTGGATTGAATTGATTTTTGAAAGTTAGGGTTCCAATTAAATTGGTTTGGGAATTTATGATTAATTGATCATCAATTGGAGGTTTTATAATGGTTATATGTTATAGAATGTAATTGAATGTTTGGAGATGGTTGTATACACTTATTTGCTCAAAGAATGGTTGAATTTATGGGTTGGAGTGAAAACCCACGAGTTTGGGGTTGAAAACTCATGGAGAAAGGAAATTTGCCTCCTTTCGCGGCCGGGAAGAATTCTTCCCCAGCCGGGGAGTTGGGCAGAAAGTTTATATATATTTTTTTTGCGACTTTTTTTTGCGGCGACCATTTGGGGTTCTCTCAAGGGGTTTTCCGTAAGGGATTATTTAAGATAATAATGTAGGAAGGTTGATAGAATTGGAGTAGCTTTTCCATGAGTTTGGAGCCTAAGGCTCGGGTACGTTTATTAAGATTAATTTAAATAATAGTTGATACGTGTTATGTGTACGTATATGTTATAGGTGGTACGTGGCGAACCTTTCACTTGTGAACGTGCTTGTTTGAGTAACACATTGTCAGGTGAGTACTCTATCTATATTGATGATGATCATGCCCATGTGATTGATATGCATATGTGATTATGTGACATGATTATGTGATGGATATGATAGTACCTATGGTGGTAGAAATACCCCTAGGGAATATGTGTTCCTTCGGGGACAATGGATCAAGTTACGGATTAAGCGGCCTGGTACCAGTGTCAAGGGAGCAAGTTTTATGCATGTGATGACTATGTGTTTTGATTATGTATGTATGGTTACGTTGGTATAGATGTGTGCTCACTAAGCGAAAGCTTACCCGTTGTTGTTTACCATTTTTAGTGACAGGTACTTCCCGTAAGGGAAAGGATAAGAAGTGAGGTTCCGGGATTCGCCAGTTCAGTCTCAATGGACAAGATTAGAAAGGATGGTGTTAAAGGTTTTAAAAGAACTACTTGATTACGGTTTATAAACGTTGTTAAATTGTGTAAACAGTTTTGTTGGTGTTTTTCCTAAACATGAATGGATTTCAGTTACACTTTTACGATGTTTTAAATGGTTTCAAATAATTATGGTTGGGTTGAGTTTCCGCTACTTATTACATTTTGCTAAATTGTTGGCTTGATCACTGTTTATCAAGTTTTTAAAAGTGTGTTTTGGACGAGCTTCCGCTTTCAAATGAATGTTGGTTACTTCATGTCAAATTGGTGTTTTTAGAAAGTGGACGTCACAGCTATCATTCATCCCTACAGCAGAATAAAAATTAAACATAACTTAAAAACATTATGAGCAAATATGTTTGATAAATAATAAATGGCAAGAAAAAATTAAGATAACTCTAAGAAACCTTCAAAACAGAAAATGTTGAATCATCTCTCCATTATGGTATTGAAAACAATGATGTGAAAACCTACAGCAGAGTAAAAAGGAAGAGAGAAAAGGTATGTTTTCAAATTGGGGGAGGAAAATGAATTAGGATAAACTCTACATATAACCATCTCCTGGTAAATAGGAAATAAAAAGAGGGAATCGAAAATTAAAAAAAAAATAGTAAGGAAATGAAATTTTAAAGCTTTAAAGTATTATATTTTCTTTTAATATGGTTAGGAGGTTAAGTTCTGGTGAGACCAAGCATTTTTGGTGAGACCGGTGAGACCAATATATTTTACTTGAAACTTCACATCAAAACATTTGTGAAGGTAAAAAAAATTGAACATTCATCGTTAAAACATTCTAAAAAACGCTATCGAAAAAAAAATTCCAAAAAAAGGTTAAAAAACGAAACCTTCATAGCAGTTTTTTTTGTGAAGGTTCGCATTATATATATGTAACCTTCACAGAACTTGAGCTGTGAAGGTTTCGTTTTTTAGCTTGTTTTTGATATTTTTTTGCATCGAAAGTGATTTTTAGGTCTGCGTATTCGAGTTTTATGTACATTCACGGTGTTTTTTGTGAAGTTTCATACGTTAGGTATTGGTCTCACGCGGTCTCACGGTAACAGCTTGGTCTCACCTGATCCTAAGTCTGGTTAGGGAGGTTAGCAAAAAAATCGCCAAGTTAAAAGATTTATTATGGTTAATAAAAAAATAGTTAGTTTTATTTAATAACCTTAAAAAAAACTTATACCACAAATTGAAGTTTTTTATAGAGTTTTTATTTAGTAACTCTGTAAAACTGTTTATATCTTGTTTCATGTCTCGAGTTTTTGATACGTTTTTTTGGTAATAATCGTATATCACTACATTATGGAAATAATTTTTGAAAAGCACTAAATTAACATAGAAGACTCATGTTCTTTTTACACGGACCCATTATTAAAACCGTGTAAAAATATATATGTTCTTTACATGGTTATTTTAAAAAACCGTGTAAAAAGACTCGAAGTCTTTTTACACGGATCCATTTCCAAAACCGTGTAAAAATATAGATGTTTTTTACACGATTACTTTAAAAAATGTTTGAAAACACTGGAAGTCTTTTTACACGGATCCAAATTTTAAACCGTGTAAAAATATATATGTTTTTTACACTGTTATTCTAAAAAACCGTGTAAAAATGTTTAGCCGTGTAAAAATGCTACATATTTTTACACGGTTTTAGACATGACCGTGTAAAAAACTATTCAAACTTTTTTACACGGTTTGGTTACCAAAAAAACCGTATAAAAAAGTTTAAAAAAAGCTCCGCGTATATTTTTACACGGTTATTTTAAAAACCGTGTAAAAATGGGCATGTAATTAGGCCATTTGTGTAGTAGTATAAAGCATGAATAAAGCTTACCCGCGGGGGTTTATGCAAACTGAATAAAACTAAGCCGCGCAAGTCATATTTCCACGTGGCGCGATTTTAGTGGTCCTCATGTTCACAAATCACAATGAAAAAGTGGTTCACATTTGAATCTAACCATATAAATATATATATATATATATATATATATATAGAGAGAGAGAGAGAGAGAGAAATGTTCAAATGAGAAACATATCAATTTAAGAGAACGTGAGAATCAATCTCAGCCACTCATCCAGTAAATAAATGCGGCTTTGACCGGTCCGTCCCCTTTAATAATCTATACCCTCCCATGAATTGCGTCAATCCTCCGTGATCATGTCCACCGTAACCGAAGATGAGTGGTTGAGATTGCTTCTCACTACAAGGAAAAAGGTTTTTGGCGAGGATAAATGTCCTCGCTAAAAGGTCAAATGTCGTCGCAAAAAGTTTTCTGCGAGGACATATCGTCGCTAAAGGGTCCTCGCCGAAGGCTCGTATGCGAAAGTATTCTGCGACGACTTTGTCCTCGCGAAAAGTCGCATGCCTTTCAGCGGCGACTATTGTCGTCGCCGTAATCGCTTTTTTTAAAAAAAAGCAAAAAAGATTTTTTTTTGGTTATTGCGACGACTTTGTCCTCGCGAAAAGTAAGTATTTTCTTTTTTTTTAGTTTTCAGCAACGACTTTGTCGTCGCTAAAGGTAAGGTTTTTTTTTTTTTTTTTTGCAATTATTTATTATGATTTTTACCTGCTTAATATAACTAATTTAAAACCTGTTTTTAGATCAGATTACTTGCAATAAACTTTGAAACCAAGCATTCATAGTTTAAAACAAAAACATTCATATATTGTTTACAAGTTTGTTTAAAGGAATAAAAACATATCATATAACTAATCCTCTTCACTAGTACTATCACCATCTTCATTGTTTTCACTTGCAAAAGGTTGAAACTCGGGAACATCAATATTTGCTCTTCTTCGGGGTGGTTAAACCCATCTCTTGCAACAAACTACTTTTCCTTGAATCGTCCTTTTCGATCAGAATATCTATCGGCACAAAGACGGTTCACCCCTTGCCTAATCTTCTTAGCATGCGGCCCTTGTAAGTGAGGAGTCATGTCAAAGTAACTCTACAATTTTAAAGAAATAGTTAGTTGTATACATATAATATATTTCCATAATAAAATGTTACAAACATACCCAAATGCACTAAACTTTATGTAAACTGCTAACTATGTATTCACTACCACTACTTCCATATTGCATTACAAATATAATAAATATAATAAATGTTACAAACATACCCAAATTCACTATCACTCTTAAATTGATATGCTTCTCGCATGAACCTTCCTATATATATAAGCACCTTCATTTACATCCTTATGAAAGTTATGATCGTGCAACCTCATCTAAAATCATCCATTGTAGTTCGTTTATTATGATTGATTGGTCGATTCATCAATGATTATCCTCATGCAATAATCTTACATCAATGATTATCTTTGTTAAAACATATAGATGTGCATGGATCAGTTTCACACGATACATCATATAAACCGTTATATGCATCGATATCTACTACAAAAATCAGATGAAATCTAGTATATACATTCATAAAGAGAACCAATAAGAATCTAATTAATGAGCTAAATTTAATGGTTTTAAATGAGGTTGTATTGTTGTAACATTTTATGCTGTTACATGCATGTATACATGTGAATAAATAAAAAAACTTGGTAGGTGTATGCAGTATGTATGTATACAATATTTTTACAAATTATTTATTTTCTGCCAATTTAATTCTAACCCTTATAACGTTTCCGTACAAAAAGCATATCATATGGAACCTCAAGACACGATTCTCCCAAAAATGATCTTTTTGGGTCAAGAGCACATTAAATGTTTATACCTAAATTGGTAGGCTCTTAAAGCCATCCCATGTTAGTTTCAAGATGTTGGTCGTTATAAGTTATAACTATAAAAAGTAAATGCTTGAGTTCATGAAGCTTTTGTCTTCGTGGGCTCATAAAGAATGTATAGTAATTATTGAACCATATAAAATAAGGAAATAAGAATAGAGACTAGACATTTGATATAACAATAAACACTATAATGTTATATACTCCTATAATTTATACATGGTTGAGTTTATATAAGACTAGTCTGTTGTTAAGAGATCCATAAGGAAACAAAGTAACATTAGAACTTCACATCAAAATATTGTGAAGATACACAAACACCGAACCTTCATAAAAAAACACAGTGAAATTTTTCCTTAATATTTTTTGTGTGAAGATATAGCATTATTTATGTGGTCTCACGAAAATAAACTGGTCTTATGTGAACTCAATCATATATATATATATATATATATATATATGTATATTTTGTTAACCTATGAATTTGTGTTAACCGTGTTAACAAAAAATGAACCAATAGGATTTCTTTATTTTCTCTATTTTTCTGTATATGTGGGTCAACCTCCTATATTTTAGGGTTTAAATAACTTCCCTCTAATTTAGGAAATCAATCTTAACCATTGATTGAAATGATCAACGGTGGTTATATGGTTAACACGGTTAATACAAATTAATGGGTTAACAAAATAACTTAACCCTATATATATATATATAGAGAGAGAGAGAGATAGGAATGCAAATTTGGTAACTATGGTTTGTCCAAAATTATGATCGAGATCCCTAACCCCTAAAATTCATGGCTCGGGTCCTTGTAATTTTACTTTCGTTACAATGGAGGCCCATTAAGCTAACATTCGTTAAAAACCTCCATTAACTCAAGAGTATTTTTCTTTATACATAATAACTCCCCCCCCCCAAAAAAAAAAAAATCCCAAACCCTATCAACGTTTGCCAACTCCCCATCCTTTCCCTTCGACTCCCTCTTTATCTTACAACCTCACTCATCTCCAACCAAAAAGAAATCACAAAGTCATCTCCAACAACTCTTCCCTTGTGCCATATTCGACAACTCTCCCTCCCTTAACCAACGACATCTTTAGCCGAGCAGCAAACCACAGGGACGAAAGTTCAGTTTGTAATCGGTTATCTCCAGCCAAATAGGAAACCACAACGACAACCAATCGGTCTATACCAGAACCTTCAGAGAAGATAGATCTAGAACCATCAATCTGGACCAGAACCTCCAGGCACGATTGATCTAGAACTATATCGATGTGGACCAAAACCTTTGCAAGGATTTTTGTTAATCGATCTAGAACTACATGATGAATATTTGTTCATCGATCTTGTTTTATACTTTTGTGCATGATCTCGACGTATTTATGAATATGTTAAAATTGAGTTTTTGTTTAGATTTAGGTTTTTGAATTACATGAGTTTTGTATAACAATTGTTACAAATAAATCTATATAGTATTGATGTTCTTGAAGATTTAGGTTTTTGTTTTTATGAATCTGTTAAAATTGAGTTTTTCTTAAAATTCCAAGTTTAAATGTTCTTGACAATAATGTTAATGTTGATCTCGAGTTTGATTTGATCTTAATTTCATGAGTTTGGTTTTTCTAGTTTGAAACTTTGAATTGCTTAATTAGGTTGAGTGGAGAAGGTGGTATTCATTAAAAAAAAAAAACTAAAACAACTAAAATGTCCCTCACATGAAGGGAACTTGGGGGGTTCAACTGAGCATTTTTAATGAAAGTTAGTTTTAAGGACCTCTATCGTAACGGACATGAAATCATAAGAACCCTATCTATGAATTTTTATGGTTTAGGAACACCATCGTAATGTGGGTCAAACCACAAGGACCAATTTTGTAATATGTATGTGTATGTGTTTTTTTTTTTTTTTTTTTTTTTTTTTTTTTTTTTGGGGGGGGGGGGGGGGGGGGGGGGGGGGTGTGTTAAGAGAGAGAAACAATGATTTCTATATTGGTTGATTGAATTATTGTTTTAAGATATGGTTTAATGTGGAAAGGTATTGGATCTATATAAGAAATAGAAAAATGGAAATAAAGAAAAATAGTTGACCAATCTTATTGTATGGATAGTGACAACACATTTGGACACTTGATGATTCAACCTACGCTTCACACATGAAATTGGACTTTATACATCACATATCATATTTTTTTACCTAAAGTTCTAACATCATTTTCTTAATGGCTTAATATAATATATATTGTATAAAGGGGTTGTATCCGTTACAAACCGGATAGTTTGTACAAATTATACAAACCAATCTCGACCATATATGTAGATGATGGTGTGGATTAATTCAATTTCTAGATTTTCTCTCAGCCACATTTGCAAACCACCTAAAAATTGGGAGATAATCAAAATATAAACAAAATCAATGGTGAAAATTAGGTTTGTAGAGTTTGTACAATCTACCTGGCTTGCAACGGATGTTTCCCCATTGTATAAATACATATAATTTAACAGTATAAATAATATAAATATACTTATTTTGTATCCATAGTTGGATGTCAAATTGATGAATGGGTTTATTGACATTTATCTTTCCTAAAAAACAAAGGAGAAATCTTGTTGAAATCTTATAATTACTGTAAATACGAATGGGTTGCGCTTTAACTATTAGTTTTTAGGTGTTACGGTTTCTATTAAATGGTATAAAAATAGCTATGATGTTTGGTATGATATGAAATATTATAAAATGAGGTAGATGTTAACTAAATATCTAAAGACATGTTAGTGATTACAAAACAAACAAATCCTTATAAAATTGGAATCAATTTTGTTGATATATAATTTATTATAATTGGAAACAAATTTTTATGGATCCAATAAGCAAATTGGTTATACAGGAAAAGAAAACAAATAAATGAAAGTAGTGGTAAGGTTCGGTTCGGTCTAGTTAGTAGGAAAAATGTGAAATCGAACCATATGAGGCGGGTATCTGGTTACATGAACCGAACCCGAACCATAGGTTGAATTGAACCGCGCCGAACTCAACGCCTCTAATGATATGGAATAGAATGAAAGTTAGATCTGAAAAAGTACGGTATGATCAAAGCTTAGACAATGCTTTAAAAAACCTAGATTAGTGTGCATCTGAAAAGGTGAAGACTTTGTTTGGTTTTTGGTTTTTAGCTCTTATTTGTCACTTATATCTTATTCATTCAGACATAAGATAATTCAGACCGTTTGCTTTTCTTCTTTAATTGTCAGATCCTTTGGATGCTTAATGTTCTCTGAAAGATTAAGTGACAACCTAGCCGCTTAATTATCTTTTACTTTCCCCTAACACCATTCCTTCAATTTCAACATTGGTTTTAGACCAAATGCATCTTGAATTACAAAATTGGAAAACGTTACGATTGTAGATTTGTGTGTTGTCTTTTTAGAACACCTTGAATCGTTTAAATCGGAGCTTTGGTGTGTGAGATAGGATTAAAACTCTACAATCATTGATGCTCACTGCATTTGACATAATTAAGTTTTAGAGATAAAATAGACAAAATTATATATAATTAGACGTTTGTTGGTTTACAAAAACAAAAAGACTTATTAATTCAGATTTTAGTACCATCTCTTAAAAATCAGACTTCAAACTTTAGCACCTCTTAAAAAATGTCACTTAAGTTTAAAGTGATGATCTAGCTTTAATAAGTGGACCAAACTCCAAAGCAAATACAGTTTAACCATTTGATCTAGGTTTTTATCTGGTCTATTTCTTTTAAAAAGAAAAAAGAGAGAATTAATGAATTTAATAGAAACTTAACCACAAAGTTGTGGCGTACTGGTTAAGTGTGAGGGAGTGGCTTGTAAACCTTTTTACCTCAGGTTTGAATCCAGGCACTTCCAGATTGTGACCACTGGGAATTAACTTAATGCAACATGCTTTAGCTGTCGGTGAACTTTGTCGGGATTAGTCGAGGCAAAGCCTCGGACACCCTCCAAAAAGAATTATTCGAAACTCAGAAAATTCGATAAGATCTTTATGTAGCCCGAAAATTTGTTTAAATCAATTGATCAAAGATGATAAGAGCATCCACAGTGATGGAACCTCCAAGAACCTCGCTTATCATTTTTTTTTCTGCCACGTCATTGTCATTTCACCAAACTAAGAACCTTCTTAAACTCTACAATGGAGATTCTTACAAAAACCTCACTTGTTTTTTCTTATTTATAATATAATCTTTATTTATGTAAATTGTTTTCTAACAGAAAAAAAAAACTATTACAAGAACCTGGGTTCCAATAAAAACCTATGACTGAGCAAGAATCTCTATAGAGGTTCTTGTAAAAACCTGAAAAAGAAAAACTTAGGAAGAACTTTAATTGTGAATACTCTAATAACACTCGTCAATCTATAATAATACCCCATAAATGTTTATTATGATTTTCCATTTTTGAAATTAAAATTATAAAGTTTACCCATAAAAAAAGGAGTAGTTGAAGTGGACGATGGGTTTGGTGGTTGACTTGGTAGTAAATTTGACCTTCACATCCATTTCATTTACTTTTTAGGTTTTGATAGATCTTCCACACCTACATCTCATCTTCCTCTTGACCTAAGTTTCAACCTTCGAAATAAATACTATATTCATAAAAAATATCATTTTCTTTCAAAAAAAAAAATTTGTCAAAAACAAATATACGATTGTAAATACTTTTACAATATATGGGTTAAACCGACTATCATAAGAATATCCGAATAAGAGACTCTCGATTTGATTTTACGAAGGAGCGTTGTGCTTTTACATGAATGGAGAATTGGAGATCAGAGAGGATTTGTCAAGATTTATATGAACATAGTTTCTTGCATAAAACCTCATAGAAAATGTTGAAAGAAAGAGTTAAAGGATTGTACTTTACTTTTATTCTTATTTTAGAAAAACATATTTAAGGGTTAATAGTTTAACTAATTGTCTATTTTAGAGAATATAGGTTTTCTTTTTAATCATCTTGTCTCTTGAATAAAATCTTCTAATGATTGACATTTATTTTCACATTTCCCAAACAAGATAGTGCCTATGTCATTTGTGACTTAGATTAAGAAATCTAGTTCTTTCTTATTTTGGTTGTCTTCTCGTTTAAATCTAACTATACAAAAAGAATACGAGAACCAATAAAATCTTATATGATTTCTGTGCAAAATCATATATATTTCACGTGACGTTGCAAGTCGCATTCGAAGTCGTCCACATGACTTTTTTCAAAAGTTAATGTAAAATCATATGTAATTTTGTTATTTTTCTTTTTCTTTTAATTAGGTACTATTCCGACTCTCTCTCTATATATATATATATGTGTGTGTGTGTGTGTGTGTGTGTGTGGAGGAAAGTTCAAATGTGAACCATTTTTTTGTTGTGAACGTGAGGACAGCTGAGAGCGCGACACGTGCCAACTTTGAGTGTGGTCTCCCTCTTTAATTTAATGCCCTCCCATGAATCGCGTCTAGTCATCCGCCGTGGATCTGACGTGGATCCTAGTCATCCTCCACGTGTCGCGTTCTGGGTTGTCCTCACGTTCACAACCAAAAAGTGGTTCACATTTGAACCCACCCCTATATGAGATATTAGGATATTTAGTAATTTTGACTAATTTTGTAAATAAAGGGCATTGAGTAAATTATAAATCTTCTCCCTCTTCTATTCCTTTTCATGTCATCTATTTTCTTTCTCGATCCTCTCCAGAAATAAAGAATTTTGCGAACGCATTTTGAACACTTCTGAGTTCTGACCATATTGTGACACATGTTTTACATAAATATCATGAACAAAATTATTCTCAAATAGAACCGCAAGTTTTTCATTGTGACATATTGTGAACCAACATGAACACTTTGTGAAAAGTAGTGTTTTAGTACACCAATTTTCTCTTTCCAAGTTATAGGCAACGTAAAAAAAACACCAACAACATCCATAACATAATAGGAAAATAAATTGATGAGTGACTTAAGAATTTGGTCACTATTATCTGAAAATTATGGATAACGACGTTGTAACACCTTATCACAAAACTAATTAAATTGATAAATAAATTTTAAAAAATATTGATTTTTAAAGAAAAATCCATAATTCGGTAGAAAAATAAAACAAACCGTTCAAGTATGAAAACCAAAGAAATAACCAAGTTCAAACGTTTTAATAAAAATAATTAACTAAAAGTTTTAAAATTTTCACTGCAAGGCGGATCGAACGGAACTGTCTCGGCTGGAAGTCAAGCCGTGGTCTTTCCCTTATCCACACCTGAACTGGTACCTAGAAAAACGGGAAACAACTAAAAGGGTAAGCGAAAACGCTTAGTGAGCTGACACTACATACATCTCTGTTTTGCATATATTTTTCATCATTTTTCATGCATTAGATAGTTTCTTTTTTCTTTTAGTTATGTAGTTCATGCATATTTTCCGTCTATTTTGCATTTTTCCGTTTTAAAGTGCGAGTGTTTAGTATTGGTGCATTAACCGGTTGTTTGAGCTTATTTGTATAGGAATTTGGTTTAGATGGTGACGATGTGCGAGATGGAGCCGAGGAGGATCGAGAGGCGGTTCGAGATGGTTTGGTGAACGAGGATGCGGAGGCTAAAGGCGATGGAGTGGAGACGGATGAAAGAAATGGTGAACGGAGTTAGAAGCAAAGAAGGAACAAAAGGAGTAAAGAGCAGCTAGCTAGCGATCGCTAGCTATTCTGGCTAGCGATCGCTAGGCCCGCAAACCTCACCCGCGCGTTTTTCCTGTTTTGGAAGTTTTTGACTTTTTCTGGAGTATAATTGTTGGTTTTGACTGTTTTAGTTGACAGTTTTAGTTCCACTTTGATAACAACTTTTTGAAAGAATTTTGGTGGGATTTTGGATCTAAGGAGTTAGGGTTTCACAATTTGGGGGGAGCTCTACTAAGTCTTGGATGAGAGCTTCAAATTCTTCATCAATGGTGGCTTGATCTTCCTTGATGAACCTTGTACATCCTTGAGCTATTAGTATCTCCTTCCCTATTTCCTTTAAGCATTTTGATTAGTGTATTGTTGAATTGAATGTTTTAGATCTATGAATTTGATGATTCTATTGCTTAATTTCTGCATTTGTAGTTTAATTGCTTTAATTCTTGTCTTTAAATTGAGTAGATCTCCTTAATTAGATAGGTTGTGATTTGATTAATTGATTGCATGTAGTTGTGATATGTTGCCAATGGTGATGATGTTGATTAGTTGCAATTCGATTATCTTGAACTCTTTGTTAGTTTCATGCAAGTAGATTAGGTTAGTTGAATGATTCATTTGTATCTTGATGCATGTTGATTTCAATTGTAAATCTAGGATTTAGATCTCATTTGATTAGAATAATATGTGTTTAGTATAGATCTAGGTCAAGTGTTGGTGCGTGATTAGGAAATCGATATCGAATCACGATCGTCGAGTCTCGATCAATTTATGTATTTTCATAATCAAGTGAATCATCGATGAAAAAGGATTCGTTTAACGGAAGTTAGCGATCTATTGACATCGAGGATTTACGATAACCTTTTAACAACGGTTAATCGGATGGAAGTTCGTTAACATGTTCGATGAATTGATCGAGAGCTTACGACCACATCATGGAAATAGATGTAGGTTGTAAATTGGAATGTTTCCGGACGACGTTTTCATAGGAAATGATACGGAAGTAATCATATTTCTAAGGAAACGGTCTAGTTATCTCGGAAGAGGAATAGACATTTTCTACGGAATCCACTTAGCGATCGGGATACGATATCCATATTTCCTTGCTCGTGTTTGTTCATGTATGTTTGTTTTCTTGTTTTCGCATGTTTGTTTTACTCGTTTGAATGCATTCGTTATTCCTTTTCACGTAGTGAGATGTATACGTTTTAGAATAGTTAAGTAGGTTTTTCTCCTTTTAGTTAGAAACCAATTCCCGAACTTGAACTTCACATAACTTGTAAATTGGAAATGAAACACCGTGATTTGTCCGTTTTCTCCCCGTGTTCGACCCGTATGCTACGTTACGATACCGTACGCTTGCGGTTTTATAAAATAAAGCTTGATTTTCGATTAAAAACACGTACATTTCGAGCGAAACAATCTCACACCATCACATGAGTATATATCATAATAGGTGCCAATCTCGATCACGAAACAATCAAGCAACAACACAATACATCACATTAATTGACCAAACAATTGACTCTAACTCTCATGAGAATATATCAAACATCCCACCAGCTTTGGACACAGGTCTACCCCCACAACTCACCAAGGGCATGTGGTTTCCTTTTCTCGTCAGCTTAGGACGCGAGTCCGCCCCCACAACTCATAAAGGGCATGTGGTTCCCTTTATATCACACTATTACACATACATAAACACATAACAACGCAAAACATACGTAGTGTAACTCACCTGGATCGTAGCGTAAACAAAAACACGAACAAACACGATCCCTCTAACCGAAAACCTGAATTCGTATAAATTACAAGTGATATTAGGACCTTCAAACAGCCCTAAAAGATGCCCAATTAAGTTCCTAAGAAGCCCCCTAAGCTATCCCTTCAAAACGGTTTCAAACGGACGAAAAAACGGGAGTCGCGGCGGCAAGCAGGTCTGGGGCGACCTTGCCGCGACCTGGAAATCGCACCAGAACTCGCTAGCTTACAAAAACCGGCGCCCGGCGACCTTGCCGTGACCTGGAACTCGCACCAGGACTCGCCGGCGTACAAAAACAGGGCCTGGGCTACCCGGGGACGACCTGAACCCACGCCGGAAGTCGCCTAGGGCCATGACAGGTTCCTAACTCGATTTTTTTCCGAGGTTTTCGACCCTAACCCAACTATAAACGATTTCTTAGCCAAACCCCAAGAATACTCAGTTCTAAATACAATTTACATCGAAAAACCAACGATAAACAAACCTCGAAACATAACCAATCAAAACCCTAGCTTACGGAATGGATTTTTACGGAGTTTAGAAACCATACCTTACGCGATCGGAACACGAATCCAAACCCTTGATGAAACCCTTCTCTACTTCGATCTCTTTCTCTCTTTCCCGATCTCTCTCTTCTCTCTCGGTTTCTCTCTCTCTCTCTTTCTTTCTCTCCAAGTTAGAAAATAGAATTGTGAGGAACTAATTAGGAGGGTTGGGGTATTTATAAACCCGGGCCGGACCTTTCTCCTAGGCCAAGCCCACTCCTAAACCTAAGCCCACAAACAAAATCCTAGTTAAAATCCAACTCTATTAACTATTTCCTAACTAATATAATTAATAATAATAATAATAATATTAATATTACGCTACTAAAATAAATAAACAAATAAAGGATTTGGGACGTTACAAACGTCCTTATATTCGATTAGTTATGGATTTGATTCCTATGGTATTTATTTTCTCATGACTAGAGTCCCTCTTACTAACATAATCCGTTAATTCAGTTAACTTAAGGTTACATTACCAAAAAGCCCCTATTCGACTTTTTCTTTATTGAAAGAATAAAGATATGAAAGTACATAACCATCCTTTGCCTTCTTCGTCTATCCCCTCTCCCTCTCCCCCTCTTTTCGCGCTCTTCGTTGGTGACCACCAGTCCCTCCACATCAAAACCCCCTTTCAAGCTTATATTTTTCTTCTTTAATTTTTTTGTATCCAAACTAAACCTATTTGGTAATCCAACTAACCAAACCATTTGTATAATCTAACGAGGTCGGAACAGAGAATGATGACACCAGAGTTGAAAATAGGGTACGGTTGTGGGTTAAGGCTCCAGTGAAGTTTCTCTTGTGAATACAACAGGGGTTGGGGATTTTCGACATAAACCTCTTCCCCTGTGATATGCGGCAAATGTGGATGAAAAAAGTGGGGAGGACATTAATTGGAGTAGTGGGAGAGTTATGGTGAAATGGGGAGAAAATCGATAAATTTACAATTAAAGGCAGAGAGTTGGGATTTGTACAACAGGTGACAGTAAGAGAGATAAGGGAATGAACGGTGTCGCTAGTGAAAGGAAGAGAGAGTCGAGAGGAGGTGCATGTGTATTATATATGTATGTATGTGTATATATGTGTGTCTGTCTGTGCATGTATGTATAATGTGTATTATAGGAAGGTTGACCTTTCGTTATTGTGGTTTAGAAAACAATAAAAAGGGGATAAAAAGACAAAAGATTAAAAATGAGAAAAAGTCAAAACAAGAGTTTTTTGGTCTTTTTACCCTTAAGTTAAACCAAGTTAACGGATTCTTTCAGTAAGAAGGATTCTAGTGATAAACAAATGAATACCATGGAGATCAAATCCATAATTAATCGAGTATAAGGATGTTATCCATAATTTTCCACATACCATAGGGACCAAACCTGCAATTCACTCTAAATTGATTAAATGAATTTCTCAAAATAATGGCAGTAATGGGTTTCCTAAAATTAATTTAGAGTAAAGCACAAGAGTGGTGGCATACTGTAAAGACCCAATCCCAAACATTAGAGTCTTACCTCTTGATATGAAAATTTTGGCACTCGACCCTTTATACATCAACTTGAGATAAAGAAAACTACGGAAAAGGGTCTTTAGCGTCTAGCAAAATCGCCAATACACAACTAAGAACAATTCTAAGAACAATTCTAAAGGAATTATGACAAAACGTAAGTAAAAAAGGAATGTACATATCTATCTCTGAGCCTCTTAATCCTCAAGCTACTTCAAGTGTGGCCCTTACCCTTATCCGCCACTCTAAGTATCAACCTGCCTGAAAAGTTTATTTTCAAAAATAGCGAGTGTTAGACCGGCGGTCTGGTGAGGTCCCTTTTTAGTTCCAAAAGCAATGAAACAACAGATTTATAGCTTTTCAGAAATTCAACAGATAAAAGCATTTATTCTAAAATACACACATAAAGACCGTGGATAATTTCCACTTCCCATCGCCTATACCGTGACATCTTGAAGTATGAAATACATACCTAAAGATCGTGGATGATTTCCATTTTCCATCACCTATACCGCGACATCTCGAAGTTTGGGCACATACCTCCCAAGGCTAGAGAGGCACAAAACAAAATCAAGTACTGATACCGACAAAATTATACATGTTTTTCTTGATCTAGTTCCACTTTTATGTATGATTTGGGAGATAATTGTCTTAAAAATGCTTCCTTTGCAGTTTTGCAGGTTTGGAGAAAAAGATGAAAAAAACGGTAAAAAGCGTCAAAGGTGGAGACTTTGTGAAAAGATGAAATATATGAATTAAATTGGTTTCCAAAAATGGTGCTTTCTTTCTCTCCAAGTCAGATGACTTTCTCCCAAAGGAAAGATCCCAACAGATAAGGAAGGAATATAAGTTAAATCATTCCAGAATGTTCCATCAGTCGAGTTTCGCGCCGCGAAAATGGACCCGCGAACGCCAAATGGGCCTGCCGAATTTGTTATAAATAGAGGTTGTCGAGTCCCAAAGTGATGATTAAAGATGAAATAATCTATTCCATGTCAAATATATGAGAAATCTATGCAAATAAGATGGAAAAGATGATGAAATCACTCATTAATCATTTACTGCATTTGGAGGCTACAATGTAAGGAAGATGATCTCAATCATCTTCTTAGGCATTCAATTTTAATCATCTCTTATAATTCAGATATCATTCAGTTTCTATTCTATATTCTCTGAGATAGATTAGGTTAGATATGGGAGCCATCTAGGGTTTTCCATCCGAGAAGATGAAGGCTCGATACAACAACACACGGGAAGAGATGATTCGTGAGGATGCTACGTCAGATCTGCCGATCTATAGTTAGTTTGAGTTAGTATCTATGATTAATATGTCTATGTGTTAATCTCTCATTGTGTTATACTTTGGATTGATGATTTTATATTTGGTTTGAGTTTTATTCATAATAATGTTGGTTCTTAATTGGTTTAGTTCTTTTACAATCTTAACTTTCGCTACTTGAAATCGTTGGTTGGGTTTATTTGTTATCTGACAATTAATGAATAGACTCCTATCGGTTAATCAACCTCCCTTACCTTTCACTTTGGTGACCTAGTAAGCAATCTCTTTGGATTGAAGTAGAATGGAAAGTAGGGTCCGATAAATTGGTTATGAATGACTAATTCGCCTGGATTAATTCACAATGAATAAATCTTAGGGAATCTAGACATCATTGTGTTAAACTATTTAATTCAACCAAGTATAAAGTTAATCTTAATTTATTCATTGTGAATATAGTTGTCTTTGATGTGTGGTTGTTTATCAGTTTTCCTATTTATTGGTTAGGTTTATTATTACTTGTTAATCTTTTATAAATCAAAACCCCTCTTTCAAAAAGCATAATTTTCTTAGATTAATTAATTAAATCTTTAGTGTTTCATCTAGCTTAATTGTTCCTAGTGGTAAGAACGATACCTGGACTTGCCTACACTATGTTATACCCGATCAGGTACGCTTGCCTGTGAATGTGTGATAATTAGTTTGGTAATTTTAAAGGGTAAAACTTGGTTTGTTTTGGTTAATAATTTATATATATTTTTCACGCATCAAGTACCTCGATAGAATCCACTATCCATTTAACTACCACATACTCATAACATAAGATATGCATTGAAACATCTCATTTATACATCATTTAAACTAATGCATATGATGAAAATCTGCTAGTTATTGAATTATCACGAATGCACTTTCAACATGTTTAAAATAACTGCATCACTCTTTTAAGTAGTTAATTAGGATAGAAAACTCACCTGCTTTGAAAATTCCACTTAATGGACCAAAGGAGTGATAGCCTAGTGGTAAGGCTTGGGCACTACCTAGTGGTGAACCCGAGTTCGAGCCCTGGGGGACGTATTCTGGAGGTACGGGGGCTTCGACTCCGGGCTGCATGCTTTAGCAGTCGGGCTTCGGCCCAAAATTGTCACGGATTAGTCTGGGCCCAATGTGGTCTAGGATACCTCTTTAAAAAAAACTTGAATTGAAATTAACAATCATTCAAGAATAAATAATCAAACCATAAGATTAAAGTCAAACCATAATGAGCACAAATAATTTAGCACATAGTCATACCAAATCTATCGCTATAATAAAAGTAAAAAAATATATTAGGTACACTGTGCAGCACTTGAAAATGCAACTCCTGTAATCCTTCTACGGCGAATTGGTGAAGTATCACTGTGATTTATCACATTTTTCAAATGTCGGTTCATAAACTTCAAAGCTTCTCTAAATTTTAAAGTATAGAAAATTGAATATTGAACCGTAGGCTGGAGCTCGAATTAAATAAGCCAAATCTGTATTCTCCTCGTGTCGCAACCTTGACACTTCGCGGCACGAGCTTCAAATCTTCTCAAAGAGTTCGAATATTGTGTCGATCCTCTAAAGTTGTTAAACTTGCACACGAAGAAAACAATTTCTATGCAAACTTCGCGGCGCGAACTACTTTTTCGCGACATGAGCACATCGAACACTTCAAATGTCAAAATCGAATCTTGCAGCTCGAGCTTCCACCCTCGCAACGTCAAAAAGCTATTGTCACGGTATTTTTGACTTTCCTCCTTTTTGACTATTTTCAGCATTTTTCATCACAAGTAACTTCCAAACTTGCAAAATGAAGATTTGTGGAATTTAGTGCATAATACATAGTGATTTGGATCACAACTGAAGTATAAACCAAGATATCGGCACTTAAAAATATGTATAATTTTGACGATATCAATGGGCATATTCTTAGTTTTTATAAAGTCAAGTATACCAAAGATGCAATTTTATTAATAATGAACAAAATTTGATAATTTAAGGAAAACATGTTGACTTGAAAATGGACATTTGTTTGCATGTACATAATTTTTATAAAACAACTTCAAACTCACCTTGCTTAGTTAAGCTAATCCTTGTTTGCAAACCTATCTCTAGCTTCCAAATGATTAAGACTTAAGATCCACAAACAAAGAATTCTTAAAATATAACTCAAAATTGCAAACAAAGCCTGGAATGTATAAAATCATCAGATGTGAAACTGCAAAGATCCCAAATTAAAGCTCAAAATACCCAAGAAAGTTGTTTCATCAAAAAAATTGAAGAATCCAAGTTTGACTTTACAATACGATACCCTAAGCACATCAAAACTCCTCAAAGTGACCAAAATTTGACCACGCACTCATAAAAACCCTAAAGAAATGAGAAAATAGATTAATGGAAGTAAATGAGGCAAAACCCTAGAAACGTATCCTTAAAAAGACATCTAAATAGCTTATCATGACCTTAGCCGCATTCTTTTTTTTGAACGGCATGTTAGTGCAACAGAGTATCATCATGCCACCATGGCACCAAGTCACGATGACTCGAGTTCGAAACCTCTCCAGGGAGAATAACCACCCCCCAGCCTAGCCATCCAGTTTTCATTTAAAGGGCTTCAAGGCATCAGCAAGGATTCGAACCCGACACCCATTCAGGGAAAATCCCCCACAATGGACTCTAGTAGGAGTCGAACTCCTAACCTTCACCCAACTCGCATGCTATGTTGTCAAAGCCCTTGCCTCGAATTGCAACCTTATTCATGACATACATTAAGGACCACATTGCATAAGTCTCTAACCTCATATGTAACACCCCTAAAATTAGAAAATAGTAAAAGCTCCTTCAATACAAAAAAACTCTAATACAAATACCAGAGTATCTTTTCATTTTGTTTAAGGTCAGTTGGAGATAAGTGAAGGGCCCTGACTTATTCTTGGGATGAGCGACAAAACCCGAAATCCCAAACCGAACCTACACATATTGGGTCGGTATTCGGTCCTGAAATTTTACCACATTCGATTTCGATACCAGGTATTTCCCGAAAGAACAAAACCGAACGAAATGGTAACCCAATGGTCACTTTTCAAATTTAGATGTTCATTCTTTTTCCTAATCACAATCTCTTTGTTTGAACCAATCTTCACCTAAAACTAATCAACAAATCACTTCCCTCCCATACATTACAATTTTTTATTTTTTGGCAAAAATGGTTCCTCCAATTCGGTTCCTACTCTAATGGATTCCTCCAAATCGGCTACAACTCCTATGGATCAGACTAAAGTAAGTTTTTGTTTTTTATGTATTTTTTACATTTCGGCCTCAACCAGTTCTAGTTCGGAAATACCCGAGCTCGAACCAAAAACGAACCGGTCCAAATTTGGGTATTCGGTCCTCAAAAATTTTCCCAGTACCAGTCCTGGACCGAACCCACCCCTAACTTATTCCATATTCCATTTTGGATTAATGACTTAACAATTAACCAAAAAATAAAATATTCTTGTATGATCGTCGTTCATACTATTAAATTCATTAAACAATTGGTAAAATAACTTGTTATGTTAATTCAAAGAAAATACATGATACTTAGGTGTTGTTTGCTTCTCTAGAATCTAGTAGAATCTAAAGGAATGGGAATGGTCAATTCTATTAACTAAATACTATTCATGTGTTCAGGCTAATTTTATGAATTTTGACATTGAATTCCAATTCTACATATGATAGAGTTTAAGTTCTTTGGGGTTTTATTAAGGAATTTAAATTCCATTTCATCAAGTATTTTGAGAAAGGCTATCATGCCATAGTATTTACTCTAATTTATTCTATCTCATCATAACGATAGTCACCACCGCCATCATTTTTGTTACTGCCACCACCATCTCAATTACCACCATCACACCATATTGCCACTACCATCATCACCGCCACTAAAAGCACCAACCCTACTACCATCACCACCACCACTGTCGACACTATCACCACCACCACCACAATTACCATTGCCATGATTGTTGCCTCCAACACCTTCGCCACGACACGATTACCACCTATGCCATTGCCACTTACAACACCACCTCTACCTTTGTCATTGTTGCGGCCACCCCACCCTCTCTTTGCCACCATCACCAATTAACAATTGTATTATTTTTACCATTATATAGTAGTTATTAACTAAGTAATAAAATATGAAAATACCATGAAGTAGATATATTGTTAATTCATCATAGTTTTATAACTCAAAGTATTTATTCTATTATATAAAAAGAATATCTAACTCTTTTTCAACATTTCAAGCTCAATATTCAATTTTTCAAAATATCTTGTTATTAAATACCATTTTCTTACATCCGTCTAAAAGTTAATATTTTCAATTTATAACTTAGGGGCTGGTTGTTTACCTCTTAATAGTTCCATTAAGAGACAGTCTCTGAATCGTTAAGAGGTAAATCTTGTTTGGCAAAAAAATTATCTGGCTCTTAATGGTTCCAAAACTATCTGAATGATTTAGCATCCTAGACTTTTCTTGACCATTCAGTACCCTGGTTTCATTCTTAACAATTGTCAAACACACATATTTCATTTTACACTATATCATAAGAGTCTCTTAATCATTCTGATCACTTAATCATCCAGCACCAAACCATTCAACAACTACCAAAAAAGTTCCTTACACTCTATATCTTTATAATTAGTTAATTAAATTACTTTCAATCCCTTTTTTTTTCATTTTTCTCTTCACACCTTGATCATATTAACATAAATAATGTATATGAACTAACATGTATTAAAATTGTCGTTTTTCTTTTCAACAAATTATACCATTATAATCGTCTCGATAATACCTTCAAAATGAGCCTAATATTGAATATTTTTGGATTTAATCGTATTATTAAATATCGGGAATATATACAAATAAATTTGTTTTATATTTTTTACATTCCTAAGTTTCATTTTACAACATTATCTATAATTGATATCTTTATCTATATTATTTTGAAAAAAAAAAGCTTATTTGGTTATTCTTGATCTATCAAATCTATATATTCATATTATTATATAAATAAACTATTACAGTTAATTTTAAGAATTCTTGAAATTTCAAGAGTCCTTCTTTTAATCATCAAATATTTCAAGAATTCTTGAAATATTTAACATATTATACCATTTTAATCGCAAAATCAAAAGCTACAAAATGAGCTCAAATGTTATGAGCTTTGCTATCGAACAAATCTTTTGCAATTTTTTTGACCATTTGATCTTGAATTTTATATATTTGATATGTGTTTTAAAAACACATGAAACTGTAAAATTAGAATCTTGTAATGGAGAATAACGCTAAACATGAAACAAAATTATTTTTTAAGTTATCAACTTTAGATATAAGATATCTCGTATTGCAATACATACAGATATATATCTAGTTTTCAAGAAAGAAAACAAATTGATTTCAATTCTTTTGGCATGTTATATTCCAATTTCTATTAATCAAGGGAGAGACTAAGGGGGTGTTTGTTTTTTCCACTTATCACTTTTTCAGCACTTTTTGGGGCAAAACCACTTATTCGGTCAGTGGTTTTCCCATTCAGACTGTTTGTTTTTTATTTTTATTAAGTGTCACTTATCACTTTTTCACCACTTACTGAAAAAGTGATGGTAAAACCACTTTTTGTTCACTTTTTCATTAAACTTGGGAGTTGTTTGGATTGTTCATTAAACTTGGACTTGTTTAGGTTGTTCATTAAGCTCATTAAGTTTGTTTGGATTGTTCATTAAGCTCATTAAGCTTGTTTAAATTGTTCTATAAAGCTCATTAAGCTTGTTTAGATTGTTCTATAAAGCTAATTAAGTTGCTGGATTGTTAAAGTTTACTATTTCAATTGATTTTAGTTCTTATAAATAATCAAATTCAGATTCAGATGTTTGACAGTTTATAAAAACAAACGGTCTTGACAGATTCAGATTCAGTCTTCAGCACCATCACTTAACAATCAAAAGTGGAAACAGATTCAGTTTTCAGCACCACTTAAAAAACAAACAGCACCTAAGTGCACCCTTTGAATTGTTATCCACACTCCAAAAAGTGAATTGTTCTTCACACATATAGCAATATCAAATGATACTTTTTACAATCTCAATGCATTCACATTCATAGTAAAAAGATGAAAAAACAACACGGGGTAAGCTATTTATACATTTTGAATTACCATTCACACTCCAGAAAAGTATTACTTGTGACACTCATCAACTTTCTCCTTTTACATTTTGAATGCAACTCATCCCTTCCTTAAAAATGGTGCAAATAGCACCCCATAACAAACCCCTTAATCAAATATGATAAACTCTCATTCCAATTCTCTTAAATTCTAATACTTTCGATAGATTTGATCATATCAAATTCAATATAATACATTTTTTTAAATACCATGTAATTTGATATATTATACTATCCTTACATTTATTAGGAAAACAATTTTCATTTTAGTTATATATATAATTTTGGATTTTTAAAACAAAGGAGTGTTTTGGCAGGATGGAAAAGGCGTGTTCTATAAGATAGAGGTCTTGAGTTCGATTCTCATCGACTACCTATCATTTTTTAACCGCCTCTTTTTTTTTTTAAATATTTATTATATTTTTCCAAATTCCAACCGCCTCTTTTTTCTTTTGTTGTAAATATTAATATTTTAATACAGTAAATGTAATATTTAAATACAATATATCTGTCTTTTTTTATGTCCTCTTATTTTATAATAAATATAATATATTTATATATTAAATATCAATATTTTAATAATATTTTTGATTTAAAAGGTTTTAGCATTTTACTCAAATTAGTTAATTGTATTGATTTTTATGTAATACAATTAATAGGCTTTCTAACCTACTGATTTATGACGATCGTTGTGAAACTCTCAAATTCGATAACCAACAAAGTTTTATTTATATGGTCGATTCGATATTGATTATATCGTTTTAATGAGTTTTAGTGCTCAAAAAGATTTATAAGCTATATAATTTGTATATATTTTAAATCAATAATTTACGTAAATAATAACGAAACTTTCAAATGTTGAAAACGATTATCTTAAAGTTATTTGAGCGAGACAATAGGAATATGTTGTTTATAGATTATGGAAATAACATATTAATACGAAATTTCATATTTAGATAAATTAAAAAATATAGATACCGTTAATGTTAAAAAGATCAAAATATGTTTTCGACAATTTAAAATTTTCAGAAAAAGGTATAGCAATAACATGTCTATGGATAGGTATTATCAGATAGGTCTCATATATATGTTTACATTGAGATTTGGGATTATGTATACAAAGTTACTCGATAAATACAATAATATATATAATAAGTAAAATATTGAATAATATTGTATATTTATATGTATGTTAGCATCGTAGAGAACAAGGAAAGAAATTGAGAAGTTTGATTTTATGTTCGTCGCCATGATGACTCACTTGCTCCATGTTTTCTATAAATATAAGATTTAATCTTAGTTTTTGTCTCCAAGATAATGAAACTTCATTTTTGTCCTTAAGATTTATGATACTATTAAAAGTGGTACTTAAAATTTAGTTTATGTCTTTAATATAAAACCTTGAAAATTATTTAAATTACAAGATTGCTATTGTGATAATAGGAAAAAAAAACAAATTTATATTGTATGCGTACTCTTTTGGTATCTTTGAAGTTTATACAAGTGTAAACGCAACGACAACCGTAAATAACAACAATGAGGACACCGCTTTTTTGAATGTACAGAAGTTCTTGAAGTTACAAGAAAAATGTCCTTTAGATAATGTTATATTTTGTATTTAAAAGTTCAAAAATCTTCTCTAAAAGTTTTAGAGAAACTTTTACTTCTGTCAACAACTTTCCCTATATAACAGTAGGAAAATGTTTTATGGAAGGTTTTAATAGGTTTTAGGTAGGAACAACATTACATTTCTCATATTTGTCATATAATTTCTTCTCTTAAAAACATTTTTAGATATGCTTGCTAATACTTCTCTAAAACTTTCTTCTTTAAAACCCTTTTTTTCTTATAAATAGTTGTATGAATTCGTGCTACTCTTATATAATAACATTTTCTATTACTTTGTTAAACAAAAAATTTAGGATTAGTAGACCCGTCGCAACGCGCGGGCTATCCCACTCGTTATATATTAAAATGGAGATACATAGGATCAAGAGGAGTGGGTGTATGATATAATACAATATATAATTATATATATGGTGGAGTTGAGTTGTTGAACTGCCGGTGCATGACGGCACGTACGCACACATAATTCATGGACCCCATCATCACCTACTCAAACTCCATTTTCTATCTACAATTATATTATTATTTTAATATATGCAAAATTCTACATAATTCATTTAGTAATAACTTTTATAAAATCATCACATCCCACACCTTATTAATAATGATTTATCTTTTACCTTGAAGAGTTAGGTTTATGTGAAACCAAGTCATTTCTGTAAGACCGATGAAACCAATACTTTTGACTTGAAACTTCACAGCAAAAACTGTGAAAGTTAAAAAAAATTAAACATTCATCATAAAAACATACTAAAAAACACTATCGAAGAAAAAATATACATAACAATTAATGTAAAAAATGAAACTTTCACAACTCAAAAAACTGTGAAATAACAAATAAATAATTCTAATATTCACAGCAAAAATGATGTGAAGGTCAAAAAAAATCGAACCTTCACATCGAAAAACACTTTGAACATAATATTTATAGTGTTTTTACGATAAATGTTTGATTTTTTTAATCTTCACAGTGTTTTGCTACGAAGTTTAATATAGAAATATTACTCTCATCGGTTTCACGGAAACAACTTGGTCTCACCTGAAGTCTTCATGTGAATAGTTAATATGAAGTCATATCGTTATGTTTTCAACCTATGTGTACAAATATAGAAATTTAATTCTTAATTTTTACTTAGTCAATTCTATTTTTTATTTTTATATCTGATTTTTTTAATCTAAGTTTTTTATGGTTTGGATGTTTTAAGACGTTTTTACTTTTCATTGCACATCTGAATGTTTAAAACTTATTTTATAAATGTTGAATTTAGGTTTTAGTAAAGGGATAATTCTTCAAAATGTATCAAACTATATCTAAAAAGTTATTGTGTATCTACCTACCAAAAATGTTTTTTGATTTATCAAACATTTATTTTTCTTCTATTGTGTTACAAAATGACTTACTATCGGTTGAATCGGTAAACCACCGTCAAAGACCATCGTCAGAGACCCAAAACCATCGTCGACGATCACCCAGCACCATTTCTCCACCACCACCCACAACCATCGCTGCCCAAAACCACCACCCGGAAGCACTATCATTGTCGTCTAGAACCACCATCCCACCCACAACCACCATCCAGAACCACCGCCGCCCATAACCACCACCAACTGCCACCGCTACCCAGAACTACCATCGTCGCCGACCAGAACTTCCGGCCACCGTCAGTAACTGTCGGTAATCAGTTGATAATCGGTTGAACAGCTCACCGTCCACACAATAACAAAAAAAAGTTTGATAAATCAAACAACATTTTTGGTGGATAGATACACAATAACTTTTTGGGTATAATTTGATATATTTTAAAAAGTATCCCTTTTACTAATTACCTAATTAGCTAATTAAAAAAGGATAAAAATAAACTCAACCTAGAAGAAAGGATATAGCATTGAAAGGAAAAGAACTTAGAACCAAAATGCGTCGTCGTTTTGATTGGCGCAACAAAACAAACTCCCCTCTCCCCCTTTGACTTATGAAAAATGTGAGTGAGACCCGGAATCTCTTTTTCCTTTTTTCACTTTATTGTATGTTACTTTATTTATGTCATAATAGACTACAATTTTCGTCCCTCTACTTTATTATTTAAAAGTATTTCATCCTTAACTTTTAAAAAAATGTTTCTTTGGTCATATGTTTGCATTTCATTTGTTTTTCATCTCTAAAGTTAACTCTGTTAAAAAACTAAGTTAAAAAATTTAGTTAAAAACTTTTAGGTTAAAGTCTTTTTAGTCATTCAACATGTATTTAATTTTTATTAAAAAGGTAATATATCTCTAAACAAAAGCATGTATCTTTTTTTTAATCTAAAGATGGGGTAACAAAATTTTAAGGTAAAACAATTAACGAAAAAATTAGAACCCGTCTTAGACATCGTTTTCTATTTTAGTTTTTTAGTTTTTTTTTCTTACAAGATTTTACTACATACGATTTCTAATTCTGGCAACTTTCTTTCTCGATCTTTTATTCTAATTATTTTCTCTAACACATCTCCTTCCATTCTTTTTTCATCACACCTCTAAATAAGATTATCAGAGAAAATGTCAATAAATAAATTGACCAGAATTGAAGCCATATGGGTATAGGGAAAAAGAAGAATTTAGGTTGCGTTTGTTTGCAGAATGTTTTTGAAAGAATTAGAATCTCTAGTGGAATTGGAATATGCAGGATTTGGAATCCAACTCCATATTTTGTTTAGTTGGTAGGAAATAAAACTGAAATCCAATTTCATATGACAGACATGTCAGATGCTTTTGATTTCAGTAATGCAAAATGATAGAATTATCTTTTTTTTTTGCTTTATTTTATTTTGTTTTATAACTTATATGTAAAAATAAAATATAATATATATTATATATTTAATACATATATTCTAAATATAATAAATATATATATGATATATATAATAGGGGTAGGTTCAAATACAAACCACTTTTTGGTTGTGAACGTGAGGACAACCGAGAGCGCGCCACGTGTCACTCTAAATTTTCGGCGACTTAGTGTTATTCATACTGAATAACGTTTATTCAGACTGAATAAAACGTTATTCAGTATGAATAACACTAAGTTGCCGAAAATACAGTGACACGCGCGACTTGTAACCAAAAAGTCCGCGACTTAGTGTTATTCAATCTGAATAACACTATTATTCAGACTGAATAACACTAAGTCGCGGGAAAAGTCGTGCGTGTCTGAAATTTTTTTGCCACGTGTCGCGCTCTGGGTTGTCCTCACGTTCACAACCAAAAAGTGGTTTGTATTTGAACTTTCCTCATATATAATATATTATATGTATTCCAAATATTATATATATATATTATATATCAAATACATATATAGGGGAAATATTAAATACAAACGACGGAATTCTTAAAGACTCTACAAACCTAATATTAACTAATGATTTTGTTTATCTCCTAATTTTTAGGCGGTTATGACATGTGATTGAGAGAAAATTTAGGAACCGAATTAATCCATACCGTTGTTCATCCACATGTATGATTAAGGTTGATTTGTAACGTTTATAAAAATCTCATGGTTTGTAACAGATACGACCCATATATATGATTATAAGTATAATGGGTCATGTTCATTTACAAACCACTCTTATATTACAAACCCTACAAACCATTTAATTACCATAGATTAGCTAAATCAATGGTTGAGATGCATCTTCGGATATTTATGGTACTAAGTCGTTAATTTTATATTAAATTTATAATTAAAATAACACTTAAGGGTATATTGGTACATTTCACTATCCTTTTGAATTAGACATGCACTAAAATCCCGCAAAATCAGTGGAAAATCCCGCAAAATCAGTGTAAAATCCTATCAAAAGCCAAATTATGTTTAAGAAGATATCAAAAACAATGATTCATGCTGATTTTAGCGACGGTGATTCACCAAGAATTTCGGAAACAATGAATCGATGATAATTTCAGAATAATTGAAGGTTATTGTACGAAATCGGAATAGTGAAACCGAAACATGTGAAGCGAGTTGCATCATGGGTGATGATGAAATGGTATGAAAATTGTCATTAACAGAGATCGAGACTAAGAAACGAAGATGAAGCAGTGATTAACGGAGATGAAAACGGGATGAACGGAGATGAAACGATGATTAACGGGGATGAAAACGACGAACAAAGATGAAACGATGATGAATGGAGATGAAACAGTGATAAAAATGATGAACAGAGATGAAACGATGATTAACGAAGACAGTGGCGAATCCAGAAATTTTTTCTAGTGGGGTCACCATTTAAGGTAGGGTAAATCCCGATAAAGTTGTTTCATATATTTTTAGTCTAAATCCACGATTTCCAAAGTATTAGGAGGTGTTTTTTGGTCGTTTTCAAGAGATTTTTCACTTTTTTTTTGTTAAATTAAGAAACATTTTCGGTTTTTTAATTGATCTTGAAAGTAAAATATGATTTTATAGTTCGTTTCAATGAATTTTTCTAATTAATGGGGTCCCAAATAAAATATTAGTGGGGGTAAACAAGATATAAACACAAAAAAAAACTATAATTTTACATTAAAAAATTTTGTTTTTTCAATTTTAGTGGGGTCCTATGACCCCCCCCCCCCCTTGGATACACATGGGATCGCCTCTGAACGGAGATGAAAACGGTGATGAACGTAGATGAAACGGTGATGACCGGAGATGAAACGGTGATGAAAATGATGAACGGAGATGAAACGGTAATGAACGGAGATGAAACGGTGATGCAAACGATGAACGAAGATGAAACGGTGATGAACGAAAATGAAACGGAGATGGAGATGGAGATGGAGATGGAGATGAAGACAGAGATTTTGAAGAAAACCCTGTGCACTGATGGTGTACATAGCTGGTGCAGCCTTGCAGGTGAATTGAATGAGATGATGGAAACGGCACCCTAAATTTCTAAGAAGTTCTACTTAAAGAATTTAAAGAATTTCTTGATTCTTAAGCAACAAGATATATTCTAATCCCCATAAAAAATACAGGGGATATGTACGTATTTAAAAAAGTAATATATATCTTCAAAATTTTCATATTTTTCATATCCTTTAAAGTTCCCATACTTATCTATGGCATAAAGAAATTGACAAATCTACCCTTTTCTATTTAATTAAATAAAACTCAATAGAAATTATTTGATTGGTTGTTATAGGTCTGGTTTGTAAATGATGGCTCCCTAAATATAATTATTTATATATGTAAATTTATATATAATAAGTAAGTAACCGGACTGCCACGTGTAGTCCAGTGAGTCGATTTTAGGATTTTTTTCGCCAAAACATATATATGGACGCACTTTGCACTTTCAGTTTATTTAGACTTATCTGATTGACACATGTCATTTTATTAATAAAAAAAAGATAATCTCACTAATTTAGTATTCTAAAAAAACAAGAAATCATTGAGTTATAAAAAAATTACTATTAATTAAATTATAATTTGAATTGTTCAAGTAATATTTGCATAATAAAATATAAAATATAATCAAGATAATTATTGAGTTCTATCAACTTTATTTTGACTAATTAATTTTATTTTGACATTGTTTAAGTTAATATTTATATTGCATATAAAGCCATAAAATTGGAATCGAGTTATACTATAAAGGTGACACAAAACAATATAATATATTGAAGTGATCATTAGCTTAAAATGTTTTGCGCCACATCGCGCGCGTATATATCTACTATTTAATATATAAATATTATAAATATAAAATATATATTATAAATAAATAAATATATAGAGTCACCTTATTTTGAAAACTCATTAATTTGTGAAAACTTTGGAAACCATGTTTTCCACCAATCATAATCCATTTTCTTGTTTATTTTTGGTAATTTTATTTATTTTATTTTTGTGATGCTTAATTATAGGAGTTGGTGGTTATGATTTTGAATTTTGCAATTAATCTTGTCCATTGATCCTTCTAATCAATGGTTAATATGAGTTTCCAAAGTTTCCACAAATTAATGAGTTTTCAAAATAAGGTGACTCTAAATATATATTATTGATAGAGGAATTTTCTTTTATGAACTTATTTTTTGTGTGAACTTGTGAACTTCGCCAAAAAGACGATTATATGATGAAATTGGTTCTTGAAATTGTTTAATATGATGAAATTATATGATACATTTTTTGTTGAAATTGTTTCATATTTCGGTGGTTTTACGTGAAATCAAAAGGTTTCATAAAAATATATGAAACAGTTTCATAAAAATGGAAAAGTTACGTAAAAAATACTGAAATATGAAACATTTTCATCAAAAAATGAATCATATAATATCATTTCATCATATTAAACAATTTCATGAACCAATTTCATTGATTTAACCTTTGAAATCGTCGTTTTGCCTTGAGTTCACAAGTTCACACCAAAAATAAGTTCACAAAAGAAAATCCCTCATTATTGATATTTCATATATATATATATATATATAGAGAGAGAGAGAGAGGGAAGTTCATTTGTAAACACAAAAAGGTTGTAAACTGTGTAAACTCATGGTTGCATATTAAACAACTCCACAAAAGATTTCTCATTGATTTACATATGCAACCATAAGTTTACACGGTTTACAACCTTTTTCGGTTTTACAAATGAACTTCCCTCGTATGTATGTAAATATAGGTATATATAGGGTATATATAGGGGGTGGGTTCAAATGTGAACCACTTTTTCATTGTGAACGTGAGGACAACCGAGAGTGCGCCACGTGGCAATCTGACTTTCGCGGCTTAGCTTTATTCAGTCTGCATAAATCTCGCGGGTTAGCTTCATTCAAGCTTTATTCATACTGCATAAAGCTATTATGCAAACTGAATAAAGCTTGAATAAAACTAACCTGTGCGCTAAGTCGTCCGCGTCAGAGTGCGCCTAAGCTTTATGCAGTATGCAGTATGCATAAAGCTTTGTCGCATGTTTCTCAGATTGCCACGTGGCGTTCTCTCGGCTGTCCTCAAGTTCACAACGAAAAAATGATTCACATTTGAACTTTCTCTCTCTCTCTCTCTATATATATATATATATGTATTAGTGCTTAGAAGGGTTAAAAATGATTTAAGGGGTAAAAAGGTAATTTGTCAACAGATTTTTAATTCCATCCACATACTGATGGAATTAAATTCCCTCACCTAATGAAATGTTTTCTCTTCTCCAAATTCCAACTCTCTCCTTAAAAATTAACCAAACATAATAATTTATGGGAATTGGACTCTTAAAGCATTTCCAATGCAAGGTTCTTATAAGCTAAAAGTGAAGTGGCTTACAAGAACTACCATTGTGAAGAGTTCTTATAAGAACCTCAACTTCTATAGATTTTTAAATAAGAACCGTGGTTCTTATCATGAAAATTGTGAGACGTGACTTTTTCTAGTTTTTTATTTTATTTTATTGACTATGCAATTATTATTTATGTTAAAATAATCATTGAGATCCACAAAGATGAGCTTCTTATAAAAACTACCATTGTGAAGTATTTAAAGAATTATTAATTTGATGAGTTGGAAATGAAGTGGCATCATAAAGTGCATAAAGTGGGTTCTTATTCGTTTAGTAAATTAATCGAGGCTTGGAGATCCATTACAAAGGAGGACTAGCATCCGGTGGTAATCGTGGAAGTGTAGTATGGACTACTCTAGAGGTATTCTCCATTGAATAAGCCAAAGACGAATCTAAGTGAGTCTCAAAGAGAATATGGGATGTTTACTGTATTTCATGATGATGCAAAGAAAATCACTTGTGTATATCCAAATTCTGAAGGTATTAAGAAGAGAATGTATGTGCATGAGGTTAATCTGCTTTCAGATGGAACTTTGAAGATTGTACTGAGTGGACTTAAGAAGAGACTTCAGTTGGATAAGATGACATTCATAGTGATTGAAGCTTCTAAAAGGCATCTGATTAAGTACTTTGTAAAAGAGATTGAAGAAAGATTGAAGGTAAGAGATGATCCGAGGATTACTGAGACGAAGTTCAAACTAAGAAGACAATTTCCAAATTAGTTTTATTTTTCCTTTTGTTTAGTACTTCCTTGTCATAAAAGGGGGAAAGAATGTTAATGCAAAGTTTTATGACAAAGTTGAGGGACTATATATGTAAATTATACTTTCTTAGGGTAAATGTATAAATACCTTTATGCCTTGTATTGTAACATAAAAAGAGTTTACAAAGTGAGATATATGACTCAAGTTTCTCTCTAGATATCACACCATAGATATTCCAATAAGCTCTCTCCTACTAACTATGAACTCCTAACTCCTTATTTATACCCTTGACATGTACATCAACTTACCTTAACTTTGACTATTATGATCTAGCTTTGACTTCATTAATATATTCATTATATGTGATATTGAATACAATATATTTGCACTAACAACTTTTAAAAAAGCACACAAGCAAATCCCTTTTCGACTACAAATCATGCTACAAAGGTATATCGTGATTTGTATTCTTCGTTTAATCATATTGGCAATATGTGAATCCTCTATTTGTGATTGTTTTTCGATGCATTTTTATTTTTTTGTCTAATAATCACCAACATGTACCTCTCTATTGTATGTCGTCTCCATTTACAAGTGTGCCTTTGATCGAAGTTAACCACAATGTGGGATGCACATAAGTTAACCATAATTCAAAAAATAGAGAACCTTAATTCTTA
The DNA here is from genome assembly GCA_030169165.1 of Centaurea solstitialis. Lineage (NCBI taxonomy): Eukaryota > Viridiplantae > Streptophyta > Magnoliopsida > Asterales > Asteraceae > Centaurea > Centaurea solstitialis. The sequence goes on along the minus strand of CM058042.1, from coordinate 25,571,843 downwards.
GGATGTTACCTCACTTTTTAGGTCATCCTTAGTGGTACCACCTTTACCAGATGTCACCTCAGCGCCCAACACCATACCAATTCATCCACACACATACCAATTCCATACAAATCTAATTAATTAATTAAAAAATAAAAGAAAAAGAAAAGAAGAGAGAGAAAGAAGAGAGAGATGGAGAGAGGATGGGGTGGGGTAGGGGTGAGGAGAGAAAATGGCATGGGGGTGTCGGTTGGATTGCTTGCCGGTGTGGTACCGGTCAACCACGGTGGTGTTACCACCGGTACCGGTCACCATACCGAGTCCATACCACCCTGGCTAAGGATGGCCTTATGGTTTTTCCTTTTAGTCATATATAGATATAGATATAGATATAAAAATTGTCGGGGATTAGTCGGGTTTTGGCCGGGACACCCTTCTAATATATATATATATATAGAGGAAAGTTCAAATGTGAACCACTTTTTGGTTGTGAACGTGAGGACAACCGAGAGCGCGACATGTGGCGGATGACTAGGCGTCACGTCGGCTTTGAGTGTGGTCCCCCCCTTTTAATTCAATGCCCTCCCATGAATCGCGCCTAGTCATCCGACGTGGACCTTACGTGGCGCTTAGTCATCCGCCACGTGTCGCGCTCTCGGTTGTCCTCACGTTCACAACCAAAAAGTGGTTCACATTTGAACCCACCCCTATATATATATATATATAGAAGATTCCAGTTTTTTGCAAGTTTTAGGTTTATCCTATTTTAGCATTGTTACACATTGATCCTTAAACCATGACTACCATAGGCGACACATGATTTTGCAATTAGCTATGTCCCACCTCTAATCAGGTGTTTAAGACACATGGGTTAGTGGTAGTCAAATCCTATAAGTCCGAGAATTTAGCTAATTAACAAGCCGAGTAATGTCCCACATCGGACCAAAGTGAACTTGTAGTGTGCTTATAAGGGTCATGTGCTACTTCACTCATTGCCAATTGGTTCTGAGTTGGAACCCCACAAACTTACATGGTATCAGAGCAAGGTTCACCCGTGGTTGGTCAAAAAGCCGCATGGATTCCACGTAACCCAAAGTATCCACGTGTTAGGCTGAAAAGAACGCTACACGTGAGGGGGCGTGTTGAGCAATGTCCCACATCGGACACAAAGTGAACTTGTAGTGTGCTTATAAGGGTCTTGTGCTACTCCACTCATTGTCAATTGGTTTTGAGTTGGAACCCCACAAACTTACAGAATTTAGCTAATTAACAAGCCAACAATAAATGTCTATTTTGACAGATCTTTTAACACCTTCGCTTCTAAGAAACCTAACTTAGAGAAAGCCTTAACTCAATGTATGTATTTCAAGCCTCGACCCACCTTCTTTATCTTCTTTTCCACTCCTTCAGAAAACACCTATGCATTTGGTTTTTTCTTTCATGTTTAGTTGTCAAAATTTGTATTGTTGTGAGGACAACAATGTTGATAGCGCCCTTACCGAGTTCGGGCCTTCCCATGCGCATGCTTGGGGACATTTAAGTGGGGCCATGTTTAGCTCCCAAAATTGTCGGGGATTAGTCGGCCTTTGGCCCGGACACCCTTAAAAAAACAATGTTGATCGATAGACTTAAGCGCCTTGCCCATCATAGACGAAAAGTAAGCGGCTTGCAAACGAGTGTATGACCTTGCATTCCCGCCTAAGGTTGACAACTTCTATTCCAAGGACCGTAATAATTTCTATACAAAAACTACTTATTGACTTTTACATTTTCCAAAAATACCAATGTGGATGTTTTATGAAAAATCCTCCAATTTTTTTTCTTATTATACAAGAAGTTATCTATTGTAATTTTTATGATAAAAAACATTATATAAACCATTATAGGTGAAAGTTCAAATACAAACAACTTTTTCATTGTGAACGTGAGGACAACCTAGAGCGCAACACGTGGCAACAAAATTTCTGACACGCGCGACTTTTCCCGCGACTTGGTGTTATTCAGTCTGAATAACACTGTTATTCAGACTAAATAACACTAAGTCGCGGCTTTTGGTCAAGTCGCGCGTCATGAATTTTCGGCGACTTAGTGTTATTCATACTGAATAACGCTTTATTCAGTCTAAATAAAGCGTTATTTAGTATGAATAACACTAAGTCGCGAAAATTCAGAGTGACACGTAGCGCGTTCTCGGTTGTCCTCACGTTCACAACCAAAAAGTGGTTTGTATTTGAACCCACCCTAACCATTATATAGTTCATGTAGTATTTAATATGTTCAAATATAATGTCTCTAAATTGCATTTCGAACACAATTCAAATAAAACTTTGAATTATAAGAAAACGTGATTTTTTTAAAGAATCATCATGAAAATGATTAAATGAGCAGGTATGTATTTGTTTTTTCAAAGACTCTCACTTTGTTTGGTTCAAAATAGTAAAAGTTAAAGTTGGGTCAAAAGTCAAAGGGAAAATAAGGTTATAAAGTCAAAATTACTAAAGGGCAAAAGAGTCATTATTGAAAGTGTATGTTTAAAAGGTTAAAATTAGAGGAGTTGGTCAAACCCATCCATATAACTAAGACCCAAAGAAAAAGACAAAAAGCACCCCCACTATTTACCTTCACTAAATGCCAACTTTTCCACTTAAATCTCCCCCACGTTGACCCCACCACCCCCAAGGACTCTTTCGTCATTTCCCATCTTCACGGGCCTAATATTTCGAAATTACAAAAACTTCCTCAAAGGATACATCACTTTAATTTAAGAATTATTTAGAACGCTTATTTAGAAAGTAGTTCTCAACAAATATTCAGGAGGTACTTCTCAACAAATGTTGTATTCCTATTTACTTTATCTTTTGAATGGTATCCGGCTTTGCTCCGATTAATTTCGGCAAGGCTTATTGACAACTAAAGCATGCTACCTTGAGTTAATCTAGAAGCGTCTGGATACGAACTTAGGATAGAAGGGTTAACAAGTCACTTTTCTCACAAGTTTTAGCTAGTACAACATAGCCTTGTGGTTTATTCTTATTCTTACTTACTTTAACAGGTAATATTTTCACCACTACTCACTTTACCTGGAAGTTCTCAATTGGTTTATGTCTTTTAGTAAGATTATTGGTCCTTGTCATGTTGATTCAGTAAAATAAGTGACATTTGATAATAGGGCGTAGCCTTTAACCATTTGGTAACCGGCTCCTAAGAGCATCTCCAAGAATATATATAAAATGAAGAAATAAAACTCAAAATCGCCATAAAAAAACTACGTTCTTTAAAAGTAATAACGTTGATTAATATATTATTAAAATATTCTATACATATTATTTCATAGGTTAAATCAATGAAATTGGTTCATTAAATTGTTTAATATGATGAAATTATATTATATGATTCATTTTTTGATGAAAATGTTTCATATTTCGGTATTTTTTACGTAAATTTTCCATTTTTATGAAACTGTTTCATATATTTTTATGAAACCTTTTGATTTCACGTAAAACCATCGAAATATGAAACAATTTCAACAAAAAATATAACATATGATTTAATTTCATCTTATTAAACAATTTCAATAACCAATTTCATCATATAATCGTCTTTTTGACGAAGTTCATAAGTTCACACAAAAATTTGGTTCACAAAAGTAAATCCCTCTATAAATATACTATCAAGACTTAGGATCAGATGAGACCAAGCTGTTACCGTGAGACCGCGTGAGACCAATACCTAACGTATGAAACTTCACAAAAAAACACCGTGAATGTACTTAAAACTCGAATACGCAGACCTAAAATTCACATTCGATGCAAAAAAATATCGAAAACAGGCTAAAAAACGAAACCTTCACAGCTCAAGTTCTGTGAAGGTTACATATATATAATGCGAACCTTCACAAAAAAAACCTGTTGTGAAGGTTTCGTTTTTTAACCTTTTTTTGGAATTCTTTTTTTCAATAGTGTTTTTTAGTATGTTTTAACGATGAATGTTCAATTTTTTTTACCTTCACAAATGTTTTGATGTGAAGTTTCAAGTAAAATATGTTGGTCTCACCGGTCTCACCAAAAAAACTTGGTCTCACCGGAACTTAACCCTAATATCAATATACTTTTTAGTGGAAATATAATTAAAAAAATGTTTCACTCTCAAAGGTTATTATTTTTTTTAAAGTTTTTAAACGATATTATTGCATATTTTCTCTCATTTTTCTTTTCATTCTAGAAAATCCATTGGAAATAGGATGTTCAAGAAAGAACCAAACTCACTTTCTACATACCTCTTTGTTCTCATTGGGTTTGAACATCAGTTGTGTTTTTGGCTATATATGAATTTGTTGAGCTAATTATTAAGGATGTCAACTGGTAGGAGTGAAGTTAATTTGTTATCTATTATTTAGTTTAAAACAGTGATGAAATGAATAATTATCTATTTTATAAATTTGTTATTTATATTCTCATTTGCATTAGAATAAAGGGTAACAAAATGGATAATAATTGGTAAAAAAAAAATTTATTTTGAACTATAAGCGATAATGTAATATTATTAAACATCAAACATATATGTAAAAAATAAATTCATAAATTCATAAATATAGTAAATATTTTATGTCTAGTTTTTTATAGTGAACGTTTTAATATTAATTTAAATATAACTATAATGTATTGTTTTAAAAACAATATGAAAATGTAAAACAACTTTTTTTCATTGTATTTATTTTTATTTCCTCATCTTGTTCTCATTTAATGGTATTGAACTCTTCTGACTAAAGAAATATAAAAAGTAAATTAAATTGCATATTAATATATGACATATATGATAGCATAAAAATATTAATATGTAATATATATTTATCTATGTATATACTATGTGTTTATATATATATGGAGGTTCATTTGCAAACTACTAAAAAGGTGTAAACCGTGTAAAGTGTAAACTAATTATAGCCATTGTAACCTTTTTTCCCTTATCTACAGTAGAAACTCGATTAATTAATACTCGATTATTTAATAAACTCTCTCAGATAATATATTTTTTGCCGGTCCTGACTCGGGGATAGGGTGCTAAATTAATAATTCGCTAAAATTATAAGATAATACATTTTTGATAATTTCTTTAGACCCCATATAAAATATAAATTAATAATTCCTTATATATAGCATATTACATGAATGATTTATGAAGGTTTCCTGAAAAATGACTCAATTGTCTTTTGTTTTTTGTTGAAATCAATTTCCCCTTGAATCTCGTCTCTAATTTTCCTTAATATGGTAAGAACTTCTGGTGTTGTTTTCTCATACCTCAACAAGAAATTGTTCAATGTGATTGCCGCTTTAATAGCTTCGTTTCGCGAAGGGGCTCCATTGTAGAACTTCCATCATCTTCTTCATCGATATCATCTTTATTAATTCCAATAACACTTTCAATAATTTTTTCATCAGTCAACAACTGTGCAACTACATTTTCTTCTGGGTAAGTCGGAAGAAAATTGGGTCGTTCATTTGATATACATGCATTGTATACAATAATTAAGTGGAAGCTTGAAAGGTGTTTGTACACTAAGTATTCTATTATAAATTAATAAAATATTAATTAATATATAAATTAATAATTATTAATTTATCGATTAATTAATAACTCTTTTAATTAATAAATTTTGGCGGTCCCAAGTTTATTATTTTATAGAATTTCTACTGTATTTATGAACGTATAAAAAGCCAAGTAGAAAACATTCATGAAGCTAATGACACTTCATGTTAATATAGGTGATTCTTTTATGCCTTGCACTTACATATGTATTTTTCCAAAAGAATCACTAAAACGGACTTTTTAGCCTTTCCACACATGCAAGTCTAAGCACATACCTTGCGATGTAACTACCATGTTCTTCAATTTCTATTAATAAGCATTACACATTGAATTCAACCTTTAATATTGTATTAAAGGAAAATTGGGTAAGTGATCAACTAAATTATTATGACTTTTAACAAACTCTATGGATATTACCTCATGCATAAGGCTAGTCGCACCGGCAGGTTGGCTTCACAGCGGGTTGGAGAGAAGGAACCCGGCGGGTTCATTAGCTTGGGTGCGCCACTCCTTGAAGCCGGCGGGTTGGAGTCCAAGCGGGTTGGGAGAGCCGTTGTCAAACGCTCTCTCAACGGTAAAATCAAATATTTTTTTTTTTTACTTTTTTTTTTCAATTTTTACTCCTATAAATACTCATTTAACCCAACTTCATTTTTCACACAAACAACCTTCAATTCTTCAACTTTTTTTCACACAAACAACCTCCAATTCTTCAAACCTCCCACTCTTCAAACGATGAATCCAAACGATCGAAACCTCGGATCTTCATCACGGCGCGCGAAATGTAAACGTCGGGCGGAACCCGAGACCCCTTCGAAGCCCTCTTTCAAAGTCGACGTTACGCACACCGGGTTCCCTCCACAATATCCACCCGATTACGATGTCGAATTTTCGCCCAAAGGTTTTTCTATCACAATTAGTCATCCTCAAGCTCCTCAACCCGGGAGCTCTTCACTACCCAATCAACCCGGGAGCTCTTCACTACCCGATTATCAATCGCTTCCTTCGTGGACTAATCCATTTTTTCCTCCTCCTTATCAACCACAATTTGTACCCGGTTACCAACCCAATTACCAACCCGTAAAAGAGGAAGACACTTCCGATGAGGAAGAACCTTCACCAACGACCCAAGAAGAGGAAGACATTAAGTTTTACACCACCCCGCACTACCATCTCCGGGGTAAAAAGCTCTTCGATACTTTGAAACGAAAAGAGGAGATCAAAGCCAAATATGGCTTGTAATTTTTAGTTTATTTAATGTTTTAGTTTATTCTATTTAATTATGTAATGTTTAATTTTAATTTTTAGTTAATTTAATTATGTAATTTTAATTTTTAGTTAATTAATTATTAATCTTATTATTAATTAATTAATTACATGTTTTATTTAATTAATGTTATTTAATTAAATGAAATAAATAAAATAAATTGAAAAGTGAGAGGGTTGGGAGGGTTGGGTGTGTGTTGTAGAGGGTTATGGGAGGGTAAAGAGAGGGTTGACCAAAAGCTGATGTGGAAGCTGATGTGGCAGTCAAAAAGTGAGTGGGTTGAGAGGGTTGGAGAGTATGGGTGTGTGTAGCCTAATTAATATTCTAACCATCTTGTCTTATTCCCAAGTGCCTTGAATTTCCATTACAAACTTGGCTATATGCCTTGGCCAAGGTTGCAATACTATCACAAAAAATACAAGTTGGTGATATCGGTTTTCGCCACAAGGGAATCTCGTAAACTAGATTCCTTAACTACTCTGTCTCTTTACTGGTTATCGCCAAGGCTAGAAATTTAAATGTCATGATGGAATTGTGATGCAATTTTGCTTCTTGGAGGCTCAAGAGATGGCACCCTAAGTAAAATGGCCATCCACTAGTAGAAGAATGATCTTCTATATTTGGATATCCAACTCGCACCCCTTATGGCCTTCAATCATTTAATACAACTTAATATACATTATACCATAATTCATGGTTCTCTTGAATTATTTGAATACTCTTTATACCGCTTGCTAATGGTGAGCACTTGGTACTAATAAACCTATTCAACTTCCAACTTCCAACCTCCAAGGGGATTTACCCTTAAGATTCCACTAGATGCACCACCCTTTGACCCCTCGCCTTATGGAGATCTCGATGGTGTGCACTCTACAATCTACACCTTCTAACTCACGTATGTTTAGCTTATCACTTTAGCCGATCTTAAGTAAATCACAATTATACCAAAATGTTTGATAAACTAAAATTACCAACATTGACCAAAACTCTTTTGTGATTTTGTGATATAGAATACCTATCATTTATCCAGATGAAGAGAAATAAATATTGGGTTTCCATTAGGTTATTAATCGGAGATGCAAAACTTACAAATGTCAATGTCTTTTGGGTTCCAGATCACGTATATGTCTCAAGTTTCCTCATGATAATTGTTTTCATCGACAAGATGGGGGCGATGAGGTGGATGAAGACCTTGGAGTTCACTGTGGTTTTGGCCAGAAGAAATGAAGGGAAAGGGCCCAAATGGAAAGTCGGGAGGAGACATAGGACTTGAATAGAGGTGGGGGGATAGATGAGATCGACAAGAGTGGTTTCATTTAGCTACTAGAGTGGGGAGACGGCATCGAGATGTGTTTACTGAAGGGTGAGGGACTATGGCAATGGAGTTCAACAGTAGTTGCGAAGGATTGTCGGAGATTTAGTGGACGGCTGTGATGCAGTTTGTCGGTGGTTATGACGGGAAGAGATGGATGAGAAGGCAACAAGGATGTGCAAAACTCGATTAGGGATTTTAACTTATACATCTACATAAAAAATTTGAAGTTACGGTTGTAAAGTAGGAGGGTAAGTAGGGGTGAGCATTGGACCCGAACCGGTCAGAACCCGGTTTGGAACCAGAGCCAGAAATGGCCGATTCTTAGGACCGAGAACCGAACCGTATAGATATCACCGATTCCGGTCCCGATGTTGGTCCCGGTCCTGATTTTTCGGTCAAAAACCCGGTTGGAACCATGTATATATATTTTTTAGTGTGATATTTCATGATAGGTCAAAAATATATTTTATTATCTTATTACTATTATTTTTACTTATTTAAATTTACGAAAAGTTGACAACCATAAATACATAATATATATACAATATATATATATATATATATATATGAGATGTAGAGATTTATACAAGAACGATAACTATGTATATAGTTAGTATGGTGATGGTCGATGATTTTTTTTGGCCGTTTTTGATGGATTTTTTAATGGCTGATGATATTTTTAGGTGTTCTTTGTCGGACTTATTGAATAACATAGTTAGATCCAGTTCTAAAGGATCAAACCCATGGGACTTAAGGAATAATATAAAAAAAGAGAGGGAAAAATATTCAGGTATGAAAAAAAATATTTTGTTTTGGTTCAACATGTAGTCCCATATAAAAAAAGAAATACATTGTTTCTAGTTATAGTAAGAACACTACATTATTTCCTAAACTTCCGGGCCGGTCCCGGTTTTTTACCCGCATATTCGGCATCAAACCTGGGTTAGAACCAGAACCGAAAAATGGCCGATTTTTAGGACCGAGAATTGGACCGTATAGGTAATACCGGTTCCGGTGTTGGTGTCGGTTCCGGTTCGATTTCGGTTCGGGCGAGTTTTTACGGTCCCAATAATCACCCATAGGGGTGAGCATGGTACGGAAACCGAACCGAACCGAAACTGATAGGACTGAAACCGAAAATGTGTAAATCTTCAAACCGAAAACCGAACCAAATATGTATATACGGTTTCGGTTTGGTCTCGGTTTCGGTCCGGTTTTTCAGTCCTAAAACCGAATTAGGACCGAATTGAAAGTCATTTTTTATTAATCAGGACCAAATTAAACAAAACTCAAAACCATCAACTCGATCAAGTATAACTCAAATTGGACACCAAAAAAGTAGATAAAAGTATGTAAATCCACACATAAAGTGATAATACAAACAAAGTGTAGCGATAAAACATGTAAACACAATTACATTATGTTCACAAAAAAATATAGCCATGAATCGGTCCTTCAATGAAGTTCGATCTCCTTCGACCGTGTCTTATTTTGTTAGGGATTTGATTAGTGGCCTTTGAAAGCTAAAAAAAGATTGGCTGTCTTTTGAGTTACCGCTTCGGTCCGTTAAAAAACCGAAACCAATTGGACTGAAACCGATAAGAGCAAAGTTAGAAAACAAAAAACCGAACCAAAAATTATATATGGTATTGGTTCGGTTTGATTTTGATTGGTTTTCGGTTTGGTTCGGTTTTATTGGTCTAAATGCTCACCCTTGATATAAAGTATGATTTTTTATAAACCACAAAGCTCCTATCTCTTAATTTACTATTTTAGAAAATGTTAATCAAAGAGACAAGGTCCATAACAAATATTAAATGTAGTACAAGGGCCATGCTTGTCATTCTCATCATAACACAAGGACCAAATCCTTAATCCACTATTCTACAAAACTAAAGAAAAAAACATAAAATTAAAAAGTCTTCACTCTTCCACCCTTCTTCCCTTCTTTTCTTCCTTTTTTATTTATTTTTAACTTTGTCATGAGCCCGCAAAAACATTACAAAAAACACACAAAAACAGAATAAAAAATAACACCATCACCACCATCACCACTACCACCACTTTCTCTCTCTAAAAAACACCACTTTCTCTCTCTAAAATCACACACAGAGAAAGGAGGAAATCCATGGCAAACTAGTAGGGCAAAAAACATTGAACTGTTGTTGAATCAAATGTGATGGGAAGTGGATTCTCGCAGTGCTTCAATCCCGACGCAGCAGCAGCCACCAAACGCCGCCGTGAGCAGCCGGACCTCATTTTCACGCCTACCGACGAGCCACTAGACGAAACCCTAGGTCACTCCTTTTGCTACGTCCGTTCTTCAGCTCGATTCCTATCGCCTACTCACTCCGATCGCTTCGTTTCTCCTTCTCAATCGCTGCGCTTCTCGCCGTCGCACGAATCGTCGGCGGCCAGGTCACGGCAGCAGCGGCGGCGGCGGTGGTGGAGAGCGGCGGATTCAAGACGATTTCCGGTGCCTCGGTAAGTGCTAACACTTCGACTCCCCGAACTGTCCTTCAGCTAGAGAATATTTACGATGATGCCACTGACTCTGTTGGTGTTGGTGGTGGTGGTGGGGTTAAGTCTAGTATAGTCAATGGCTTTGAAAGTACGTCGTCGTTTAGTGCCCTACCTCTCCAGCCGCTGCCTAGGGGAGATGCTGGAACCGCATCGTCTGGTCCTATGGAGAGGGCGTTTTTTATGTCTGGTCCGATCGAGCGTGGGGCCCTGTCTGGTCCCTTGGATTCGAACATCGGTGGTGGTGGTTCGGATAGTAATCGGGTTCCTTTCTCGGCTCCGTTGAATGGTGGTATGTATGTGAAAAAGAAGAGAAAGAAGGGGATTCCGGGGATCCGGAAGGCGTTTCATCGGAACTTCCCTCCGCCTTGGGTGGTTCCGGTGAGGAACTTTGTCGGCAGCCGGAAGGAAAACCAAAACCAGAACCAAAACCCGGTGGGGAATAGGAGTGGGCGAGAGGAGTTGGATATGAAGACGGAGAGTGATGTCCAGTGGGCTCTCGGGAAGGCAGGGGAGGATCGAGTACATGTGGTCGTGTCGGAAGAGCATGGGTGGTTGTTTGTTGGGATTTACGATGGATTCAACGGTCCTGATGCTCCTGAGTTCTTGATGGGTAATTTATATAAAGCTACGTATAAAGAGCTTGAGGGTTTGTTTTGGGATTCTGAGGAAGCGGCTTTGGCTCAATCTTGTCAACAGGAGGAAGAAGAAGCACCAAAAGCTGTCACATCGGATTCAGACAATGCAGCAAGCACAGACCCTGGGGCGTCCCTGAAGAAGGTTACGTTTCAATCAGGAAGGGAAACCGAGACTAGGAGGAAGAGACTATGGGAATACCTTGCCCAGGAAGAACCCGAAGATGGTCTTGATCTTTCTGGCTCAGAAAGATTTGCCTTTTCAGTGGACGATGCACTTAATATAAGCAAAACCACCGCTGGAGTTAGCAAGAGGTCGCTGCTGCTGTCCAAGTTGAGAAATGGGTTCACTAAGCATAAGGAGGGTGGGAGATTGTTTGCTTGGAGGTTCGGGCTGGATGCCAAAGAGGAGAAGGAAGTAGAAAACCGAATAGAGGAGAGAAATAATAATGCTGGTAGAACTGGTAGGCTGAAGAAAGTTGGTCCCGTAGATCATGAATTGGTTTTGAGAGCCATGTCAAGGGCTTTGGAAGTAACCGAACTTGCATATCTGGACATGACTGACAAGGTTATGGATCAGTATCCGGAACTTGCACTCATGGGTTCCTGCTTACTGGTTGCGTTGATGAGAGATGAGGATGTGTACGTGATGAATTTAGGAGATAGTCGGGCTATTGTTGCACAACAGGAAGAAGTTGGTTCATCTGGGACAGGGGATAGTGTGGCCGTTGTAGAGGACATAGTCGAATCAAAAGATGCTCCTGAAAAGAGGAATGATAATGTAAACGATGTTCCTGCTCATGATATGAGGTTGATGGCATTGCAACTATCTACTGATCACAGCACGAGCATAGAAGAAGTAAGTTATCGTATTCTCTCTTGACCTTACAACTTAACTGTTGGAAGTCTGTAGAGATGTTGTCTCTCCTTCAATAGTAACCTAACATGTGGTACATTACTTCTATGATGGTTCTTTTTTAAGTGAAACTGATAAAAAATGCTTATATCCATCCACCAATTAAAAAAAGTTAAGGTGTTTTGAACATTTTAAACTAGCCTATTTAGTATCATTATTAGACCTTTATCATGATAGTTACAGCATACTGCTCTTCAGTGCTGAACTGTGTTTCTATTTTCTTATACATATATAGATGGTATCTTTCCTCTTTTCTCATCTCATTGTTATTTAGAGCAAGGTTGTTTGAAGACCTTTCCAGGTATATAACATAGGACTTGGCTGTTTATATCTTACAATTTGGAATTCTGTATAATCATTTAAATAAGTTTGAAGCTTTTTATGGTGGTCATATTGTAAAAGTGAAACAAAGGGACTTGATATATTCTTTGCTCAGTATCAATAGTTTTTGATTCTTTTTTGAACAGACAAGGAAAGAATAACATTGACCAAATTGCGCTCATCATTCTTTTGAAGCCACCTTTTTGTTAAACTTATCTAAGAGAATAGATAATTTGAGAAAGCTTTCATGTGACAGCTTTCTTTTGATGAATAGACATAATGTAAAGTGGTATTAGATACATTTTTTTTATTTGATGCTTGCTTCTTACATGGATTTTGTTGGTCATTCTTCCTGACCTTCATAACATAACAGAAACTATGGTTTCACCTTGCAATTACTTTTTTCATTGTTAGTTTGGCCTACATCACTTCAAAATTTTCTGATTCCATTTCTTCTGTCAGCCTTCCCAACAAGCAATAGCACTTTTGCTACTCCCATCAGAAGCTAGTTGTATGGACATAAAGGTGTCTTCAAATTTGCTTCTTGTGAGGCAGTTTGCTAGAAATTCATTTCTTGTGTGACTAACTTTTATTTATTTACTTAACTTTCTTTCTGCTGTTGACCCATTTGCCTTCCAGAAATGCGAGGTTTAGTTTTAAGTCACGGTCTATCATATTCATGCAATTGGGTATCTTGGAACCCATGAACTTTTGTCTACATTCTGTGTTAGCGTCCTTCAAAAGAGATTTAATTTTTCTAGTTGGAACAAAAGCAGAGGAAGTTAAGGTTGTAATTCATCGAACTTTAGCGATATTCTTTAAAGGATTCGGTTCAGATGTAGGATACCTATTCAGAAGTTTTCGCAACTCAATCATAGATGATGGAATGATCAAAGATCTGACCTTCATCCCAGCATTTTAGGCTTTTAGCCAGCTTTACTACCACCAGAAACCGGGATAAGGGAAAATCCACATTCCATTTGCAGGATTTGATTTGCATCAACCTTTCTGCATTTGCACTAACCCACTCATTGTTGTGGATACATCCTTTTGATGGAACATATATCTACAGACAAACCAAAATATACATGGGAATTTCTTTGTGTAAGAACATCTGCTTGAAAGACTTCCCCCTTATCTTGTGGGATCCTTTGCGTCAGTGTATTAAAGAGGCAGTTATATGCTAAGGAGATATCTTATGCAACTTAAATGTTTTTTTTATACAAGCAATTGGCCAATTAGCAACCAGCATTTCATATTTCTCTTTCATCCTAAGTTCATGTCATGGTAACAGCCTGTAAATCAGATTAGCTTCTCTGCCCCCCTTTGTTGGAAGTATACTTATGGTGCTTTCATTTGTAGTTTTTGTTGTACAATTCTTCGTTTCACTTGACTGTTTGTATTTGCTCCACCCCACTTGGCTTTGTTGCTGGCTTTGTAAAATTTGGATGGAATTGGTGTTCCATTCTTCATGGTGTTAACAATTTACATGCATGCATGGTAGATAAGTGGCCTATGATATAAGCTCCAAGAATCCCTGTCCTGAAACTGCTGTATGGAAGGGCACATAAATAAAAATCAGTGCATTAATTATCCACGATCAAAGTACGCATCTGAAAGGTAAACATGAAAGGCCAACAAAATGCTGAAGCAAGCCAAGATAATTCAGGCTAACAATTGCCCTAAAACTTGTTTCTTGATAAGTTGAATGGTAGACATGAATTCTGAGCATCTAGTTATTTGCCTGATTGATTCACATATAAGCATGGTAGTGAGGACGCAAACCACATAGCATTCTTGCCTAGATACCTTGTTTGGTATTATCATTGTCAAGTACTTTAAACCTTGAGTATTTTGTCTCTAATATATCGCCCTAAATTTACAAGTTCCTTAAATCACTTAATCTTTTTACTATTGCAGGAAGTTACAAGAATCAAGAATGAGCATCCAGATGACAAGCAATGTATTGTCAATGGTAGGGTAAAAGGCCGTCTTAAGGTCACTCGTGCATTTGGGGCTGGATTTCTCAAACAGGTTAGTTGATTTGAACAATCAGCTATCATTGTGGTTAAATTACATCTTGCTTACGCTATGCATAGTTATGGTCCCTTTTTTGAAATCTCATTAGAGTTGTTTCACTGCTTTGTATAACTATGCTTATGATAAGGTTGAACCTGTCAGAATACATTGATATTATGAATTTCCGATAAAAAAGTTTCAATCTTCCAGGCATCCTATGCATAGCTGTTACTTCTGAATCTTATGATCAGTAGCTATTTCCTTGATTTTGATGAAACTTTGGTTCTTCACATCTATTTAATGCTTAAAGCATATTTAGAGGAAATACACAGAAAACCCAATTAGGTTAGCTCAAATGGCAATAAGACTTGGGCCTTTGGGGGTTCTCCTTAGAGGTCACCAGTTTGAGTCTTGAATGGCAACTGGGGATTTTCCCTACTGTTCTTTAGGTCCCTGTGTTTAGTCATGGTTAAAAAAAAGTTTGGGTGACACAAAATTCACATTTTTTAAAGTTATTTAGGCCAATGTAAAACTCAAATATTGCATTAAAGATATGTAAAATGTTAAGAATGATTGGTTGCATCTTCCAATTTGCTTGCATGCATCACTGCAATTAATATTAAATTTCATGAGTATGCTCAGTGATCACTCATCAAATGTATGATCTGCATAAATTTAGAAGTTTTAGTTGACTGAATATACAACTATAAACGTGATCTGTTCGGTAGATGCTGAATTATTTGGTACATAATGATTAAGTGGTTGTAATGATTAAGAGGCTCTGTATACTTAAGTGCAAAATGAAAAATGCATATTTGGTAAGTCTTCTGGATGATATAAAATTATCATTCTACTCTCTTTAACCCGTATATCACTAGACAAATATAAATTATAAAACACACACACACACACACACATATATATATATATTAACACATTTCCTAGCAAATCTAATGTTCTAAGCTACAAAATTGAAAACACAAAAAATGCTTCATTTGAACCTCAGATAACTCATGCACACATCCCGACACGAAGTTGAGCTTCATTAATTTATAGATGAATTACATGAGCCTTCCATTGCATCACAAGTACAGTGACAATCAATCAAGATTGCCCAAAAGACAATCAATCAAGATTGCCACCGTCCTTTTCCTGTTCCCTTATCTTTCACAAAATCTTCTATTCCCCTTTTTCTCTTGGTGCCTCTAGTATTCCCCTTTCTTCATACCCTCTTGCAAACCCTTAAAGAGCTTCCCCCTCTTGATTTTATACTGATCTGAAAAAATTATTGTTTCCATCTCCAATCAAACATCATAAATGTAGATACCCTTCTTTACTAATAGTCTAATACTCTTCTTTACGACACCCTTTTGTGGTCTCTTCTTTACCAAACACGCTACACCTCTGAGCGATTCAGACATCATCTCTGAATGGCATAATTCAGAGCCAAACAAACAACCCCTAAGCTTCAACGTTCGAGTCATCTGTACACGCACTCACACATTGAAGCTCTACAGACGTGCCTTAACCAAATATGACAATTTTGGTTATTGGAAGACTCATAATCCATTGCCTTCTCGTTAAGAAAGCTGAGTGGGTACCATATAAACTTTCTAGAAGGTTCATATGGACAACAGCTGTTTCAGCTATAATATTGAGTTTCTGAGTCTCATATGATTCAAATAAAAAGGTCTTTACACCATTTTAAGATAGTAAAGACCACAAACTTCATGTGCAAGTCTAGAAGAACTTAGTCTATGTTTTTATGAAACTTTATTTCAACAGGGATTTCATCAAAACCACCTGCTTCTGTGTCAAAAAGCTAAAGGCTCATCCTTGTTTATGGTAAACCAAATGTGAAATTGTGGTACTGTCAAACATAATGCATCACCATCTTCTGTTGGGGTGTTAAGTGCTTTTATTTTATGCACCATGAGCTCATGTTAAATTGTAAAGCATAATCATACAGATACATGTATACCATATTATCCTTATCATCTCCTTATGCTGTATGCTAATGCTTGCATTCATGATTTCATGTTGCTGTTTTCGTTTTCCATTCTACACCTTCTCATATCCTACGTATTAGTTTTAGTTCCATCGTCAATGTTTGGCACTCCTGAGCTATTCATCTTCAGTTTCCTGACTTCTTTGACCATCTGCTGAAGGAGTCTGCTTATAACGTTGCATATTTATAATCTACAATTCTGATTGAATAAAAGAGACAAAAGCTATTACGGATTTAGAAGCAGTAAAATGTTGCATTGGCTTGTTGAACATTTTAGGGGGTCAATAATACTTGCAAAATTTGGTGGTAGAAATATCCTTATTAATTGTTTGCTTGCCTTATCTTCCTACTCTTGTGGTCATCTAGATACATAACCTTGCAGCCTTTGGGTTTCTAAGGTTGTTACCTCTAAATGTTAATTTCACCATCTCTTCTACTATCAAATAAGCACATGCATTAGTTTTTAAAAATTTGCTGAAAGCGTGGAGGGTTTTAATAATGATCAAATTGTTTGTTTACTTATATTTTGCATTGCATATTTATTCTTCTAAAGGTCGATGTAGTTATTCTGGTCCGTAAAGCATATGAATTTATCTGATATATGTTGCTATGTGAATGGTTCAGCCAAAATGGAATGACCCGTTACTGGAGATGTTCCGCAATGAGTATATCGGTACTGCACCGTACGTATCTTGTCAACCTTCACTCCGGCACCATCATCTCTGTCCTAGAGACCAATTTTTAGTTCTTTCATCCGATGGTTTGTACCAGTACTTTAGCAATCAGGAAGTGGTTTCTCATGTAGAGAATTTCATGGAGAAGTTTCCCGATGGTGACCCTGCTCAGCACCTTATAGAAGAGCTTCTCTTACGTGCAGCTAAGAAAGCTGGTAATTTCCCATGCCTTTGATATTGTTTTTGCTGTTAAAAATAATCATGAAAAAGCTTTTGTCTTACACTGGCTTAAACTCTAGACTAGCCAAAATCCATACTTGCCTGACTTTACCAAGTGAATAGTATGACCTGTTATACTTTAGTTATAATTTGTTGAGGTTCTTTAAATATTTTACTTATTCTAGAGATTTAGGGTTTGAGGTGATTAAGGGACAAGGCGTGAATAATCTATAAAACATGGCTTGTAAAGTTGTAGCTTGAGGAACAAAACCAGAAAGGAAATCCTTCTAATAGCTAGAAGATGTTTGGTCATTTGGTTTAACATACATATAGACCTTTTAATAGCTGACTAGGCTAGATTTTGTGCAAATATTCTAGATCCTATACCACCACCATTGGCTAGTCAAACAGTTGAGTGAGGAGGATGTAATTATGTAATGAATGATAAAACATTCCTATTCACGAAACCATCAGAATCAACAATCTAGGATGAGGGCATGCAAAATGATGGGGAAAGATATACTTTCTATATTAGTAATATAGAAAGTAATATAGGCTTCTTCAATCTTCCTGATTTATATGCTTCTATTTTCATTATATAATGATCTAAAGAAGGCTGGCTGGGCGGACAGACATAACTAAAAAAATAACATAAAGAATACCATATTTAATGGATATGTAAATACCAATGTACCAAAACCTCTCAACCAAAAGTAAGGGTTTGTTTACAAGCTCCTTTGACTTTTATATAAATATCCAATCAAAGTTGTATCTATTACTTATGAATGGCACTGACCCAGAACCCCATTTGATGATAGATCAACATGGTGGAATTTACTGACTTCATTTTAATACCATCTGGAATCCCCTTTCTAAAACATGAATGCCGCGTATTGGTTCTAGATGTGAAGCTGATTGATCACTTTCGCATCTACGACTATTCTTGGCATATTCATACATATTCATCTGCAGTTGGATTACTTGATAATAATATTTCGTTGCTTTTGTTACGGTTGGTTAAGATGGAAGTTTTGTATCAGGGATGGATTTGCATGAGTTGCTGGACATCCCACAAGGTGACCGTAGGAAGTACCATGATGATGTTACGGTCATGGTCATTTCCCTAGAAGGGCGGATATGGAAATCATCAGGAAAATACCTGTGAAGAAACAAACCGTAACTATATACATCCATCCATCCATCCATCCATTTATACAACACTAGTTTAGCCTCTTGATCAGTGAGGCAAGGCTTTGCATTTGCAAGCAGAGTATATAAACGGGTCTGCAAACATCGCTTCATTCGCTAGGCTCGCAAAGAAAATCAACCTCATATGGTAATGTGCGGAGAACCTGTGAAATTTGATCGGAGACTCAGGATGACCTTTTGGTTGATGATGGAGAAAAGAGGAAGTTGGAAAACAAAAGATGGGGGTAAAGAATGGACATAATATTTCATTTAATGTTTTCTTTTAGTTTTTTTGTTGTTGTTGTTGTTATGGTAGATGGAAAATGTTGTTTTATTGGATTGGTTGGTGATAAAATGTTGAAAGAAAGAAAAGTAAGAAGAGGGAGGGAGGGAGGGAGGAAGGTATGGTTGGTTGGTGTTTTTTGGGGGGAAGTTTTTAGTTGGAAGATATGTAATTTTGATGGTGGGGTTTCCACCAATGAGGTTTACAGAAACTCTGTTTGCCCAAACATATGCTTCTATTTCTAGTTCTTGTGGAGGAGGATATACACATGCATCATGCTGGCATTTTTGTGTGTGTGTGTGTGTGTTTATGGTCAAGTACTTTGTTTCCAAAAAAGAAAAATGTTAACTTTGAAGGTAAATTTTATAAAATGGATCAATTGTTTGTTTTTTTTTTTTTTAAATTATGATTGGAAATCCTTTCTTTTGGAATAAATTGTCAAAGGATTATCTTAAAGAACCAATTTTAATTTTGAAGAACCAAATGAAATCGATTTTCTCTAGTCTCTATTTTGAGAGCATAAATATTGCTAATGGGGGGTTGTTTGATTAAGTTTTGATAGTGTTGCATTTACCTATGTGAGAAGTGCTATTTAAATAACAAGTGTGAGAAATATTTTTAAATCATTGATTATTTTTAATTAAATGTTCTCTCATGAATTGCGGCTTAAAAGGGAATTGATTTGGTGTATCTCATCATAATTTTCTTTTATTTCTCATTGAACGTTGATAAGTACTTCTCAAGTTTTCTACCATATTTGGCACTTATCGGAACCTAGCCCAATAACACCCAAGTAGAAATAGATATTCCATGTAAAAGATATTGATTGCCAGGCTTACTGCATTGCAACTGGCTGTCAAGATGTCCTTACTTACACGTGTTGCATATGTAATATTTTAAGTTGTCCATCTTGGTCTAGGCCTGTAGCATTTTGTAAAATCGAAGATTAGAGGAAGAGAAGTTAGAAAGACACCGAGGCGGTTCGGTGAGACATCTAGCCAAATGAAGACCAGTGATCGGAATCACAAAGTTCAAAAGTTTGACCAATATTCACTCACAAACTTAGTTAATGTGAAGACTTATTGATCAAACTTCATTCTCAAATTTTCATCATCCCATGTATTGGTGTTGGAATATTAGCTTGCTTTATTAACACCCCGTCCCCCCTCCCCCTTTTTCCCCCAAAAATATAAATCAACTCGAGATAATTCAACATATACTCGATACAAAATTTGGACAACTGAAATCTTTTGGGTTGATATCGGGTTAGGTACAAAGTAACCCGACCAACCAATAACTTGATAAAAGTTTTAGCTTTTCTTTAAAATTATTTGTATTTTGATTTATTATGTATAAGTTACCCAAAACAACTGGATAATAAAGTATAAATGGAACTTATAAGATGACATCATTGAAAATTTATATGAAATACCTAAATATTCGATGCACATGTATATTATTTTGAATGATTGATCGTAGTTCAAATAAAGGTATCTTTATTTTTATGTTCTCAATGTTGTTTTTATTTGTTTAAACACAACCCGATAAAACCGACCAACCCGAACGAGTTGGGTTGGGTTGAAAATTTCAGGCCGCATATGGGCCAATATCAGGCTAGGTTATTCAAATGTCTTTAAGCTGATCAACCCAACCCATAAACACCCTAATCTCTAATCAGATCTTACTCTATGACTTGTGATATTGTGAATTGAATTTTGGAATGGGAAAACCATTAATAATAAGTAAAAAGGCAGAAAATGCCTTTAATTTGACGGAATATTTATAGTGCATTTTGATTGTTGAAAATTTTTCAATTTTTCGAGAAAATCTTTTGAGGAAAATGAAAATTTAGCATGTTTGGTTCATTTAATTTTTAAAAGCTTTTCAAGAAAATAAAAATTTCTTTGTATTTTTCTAAAATTTCTAAAATTCAAGTATGTAAATTAATAAACTAATTTTAGTATTTTTCTAAAATTTTCTAAATGCGTTTTCTAATTTTCTAAAATGGAAAATAAAAACTCCACCATTTCGATCCATTTCTTAAAATTTTCATAAACAGCTGAAATGAAAACTCAACTCCATTATGTGAAAAAATTTCAGAAATAAATCAGTTTTTCATAACTTAACACACCTTTAACGAACGTAAAAATCATGAACCACTTTCAAATTTTTTTGTAAACCAAAACAACCATGTTGTAATCTTGAAACTTTGGACAAAGAGGTGTTATTTAGAGGTATAAACGAGCCGAGCTTTGGCTTGACTAAGATCGAGCTTCACTTGTATAATTTAATCAAGCCTTATGTGTGAAGTTCGAGCTCGTTATGGATTTGGCAAGCTCGGACTTGGCACGAGCTCGACTCGTTTACCTATAAATCAATACTTATGTTTTTTTTTTTGTTTTTTTATTATTTACTATTTCTTTTTAATTATTTTAATGATTATTATTTTAATATAATTTATTTTATTAATTGAGATTCGTTTAGGCTCGATTAGGCTCGTGAGCTTAATCGATAAAGGCTCGAGCTCGATCTTGTTTTATTAAACGAGCTTAAAATGTAGCTTCAGCTTAACTCGAACTTATTAACCGAATCAATCGAGTCTAACAAGTAGCTCACGAGCAGCTTTGCTCACTCATAGGAATCAAACTTATAGTTGACTTGGATATAAAAGTTGTACCTAAAAGCTAAAATAAACTCACGGACGTTAATAGTTTACATAAGCGCGTTTATTTTATATGATGGTTACCGTGTTCTTTTGGCGGGAATAAACGGTTCGTGGCCTTCTGGGCCCATTTTATGTTTAGATTCACCCTTCACTATTCAAACTTTCGGTTCTTTTATTGGCTTCTTTTTCAATTTCCATTTTATTATAATGTTTGGCATCATTAATAAAATAGTTGTTATTTCCAAAATTCTAAAATTGTAGTTTAGTTTTGGTTTAAATCCAAGCAGTTATAAATTAAACTGTAAAGCAAAATACATTATTGGTTTACTAAATTTGATGAATAACTTTGTTAGATGCCTTCTCTAAAAAAATTAATCGTCTTCACTTTTTTAATTAAAATTTTGTTTAAAGGAGCTTTCCTTACCTTTTCTTATATATCTATTCTATTTCTAAATTTATTCTTTTTTCAAAATAGATACAACTACAAACTTAAAATTTAGTAAGCATTTGTTTACTCAAAATTACATATAAAAACCATGGTTCTAATTAAGTGGTTATGGCGTGTTATGACGTCAAGGTTTTAGTTCGGACCCATGTTATGGCTCCATTTTAAGGCTTGACTTGCATGTAACGCGTTATGCTCCATTTTAGTGATACGAAGTTACAAACCCAAAAATCAAACCCCAAATTCAACGAACTAAAAAAAAGTAGAGCTCAAATTACATCAATGGTTGTAGCTAATTATAGAGCCACCACAATGATTTCAGGAGGTTTCTTCAGGGTTTTTTATTGAGGTGTTTTACTTAGGTTTAAATTTTGTTCTAGGCATTCTTAAATTACTTTGTAGAGAAGAAGATGATGATTCAATAAAAATAAAAAAATAGTAATTATAAATGTAAAAGAATGTAAAAATGGCAAGAAGACTAAAATAACATCAAATCATGTCTAGCACATTAGTAAGGTAACATCCTTAGGAGGAGGAGGAGGAGGAGGAGGAGGAGGGAGGGGGAGGAGAGGGGGAGGGGGGGGGGGGGGGGGTGTCAGTGGATGGTATCCCTGACTATCTAGGTTCGAACCCCATGGTGAGCTTGAGGCGATATCTAGATCAGTGGTCTATCACATAGTAATACTCTTAATTGGGCTAGGCCATGATCGACGAGGATTAGTCGGGTGGCACCCTTAAGTGGGATCCCGAAAACCCAAAAAACGTGTGTGTTAGCTTGTCATCTAAAAAAAGACTGAAATACCCCTTAAGTTTATCGAAAGGTTATGGATGGCCGTTTGACATAGGAGCCAAATTCAATAGAAAGTGTATACCACAATGACCAATTCTATAATAAATGAAGTACACATTTTTGTAAACATCAGCATACTACATGGACCAACCAAAATTCTTTAACAATGATTCTTTTAGACTTTTTTGAGTTTTTTATCCCTCTCAATTTCTATATAAAACCCACTCTCTACTAGAAGCTTACAACACCATTAGTACCACCCATCTTCTGTAAACAAAAGAACCTTGAGATTACTAACCAAAACCACAATTTTACTAGGTTTTCTATTGTTTTACCATCTGGGTATTTGCTAAAACTTGATCATTTTCAATCAAATTCATCTTTTTTTTGGGGGTTTCTACTAAAGGGATTGGTGGAGAGGCTTATAATCATCAATAAACCACTGAAGTTTTTATATAAAATGTTAGTGTTGAACAACAGATGCAAGTTATTTCCAATTCTTGAAAAGAAATTCTGTGTTGAGAAAAGTTTTTATTTTTGGATCTTCCATATTTTCAATAGATCCACTTTGGGTACTTAATTCAACTGCCTCTGTGTTTAGTTTCTATCCGTAAAGTTTGTAGATCACGTAGAAAATTTTAGCAAAAAATGGGATCGGTTTCATTGCCACCGGGGTTTCGTTTCCACCCCACAGACGAAGAATTGATTGGATATTACCTCAAAAGAAAGGTTCAAGGCCTTGAAATCGAACTTGAAGTTATTCCGGTTGTCAAATTATACATGTTTGATCCGTGGGAATTGCCCGGTAAGCTTCGGACTTTTATAAAAAAAGTTTCATGTTCTAAAATGCACTCTTAACATGTTTTTGTTCTTTTGCCACAATGAAACCAATAGTTGTTCAAAAGGATACATTTGGCAAAAATAAGCTAGCTCACAAGCAAGTACATGTTTAGATGGACCATAAGCTGAGCTAGTTAATTGAAACGCTAGTTGGAGTTGTTTTAGGGGCTTTTTAGCTTTTTCTAATTATAACTTTATTAATTATTATATCATAAGATGTCTTTTTTGGTCATTTTACATACTCGTAAGCTAGTTTTTGCCAAAAATACTTTATTCATAAGCTATATCAACTACTAGCTAGTTTATTAGTCCACGGCTAGATTATCAGCTAGTTTGTCAAACACAACCTAAATTTGATCATTAAATCTTGTCATAACCCCTTTTTGGAAGTTAAATTATTGATCACCCCGATGATGTTCGTAATGGGATTGATGAGGTCTTACCCTTTTCGGGTTTGAGTCAGGTTGTTTATTTCATAATATACAACTTTTATGTTCAATATCAATTGCTATATTGGAAAGTTGAGTATATAATCTGGTGTGTGAATTACAGAGAAATCGTTCCTTCCGAAGCAAGATATGGAGTGGTTCTTCTTTTGTCCCCGTGATCGCAAATACCCAAATGGATCACGCACAAATAGAGCTACAAACGGTGGTTACTGGAAAGCTACAGGAAAAGACCGAAAAGTGGTTAGCAGCCGATCATCGGTTTTAGGGTACCGCAAGACCCTTGTCTTCTACGTGGACGAGCCCCATTTGGTGATCGCACACCTTGGCTCATGCATGAGTACCGCTTATGTGATGATCTTTCTCAAGTAAACATTTCAATGCACTTTTGTGCTTTACCACCTTCATTTATCAATTTACTTTAGAGTAGAGTAGAGTAGACAGTAGAGGCAAGGTCAGCGTACGGCTTCGGCTTCGCAGACTGTAGCTACCTCTGTGTGGGATATACTAGGGGTGGCAATTCTCGACATGACACCAAGATAAACAAGCTTGGGTTGACTTTTCTGACCCGCCAACCCGTTTTATTTCGCGGGTTGTGTTCGGTTGGTATGTAGGTTCACGGGTCAACCCGCCAACCTTTTTAATATTTTTTATATTGCAAAACTTTATTATGACTTTTGAGTTTTACGTTTTCAATTTCAATTTAGCACCTCAAATCAGAAAATTGAATTTCATTTCGGTTGTATTTGAAGTTTTGGAGCATATTGTATTTGAGCCGCCAACCCGTTTATGACCCTTCAACCCACTTATGGACCGCCAACCCGTTTATGACCCTTCAACCCACTTATGGACCGCCAACCCGTTTAGTTAAACGGGTTACACGGCTCGTGTCCGGGTTAGCGGGCTAGGGTTGAAGATTTCGAAACGATTAATTAAACGGGTCGTGTCCGGGTTGAGCCTTTCTGACCTGCCAACCCGAACACGACACGATTGCCACCCCTAGGATATACTGGATTTGTTTGGTTTTTTATAGGTATTAAATATTTATGGGGGAGGCAATGTGTGTTCTGCAAACGCTACCTCTGTGTGGAATATACTGTGTTTGTTTGGTTTGATTTTTTTATCTATATTAACCGACTGAATGTCCAGGGACCGTTTGCCTTGTGTCGTGTGATGAAAAAGAGCGAGCGTAAAACAAGTTATGTTAATACTAGTGAACCAAACGCAAGGGCATTGGTAGCGGCCGTTCAAGCAAAGTACAAAAATTCCATCCAAGATACAAATGATCCAATTGGAAGTAAGAGCAATTTTTCGAGCCCTGTATTTCTTCTTATCAAAAAATGCCTATTTCGAGTGAACCAAATTCGTCGACGGGTCCTAGTGATCCTTCTAGCTTTTGGATCTCCCCTGCTTTAATTCTTGATTCTTCCAAGGTATAAATACAGAACACTAAATACAGATAACTAAATCAAATAGTATTTCTTTTGTTAGAAACGTTCAAGTCTAGCCAATATGGGACTCTAATGCGATGGCTGATAATGTAGGAACAAGCAGAAGGAGGAGAAGAAGGGCGATATGGGCATTTCAAGCAGAATGAATTTCCGAAGCCAATAATTCCACAGCAAGCGTACGACGGCCAGTTTGGGATTTCATCAAGTTCATCATACTCGAATTTTACAGAGGAAGATGATGGGATTCGATTTGGCTGCATGTCACCATTTTCAGGAGATGAAAGCTTGATGGATTTGTTTGGAATCGAAGATCATACGTCATATGAATGGTCTAATTCACTTGAAACCCTTCTGAAGGAAGGAACACCATAAGAACAAAATTAGACCACAGGAATAAATGCAGTGTTTGAGAAGATGATACGCGTTCTGGTATTTCTGAGGGCCGGCTCGTGTTGGTTAGTGTCTGGTTCTGATTTATGTCGTTTTCAGTATACATAAAACATCGTAGCTGTGATCATGTTTATAGATCTTGACTAGGAGTAGTTGATACAATAATTACAGCTTGATCTACCTCATATGTACGAATAATAGGTATTTATATGAACCTGTTTGCTATGAAATACGGTTTCTGAATAGTGTACCGCTTTGTCATTTTAATATATCTCCCCTCCCTTTAGTTCTGGATTGAGAACACTTGTGTGCATGAAGAATCAAAGAGGACTCATAGACATAGCCAACAAGGTTCTGGCCAGTGAGAAACCTGAACCAATTGGCACCGAGACAACAAATCATGTCTAGCTCAGTTGGTTTCCTAAGGGGTAGCAGTGTAACATCCTAGAGGGGGTGTGGATCCAGTTTACCTGGGTTCGATCCCAAGGGGAGTCAACTGAAGGCATGAGGAGTACTCGGGTTGGTCCAGTAAAAGACTGTGGTTGAACTCTAGGTCCAGCGTAAGCTGGGTCGGGACAGCGGTGGATTAGTGAATTTACCCGTGGATGCATCGATACCGCCAGTGAGGCGTGCATGCGTGTGTGCGTTCGGATAGTCATTCGTTGGTTCGATGCCTCTATGCCTTTCAAAATAAATTTGGCACCAAGACACTCCGGGACCAGCTACGAGATTTCTGGAGAAATGAGGTACTCGGACCGCTTGTGCAAACTTAGTATGAGAAGAATTTTACATATTGTAATAAAAGTTTTCACCTAAATGAAATGTAATATCTAAAGGGGATATCAGAATGGTCCACATCAAAACTATAATTATAAAGTTTGTGGCATTTTTATGTAAAAACGATTTTAATACATTTAATAAACTAATAAATTAAAAAAAAAAGATTAAATGGGTCCTTAGCTCAGTGGTAGAGCATTTGACTGCAGATCAAGAGGTCACCGGTTCGAACCCGGTAGGGCCCTGTCTCTTCTATTTAATACAAGATTCTGTTTTTGTTATTTTTGCTACAGATTCTGTTTTTGTTTGGGTTAAGTTTTAATCGATAGGTTAAAAAAAAGTTTCGAAACCCTTCACATAAAAAAAACATTATAAACGTAACATTTAAAGTGTTTTTAGATGAAGGTGATTTTTTTTAACCTTCATAGTGTTTGCTGTGAAGTTTCATGTAAAAAATGTTATGAAGTTTCATGTAAACAATGTCGGTCTCACGAAAACAACTTGGTTACCTGAAATTAAGTCATTTTGTTTGCAATACAAAATAATAGTAATTGTGTATAACGACCAAAGTGAATTACTATTTTCTTGCAATACAGGATAGTAATTGTGTATAACGACCAAATTGAATTACTATTTTTCTGATCAAATTCAATATCTATACGTTAAAATGATCATAATCATAAGTAATTAGTTCCTAATAAAATTAGTCGACCGTGTTAGAAGGTAAATTAATCTCCGTTTTAGCCGGCTCTTCGACGTTCAAAATCACATCATCTCCGACTTCAAACTCTTTAAAGCACGCGACCCTCCCCAACGCTTCCACTTCTTCGATCACGAGGTCGAGTTTCGCAACGGCCTCCACCAGCAAAGCCGCAAATGCCGCAAACGGCAATGCCTCCGAGAATTCCAGGCTTGTGATCGCTAGTTTGCTCAAAGTCGGCCTCAAGAACCTCCCCTCTGCCTCCATCGATTGCTTCGAAACCCGTTTCGATCGCCACTCGAACAATGCCGACGAATCTGTTTTTACGCTCGATAGATGCTTTTCGGGCTTTGATCGGTTCGTCTCGGCCACCAGGCAAGCATGTTGGCAGTGTTGTTGGGGCCGTTAGGCCCAGAAAGAGCCGTGGCTTGCGATTTCAAGGCCGTGTCGAGGTCTTGTAGGGCTTGGTGGAGGTGGTCCGAGAGTATTTCCGGGGAACATTGGCGACGGTTTCGTATGCTTTCGCTAGCTCCATTAGGCTGTTGATACTTCGGTTGCTAAGCGAGTACACGGATCCTTGAACAGTAATCGAACCGATTTTGGAGTCTAAAAAACAAATCAATCAAATTCAACATTATATTGATAGATAAATACTCCATCATAAAATAAATATCTAACACAGTTTCAGAAATGTGTAATCATTATAACTCTTAAAAGGGATCCTCTAAGACTACTAATTTAGCGACAAATTGTGTCACTAAACAAAAACTTCATATTGTTCCACTGTAAACCGTCGTGGTTTGATGGCACACAAAAGGGATCCTCTAAAACTACTAATTTAGCAACGGAAAAATACTAAATCGTCTCTATTGTTGTCGGTTAGCGACAACATAAATCGTCAGCAATAAAACCGTACCTGGATTTCAGTTTGTAAACATCCATGAAGAGCGACAACCGTATATCCAAAATGGCGAAGAAACCCCGAGTTTAACATATTGTTGCCACGGGAATGGATTACAATGCCATGAGTGTCGTGGCTCCCAGCTCGCGTGCAATCGCCTGAAAGTCATCCGATTCCAGATTTAGCTACAAAATGATTCTTTAGAACTAATTAAAAAGTACGTATCTAAAAACATCGAAAATTAAAAAAAAAAAAAAAAGCCTACTACGAGGGTTTCGTCTGTGGATTTAGAGTCCAAAACGGCCTTATAGTTCTCGTAAATTGGATCCTCATCAATTTATCTTTTCCCGCATCTAGTTCTCTGTCGCAAAAGTATTCATCGACACAGGCTGCGTTTTACAAGAAATAACATAAAAAAAAAGTCTTATTAAGTACTCCATTAAGGACAACTAGTTTTGTTGTAGTGAGAATTAGTAATCTACCTGAGATTGATTTTGCCAAACCTTCGATCTTGGAAATGGAGAAATTATGAAGATCTTCTCCGGACCAAATGGGAAAATAAAAAGGCTCATAAGAATGCAAACCCCGGAACCAATAGCCATGGTGTAGAGACGCTCACGAGCTAACTTTAGCACATCATCCACTCGATAACTCGATACAGTAATCAGGTTAAACGTCAAGAGGAAAATGACTACACCGTAATCGTAGTTTTTCTTTACGTACGGGAAAAACCTCAAGTATGTGCTGATCGATCCTGCATAAATATAAAAACGAACAAGCTAAAAAAGTACACTACTAGAAAACAGAGTATCACTGACAGTTATCACCGATGGATTACTGAGAGAAATTAAATCGACACAACTATAAACCAAAAAAGCGACAGCTTAGCAATGGATTAGCGACAGAAGAAAATCCGTCACTGATTCGTAGCCGATCTACCAAAATTGAGATAAAAAAAAGCAATGGTTCTCTATAACTCTTCGTTTACCGATCAAAAAAACTGAAGCTCCTATGAAAATGGCACAGAAAACCTTCCCGCTTTCTGTCGCGATAAACTTGAATAAAAACGCCAATGATCCTGCAAACAGCGTCCCAAGACCTCGATTCAACCCTTTGCATAAAGTTGCTCCTGTTACACATACCAAATTAGATCAGCACATTTCTCGCGTCTTAACAAGTTTTTTTTAAATGTTAGATAAATAAATCAATAAGATACTCTACTTCAAAATTGTTTATTATAAAAAAAAACTGACAAGATTTCCAAGAATATCATATAAAATTACTTTTTACTCCAGAAAGTTCTATAAAGCAGTTTATTAGGACATCTAATTAAACTTCCTCGTTACATCCAAAACCATTTGATAAAGAACACGGATTCCAAGATTAGTCAAAAATTTCACCGAAACCTTTGACGACAAGGTTCGATGATCGAGTTGCAAGAAAGGGGTTCTTACCGGCAGTGAATTCAAGCACAACAACAACAGTCATAACAGCCCAGATGACATTCTCCCCAACCCCTTTAAACAATGGATTCAAAAGATATAATAAAGACACCAAAGTTAGCGAAATTCCGACTTTGATGGAATGGATGGCTCTTCGTGGATCATCTCGACCCAGTTTCCAAATTTTCCCGCATATCAACCCCACAACTCGCTTCATCCTATCCACGAAAACCCCGGCTCGTTTCGTGAAAACGTCCATCGAAGTACAACACTTATCGGAAACAACCGAAAAAATTGAACACATTCTAGATACTATACCAAAATAATTGGAGATGAATTTTGTATGATTTGATATGATGACAAAAAATGAAATCCAAGTACAAAGGG
Source organism: Centaurea solstitialis (assembly GCA_030169165.1). NCBI lineage: Eukaryota > Viridiplantae > Streptophyta > Magnoliopsida > Asterales > Asteraceae > Centaurea > Centaurea solstitialis. The sequence continues at coordinate 25,541,679 of CM058042.1, read as the reverse complement.
GAGGGCAATTAAATGTCACTTTTGGTGATTTAAAAGGGTGTCAATAAGTTTTTGAAGCTGTATCGGCATCTTTAGCAGTATGAGATTTGGTTATATTTATAGGTGTACGATTACGTGCACAAAAATCGCCTGGAAAAAAAAAAATTGTCTGAATTGAAACAGTTGAATTTTGTTTGTGAACATGACGACCACTAAAATCGTGTCACGTGGCATATTCAGTTTGAATATTTATGTGTTATTCAGTTTGAATAACATATGAATATTTAAACTGAATATGCCACATGCCACGCTCTCGGCTACCCTCACATTCACAATGAAAATGAGTTCATATTTGAACCTAACCCGATATATGTAACTAAAAATGTGCTCATTCCATAACCCTTCATAAGAAAACCTTCCAAACAATAAATGTCAAATCTATATATAAATAGATTAACTCATAATGACTTTATTTATACAACACTTTGTAAAAATAAATAAAGCAAGATAATGATCTTGTGCCTATTTTTTGCATAAACTTAGATGTAAAGATATCATCAGTATTTTGTTCAAAATTACGTATTATATATTACAATGTTTTGTTCAAGTTTTATTTTAGATAATATGGCTTTAAATGATAATGAAAAGTTTATAGTTTAAGAAATATATGTATATATATTATATGACGTCTGTATTATTATAGAATTGTTATTTTGTAACATGTAAAACTCTTTTGAACAGGGATTCTAAAAAATTGTCTTTTTTTATTTGTTACTTATAGAAACAAGGATCAAAACAAAAAATCTTCTATGGTTACATACATTTTTTATGTTTTCTATTATTAATAATATATTTATATGTTAAATTAAGTAAGATTGTGGTTGTATCATTGTATGAGTTGTAAAAAGTTGGAAAGATTCACATGTTGCCCATTTAGATATTTAATGAATAGTTGTAGTAGGTTTTAAAGGGGGGTTAAAAGTCAATTCCTATTGAAAGTCAAGCCGAAAAGGAAAATTGAGTCACAAGGGCAGGCCAAATCTTTCGAAAGTCAAATCCTTGGTTTCTAAATGTTTTTATTTATTATTATATTTATAAACTAACCTGTTTGGTTATTCCTAGGTTAAATATGTAAATAGGAAGGTTGATTTATTTGTACTAGTATAGATGTATAAGCTTTGGGTTTTTAGGTCTAGGTCTACGTCAAGTTTGGTAAGATCAGAGCGTTTTTTTTTACTCTCAAGTTAGATTTTGTAAGTGGAAATAAATCATATTAAGTTGGATACATTAAGTTCACAAAAATGTATCCAACTTGTCACGAAAAATTATTGTATGTATTGGACTTCTATTTTTTCCATTGTATGTATCAAACCTATCAAAACCACCATTTAATGTATCCAACTTTATCAAAACTTGTCACGAAAGTGTATCCAACTTGTCACAAAAGTGTATCCTTCAACTTGTAACAAAATACATTAAATGATAGGTTTTTATAAGTTTGATACATACAATGGAAAAATCAAAGTCCAATACATATAATAACTTTTCGTGACAAGTTGAATACATTCCCGTAAAGTAAATCCTTTAAAAAAAAGGCATGGTTGAGCTTTAAAGGCCCAATTTTTTTGGGTCAAGGTCAGGTTTTGTGCTCGGGTTTTGTTGTGCATCTTTATGTATAAATGTGAAAATGATATGAGGGTTTAAATTTAGCAACTTGAAGGACGTTCAATTAAAAATAAGTCGTTTAAAATTACTAAGACAATTTCTAGGTATAAATCGAGAAATCCAATATTCAAATTAGGATTGGATCTTAATCAATCATATTTGGTTTTATCTTTTATTTAGTATTTGTTTTCAAAACTTGTAACACCCCACCTTCTTTAAGACAATATTGTCCGTTTTGCCTCTGGATTTAACCAACGTGTAATTTACGGCTTTGTTTTTTGGTGACCTGGTGAGGAATTCCCAGGAGGTCATCCATCTTGGTACTACTCCCACCTTAGCACGCTTAACTATAGCGTTCCACGAACCTGTCGTGCATTAGGCCCCAAAACGCGTTGTTGTTAGGAAGGTTAATATATTACTTATAACACCCATCATCACTTCTGTTCACGGCCAATATGGGATATGCTGTTACAAAACTAGTTAAAAGGTTTGGTCTGGTCGCAATTCAAAATCGAGATCGAATAGGTTTTTTCCCCGACAAAACTAAAACATAGCTTTGTATACAGTGTTGGGAGTTTGTCATGAAAGTGATTCCACCTAGGAAGGAAAAAGAGATCTAGATAAGTCTATAAGAAAGCAAATTGTCTCAACTAGCCATGAAGTGAAACCGTTCTCCTAGCAATCTATATTTTATCTTCCATTTTTACCCAAATATCATTACGTTTATTAAATTTGGGTCCATTATTTGCGGATGTAACCGAAAAACATTAAAAAATGAATTTGGTCGATATCCCTTTTAAAAGACGAAGAAAAAAATTACGAACATAGGTCCACAAAAATGGACCTAGAATTTGCGGATATAGTGATATTTGGGTACAGGTGAGAGAGAATTGGCTAAGTTGGATTGGGTTTGGATGCTTTCAATTGGGATTGCTTTGGTTTTCTCTCCAAGATGTTCCATGAACACATAACGAAAACTTGACAGATTCACATTCTCGTGCAAGAACACGAATAGATAGTTGAATCTTAAACGGACGTCCGATTCTACAACACCAGCAGGGGCGGAATTCTGTTTAAGAACACTGCCTTGCAGGCCTCTATCGGATCTTCATCAAATGTCGATTTTTCAAGTTATTATTTCTCTCTAATCTTGATAAAAATTTCCATACACACACACACACACACACACACACATATATATATATATTATAGAGGGAGGTTCAAACGAGAACGATATCAATTAAAAAAACACGAGAACGATTCTCAACCACACATTTTTCTTCTTCTCTTGACCACCTCCTACAACCACCTTCATCAACGGTCGGTTTCCATCGTTGACCACCACACGCAGCACCAGCACCGCCGGCCACCACCCACGCAACACCACCACCACCACCCACCGCACCACCACCAACCACCACCACCACCCACACCACCTCTGCCACCACACCGCCGCCAGCACCACCTTGGCCACCACCACACCACCTTCGCTGCCGCCGCCACCAGCACCGTCACCACCTCAGCACCAATGAGGTTTGAGTTTAATATCGTTCTCGTTTAACCTCCCTCTATATACATACAAACATATATATACATACACATTTTTTACTTTTATTTACTTTCTTTCATAGAAATTTTCACACAAAGATATACACATATTGTGGATTAGAGAATACGTTTCTTTTCTGTATGTTCATTCAACCATGAAGGAGCCAACATATATACAAAAAAGGAAAAGCAACCTACCAAAGATACAACCACTAATTTAGGAACAGAAAATATACACATAAAACAATGGAATAAAACCCAAAAATAGCTCTCGCCAACACTCCCCCTCAAGGTGGAGAATGGATGTCTATCATTCCCAACTTGCTAAGAGAGCTTTGAAAAACTCTTCCACATACTGCTTTTGTTAGCATATCTGCGAGCTGGTCCTTCGAGGCTACGTGAGGTAGCTCAACAGTCCTTTTTTCAAGATGGTCCTTAATAAAATGACGATCAACCTCAACGTGTTTTGTCCTATCATGTTGAACCGGGTTGTTGGCTATCTTTACTGCAGCTTCATTATCACAACGTAGACTTAACGGATCTGGATGATCAATTCCGAGGTCTCGAAGAATTCGTTTTATCCATATTAATTCACATACGCCATGAACCATTCCCCGATATTCCGCTTCTGCACTTGATCTTGCAACAACCTTTTGTTTCTTGCTTCTCCATGTGACTAGGTTACCTCCTACAAAAGTGAAGTATCCAGATGTGGATTTTCCATCCATACGATCTCCAGACCAATCTGCATCCGTATATCCAGTCACTTGGTTGCTTTGATTTTTTCCAAAAAACAACCCTTTTCCCGGTGAGGCTTTTAGATACCTTAATATCCGATACGCTGCCTCCATATGGTCTTTACTTGGGGCGTGCATAAAACGACTCACAACACTAACGGCATAGGCTATATCTGGTCGTGTGTGGGACAAATATATTAACTTTCCGACCAGCCTTTGGTACCTCTCCTTGTTCGTTGGAACTTGATCAGGATGAATGGTCAATTTGTGATTTGTTTCAATTGGGGTATCCACTGGCCGGCAATTAAGCATCCCCGTTTCAGCTAATAAATCCAACACATACTTCCGTTGACACATGGAGATTCCAGCTTTTGATCTCGCAACTTCGATACCTAAGAAGTACTTTAGGTGACCGAGATCTTTCAATTCGAATTCCGCTGCGAGAACCGTTTGGAGATTTGACATTTCTTGCAGATCATCTCCCGTGACCACCATATCGTCGACGTACACTATAAGGGCAGTAACTTTTTCTTTGTTTTTCTTAACAAACAATGTGTGATCTGCATCACTTTGCTTGTATCCGATTTTCTTCATGAAGTTTGAGAACCGACCAAACCATGCTCGAGGGGACTGTTTCAGTCCGTACAACGCTTTCTTTAATTTGCACACCTTTTCGCCGCACTTTGTACCAGGTGGAGGGTCCATGTACACTTCCTCTTCCAAATACCCATTCAAGAAAGCATTCTTTACATCAAACTGTCTTAGAGGCCAGTCCCGATTTGCTGCTATAGAAATCAGAATACGGATTGTGTTTATTTTTGCTACGGATGCAAAAGTATCTCCATAATCAATCCCATACTTTTGAGTGTATCCCTTGGCTACGAGTCTAGCCTTGTATCGAACAATGTTTCCTGCAGAATCGAGCTTCACCGTATATATCCATCTACACCCCACAGTTTTCTTCCCCGAGGGAAGACTCACCAACTCCCATGTTTGATTTTTTTGTAATGCTTCCATTTCTTCATTCATAGCCTTCTTCCATTTTTCATCTCTCAAAGCTTCTTGCACATCATTTGGAATAGCGACAGTAGATAACTTGTCAACTAGGAGTGCATGAGATTTTGCTAACCGGTGAGATGAAACATAGTCACCAATGGGATACTTAGCTTTTGTTTCCAGAACGGGTTGGTATTGCTTCTTTGGTATTCCTCTGTTATGTCTTCTGGGGTATCTAGGTTCTGGGGGGTTATTGGTTTCCTGCAAAACAGAACCAGATGTTGCATCCTGCAAAATAGGCGTGTTAAGAGTAGTGATTACCTCAGGATTTTCGATGGTGACAGGGTTGTTAACGGAGGTTGTACTATCTTGAGTTTCACGAGTTCCACCCATGTTATCAGACTCGTTATCATGCTGGTTATCATGCTCATTACCCAGAGTTTCACGAGTTCCTCCATCAATTTCGCCGGATTCAAACTCATAGTCTTCAATCTCAGGTTCAAGATTCTCGATTTCAGGCTCATGAGGTTCACTACTGGGTTCATCGGTTGACCGGTCATTTCCATCTGGGATTTCATGCGTGTTTTCTTCATTCGAGTTTAGTGTTTTCTCCCCCTGAAGAGAACACTCATGACCAAAATAAGAAACGTTTTCATGAAATGCCACATCACGAGTTATGTACATCTTTTGAGTCTTCGGGTCATAACATCGGTACCCTTTTTGAGATCAGCATACCCCAAAAAAACGCATCGGATCGCTCTTGGTTCCAACTTTCCCGTGTTTTGATGTACATACGCTGTACAACCAAACACTCTTGGTTCAAGGCAAGAGCTTACAGATGTTTTTACAAGTTCTTCTAGTTTCTGAAGCGGGGTTTTGAAGTCAACAACTCGGGATGGGGTTCCGTTGATGAGATATGTTGCTGAACGAACTGCTTCACCCCAATACTCACGTGGAACATTCATATCAAATAACGAGGCTCGCACAACTTCGAGTATTTGCCGATTTCTTCTCTCAGCGAGCCCATTTTGTTGAGGTGTGCCTGCACATGAGGTTTGATGTCAGATAAAATTATCCTTACAAAACTGCTCCATATCATGATTAATATACTCCCCCCCGTTATCTGATTGGAGAACCTGGATATCACCTCTATATTGTGACTTTACAATATGATGCAATTCCTTAAACGCATAATATACTTCTCCTTTAGTTTTGAGTAAGGAGACCCATATCATTCGAGTACATTCATCAACAAATGTCACAAAGTAACGTGAACCATTAAGAGTGGGAATTTTAGCAGGTCCCCATACATCAGAATGAATTATCATAAAGGGTACCAAAACTTTATTATTGCTAGAAACATAAGAAATTCTTTGGTTTTTTGCCAATTCACATGTTCCACACTTAAAATCACTATCTGTTACATTCAAAAATAAATTTGGTTTTAACCGTCTAAGATAACTAAATGATAGATGTCCGAGTCGGCGATGCCAAAGCCATGCCAACATTTTATTCGCCTGGTTTATTCCCGTATGAAAAGCTTGACCATGAGGGTGTTCTTCGAGATAGTACAACCTTCCCCGTCTAATACCACAACCAAGAATCCGATGTGTCACCATATCCTGGAAAAAGCATTCATTAGGTGAAAAAATTGCATAGCAATTCAAGGCTTTTGTGATTTGACTAACGGATAAAAGATTAGATGATAGAGAAGGGACAACAAGGACAGTATCAAGATCCATAGAGTTAGACACTTTTGCCGGGCCTTCTCCTGTAACAGGTGCTACTCCTCCATTAGCGGTGTGAATGCTAGTTTGTTTTGGCGGGTTCATAGACGCTAATTTGGAGGAGTCGTTTGTCATATGATCTGTTGCACCAGTGTCAATAATCCAACTATTATTCTGAACATGGTTATTGTTTAACATACCAGAATTATCGACCGTTTTCGTGTGAGCAGCGATGGAAGTGGGTGGTTCTTCACTATTTGATGCGGCTATGGTAGCTTGACTTACCTTCTTCCGTGGTTTCTTCGTGAAATCCCACCAGTCGGGATATCCGATGATTTCATAGCATCTTTGTTTAGAGTGGCCTTCTTCCCCACAATGAGTGCATGTAAAGGTAGTCCCTTTACTGTTGGAGTGCTTCCCTTTTGTAGGGCGGTTCCGGGTGGCTACATGAACCATGCCATCCGACTCCGGTTTTGGTTTTTCCATGGTGTGCCTTTGGTTTTGATCTTTACGGATATATGCATAGCATGATTCTAAATCAAGTGGTGGATCTTTTCTTAAGATCTCACCTCGGGCCTGATTAAATACGGGATCTAGACCAGCCAAGAATATGTGAACACGAAGGCGGGCTAGGGTTTTATTCAGAGATACCGTTTGGGCAACGGTCTCTTCGTGAGTTGTAAGACGGGTATCGATCTCTTGAAATATGCTTACCAATTCGTTGTAGTATGTAGGTAAGGGCCTCCCGTTTTGACGAGTGGTGAATGATCTCCGGTTCAGTTCAAATAATTGTGTTTCGTCTGTGCCATCATAGAAGGTTTTAGCAACGGCCTCCCAGATTTCCTTCGCGGTTTGGAGTCGGATAAAACGCCGTATCAAAGGTGGACTCATTGAATCGATGAGCCAACTCTTGACCCGGTTATTATCGATCAACCAATTTTCGATCTGTTTTTCGTCGGTTGTGGGTTTCGGGGTAGCACCAGTAAGGAACCCAGATTTGTTCCTTGCTCCAATACGCATCTCCATGAGTTGGGACCACAACGAGTAATTCGAATCATCCAAGATGATTCCGGTGGGGAAGGGTGCGTCTTGTACGTTTTGAACAATGACTCGGGTGTCTTGAGAGGAGCTATCTTTACCAGTCATTGTGGAAGAATTCAATTATGAGGTTGTACGATTTCAGATGATCGGGTATTGCTCTGATACCATGTGGATTAGAGAATACGTTTCTTTTCTGTATGTTCATTCAACCATCAAGGAGCCAACATATATACAAAAAAGGAAAAGCAACCTACCAAAGATACAACCACTAATTTAGGAACAGAAAATATACACATAAAACAATGGAATAAAACCCAAAAATAGCTCTCGCCAACACATATCATGTTTTATTCCAACAATCTTAAACAGAATTTGTGATGGATCCTTCATCCATAATAAAGAACCATGTAGTTCTCAGAAAAGTTCAAGGGAATGGATTGTAGATGATGGCAACAGAAGATGTTTTATTTAACAACTTTTCATGTCTCTAATGTGCTAGATGATGAGCCTACAAATCTTCCAGTAACTGTTGCACAAAACGTTCCCAAAAGTCGGTGGAAACTTAGAAGGACAACGAATAGAATCATAAAAATTGTATTCTCATAGAAATTATATTCTCAACGCTCTCGATGATTCCCTTTTATGAACAAGTCTATGTTACACGATCCGGTCAATGTTTTACACTCATTGCTAGTCGTTTATTTATTTGTTTTCTACTCTATTTTCTTGTGTCTAGTTTAATATTTCATCAATCCACCCCGCCCCCCTTTTGTTATATATAAAGCGTAGAATTTTAACATCATTCACATTCAATCCCTATGGATTCGAACCTACTTGCCACTTTTACAAATTAGGTTGTAATCCCCGTCACCTTTCCCAGGGCCGTCGATTAGCCCATACTATAGGCTTCCTTGAACAGGGCCTACCAAAAAAATGGGGCCCACTTCCATTTACATCTTTGGCTGCCTAATCTTTAACCCAAGAATATTTTGGCTAAAAAAAATTGTGGCCTTAATTTCTATTAAAAGATAAGTGGACATAGGCATCTAAATTCTACGGTAGGTAAATTTGTGAATTTCTATTTCTTTATCTCTTTCATAAATAAGAGTTCTTTTTATAATTTATATTTTAATTTTTAGTTTTAACTTGTTTAGGTTAATAGGTTTGGGTTCAATGGTTCATTGATGATTGTTGATTGATTTAAAAATTAACAATTTAACATACTCAGTCACATTATATTTTCAATGTGTAACAGGGCCTCCAAATAGTTAGGAACGGCCCTCACCTTTCCTCATAGGGGTGTAAAGCGAGTGGGATGCTCGCCTGCTCATGAGCGACTCGTTAAAAGCTCAATTCGAGCTCAAGTTAAACGAGCTCGAGCTTGAGCTTCCATTTAAACTCATTTAACAAACGAGCTTGAGCCTCTATGATTAAGCTTGTAAGCCTAAACAAGCCTCGGTTAATATATAATATAAATATTTATATATATCAAGTAAAATAATAATAAAAACAAAGAAATAGTAAAAAAAATAAAAAAACATAATAAATATTGATTTATAGGTAAACGAGTCGAGCTCGAACCGAAGTCGAGCTTGCTAAATCTTTGACGAGCTCGAGCTAAGGCTCGAAACAAGCAGAGCTCGAGCTTTATTAACTTATTCGAGCTCGAGCTAAGCCTCGAAACAAGCAAAGCTCGAACTTTATTAACGTATTCGAGCTCGAGCTTGGGTGGACTCCTTTTCATCCCTAACAACAAGTTTTTGTTCATTTATTCTTTTTGGACAAAAAAAATTATGTGTTAATAAATTTGTAACTTCAAATTTTAAGATCAATCAAAAAAATTAGTAACATTTAAATTGACATCAAATATAGTTAGTTAATCAATGGCATTTTGATTGGTACAAAGTTTAGAAAGAAAAAAAAAACATAATACGATACGATGTCCACTTGGTTTTGAATATCGACTCTTCTTGCCACGTGTTTGTCTCTAATTGGTCAAGCGGTGATGGGCTGGCGCAAGTGATAGTGACGCTTGGGTGTTAAAAAAATAGCCACCATGTCTTTTATTGAAAGTAAATTACATACTTAGTCCTTGAACTACGGTTGAATCTGCAAATTTAGTCTAAAAGTCTTGAAACTTTAATTACTATTTTTAGGTTAAAAAAGTTTATTTTATAACGATTTGGTGTCTGTTTTTCAGTTTTCACTGCATATAAACTAAGAGGTAAATTACAAATTTATCCTTGTGGTTTTATCTTGATTCGAAAAAATTCCCAAGTCCATGAGTAGAGTTTCAATGTTTAATATTCGTTTTTTAATCATTTTCTATTTTTTTATTTACTTCAAAAATAATAATAAAATGTTATCTATTTATTATGTACCTAGTGTTACGTTTAACTTAGGGGTTGTTTGGCAGTTGCTGAATGGTTTGGTGTTGGATGATTAAGTGGTTAGAATGATTAAGGGACCCTTATGATATAGTGCAAAATGAAATATGGTGGTTTGGTGATTGTTGAGAATAAAATCAGGGCTCTGAATGGTTAAAGGAGGCTCAGAATACAAAATCATTCAGAGGGTTTTGGAACCATTAAGAGGCAGTCCATTTTTTTGCCAAACAAGATTTACCTCTTAACGATTCAGAGGCTGCCTCTTAATGAAACTGTTAAGCGGTATACAAACAGCCCCTTAGCCATACAAAATTTTTGAGGATGAGAGAAGCAATCCCAATCACAAGTTTTAGAATTTTGATTTCTAAGATTTTTTACTAATTAAAATAACTATAAAAGAAATTAAATAATCTAATTTACGTCTTATTTTTCAATAATATTTTTTAGATATTAATAATTATCGATTTATGATCCAATTTTCCATGTTGAAATATTGACAATGTTGCAATCTATAAATTTAGTCTCTCAAAACGGTATCACACGCAATAATTTACCCGGTAAGCTTTTACCGAGTAAGAGTTGTCGATCTCACTTATCGGGTAAACTCTTGGTTCATGCTATCGCTCTTACTGGGTAAGATTCTAGTCATTTTCATGTTCACCCTGTAAGGTAAATTGACCTGGTAAGACTTATCTGGTAAGCTTCAAGTAAACGTCCCCAAGCTTTTACTTTGCACAAGTAAGTAGAGAAAAAGAACAAGAAACACTTAGAAGAGATATACAAAGGAAGCGAGTAATAAGAGAAGATAACTCTGCTCTAATATTTATACTCGACGCATTTAATGAAAATCATAGACTTTCCACATGTCACATGTAGACTGGTCTGCATGTCAATGTTCACGTAATGTGTCAATATGTACTTTTGGCAACCCATACTTTTAGCCTTATTGCTGAAGAGTTGCTTCATTTTGACTCGTATGATAGGGATCAGTAAAGTAACAAGAATGTTCTTTGTGCAAAAGAGGATAAACACAAAACCTTAAATCTTATTAGACAAGACTCTTATTAGCTCCGATGAAAACACTGAGCGAGGTTCTAGGTTCTCAATGATAGTTGACTCTTAGTTCAGACTTCAGATCTTCATGTTTGTTTGTAGTCAGGTTGATATCATGTAACAACCCAAATCAAAAACCAACTAGAACGTAGCAAAATAAATAAAACGATATTAAATAAACTAAATACATTTGAACAATTCGAATTCTACAACAAATAAACACACCCACAACTGATATTTCTAAACCCGTCAGTGACACCAAGTATCTACCATATCTCTTCTACTCCACCGCCCCTTCTCTTCACTCTTGGACGAACTCCCACTAAGCACTTCTCTGAAAAGATTTGTAGTTTTATAAAGCAAAGCCTAGTGAGTTCCTCAAGTAAAAAAGTTGAATTCTCAAATTACATTATTAAGAAGTAGCTATAATTATAAAGCTCTCTCACTTTCCATGAAAAAGACTTCATGATGCATACAAAATTGGCATGTGGATGGAACACACTCTACATCGCACACTCTTAAATTGAAAAAGGCAGAAGTCGTAAATCAAATATGGAAAATAAAAAAAATCAAAAGTTGAAATGAACCTAATGTCCATTGGGCTGTTATTCTCTATACCTTCTCCCGAGATGCACATGGCCAGGGCCAACCTCGTCTTTATGTCCATGATTCCATCATTTTGGATTAGGCATGAACGATGGTTCTTTTTCGAACCATTTTTTTCGATCAGACCATATAGATATAGGAATGCCCTTTTCAAACCAAATAAAAACTGATCCATTCTTTTTTAAACATGTTATTTTCATGTTTTAAGTGATAGACCTTAAAAACCTGGACAAACTAAACCAGAGTGGTTTACATAAGCAAGATCTAGCTTTAGGAAAAGGTTACAACTAGTCAAACTATACCAACATTTCTATGTTTGATCTTTATCTTAGCGATCTAAACCACTCAGATTTTAGAAAAAGTAAGACAACAAAGTATAAAGAATTTGAAATTTTTAAAATGAGGGTAGATCGAAGTGAAACTTTGACAAAAAGTTAGAAAAGAAACAAAAATAGAAATAAGATTTTTTCTATATCATATATTAAAAGAAGCTAATAAATTCTAAGAGGATGAGTATTCTCTATTTCAATGTCTATCAAGTTAATGTAATTTAATAAAATAACTAGTTAATATTAAATATTAAAAGGTAAATTGCCGAAAAAGTATAAATATCCAAAAATCCAATCAGGGGAAGTACATTTTTGTCGTAAAAGGATTATGCATTTGATTTTGTCAAAAAGGGAAAGGTGACCTGATTAACTGATAATCTTGTCAGTAGGTAACCGTGACGTGTTTGTCCAAGTGGCAGTCAGCACACTATCTCACCTTTGATCGGCGTTGACACCACCACGCACCACTACACAGCCACTACGTGAACCACTACCCACTAACCACCATAAAGCCACCACCACCACCACACTACCACACCTTACAAGTCACAAGCCATCAAACCATCACCACCACCAACAGCCAACACACACACCGGACACACACCACACACAACTGCACGACAACATGCAAACGAACACACGACGTCGCAGAACAACATCGTCGCACACACACCTGCAAACATCACACATCGTGACACACACATCTGCAACACACACGCGATTTAGGGTTTAGGGAAATGAGGAAGAGGCCGATTAGGGTTTGGGAAAGGGGAAGAGGGAAGCGAACGTCGCATGTAGAACGATGAGGCGTCGTTGTGCTGTGGGGTAGTGGGGGGTGGTGATGGTGACAGGTGTGGTGTGGAGGAAAGAGAAGAGGAGAGGGGAGAGAGAGATGGAGAGATGAGGAGGAGAGGATGGAGAGGAAGGATGAGAGAGGGAGGTGAGGAGAGGGGAAGGATGAGAGAGGAGAGAGAGAGAGAGAGATGAGTGAGAGAGAGAGGAGAGAGGAGGGAGAGAGAGAGAGAGAGAGAGAGGAGAGGAGAGAGAGAGGGGAAGAGAGGAAGAAGAGGGAGGAGGAGAGAGAGGAGAGAGAGAGGAGGAGAGAGAGAGAGGAGGAGGGGTGAGTGAAAGTGAGAGAAAAGGAAGAGTTAACGGTTGTACAAGTTACGGTTATCTTCCTTATTTTTTGATAAAATCAAATGTATAGTCTTTCTCAGTAAAAAAAATGTACATTCCTCCTGATTGGATTTTTTGGACATCTATGTTATCTTTTTCGGCAATTTGCCCTTATTAAACGAAGGAATAACATGTTAAAAGAAGCATTTTTGAGCAATAATGAAAAGCAAAGGACTGTAATTACAATGTAACATATACTATAGGAATTAAAATTGTAAGTTAGTCTGGTATATTATTATTAAATATCTCCTTCTCCTGGCAAAACACAAAAAGTTTAGTCCTCTGGTGAAGTTGGATTATGATATTATAAGAAAAAGGGGGTAAATGCCTTCTTGCTCTCACTTTTCTTCTTCTTCTTCTTCAACTGATTGATTTCAGAAATTGGAAACCCTAAAATAATTTATAGCATTTAATTATGGAAGATTCGAAGATGAATGTTTTTGTATGGGATATGGACGAGACTCTCGTCTTACTAAAATCCCTAATCACAGGCGCATATGCAAAGCCCTTCAATGGCTCTAAAGACCTTCAAAAGGGCATAGAAATTGGCAAGACTTGGGAGAATCAAATCCTCAGAATTTGCGATGATCACTTCTTCTATGAACAAGTAAGTCCAATTTCAATTTCAATTTTGTAATTTATTGGAAGAAAGAATTAGAATTTGATGAGTTTTTTACTTGTTGTTTTGTGATTTGTAGATTGAGAGCTGCAACAAGCCCTATGTTGATGCAATGAGGGAGTATGATGATGGATTGGATCTGAGTGATTATGATTTTGGTAATGATGGTTTTGTTGGTTCCTCTTTTGATGATGATGATAATAAGAGGAAATTGGCATATAGACACCGTCTCATTGCCAACAAATATAAAAAGGTCTTCTTTTTTCTTTCATTTTGATTTCATTGATTGATTATATATAGTTATACATATCATATTTGATATCTGCAAATTATAGATGTTATTTTGGACTCAATTCATGTTTTGTGATTTATATCTATACTTATCATAAGGTCTGTATATGAATTATATGGTTAAATGAACCTCTATAGATAGGTACAACTTTGATTTAGAAATTTCAAGAAATTTTGAGTTTACAAAGTCTAGATGTATGTTATGGTTGAATGGATGATCCAAAAGGCACATTGCTATTTTGAACTTTTTATCTTACAATTTTGTGCATTGTGGTCAATTATGATGATATAGCAAACCTCAGTAGTTACTGTGAGTTGATTATTGATGTGGTCATATGGAAATCATAATTTTGAGGATGTAATTTTAATGCAAAATTGTCAAACTTGTGGTTGATTTGATTTTCTATAGGGTTTCTAAAGTTGGTTAATTTAAAAATTGATTTCTTAAATTTGTTTCGCTTTGACATGGGGTTTGAAACTCCAAAATCAATATAAAATCTTGTACATGGTATACGGGTAATGTTTTATGGTAGACGATTTAAAAAATATCATGTCTGTTTCGAAGTTGAAATAACTCAATTTGCTTGCCATTTTGCTCGTGTTCTTTTTGGTCTTCTCCAAAGTAGGGTTACTGGGAGTGGGAGTTTCTGCTCTAGAAAAAAGTAAATTTACCTAAATTTTAACTTGTTTTTCATGCTATTGGTTTATTATTTTTTTTGCGTAACGTGCAACTGTAATTTCATCTGAACCAGATCTTAACTTCTCATTATATCATGATAATTATTCAGGGCTTACGTAGCGTTTTTGGTGAAAAGATGATAAAATCTTGGGACAATCTTTATGAGGTGACCGATGATTTCACAGACAAGTGGTTGTCTTCTGGTAAGATTCCTTGTAATTCTTCTCATAATTTCATGTAGATGAGAGTTGCTTTAGTTATATAGCATATGCACAATTGATGACTTGAAGAAATTTTGCCTTTTCTTTTCTGGGCCGTGTTTATTAAATAAATTGTGAGGCATGCAACAGATATTTTGGATGCGAAGAATGATGTTAGTAAGAATTAATTTTGTTTCTTGGATATCGGCCCACAAGAGGGATGATTATGAAAGTGGTATATGCAAATAGTACCTTCAATTTTAATTAATAATATTGATTATGGGATATTGCGTACCATTTAGTTTGAGCTAATTAATGTGTTAGGGCCATGCTTGATAAACATACCATATATTTTTCCATGCAAGGATCACTTCATGTGACATTGATTGCACGCATACGAGTAAGACGATTTTAAGCCAATATAGCGTTGCAGATCTCTTAATGCAAATAGTATTGCATCTTACTTGTCTTTTGTAAGAGACTTATAAACATCACACAATGGAAGGGTTAAGCGTAAGGCTTATCTTAAACATAACGTCTACCTGAGATACATGACTCAATCAAACATTCTTAGTCCGTCTAACTAGACCTTCTCTTTTCCTTTGCCTCAATCGGCCTTGCTTTCCCCTAACCGAGGTATAGGCCACTAGTCAGCTTTTGAGTTTAGTGAGTTCATGTGAAACATTCCAGCATGGTATCCAAGATATCAACTTTACTTTATGTACAATACATGGTGTAAAATCTGAAAGCACTTTATTTTACATTGCTATGCATATAACCCTCCATCACATCTGCGCACATGCAAAACAACTTTCTTGAGATCACTACTTTCGTGTAATATGGTATGGATCACCATACTCCCAGATGTTTTAGATATCATATCAAAATACAATTAACATGCTAACTGGTTTTAAGATTGTAAACATCGTGGCATGCATATCATCACGTCATTGAAAGACTCGAGTTAATTGCTATTTATTACTTAGTAACCACACCCTACGACAACCAAACCGATCAACTTTGGTCTTGATCATTTCTATTGTGCTCCATGGGTTATATTGGTTTTTAAATTATAAATAAAATTAGTTATTTGATTAAGTAAATTTGTCTAATACAAGAAAAATGTATCCAAAATTAAAACCCTTATATCAGCATTATTTTTTATGGATTATTTCTCTTTATTGTAAGTAATTGGTTTTAATTTCATGATAATTTGAATTATCTTATGTAAATAATAGTGTGTTTTCTTAGTTGTTTACTGAACACTTACCGCCTCTTGCTAACACTTATTGCCTCTTACCGCGTAAGAGACGCTTACCTGGTAAGAGTTGATGGTCTGTACCAACCATCTTACCATGTCATTTTGCTAACTGAGAATCTTACCCTGTAAATGAGGGTGGTGACTCTTACTCGTTAGCACCTACCACACTTATACTATGATATTTCGATGACCTAGAATCTTACGAGTTAAGCTAAGTGAGGGTGGTGACTTTTATCTGATAATCCCTCACCCAATTTATGTTGCTAAAACTACCACTTAGAATATCCTTTTTGTGCCTCCTTCCATTTTCTCCTTTTTCTGCCGCTTAAGATTTGCTAGTCTTGGTTATCCTTCTTGTCATTGTCTTTCCCTATTCACTCACACTTTTGCACAAGCCGCAGGCATTTACGGAAACAACCCTGCTTTCGAGCAGGATATACTGGCACTGGGTTTGGTTTTTTTTCTTAATGTAAATAACTTGTTCTAATACAAATATAGTTGATGTAAACTCACTTTAATGTGAACATTTCGATATGTTAGGCTCAATATTTGAAACTAGGAATTGTGGTACTGAACCATGTTATGCCAAGCTATCTGAATTTTCTGCTGAGTGTGCATTTCTTGTGAATTGCAGCTCGGGCCTGTGTGGCGGAATGTGCAAGTGGAAACAAAGATTCCACAAGTTCAAGAACACAGAATGTGAACGTTATTGTAACTTCCGGCTCATTAATCCCAGCCTTGTCAAATGCTTGTTATTTCGGCTCGATGACTTGATTTCCTATGATAATGGTTAGTCACTTTTCTAAATGCACATCATTTCTTTCTTTTGATTTCCTAACTTTTAATCAAGATTAAGGTTTATTTTTGTGGGTCCCATGGTTTGATTGTATGTTACAAGATGATGATGATGATTAGAATTTTGCACAGTTTACAGCTCATGGGAAGTAGGCAAGTACCAGTGTTTTTCATTGATCAAAGAACGATTCAACGGGCCAAACGTGCAGTTTTGTG
Organism: Centaurea solstitialis; assembly: GCA_030169165.1. NCBI lineage: Eukaryota > Viridiplantae > Streptophyta > Magnoliopsida > Asterales > Asteraceae > Centaurea > Centaurea solstitialis. Next base: position 25,524,374 of record CM058042.1, on the reverse strand, counting down.
CGATTGGAGACGGATGGGAAGAATGTGAAGCTGCCGAAAACATGCAATGGCCGTTTGTGCAGATGGATCCCGGGCCCGTTAGCACCTCTCATCGTTTCCCTGGCCTCACTCTCGAGACTTTAGGACACTATATTGGTGTCGTTTATGGTGGGGAATCCGATGATGACGACGACGACGACGATGATGATGAATAAAAGGAACAAAAATCACATCAAATCAAACACCAACTGCCTGAACAGAAAACTGTCATTGATTGTTGGTTGGTTGGTTGGTTGTGAAAGACCGTTAACCTGACTCAAGTCGAGTCTTGGGTACCCTTTAAAAACAAGGGGAGATGTATTCTTTCCCTCATTTTTCATTTTATGTTGCCCCCCAGGCCTCTAGTATGTTTAACTCATGTACATTGTAAATTATGTCCCTAAGATTATAATTCGACTTTCATCCCGTTATCGTAGTAGAAGAAAGTAGTAACATGATTCCTTAAAATACACAAAAGCCAATGGCGCGTAGCTCAGTTGGTAATGGATGGGGGCATAGTTTGTCCAAAATTGAATTGGTCTTGGGTTCGAGCCCGAGGCACCCCCATAACCACAATCGCTAAGTGAGTCAGGTATGCCCCCGTGTTATGTAATTGGCAGCCGATTGGGGTTGTAGGTATCAACCTTTTGTCCAAAATATACAAAATATGAGAGGTAAGGTAAAAAATTTGAAATTTGAAGAAGTCTTTACAATTTAGTGCTTTGGGAAAAAGGAATAGTTTAGCAACCAAGTAAAATATATTTTTATTTTATACAATAATGTATTTGAAACTTTATTTAGATTATAAAATCTATTGAATTTTTTAATATATATATATATATATATATATTTAAGTTGTAATTTTCTAGTAGGGAGAAATTTTAGAAAATTTGTTGAAGATCTTTTTATATGGGCTAAGTCTATAGGACCAAGATATGAGAATTGGTAAGCTCAAGCTTAGCTAGGAGTCTTGGTTGTTTCGTGAAGGTCTAGTTTCTTTGGGCCTTTACGAGCTATTCGTATCCTATTTCGTTTATTTGGGTTGAGCTAGTAGGATTAGCTTAATCACACTTTGGCTTGTGACTTATCGAGCTATATAATGAATCATAAGTTTAGGTTCGTCTTGCAACTAGGTTGGGTTTTCGATGAAAAGTTGTTATCAACAATTGGATGGGCAGTGGATGCACATTAAGATAAGATGCATTGTGATAGGATGTGTCAGATCAAATCCCATTCTAAAGCGCAATTCATTGGTGAACATGGTTTCTAAAGCACAATTCATAGGTGAACACGGTTTCTTACACTTCTCACTGTTAACTCAACTTCTCACAAAATCATTTGCAATCATTTAGAACTACAAAAAAAACCCAACCTATATATGAAGACCGGTTAATGCATTAGTTATCTTATTATTTTTGAAATTTTGACGATGCCCTATGTAGGACTAGGATAATTTAGATCCGATCATATTGAAAAACAAAATAACAAGATTCTTCTAAAAGGTATGAATGATGTGGTGACATTGTGGTAATAAGGGGTGCCTTCTATAGTTTGTTAACCTTCATGTTGTCTGTTAAAGGATGTCGCTACCGTGGCATGGCATTTCTCCCTATCTGGACTTTTTAAGATAGAATTAATCTTTTAACAGTTATATTTCTATGACATTTACACATCGGTGCGTGTGTGAATATATATATATATATATATACACACACACAGACTTAGGTTCATGTGCAACCAAGTTGTTTCTGTGAAACCGGTGAGACCAACATTTTTTACATGAAACTTCACAGCAAAACACTATGAAGGTTACAAAAATTGAAAAATAATCGTAAAAACACTATAGATGTAACGTTCACGGTGTGTTTTTTGATGTGAAGGTTCAATCTTTTATTACCTTATATATATATAGGTGAAAGTTCAATTGCAAACCACTTTTTCATTGTGAACGTGAGGCCAAACGAGAGTGTGACACGTGGCAAAAAAAAATTCTGACACGCGCGACCTTCCCCGCGACCTTAGTGTTATTCATACTGAATAACACTGTTATTCAGTGTTATTCAGTATGAATAACACTAAGGTCGCGCGCTTTTTGGTTGAAGTCGCGCGTGTCCTTTGAAATTTCGGCGACTTTAGTGTTATTCAGACTGAATAACGCTATATTCAGTCTGAATATAGCGTTATTCAGTCTGAATAACACTAAGTCGCCGAAATTCAGAGTGACACGTGGCGCGCTCTCGTTTGTCCTCACGTTCACAATGAAAAAGTGGTTTGCAATTGAACCCACCCCTATATATATATATATATATATATATATATATATATATATATATATATTCACACACAGACTTAGGTTCATGTGCAACCAAGTTGTTTCTGTGAAACCGGTGAGACCAACATTTTTTACATGAAACTTCACAGCAAAACACTATGAAGGTTACAAAAATTGAAAAATAATCGTAAAAACACTATAGATGTAACGTTCACGGTGTTTTTTGATGTGAAGGTTCAATCTTTTATTACCTTCATTGCATTTTTGCTGTGAAAGTTCAGAGTATTTATTTGTTACCTTCATAGTTTTTTGAGCTGTGACGTTTTTTTTTACCTTGTTTTGGATATTTTTTTCCTCGATAGTGTTTTTTAGTATGTTTTTACGTTGAATGTTCGAATTTTTATAGTGTTTTGCTGTAAAATTTCATGTAAAAAATATTGGTTTCACCGATCTCATGAAAACAACTTGGTCTCACGTGAACATAACTCTATATACACATATTATGTGATTATTATTTTATTATATGGGCCAATAATAATTAATTTATGGATATTGAAAGATAGCTTAACCGTCAAATTTTGATTTTCTTTTACATATTCATCTATATTCACTTCCCTTAAGGCCATTTGAAACCTTGTGTTCATGCTCCTAAAATTATTAAATTAATTGTATAATTGAGTAGAACATTCACAATCACTAAAAAGGTATTTCTGAATTTATGATATGATATTAAAATTAAAAGATATTTTTCAATCACATAAATAATAAATGAGGTGAAGGTGATGGTGATAGTGATAGTAATGATTCACCAATCAAAGTTTAATTATAGTATTTAATAATGATTTTTAGTTGTTTTGTTGATTTTGAAAAATGTAAGCCGTTCTAGCTCAGTTGGTAGAGCGCGTGGCTTTTAACCACGTGGTCGTGGGTTCGAGTCCCACGGATGGCGTTTTTTATTTTGTGCATTTTTTTTATACTTGTAAGATATTTTAAATACCTATATAATTGCCTTTATCTTACTCGACTTAAGTAAATGGTTCAAAAAAAGATCAACAATTTAAAGTAAATGGTTAAAAAAAATCAACAATTTAACCTAATCAAGATTAATAATATATAAACCACGAATCGCTCATTATCTAATTCAAATCATAAATTAAATAATTTAATTGCTTTTCTAGATACCACATTATTAAAAAATGGTCAAGTGACGGTTCACCAAAGGAAGATTTTGATGGTTTTATTTTTGCATTCATTGTTATTGTGTTTTTTGACCAATTTATTTAACAAATACAATAAAGTTGATTAAAAATCCTAGCCCAAAATTTGGTAAACCTAATAAATTTATTTTTTCTACAAATTTGGCATCATTAGGATCAAGTCAATCAAATACATTTACTTTCAATTTTTCTCAATCAAAGTGTGTTTTTATTCGAACCGAGTCCAGTGAGAATCGGCTTTATTAGCATCGAGCATAGAAAGACAAGTCGCAACCTCAAAAACTGAATTTTTTTGCATATTTAATTGTAAATTTGTTATAGTTTCAAAATTTTAGAAATGCATCAATCAAATATTTATGGGTATCATTATATGTATCCCTTTTAACTTAAAATCAAGTCAAGTCATTCATTGAAAATTAAAAAAACATCAACTAATGTCTATTAGGTAGGGTGCATTTGGTGCAATTGGCCTACCAATTAGCTTACTCTATATTCACTATAGTTGTGTAATTGAGACATCGGTGATGTGATTACAATTTGCATTTTGACTCAATAGAGTATTGGAAAAAAGAAAGCTTAATTGATGATCTTAAATAATTGAATAATTATTGGGTTTTTTAATTAGAAGTTTTTGTACATTTGAATTTGCAACGAAGATGATTTTATATAACAAAGTTATGATTTTTATGTTATAAGTCTAGTGAAATAGAAAAAGTAAGGCGATTTATGGTTTATTGGAATTCGATGGAATTTAAACAAATTGAAATGATCAATTTTATTGACCAATTTTTATTCGTCCGTTTGGTTAATATTTGAATTTTTAATATGGGATCCGAATTCCACGTATGATGAAACGTAAGTTCCTTGGCTCATAGGGTTCAAATTGATTATACTCGTTCGGGTTTTATGGTAACTAAATTTTGTCTGAATTTAGTGGTTGGGTTTGGGTCTCGATTGGGTGAGTTTTTGACCAAGTGGGTGTTTTAACATATTTACCAAATGGATGTTGTCTTAAACATATTTACCATTCAGGTGTAGTTTTCTATTTAATGGACTTTTAATGCCTAAACATATTTACCATTTAGGTGTAGTTTTAATTTAATGAGCTTTTAATGCCTTTTTTCTACTTTTCTTTACTATTTTTTTTTGTTTCTGATTTTTTTAATGTTTTTTAAAGATCATATATATAAAAGCTTATGTACGGTTAAGTAAAAAAATATATAAAACAATAATACGGTTCTGAAAAAATTCATATAAAAACAAACCCGTCCGAAAACCGAACATTAAAACTGCTATAAAAATGGTGAGGAGTTTGGGTTCAGTTCGGGTTGGCATTTCTCAGAACCAAACCTACCGAAAAACCCGAACATTTTAAATATATTTTTATTAATGTGAGTATTAATATTACTATTAATATGTTCCAAAAAAATATATTGAAAAAAAGAATCTCAAGTACGGTTAAGTTTTTATTGAATAAACAACAATAAAACTCAAGTACGGTTAATGTTTTTATTAAAGTTTAAGTACGATTCAGGTTTTCGGTTAATGTTTTCAAGTACGGTTAATGTTTTCATAAAACTCAATTAAATTGGGTTTTCGGGCCTTGGTTTTAAAGTTTAAGTACGATTCAGGTTTCAAACGAGTAGTTTGGGTTGGACGGGTTTTGCTCACCCGAAAACATTAACCGAAAACCTGAATCGTACTTAAACTTTAATAAAAACATCAACCGTACTTGAGTTTTTATTGTTGTTTTTTCAATAAAAACTTAACCGTATTTGAGATTTTTTTTTTCAATATATTTTTTTCGGAACATAACATTAATAAAAATATATTTAAAATGTTTGGGTTTTTCGCTCGGTTTGGTTCTGAATGTAACACCCCAAAATTTGGAGCAAACAAAAACCTTCATTTTCGAAAGGTGTTAGTACAAATATGAAAGGATTATGTGCAAGACAGTAACTAGGTTTACCGTGTCCAATGTTATAAGGCACTAGTGGGTCACACTGCTACACACCCGAATAGAGATCAATTGGATTTACCAGTTGTGTGGAATTAATTAATTGGTATAATTAATTAATTAAGAGAGAAAATAAATAATAGATAAATCTATTTATTATTTATGGGATATATATTAATAGTTAATTAATATATATGGAAAGGTTTAATTAAAGCCTATCGGGCTTGATAATTAAACGGGCTTATCTATTGGGTAGATACCATATTTACTAATATAAATATATGGTAAACCTAATGGTTTCTCACAATTCATCTCATTAGTAACTTAGAGAAAAAGAAAAGCCTAAACCTCTCTCTCTCCCAAAATCGTCCCACACACACACTCAACCAGTTTTCGGTTTTCAAGTTTTTGGGTAATCCTAAGGCGGTCTAGCAGCGGTTCTCGTGGTGGTGCAGTAGCGATGTATTCCCCGTTAGCTTTCCGGAAACCGTTTGATTTTAATCCTATAAGGTATTGTTCTAAACCCTCTTGTGATTGTATCTAAACCCGTTTAGGTTGGATCTTCTGGTTTGGGAATTCAGTTTTTTTATTCCGCTGTGCATGTTTGTGTTTGCTTGCAATTCCCAACAGTGGTATCAGAGCCACTTCCTAAACGTTTAGATCAGGATTGTTTGATTGTGATAAACTGTTTATAATGTTTAGATTATATTTGTTAAAAATTCGATTTTTATCTATTTCTTTAAAAATTGGATTTTTATCGTTATCACACGAAACCACGATCATCGGTGGTGGTATCACGGCCGTTTGCCGATCGAAAAACCACCAACGGATTGCCGGCCACCACGAATGGTGGCAACGGCGTCGGTCCGGACAACCACCGCGCCCCACGGTGGCGTCGGTGGTGATGATGATCGAAGGCAGCAGCAAAGCGGTGGTGGCAGCGGCTTATGGCTGTTGTTGCCGCCGGTAAACACCGCGGATCGCCCGCCTGGCCGCCGGCTGCCTTGCGGCCACGCCGGGCGGCGGCGGCGATTGATTTGCGTCGATTGAACGACCACCGCAAACCCCGATTGGGCAGCGGTGGTGTAACGATGGCGGTGGCGTATCGGAAACCACCGAATGGTGGTGGCGCTGTTGTTGCCCAGCAGTGGCGGCGGCAGTATGGTGGTGGCGGCGGCTTTGGCCGTCGTCGCCGGACAAACCACAAACCACCAAGCCACCCGCCGGCTGCCCTAGGGCCGAGCCAAGGCGGTGGCGATGGTTGGATGTTTCTCGCGATCGCAAGCCGCACCACCAATCGGTGGTGACGGTGATGGTTGTTTGTTGTTGACGATACCGCCGGCCACGGCGGCGATGGCGGCTGCGGCTGCTGTCGTCGTCGATTGGCCTAGCGGCGGTGGCGGTGGTGACCTTGGTTGCCGCTGCTGTCACCAGTGGTGATTTTGGAGAGATTGCCGACAATCGATGACGACGGTCGCTCCGACTCCGTTGTCATCAATAACCGATAACTTACGATGAGTAACCGATAGTTGCTATTGTTGTTATCAGTATTGGTATCTGATAAGGTTTCGTGATTGATAGGGTTGTTTTTAACCAGATAGGTTAAAACTCCGGATAAGATTAATTTTACGTTTTTAAAAATTAATTTTAGATAATTATAAAACCAGTTGAGTTTTGTAATTTAGTTATATTCTGTTTATCGTAACTGCCTTATTTCAAATTTGTTTTATTTGAATTGTTAGTTGCGAGTGTCATAGCCAAGCCCCAGACCTATGGTTGTGTTTTATTTTATCTCTGTTTTGGTAAGGGAGGCCTGCGTGCCATTTACAACCCTTTTATTGTAATTTTTTTTATTTATGTATTATTACACCGAAGACGGAGAAAACCATAGAGACGGACTTTGGAGACACAACCGAGGATGTCGGAGCCAGTGGGAGCGTGCTACCTTCATGCCTTGTGCGTTGCTTGTCACTTAGGTTAAAGACCGTCAGTTTAGTGTTGGCTCACTCAAATGACAATAGTTTAGGGGCAAAAGCTATGACACGGTTTTTACGTTTTATATAATTGTGTGGTTTGATTTTAATTGCGTGGTTGTGATAAAACGTAGTTCTAAAAATCTAATGAGATGTTTTATAAAAACCTAGAGGTTTGATTACAGAGTGTTTTTTCGAATCAGTTTTTAAGGTTTTTTGAAAACTGGCTAAAACCCCTTAGGTTTAGAAATCTTAGATCACGTGAGTGCGACCCACTTTGAGACCCTTTTGGCGTAAGGTACGTGGGTGTTGGAAGTGAGCAAGCCTTGGACATCCGCGTTCAAACCCCAAGTTGAAAGGGGTGTGACAAGTACACCCAGTCTCAAGTGGTGCGATCTATTTTGGTTTTTGTAACAATTTACCGTGTCGTATCGGGCCAAAGCGCACTAGAGGGACTAAATATGCACGAATGTAATATTCGATGTCCCGACGTTTTAGAAGTCGTATTTTCGTTTAAAATGCGATTGATATAAGTGGTTACCTACCAGAAATAGCATGGGTCGGTTTGTGTGATCAAGCCGCTTACCGACACATGTGAAATATGGATTCTAGTCTAATAAACTTATTTTTCTGAGGGTAATAAATTTATTAGAAGTTTTATAATCAATAAACTAAATCGGAATTTATTCTTTATGAAGATGTCTTATACTACCGTTCCGTTTTATTCACCTGAGGAATCACTTCGCCTAATTATGGGCAAGTGGAAGCTTACGGGCCAAAACTATCCAGTTTGGAAGTTGCATTTTGATAATGTCTTGCGGAGCCAGGATAAGCTTTATGTGATCAATAAACCACTGTCACGACCTAAGAGCAATGCCCCTGAAGAGGAATTTGCTGAATATTTTAGATTTATGGCTGATGAATCTGACGTGATCTCTATTCTGTCTTTCTCTGCTTCGCCCGAGTTCACGGTCGATCTCAGAGTTAAGTTCTGCCATGAGGTCGTGAAGAGTATAGAAAACCAGATTGGCTTCTATAAGAATTGTGGTAAATATTTGATCATGAAAGAAATCTTTTCACTGAAGCTGAAAAGAGGTCAATCAGTTAAAGATCATCTCCTGGAAATAAGGAGACTCTTTAAGTGTTTGTCGCGACTTGGATACAAGATGACTCCGGAGGAGCTTGTGTATCTGATGTGGTTCTCACTCCCGAAGGAGATTCGTGTCACAGCTAGTGGATACATGGGAGAACCCAGGATGGACGTGGCAAAGGTTCATGAGGATATTTTGGACAGTCTGGAGCCAAAGGAAGCAAGTGCTGATCTCATGGACACTACTGATTGGATTGATGAGCTGGGAGATCTAAGTTGCCCAGAATGTGGTAGCCAAGATATCTGTGTCCACTCATTCAATGTTGACCAGATGGACATCGGTCTATCCGATGCGCCAGGTATCTTTATGATAGATTGTTTGATCACTTCTTATGAAACATGGGTACTTGATACAGGAAGTGGTAACCACATTTGTAATCATTTACAGGGATTCAAAAGAAGGGAGACCTTGAGGAAGGATCGTTCGAACCTACGAGTCGGTGAAGGCACGATGCTTATAGCTGAAGCCGTAGGATCTTACAGTCTTAGTTTGCCCTCGGGTCTAGTTTTGGAACTCGATACTTGTTATTATGTTCCTAAGATGATCAAAAATATTCTTTCTTTTGATTTGTTGGTAGACCAAGGATTTTATTATAAATATGATTATAAAATGATTTCTTGCTTTAAAAATGACACGTTTTATTTCAAAGCAACTCCTTCGAATGGTCTATACATATTAAATCTCCAAGAAAGTAATAACGAGATCTATCATATAAGTAAAAGATCCAAAGACATCGAGGATCAAACTTACCTCTGGCATTGTCGGCTTGGACATATAAACAAGAAACGCGTGGAACTACTCCAAAGAGGAGGACTTCTAGGGACTTTCGATTTTAAGCCCTTTAGTAATTGCGAATCTTGTTTGTCGGGCAAGATGACAAAGCATCCTTTCAACAAAGATAATGAAAGGGCCAATGACTTGTTGGAGATCATACACACTGATGTGTGTGGACCTTTCAGTCATGAGGCAAGAGGAGGATACCGGTACTTCATTACCTTTACTGACGATTTCAGTAGGTATGGATATGTCTACCTGATACGACATAAGTCTGAAACTATCGAGAAATTCAAAGAGTTTCAGAGTGAAGTACAGAATCAACTTGACAGGAAGATCAAGTTCTTGAGGTCAGACCGTGGTGGAGAATATCTTAGCCTGGAATTTGACAGTCATTTGAGAGAATGTGGGATTGTTTCACAACTCACCCCTCCGTATACACCACAGATGAATGGTGTGTCAGAAAGGAGGAATCGTACCTTGCTTGACATGGTACGATCAATGATGTGTCGTTCCACGTTACCAGTATCATTCTGGGGACACGCGCTCGAAACAGCAGCAAACATACTGAACAAAGTGCCAACCAAATCGGTAGAAAAGACGCCATATGAGCTATGGACAGGCAAGAAGCCTAAGTTGTCTTTTCTGAAGATTTGGGGTTGCGAGGTATACGTTAAGCGTACAACCTCGGAGAAACTCAAACCCAAATCAGATAAGTGTTTCTTCGTAGGCTATCCCAAGAACTCACTGGGGTACTACTTCTATAATCCTAGCGAGAACAAAGTATTTGTGGCCCACAATGGAGAATTTTTGGAGGAGAAGTTTCTCAATCAAGAGAATACCAGAAATGATATAGACCTACAGATAGTAGAGGAAGAAACACCTGTACCGATTGTTGAGCCAGTCACTCAACAAGATAATGTTGAGACTCAACCGGAAACGGTTGAGGAGGTGCAAACACAGGACCTTCGCAGATCCTCTAGGATAAGGCAAGAACCAGATAGGTATCTTGGATTTCTAGTCTCCCAGGACGGCGGAGACCTGAATGAGCCTACATCCTATGGAGAAGCTGTATCAGACAATGAGTCTGAACAATGGCAAGAAGCCATGAAGGCAGAGATGCAGTCCATGTACGACAACCAAGTTTGGGAGTTGACAGATTTCCCCAGCACTGTAGGGCTGTTGGGCGTAAATGGGTTTTCAAGAAGAAAACAGACATGGACGGAAATGTGCACACTTTTAAGGCTAGACTGGTCGCGAAAGGTTTCACGCAAACTCATGGTATCGACTATGATGAAACTTTCTCGCCAGTAGCTATGTTAAAGTCCATTAGGATTCTGATGGCCATCTCAGCATATTTCAACTATGAGATTTGGCAGATGGATGTTAAGACGGCCTTCTTGAATGGGATGTTAACAGAGGATGTCTACATGCAACAGCCGGAAGGTTTTGTAGATCCAAAGAATCCTAATAAAGTGTGCAAGTTGCTAAAATCCATATATGGATTAAAGCAGGCATCCAGGAGCTGGAACTTACATTTTGATGAGCAAATCAAAGAATTTGGTTTTACCAAAAGTGAGTTTGAGCCATGTGTTTACACAAAGTTCAGTGGGAGCATGGTAACCTTCTTGGTCTTATATGTAGATGATATTCTACTCATTGGAAATGACGTACCAACTTTACAGAGTGTTAAAGTTTGGTTGAGCAAATGTTTCCAAATGAAAGACCTTGGAGAAGCCGCATATATACTTGGTATAAAGATCTACAGAAATAGATCTAGGCGGCTTATCGGACTTAGTCAAGGTACGTACATTGATAAAGTCCTGAAACGGTTCAGGATGGATGAATCCAAGAAAGGATTTATCCCGATGCAACATGGTATAGTGCTGAGTAAAGCACAGTGTCCCGAATCTAGTCAAGATAAGGACAAGATGAAATCGATACCATATGCTTCGGCAATTGGATCGATCATGTATGCCATGTTATGTACCAGGCCCGATGTTGCTTACTCAGTAAGTGTTACGAGCAGATACCAGCAAAACCCAGGTGAAGCCTATTGGGTGACTGTCAAGAACATTCTGAAATACCTGAGGCGTACTAAGGAAATGTTCTTGGTCTTTGGAGGTTCTGAGGATGAGATTAGTTTCACTGGTTACTCAGACGCTAGTTTCCAGACCGACAGGGATGATTACAGATCACAGTCAGGGTACGTTTTTACCCTAAACGGAGGTGCAATCTCGTGGAAGAGCTCGAAGCAAGACACGATAGCAGACTCTACCACCGAAGCCGAGTACATTGCAGCTTCAGACGCAGCAAAGGAAGCGGTCTGGCTCAGGAACTTTATCACAGATCTAAGAGTTGTAGCCAGTATCTCTAGACCAGTGGATATTTATTGTGATAACTCTGGGGCTGTGGCGCAAGCTAAGGAACCTAGAGAGCATCACAAGTCGAGACATGTACTACGGAATTTTCACCTCATCCGAGAGATCATCGGAAGAGGAGACGTAAGAATATGCAAGATTCCGGCGGACAAGAATGTAGCAGATCCACTGACAAAGCCGCTAGCTAGAGTAAAGCATGAGACACATGCTAATTCCATTGGGATGCAGTACCTGGATACTAGTAGCTAGTTTTAGTTTTTGATTATTACCGTGGATTAATTTTTGAGACTTTATATCGTGTAAGTTTTATTATTTTCACTGTGTGATGGAAATAAGGAGGATTTTATTCATGATTGTCTCAAATTAACCAGTTTTAGCATATTTAATTATCCCTGATTTTATATACAAGCCTTGTAAGTAAAATCTAAAAGTTCCGTAGCTACTTGTTAAGGTGGGAACCTTAGCAGGATTGTAACGCTATTATGGGTGTTTGGTGATTTATTCAACGTAACGAATAAAAGCACAAGTGATGTGGCCAAACATTCATAGATACTCATCAGAGTGTTTGAGTATTGGAAGTGACCAGTTTCAAGTCTGCTCCATGGAGCCTATGTCATGAGCATTGACTTGATGATAGGTTGTCCTTAGACCAGAGATATTTGGTCTGGAAATATGAGGACTGTTGTACTCTTAGCATGTTCTAACGCTACGCCGTAACAGGGTGGCTATACGGGGCGTGACTAGATGCAGCGGAAGCCATGTGACCAGATGCAGATAGTCAAGAAGGGATTTACACCTCTGTAAAAGGAGAGATATTTCCGGGCCCCTTGACGGTTGAGATTGGTAGAAATGCGTGGCCACGCTCGGATAGAATAACAGTTGTTATTTGGAAAGTTCCGTTACTGCAGGCAATCGAGATCAGAGTCAAGAAAACTTGAGTTTAAGATTGAAGTCCTCCGCTCCATGTCTAAAACTCACTTTAGAGATATCGCGTGTAAAAGGAATGAACCTGTGTACAATTCTAGCGAGAATTGTTTCTCTGGATATAAGAGATCTTATAACCTGGTTAACCTAAGTGTCTGGCTAGGGACCTCCTTAGGCTAATGGTAACAGTTGAGTTACTTGTCTGGCACAAGTGGGAGTCTGAAAGGATTATGTGCAAGACAGTAACTAGGTTTACCGTGTCCAATGTTATAAGGCACTAGTGGGTCACACTGCTAACACACCCGAATAGAGATCAATTGGATTTACCAGTTGTGTGGAATTAATTAATTGGTATAATTAATCGATTAAGAGAGAAAATAAATAATAGATAAATCTATTTATTATTTATGGGATATATATTAATAGTTAATTAATATATATGGAAAGGTTTAATTAAAGCCTATCGGGCTTGATAATTAAACGGGCTTATCTATTGGGTAGATACCATATTTACTAATATAAATATATGGTAAACCTAAGGCTTTCTCACAATTCATCTCATTAGTAACTTAGAGAAAAAGAAAAGCCTAAACCTCTCTCTCTCTCCCAAAATCGTCCCACACACACACTCAACCAGTTTTCGGTTTTCGATTTTTTGGGTAATCCTAAGGCGGTCTAGCAGCGGTTCTCGTGGTGGTGCAGTAGCGATGTATTCCCCGTTAGCTTTCCGGAAACCGTTTGATTTTAATCCTATAAGGTATTGTTTTAAACCCTCTTGTGATTGTATCTAAACCCGTTTAGGTTGGATCTTCTGGTTTGGGAATTCAGTTTTTTTATTCCGCTGTGCATGTTTGTGTTTGCTTGCAATTCCCAACAAAATATACGCCAAAGTGTGAGCTCTTCCCAAAAATAGGGGTATAAGTAGTGTATAATTACAATGTCTGTACTTTAATGGAGTGGTATAATAACCAACAAGTCTAATTCCTAACAAGGAAAAAGACTACAAAAGGGGTCAACAGTTTCTACTATCAACTCGCGGTCTAGATGGACCGGTCTCTTCACACATCCCCAAAGCTCACTCTCAATCTCGGCACCTACTTGGGAACAGCGTCCCTAGTACCTGAGAGACACATCAACACCACACAAGTGTTAGGCCAAAGGAGCCTAGTGAGTTGTATCAATAATACTGTGCATGTAAAAGCATGTTAAGACATGTGAGATATACGAGATCATACTAACAACAAAAGTAGCATGTTAAACCGGTTTATTATTTATCTTCGGAAACAATTCCCCCAACCAATACCCCATCACTCGTTACTTCCAAACACCTCGATGTCCCGAATTTAGCATGGCAACATCATCCGAGGCCCGCGCACCAAGGAGCCACCCGAGGTGCCGGCGACATAGGTACAAACCCCAAGACTGTTTGGTGTGGAAATATTGCGTTGGTTCGTCCATTTTATTGCGTACAAGACTTCGATACTGAATTTAGCATAGTATCTTGTCCATGTTATTTGCATACAAGACCTCGATATTGAATTTAGCATAGTATCTCGTCTATGTTATTTGCATACAAAACCTCGATACTGAATTTAGCATAGCATCATCAACGGAGGTATTATTCTAGGGTCTCAAGCCCTTCACTCATTCCATATAAGCCAACATGCTTGGAATCTAGTCCCTTCTCATAATTCCTTGACATACATATTATCACGTATACAAACCCATGGATTTAACACGTACAATAGTAGCATACGATAATCTACCTCATGTATACAACAATAAAATCCAAGCCATTCATGTAAGTATAGTTCATCATACATTTCATGGAAATCCTTAAACTTGACAATTTAAGTATTTCATCCAATATCACATTTATCCACAATAATCAAGCAAGGTATGTAAAATCAACAAGATGATGTGCCCTCAGTTTTAACAAAATGGTTTTAGCAACTCACCTTGATATTCTTCACAACAAGTACAGATTAGATAGTTAAACACGTCACACGATAGTACCTATACAATCAGAGTATGGTATACGTCAACAAACCACCAAAAGTGACACTTACGGCTCACAACCGAAACACTAGTTTAGAACTAGGTTAGACTATCTCAATTGTCCCCAAAATCTCCCAAACATCACCTATTATAACCCTTAAGGAAAGCCCAAAGCCAAAACTCAAAAAGGATCGCAAACGAAAAACTTCAAAACGGGAACAGGGACTTGCGCGACCTAACCCCGGGACCTCAGGTCGCGGGGTTTTACTGACCTGCACAATCCCGCGATCAAATTTTGCAAACACTCACCAAACTCATCCAAAACTCGATTTTGACTCCCAAAACACCCTACGAATGTTTATGAACGATCCTACGATGATATAACATGATAAACTAACAACAAAACGCGAAAACACTCCATGGATCGTCGAGATCCATGGTTTTCCCCAAATACGAACCCTAGCTTCCAAGGTTCTCAAATCCCAACTAAAACACGAAATCAACGCGAAATAAACCGTACCTTTCGTTAGGAACTTGATTCTAACGACACTTCACGGATTGATTTCACCTCCTACGCTCGATTCTTCCTCCGGATCTCGAATTCTCTTCAAAGCCCTATTTCTCTCTTTTTCTCTCTTTTCTCTCCTCAAAACACAACACAAACAAATGAAGGGGTGAGGGGTTTTGTAACTAGTTAGTGAGCTAGTTACACTTCACCCCCTCCTTATCTCGGGTATTTACATTCTCATCCCGAAACTGTTAAATTGAACACTCGACTCGACCTATAACTTGAAATACGAGTTACTAATTAATTTTGGGAAATGATGCTTATATTTAATCGAATTTCTATTATTCACTTTTATCAACAAGTTTGAGTTCATAAAATTCCGGGTGTTACACTGAAAATGCCAACCCAAACTGAACCCAAACTCCTCACCATTTTTTATACCAGTTTTAATGTTCGGGTTTTCGGACGGGTTTGTTTTTATATGATTTTTTTTTCAGAACCGTATTATTGTTTTATATATTTTTTTACTTAACCGTATATAAGCTTTTTATTTATATGATCTTTAAAAAAACATTAATAATAAAAAATAGTAAAAAAAAAAAAGTAGGAAAAAGACATAAAAACTCATTAAATAGAAAACTACACCTAAATGGTAAATATGTTTAGGCATTAAAAGTCCATTAAATAGAAAACTACACCTAAATGGTAAATATGTTTAAAACACCACCCATTTGGTAAATATGTCTTTTAAAAACACCCATTTGGTCCAAAAACTCTGGATTGGGTGTTCTATTTAGGAGGCTTTGCTTAAATCAATTTAAGGGACAGTTTAAATGTGCCTATAAAAATGATTATGTGATATTAAATAATCAAAATTAATCTAGCCACCTATAATAAAACATGCTATACGATAAACAACGTTTAAATGTGATTTTGTTGTTTGAAGTTGTAATAATAATTTTTTATGATATTGAACGTTTGGCAAACTTTTGAAGAAAATTATAGATAATATAACTTATAAGAGTATCTAGATAATTTCATAGACATGTAGAAATATTGTTCTGGTGCATGATTGGGAATCTCGGTTTGATGCACGCTTTGAACGAAAGACCCGACCTCTATTCTTCCAGCAATCTTCTTTTGATGATAAAAAAAGAGAGTCAAATCTCAGGTGTCAAATACTATGATTGTTAAGTTATGGTCCAAACAGGTTGTAGACCGTTCTAATTTCTAACACCTCTACTTTATGTCTTAAGCTATAGACATGAGCTTGAAGCTGGACATAGTAACCTTTTTTTTCAAGACCTACTTAAAGCTTGGATACAAAATCCTGATTAATGAAAAAGCTCAAAAGTTCAGCTTGAAAAGGTCTGCTTGAAAAGGCGCGGTTCAGAAAAAGTATCTATTTTTTTCACTTATTGGAAAATGAGTTTGCAAAGTCTAGACCAAACACAGAAAAGCCAACATCTTGTGCATCTCTCTAATTTAATCTACATATTGTAGTGGTTTAAATTAAAACAAATAATAAAGAATTTAGAAATGGAACTTTTAATTAACCTACAATAATTTCCCGATCGATAAGTGTCCTCGCTTAAGCAAGCCACGTAATTGCCCGTTGTATATAAAGTTGGTTTTCACGTTACAATCTTAAGCATAGTGTTGCAAGATTGACATCGGTTACAACCGTTCTACACCGATTAAAAACATTAAAATTACCCACATTAGGGCCTAAATGGTCCTAAACCTCGTTCTTTTAGACTTAACCAGCACTAACCCATCCTAATTTATAATCATCTCCTCGTACAGGTGCGTTTGGTGCGTAAAAGACAAGACAAGACATGAATGAACAAAAACATGTCCCAATCCATCAAATTAAGTCCTAAAACCTTGTACAATTCTTTCACCCGCCTGCCTACCACATTCTCACTAGTGTCCCATCCAATCTAGTCTGCATACAAAACTTCAAGACCAATTTGGGTTTGTTAAGCTTAATCCCAACCCTCTTGCCATAACTAGTGAAGCCATGAACACAAAAGGTAACAATTATGAATCAAATGTACCTCAAGAAAGACCAATCTATTTCATGGGTAAAGAAACAAGATTTGGAAACACGTAAATGAGATGTTTGTGATATAAACCATGAAAGATTTTCTAATCGAAATCACATTCTGCAAGATGAAAAAACCACAACACACGACCAGTGAAAGAAACCCAATGGATAATTAATTCTTCCTTCATGGTTCATGCAAGTCCCACTTCAATATACAATTAATTCTGTGCCTAAAAGAAATCACCTTCCACAAAAAGCAAAGCAGGCTGCATTTCAGTTTCAGACCAGCTGCAACTTCCCTCCAAATTCCACAACCTGTTGGACTGTTCCTTGGCGTGACAAACGTGGGTTTCTTGCTTTTGCAGATTTTATGTTTAGCTTCACTTCAAATTTGGGGAATTGGTTCTCATGCACTTGTATCTCGTCAAGAAACTCATCTGCAACGTCTCCATCTTCATCTATCTTCAAACGTCGTGAATACCATCCTAGACCCTAAATTCATAACCACAACAAAAACGTTTCCAATTAAATATTGTTGGTGATTTCCTAAATTCAACTATAACAATGGTTAAGTTGCCTTCCTATTTCTAGAGAAGAACAGTTCTTACCCTTAAAGCCAATTTACGAAATATTTATCTTTTTTTGAAGGACAACGGTTTACTTGCTTTTATAGCTAAGTAAACAAGCTTTCATAAAACGACTCTTCAAAGTTTGACTTGAGAGTCTGGAAACTACAACTCTAAAATGAGATCAGTTGCTTTTGTTTGACAAAATGTGAATAGATGCCGGTGATGTCATATAATCATAATACTCCCTCCATCCCAAAAAGTATGAGCCATATATCTTTTTGAGTTTGTCTCAAAATAAATGCCCTCTGTCAAAAACTAATAACTATGAATTTTCGTTTTCCTACATTTCCAACTCTTAGACACGAATATAAAAGAGTCAATGAGAGAGAGAGAGAGAGGGAGAGAGAGAGAGAGAGAGAGAGAGAGAGAGAGAGAGAGAGAGAGTAAAATTATCATTCAGTTGATTAAAAAGTGTAATAATTAAACATTCCTTAAACTGTGTTTTTTGTTGTGAACAAGGAGGGAGTATTAGCCAGCTACTTGCTCTTTACATTTTGGTTCTGGTTACAGAGGTAGCTTTACTGGGATCCTTTCTTGGCCATGTGAGCTTACAACTTTTACAATATAGAGCTCTCTTATGAGTGTATCATGCCCTCTGTATGTTTCTTTTTGTGCACTCTTTCATTTTTCGTCTTTTTTAAATGTCAAGCTTCCTCGCAAGCTTTTCTAACTTTTACTTTGGCCAACTATATTTTGTCACTTCCTAAATTAAAAGAAATATTTCACAGGCCAGGTTTTCACAGAAACAGCTTGGATACGTTTGTTTTGCTCTATCTATATTCTCCCTTCTCTTCCTTGTAGAATCTATCGTAGGTTTGGTTATCCCTTCTACGACAGTTTACACTCTACAAAATTTGGCCCCACAAACTAAACCCATATTTATACTGCCACTGATACACCATTTGTTTACTGTTCACTACACCAGCCATCTAAAATATTAGCAGAGAGACAGAGAGAGAGACATAACAGCACATGACTCAACCATGAGAGATAGGTAACCCTGAATATATATATATATATATATATATAGAGGGACTTTCTTTTGTGAACTTTTTTTTTTGTGTGAACTTGTGAACTTTCTCCAAAACGACGATTTCATAGGTTAAAGTAATGAAATTGGTTCATGAAATTGTTTAATATGATGAAATTATATCATATGATACATTTTTTGTTGAAATTGTTTCATATTTTGGTGGTTTTACGTGAAATCAAAAGGTTTTATAAAAATATATGAAACAGTTTCATAAGAATGAAAAAGTTACGTAAAAAATACCGAAATATGAAACATTTTCATCAAAAAATGAATCATATGATATAATTTCATCATATTAAACAATTTCATGAATCAATTTCATTAATTTAACCTATGAAATAGTCGTTTTGAAGAAAGTTCACAAGTTCACACAAAAAAAAAGTTCACAAAAGAAAATCCCTCTATATATATATATATATATATATAGAGGAAAGTTCAAATGTGAACTACATTTTGGTTGTGAACGTGAGGACAACCGAGAGCGCGACATGTGGCGGCTTTGAGTGTGGTCCCCCTCTTTAATTCAATGCCCTCCCATGAATCGCGCCTAGTCATCCGCCGTGGACTTGACGTGGCGCTAGTCATCCGCCGTGGCGCCTAGTCATCTGCCACGTGTCGTGCTCTCGGCTGTCCTCACGTTCACAACCAAAAGTGGTTCACATTTGAACCCACCCCTACATATATATAATATATAGAGGGACTTTCATTTGTGAACCAATATTTTGGTGTGAACTTGTGAACTTAATCCTAGCCATCCAAATCATTTTTTGATGGTTAAGATTAATTCCATGATTTATCTTTATTAACCACCATGATTTTAGGAATTTTCAATGATTAATCTTGACCATTGATTTGAATTTGTATGGTTAGGATTAAGTTCATAAGTTCACACCAAAATATTGGTTCACAATGAAAGTCCCTCTATATATATATATTTATATATTATATATATATAGGGTTGGGTTCAAATACAAACCACTTTTTGGTTGTGAACGGAGGACAACGAGAGCGCGACAAGTGGCGGATGACTAGGTGCCACGTCATCTCCACGGCGGATGACTAGGCGCGATTCATGGGAGGGCATTGAATTAAAGGAGGGGACCATACTCAAAGGCGCCACGTGTCGTGCTCTCGGTTGTCCTCACGTTCACAACAAAAAGTGGTTTGTATTGAACTTTCCTCTATATATATATATATATAGGGGCAGGTTCAAATGTGAACCACTTTTTGGTGTGAACGTGAGGACAGCCGAGAGCGCGACACGTGGCAGATGACTAAGCGCTACGTCAAGTCCACGGCGGATGACTAGGCGCGATTCATGGGAGGGCATTGAATTAAAGGGGGGGACCACACTCAAAGCCGCCTTTATTGACTAGTCTCCGCCACGTGTCGCGCTCTAGGCTGTCCTCACGTTCACAACCAAAATGTGGTTCACATTTGAACTTTCCTCTCTCTCTCTCTCTCTCTCTCTATATATATATATATATATATATGATGTAACGGTAACCATCTAAAATAATTTATTTCAGCGGGTAAGAGATATGCATAGAAAGTGCAAGAACCCCACGCAAATGTGTAAGAGTCGATCCCTGTGTTAGCTTAATTGTTTCTTTGTGCCTACCTATCCCTACATGTAGAAATAAACATACCACAAGGATGACATAAGGTTCGCTTCACAAAGATACCCACATTCTCATGTAAGCATACAAAGTTAAATGATCACAATTGGCGCCATAATATATGCCTTCAGACGTTTCCCTCAACAAGATAGGCGTAAGCCCTGAGGCAGAAATATATGTACACCAAAATATGTATATATACTACACAAATATACACATTTATATACAATATATATATACATGGTCAGGTTCAAGAAAGTAACATGCTTACATGCACACGTGCATAAAAACCAAAAAAAACAATTTAATTTACTTGTATGCACAAATGCATACCATCCAAATGAAGGGCTGCTCCTTACTTTACTATTTATTTGAGGTTTCCTTGAACCTCCCTATACCTATATATAACACCAAATTAATAAGAGACGTTTGTTTAATGGTTCTTGACAGAGAGGAAAGAGTGAAACCGTGAGATAGGCCTGAGAGGGTATGGAAATTTTGGTTGCTTGGGGAAAGGGGAAGGATCATAGCAGACTTTTTAATTGAGAGAAGAAAATACTAGTTTTTTAGGTGTTAATGTTAAAAGTATACGTTGGAGCCATTGGGCTTTGACTTTTAGTTTCTACATCAAAAAATAAAACTACAAAGACAAGAACTACTGCTGCCATAAATCTTATAAACAAAAGTCAAAAAAGCAATTACCGAAGCAGATCATCTAAGGGGTGGCGTACACCTCGACATTGCCTCAAGTAACCGCCTCATTGAACCAAGGAGTAAGCCTCAATCAATTTTTAGAACCAAGGATAGGATAGCACAATGCATATCCTCTGTCATTCTCTAAAAAGCGTATTTGAGCAAATAGGCAACTCCCTCAATTACCAGCACTCCAGCCCATTATAAACCAAATGGGGCCAAATGGGGCCACTTATCTTACCTACCTACTTGAACAGGTAGGTAAGATAAGCAAGAAAGTCAAATCCTATTAAGCCCACACAAAAAGCCTATTTCCATACTCTCAATACCCTAGTCACCACCGGTACCAGATCCTACTTAGTCGTATCAAAGCTCATGTCTTTGGAAATGCTTAAAGCTTCCATGTCCATCCTTAGCTGCTCTCCCTCAATTACCAGCATTTCAGCCCATCATGGTTTATGTAAATATAACTAAAGGCTCAATTCTGTATAACAAGCATTCAGCCAAGCTTCTTAATTTCTTCCAAACACAAATAAGCATGCTTACATATCCTGTCAACCAAACACATTCTTTTTACATTTACTTGGTTATTATAAAGCTGCCATATCCTGTCAACCATATAAAAGGCATGCACAAAACCCTTTTTTTTATAAATATTTATGTAAACCTTTTTAGAATACTATTGCCGTTTACGCACATCATCAGGTGAGCAAACTGTAGAAATTTTGTTTCAAATAAGCATGCTCACTGCACATACATGAAGCTAAGAAGATTATTAACTAGTTAAAGAGACCAAGATAGTCGACCCACTAACACCAGCAAACGTCTGATATTGTTCAAATTAAATATGCAACTGCTTCAGAACTTGCCAATTTTAGCTACCCAATTAGTTTACATGTATGTTTTGAGTTGGATTTAAACTTCTTAAAATAAGAGTTGCAGAGAAGATGATTACTTGTAAAATAGTAATTCAGAGCAACAAAACAGCACTTGAGAAGTTAGATATGATTATGAAATAAAAGAAGTTAGAAAAAGAAAAAAAAAGACATGAAAAGTGGGGAGGAAAGAAATGCTTGTTCAGAGTTACTTATGCTGGAGCTTGTGCCCTTTATATCAGAGAACTGTGACATAGTCATGGCTATATTTGGATATGCTTATCAATTATTACAAGCCATGGACTGTTTTTACGTGAAGTCTAGCCATATACAGTAACTAGTATATTTCTTGAATTGCTCCTAAGTGAAAACTTTAAGGCAAATGATTCAACTCTCTTAGTTGAAATGCACTTATGGTGGATCCGAAACATCTATGGCATACCCAGCATGCAAGCATTGCATCATAACTATCACACACCATTGTTTATAAAAAGGCCGCATGATGTGAAAAATTCTATTCTGCAAACTGTCCCAACCGGTTACTTACACAATTAGAAAAGACAAACGCATTTATATTCATTCACTCACATCACATATATCGATTGAAGTTCAGCCTAAGTAGCAAGGTAACAGGCACAGCTAATCATACACGATGAAACCCAAAGCAACAAGACACCTTTTGTCCTAAACTATACATAATCATAACAAAATGAGCCCAAAGCTGACAGACAAGGGTCAAGGTTGTTGGATATGTCCTTTCTGGTGCTAGTATACCCTATGTCTTCTTAAACAACCTCCTTTCACTATGTGTCTCTTTTACTAACCTGTACATTCGTTCAACCTCAACCTCTACAAGTGTTGGCTTAGCTTCTTCCAAACCTATATCTTCCATACAAATCCATTTCCAAGATATTCTTCGTTGAATATTCACCTCCAACACTCATAATAAACAATAGCAGATTCTCTTGTCGATTGATTTCTCCCAAACCAGTTGACATCAATATTCTCTTTCATCTGCAACAATCATCTTGGCTACATAACATTTCCCCAATCAGTCATTAGGAAGCTTTACCATTTTTATCATTTTTAAAAATTTTCCATCACATAAGAGTCCCAAATGTATATTGTATCTGTATCATCAATCATGTCTTTATGTGAAGTTAGGCCTTACAACTTAGAATTGATATCTCCATCCAAATCAATCAGTAAATCCTCTATTAATAATATCTTAATAGAATAGAACTCATCCCAACTAATAATGAAAAATGAAAGATGAAATTACATTTTGGATCTATTCTAGCTTTAATATGCTTCAAACTGGCATTTCCTATTAACACATTTCTTACCTACTACATATAAACATACAAAAACCTGAATCATGCTAAGTATCTGACACACACAAAGTAGAATGAATCAACTATATAGCAAGATTTAGGGAAAAAAGCAAATTACAGATGAATGATCAAACAATCTAGAAAAATAAATAAATGAAATAATAATTTATAAAGAAAAATGAACCTGAAGACCGCCATCGCCGGCTGCACAAGGAAGTAAAACTGGACCGATTTGATTAGCAGGAAGTGGAACTTGAAGAGGGACGCTAAATCCTTTACGAGGTAGATGATGGATTTCTTCAACTGGATTTGGATTATTGTTGTTAACATCATTATCATCATCATCATCTCTGTTGTTGACTTCATGATTTCCAAACCCTAATAATCCCGCTACCCTCTTAAAAAACCCCATCAAAATCGAATCAAAGGATTATTATTCGCATGGATTTGGAGTTGGAAACTTGCTAAGTTGTTGACAAGTGAGAGTTTGCGTATAATTTTGTGTATCAAATCAATTATCGTCGTTACAAACAAATCAATGGCTAAACCACAAGGAGATATTTTGTCTGTTTTTAAAATATTTATGAAAAACCTTCTTGTTTTTCCATTTTTTCTTTATAAAAATTATACAGGGTGGGTTCAAATGCAAACCACTTTTTGGTTGTGAACGTGAGGATAACTGTCGCGCTCTCGGTTGTCCTCACGTTCACAACCGAAAAGTGGTTCACATTTGAACTTTCCTCAAGAGTGCGACACGTGGCGACTCGTGTCACGACTTTGAGTGTAGTCCCCCCCTTTAATTCAATGCCCTCCCATGAATCGCGCCTAGTCACCCGTCGTGGACCTGACGTGACGCCTAGTCATCCGCCACATGTCGCGCCCTCGGCTGTCCTCACGTTCACAACCAAAAAGTGGTTCACATTTGAACCTGCCCCTATGGGAATAATCAAATGAAAACCAATTATTTATGGTGAAGTTCAGGACCAATCTTAGACCATTAAAAATTTTTAATCAATGGTTGATGATACAAAGAGGATCATGGTAAGAATCTCTTCATATTTTATGTGCTACACTTGATTAAAATCCAAAAGGGTATTTTAGACATTTGCCTTATCAAATTAACTCCCACATGTTAAAACCCAACAACATCACACCTCCACCACCAATCCTCTACCACCGTCGACGCTCCACCACCGTCCACCGCCACCACCAGATATGATCTCGTTCTTCATCTCCATCATCAGACGTCTACCAGCAGACGTCCACCATCGTCACCGGCCTCCACCACCGTCGTTGGCTCCACCGCCATAGCCACCGTTGTCGTCTACCGTCGCCGGCCTCCACCACCACCGCCATCGTTCTCCACCAAATCTGGTAAGTTTTAATTAAAACCCTCAATTTCTAGGGTTCTTAAGATTTTTTCCAAAATTATGTTAGTTTGATTCAATTTTGGAGATTGTTGTTTCACAAAAGTTGTTTGTAATCTTAATTTGAGCAACATATCTAAGTTTTAACATTTTTTATTAAGATTTTAGGAAACCAATTTTGAAAAATTAGAGTTTTTGAAGTTGTGTTCTAGAAGGCTCATCATATGTTCTTGAGTGTTTATCGTTTTCGTTTTTTCAGATTCATCATGTGTTCTTGAAGGCTGAAGTGGACAATGATGTGAAGATTCATTAGATGAATTTAAATGTAAATATACATTTGTTTGTATTCATTAGATGAATTTAAATGTAAATGGACAGTTGGTTTTGTATTCATTAGGTGAATATAAGTGTAAATGGACATTTTGTTTTATATTCATAGGTTGAATTTATGTTTGTATTCATAAGATGAATTTATATGTAAATAGACATTATTTTTTGATTCATAAGAATATGAAGTTTCATGTAGTGAATCGAAGATTCGTAAGATGATTATGAAATTTCATATTATGAATCTGATT
Organism: Centaurea solstitialis; assembly: GCA_030169165.1. Lineage (NCBI taxonomy): Eukaryota > Viridiplantae > Streptophyta > Magnoliopsida > Asterales > Asteraceae > Centaurea > Centaurea solstitialis. The sequence continues at coordinate 25,499,023 of CM058042.1, read as the reverse complement.
TCCATATTATGAATCTGAAGTTTCATATTCATATTTTTTTGGAAGAGGTATCCTAGACCACATTGGGCCCAGACTAATCCTCGGCAATTTTGGGCCGAAGTCCAACTGCAAAAGCATGCAGCCCGGGGTCGAAGCCCCCGTATATTATGAATTACCGTGAACTTTTTTTGAAAAATGACTGTTGATCCAGCTCTCTTAAGACCTAATGAAATGATAATGATCATGTAACTTTACTTAGTGAATAAAATCTTTGCTTCTATTACAGCTTAAGGAATTATCACTGAGTCTGTTCAGTGTTGATTCTAGTTATTCAAGTATTTAATTTTATTATCAGTAACAGAATCAGGATCAGTGGTTGAAAGAGTCTGTTATAGAGACTACTGATACTGATCAGAAGCAAAGACCTCCTGAAGACATCAAGTCATACTCAAAGATCCATCAGTGACGTCGAAGAATTAGTTGATAACAGGAACAGTATTGCTCGTGATCTGAAGACGGAACTCAGTGATAGCAGGTTGCTCACAGAAAATGTATGACCATCTGAAGAATATCAGGATACAGTGACCTATGAGCCCCATCAGCATCAGAGTCTCTCTCACTGATCAGTATCCTGATCGTGAAGATTGAATAATGTCTTTTATCTTATGCACAAAAGGATTACACGCTTTTTTAACACAGAGTACAAAAGGACAATCACTTTACTGTTCCCTACGTACTTATCAGCCCATAAGGCAACTGTTTATTATAAGCACCTTTTTGCACAACATGCAAAGGTATTTGTTTATAGTAAATAATACACTAGGACCACTAAAAGTGCAAGACGTGCACATAGTAGGTCTGTCATGCATTTAATGCATGGGGTGTAAATTGACATGAAGAAGATATTCTCCATACCTCTTCCTCTTCAATCTTATACCCCAAATCCTTTCTTTCTTAATCCCTCTTAATTTTTTTTTTCCATAACTTCACACTTAGTGCATAGTGAAAGATTTGTAACTTAAATTGTTTTTAGATTAGGTTTATCCTTATCTATCTTCCGCAAACAATCTGTAAATTCATTGTTTATATAAACATAATTTAAAAGTGACTAAAGTGTGTGATTATATTCAACCCCCTTCTATAATCCGATTAAGTTATTCCTTATTACTTGAAGGTCACCCCTTGGGACCAACAATGACGATCATGCCCTTTATACCTATTTTCAGATCAAAGGCTTAGATTGGTCCTCAAGTTTTAATAAATTATTTGGTTTTTTCTAGAAGGCAGGTATATATATATATATAGAGAGAGAGAGAGGGGGGGAAGTTCATTTAAAAATCAGATAGTTTGTACAAACTATACAAACCAATCTCGACCATACATGTAGATGATCAATGGTGTGGATTAATTCAGTTCCTAAATTTAAGAAAACGTGAGGAACAATCTCAGCCACTCATCCCGCAGTTATGGTAGACGTGATGACGGAGGATTGACGCGATTCATGGGAGGGTAGAGATTATTACAGGGGGGGACCAGTCAAAGCCGTCTTTGTTGACCGGATGAGTAGTTGAGATTGCTTCTCACGAACTCTTAAATTGATATGTTTCTCGTTTGAACCTCCTTATATATATATATATATATATATATATATATATATATATGCTTTCAGTAATTAATTGTCCGACCTTAATGATTGGTAATCGACATCATTTTAAAATATGGAAAGTGGATGAAATCCTTAGAGCATCCACAATGGAGGTTCTTCTTGGGGTTTTTACAAGAACATTTACTGTGGGACAGAGGTTCTTGTCCGTCCAGCCATAGGTTCTTATTAGAACACAGGGTGCTTGAACAAGAACTCAGGTTCTTGTAATACCTTCATTTTCTGTTATATACTAATTTACATAAATAAAAATAATATTATAAATAAGAAAATGGAGGTGAGGTTTTTGTAGGAACCTCCACTGTAGAGTTTTAAGGAGGTTTTCATTTATTGAGGTGGCAATGATGTGGCAGGAAAAAATATGACAAGTGAGGTTCTTAGAGGTTCCACCACTACCACAATGGAGGTTCTTCCTAAGGTTCTTCATCAAGTTTTTACAAGAACCTCCACTATGGGATGGATGTTCTTGTCCAATCATAGGTTCTTATTGGAATCCAGGTGCTTAAACAAGAACCCGTGTTCTTGTAATAGTTTCCTTTTTATGTTATATAATAGTTTACATAAATAAAAATTATATTATAAATAAGAAAAGGGCGAAGTAAGGTTTTTGTAAGAATCTTCGTTGTAGAGTTTTAAGGAGATTCTTGTTTTGTTGACATGACAATGACGTGGCAAGAAAAAATATGTCAAAGTGTTGGAGGTTCTACCATTGTGGATGCTCTTATAACCATGTGATCCACATCAATTTTGAAGGTGAATAAAATATGGAAGCTTAATAAAATTCCCTAATTAAGTGATGATCATTTTGTTGACTAAGTTCTTGAATAAATCATTAATCAAGTTGTTCCATTAGGTTTTATTGTCTTTTTCCGATTTCAATGACATATTAAGCTTTCATTTGTCTTTAGTCTTTACCATCGGTAGCTGGAAAATTGAACGAAGATGAACAAGGATGAACAAGAAAACGGTCGGAAACCTTTATCAATTAACAATAGTTTCCCGACCGTTTATTTTAATAACTTTATTTTGATTTATTTTTATTAAGTAGTCAAAATATGGTCAGAAACCTTTATCGGTTACCAACGGTTTTCCGACCGTTAACTTTAAAATTTTAATTTTGATTTATTTTTATTAAGTCGTCGGAAAACGGTCGGAAACCTTTATCAATTAGCAATGGTTTTCCGACTGTTTGTTGGAGGGAGAAATTTGATTATGAAATTGTAGAGTAATTGGATCTTCTTGACGAATCGTGTAAAGTCATTTTCCCAATATGATATTTCTGACTCTGTGCCCGAGTTACACGAAATTCAAATTATGGGGATAATCCGACAAGGGAACAATCTCTAATCAGGGCACCAAAAAGAGATCTATAACTAGGGTTTTTGAGAGTTGTTTTGGTTTCTTCTGATTATCAATAATAGAGAGATATCAACTAGTATAGGCGGAAGATCGTATGAGAAGTTGAGTTAATAGTGAGAAGTGAATCTGAAACCCGATCTCTTTTAATCTCATGCCTTAACATGAATTGCGCTTTCGAAGGGAATTGATCCCGTACAACTTCGTGCATCTTATCTCAGTGCATTTCATCCTAACGTGCATCTAACACTAGATAACCACTTCTCACGAAACCCAACACTATATGTATATATGTATGGCTAACTGTACAGGGGCTTCTGTTAACTGGACAAATGCTTTTGGTCTAAACACTTGAGAGAGTTGAGTCCAATGTTGCAGCAACTGTATTCATTCTTTCAAACTTAGCCTTGCATTCTGCACTTTAACTGATAGCTTCAACTTCTGCTCCTCCATATCTCTCAAAACTGCCAATAGATTTGCACGATAAACTTCGCATCGCTCATTTGTGTTGTCCAACTCAGCACTCAATTCTCGAATTTTCTTTTCTTTCTCAGCCTGAAAGAGTACATTTCAAAAAGATCATCAACTGGCATTTCAAGTTTGCAAAAGGATTCATTTCACAATTTCTGACATGTACAATCAATAACTATTAAATGCCATTTTTATACTTTTTCTTAAAACAAAACATCACTTACCACTGTATTTCCTCATCTCTCCTCACTTTCACACAATCTCTCTCAGTGCCCTTGCTTACTGCATCTCCTAAATTGATTGCAATTAACTTGATTTTAAAAGTCAAACGAAACCAAACTAACCCTTTTTATTTCTTAACAAGTGACATCGTATCAAAGCAGCTTGTATACTCGGCCTCAATTGCAAGTTCAGATACCAAAGAATGGACCAAAGGTACCATTTATAATTTGATCAATCCATAAATGAAATTTGTAGATAACTGTAACTAGTGAAAGTGGATGAAATAAAATCAAGCGTTTAAGTAAGAGGGAAGAACAGAAAGAGATTGGTTACCCTAGATTTATATGGCGTTTTTTGACTTCCTTTATCCAGATCAGTCTCTCGAATTCCTCCATTTAATACGACACCATGGGAACATTGTTTCTTTGAAGCAGCAACTTTCTTTGCAGCCACTTGCAGAGCATCCAGTGCTATGTTGTATATATGTATAGATTTTGCTCCTTCTTCAACAAATTTCATGGCCTCTTGTCTTAGATTGCTATAGCATACAGCCAAAGAGTCTTGAGAACTGCTTGGTAGTTCTGGAACATACTCTTCTCTCTTGGCATCCCTTGTCCATCTCTTCAAAATATATTGAGATGGAAGCGTAAGAACATTTTTTGCTCTAAAAACTGATAAAGCATGCCGACATATAATGCCTGAAAACTCAAACATATGGCAGCTACAACTAGCTTTCATTTCAAATGGATTGAACCTAACAACGTGTGCTTTCTGGTCTTCCCCAAATTTGGCCACCCGATATGTTGTGACAGTCCCATTATCTTCAATTTTAGTTGCTGGATTAGCAAGGGTCTCCACTAGCTCCTCTTGAAATTTTATAAATGCTCTTCTAGTATAGAGATTCGCAACTTGTTTTTCCATGGGAGAAGGTGTTTTCAGAAGCGGCATAGTGCTGGTAGTCTCAAAATCTGCCTTTAGTTCCATCGCATGCCAATTTGTTACCGCATCCTCATATTGTTTAACTAGTGACTGTATTGATGTTGATGCATTCACATAACCATCAAAGAACATGTCTACAGGTAAGGTTGTATATAATTCTCCAAAAAATGTCTCTTGCAAGTAAACAGGAACCCATTGATGACGTGCATTGTAAATTGACTGGACCCATTCGTCATCAATGAGGGAGTATCTCTCAACAAGAGCTTGCCAACAAGATTCAAACTCATCTACTGTCCCTGTTTCATGAATGCACTTTCCCAACTCCTTATCAAATGTAGGATGCGTCTGAGAAAGTTTCTCTTGGGTTTCTCTAAATATGCTCCATTTGCAGAAACGATGACACGTTTGAGGCAAAACCTGTGCAACAGCCATCTGAATATGATGATCGGGTTCTGTTGTAATTGAGACTGGGTAGTTTCCAGACATTGCATGAAGCCAATTTTGGAGTAGCCAAACATATGCAGACTCAGACTCATAATGTAGCAAACCACAACCAAATAAAACCGGTTGACCATGGTGATTGATCCCAGTGATGGAGACCAATGGTACCCTATAGTGGTGAGCTCTGTATGAGGTGTCTAGTCTAACAGTATCACCAAAATAATTGTAATTCATCCTGAAAGTCGAATCAGCCCAAAACACATTTCCATTTGATTGCTCACCATCGCATTGAATTGCATAAAAGAAACTGGGATTCTCTGCTTGCATTCGCTTGAGATAATCAAGAACACCACCTCCTAGGGTCCGCTGTCTGCTGTCTATACTCATCTCTCTATCCCTGGATGTGTGCTTGGCCTGAAATAGAGAAAAAAAAGGCAATCAGTTACATGACTTGCCTTCCTAAAAGCACAATCTTTCTCTCTCCATGCTCGTAGAATGCATTTAATATTGCTGCACATTTTTCATCTGTGGTATTGATCACTTTGAAAAGATTTGTTGATGAGGATGTTATGCACAACATTCAGATGATGCAGATGAAATAGAATGCATAATTCATTTCTACTGCTATGAATTTGATCGGAGCAACCTTAACATTATGAATTAAACATCTAATCCTACTTCAATTAGAAAGCAAAAAGCAAAATTTTATAAAACATCAAATTATGTTCAGAAATTTTTAACATGAGTTGTTGGATCAAATATAGATGAAGGAACAAGATTTGTCTTCTAGTTCACAACTTAAAATTGGTTTCCAATTAAACCTTCCTCTGGTATATAAATTTATGTATAATATAAATGACAAACCCAAAGAATATATATAAACACATAAAGATAAATCTGATTATTAGAAAACTTTCAAACCATAATATAGTATTTGTTTGTTGTTTAGAGAAACTTTTAGTGATATTACAATGGGAATGTATAAAATTTAAATTATTAAGTATTAGATTGAAATAATTTTTTTTCAAGTACTATTATACAAATGAAACCATTAAAACTTGGTTAATTAGAGTTTTAGAATAATAAATCCTTTAAACTGTAAATTGGCATTTATGAAGATATTATAGAAAATTAAATTTTGTAAATGAAGAAAAATCCCCAATTCCCCAGTCAGGATGGGGATAGAGGTGGGGAGGGGCAGGGCAGTCCTGAGGTTTGTGATTCTCAATGTGGAAAACCAAAAACTTTCCCCAATATATATAAGCAAAAATGGAACATAATATGTTTTAAGAGATTTGGAACCTAGTCAATTTATGCGATCATTCCCCTCTCCCCAAAAAAAGACACAAATATATGAGTTTAGTGTGACTATAACATTGTTGTTCGGCCTGAAAACCATAAATGATGTGTATCACACGATATTTACCAATAAAGTTTGGAGAAATCTATGAAACAAGCATCCAAAAGAGGAAAAATCTAAAGAGGTTGTTGATTTTCTCAAATTCCATAGTGTGCATCATGGGAACAAAAAAAGAAAATTAAGGAAAACATACACAGATAAAAGTGAGTTTAGCATGTATGTGTATATCATTCTTATTAGAATAAAGAACATATACGAGTGTTGATTTTCTCGAAATCCGTAGTATCTGAAACTATAGTATCTCATTGTGCTGTAGTGTAATAACACAAATTCCATAAAAGTTCCCTAACATGAAATCCATCCAACATCATAAAAAATGCACCAAAAGTGTTAAGTCCAATAGCTCTTTGTTTCTAATTCTGTTTCTTTCTATGTTTCAAGATTTAAAAACATCAAACGTATTCGAATATAATTGTTCTTGTGTTCCTTGTACTAAAGTTTGAGCGGATGTTTGAAACACACAGCGACAGCGATGGTTAAAACATTGAGATGGAAACATCCATGTGTTTTAGTTCCAACAAACAAGATACATGATGTTAGTGCTCAGTTTATTAGTCCTAAAATGGTGAAATTAATTATACTATGCTTTTGTTTTGATAAAGTCTTATTATTATAAAATGAATATACATTAAATAAAAGCTATAGCAATAAACAATCAAACACAATTTGCAATAATTATAAATTGGGTAACGTGGTTAAAGGAAGCATAAAAATTACTGAATCGGATTTAGGTCAAAGGACAAAATTTAGAGCAAAAATATAGGTCAAGAGTCAAAACTCAAAACAAGCAAAAGCAAACATAATTGTATAGCATTAAATATATCTTATCAATTTAGGGCAGATGAGTAATATCATCAAATTTAGGGCAAACATGTAAATTTGAGTAAGGTTAATACCTGAATGAGAGAGTGACTGCCTGACTGAGAGAACTGGCCGGAGCCGGAGGACGGCGGTGAGGAGATGGCGAGGCAGGGCTCAATTTTTAGTTTTCAAAAGGTGAACTCAGTCCCTCAATTTTAGAAACAACCAGAGAATGGATCGGGTTTCAATTTGGTCCCTTCATTATAAAGTTTGATGCACTTTTATTCCTTTTATTTCTTAAATATCCTCAATACCTGAACTTAGGTTGTGTATGGTATAAGAAAAAGAATTGGAGAGATTGGATATAGAAAAGAAGAGAAATGGAAATGAGGTGGAGCATTGGAATTAATCTCTTGTTTGGTATCATCAAAGAAATGAAACTGAGAAATGATAACTCATGTCGCCAGACGGCAACATCGGGCGGCAACTCTTAACGGCTATTCTCGATGTCAGAGAGGCACTGGTCGAGTAATCATCGGAAGTAGTCGCCGTGGTCGTCGCCGATGCCGGTGGTCGTCGGAGGTGGTCGCAGTCATCTCCGACAATGGTGGTCGTTGGTCGTGGCCGACGCGGAGGTCGTCGAAGGTGGTCGTCGACGGTCGTCGAAGGTGGTCGTTGGAGGTCGTCGCAGATGTACCGGCCGTTGGTTGAAATTGAACAACATCAGACACCAACTCTCTCCATTTCTCCTCAAATGAGAGAATTGCATTTCTCTATTTTTACACTACAGTAAATTCCCGTAGAATTCCATTATCCACCCAAAATGATATCAATTCTCCCAACAAAAGATTCACATCCATTTCCATTTCTCTGCTTCCATATTTGTACCAAACAGCCCCTTAGTTCACCTTTCATACTACCACAAAAGAATTCCCCTTATAAGTTTAGATAAGAATCTTTGTGAAAATAGTACAACACTTTTGATGAGTTGATTTATATTAACGACTAAAAAATATGGAACTTACTACATTCATCTCCACTTTCAATCACGGATACATTCATCGTGATTCATTCAATCACGGTTACATTATCTGCACTTCAATCACATCATTCAATCAGAGTATTTTGCTTACATTCAATCACTTGAATGAAACTTCAGATAAATAAAGATAGTTGAAAGTAAATTGCCAAAAATTTATAAATGAAAATAGTCATATTTTCAACTTTTAAGATACATTAGATTAGAATAATCAATTAATCATTATATAATCAATCTAAAACCATCAACTAAGGAACATGTTGATTTCGTATTGGTGCTATTGTTGATGTAAAAGGTACCTTAATGGTTGGTATTGGGTTATTACTTTGACTTTTGAGTTAAAGAACCTTCAATATTTTATCTTCTTGCAAATTAATTATCTTGGAATATTTTCAATTTAATTCAAGGTACAAAAACGCATCTGGAATTTTCAAAATCCATTAAAAAAATTAATTTATACTAATCATCATTATCATCACTTTCGTCGCTGTATGAAACAAGGCCAACAAGGCCTCCTCCGTGGTAGCAGCAGCAACGGCATCATCCTTTCTTGTCAAGATGCCTTCTTGTTCAGAGTTGTTGTTCCTTGGTTTCTTCACTTGAGGCTGTTTCACTTTTATAACTACTCCTAATGATCGTCTGTGTGTCTTCTTCTCCCTATGTTCCTACAAAGCATTTTGATGTATATATATTAACAAACAAACGCTATCTAGCTCACTTTGAAAGCAAACAACTAGTACCCTTTTCTTACCCAAATTTTACTACCCTAGAACCAACACAACTCTAGAGTATCTAACCTCGATTTTAGGAACCACAGGTGTTTCCTTTATCTCTTGTACAAGGACAGATTGTGCAGCCACTGCTTCCTGCATCAGAAAATGATTTTGGTAAAGAATAACAAAACAAAATCAAGGAAAACGTTTCTTGAATAAAAAGAATCAGGAGTCTTTGGAGGAGATAAACCTAGCTTTATTTAGTAGACTACATACATACATTACTAGGAATGAGGTCCATTTCTAGTGAAATCCAGATTAAGGATCTGTCCAATTCTATTGCTTAGGCAAAAGTCAATGATCCCTCTCATTAAAGAAAAGAACGCAAACTCCTCTTCTTGGAAGGCTTAGCTAATTCAAATAATATCTTTTTTTAAGATCTAACTAACATATGCTTGCGTGTAATAAAATACAAAATTCGAGAATGCAATCAGGAGTAGTAAAAAGCAAATATGGTGATAAAAGAACACATAGTGTAATTAAACGTACTTGAAAACTCCGCAGCTGTTGGGCTTCATCATCTGCCAGTTGCTGTTCATATTCTCTCCTTGACTAGACAGATAAATGAATTTTCAGAAAATAATTCAAGAAAGAAAGAAAAAAGATGACTGGGTTCATATTTTGGAACCATTTACTACATCCCACACAAACAAAATAAATAAAGATATGTGTTAATCATAGTAAGGCAGTCAAGCGTAGCCAATCATAGAAACAATAGTTTGCTAGTAAAACACAGGTAATCCCACTCAAACGAAATAAACTCCAAAAATGTATATGAGCTAGATGTACTAGTGTTTGCTTGGATGCAGGTATGTGTTTAAAGCTGGCACACGAGGGTGAAAACATAAACATAGAAAACTTTTGCAGCATTTCATTCCATTCCAACAAAGATGAACAACCCTTCAACCCTATCATACGATAACACGTAAAACCAGACAAATAACATCATTTCACTAACAAACAGAATACACAGGCTTGAAATGGTAACACTTTGAATAGTCAACTAGTTAGTTAGGATCATGTCGATTCTAACAAACACCTAATAACTCAAGACCCCCAACACTAGATAAAAATGTCACAGTATCTGACAGAGCTATTCCAACAGTAAACAGCAAAAACCCAATGAACAATGAAACCTTTACACCAAATGATCAACTAGTAGTAGTTTCAGCTACTGCTCATGATTTGATGATTTTGATTATAGCTGGGGTAGATTGAATTAATAATCAATGTAAATTCAAAAAAGAAAAATCACCAGCTCCAGATTATCAAGGAACTCAGTCTCATCTTCATCCAATGCTTTTGGAGGTCCTGCAATAATAAATTATAAAAACGAAGAATGAACTGTTCAACTATCTTTTCAAACTCTGCCCAATAATGGGGAAAAAGGATTTGCAACCACTCGGCCATGCCACCACAATAGAAAATTTTCCCTTTTTCTAAATTTAGGAAAATTAGAAAATAAACCCTTTTTATCCTTTGGATTATATTTGTTACCACCAAGTAGAGAACTGTGGAAGAAGGGGTCGGGGTAGTGTCACAAGTGTATGTTATATATTATATAATATATGTATGGCAAATCAGATATAAAAAAATGGAGAGAGTTGTTCTTGGTCTTCCAATTCAGGAAGAAAAACCAGTTTGTATGTGTTGCTTCGTAGATGAAACGACACATGCAGTGCTCATACAGTGTTGTCAAGGAATGTTTTACGTGCAAAAGAAACACAAAAATATTTTTATACATGACACATACTCCTAATAACAGATAACATGAAACAATATGAATCATAGGTTAAAATCAAAGTCTTAACGGTTTTGGTTGATTTTCACATGTGATGTTCCATCTATGAAACAATACATGTAATTGGTTTCTAGCTTTTAGATGGTTTTTATATGTTTGCAGTCTATCTCTCTATACATACACACACAGTAAAACCCTAATATTAGTAGATAGATAGATATAGATGTAATGGCACTGACTATGCTTGAAGCGTTCGTTGAACTCTGCATCTTTTTTGTCCTTATTTTCCTTTAATATCTGCACCAAAATCAATTAAAAATAGGAAGATTACAAGCTATTTGAAAGAGAAAGTGTGTGTATAGCATTAGCAGCATAAATGCATAAGATAAAGTAATGAATTGAGAAAAGATTAGAAAACCTCAAAAAGGGGGCGATCTCTCTGAGCAGTTCCGTCCTCTACTCTGGGTCCTCGAGTTTTCTTGGCTTCGTCCAACTGTTAAATTGAATTAGGGTTGATAATTTTATTACAGTAGATGAATTGAATTGAATTGAATTGAATGAATTAGGGCTATACCTGCTCCTGCGACACAAAATTCATCAGCCTGGTTGGCGGAGGGAAACCATCGTCCGCCATCTCTCTCGCTCTCGATTCAAGCTTCTGCTTTCTTCTCCAATTTCCTTTGCTATTTGAATTTCTTCCACCTCTTTGAAAACATAAGTAAAGTAATGCCTTGTTAAAACTTAAAAATATAATGTTTACCTTAAATATCATACTCCGAGGGTTTGACATGAGACAACTGACGACAGGATAGATGTCCAGCGTTTAGTAAGCTAGAACAATATAGGACAGGACAAGCCAGAACATGTTAAAATGACCAGTTTACCCCTGATGAGCTGTTTACTGTTTTATTAATAAATAATCAATTTAAATGCATAATAACAAAGAATTTAAAACCTTATAATACTGTTTTATTGATAGTCTATAAGTTATCACCGGAAGTAGCAGCCGCAGGTCGCCGGACATCGCTAGAGAGGGAGGCGGAGGTTGCCGGACGTCGGACGTCACTGGAGGTAGCAGCCGCAGGTCGCCGGACATCGCCGGAGAGGGAGGCGGAGGTCGCCGGACGTCGGACGTCGCCGGAGGTAGCAGCCGCAGGTCGCCAGAGATCGCCGTAGAGGGAGGCGGAGGTCGCCGGAGATAACAGCCGCAGGTCGCCGGACATCGCCGGAGAGGGAGGTAGATCTGAGGTCGTGAAATCGAAGAGGAGATGGAGTTTGGGAGAAAGCGGTTGAAGAAAAAAGAAGGATATTTAATTAGGTTTCTTATTTTAGGGGTATTTTGGTCAACAAGTTCCTTGTTCCACTTAGTTCCACGAGTAAGGGGGTGGACACACTTGTCCCATGTCTTGTGCTAGTGTGTTCTACTTAGTCCAAGGTTGGGGCGCGCCAAACGCAGGACAGGGTTGTCCTGTCCTGTAACACCCCGTTAAAGCGGAAACGCGAGGCGTGACAGCTAAGATTTCATTGCGATATGAGATAAATAACATCAATCATTTAATTTAAAAGTTCATTGTTTACAGTACTATATATTACATAACCAACGAAAGTTTAACTTTCAAACATTCAAAATAACATTGCAAAAGAAAAGTCTAAAGATTGATGTCACTTGCAGCACAGGCATTTTCAACTACCTTCTATTTTCCTGAAAAGCATGTTAAAAACAAGTGTCAACTACAAGAGTTGGTGAGTTTACAGGTTTTATATGCACAAAACAGTTTCAAATGCAGAATTATTGTCGTAAAACTTTTGAACCACTTTAAACGTTCAAAACCACATATATGCACATGATATGTAAGATTGAACCACTACAAACCATTTCACCCCAACGTTATACCCCAGAGGAGGTCGCGAACCACGTAGGATATAACGCTCCTATGAACTACACTGCGGTGGAATTCCCTCCAACTGTGTAGAACATTCCCCAACGACTACCTCAGCGGTCAGTCGAAGTCTGAAATAGTGCACCCTCTACCCGTCAGTCAGTAGGGTGGGTCTCATTACCAAATAGCGCTATCCACTAGATCATAGGCTCCTAACGAGTTAATAGTAGTGTATATTCTAAGGGGAATTTTACTCAATACATATCATAATTTGCATATTCACTTGCTCGAAAGCATAATTCATATCATAATCACTTGCTCGAAAGCATAATTCATATCATTTCTCATCAACAACATGCTTTTCACCCCAATATATATAAAACAGTAAAATAGGGGCCGTGAATACTCACCTTTGTCGACTTGGTGGTTAGCACGAAAATCCGAACTTTAGTCCCGAGCCTACAAGTGCCCTAAACAATTCACAAGTGACGTAAGTCCTATATCATCGATCCAAAATCCTTATTTTAGTCCTTACCGATATCTATATATAATGCCTTTACTCAACTTTAGTTAGCCATATTTAGTATAAACGAGTTTTAATAACCTTATATAACACATAATTGGAAGAAAAAGTCTTGACATTTCAAGAATCACATTTCTGAAAATTTCGGATGCAGACAGATTCTATCTCTTTGTAAAAATACCAATTCCAATCCTTAATCTTAAAGGGGAAAATTCCCAAATTTTTATCCACAGTAGATAGAGGTATTAACATCATGCACACAAAATTTCACTAATTTTTGAAGAGTTTAACATGCATAAATAATTTCCACAAAAAGGATGCACACTGGACCAAATCAGATTTACATACTTGTAGAGTTTGATTCATAGGGGTTTCATCACATCCCCAAATCACAAATTTCCAGAGGGGTTTTGAAGTTAATATCAAACTCTAACTAAGGAATCAAGAATCACTTGAAATGGAGGTATTTTGAGTGAGATATGCTTATTCCAACTGACATGAGTGATTCTATCTTTTTTGGACAGATTACACCACGATTTTGTTTTCATTCATAGCATGTTCAAATGTCCACCAATCTTAGTGATTCCGGATTCTATGGAAAGCTAACACATTAACTTGAGTTTAGAATCAAAAATCATGTATTTTTGATCATTTATCTAGGAGATATGCATGCATCAAGTTGACATAAAAAAATCTGACCCGTAGCTGTTGCACAACAAAAAGTTTTGACTTAGATGAGGGCTCTATACTTCGTATTTTTGAATGATTCCAGTGGGGTTTGAACCCCAACTCAAAAAATATTAATCCCTTAAAAATGTAGACGAAAATACGTTCATATGAACCCTTTTTGGGTCGTCCAAAGATGCATGCAACAATCTGTCAGCTTCTGCTCATTACAAAATCCCAAAATTCTCACTTAAAAACACATAAACCTTCAAAATTGGGGATTTCTTTGTTACTAACCTACAATCCCACTTCAAATAACATGCAACAAGAAATAATACAACTAAATATCAAGATGATACATGCAAGAAATCATCCATCATTTCCAGATTTTGTATTGAACTAAAAATACCAAAAATTGGGGGGTTTTCACCCTTTTCTAATGTTTATAATGGAGATTCATAGGATTTCACTTCTAATGGATGTTTTAATCATCCTTAGTGTTCATCCTCATCTCTAAAACATTAAGAACATCATTTCATCTTATAATGATGTTTAAACACTAAATTTTTGCATAAAGAGCACTAAAAGTGCTAAAATTGAAGCTACAAAATGACATTATATCTTACCTTGAATGAATGAACTAATAGAACACTTTGATTCTTGATTTGTTCTTCAAAAATTGCAGATTTGAAGTTGATTTGTTGCTAGATTTTTGGGAGAAATTGAAAGAGAGAGAGATGAGAGAAATTGGATGGGTTTTTCTTAAATTTGAAATTTGAAATGAAGTGTGTAGAGGAAGGAAAAGAAATTTACATGGAGAGAGGAGAGGGGAGGGGTGGCCAGCCATGTGGGGGCCCACCCAACCCAAAAATTAATTTTTTTCTTTTATTTACAAAGCCCATGTCAGTTCACAAGTGCAACTGCGTACGGTTTTTTCGGTTCGCGATGGTTTTTCCGATAAAGTGATATGTGCAACTTAATATCTATAATGTTTAAAATATTTTTATACAAGTAACTTAAAATATGATAAATTAAATAATATGGGTTTCAATTGAGTCGGTTCGGCATTATATATGATTTTCGGGTGATTACTTACTAAAACGGGACTTTTCCGGGCGATTTTCCGGACTTCTAAGTTATCTCCAAAATTTTTCGCATAATCAACCCTAGTTCTTCCTAAATAGCTATAGGATTAATATTTTACTAAAATATTATGCTACAAGAGTGCTCTACGAGTTGCTAACCTGAGGGCCGGAAATGGTCGGTTGTCACATGTCCTGTCCTGTCCCGTCCTGTCCAGTGCACCAAACGCACCCTGAACGAACCAAATCGTTTATGCACCGTTGGTGATTTTGTTCGGCGAAAATCTCGTTTATATTGAATAAGATTTTACGTTCGTTTAAATAAACGAACGAACACGAATAACATCCTTGTTCGTTCAATTATGTTCCTAAACTGTTCGTTCGTTTAGGTTCGTGAACCGTTTGTTCGTTTACGTTCGTAAACCGTTCGTTCATTTATATTAGTATATATAATTATTTACAAATTATAAATTATTTATTAAGTAATTCGATTATTTAACTATGTTTTAAATAAAGTTAAAAAATACTACACAACCTCTCTCCTCTCGAATAAAAACTTTTGGATGTTAATCAAGAATATGTAGGATTTTCTGTTTGTTCATGCTCGTTTGTTAATGTTCGTTTGTTTATGCTTGCTTGTGTTTGTTTACGTTCGTGAACCGTTCAGTTAAGAGTTTAATGAACAAACACAAACGAAACGAA
Organism: Centaurea solstitialis; assembly: GCA_030169165.1. Classification (NCBI taxonomy): domain Eukaryota; kingdom Viridiplantae; phylum Streptophyta; class Magnoliopsida; order Asterales; family Asteraceae; genus Centaurea; species Centaurea solstitialis. Next base: position 25,483,325 of record CM058042.1, on the reverse strand, counting down.
CATCCTCATGTGCTAAATGAACGAACACGAACAAGATTTTTCGTTCGGTTAAGCATTCGTGTTCGGTTAAGCATTCGTGTTCGTTTAAACTTAAACAAACGAACACGAACATGCCCCGTACGTGTTCGTTCGGTTTGTTTATAGGCCTACCCTTCTTCTTCATCATCTTCTTTAAATGGTATGTTGGTGCAACGGAATATCATCGTGTCATCATGGCATCAAGTCACGATGACCCAAGTTCGAAACCTCTCCAAAGAGAATAATCACCCCCAGTCTAACCATCTAGTTTCCATTAAAAGGCTTCAAGGTATCAGCTGGGATTCGAACCCACCACTCATTTAGGAAAAATCCCCACAACGAACCTATGAGTCGAACTCCTGACCTTCACGTATGGCAACTATAACTCATGCATCAAAATACCAAACTTTTATAATTAATAATCTAAAATTATACCTTTTTAATGAATTGACATCTTTACCCACAATTGAATATATTTTTTCAATTAAAAAGATCAAAACAAATACAACAGTAAAACACAGTTAATCACCACCACCACCACTTCCAACTATTTGTCAAGAACTCTAATTTGAAGACTCCTCCTTAATTCCAACCACCATTTCTCAAGAACCCTAGTTTGAAAAACCAATATGAACTTGATTAACGATAAAAAGAAATAAAAGAAGAAGAAGATCAAGTGTAGTAGATATCACCAAATGATAGTCAGCTAGCTGAACGAAATAGTGACTTGTTTTGCTAAACATAGCCCGTGTGGTTATAGACATAAACAAACAAACAGAAAGGGTTCTTGAAGATTGGGGTAAATCATGGCTACTTGTTTTGCCAAACATAGCCTGTGTGTTTACAGTATACCAACAAACAAATAAATAGAAAGGGTTCTTGAAGATTGGGTAAATCATGGCTACTTGTTTTGCCAAACATATCCTATGTGTTTACAGTACACCAACAAACAAACAAATAGAAAGGGTTCTTGAAGATTAGGGTAAATCCTGGCTACTTGTTTTGCCAAACATAGTCTGTGTGTTTACAAGACACAAACAAAAGGTTCTCGAAGGTTGGGGTAAATCATAGGTAGCGGAAGGGGGCAACCACCACATCCCTTCCTTCTGCCGCATTCATTGGCTGAGTTTTTTTTTTTTACTTTTTTCTCAAAAAAACCAATCTTTCTAAATCAATAAACATGAGTTCCATAGAAACAAAAAGGGTTTAGTTCCCCAAAATGTATACAACTTGTCACATTTTGCTATTGTATATATTATACTTCAAAAATTACCAATTAATACATCATACTACCTAAAACCTAACATTTTGATGTATCTGACCTGCTATCAAAGGTTACCAGCCGGTCACCCCCCCCCTCCGGTGACTTTTCCGGCCATCTGGTCATCTTCTCCGACGACATTCCAGCGACCACCATTTTTCCGGCCACCACCACCATCTTTTCCGACGCCTTTTCCGGCCACCACCATCTTCTCCGGTGACTTTTTCGACCACCACCGTCTTCTTCGACAACTTTTCCGGCGACCACCATCTTCTCCTACGACTTCCCGGCAACCACCATCTTCTCCTACGACTTCCCGACAACCACCATCTTTTCCAGCGATTTCCCAATGGCCACCATTTTCTCCGGCAACGATGCTGATGATTTCGGACAATATACAACTGTTTTCAGATTGGAGTAAGCTGGTGAGTTTGCGGAAGGGTTGATGAATGTCGCTGGAGAAGATGGTGGGTGGCGGAAATTGACGTTGCCGGAGAAGATGGTGGGTGGCGGAGATGGAGGTTGCCGGAGAAGATGGTGGGTGTCGGAGATGGAGGTTGTTGTTCGTGCTAAAAGTCTCGCCGGAAAAAGATGGCTTCTTGCCGAAGGTTGCTGGAGAAGATAGGTTTTTGCCGGAAAAAATCTCACCCGAGAAGTTGACCAGGTGGCCGGAATGACCAACTACCGGGTTTACAACTCATTTAGTATTTAAAATGTTAGGTTTTTAGTAGTATGATGTATTAAGTGGTAATTTTTAAAGTACAATATATACAATAGCAAAATGTGACAAGTTGGATACATTTTGGGTAGGGGTGTGCATGATTCGGTTTGGTTCGGTTTTGAGGTAAAACCGAAACCAAATCGAAAATTTCGGTTTTTAGAAAAACCAAAACCAAAACCAATCGGTTTTTCGGTTTTTGGTTTTCGGTTTTATGTTCGGTTTTTGGTTCGGTTTTCGTTTTTAATTCGGTTTTTGGTTTTTGGTTTTTGGTTTTCGGATTTCAATTTTTTGTCCAAAAATCAAAATCCAAGACCATCAATTCCTGTTTATCGCATCTGAATGTTTAAAAGACAGAGTTGGTGTTTTATAGAACTATGACTTCAATTTAATATTGACTAATTTATATTATTAATTGGTATCATCATCTTAGAATGACTTCAATTTATTATTTGTTTCATCATTTTTAATACAAAATGTTTTCTATGTGATGTCAAGTCATTCATGGACTCAAGTAATTATGAGAAGGATAATGCAAAGGGTAAAATTATTAATTCGTCGAAAACTAAAAGATAATTAGCATATCACTGGAGATAAATAAGAACTCATAAAAAAGAAAATTATCAGAGAACGGAGATAAATAAGAACTCAACAAAATCTTCCAGTATTTACTAAATAACTAGGGTAAAACTAAAAGAAGTATTTATTCGGTTCGGTTCGGGTTTTTCGGTTTGGTTTTGAATCATAAAACCGAACCAAACCGAAAAAGTCGGTTTTTGAAATTTTAAAAACCAATGGTTTTGGTATTGGTTCGGTTTTTTCGGTTTTTTCGGTTTCGGTTTGGTTTCGGTTTTTTCCTGCTCACCGGGGAACTAAACCCATACAAAAAAAAGTAATGATTTGGAGATTCGTGGTGGTGATGTTCGTGATTCTTTTGGGGACGGTAGCTAAGTGTATAAATTAATGATGGTGGTGGTGATTCTGTTTTATTGTTATATTTGTTTTGATGTTAATGAAAAACATATAGGGGTAAAGATGTCAATTTATTAATAGATGTTATAAACTAATAAATTTTATTTAAAATGGTTAAAATTGATAAAAATTATTATTTGGATAAATATGATATTTTGATAGGATAGAAAAGATGTATATGATTTTAAATATTAAATTGCACAAATATCATATTTTTAGTTTAATAAAGGCATATATGAAATTAACCCATAAATTGTAAAAGGCTTTTAAACCTTTAACAATAGCATTTATAATTTATACCAATAATCTATTTTTATCATCAATCAAGTTATTCTCTTTGCCTTCCTACTTTGAATTATGACTATCTGATATACCCCGTCTATATAAATAGGATAATAGGCTAGATATTTTAATTCAACTGATTTCGTTCACTAGATCTGATTTACACACACATATTAGCTTTAGGATTATCTTTTGGGCAGCACCCAATGGAACTACGTTAGACTTTCGGATTATCTTTTGGGCAGCACCCAATGGAACTACGTTACGACTAGAGAAAGTCTGCTTTTGATTTTTTATACTTCGTTCAACTACAAACGACTACGAAAGGTACATACCTAAACACCCTATGAAGTGTTATTTATTTTGTTTTGAAGATCGATGCATCCAACAGGATTTTAAGTTAAGAAAAGTTTTCTTTTCGTAACTGAAATTTCTGTTTTTTACTACGTTTTATCGATTACGATTATGTTTGAAATCATGCATTATATTTTCCACTCATATACATATATAACTTCGACGCTCCTTTTCCCGACAGTCGGCATCTATCTTCTTTTTTTATCCATTCTTAAACTCTAAATGAAGTTTTTAGTCTGTGTGCTCATCAAGCTTGTCATCTCCCCACAATAACTACATAAACATATTTTCGAAGAACTACAAATTTAACATATGGATTATTAATAATCCACCAAGAAGCAGAGGTGAACTCAAGAGCGCATTGGTGTCGGCATATTAGAGGGAGCGTCATATGATAGAAGGCCATCCTTTATGGTGCAGGTCATACCCCTCATACCTGTTGCCACATCAGCTTTCCACTACATTTACCAACTCCATACCTTTCATCCACTATCATACCCCTCATACCCTTCACTTTATTTTTTTAATTTTCATTTCAAACCCTTTATTTTATTTTATTTTTAATTCAAACCCTTCATTTTATTTTTTTAAATAAATATTAGAATTAAATTAAATAAACAATAAAATTTAAAATTATATTAAATAACTAACATTAAAATTAAAATTACATTAAAATTAAAACTAAAAAAATACAATAAAATTAGTTATTATTGGCGTGTGACGAAGAGTTCCACACGTGTATAGATAAATCGTGGCGAAGGTTGGCGTGCCTCTCTCGGTTTTTCACTAGGTTGACGTTTCTTGCTCGGTCTTCTTCGGAGATAGTTGTTTCAATCTCTCCCGGTAAAACCTCCGTCGGATCAAAAGGATAATGTGAGAAGCCTTCGTCTTCACGAATCATGTTGTGTAAAATTATACACGTGTGCATGATGAGTGATAATTTCCGTTGTGTCCATACTCGCGCTGGGTATTTTACAACGTGCCATTTATCTTTAAGCGTGGCGAATGTCCGTTCGATGTCTTTTCTAGCCGATTCTTGACGTGTCTTGAAATGGACCCGTGGCTCTTCAACTGGGTACCTAAATGCTTTCACGAAAGTCGTCCACTCGGGATATATCCCGTCGGCAAGATAATACCCGTGATTGTAGTGTGTGTTATTCACTACAAAAGAACTATCGGGCGCTTTATTTTCGAATAAATCGTTGAAAATCGGTGATTGATTCACAATGATTATGTCGTTCGTGGCACCCGGTACCCCGAAAAATGCGTGCCAGATCCATTGATCTTGCGAGGCGACCGCTTCTAGAATTACCGACGGTCCAGTATGATCACCTCTATGGAATTGACCCCTCCATGCCATGGGACAATTCTTCCAGTACCAATGCATACAGTCAATGCTACCAAGCATGCCGGGTAAACCGTGGGTTTGTTCATGCAATGCGTAAATCGCCTGAACATCGGTAGCAGTTGGCTTTCGTAAATATTGGCGCATATAGAGGTAAATAATACCTTTGCAAAAATGTTCAAGGCAATCCCTTGACGTCGTTTCGCTCATCCTCAAATGCTCGTCGAAAGCATCCGAAGCAGACCCGTACGCCAATTGACGGATAGCGGACGCACACTTTTGAAGCGGAGAAAACCCTTTCACGCCTCTTGCATCCCATTGTTGCTTGAAAAAATCAACCTCTCTTTCAAGATCGTTAACTATCCGTAAGAATAGTCGCCGACTCATACGAAATCGGCGGTCAAAGTCGACGTCGTTGTACACCGGGTGTTCGGCAAAGTAGTCGGCGACAAGTTTATTGTGTCCCTCTTCACGACCTCTATCTTTACGCGGCCCTCTCGGTATTTTCGACGTTTCTCCAACCTCGTCTTGGAGAAGGTTGTTATCGTACAATTCCTTAATCAACTCCGTCGCTCTAACGTTGTTCATTACAATCTGATTTATGGCGAGATCTATATCATCGTTATCTGAATCAGAAGAAGAAGACGACATTTTTTTGGTGTGGAGAAGAATATAGAAGAAGAAGAAGAAGAATGAGAATGAGTATGTGGAGATGTGGAGAATGAGAATGAGAAATATATATAGAAGGTTAAAAAGAAAAAAAATAAAAATAAAATAAAAAAAATATATTTAAAACCCCCAACGGCTATATGACCGTTGGGGGGGTTGCTTTGACAAATCACGAAAGTAGGAGGGGGAGAAGGACACCGGTGTGTGCGTACCGGGGAGGCGCATACCGGTCTCCCTACCGGTCACCCACGGCGGTGTTACCGCCGGTGCCGGTAGGGAACCGATCCTCATACCGTCTCGATAAAGGATGGCCTAAGGACGACGTGTTTGAAGAAAAAGTGGATCAAAGGTCCACAAAATTGCAGGTCTAATCAGTGGAACAAATCAACATGGTTTTATCTGAGGGAAAGTCAATTGTGTCGATTATAATACATTTTTAATTTGAATCTATTTTGACTTTTTGAGTAAAACACAATACTACGTCTTACGTCCGACGTATTTTTAGCTGAATATGTTGTTACGAGGAACTTTTATTTAGTTTTTTGGTTGATCTCATAATTTCCTTTTCTTAGTATTTGATATTCATTGTCGTCTATCTTTTTTTTTTGTTTTTTATATTTTTATTTTATGCATATAGAACTCCTTAGCTTAAATAAACAAAATTTGAGAATAATAAAGGGTTTTTACCCTTCATTTAGAGGTTTGTTTAGGCTATGCCTAGACTACGTCCTTTCAATTTTGAAAATTAAGATACGATCATCCGATACTAAGTCTCACCACAAAATGCTAACGCACGGGCTTGAATCCGGGATAGATGAGATATTCCACCACATCGGTATAATTTTACCAGTACGCTATCACCCTTGTGAATAATGGAGTTAATAAACAATCCGGAAACAAACTTCAAGAATAATAGAGTTATTTAACATGATTTATGATTATAAAACATTTGAGTGAAAATATAAATTATTGGCCTTTTTGTTGCTAATCTAAAAGTTACATATTTGTTGTAAAAGAGAATTGAACGATATCTACAACAAGCAGGTACTTTGCTCCATACTAACAAGGAGGGGGAGACTCCAAATTTATTTATTTTTTTAAACTGTGGCACCATTTCACTATAAAAAAATATTATAGAAATATTTTTTACAAATTAATATTGATCAAGTGATTGGTTCATTGATTTTCAAATATAAGATTTCAAGTTCAGGTCCTGTTATTGTAAATTTTTATTAATACAGTAAATCTAAAATCAATAGAAAAATAACCTTAACAAAATTCGAACACCAACTCACATTTGAATAACTCATATTTAAATAGCAAAAAACTAACCAAAAATGTAATTCACTCAATATTAAACTATTGTTGATTTTCAAAATGAGAAACAACCATAAAGATGGTATTCTTTCAAAACCAGTTTACCTTTTTCTTTAATGATTTTTTAGGTCTTTTGTCTTGTATGTAGAATAGTGTATACAATAATTGGATACAAGATAGATGGTATATACAATAATTGGATGCAAGCTCCAGCCTAGCATTGTAAATAAGTCGAGTTTTTAATGAGCTAACCGAGTCGAGCTTTTAATGAACTAATCGAGTCAAGCTGAATAATTCTAGAGCTCAAGTCAATCTTGAACACAAAATAAAACTCGTTTAACTTAACAAGCCGAGTTTTATAACACCAATGTTTGACTCGACACATTTGAAAACTCGATTCAGTTTTTCGAGTCGAGCTAAACCAAGCCATTAGAACATATCCTTTTTGAGCCAAGTTAATCCCATAAACGAGCACTAAATTCAAGCTTGAGCTCAAGCCATACATTACAAAAGTTAATTGACCTCGAGCCTAGTATTAATTTTTTAGCGCAACTTGATTAACCTCGACTCGATTCGACTGATCGACTCCCCTAATCAAAAAATGTTGGGCTGTTTGGTTCTTTGAGTTATTCATACAAAGATACCTGTTGGTTCATTTGGCATGAAAAGAATGGGTGCATCTTTAATCTCGATAAAAGTAACGTGGAACCAACTAACCGGTGCTATAATTCATTTTTCAAATTGTAACCAGCATTCAAATTACTTATCCGAAGGGGATTCTAACCACATCATTGGGTCGAATGGACTCAAAATTTACATCACATATAAGGGTTTTGGAATGGGCTGCTCAATAACGCAGAAGTGAAAGAGTAGACGAGACGCACAATTCTTTTCCTCATTACGCAAGTTGTGCAAGGGAAGGATCATCAACAACTTTTGATACATTTTTTGGGGTTTCTGCCACTACTACATTATTATTATTATCTGCAAGCTTAAGATCAGAAAGGCTCTTACTCAGTGATTCCTCGATGCCACCATCTGCTACAGACTTTCCACTTTCTTCCAACTCTAGCTTTTCCAACTCATCTTCAATATCTTCATCAAATTCTGCATTAGACGCTGAGCCTGGAAAGCCACACAAATCCATGTTAGGATGAAGATACTAAAAACCATTAACTGTAAGTTGTATTTGACAAGTAAAAGATGCTTGTGAAATGGAATCAAGTTGCCACCTCATAAAAGTGAAAGAAACTTCACTTGAGCTTAACATCTATAATTTGTTAATGTTATACTAAGCTGAGCTGATGAACATACACTAAATTATTATAAAATCACATGTCAAGTTTGCATACATCTCGCCCTCCCCACAACCCCAGTTTTGGGTGGATTTACTGGGTAGATTTCATTAGGTTTAGAATCACATGTGAATTATGACAAAAACCAAGTACGATGCAAGTACCTATGAGCGTTTCTACTTGCTTCTGTGAATTGATTGTTTCATCAAGTTCATCCAAGCAGAGTTGAACTTCTTCTATCGTGATCTGCCTCTCCTTTAGTGCATTTGTGCCACTTTGAATGGCTTCAAAAACCTGCCATCAGAGAGCAATACATGAAGATCCCCATATTAGTAAGCACTGAAGAGAGCATCGTCTCCTTATTGACAAATTCCAAAAGAGTACGGTTTATTTCATCTGATTCGCCACTTGTAATTATATGAAGTGGGTGTCACGAATCACATATTCACATGTCCGATTCACTACCAAGCCAATTCTCAGATATAATTTTACTATTATCCTATAAAAGATTGGACAAACCTTTTTTGAATCTTCAGCATCGCTATGGCTGTAAGAACTTCCTCCACTCGCCTTAAAAGCACATTACATTTTTCTCTGCTTTCAGAGGCCAACTTGAGTTCTCTTGCTTGTCTCAATGCACCAACTTTGTTCCCAGATTTTAGAGAAGCTAAAGCCAACATTTTCGACCTACACAACAACACATTTCATTCAGGAGAAAAAACCTATTTAACACAGGTATAATTTGTTTCAAAGGATAAAGTCATAGGAATCCGTTCTTCTGGCTCTTGGATGATTTTGGAAAGGAAGATTTCTACACCCGTCAACGATGTAAAACAATATGAAAAAGAGGTGATGCAAACTTATATTTATCATCATCTAGCTGAATACTTGTTTATCAACTCATGTAAACAATTGTTTTGATTAAAGTTACAAGATTGTCATGATGTTTAATTGATGGAAACCACATGCAAGGCCCAAACAGTTGTGGTTTGTAGAACTCAGAAAGAACCATTTATAGCAAGTAATGTTTCTTTTTTACTTGTTTGCATGCCTGCAGCTATACTCCAAAATTTTCGCATATGCTTAGTTGCTTACTTGTCCCGACGTCGATCGATCATATTAAGTTGTAGCTGGAGTTTCTCTGCTGTCCAAGTCAAGTGCAGAACATCATAATCTGAACTCGTAGTGCCAGAGACCGTTTGGAGAGAAAGAGAGAATTTGACACCCTATAGGAAATCTCATAGTATAAGTAATCACTGCTTCGACTACAGTTCAAACTGATCTCATCATTGACAAACCAAATTAAAAGAGCCAGACCCGAATGTGGGTCCTGTGTGTATGATATGATGTATGCAGGCATCACCTACCCAAAGAGTTCATCTCATGGTTGACAATGGAATAAAAATTACTCCTCATGAGCAAACATAAATTAGTACATCTACGGAGACCACGGAACTCACCATCTTTTTGCATGACATCACGTGCTTTTTTTTCTATAAGAAATTGTGTGTTGAGTTGGTCTAAGGATGGATAACAAGCTATGCACCAAACCCAAGCTTTAAATTAAACCAAGTTGTATGACATTTTTGAGAATTACCAAGATCACACTAGGCACAATCTGGGAAGAACATGCTTCATATAATCATACGTGCTTTGTAGTAACCTTCAACAGGCCACCCGATTTGGCAGCTTTGATAGGTAGTGGTGGTGGTCGTAATAATAACAACGTAAAAGGAATAGAAGAAGTTCAACTTAATTCACATAAGTACCTCTATAAGATCCTTCCTTGTGATGGCAAGGTACCTTGCTTTCCCACATTTGGATAAATGGCTCAAGATCATAGATGCTTCTTTTGGCCCTCCACAAATCACTTGGAATTTGCTCATGGTGACAATGCATGAAGAAGTCCAGTTATGGTCACATAAATGTTTAACAACTTCCATAGATTTCTCCTATACTTGGAAAAAGAAGAGTTTGAGTAGAATCATATGCTTTTTTCCTTTACAGATAAAGATAATAGAATTCATTAATAGGTTACCTCTAAGAGCGTAGGAATGATAAACTTATCTACGGCTGGAAGTGATGATTTAGGCAAGGGAAGCAAATGTCTTACTTTGTGGAATATCTGGGCGAGTTGGCCACTTTTTGGATCAATAAGATTGGTGGTACATATAAGGTCACCATCGTTATACATTTGAAGCTGAAGGAAGGAAGGAAGCATAATGATGAATACTATATATATATATATATATATAGAGAGAGAGAGAGAGAGAGGTTCATGTGAGAAACAAAACTTTTTAAGAACACGCGAGGATGATTCTCAACCACTCATCCGGTCAATAAAGGCAGCTTTGACCGGGTCACCCTCCTTTAATCATCTCTACCCTCCCATGAATCGCATCAATCCTTCGTGATCGCGTCCACCGTAACCGAAAATATGTGGCTGAGAATCGTCCTCGTGTTTTCTTAAATTGACATCGTTCTCGTATGAACCCACCTATAGATAGGGTCTAGTTCAAATGTGAACTCAACTTTGGTTGTGAACGTGAGGACGAATCTCAACCACACATATTCGGTTGTAGACTATTAAAGAGGGGGGGGGGGTGTCAAAGCCGCCTTTATTGACCGGATTAGTGGCTGAGATTCGTCCTCATGTTCACAACCAAAATTGAGTTCGCATTTGAACTTTGCTCCCTCTATATATATATATATATATATATAGGGGCGGGTTCAATTGCAAACCACTTTTTCGTTGTGAACGTGAGGACAGCCCAGAGCGCGACACGTGGCAATTGAAATCGGCGGGTCAAGGCTTATTCAGTCTGAATAAAGCGTTATTCAGACTAAATAAAGCGTTATTCAGACTGAATAAGCCTTGACCCGCGGATGACCCGCGGCTGACCCGCCCGCGTCCAATTGCATCAGAGTGCATGTTAGTGTTATTCAGTCTGAATAACTAGTCGAAATTTTTTCAAATTGCCACGTGTCGCGCTCTCGTTTGTCCTCACGTTCACAATGAAAAGGTGGTTTGCAATTGAACTTTCACCTATATATATATATATATATATATATAGGGGCACGTTCAAACAAGAAGTATGTCAATTTAAGAAAAAGTGAGGAGCAATCTTATCCACTGATCTCACGGTTACGGTGGACGTGATCACGGAGGATTGACGCGATTCATGGGAGGGTAGAGATTATTAAAAGAGGGGGGGGGGGTCAAAGCCGCCTTTGTTGACCGATATGAGTGGTTAAGATTGTTCCTTGCGTTTTCCTAAAAAGTTATATTTTTCGTATGAATCTCCCTCTATATATCTATATATATATTATATAGGGGTGGGTTCAAATGTGAACCACTTTTTGGTTGTGAACGTGAGGACAGCCGAGAGCGCGACACGTGGTGGCTTTGAGTGTGGTCCCCCCCTTTAATTCAATGCCCTCCCATGAATCGCACCTAGTCATCCGCCGTGGATTTGACGTGACTCTCATCCGCCACATGTCGCGCTCTTGGTTGTCATCACGTTCACAACCAAAAAGTGGTTCACATTTGAACCCACCCCTATATAATATATATATATATATATATATATATAGAGAGAGAGAGAGAGGAAGGTTCATGTGAGAAGGATGTCAATTTAAGAGAACGTAAGAAGCAATCTTAGTTACTCATCTTCGGTTACAATGGACGTGATCACGAAGGATTGACGCAATTCACCGGAGGATAGAGATTATTAAAGGGGGACTGGTCAAAGCCATATTTGTTGACCGGATGAGTGGCAGTGATTGCTTCTCACGATCTCTTAAAAAGTTATGTTTCTCATTTGAACCTTTCTATCTATCTCTCTCTCTATATATATATATATATAGTTGAGCAAAAACAGAAAGACAGTAAATAAATACTAACGAAAACATGGTCAAGGCATAAAGGGATCAAGCCTCCTTGGTTGAACCAGACATTTTTAACCTAGAGAAAAGAAAGAAAGAAGCAAGGTGAATTAATTAAAATGAAATGAAATGAAATAAGAAGTAGTAGTAGGAATGTAGGATATGAAGGAATTGCACCACTGTAGGATGAATAATGAAGACTTGAAGATGTCGAGCGATGTTGATGATCAAATTCCTCCAGAATTGGTAGCGTGGTTCCCAATCAGACCTCTGACCACTGAAAGCCTTGAACCTGGCACTTACCATAACCTCTGAATCCCAATCCTCCACTTCCTTTCGTATAAATTCTCTAATTACCCTCTCTTCTTCCATATTCTTCGACTACTGTACTGCCAAATATAGGCCCTATGTTGTCAAAGCATCCACCAACCAAGCATTCCTTAACAAGTTAGATAAATAAAGGATGGATGCTTCTTCTGAGTTCTGACTGCAAAATTTGTGTATAATAAGATGAACCAACACTGATTAAAGGAGAAGTGGACCAACACCCAACCCAACCCAACTCTGATTGATACTTTTCCTGCAAGATTTCGATTTGCTTAAGTTTGTAATTGTGATTGCAAAAGTAGAAGAAGGTAATTGGCGAGTTTGTGATTTTTAAGGCCCTGCCAAATAACAGTCCCAAAACGAAAAGAAAATAAAAGAAAGAAAAGAGGAGAAAAAGAAACAAGAGGATAATAAAATTGTTAATTTCGGTTCTTGTGTTAATTTTTTATTTTTCTTTTTTTTTAAAAAAAAAAAGGAAGAATTTTTTTTTTATTCATGTATGTCTTTTCAACAGGAGAGAAGGAAAAAAAAAACATTTCTATAAAATACCGAAAATACAAGCTTTGTCTAATCACCGAAAATACCGACCGGTACCAAAATTTGAAAAAACACATTTTAAAAAAAAATCCCAAATCCATTATAAATAAAACGGTTTATTGCTCGTCAAGGAGTGAATATACCATACCAACCCTAAACCTTAAAAAAACTCAATTTTATTGCAATTGATCAACCTTTTCAATATCTAACCTCAAGTAATCAAAGTTTGAAGGTTATAAAATATAAAATTGGAATAGGGGGTACTAGTATCGAAATACCGTTACCAATCATGAACTAGTACCATACACTTCTAATCGATTCGATATTCGGTATTAAATTTTCCACATTCTTGGTATCAGGAATTCTCTGTATGGTACCAGTTCGGTACGGTATGAGTCACATGCTCACCCCCTAAGCACCATTATCCAAACACTTAAAATAGCTTGTTTGCCTTTTCAACCCATGGTAACACAAATAAGGAGAAAAATAGCAATCCCAAACACCCACTATACTAGATACGTAATTGCGCTCCATGCGGTGTAAAGCATTTCAAATAACTCGAAAGAATAATCTTGTTTCGTTTCTTCTATTCACTGTCATACGATGTCAAATTCTTGCGTTAATGATTTTGTATTTTTTGTAACTTGTTAAAAATCTAAAATCCAAAATCTGTGTTTAACAAGCTCAAAAGAAAATCAAATGTAAGAAAAATGGTAAAAAAATACTAATAAACATGTGTGCTATGACGAAAATATCGAGTAACATAATTTCAAAAGGAAATTTGGACAAAAAGAGCATTCAAGTATTGGTTTTCAATACTCTAATATCCTATTAATACAAAATTTGTGCATGAAAATAAGCTCAAAAAATGCAACTTCATCTAAAAAAAAAGATATAGATTATTTTAGTCTGCTTAACTTTAATTGTGTGTGTTTAGAAAGAATAGTCAATTGATGGTAGGATACCTCATAGTTATATGTTTTGCAGGAGGTACTTTGAGAGTTAAAGAGCCAAATGCACATGGACAATCTTTATTCAATCTATATTTTAGAGAGATCCAGAGACGATTCTGTCTTCGAAGGTTGTAATATAAGAAGAATGAACCTCCACTAGTATATGAGTGTTTTCATGACGTGGATATAATCGATTAAGGGAATTGTCTTGGGGACGTGGGTTAAACTTAAAAGAGAAGTTCTAGAAATTGGTGGAGGGGGTGATCAATGAAGCAAAGAGAAAGAGAGAGGTTGTTGGACTGTACTTGTAGTGTAAAGTTCGATTAAGACTTGATAAGAACAATATGGTGTACGAGTGTTGCAAGATATTTCAAATGAAGGTGATGTTGCAATATTAGATCCAGTACCTTGATAAATAACACTTAATATCCAACCATCAACTTAAGAGCACTCAAGTTGAGATATATCAACATGTCACCACTTGTAGTATTGACCACGACATAATCTTCCTCTTAAGTTGTATGGGTTAGGAAATACCGAAATACCATCCATTTTCAAGTATTTTGAAAATATTACTTTCATAACATTCAAGTGGTGTGTGTATAATGGCTTAATTCGTTACGACCATCACACTTTAACACCTTTAGTAAGTGGCTAGTTGTCAATAAGCATGCTTGTTCAGTGTAAACATGAAAGAAAAGTTTGGGTAAACGTTATTATGTAAAAAAAACATCCACTCCACATAATATTGGGTTTTAACTCAAGCTCTTAAGATTAGCGTGTCATTGGTTTGTTTGTTTGCAATTTGCATATTTAAATAAGAAAACATTATCGAAAGCAATTAAGGAAAAACAAATAAACGAAATGCATTAGATGAACGCAAGTAAAAGAAAGCGAATAGATGAAAGAAAGGGAAACAAATTATGAATGAGAGATAATTGTAGTAAAGACAAAAACTTAAGACATCTTTAAATGTATTAAAATGAATAAACTAGATGCTTGTGCCTTTTATTTTGATTTTGAGTCCATTGATATGAATATGGATATTGATTGATTTGGTGTGCGTGGTAGTGTTTGATGTGTTGTTGTAATGCATGGCGGTTGGAGATATTGTAGAGGTTGGAGAAGATGGCCTAGGAAAGGAATTTGATTTTTAATGCTTTGAGGGTTTGTACATATAGTAATGTAAACTTATAAATTCAAAGAGTATAAATGACAAAAATACATATAAGAAACGAAGGGGCACACATGGGCTTGAGAAAACATTTTAAACACGGGTTTATGACTTATTTAGGTAACAAACTATTCATTTGATTACATGTTACCATTAAACTATTTTTTTGTATTCAATATACCATTGAACTCTCGATTTGTGTTCATATAATACCATTGCAACCGGGAATAACCCGTTTTCTCGGTAACAACCACCACCACCACAGCTGCCACCAACAAACCACCACCACAGCCACCACCACCTCCAAACCACCAACACCAAACCCACCACCTTCAAACCACCAACACCAAACCTACCACCGCCTCCACCAAACCACCACCACCACCAAAACCACTACCACCACACCCACCACCTCCAAAACATCACCACCACAGCTGCCACCACCAAAACCACCACCACAACTACCACCAGCAAACCACCACCACCAAAAACCACCAACATCAAACCTACCACCTTCAAACCACTACCACCACCACCACCAAAACCACCACCATTACACCCACCACCACCACCATCTTCACCGTCGATTTAGGATAAACTACACATCTCCACCGCTATACACCTGCACACACCACCATTTTTATCGCCACCGCCTCACACAATCTAAAATGGAGCTACCAACATCTTTACCAGAGTCGATTTCAACGGAGCTACCAGTTGGGGGAGGGGTTCAAATAAGCGTCGATCGAGGGGTATGGAATCCAAGAGGGCATAGGCATTGATTTCATCAGAGGGAAGCGTCAATCGAGGGGTATGGGGTTGCCGTTGACGGATTCCTCCGCTTCTTGTTCCATCGCTAGCCGTTGAGGAAGGTTTAGGGAAGCCGCTGACGAAATGACAGAAGAAGAGAAGGCCGATTATGGTGGTGGTGGTTTGCTGGTGGCAGTTGTGGTGGTGGCTGTTATTGGGAAAACGGGCTATTCCCGGTTGCAATGGTATTACGTGAACAAAAAGATAGATTATTTTTGTTCTCTTTCTCAAATTTGATTTTTTGAGGTCTACATTTTTATTGCGTTTCATTTCCCTCATTTATCATATTAAAAATACAGAATCATGAATTATAGTAAATAATTTTAATTAAGCAAATCGTATTCGTAAATATTACTTTTCTGGTATGATTTTTTTTTTAAATTACCCCGTGTATTACACGGGATCAAATCTAGTAAGGCTATGTTTGGCAAACGTAGCTGATAAGCTAGCTGGTAGCTGATAAGCTAGCTGTTGATTGATAAGCTTGCTAGTAGCTGTCAGCTGATAAGCTAGCTTATGAACACATTATGTTTGGTAAAAACTAGCTTATGAGTATGTAAAATGACCAAAAGGGTATATTTAAATTTAATAATTAATATTAATAAGGGTATAATTGGAAAAAGCTACAATAAGCTCCTCATAAGCTACTCAAAGTAGCGTTTCAAAAAGTCAACTTATAAGCTAACTTCCTAATACATGTTTGGATGAACTAGCTTATAAGCTAGCTTATAAGCTAAGCTTATGATTGCCAAACACACAACCTAAGTCATAAACCATTTAAACAGAAACTACTTTTATAGAAAGTGAATTTTTGGGTCCTATTGTTACCCTAAAACCTCAAGGATGAAAATTGTAACCTACTCCTTCTTACATGAACTGAGTGACAGCCTGTAATTTAATAAAAAGATAAAATATATAAATATAAATTTGGAAAGAAAGGTAGTAAAACCCTCATCATCTGTGTTGTGCACTTCGAATCAACGTTATATATCTATCTATATCTATCTATCTATCCCCTACAACTAGTAGAAGTGAAGGAATATATGTATATCATATCATCGGAAGGCTGAGGCGGCGGATTCTCGGTTACGAACGGCGAGGATAGGCAGAATCGCGTAAGATAGACCGTGCAGAAAGAATATTGGAATCACCCAATTTGGTTCAACTCTTCTCAGTTGCCTATTTGCGTGTTTCGTACGGTCTATCCCACGCCAATCTGCACATTCCTCTTTCTTTCCTCTAATAATAATAATATCATCTCACTACCTAGGGTTTGCTTTTCAACATCAAGTAAGCATTTCTTCCATTCCAGTAAGAAAGAATATCTTTTATGCTAATTTCTTCATCATTTCAATTCAACCCCCAATTGTAGTATTTATATGTTGTTCTTCTGAATTTTGCTTTGGCCTCTGTCTGCAGTCCTGTTCTGGTCAAACTGTAGTTTAAATATTTCATAAATTAAAGCAGAACTTGCTTTTAAAAGAAACAATGGAAATGGATGATGAGAGTAGAAATCAGGAGGAGATAAAGCAGCAGCCTTCTTCTTCTTCTTACTGGCTGGATGCCTGTGAAGACATCTCCATCTCCTGTGATGATCTTATTCCTGCTGAATTCATCCATTCTGAACCTGCTCCTCCCTCAGATGATACCTTGGATCCTTGCTTCTTTGATGGTATCCTTGATAGTATCCCAATTCATGCTAGTATTCCATCTCCTGTCAAAGTTGAAGATACTACCACCTCACTACTACTCCATGCTGGGAGTACTACTACTGTCAAGAGAGGAGGTAGTAGCACTGCCACTGATCAGGAGACTCAACTTGGGAACAAGATATTATTGGATCATAATAAGCTTCAGGGATGTAGTTATGATAATAACAACCAAGAAAGATACGGAAAAAGGCCTCGCATTGATAGTCTCTCTTCCTCTACCAGGCCTCTGCCTCTCAAGGAAAGACCTTGTAGGAAGAGGCCTCGTGAACACGAAGAGAAAGATAGGAGGGATAATAGAAATTTAATCAGGAGAAAAGAACAGCACCATTCTTCTAATGGTAGAAGAGGAATGAATAGGGATAATGTGGATTGGAGGGACGGAAGGGGGGGTTATTGGGAGAGGGACCGATTAGGCACCAACGATATGGTTTTCCGTCCTGGTTCTTGGGAAGCTGCCTCTAACAACAAAGATATCAAGCCTCCTCCTCTTGACAAAAATATCCAAGGAGGCTTAAAAAAAGATGAAGATGATGATGATTCCAAGAAAAAGATGCCTAAGGAGCATGCCCGTAAGTATCAGTGGACGTTCTTGAACAAGCGAGAAGCAAAAATACCATAGCTTTTTAGAAACAGGGGCAGGGAAGACACTCATTGCCGTCCTCCTTATAAAAAGTGTCTGCATGGATATGCATAGACAAGGCAAGAAAATGTTGGCTGTGTTTTTGGTTCCAAAGGTGCCACTTGTTTATCAGGTAGTATTCCATTTCTTACATATGATGTTAAGTTTCTCAACTTGCAAACCAAATTCTCAAGTTTCTGCTATCTCAATCACATGTGCAGCAAGCAGAAGTTATTCGTGACCAGACTGGCTACCAAGTAGGTCATTATTGTGGTGAGATGGGTCAAGACTTTTGGGATGCTAGGAGGTGGCAGCGTGAATTCGAGAAGAAACAGGTGGCTTTATCATATTTCATGAATTTTGCTTTTTATATGTTTCCATGCTTTTATTTATGACCAATCATAGACAGCTTTAATGTTGTTAACAGTTTACATGGTTATGATTACAAAACCATGTTTGCAATGCAATCTAGGGTTTGCCTACATTACTCTTCTTATTCGGTAACTAAACCTACAATATATTACCATATTGTTTGCTAGCTATGTGTGGAATAGTATGCAATCATGCAATGTCTATGATTTGTGTGGGAAGCTAGGAAGTAAAATTTTCTGTGGCAGTTTGAGTTTGAAGAGTATCGTGAATTTTTTCTCTTTATATTTATAGCCTTTTGCTCTTTGATAAAGTGCTAAAAGTGGTCATTAGAGTAGGAATAAAACTGTCAATGGACTAACTTTAATGAAGTGCTAAAAGTAGTCGTTAGAGTAGGAATACACTGTCAATGGACTATCATTTTCTGATATACATCTAGGATGCGGCAGATGCTATTTAGGGTTTAGGGTTTAGTTTCTAAAAAAATTGAGTCTGTGTTTGTACTTACTAATTCAAGCTGACATGTGTCATTCCATTGTTCTTTTCCCCCCTTCTCTTGTGCTTTGAGTCATGTTGACTTCCTTATCATCCATTAAGACTTGACTATGATTCTTGTTGAAGTAAGAAGGCAGGAACATCAAACTCGTTCCTCCCTTTCCAAATTTTCTTATTCGTTTTCCCTGCATCTAATAAATGAAGTCATATATGTTTTTGAAAGAGATTTCCATAAATCTTCATGTAGCATCATAGCATTTGGAAGTAATTTTCCATACAAGTTGTCAAGCTGGTATTAGGAACTAACAAAATTAACTACTTTTCGGAAAAAGAATCTGTATTTGACATTTGGGTGTTAAATAGAGTTCTTTTTAGTGTTAAACTTGATATAAATTGTTTTCCGTCAAGTGAAAGGTTGATAACTACATAAACTGAAGAGAATATTAAAATGAAATCACTTTGGAGTTTCTTAAGATTGTGTGAATTATGAACATCAAATGTGAACGCTCTTTCTGGGATCTTATTACTACTGCGACAGGTCAGCGTTTTTAGATGCTGTGAAAATCAACCTGTATCTGGTGTTATCAGCAACTCATGTCATAGTGTTGTGTGTGTGAGAGATTCACGTAAATGTAAAAAAACAAAAAAACATAGAGGCATAGCATCAATAGGCCTGCAGCATCTGGTATCTTGTAAATTTGTGTTTCTGGTCACTTGAATGAAACATAACTTGATTACGTGTAGGTGATGTAACTTGAACGAAACATATTTTGCGAAATACCTAAAAGGACATAGTTTAATGTGCCATATTCTAAGGAAAAAATGGCCATCATCAGCCATGCATGGTGGTAACCTAAAGTAGGTTAAATTCTTCATCATAAAGTGATTCAGGTCTCTCTCTAAATATTCATACTGGAAGCAGGTCGAGACATTTTACTGGCAGGATGTAATCAATATTGCTGCTCAATCTTCATATGAATTGTTTTATTCTAATTTTGCTTTCTTGTGTCTATCTGTAGGTTCTAGTGATGACCGCTCAAATTCTTTTAAATATCCTGAGACACAGCATAATAAAAATGGAAGCAATAAATTTGCTAATTCTAGATGAGTGCCATCATGCTGTGAAGAAGCATCCTTACTCTTTGGTGATGTCAGAGTTCTATCACACAACACCCAAGGAGAAAAGGCCATCAGTTTTTGGAATGACTGCCTCTCCTGTTAACCTAAAGGGTAATAGCAAGCAATTTAATTATTCCCTAAGTGAAGCTATCTCTCAATTAGAATAGAAAACCAAGTCAATACCATAATGTATCATGCTATTGCTATCTCTGCAGGTGTCTCTAGCCAGGTGGATTGTGCTATTAAGATACGTAATCTTGAAACAAAACTAGACTCGGTTGTTTGTACCATTAAAGATCGTAAGGAGCTTGAAAAACATGTTCCGATGCCGATAGAAACTGTGGTGGAGTATGATAAAGCAGGTAGTTTGTGGTCACTGCATGAGCAGATTAAGCAAATGGAAGTCGAAGTTGAGCAAGCTGCACAATCAAGTTCCAGAAGAAGCAAATGGCAATTTATGGGAGCCAGAGATGCTGGGGCTAAGGAAGAGCTGCGCCAAGTATATGGTGTCTCTGAAAGAACGGAAGGCGATGGGGCTGCGAATTTAATTCAAAAACTGAGAGCAATTAACTATGCACTTGGTGAACTAGGACAGTGGTGTGCTTATAAGGTACAAGTAACGCTATGGACTTTTTTGTTCTTATTGGGTCTAGTTCTGTTCTTCTATTTACTTTTGTGTTGGATCCTGAGCTCTTGATTTGTGACTTGATGACTTGTGTTTTGCAGGTTGCACAGTCGTTTTTGACAGCCTTGCAAAGTGATGAAAGGGCAAACTTCCAGCTTGATATAAAGTTTCAAGAATCCTACCTGAGCAAAGTCGTTTCTCTATTGCAATGCCAGCTATCTGAGGGAGCAGTTCTACAAAATAACACAAAGAACATGGATGAAGTTGATGAGATGGGTTGTGAACCGCCCTGCCTTGATGAGATTGAGGAAGGAGAGCTTCCAGACAGCCATGGTGAGTATATTATAACTGATCGTTGCTTCATGAATCGCTAGTATATTACATTTCATTATACTTAATTATTTTTTAAACACACTTGATTAGTTTTTCATATGCAAATTTAACCTTCTATTAGTTTGCGACTGAACAATTAAAAATAAGAGCAATGGGGAAGAAACATTATACGGATGCTTGGGTTAACGAGAATAAAAAACAGGAAACTAACTATTTATAAGAGGCTAGACTCTCCCAAAACACACTCAATATTTTCTGGATACCTCTACTCTCCCACCACACCCTTATAAATACTATCAATTTATTATTTTAGAACATATACGCCTACTGCCCTGCTGATGGGTTTGGGCCAGTGCATAACATTGTTCAGTTTACGAGTCCCTTTCTCTTAAGAGTTGGACAAGTTGACAATAATTTGTATAGTTTTTGATGGTGTATAAATTTCTAATAGGCTTGAATTATGGTTGTTGAATGTCATGATCAGAGGTGGAGTTGTAGAATCCAAATTGAAGTTACCAAGAAGAATTTGGTGGAATTGAAGATAAGATAATGTAGAAAAAAATGTATATGAGAATTAGGTGGAAAGAAATTACCAATGACCTTTCTTGCGATTCAGTTCTTTTTCATCTATATGCAAAACCTAATATGTTATTACATTTTGGTACTTCTCTTGTGATTCAATCTTTTGTTCACTGGAGAACCGTCTAAGATAAGTGAGTTCAATATTACATGGATTAATTGATTTGAGGCACAACCATGTATTTTGAATTCTCATCTAACCGATGGTTGTATGTAGGAGGGCCAATTCGGATATGGATTGCTCTCACCAATCTATAATATGCAATAATCGACTTCATAATCAACATTGTGTAAGAATGACATTAGGTGGCATCAAAGCATATTGCTCCTTGTATAATGGTTGCATTGATCTTAGGTTATGTTTTGCTTATGGCACTCATAACAATCCATGTAGCATTGAATGTGTTTTGATCTTATGTTCAAGTCTCTGACTATAAGTCTTAAGCTTGGATCAGCTGAAGTCTAATCAAAGAAAAGGCTTAACAAAAATATGTGTAGTATTCAACTTAATTTTCTTTTTGTTGATTAGGAGACTTTTAGTTACATACTTACATTTTATGAAGTCTCTTTTATGGTAGGTAAGGAAAATATGCAGTTCCTAATCTAACGGTTGACGATTTTTTGCATTTGTTTGTTATAGTTGTTTCTGGGGGAGAGCATGTGGATGTGGTTATAGGAGCTGCGGTGGCTGATGGAAAAGTGACACCAAAGGTCCAGTCTCTGATCCAGATACTTCTCAAGTATCAGCACACAGAGGATTTTCGTGCTATCATATTTGTTGAACGAGTTGTGGCTGCTCTTGTTCTTCCAAAGGTTAAATGTTTTATTCAGCGTCTTATTACCTTGTATTATAATATTGCTGTTCTTCACTTAATCTAACAAACTAAGCATGCAGGTTTTTATGGAGCTCCCCTCTCTAAATTTTATTAATTCAGCAAGTCTGATTGGGCACAATAATAGTCAAGAAATGCGGACTTCCCAAATGCAGGATACTATTTCCAAATTCCGAGATGGCCGTGTATGTCTTGTTGTAGTGAACCATGTCCATATGACTGAACTTTACAGACAGTTGATGATGATTTAATTCTATAATTTATATATAGGTGACGCTTTTAGTTGCCACCAGCGTTGCTGAGGAAGGTCTTGATATTCGCCAATGTAATGTTGTTATTCGGTTTGACCTTGCTAAAACTGTATTGGCTTATATCCAGTCTCGGGGCGGGCCAGAAAACCAGGGTCAGATTACATCTTGATGGTTGAGAGGTATGACTTCATTACTACTTTGTTGGTCTATATTAATTTTACAAGAAGTTCAGATTTGAATAATAATGTGATGATCATTTCTTCAGAGGAAATTTATCACATGAGGCATTTCTAAGAAATGCTAGAAATAGTGAAGAAACCTTGCGGAAAGAAGCCATTGAAAGAACTGATCTCAGTCATCTTACGGATACCTCAAAGTTGATTTCCACAGAGCCAACTCATGGTACGGTCTACCAGGTGGAGTCAACTGGCGCTGTTGTGAGCTTAAATTCTGCTGTCGGACTTATTCACTTCTACTGCTCTCAACTACCTAGTGACAGGTGCTGTTAGTTGATGCTATATTTTTCCATCCTCTTGTGCCAATATATTTTGCCATCCTCTTGTGTTAATTTTGCGGATCCATTTGTCATAGATATTCAATACTTCGTCCGGAGTTCATTATGGAGCGTCATGAGAAGCCAGGAGGAGGCCCAACCGAATATTCATGTAGACTTCAACTTCCCTGTAATGCACCATTTGAAAGGCTTGAGGGTCCTATATGCAGTTCAATGCGTATTGCACAGCAGGCATGATGTGATACTTTCTTCTATAGTGTAATGTAGAGTTTATATAACTAAAGGAATTCATCATCGATTTACTTACTTTCTTCTAATATGCAGGCTGTTTGTTTAGCTGCTTGCAAGAAGCTTCATGAAATGGGGGCATTTACTGACATGCTATTGCCAGACAAGGGAAGTGGGGGAGAAGGCGAGAAAGCCGATGAAAATGATGAAGGAGATCCACTGCCCGGAACTGCTAGGCATAGGGAATTCTATCCGGAAGGTGTAGCTAAAATCCTACAGGTTAGTTTGATTTATTCAATTTTTGAAACCTCTTTTCATACTTGTGTTCCATTTTATATGTTAATGTATGATATTCTTATACTTCCACAGGGAGATTGGATTTTATCTGGCAGAGATGAAGTTGATAACTCCAAAGTTTTTCCTCTCTATATGTATGTTGTGAAGTGTGTTAATGTCGGGTCCTCCAAAGATCCGTTTTTGACTCAAGTTTCAGAGTTTGCAGTGCTTTTGGGCAATGAACTGGATGCAGAGGTACAGCGTTGTTTTCCATTTTTCTTCCTTTGTTATATGATTCAATGAGGATCCTCTGTCTGACAAAAAAAAAACATATTTAAAGGTGTTATCGATGTCGACGGAGCTGTTTATCGCACGAACAATGACAACAAAGGCATCTCTTGTCTTTCGAGGGTGTATTAACGTTAGTAAAAGTCAGTTGGATTTGTTGAAGAGTTTTCATGTAAGGTTAATGAGCATTGTACTGGATGTGGATGTCGAGCCATCGACTACTCCCTGGGATCCAGCCAAAGCATATTTGTTTGTGCCTGTTACTGTTACCAATAAGAAGTTAAGAAGAGCCTATAAAAGAAATCGATTGGGATATCGTAGAGAATATTATAGCAACACCTGCATGGAACAACCCCCTTCAGAGAGCTCGGCCAGATGTCTACCTTGGTACAAATGAACGGACGCTTGGTGGGGACCGCAGGGAATACGGATATGGCAAATTACGTCACGGCATGGCATTGGGACAGAAATCACATCCTACTTATGGTGTTAGAGGGGCTGTAGCACAGTTTGATGTTGTCAAAGCATCTGGATTGGTTCCTGACCGAGAAAAAGCTAATGGAATACCATGCAATGGGGATTTGAATTTGACAAAAGGCAAGCTGATGATGGCTGATTCTTGTACCAATGCAGAGGATCTAGTTGGAAGGATTGTTACTGCAGCTCATTCTGGAAAGAGGTTTTATGTTGATTCTGTGCGTTATGATATGACGGCCGAGAACTCATTTCCAAGGAAAGAAGGTTACCTTGGTCCACTTGAGTATACTTCATATGCTGATTACTATAAGCAGAAGTATGTGCTCTTTGCCGCCTAATTTATTACCTTTATTAAGAACTCTATCCTTTGCTTTATTGTAATTATTTTTCTTTTTAATTTCATAACACAAATAGGTATGGTGTAGAACTGATCTATAAGCAGCAACCCCTGATAAGAGGCCGTGGGGTGTCTTACTGCAAAAATCTTCTGTCACCTCGGTTTGAACATTCGGAAGGTATCTCCCCACTTTCATTGACCCCACCTGTTAGTATAACATCATTTTAGAATCGATTTCCTAAGATTCAATTGTTCAGGTCATGAAGGTGAATCCGAAGAGACTCCTGATAAAACATATTACGTGTTCCTCCCTCCTGAGCTGTGCTTTGTACATCCTCTTCCTGGATCATTAGTACGTGGTGCACAGAGATTACCTTCAATAATGCGAAGAGTTGAAAGCATGCTGCTTGCTGTTCAGCTTAAGAGTGTTATCAATTATACTGTGCCTGCATTTAAGGTATCATTTTTTTTTCTCACTATTTTCATTGGCTGTTACCATTAGTTCGTTCGTTGACGTCTTATCTTTGTGTACAGATCTTGGAAGCTTTGACTGCTGCTTCATGCCAGGAAACTTTCTGCTATGAAAGAGCAGAGCTGCTAGGAGATGCCTACCTCAAATGGGTTGTTAGTCGTTATCTCTTCCTCAGATATCCACAAAAGCACGAAGGCCAACTCACCAGGATGAGACAGCAAATGGTTAGCAACATGGTATTATACCAGTATGCACTTACCAAGGGACTTCAGTCGTATATCCAAGCAGATCGATTTGCTCCATCTAGATGGGCTGCTCCTGGGGTACTACCAGTTTTTGATGAAGACGTTAAGGAAGCAGAATTCTTATTTGATCAAAATGAAGATAAGAGAGCTGTACAAATGAAGAACTTGACGACGATGATTTAGAGGATGGGGAGCTTGAGGGTGATTCAAGTTGTTATCGGGTCCTCTCCAGTAAGACACTGGCCGATGTTGTTGAAGCGCTGATTGGCGTTTACTATGTTGAAGGTGGAAAACAAGCTGCCAATCACTTGATGAAATGGATCGGGATCGAGGTGGATTTTGATCCCACGGAGGAGATAGGATGCTTAACAAGGCGTAGCAATGTTCCAGATAGCATTCTAAGGAGTGTCAACTTCGATTCCTTAGAGGGTGCTCTGAACATCAAATTCCGTGATAAGGGTCTGCTGGTTGAAGCAATTACTCATGCTTCCAGGCCGTCTTCTGGAGTGTCTTGTTACCAGCGGTTAGAGTTTGTTGGTGATGCTGTACTTGGATCATCTTATTACAAAGCATTTATTCTTTATGTACACAGATCTGCCACCGGACGCCTGACTGATCTGCGAGCTGCTGCTGTCAATAATGAAAATTTGCACGTGTTGCTGTTAAACATAACCTCCATGTGCACCTCAGACATGGTTCAAGTGCACTTGAAAAACAGGTATGTTTTTTTCTTTTTCAATCCTGGATCCATTTTTTAATGCTCATATAGCTAGCTTGCTCATCTTTCTGACTTGTTGTTATGATGGTTAGATACGAGATTTTGTAAGGAGGTGGAAAGCGAACTGTCAAAGCCAGGGTTCAACTCATTTGGTCTTGGAGATTGCAAAGCTCCAAAAGTTCTTGGTGACATTATTGAATCTATTGCTGGTGCTATCTTCTTAGACAGTGAACGGGACACAGCAGTTGTATGGAAGGTTAGTTTTGCTAGATTTTCTGAGTGTTGGGCTGTTTGTTAAAAAAATCCTCTAAAACCTCAAGTCTAAATAAGAGGTTTGCAGAATTAAACTGTTGTTATTTTTATAAAAGTCTGAAATTTAGAGGACATCACATCACCTCTTATTTTAGAGGGAATCAGAAGACTTGAGCTTATGATTCAAAACCCTATGACTGTTAGATTGATGATGTGGAGTTTTACAATTTGATCCAGGTTTTCCAACCTCTGTTGCATCCAATGGTGACTCCAGAAACACTCCCGATGCATCCGGTGGGAGTTACAGGAGCGTTGTCAGCAACAGGCTGAAGGACTGGAGTACAAAGCCACACGAAGCGGCAACCTGGCTACCGTTGAAGTTTTCATTGATGGGGTCCAGGTCAGTGTTGCCCAAAACCCCAAAAGAAAATGGCACAAAAGTTAGCTGCTCGCAATGCTCTTGCTGCTCTGAAAATGAAAGAAACCAAGGAGAAGGCAGATGAGGAGGAGGATGGAAAGAAGAAGAATGGCAGTCAAACATTCACAAGGCAGACCTTGAATGACATTTGTTTGCGCAGAAATTGGCCCATGCCATTGTACCGGTAAGGAAATAACATAATCTACACATCATCTTGTGTAATCGTCTGTAGATTGATTGATTGATTGATCGATCTTGTGTAGGTGTGTCAGTGAGGGTGGTCCGGCCCATGCCAAACGGTTTATATTTGCAGTACGGCGTGAATACTTGTGATAAAGGGTGGACAGATGAATGCATTGGAGAACCTATGCCCAGTGTAAAGAAAGCAAAAGACTCTGCTGCAGTTCTGCTTTTGGAGCTTCTAAATAGGTGGTATGCATGATCAGTTACTATAATTGATTCATCATATCAAAGGATTTGTAGTAGTTTCTGTATTCAATCAAACATTCATATATGACCCTGAGCTGGAGAATTTAAGTTTTGCTAATAATAACTACTTTTGTACTCGCAAAGCCGAAAATTAAAAGTGACACCAAGTTCCAAAATGGCATGTCGTCACACTGCAACTTGTACTTGTTAAGTAGCAAATCATCAAAGATGTGCCAAAACTAAATTCATGTTCAAATAATATCTTCCATTGCAGAAGCAGCAGCATATTAAATTCACAACTTCATTTTCCCAGAAACCAAAAATTGTTTTACATTTTTTGAAAGTTCAATTTTCATTCTCCATAGTTGTTAGGAGGAGGAATATGATGACAATTAAATCCAATACATTGAGCATGTCCATTCTATAAGGTAATAATGATATTATAGCACCCACAACTAGACCAAAAGTTTCGTGAGCTTTAGGAGGACTAGACTAAGATAATATACAACAACAACACAAGCTAGCTTCCTTCCTGTATTAATCAAGCTGGAGTTGATCTGCTTCCAACCGCATTCTCTTTGGACCTTTCTCGTCATTCTGCTGGCTCACAATCTTGCCTTCTTTAGCCTCTATCGAACACCTCTTGTAAGGTTTGAATCCTGTATGATGAATGTTCAGCTTCACACTCCCCAATCCCATTCTCAGCAGCCCTTCATCCACCATATCTTTTTCACCACCAGCTTCTCTGTTCAGGTCCAAATGCGATACACCACCTTCACCATTCTGATTGCCATTCTCCTCGGAGGTTACAGCATTACAGAAGCTTTGTGGCAGGACTTGTCTCGAGAAGAGGCTTGAAAAGCAAGTCGTCCCTGAGTCAAGTCAAACTATAAGCAAGCTAATTTTGTTTCCAATAATCTCTTCCTCCATGTCTATACAAAAACAAAAACAATATATAAAGCATAATTGAATACAGGATGGATTTGTTACTTGCCTCTTCAGAGACCTCCTTCCATGATTCGTTTGGGCTAATAGTGCTTCTACCACTACTCCTAGTACGCGAAATAGAGTCGAGATTCACATCTGAACCTTTAGCTTCTTCCCTTTCCTTCCCATGCTTGGGTAAAGCATCTGTCTCGATTTCACTGCTAGAAGTGGTGTTAGAACCGCAAGAAGAGCGGTCAACTTGTTTCCGAACATTATTAGTCTTGTCTGAATCATGAAGCTCCGTCGTCGCTGGTGCCATTTCCTCCGCAATTGGTTCAGCATTTGATTTCTTATCATCTCCCTGCCCATCAGAATCCTCCGATGATTCAGGCAGCAGATCCACAGATCCTGGATGTGGATGTTCCTTTGGGAAGCCCTCATTCATCTTCTCTTCTTGCACGGTACCTTCCTTTTCTCCTCCTCCATTATTGGCCACTCTTGCTTGATTTCCGCCGCCTATGGGTGGTGTCCCATATGAAAATGGAGAAGTAGAAGAATACCCTGGGTAAAAAGGAGAGTACAAACAGGAAGCAGACCATGAGCTGCCCACCATGCAGTTGCAGCTGCTACAGTAGCAGCAGCAATAGCTGCCATGCTAGGAGTCGACTCAGGAGAATCTGCGGAGGAAGCTTCTGTGTTGTAGGATGCCAGTACGTAGCTGCAAAGCTTGCTGCAGCATGCGCTGCAGGATTTTGTAGCAGAGATGAAACAATGAGGCTGGAGATTGTGGATGAAACATGGAGAAATGATCTGTGGTTGTTATCACATAACGGAGAGGAAAGAGGATGGAAGGTAGGAGGAACTGTCTGATATAACGGAAGATCTTGTAGCACTGTTATGATGGCCAGTAACTGCAGATGCTGCTATGTTAACAAATGATGAGTTGGGTGTTCAACTTCTCCTCCTGATTATTGAGTGTAGATTCCTGAAATGACGTATCTGGGTTTTTTGCGTTAATTCCTTGATTTCCATCTACAACTTGTACAGGAACATGCCTCGGGACGCCCTGTATATCATTTATTGATAGGGCCCCAACATTCCCAGGCTGCTGCTTCAGCTTATCAGAGTATTGACAGTGGATGATAGTTTCATGCGACTTCTCAAACAATGATGAGGTGTTACAAGTAGTAGTATTTATTATGTGCTTAGTGCCATCTTGATTCAATTTCTGGTGCTCTCTGGTTTCAATGGTGATGTAAGATTCATTTGCTTCATCATGGGTAATGGCCTCTGGTATGAACTCTCTAAAAGCACCTCCTAGATTTACTGCTTCCGCTTGTCTTGGTATGAGATTTTCATTATCTGAGGGCAACAATTCACATGCATTTTCCACTTGCTCATCTAACTTTGCATTTTCTTCTGGTTTCTGTTCATTGCTGGTAGTCTGATAGGAAGAAAACTGAATTTAAGGAAATGCAGGCAGGCAACAAGTGAATAATGTAAGTAAATGAAACCTCTATACCTACCTCTGGAAGGGGTTTTTTCTCCAGGTCGAGTATTTGTATGCCGGATTGCACAGAAGAAACTAAGGTTGCTTGTATCCCGTCCTTGTCTGGATGATTTTGGGGCCAATCTTTCTAGGATAAGGATAATTCGGTTTCCTTTTGGGGCGTGGAGGAGGAATTTCCATGTCAAGAGCTTGTCTTATTGGTACTCCTCTCGCAACAGCCTCCTTCTCCAACTATTATAATAAAGAAGGAATATAAAGAAAAGAAAACTACCATTTTAAATGACATATCCACACATGCTAATTTTTTATTTATATATAGAAACAGTTAACAGAATCAAGTAATGCCATAGTTTAGAAAACAAATAGTTAACCTCATGACGGAGTAAGTATATTAGTCCTAAAAGACCTGTGTGCCCGGAGGGAGAAAGGATTTCCGAACAATGGCACCAAAATCTCACAGTAGGGCACGGAGCCGGATGATGCAATTAGGGAAGACCGGGGAGGGAAAAGATAAAACTTGGACTCGGGGGCAACAGTAAGAATAGCAAAAGTGAAGTATCGATTTGAAGGACTATAATATCTAGCCTTTCGGAACACAGAATTAACTAACAAAAAGAAATCAGATAGACCTTGAATCCAACACAGCACAACTATGTCACATGCTCGAATATAAAACACAACCAAATATTTCCAGTGATCCCTGGAACAACTGGGCGAATAGATATAACACTGATAACAAAATCTTCCCAGCAAAAGACACAGGAAGGCGTCTGTTTGATGAATCAACATGTGCATACCACAACAAGCAAATGGTGGTTTTTCGTTTCACAGGGTCACTATGTTAAGGTATATAGATACACGAGGATACATTACAAAGTTCCAGTTTTTCATACATAAATGTAATAAAATCGGATAGTAAGTATTCTTTCACTTATTCAAGCACAAATTTTTACAGGCACATCAAATGATTTAAGCTAAATATAGAAGTCATGAAGGATAGAAAAAATTTCACCTCATGAATTACTAAATAAACCCACCGCGTTCTAGATAACTCATCAACAAAGGAAATAAAATATATAAAATCATGGGTAGCTCTGTAGGGAATCGAGTCTAGGAGAGTTTCCCTAACTGACACAACTATGAGTTAAGTTAAAAATAGAAGAAAATTCTTGTCTTGGTTTCTTCACAACATGCAGAGGATGCCCAACTGACACACAGTAAGTATATGTCCATGGCTCTTGAAAAAACAATCAACAGTTTATGTTTCATTTAAATTTGGAAAATAAAAGTAAAGGTGAAATACCATATATAATTCTACCTTTACTATTGCATGTCCATCGTCTGTCCCAAGTGAAAATGAAATATCACGTGGTAGAAGATGAGGTGAAACCAAATATATTGAGCATATCTAGGGCCAATCGATCAGTTCACCCAAAGCGCTTGACAAACACATGGAACACTTTGTTGTTCGTTAAATTTAGCAAATAAACAATACAAGATATGTTCTTCTGTTATCTTTCTGTTAGGAACAAGTGTTACTTCGTAATTGTGTAATTATGTAAGCATAAACACATTGTTAACGAAAAACAATGATCAGAAAGAATAGGCGTTACAGACCAATACCCAAGTTATAGTCTTAGGCATTATTACAATCTAACTTCATTGATAAGCTACAGGAAACACAAGAGTTAGCGACTCCAGATCCAATCATAAATTACCCTCCCTCAATCAATCATTATTCAGTTAGTGACATAGGAACCATTTTGCACTCCCTATGCTTCAAAGGAAAGCCTAGTAATATGAGACAACAAATCGCTCTTACTAAGGTCACACATAACTTCATTCCCAGGGGCTAAGTAGATTCACAAAGAAAATACACGACAGCAAGCCTCTATCCCAATTAGTTGGATAGACCGAAAATGGAAACCAGAAGAAACAATAAGTAATTTGTCTTCATCTTCATGGAAATAACTAGAGTGCTCAAGGTGTGATATTACTTCAGACACACCATAGACAAAAGCTTCTCTAACAGCAAAATCTCCATTGAATGTAAGCATATGGAGCATATTACACATCTTTCAGAACAAAGAGACATCACACATGATCGACACGTTAATGTTTATGCATATTCTTGACTTGTTAACTAAAGAAAGATGTTTGACGTATTCTTCTAGAACTCTTATCGTATTTGGACTTTCAAAGTAAGGAATACTACAAAAGGACCATCTGCAAATGTTAGTACTGAGAGAAAATAAAGGAAATAGATTTACCTTATAAAACTCAAAAGGGTCTTTGTACAAAGACCCCGAATAAAAAATTTTAATTGAGGTAATTCAGCCGATCAAAGTGTTTCTACCAGAGACTTAATAATATGTTGGACCTCACCAAAGTAACTAAAGAATATTACGCAAGGGACAAATGCAGAAGTTAGAATCGAGAGGATACATAATGGTAACACATTTTATTTAACTTGATAAAACTAATAGGCTATTTGTACATTAAGAGAGAGTATAGATATGTATATAGAACCATACAAGAAGGACGGGTTGGTCTCAGCATAAATGCTTATGCAACACCACTAAAGATGATTTGTTTGTCTCCAACATAGACCTTTACTAGAAGACACCGCCAATCTAGAATTTTTTATCAAATGGATCATGTGTAAAATCTAGTTTGGTTCAAGCATGTTTAAAAATCCTTGCGTCTTATTAGCTGCATGATGTGTTCAAAAATTCAGCGATAAAAACATGTCATAAAAGTTCAAAGTTTTCATATTTATAAGAATTCCTTATTTGAAAACTAATTATTTATAAGGATGACTTGTTAGGAAACTCATTATTCACAAGGCTTTTATGCAATTAACTGATCTCAATCTAATGAAATCATCAGAACTGCAGATTGTTAAACATGTTCACTTCTGCTAATCCAAATGAATCAAATAATAAAATGAATATTTAAAAGTTTAAAAGGAAAGCTAATTATGACAATTATGAAAAGAAATATTAATTTAAATAAAATGGATATCCACAATCTATGCCAGAGTTGACAATTACGTATTAAAGTAGAACTTCGCAAAGTGCAAAACCAAGTATTTGCAACTCAGCCTTTACAGCCCATCATGATGCTCTTGCACGGAGAAACTCAAAACTAGAGGAGGTTCATAAGAAAATAGGACACATGACGTCAAGCTTAGAAGTCAATGGTAACACCAAGACATTGACTTATCTGTTAATGATATATACATACTACGTATAATTACATTAAGTAAAACAATGCCTCTGCTCCACATAAATCCAGACATTGGGGTTTGACCTCGGGAGAAATAAGGATGAAAGATTTGCGTGAATTGAATATACCATAAAAGTTAGCCTTAGGAGTGTGAGGAATGTTATTCATCTCCCAAAGGTTTACCATTACATACTTTCTTAGGCTTCACATTCTTGTATCTTTTATTTAGCTATATTTTAGCCTACCCCAACTAGTTTGCGATAGACATATCTCTCAATTTTGGTTAGTAGTCTCCAGCAAATCAAATATGGCTATAAGTGTGGAACGGATATTTTACAGCACACATATATCAACGCAGAACAAGAAGCGGTGAAGATTACCTATATCAGTAAACAACATATATAAAATAATAGTGCATTCCCTTATGCTGTAGGTTAGATAAATCCTATGATGAAACACATAGGCAAAAGAAACTAAATGACCTTTGTAAAGAACTTCTGTGCATGACTTCTGATTTGCACCGCAGTCTTGGTTCCTATGTGTTCTGCATTAACACCAAAAATGGAGGAGCAAAAGGGTGTCTCCTATTAAAGGATAGCTTTACAGTAAAGATAGAGAATCTCAACAAAGTTTTCCAGCATGAAAAATATATTCAATTTCAAGAATTAAGGGTTTTACAAAGCAAGGGTTGTAAAAATTCCAAGCAGATGGTGAGTTTATCAGTTTACAATAAAGGAAAACCATGATAAACAACAACGTACATACCTTCTATCCGTTGCCAAGCTCGTCCATATAGTTTCAGGGCTTCTAAAAAACTATTATGCTCGTCCTCTGTCCATCGTTCACGTTGTTTAGTTATTGTATACGGTTTTCTTGTCTGCAATATAGAAGGATAACAATAAATTGATTTCAATAATTCCCCTAGGTCAACATGCATAATAATAAAGAATAACTAGTACTACCTTAATGTTGAAGTTTTCTCTAGAGGAGGAGGAGTAAGGGTCCATCTAGGGCAGCCGCTGCTAGCGCTGCTTCAGATCCTCTGGAACAAGTAACGGATCACATAACAATACCTTCTTTCATCATCCCTCGAAGCAGCGGAAAATAGCTTAGCCTTAGCCGTTGTAATCAACAATACCTGATAAGGTTGTTCTACTGCAAAAGACCGTAAATGTAACAACAGCAAAGTCCATAGAAAGATCCAGTAAGCAATTAGTATGATCAATCATTCCAATCCAACAATATGAATCCTTTTTTTCTGGAATGAAGATAAAATCAATCAAGTAGAGGCAATGAAAACACACATACTCTTTGTATTTGTATTTGTATTGTATCTAAACCTGAAACAATTACTAGTAGTGAGGGATGAGAAAATTTCCTTTCGGAACCCTCACCGAAATGAGCCGGATGACGCCAAAACCTTCGTAGATATGAAAAACACAGAAACAAATTCGAATCAGTAGCATAGAGTAAAAAACGATAACGAAAAAAGGAAAATCGCAATCATCATCATCAGAAAAGTATGTATGTATACCTTGGGAGATAGAGATAGAGATAGTAGCCATGGTTGAAAGCAGAAGTTGAAGCTCTGATCTTGAATCTGATAAGCATCAACAACAGGATTTCACTCCATTGATGATTGAAACCCTAAATCTGAAGAAAAAATAGTAGTTTTTTGTTGGATTGGATTTGGAATTGGAAGAATGAAGAAGAAGAAGGGAGTAAAAGCGAAGTGAGTCGAGCCGACGTGAGCCGAGAGTGTATTGAAGAAATCTCAGCCACTACAATTTTTGGGGGTTTTATTATTATTTAAAATAAATAAATAAAAGGGTTTTTAATTTGAGGCTGGAAACAACCCAAGGCTCACACAGCGAGTGAGAGTGATGACACGTGGAATCAGACTAATGGTGGATGATAACCCACCCTTTGCACTTTTCTATCCTTTTCATTTTTATTTATTTTTTTTCTTTTTCCTTGTGTGTGTTAGGAAATTGCTTGCATTTTGTTTGTGGCATGAATTGCATTTTGCTTATTAGGAAATCTCAACCACAAGCTCTCTTCCTCTTCCTAAACACAATATGCCCCTCTTCTTTATTTCTCGCTCTATTAAATTTCATTTCCACGAAAATATAATACAATAATAAAAATTAAACTCCAGGTTGACATTTGTTTGTTTCCTATTTTAATGGCTGGCTATCGTCCTTCAACTTTATTATTTACTCAAATTTTAATTGCCAACTCACATGGATTTTGTTATTTAGAGGGTCCAAATCAGCTTTCCATTATCCTATTCAAACCAATTCAAATCAACCTAAACCATACACTATGGTTTACCTAAAACCATATAATTAAAAATAAAACAAAAAAAGAAAATAAGAGAGAGAAAGAAAAGAGCGAGAGGGGGGGGGGGGGGGGGGAGTGGGGTGGGGTGGGTGTCTAAACCATCAGCATGGGGAAGCCAATTCAATCGAACCCGATGGTAGCACGACGGTGTTGCCGATGCTACCCAAAGAACCCGACGAAGCCGATACCCTGTCGGCTTATCCATTAAGGATGGTCTTAGCAGATTGCTGGCCAAATAAGCCCGATTCGACTGGTTATGAATGGTTAACCAAGTTTCGGATCGAAATCAAGCCTGGTTTTTGAAAGCCCGCCAGACCCGACATGGCTACAGATTCGAACAAAACACAAGGCCCGGTTATGCTCAGGACTGGTTAAAGCAAGGCCTGGGCCCAAGCCCGGTTAAGTCTGGCCTGATTATAAGTTTATATTATAAAATAAATGTAATTTATAAGTTTATATAACAATTTACATTTATAATATAAATTACATTTACAATATAAAATTAGTTTATAAAATAATTGTAATATTATTATATGTTAAAAAACCAAAAAGAAATCAGTCCTATGAAAGCTCGGTTATAGGTCCGGTTAAGGCCCGATAACCGGTTAAATGGTTAAGAGACCAGTTATGTTATTTTCCCCCTAAGCCCAGCCCGGCCCGGGTCCAGTCAAAGAAAATTCAGGCCTAAAAAACATTGTTGAGGCTCGGTTCAAGAAAGTCCAAAAAAACTGTTAAGGACCGGTCCTTGGGAGGCCCGATTAAGGCCCGTCCGAGCCCGATATTTGGCAATCTATACAGTAAAACTAAAATTTTCTAGTTAAAAGGTAATTTAAGTCATTTTAGTTGTAATAGGCGGCAGTATTATAATAATTTCTCTCTCTTTTGCCATAGCTCACACCCCTTCGGTTGAGAAGGAGTGGAGTTTATTTACAAATACTAATACTTGAATGATACACTACGAAAACAAGAAAAGCAAATTGTCGTTTTCTTTGGTGTTTCAGTCTTTGGCACCCATGTTTGTATTTTGACATGGAATGCTTCTTCCAATGCAGTGAAGGGTTTCGATGTTGAAGCTTGTGGTTTAGTAGCATGCCTAAGTTGCGTTAAGCATTGAATGGTGGTGGTGTGGAGGCTGGCAGTGTGGGAGGCTTGTGGTTGCTGGCGATGTAGATAAGATAGGTACCGCTAAAACTCATTGAAGAAGACAATGTCACATAAGAAGGAGATGGTGCAATGTCATGACTGGAGAAGACACTGGCTATGGAGACTATTAGGATCAGTTTGGTTTGTAGGAATAAAATGAACTTGGACGTCAAATCCATTTTATTCCGTGTTTGGTTTGCAAAATTTTGAAATCCTAAGAGGATGACTAGGTCCTATTCAAAGGAGTTCAAAGGATTTTCGTAAAATTTATATATAATAATGTTTAAAAATATGTAAAAAAACCCTTATTTTCTATTAATCAGTTAAATAAAATATAATTTAATTATTTATATAAATAATAAAATTCAATTCAATTTCAAATCCTACAAACCAAACACACACAAGGATTCTAAATCCTCCCAAATCCAAATACCTTCAAGAAATCCAGTATGTTCCGTTTTATTTCATTACTGCAAACTAAACGGACCCTAATAAGGTGTTGAGGTGGGTGGTACGGTAGCACCATATGTCATAAGTAAAGGAAAATTAATAAGAGTCAATTTTTATGCTTGTAAAAGTAAATTTTATGAACATTTACATTGCATGCATTGCAAATGAATTGAATTTTTTGTTTATAAAACTTGATGAACATGGAATTGTGTTGATTCACAAAAAGATAGTAGCCCAGGAATATGATGATTTACTGATAGAGCCCAAAAAACATTCAATCTGGCAACTAATTCACATGTGCATGTTAGTGCATATGCTGAAAAGCTGAGCATTCTGTGCACTTATCTTGGACAGTTTATGGCTGCTCCTGAGACATTTCACAAGGTTGATGTCTTGAAGCTTCTATGTTATTCAAAGGTGTTTCCTTTTTTGGTGCAAACTGGGATGATGGTCTGTCCACCACAGGCCACTGTTTCTCACTATAATATTATATATATTTTGCTTCTCAAGAAGTGGTATCTTACACAGCACATGCCATGCTCTTAAACTACTATGGTTATGATGGCTTCTGTTTGATATAGATCAGTCCTTTCCTAGGCTGCAATAACCACAATTCTAATCACATCCAAGTCAACTGCCACTTTAACATGTAGTCCGCAATATTGTTAATCTAGACATCATCTCTTCCACTAATTATCCTTCACAGTCTCAAATTGGTTTCTCTCTTATGATCCACCTTCAGTATGAAGGAGGTGTTGATGTAAATACTTACAATTCAAGAAGAGGTGGCAATCGTGTCGTGTTCGGGTTGGCGGATCAAGAAAGCTCAACCCAGACACAACCCATATTATTAATCATGTCTAATTGATCAACCCTAACCCGTATACGCATAACCCGTATAGGGCCCACATAACCCGTTTAACTATACGGGTTGACGGATCATAAACGGGTTGGTGGTTCAGATGATAAATAGGTTGGCGGGGTCATAAACAGATTGGTGTGTGGCTTTTGTTATTAAAAAATATTTAAAATAGGTAAACGGGTTGGCGGGGGGTCAACCCACAAACCCATATGTCAAACCCGAACACAGATCCGTCTAATAATGGGTTGACAGGTCAGATAATTCAACCCAAACCCATTTATTTTTGTATCGTGTCGGCAAGAATTGCCACCCCTAAGTTCAAGGGAGCTACACCTCTGCTACTCCTTCATCGGTCTTTGGCCTAGCTGCGCTCGTGTTATTCTTAGAACCTAAGCTCCTAAAATGTCAAGGGTTCAACTGATGAAGAGGTTGTGTGAGTCCATTTGTTAGTATATAAATCATATATACTTCACTTAAAAAAAAGTTGTCGATGACTTCCAGTTTCATCCTCAACCAACCAAACACATACAGCATAAGAAACACAGCACATCGATTTTATCCTCAACAAAAACCTTGTTCATAGAATAAGTAAACATAAAAAATATCCATACATGACTGACTCTAAAGTCTAAAGATAAGAAAGAAAGAGAGAAGAAAGGTCCTTCCTTCCTTCCAATTACAAACTACAGATCCATACATAACATAATGTAATGTAATATCTTTCTTTTTTAAGATAAGACATGGCATGGCATAATGGCATGGGTAATCAATCGATCACCTTGTCCTTTTTGGCAAAATAATAGAGAGCATATGCCAAAGCCAATATCAGAATGGGTAAAACCAACATTACCATGGTGTTGGATGAACCACTTTTTGATCCAGAATCTGAGCTTGAAGCTGGCTTATTGTACTTTGATTTTGGCATGGTGTTCATATCGATATCACCAACGTAGTAATCTGTCAACATGTTTCTTGCATTCTGACTGTGCCCCACATCTTCGAAATCCTCTGTTGCGTCTCTCTCTGCAAAATATGCAACAAAAAACCATCAATAAATCGCGTGTTTGTGATATAAATAAAAAAAAGAGAGAAGCAAAGTCTTACTAGTGGCTAACACCAGGACCTCGTCACCTCCAGGATGATCATCCATAAATGGTGTAATATCATACACCTATCATGGCACAATACAAGACATGTCAATAAAATCAATCTCCATAATCCTTACAAAAAGTAACATAACTTTGCTTTATCTCACAAAAGGTTTTACATGTCTTTCAACTATATATTAGAATCAAAGCAACCTAAGATGATGGCTACACTTGCACAAACTGGCATTATCACCTTTTTTCATCTTTATTGTTTCAAAATTTGCTCTAGAAGCAATAAACCAAGGTATTTGCAATAAAAGAAAATAGAAAATACCAGCACTTGTCAAGGATGTATAGGTGCACACACACCTACTATTTCATGAAATCTTCTTCTTTGGGATGACAGATTTCCTTTTTCTAAAATGGTTTTACCTTTATGGCCTTCTACTTATAATTATAATTATAATCAAGTTGAACCATATCATTTTCTATCGAGGAACTCTGATGCTTGTTTCTCCCCTTAGGTTTGAGAAAAACTTCCCAACGTATTCATATCAAGTTGTGAACATGAAAACCACACAAATGCAGCTAAGACCACAGACGGCAATGAAAAGGGATGGACATAAGATGAGAAGACAAAAATGAGACACTGCTACATTCCTTTTGATTGGTTGCACTTATTTTGGATAAAAAGTACAGCAAAGATTATGATGAGAAATGGCCTCCATTTGCCAACTTCACCTCACAATCAAGATTTCAAGGACCAACCATCATATGATTCTGTCCAGCCATATTCCTACAATACCAACTGGCTTACCCCTCCAGATTCATAGTGATCCATTTGAAAATCAATTTGGATTCTCTTAAAATGACAGTAATCCCAGGATTCATGATTAAAGGGCCATATAAGCAATAAAAAAGGCCAACTGGTCTTTATGGGCGTTAATCTGACTCCAGCTTTCAGAAATCCATCCATACCTAAATTTCTCATTTCCCTTGTAGTAGGACAGGCAGGGCAAAACATAACAGACAGGACACTAGTTGTTCAACATTTGGTAAGACATAACTGAGCAGGAGGGATAGATAAAACGACCAATTTACCCCCAACGAATTGTTATATTAATTTATGTATATTTATTAAATTTTAATAAACAAAATATATCATTAGAAAGTTTTCAAAATAAAAAGTTCAAGTAGTTTCTAATTTTTATTCTTTACAATTTCTATATTACTTTATTATTATCAATATTTAATAAATTACATAAACCAACCAAAATGTATAAAAATAATATTCAAGGACAGTAAAGTGAAAGTTAAATAACACCAATAAATAAAATGTAAAGAGGGAGAGAGGCGTATTTTGATGTTTTAGAAGAAAACTAGGTTTTATTTTGAGGTTGTATCAGTAAAATATACGTTTGTTCCACATAAAAGACCTGACAAACGTTGAACTGTGATCTTTGTTTGTTTGTTCTACTTTTCCCAGTGTACCAAACACACCCTTAAGCCATTAACTTGGACAAGAAAACTAAACATGTATGTGAGTAAGGTGATCCATTTTAAAGAAGCCTAGGTTGCATCTTGAGAGCAAAGTGGACAATATCAATACACCATTGGTGTGTTGCAAAATAATAGGAGAGCCAACCTTTGTGCCCATTGGAATGTTGCTCTTAAGTGAATCCCAAATTGCCAATGAACAAAGAAGGATGTTGGGTTGTTATAATGAGTAACCCCTTGTTTTTATAACCATGAGTCCGGTAGTGACTTGCGGCAAAGCCAAAAAAGTACGGGATTAGTTGAAATTAAAGCCTTCAACATCCACTAATCATCTCTAGTAGTGAGTGTATAGCAAATTGCTAAGATTGAGCAGGTCCTATTGAGTTGTCATATAACCATCAAAGAAGGTAAATGTTCATACATACAGATATGTTTACTAAAATACTTGTAGAGTCAGAGTGAGGCCATGAGTATTAGAGAAAATGTTTATTTGCATGTAGGCAATAGCATAGATAGCAGCTTCTCTACATATAATTCTCCATCCACATAATAACACATAGCTTAACTTACCAATTATCATTTCCTAAATGAAAACTTGACAACTCAACTGAGATAGGTCAATTCAATTCTTCAGCTTACTGAATCCCACTCAATCAATCAAATTCTATCTAATAAATCAACCACTAATCATGTTTTCACCTTAAAAAACATAACACCTAGATGAATTAAGAAAGAAACGCACAGATCTGGTGGCTATCAGATGGTAAAAGAATAGAATTATATATAGAAATTGGGATATATAATAAAAGAATGGATCTGATCTGACCTTTCCGAGATAATAAGCCAACAATCAGTTTGGAAGAGTGCTTTGAAACCTCTCAAGTGAAAGAAGTCTGTTTTCAGAACCCATCCTTCTGATCTGATCTGATCTGATATGAAACTGATCTGCCGCTACCTACCTACTTACCAAATACCAATTAATATCATCCGCATAAAAGAAAGATGAAATCGTTAAAATCATAAAAATTAATATTTATAGCGCAAATCGATTGATACCCAGATCCGAATATGAAAAGAGAATTGTTGCTAGCAGCCCAGCCAGTCAGTCAATCAATCAGTCTTTGAGCCAATTGGAGGCGGTCATCAAATGTGGGCTTTGCCTCTTTACCTTTTATAAACAAAACAAACAAAAGAAAATGGGAGGAGTCTTCTATTTTGGTCCTCAAACTTTCTTATAATTAATTTTGTGTCACTTGGTTGGTGACTTTTTTCCATAACAACCCTCTTTTTATTCTTCCTTTTTCATTTCCTTACCTTTTGATAAAATCGTCTTGTTAGACCAACTGCCTTCTTTATTTTTGAGTAAATTACGAATTTGGTCCCTGTGGTTTGACAAAATAACGGATTTGGTCCCTAGAGTTTAAAAAATACAATTTTGCCATCGTAGTATGCAATTTCGTCGGTTTTCGTCCCTGAAGCTAACGCGTCAACAGGGCCTTCGTTAGGCATTTCCCATGTGCAGGCACACGAGGGTAGTTTCGTCATTTCAGCATTTCTTTTATTAATTTTA
The DNA here is from genome assembly GCA_030169165.1 of Centaurea solstitialis. NCBI lineage: Eukaryota > Viridiplantae > Streptophyta > Magnoliopsida > Asterales > Asteraceae > Centaurea > Centaurea solstitialis. Next base: position 25,441,201 of record CM058042.1, on the reverse strand, counting down.
ATATTTTCCTCCAAACTATAGGGACTAAATCTGAAATTTGAAGCTTATATAATATTTTAGGTTGACAAACAGATGAACAAACATTTGCCGGCGGCCATCTCCATCTTCCCTTCGCCGATTCGCCGACAACCCCATCTCCGGCGCCTTCATCGCCTGGCGACACCACATTCCACCTACTTGCCATCCTCCTCCTCCGCCACATCAACACTCTCCACCACCGTCATCATCATGACCCTCCCACTACAACAAAACCGCCACCGTCATCTTCTTCCAGATCTATGTTGGACAGAGGGATGAGAACATGTCGGATTTGCACCTTTCTCTTGTGGTTTGATCTACACCTTCGTCAATGCATGGTTCTAACTATGGTTTTTCTTCCAAATTCTGAAAAAAAACACTGCTATGGGTTTTCCTTATGGTTTTTGTTAGGGTTTTCTATGGATTTTGAATCAGGAAAAGAAACAAGCTATGGGTTTTTGTTAGGGTTTCTATGGGTTTGTTCTAGACTGTTTTCTCATCAAGGGCTTTTCTTAAAGATAGTTGATTTTAGGTTTTAAATATGAGGTTAATGTTGTTTAAGATTTTTGTGTTTAAATCTAGTTTAATGTTGATTTAAATTTTAGGGCTTTTATTGTAGAAGATGAAGATTGTTCTTCATTTAGGTTTTCTCTTTCTATCAAACATAGGTTTTGGATTTTCAATTTCTTTCTTCGAGTGAGTTCTTCCTATCTCACCCTCAAATCTGGGTTTTTGACTTCTTGTGGGTTTGAATGAATTTGGGATTTAATTCTTCTTGCTGAACAAGTTTTGGACTTTGATTTAGATACTTAACTTATGGTTTTTGATTTAGGCTTGTTTATTTTTAGATTTGGGATTCTCAATTTTAATTTTAATTTGTACTGGAATCTGTGGTTTGGGATGTTGATTTTATGTTGAAATGATAAAGAACATGAATATTTGATGAAGAAGATTGTTCTTCATAAAATAGATAAAACCATGGAAATACTAAATAGAAGAAAATGGTTAAAATGACGAAACTACCCTCGTGTGCCTTGCACATGGGTATGCCTAACGGAGGCCTTGTTGACGGCGTTAGCCTCGGGGACTAAAACCGGACGAAATTGCATACTACGGTGGCAATTTTGTATTTTTTAAACTCTAGGGACCAAATCCATTATTTTTGTCAAACCACAGGGACCAAAAGTGTAGTTTACTCTTTATTTTTCTTTCCAAATAAATAATTAATTTGTCATAGTGGCTGATGCAGGATTTTTGCTAAGCACGTGTATTTTTAAATGTCTGTAAAATCAGTTGTTGCGTTTTTAGCTGAATTCTATGTTTATGAGAACTTTTTTGTTAACTTCAAGACATTTTTTAAGTTCTTGAATTAACTGCAACAGATTTTTTTAGCTTTTTGCAAAATAGAGTTGAGCAAGTGCTTATCGACCCGGTTAACTATCAGCGACTTGGACAACATGATCACAAACTCATATGACCTCTGACCATACGAGTCTTCCCTATATAACTCCACCAAGTCACTTACAGTGTTGCATTTCTACATGATCACTTGCACAACATCATCAAATCACATAAACGATTCACTTACAACCACCATCTTCAAGATGTGACCAGCTTTACCAACTCATTTATCAAGGCACATGCAATGCATGTAAGATGACTTGCCAATGCAAAGCTTAGGCAATTATAGATTAAATAATCCATTAACATCATGGCAACAATTAAATAGAAGTAAAGTGCTCACATTGGTAATTTAATTTCTTTATATTCAATAGTTTTTAGGGTGTTCATTACTAAAATCAGTGGCCTCATGGTTTATTGCTAGCTTTTTCTTTAATAACATCAAGTGTTACTCAAAGAACAATAATACATATTTGACATAAAAAATCATACCTTGAGGTATACCTAACCTCTTGCAGCCAACAACCTTTTCTACCCTCAAATCTCAACATTTTTGCTTGTATTTTAATGGGCTATGTTTGTAACCAAGAGGAAAAAAAGCAGCCTTCATAACTCGTTCGTTACAATGGTAAAACAAGCACATTATATGCTCAAACCGTTCATGATAAAAATGTAAGTTATATTCTACGTCTCACATTCTCGCTTCAAAGTTCAAAAACCTTTAGACCATCCTTAACGGAAGCCAATGAACCCAATCGTGACATCAGCGCCACGTTAGCTTTCCACTATCTTACCCAAAGTCACAAACAAACCCAATCCATCCACAATGGTTTACCCAATATTACCCACACATTAATTAAATAATAAATAAAAAGAAGAAAAAAAATAAGAGAGAGAAAGAAGAGGTGACGGGGTGGGGTGGGGTGGGACCATGGGAGATGCTCTCGGGTTGTAGGAGCCGAAGGAATGGAGGGTAGTGGAACCCGATGACACCACAACGATATTGTCGATGGACCCGATCAAGCCAATGGCTAACCCGAAGTCATCGGCTTATTGTGGATGATTGCAAATAAATGAATTACTCCTCCCTTAGTTGACCATTCAACTCCCTATGCTTCCCAGCTTTCAAGGAATCACACCTGTCTCTCCATAACCATGTTTTACGCTTCCTTTTAAATCTCACTTAGCCGACATAACCTAACCGTTATAATAGAATAACTTTAACATGTGCTTGTTTAGTTTGGAATGCATGTTATATAAAACGTTCTTATTGTTATATCGTAATAAAGTTATTATTTTAAATAAACTCATCTAAAATGTTTTATACTTTTGAATACATCTTGGATGATTATCGAACTGTTTGACCAACTTTTATCTATTTAACTTGTTTATTTTACTTATTCGACAAAGATAAAATATAATACAAATTGACTTGTTTATTTAAAAATTGGTCAATATATATAGAAAAGCTTGCTTAATAAATGGTTTCTTATAATTATCTTAACATATCCTATTGAATTAAAGAAGTAAAACTTATTAATCGATCACCTTAAAAAAACATAATCTAAGTTACCAACCAACAAAACTAAGTAAATGAATTATAACCAAGTTACCTTGTCTCCTGTTTGTTTCTTTCCTCCCTCTCATTCTTTATTTTGTATGTACTTTTTTGTCATACATTTTTGTCTACCTTTTCACTTGTTAGGGGTGTAACTGAGCCGAAACTCGAAAAATATCCGGAATCGACTCGACGTGAACCGAGCTCGAGATACTGGAGTAGGGTTTCGAGCCGAGTTTGAGCTCCAAAATACTCGGCTCGTCAGGCTTGAGAACGTTATTGAGCTTATAGTATATTACTCATTTTACTCTGAATATACAACCAAATTACATTTATACTCCTAATATTGGATTTTTGTTTTCAAATATTAGTTCCACTTACCTCGATCCGTAATCGACTATCGTTTTAACGAAGACTTGTATGATAGACATGATGCTTTCGTTATTCAACTCTTTCGTACTAGTTTTTAATAACAGATTAATAATTGTAGCTCGAAAACTTGAAATTTGAGATTTAGTCAAGTCGAGTCAAGCTGAGCTCGAGAGTGCCGAGTACTTCTTCGAGTCGAGCTCGAGCTTGAAAATCAAAGCTTGGCCAAGCTTGAGTCGAGTTTCAAGCCTCGAGTTTTGGTACCGACCAAGCTCAAGCTTGGCATTATTTCGTCTCGGCTCAACTCGATTACAACCCTACTTAGTGTAGAATTAGTATTTTTAATATGATACTTTTGGAGAAAATTATGGATTTAGTCCCTATAGCATGTGAGTTGTTATAGATTTATTCCTTTATCTTCATTTTATTACATGATAAACCTCCATGTTGGTATTTTGTTTTGGATTTAGCCCCTCACCCTAATAGCCATCCACCATAATATTAATTAAAACCCAATACAATCATTTGGGGTAAAATAAGTTATTCTAATGAAAATTAAATTAGTCTGATACAAATTGTGGTTGTAGTTAGTGTGTTCATGGATGAGTCTATATATGGCAAATCTTAAATCCATAATAATTCATAAACTTCATAACCAAATTCGTTCTAAATTTTCAGTTTTAAATTGTCAAAAATGTAATCTAGGCAAAGCTAGATAAACCCCATCCAAAAAATTATTAATTTACTCAACTTTTGATAACTTGTTAATTACAATCTAACCATATAATTAAACAATCATGATAAAATATTGTTAATGTGAAACGATTTATATTCAAAAAGCTAACAATTAGCATATTTTGACACATAATTTATCATCTTAATATCATTCATATCTAGGAATTGGATGTAAAAGAAACAATCATATTTTTTTTATAAAGTCATTAAGGCTACACACAGCCAACCCTGCCAACCCTCCCAACCTTCTCACTTTTTAATGTCACATCAGCTGACACATCAATTTTTTCCCAACCCTCTCTTTACCTTCCCATAACCCTCTACAACTCTTACCCAACCCTTCCAACCCTCTCACTTTTTGATGCCACATCAGCTGACACATCAACTTTTTCTAACCCTCTATTTACCCTCCCATAACCCTCTACAACCCTCTACAACCCTCTACAACTCTTACCCAACCCTCTCACACAACACACACACCACACACACACAACTGACGCTTACAAGATCGGCTTCTGCAACCCGCAAAGGGTGTAACCCGCCGGGCTCCTTGTTGACACAGCAGTGCCCGCCGAACCCGCCGGGCTCAACCCGCCCATACCCGCACCACCGGTGCGCATAACCTAATTAGGAAACCAAATACACTTTTAAGATAGACACATCTTTGTTATGTTTTAAAATTTAGCTAAAGAATCTAGGTTGTGTTTTTACCAATTATAACACTATAAAAAGTCATATTTAGGAGGAAATTGCAATAAATATATTCATAAGCCGTAAAGATTATATATATAAACGATAAGTTGCTTTTCATTCTTATTCTGAGAGAAATAAGCTTCCGAAAGTTTTATTTAATAATCACATGTGGTGACTAATTAAATTCATATTCCTCAAAATAAAAACAACATAAAGGTGGCTTTTAGATTCCTAAAGATGAACTTTTAGAGTTACTTTCCCAAAACAAAAGTAAATGTAATATTATATTTTACCTCTATGAATATATCATGTTTTAATATTTATCATCAAGAAAAGTCATAATAGCTATAAATCTTGTTATCATAGAACTACTTACATCTTAATGGTGATTTGTTCATAAAAATGTAATATCATTTAAAGAAAAGGTGCTTCATAATAGTTTTAAGAAAAACAAATAAAATAACAAAAGGAGAAGGTGTTGTTTGGTTAGAGAATTGATATGGAATTTTGATCATGACCACGTTTAAAATGGGGGCTATTATTAATAATCATCATATTTTTTATTGTTTGAAAGGATAGAAAACAAATTAAGGTGGCTATCATAACCAAATTTTTATATTTAAAAAAACTTGAAAAGAAAACGTGATAAACTATTTGAAATTGAAATTAGTTATGTAATTATAAGATTATAATAATTGATCGATTGATTCAACAAATAAATTGATTTATTCAAACAAGTCAAAACTTTTATTCATCTATATTGATCTATATAAATAATAAAACAATCATCCATTTATCACCCTAATTTCTTACCCTAAACAATAAACGCCACCCCCTTCCTTCCTACCAAACACTTTCATCTCCAATTTCTATTTGTACGGCAATAAACTTACACACGCACCCACGGTATCCGGGCATCTAATTGGGCAGTACCGACTAATCCGCAGCGATCCGGCCCAATCCACATAAACTGGACCCACCAATTAACCTCCTCTCTCTCTTCTATAACATTTTCTTTTGTTTTTCCTATGTTATATTTGTTCTTTCTTTATAAAAATTATTAACATAAAATGTTACATAAATTAATAATATGTTGTTATGGAAAAATATTCTTTGGTTCAAAACCAAAAAGACATTATTTCAATTAATATATATTATATATATATATATATATATATAGAGAGAGAGAGAGAGATGGGTGGGTTCATATGAGAACGATGTCAATTTAAGAAAATGCAAAGACGATTTTCAGCCACACATTTTTTGTTACGGTGGACGCGATCACGGAGGGTAGAGATGATTAAAGGAGGGTGATCCGGTCAAAGCCGTCTTTATTGACCGGATGAGTGGTTGAGAATCATCCTCAGGTTTAAAACAAATTATGTTTCTCACATGAACCTTTCTCTCTCTATATATATCATTAATTAGCTAGCTATACAGATAGATAGATAGGTAGTAATTGGGTCAAAATTAACAAAATAATAATAATAATAATAATTTGTGAATAAGCAGATAATAAATTGGCCATGCATCTTTTTCAGGATAAACTTCAGTGCTCTGCGTGCCCCTTATAATATGTAATGTTGCTTCAATTCACTCCATTAACACACTGCATGCAACTTAAAATTGTAATTCATCAGCAACTAATTAACTGGTAATTACTTACTTTATTTCAATGAAAAACAAAAATTAATTATATAAGAGGATTGGATTGGATTGGGATGGAAATGGAACTTACTTGTACAAATATGATGCGATGCCCAAGATTATACATAACAAGATGATGTCGATTATAAAGTTTCGAGTAGACCTCACCTACATACATTCACATTCACATGCAATTAATATGAAATCAATTAATGAATTAATTCATCTATATAGAGAGAAGTAGAGGAAAGTTAAAATGTGAACTCAATTTTGGTTGTGAACAAGAGGACGAATCTCAGCCACTCATCCGGTCAATAAATGCGGCTTTGACCGGGTTTCCTTCTTTAATAATCTACACCCTCTCATGAATCGCGTCAATCCTCCGTGATCGCGTCCACCATAACCGAGATGTGTGGCTGAGATTTGTCTTCACGTCCACAATCAAAATTGAGTTCACATTTGAACCTGGCCCTATAGAAGTGTGTATATATATATGCATGGGGTGGGTTCAAATGAGAATGATATTTATTTAAAAGAATACGAGAACGAACAAAATCATACATAATTCGCAGGACTTTGCAATTTGGAGTCAAAGTCATTCTCATGGCTTTTCCAAAATTTAATGCAAAATCATCTATGATTTTTATTGGTTCTCATATTCTTTTAAAGATATATCATTGTCGGATGATTCTTTTTCTATATATATATGGAATGAATGAATGAATATATATAACTTACCTTAATGAGAGTGTCCTTGAGCCTGACATTGGTGTTTCTGATGTCACTTGATGCTTTCTCAACCTTTTCTTCAATCTCTTCCATCAAAGGAACTTGCCTGTCCATTTCCTGATTCATCCCATCCCATGTTTAACTAATTTATTAATTAAGAAAACAATTAATGAATTAATAATCATAATTAAGATACTTAATTAACCTCGTTCATGTCATGAGCTAAATTCTTGAGTGTATCAAGACCTTGCGATATGACCTCCAAACCTTCGTCTTGTTTCATTTTCCTCATCTCATACTCCGATCGAAACTGCTTTGATTCCCCGCTTTCTTGGAAATATTCATCTCCAAATATGCCATCTATATATACTCCTACCTTACTAATGAATTATATGATAAAAACTAATCATGAATTAAGGGGATATATTATAGGATGGACCTGTATCGAACTTAATCTTCGTGGTAGATGGATCTCGGTTAGTAGTAGTGGTCGTGGTTCCATCGGGTATTTCTTGAATCCTTTCGGGTAGTGCAAGAACCACATCGCATCGAGCTGCTAATTCCTCTTTCGACAACCCTTTCACCTAATTCATGTATCATTCATTCATTCATTGAAAGTAAAAAAAAGAAGAAAACAATCAATTTATCAATTTATTTAAGATGGATGGACCTTCTTTCTGGCAAGTTTTTCCAGTTTGGGGACTTCATCCATCAACTTGACTTTCATCCTTCTAATCTCGGCATTCATGGCCACCACGCTTGCCCTGTTTCTCTCCACCGATGCCATCTCTGATTTCTATATTATTACGTAATGTACGTAATCCAAAACATAAACATACATAACATACATACATACATACATACATACATCATGAAATGAAATGAAATGAATTACGTACACGAAGAGCTGCTTCGATTTGAGAATCAAACGAAGCAAGGAGGCTGGCAAAGGCATCGTCTCCATACGCGTTGAGCTTACGTTGCTTATCAATGTCGTATTTCTCGTATTTTTTGCATATTGCATCCACCCGAAACAAAACATCTACCAAACTCATGATTTTGATTATTAATTAATTTCGACTGGAATTCAAGTTAGTTAGTTAGTTAGTACTGAAGAAGGATATTAATTTAATTAATTAATTAATTCCCTTCCTTCATTATCTGATTCAATTGAAACAGAAGCATTAATACTCCGCAAACACAGGAGAGACCTACACTTGTACGTATTTTCAATTTTATTTGCAAGGAATTATTAGTCATTAGTCTTTCTCTTTATTTTCATTCCGTTATACATGTAGACCTTGAGATGTTTTTGTTAAATACTTGTATAGCATAGGGACCCACCTGTAACTTTTCCGTTTATATATTGTTGTCAATACACGGCTCCCAGTCAAGGGGTATTCCACACTTTCTCACATGGTATCAGAGCCAAGGTCTACCACTCAACGGACTCACATGTCGGCACTCTCGTGACCCTCTCCTGGTCCTCTCGTGACCTTTCTAGGCTCTCTATCTATGCTCTGTTGGAGGGGGCGTGTTAGAGTCCCACCTCTCCTGGTCCTCCTGTGACCCTTCTAGGCTCTCTATCTAGCCTCTGTTGGAGGGGGCGTGTTAGAGTCCCACATCGGCTAGACTTGGACCAAATCTTCACTATATATGTTGGAACCCCCCCCCCCTTCTCTCCTCAAGGGCTCTTTTGGAGATTAATCTATGGGTTCCACATATTCTAATAATACTCGTCGGTCCACCTCAGGGTTTTGTGTCTATCTGGGTGACAATCTCATATCTTGGTCCTCCAAACGACAGCATGTTTTTTCCCGCTCAAGTGCTGAGGCCGAGTACCGGGGGATAGCCAATGTAGTTGCTGAAGCTGCTTGGTTACGAAATCTCCTGCTCGAGTTGTCTTGTCCTCTCTCTCGTGCCACTGTTGTCTTTTGTGATAATGTCAGTGCCATGTATCTAGCCTCTAACCCTGTTCAGTACCAGAGAACCAAGCATGTGGAAATTGACTTACATTTTGTTAGGGAGCGTGTTGCGATTGGTCATGTGCGTGTTTTGCATGTTCCATCCGCTTATCAGTATGCAGATATTTTTACAAAGGGTCTACCCTCTAGTTTGTTTCTTGATTTTAGAGATAGTTTGAACATTCGTGTTCCCCCTGATCAAACTACGGGTGTGTGTTAAATACTTGTATAGTATAGGGACCCTTCTGTAACTTTTCTGTTTATATATTGTTGTCAATACACGGCTCCCCAGTCAAGGGGTATTCCACACTTTCTCACAGTTTTCTATATATTATTATTAGTTAAGGTGATCAAAGAGATCTATGTGTTTCAATTAATCTGTATATAATAAGGTCTGAGGAATGAGTGCTTTGCAGTTTGCACATATGCCCATAACGGTGCTCCCCTTTGCACATATACCCACACCGTTACGCCGCTATAACGGCCCAAAACGCCGTTAAACCCCGTTTTTGACTGAAATGTGCATAACGGCCCTTATAACGGCCTTTTAGGGGTATTTGTGCATACACATCAGTTACCGCTGAGGAATGTACATAAATCAACTCATGAACTTGTACTAATTAAGAATAATTTTACATCATCAACCATTATTACACGTAGGTAAATCATGCTTTGACAAAGTCGACTCTTTGGTTGGTTTTTTATTAGACCATGCGCATCCAACCAACTGGTCTTATGCCAACATCAGTGCTTGTTGGAGCTGGTTGGAACCAGCACCATCTTCCCCCCCCCCCCCCCCCCCCCCCCCCTCTTGTTGGTTCGTTGGTTGGAACTGGTTCCCAAACCCGCTGGTGGAGCACCTTCTTCTTTTTGACCATTGATTTTTTTTTCTTCTTTTTTGAATGAGATGGTTGATGGAGATGAATGTGGGATGGAGGGGGATGGAAGGGAAATATGATGTGGCGTTGATGTGACAATGGAAATGAAGGTTGTTTGAACGGATTAGAAAAAAAAAAAACTTTGTTTTCTACATAAAGCTCCTGTAGAAGTTTACTGAATAAGTCACTTTCTATATCTTAAGTTACTAACTGACCGAATAAGCTATGAGCCTCATTATTAAGCCACTACCAAACAATATATAATTGACTAATTAAACATAAGCAATGAATCTTATTAAGCTCATTAAGTTGTTAACAAACAAACGAACCCTGAAGAAACTAATGGATGAATGGAACAACAGTCCTGGTTATTTCATATACTCTTTATTACTGCTAGGGTTTGAATTCATCTGCTAGAATTTTATTGGCACACCAAACATCCTTGTGTTTATTGCAAAAAGAAAGGGGAAAAAAAAAAGAATAGATTTTGAACGCGATGATGTTATATAAGATTCAGCCAGCTGTATGTATATATGCCATTCTCAACCGCTTTGCTGCAGTGTGAAACAAGGAACACTTGAATCATATTTAAAATGCCCACTAATTCTACTAATATTCTCAAAACCACCTACCTTTCTAAAACAAACATACATAAATGTCATCAACTTGTAGTTTAAAAAAGTAAACAATCTGGTGCCTTTATTTGGAAGCTATCCACCCATGAAAGAAAAGCAAACAGAAACCTACTTGAAAGTTATATAAAAACCAAACAGTTGAATAAAACCTCTTTTGTGAATTTCAAGAATATATAAATATGTAACATGACGAAATGTCAACGGGAAGCTTAGTTGCTAAATCTGATGCTTATATTATACGCTCATTAGCCACCGTCAGCTAATGCCTCCGTCTTTTAAAAGATAAAATTAACCGCTCATAAGTAGTTGCAGAAAGTTATAGGAATATGTTTTAGAGAACAACCTTCTTTTATCAGCTGCAATGCAGATTTACCTTTTACACTTCTCTGGGGGTCCCAAATCTATATTGCATGCTTCTTTTCCCTTTCAATTAAAATAAATCAGCAGCAAAGCATGAATGAATGAATTTGATACCAATCTTCATTTGCTTCCAATTGGTAACTCTTAGAACCTGATTCTTTCCTCCATTTCTCAAACACCTCAACCCCACTTTGGTTTTCATTTCACTCTATATATACATCCTCCTCACCTCTCAACATTATTGCATACTTTCAATTCTTCCTTTCAACAATGGCTACCCAGCAAGGACCTCCATCCCGCCCATGGTTCCGATTAGCCACCATGGCTCGTCCACCGGCCCCTGCACCACAGCCTGATCAACCACCAACAACAAGGCCACCAGCATTTGTTCGACCAGCATTCACTCAACCTCCACAACCACCTGCTAATGTCGTAGCACCACAACCACCAAGAGCTGCACCACCACCATCACCTACACTTCCAAAGGAGCCACGCCCTATGCCGCCTTCCTCAAACCCTCGCACTTCCCCATTGCAACCCACAACTTCCCCTCAGCCACCACGTTCCACGGCACCATCTATGCCGCCTTCCTCAAACCCTCGCACTTCCCCGTTGCAACCCGCAACTTCCCCTCAGCCACCACGTTCCACAGCACCATCTTTCACTGCTAATACGGCCCCAACCTTCAATCGTGCAACATCCTCCCCTCCAAAAACCGTCAAACCGCTGGAAAAAACACCACCTTCATCTCCTAACATCAAGCCTCTTTCTCGCCCTCCATCTCCATTGGCTCTCCCTTCACCACAACTCAAGTCCTACCAAGCACCAGAGTACGAACAGAAGAGCGTGCTTGTGCAAGAAACTAAAGAAAAGCCTAAAGCTTTGAACAACGGTGACCTTCGTAGAAATAACCCAATAAATGGCGCACCCAAAAAGCCAGAAGCTTCTAAGAACCACCTGGAATCTGAGGATCTTGGGATGACGATTATAACTATTTCAGGTGAAAACAAAGGAGCTATCATGGAGTTGACCCCTTCGGTTGACAAGGCTCATCATAAGTTTGGAAACAACCCACGCAGCCTCCACATGAATAAAGACAATCCTACTGCTTCAAGTGATGGAGAGAAGTCGGGAAGTAATTCAGACAGCAAGTCAAAAGCGAAAAAGAATCGGAAATCAAAGTCACCACTCATGAGTACTGCAGTCATGAATAGTAACGTACAGGCTGTAAACAATTCGATTCTCTACAATTGTTCCACCACTCACCACGACCCTGGTATCCATCTCTCACTCTCAAGAAAGCCTAGTGGTGCTCGTGGCTTTTTTCTCAAGGACCACAAGGATAACATAAACTAGAGTGAGAAAGAGAGAGGGAGCTATCAACTTCTTGTGTTTCTTTATTGTCATGTAGCTAGGTATTACTGTGAGAGTGAATAATTTGACTACTTTATGTCCTACTTATTAGATTATGGAAGAAAAAAAGCATGGATTTTGATTCTTTTTTAGCTCCAGATCCATGGAGTTGACTAAGAAGTTCCATGCACTATATTATATATATAATTATATATATGTTTCATGGAGCGATTTACAAGAGGAATAATAAGAAACTTTTCATTTTTAAATGTTTTGTGATTGTAAGAGCTTTATAATACATCTTTAGAAATTTGATGCTACAGAGACCATGTTCAAAAGGTACCTGAACAAAATGGTCTCTCGTAACAAAATGGTCATGAGGCATCCTTTATAAACATTTTTCATCGCTTTATTCAAGTGCACTTTTTATTCTCAAAAGAGTGGTGATATACATTGTCAGTACAATTAAATAAATGTCTAAATTTTCTGATTGAAATACAAAAAATGGAGGGAAATCAACTTACAAAAGATGATGATTTAGTAGGTAGTAAAAAATAAGCTCCCTGTTTATTTGTATGTAACTTGAATCATGGCCATTTGGTGAACTCAAACACTTTGAGAACAATATCCCACCCGGTGGGAATCTGCCATATGAATAGGAGAACGTTAAACACATTCAACGCAATATGAAGGTTTCTGGCCGTTTCACTTCCTTTCTGCATAGGGGGTACTAATGCAGCAGCTGCAGCCCATAATACTGTTATTGCTGTATCCACAAAGTCCCAAAATCAGTACCTTATATGATCTTCCAATATTTTATCATTTTCATTTCTTTTATGGTATAGAATTCAAAACATACAAGTTAATTAACTGCCAGCAATAAACTGTATAGATCACTTGTTGTGTCTGCCAATCAAAGAATAAGGATAACAAGTTAATTACCTGCACCAGCGTATAGATGGGGACCTGGAAATAGCTTCCCTGTCCTGAGATAAGTATTGACTCCACCACCAATGGACTCAAAGACACCAAATGCAAGCAGTATTGAACCAGCATTGAAGTGTTTTTCCCTATATTGCCCCTTGATCAACACCTTCCTCTCCTGTGATTATAATTGGAGAGAAGAAGAGGCAGGGGATCATTCTCAAAAGAACACAAAGATTTATAAATCAAAAAATTTCAAGTAAATATAGCAGCGGCTAATGAGTTTGTGCAAACCTCAGAAAGTTGTTGAATCTTGGCTTGAACAGGGGAAGGAGTTGTGGGTTCAACCGGGGTTCCATCCGGGGTGACAGCAAGAGGCTTCTCCTGCTTCTTTAAATCATTGATCTCATCCTGTATTGTTCTTACCCTCCTCCATTGCCAACCCAAATACCCAGAGTAGAGCGTATAAGCGAACAAACCACCCATGACAATTGGATGAACCAAGGCCAGTGATCTCCCCTCCAAGATCCCAAATTCACCACCAGCAGCAAATGCATCCTGTGTTCCCAAAAAAACCAAAAAAAAAAAAAAAATCTTAACTTTGTTGTAGAATCAAAGAAAGAAAGGCAAATGAAATGAAATGAAGAAGTTGGTAGTGTTGCCTGTGGGTTTAAAAGGAAAGGTAAAGTGAGTGCTGATAGAGAGAGTGAAGCTGACTTCAAAGGATGATTGGAGAGATTTATTTTAATGGAAGGGGAAGGGGAGGGGATTATTAAGCATTGTGATTGTGATTGTGATGATTTATTAGAGGAAAGGGTAGTAGGGATTTGAAGAGAAGCAAGTGTGGCTGCCATACTCAGTATCCTGTTTTTTTACAGACAGGGGAAGGGGAAGGGGAAGGTGAAGGGGGGGATATTATGATATAAAGATGAAGATGGAAAGGATAGGATGTGTGTGTTGTGATTGGCTTATCTGGATTACAATTCTTCTTAGAGTCATTCAAATTCAATGCATTTACCACCATCAATTGTATGTATGTGTATGTGTATGTGTTTGGTTCATTGGTTGATGATGTGGACACCTAATATACATCACCTACCACAAGACATGATGGCATTGAAATCCAAAATATGGGCATTGTATTCACAAAATTACATCTTTACTTATAATTTTAGTGATAGAGAATACATTCAGTTCCAAAAGTAGGGGGTATTGTGAATAAAAGTACGGTTGATACATCATCACAAACTGTGGGGGGACCTAAATTTCTCCTCCTTAAGAGTTAGATTCCATCTCCCTTCTTTTTGGTTTGGCCACCATTGTATCTTTTTTTTTTCTTTTTTTTTTTGAAGGCATAGCGGCATCGACCAAACGAACGACTACCACGAACACACACAGGCGGTATTGGGCATCCAAGGGCAGCCCACTAATCCGCCGTTGGACCTAAAGCCCAACCACAGTCTTTGACTGGGCTGGTGGACTGGACCATCTCAAGGACTCGGTACTCCTCATGCCCTCAAATGACTCCCCTAGATTCGAACCCAGGTAGACGGGATACCATCCACAGCCCCCAGAATGTTACCAAGTGACTGACCATAACAATAACATACAAGCAAGTGACTGATTTTGTTATGAATTTACCTTACTTTGCCGCCCAACAATCACCGGTGTTAACTATGACATCAAATATCTGATGCTGACACCTGATTTGCAGTACAAAAATGGCCACCACTTTCCAAACCCTAAACATTTCACGAGTTTGGGAAATTTGACAGGGAAGGAGACCAAATGTATATTTATATTTGATATTTTGTTTTTACTTTATTCTTCCAAATCCAAGTTAATTATAATTTACCTTGAATAGGTGGACTTCGAATCCCAGCTAATGCCTTGAAGTCCTCTAAATGGAAATTGAATGGCTAGGCTGGGGAGTGGTTATTCTTCATGGAGAGGTTTCGTACTCAAGTCATCGTGACTTGGTATCATGGTGACACGATGATACTCCATTGCACCAAGATGTCGTTCAAAAAAAGTTATATAATTTACAAAGACAAAATAAATTACTAATTAAAGAGTAAACTACGTTTTTTATCCCTGTAGTTTGGTGTTTATAACGATTTTCATCCTATAGCTCAAAAATTGTTTTCTTTTTTTTTTGTTTTGTTTTTTTGTCTATGTAGTTTCAATTAGTTTCTATTTTCATCCTTGCAATCTAACTCTGTCAAGTGTCAAATAAGAACGTTAATGTTTCAAAAACAGATTTGAAAAGTTACACATTCAATGGTATGTAAAATTATAAATATTTGCCAAAAGCTTTAAAAAATTTAAACTTTGTATATCTAAGAAGAGTTAGAAGAGAAGAAAATAGTATGAAAACAATGGCTTATATTTAAAAGGCTTAATGAATAAATTTGGTTTTTTAGTTATTAGGCACAACCAAACACTCTTATATGGATCATCGAATAAGCCATATTGGCTACTAAGGAGCTATTTGATATACCATTTACAAAAACAAGATCCCCACCCTTTAAAAAACAAGTTTTAAACAAAAATGAACAATCTCCACCCTCTTTATCTCCCCGATTCCATAGGCGGAGCTCAATGCCTGATTGGGGGCCAAGACGCCTCCGCTTTTCTTCCTACATAACACACTTGATCAAAAAAACAAATGTAAATTTTTAGGTTTTTGACATTGGCCCCTCCAAACATTCACTGTTTACTGTCCATTAAGTCCATATTTAACCAAGTGTCAAAAGTATTCCATATTTCCACTCAATTGTTTTTCTTAATTTTCTTTATAAGTTTTTTACTTTCTTTTGGGTAATGATACCCATTTTAGTTATCAACTTTGGCGGAATCTTGCCATTTCTTTAGGCAATTTTTTTAATAAGTATAACTTTTTTAGTGATTTTAAAGATATTTATCAAACTTTAGAATTTTATTGATGTGGATTCATTTTTTTGGCTCACTTAATGACTTGTAATACATATGTATTAAACTTTTGCAAGCTTTTAAGGAGGTGCTCAAACTTGAGATTAACAATTTTCAAATTTAAGTTGATCTCAAACATAAAAAATAACTCATTTAACTTGACAATCCAAACTCTCCATAACACCCATATTTGGTTAATCTCATTTGATAGATCAATTAAATATTTCAACTCAATTCAAGAATTCACTTTTACAATCCAAACGTTTTATATGAATTATACAATCTTAAAATAAAATATTGAGCTTGAGCTAATAATTAAACAAGTTATCAAATCTTGAGTTCGACCTATAGATGGGCTTATATAGTTTGAATTGCAACTATTATTTTTTCCAGCTGAACTTGAACTATTTGCTACTCAACTTAGTTTGTTCCGTCCCCCTGGGTTAGAATCAAGAATTGAGTAAATGAGAAGTTGAGTATTTGCTTACGTTTGAATAAAGAAGAAAAACCCATGTTATCAATAAGCAATACTCAACTTCTCATTTACTCAATTCTTTGTTATTGATTATTGCTTCTCGATTCTCATTATCGCTTCTTTTTGGGTTTCTTTTCTTGATTATCACTTCATTATTGTTTTTTTTTTCCTCTTCTGATTATCGATTCATTATCGATTTACTGAGGGTTCTCTTCTTGATTATGGATTCAAAATTGAATTTTGCTTATCAATAATTGGCTAAAATTTAATGTTTGAAGTTGTTGGTTCAATTCAATTTTTTTGGTTATCGATTAGTTTTTTTTATTACCGATTGAAAATTTCTTGATTAGGATTCAAAATTTCTGCCAACTCATTCTTAAAGTAGACTTTATGTTTATAGGCTTTAATGTTACCTGTACCCTATTAGTGATATCAACATTTTTTTTTTTTTTGATAAAAAAATGTTATTTCAAATGAAAAGGAAAGCTTGAATATAAGATGCATTATGAATAAAAAAATGTTCTTTTCAGCAGAAAGTTCAAGTAGGGTTAATTTTGAATTTAAGATGCATTAGGAACCAATAATTTTTGAATAAATGGTTATCAATGGCATAGAATGTGTGAATTCCACATATTTTTGTTGGTTAACGGTTAGTGAATTCCATAATTTTTTTGCAAACTAGGTTTCTCTTATTGGGGGTTGCTTCCTTTTGATGGATCTTTATTTATTCATGCTCTGTTTTTTGTTTAGTTGGTAGGTAGACTTAGTTGTTTATGTGGTTTGGTGTTTGCATTATTTTTTGTCCCTATTTGGAGTTTTGTTGTGGTGGTAATATTCTTTGCTTTCAAAATTTTGGAAAAGTCTTTGCCATTCATAAAAAAAAATCTCTTGTGTGATTTGGAATTTATTGGCATAGCTGCACTAAACTCAACAAAACAATATAATCCAGTAGCTTCTGGATTGGAACCATATTGATTAAAGAATCCAGCTTCAACTATAGGTGCAAGTAAACTCTTCGATTTTAGTGTTTGCAAACGATGCCATGGAATTTATTTAATAATCTAATTTATTTTATCATGAGTAAAGGGTAAATTAATAAAAATAGAAGTAAACTACACTTTTGGTCCCTGTGGTTTGACAAAAATAACAAATTTGGTCCCTAGAGTTTAAAAAATACAAATTTGCCATCGTAGTATGTGATTTCGTCCGGTTTTGGTCCCTCCGACTAACGGCTGTTAAATGAAGCCGTTAGTTCAAGGGTAATTTCGTCTTTTTCCATTTTAACAAACCATAGGGACCAAATCTGGACAGATTTATTTTTTGTCTTTTTCTCTCTCATCACTTCTTCTTCCGCACCAAAACACACACACACACACACACACGGAGATAACCCACCACCACCACCCATTTTTCCCATCACCACCATCCACCATCACTACCACCATCCACCACACACACACACATACACACACATATATATATGTATATATATAACCCATAATCACCACCACCCATTTTATTCACCACCCACCACCCTTTTTATCCTCCGCCACCACCACCAACCATTTTACCCACCACTAACACCACCACATTCGTTTTACCCACCACCACCACCATCCATTTTAACCACCACCAAAACAAAATTCCCCTAAAAAACAAATCTTGATCTCATTCATTTTCTTTACTTCCATATCTAATCAGGTCTGAACCACCGTGGCTGAACCTTCGCTTGATTCAAATCTAGATCTGAACCACCATGGCAAGACGATGTCGCCAACAACTAGGCGATGGAGTAATCAGATTTCAAAGAGAGATATGATGTTGCCTGATTCAGATTTAGAACGGCGAACGGTGTCCCAGCGGAGGTCGCCGAAAGGAGTGTGGTGTTTGGTAGCCGCCTAATTCAGATCCATTCTCCGGCGACGGCGGCGTCGCTTTCTTCCATTCTCCGGTGGTTGCTGTTCCAACGGTGGTGGGGCGACGACTTCTCGTTTTGAGATCTGATGATGGGTGGTGGTCATGGTTTGTAAAACGTGTAGGGGTGGTGGTGGATGACGGTGGTGGTGGTCGGTGGTGGATGATGAAGATGAAAAGGGTGGTGGTGGTGATAGGTGGTGGTGGGTAGTGGTGATATGTATAAAAAGTGGTGGTGTAGGAAAGAGATAAGTCTTGGTCAAAAGTCAAAGTCAATAAAAATTATAATAAAATAAAGATATGTATAAAATGTCGAAAATACCCTTCATTTAACTGATGAGAGTTAACAGCCGTTAAAGGGAGGGACGAAAACCGGACGAAAACCGGACGAAATCGCATATTACGGTGGCAAATTTGTATTTTTTAAACTCTAGGGACCAAATCCGTTATATTTGTCAAACCACAGAGACCATTTTCGTAATATACTCTAAAAATAGTTATTTAGGTAAATAAGATATTTTTATATTTTAGAAAAGGTATATATGATATTTTTGGACTAAACTTAAAAAGGTTCATAATAGTCATTTAACTATTTTTTGTTATTAAGTCTAATTTAAAATGATTAAAATTGTCATTTGGGGTAAATATGATATTTTTGAGTTTTACAATGTGTTTGGTAAAAATACGCTAACTTATAAGCTAGTCCATCCAAACATATACCAGAAGTTAGCTTTTTGAAACGCTATTTTGAGTAGCTTATGAGGAGCTTATTGTAGATTTTTCCAATTATACCCTTGTTAATATCTATATATATATAAAAGTAGGATGTTGGAAGAATGAGGTGGCAACCTATCTGTTGAGAATATGCTTATAGGAATTTTCTCATTTTTTTTGAGTTTTTTTTATATCAAATATATTAAAGACTATTTTACCCCTAAATGTAAATTATATGTTTTATTATAAGAAGGGCTATTTGGTAAATTTACTTACAATTTAATTAGCTTTAACCTACAATTTAATTAGCCTTAACTTTCACATTATTTAAATTCTTAAACATATATATTTTACCTCTTCATATTCAGATTTATTAATTGAAAGAAAAACCTACAACATAGCAATCCCTTTTTTCTCAAATTTTCTGTTTATTTTTATTGTATATATTTTCCTAAATAAATACTACATTAACTATATTTATTTAAATAAATGAAACATTAATGGTCTTCAAACTCATCACCTTCCTAACCGTTTATCACTTCATGTCTTCTCTACTCTTAATCCACATATAAAACCATGGAAGAAAAATATCTCATGGAAGCCATGTAAATTTCACTATCGCATTCTCTCTCTCTCTCTCTCTCTCTCTCTCTCTCTCTCTAATATAAACCTCTATTTTAAGTAGTTTTTCTCTTTTGGACAATTTGTTAAATGCGGCTACTAATTTTCATCTTATGTGATTTTAGGTTTGTCTTTGTTTCTTGATTCATATGGTTCTAAAGATCGGATTCTGTCAATTAGGCTTCATGTGAAAATGATCAGCATAATGTTTTTTTTTAAATTGATCAGGTAAGGTATTCTGTTAGGCTACTAATTTTCATCTCATGTTATTTTAAGGCTTTGTCTTTGTTTGTTAATTCATGGGGTTTTGGAGATTAGATTCTACCCATTGGGCCTCATGTGAAAAGTGATATGCATGGTGTCTTTTTGAAGATTGATCAGGTATATACGGTTTATGTTGGGTTTTTGTGGGTATCCTCGGATCAAACTGACTCAATGATTATCTCAGATCTATCAAACCTCGCTGGTTTGATATAACTCATAGGTTTAAAACAAACTGTTAAAACCTACATGATCAGAAACACGCTGTTTCTGATCTAATCATGCGGAAGCGATAAAAGCTAAAAACCCATTAAGCCTAATGATCTTTTAATCGTTATAGTTTAATCCTATTAATTTGGTTTAGATCAATTTACCTGGTTGCTTGAGAATAGATCCACCAATGATCGACCAGCGAACGTTCCTCTAGCAGAACTGTGAAACCCGAATAACCGAAAAACTGGAATCCGACCCGGGGGGGGGGGGTATTCGGCGCCGGTGGTGAGAGAGGAGAGAGAGGAAACTGAGAACTGGTTTTCTTAATTGAAAGCTTGTTATTTTTCCTTAACCATAGGCTTTATTTATATGGAGGAAAAATACAGTTTGTATGGAATCCAGTTTCCTTATGATAATTATCTCAAATCATTTCCTTATTTAATTAGCTGGAAAAGAATTTGCATATGATAATTATAATTTATATATTTATCTAATATATAAAATCTTTATTAATTAACTATTATATATTTATTTATCTTAATAAATATATAATATCCTAATTAATTAATAACCCTCCAACTTTGGTAATTCTGACTGAAATTACCCAACTGATTTATAATACACTATTATAAACCCTAACTCTCCATTTCGGGGTTTCATCTAACTTGTTCGACTTATAGGTCCTCACAGGTGTGACCCTCAAGTGTCTTGTAACATTGGATGTGTAATCACTTGGTTTGTCAACTCTGCACATAATTCCTAACAGACTCCCACTTGTGCAAGTTGGCAATACCACCTTTGATTTCACTGACCTAAGGAGGCCCCTAGACAGGCACTTAGGCTGACCAGGTTACAAGAACTCTTATACCCAGACTGGTGATATAAACATTCCGTAAGGAACTGGTATCTATGAAACTACTGTTCATTGATTGGGTATATCTTGGCTTTTCCCTTTGCATCGCGATATTTCATCTGTGAGTATGAGCTTGGAAAGTGTCAACTCTAAATACTCAAGATTCTGTTTTCTTGATTATCTGACTTTCACTGATAGGTAAACGACAAAGAACTAATCAGTTCGTTTGGGCATGGCCATGCACTTCATCAGTATACTTAGTCAGTCAAGATGGGCCCAGAAATATCTCTCTTCTGAGAAGAGGTGCAAATCCCATCTTGCATATCTGCCTTTAACACCACGGCTTCCGCTGAATCTAGTTACACCTTTTATAGCCACCCTGTTACGGCGTAGCGGTTGAGTGCACTAAGAATTCAGTAGTCCTCATGATATCAAATCAGATACCTCAGGTGATAGGGACAACCACTGTGAGATTTACTTATGACTTTATTCCAAGAAGTAATCTCAACCGCGGATCACGTCCGATATTTGATACTCTATCAAATATCTGTGCAACTTTTAGTCTACAACACTTGTAGCTGTTATTCAGCAACTGATCATAACTACCTAAAAGTTCACAATGACATTAACACCTTATCATGCTCCCACATTGATAAGTTGTCACGGACAGATTTTGAATGAAAAATCAGAGACTGATTTCATTCCTGGATATATTAAAAACATGCAAAAATGTGAAAGTGATAAAGAAATCAATTTTGTATAGTCCATATTACACGCTGTAATAATAACAAGATTGAATGTCTTTTCTTTTAACAACTTTCATTTTATCTATTTAACATTTGTTAAATACTGGTCTAAAATGAAGTATCACCCACCTTCAGTTTTAAACCCTTTGATTAAAGTTTACCAATCTAATCAAAGTGATAACCAAAACACAAGTCTGTTTACTTGTATCTGCTAATTATTGTTTTGCAAACACCTCTTAAAACAATAACTAGTCTTTTATCATATTCCGTGAACTCGGAGACCTGGACTAACTTCCAGTTCCTGAATATGTAAGACTGCAACTTTCCTTGGTTGCTGTGTAGATGAATGATTTCTACCTGAAATCCGATTCCATTTGCAATACTGGCAAATCTACTGGAATCCTATATTTTAATCCAACACTTTAATTATTGATTTTTAAGTCAGTTACGACCTTTGTTTCATGGGTCTTGAAACTTTTATCCTTTTAACTAAAAGGGTAAATTATATCTTATGAATTCTTATCCTTCCTGGATTTATGAATTCCGAGATATATCAATAATTATGTCTTTTATTCTTTTATCTCAAACTAGACAGAGAATAAATTGGGCTCCCACTTACTTGCATAAAAACTAACTATTACTCAAAATTTACTATTGACTTAGTCAAAACTTTGATTAGTCAATCCTAATTTCAAGTAATGAACTTTGAGAATTTCCTTTTTATGAAACTCAACTGGATTTGGTTAAATCCTAATTCCAAACCTTGGAATCCTTCTAGTTTCATAAACACTGTTATTAACGCCTTCTGAGTTAATATTCTAAATTCTCCCTTTAAAAACATTTGAATAAAACTTGATCAAACTTGATTAGTTAATTCTTGAGAATTTCTTTTATAAAACTTAACTGGATTTGGTCAAATCCTAATTCCAGAACTTGGAATCTTTCTAGTTTTATAAATGCTGTTATTAACGCTATCTGAGTTAATATCTTAAATTCTCCCTTTTGATCACAAAACTATTATAAATGTTTTATTCTTAAAACACATTCCTATAGAATCTCGTGTGTTTTGTTAGCTTTTATACAAATTACTTCAATTTCATTAAAGTAATTATAACAGGCATCAACTAGGATCATACAGATATAAGAATATCAGACACAATCAGATATTTCTATGTCAAGACAATAACTTTTGAAAATAAAACCATGAAATTATAAAATATAATTATTCAAACATTGTTTAAAACACAATCCCCCAAAATAACTGTTTTAAAACTATAAATTCAAAAAGTCTTGACTTAAATCATCTTGTACTCTGATCCTCGGCAATCTCTGGGCATTTCACTTCTGACCTCCTGCAATAATCATTTGCTCTAGGTATCAGTATACTTGTAAATTAACAAGTAAGAAGTGACAAGTCAAAGCAATCATAAATTTTCTGAGGTTTACATACCTGCTTCATGACGCTTAGGGCAGTTTTGCCTCCAATGACCGATCTCATTGCATATGAAGCAGCGATTCTCGGTCCTAGCTTTGTTTGGCTTAACCTTCTTGCCCTTGCCCTTGCCTTTGCCTTTCTTGGGTGCACTATGGATGGCCTGAACTGGTCCTTTTCCCTTGCTGGTGCTAGCATGCCCATTTTTCTTTTTAACCCCTCCGTCTTTTACCATCAAGACGTCCTTTGTCTTGTTCTTGTTCCCCATATTTAATTCAGCTGTCTTAAGCATGGAGTGCAATTCTGCTATTGTTTTCTCCATGTTGTTCATGTTGTAGTTGACTACAAAGGGCCTGTAGTCTTCCGACAGTGAATTGAGTATGGTGTCAGTTGCTAGCTGCAACGGAACAGGATGACCCAGCCTCTCCAGATGATCTAAGTGTCGTTTCATTTTCATGACATGGTCACTTACTGATGTCCCTTTTACCATCTTGCATTCATTGAATGCTTTGGTGGCATCGTAACGTTCTGTACGAGCCTGAGTCTGAAACATGTCCCTCAGCTGGCGGATCATGTCATAAGCATTTGTATTTATGAGCCGTGCTTGCAGATCTGGGCTCATAGTTGCTAACATCAGACAGGCGACATCAAGGAGATCATCCGAGTGCTTCTTGTGGGCATTTCTGGCAGCGGCCGGAGCGTTTGCCGGAGGTGCCTCCCCAAGTGGCTCTTCAAGCACATACCACTTTCTCTCATGTCTGAGCACAATCATCAGATTGCGCTCCCAGTCGAGAAAGTTAGAGCCGGTCAGTTTATCCTTCTCTAGGATAGATCGGAGGGAAAGATTGTTAGTGCTGGTAACAGTGCTTGCCATCTACACAAAAATAAAACTTTTGGTCTTAGCAACTGTAAATAGACTATTTTCCAATAAAATATCAATAAACCCTTAAATGATCAATTTATTGGACTAGGATCCTTATTTCATACGTCCTGATGTGCGTAATGTTCTTGCTCCACCAGACCCGTATTTATTTCGGTAGGTAAGGACTTTTACCAATCATATCTAACTGACATGACTCCTAGATCTTTTCGGGACCATGGCAACTACCTGTGCATGTTTTAGTCCCTCTTAGTGCTTTTTGGCCCGGTACCACCCGGTAAACATTATAGTACCAAAACAGATCTCACCATTTTGGGACCTGATCACTGTACTCTGGCCGGTACCACCCGGAGATAATTCGCAGAGTTATGTAACCCCTTCAGCTTCAGTTTGAACACAGACGTTGAATGTGTGATCACTTACAACGCCTATGTACTTTACGCCGAAGGTGCCCCTAAATGGGTTGCACTACTGATCTATGATTTTCGGGGTTTTGAAAAACTTTACTTCCAGGGTTTTGAAAAACTGATTGTTATAAAGGCTACTTATGTTTTAAACTAACTGTTTCAAACATACACGTAATTTTAAAACTAACTGTTCTAGAATTACTTGCTAATTAAAACTAACTGTTTTAATAGCACACCTAGTTGATTAAAACTAACTGTTTTTATCAACTTTGCCTTTTATATAAAACAATCATCTATAGGTTTTTAAAACGAAAACTATCGTTTTGAAAAGTTTAACGAAACTAATAGTAAAACCTATATTCCTTTTGTGATATAAACTAGTTTTAAAATAACAACTTTATTTAAAACTACTGACATGCAGGATATCACAAATAATCAAGCAATTAAACGAATAATCACATAACGACTAATCATAGTTTTTGCCAACGTTTCCTAGGGACCAATAATGACCTATTCTACTAAAAGCTTCAAAACTCGCGTAGCTCCCACTGGCCTCGCCATGTTTCGTTAGTACTCCGGTAGTGATGAAGTAGCTCCCACTGGCCTCGTCATCCCGAAAGAATAAAACAAATTTCTATCCTATGGTCATTATTACATAAGGGGTTGTAAATGGCACGCATGCCTCCCCGTGAATATGTCAAGGGTCTAGGTTGGCAAAACACTATAATAGACATATATATATATATATATGCAAAAATCAAACTGAAATCCATATATCGAGCTCAAGCAATTACGTAAATATATATGCATTTATAATAAAAGCAATTTTATAATTACGAGAAATAAACTGGATCCGTTAAAATTATTTTGTTTCAATTATCGCAAAACTTGGTTTTAAACTGATTCGAAAAACAAACTGTTTTATGAATCAAAAAAAAAAAAAAAAAACTTTAGACTGAAAAAAAATGGTTTTTAAAACTGAGGTTTATAAACATTAAATCCTACTTTTCAAAAATAAAACCATTTTAAAAACAATCCTTTTACCCAAAAATAAATTAACCAGGTTTTACCAATCCAATTAAAATACTGGTTTATTCGAAAATTTTAATTTCCCTAAAAGATTAATTAAAACTGGTTTGAATAAGTTTTATCGGATAAAAATCCCAAGTAAATTCATTTTGGATAAAGTATCTTAAAACCAAACGAGCTCTTTTGGGCCATAATATGGTCCAAAGAACTGGGCCTTGGGCCTAATAAACAAACTAGGCCTAGTGAAACGAAAAACCCTAGCTTGGTAGCCTTGCTCGTGTTGCTAAGGCTCGAACACAACTGAAGCTACAACCTTTACTCATGGTGTGGTCGTTGTTTGAAACCGTCGGCCACCACCATCGTCTTGGTGGCTCGGCTGTAGTTGGTTGATTTTCTGGTACCGCCACCATGACGCAGTGGTGCGATTGAGGCCACCATCGATCACCGCAAAAGGCTGTCACCACCACGCTGGTGGTGTTGCCGTGGTCTATCCACAATCCGGTTACGGCCGATCGTGGTGCGGGTTTTGATCGAATGCGGTACCGTCGATTACCACCACCACTAGGCGTGGCCGTGAGGCAGCCAGTGGTGGTTGGTCTGGCGGTGACCAACGCCACCGCCTTGGCTTGGCCTTAGGGCAGCCGGCGGTTGGTTGGTTGTTTTCTCTCGTTACTAACAACGCTACGCACCACCACCACCAATAGTGGTTTCTGGTGGTTGAGAACACCGCCGCCACCATCACGGTGGTTTTGGCCAGGCGTCTGCCGCCACCGCTAACTGCGGTTTGGCCGGCGATTGTGAGGACCGACGTCGACGGTTGAGGACACCGCCATCCACCACCGCTGTCGCGGTATCTGGTGGTTGCGGTGTGGCCTTGTTTTGGCCACCGTGGCTTGGTTTGGTTGCGATTTTCCGATCTACTACCACCAAACTGGTGGTGTTATCCACGACCACGCGCCGCTACCACCATCCGCTGCTTATGGCGTACACGGCGGCGACGATCGACGCATCGGCGCCGTCGCCCCACCGGTTCGATAACGATGGCAAACGCCACCGCCATCGATTGCCGTCGTCGTCATGTTTGGCGATTAAACAACGGACCACCACCGCCACTATTCGCCGCCACTGGTTGTGAACACCGCTGTCCACCACCGCTTTTGTCGGTTTTTCTGGTGGTTACGGTGCGGTTACCACCGACTGGTGGCGCCGCCATTGCCGTGAACAAATACAGCCACCACCATCTGCCGCCTACCACCAATCGGGTGGTGCGGCTTGGTGGATTTCAGCGATGGGTAACGCCACCACCACCAATCGGGTGGTGTGGCTTGGTGTTCGCGTGATACGATCATCGAAGCCGGTGATCGGCCTGGCGGTCCGGTTGGCTAGCTGCCACCGTTCCACCGCCGATCATCGGTTTGGTGTTATGAACATCACCGATCGTTGATTAGGGTTTATATGATCAAGACGATAACGAAACAATCAAATTTAAAAAAAAAAAACAGATTTATCAAAAATTGATACACAAGCAACCAATTTTAACGGATCACAAAAACTGATAAATTGATAAACAACTAAAAACGATTTGTTAACAATGGCTCTGATACCACTGTTGGGTTTTTGTGGGTATCCTCGGATCAAACTGACTCGAGGATTATCTCAGATCTATCAAACCTCGCTGGTTTGATATAACTCATAGGTTTAAAACAAACTGTTAAAACCTACATGATCAGAAACACGCCGTTTCTGATCTAATCATGCGGAAGCGATAAAAGCTAAAAACCCATTAAGCCTAATGATCTTTTAATCGTTATAGTTTAATCCTATTAATTTGGTTTAGATCAATTTACCTGGTTGCTTGAGAATAGATCCACCAATGATCGACCAGCGAACGTTCCTCTAGCAGAACTGTGAAACCCGAATAACCGAAAAACTGGAATCCGACCCGGGGGGGGGGGGGTATTCGGCGCCGGTGGTGAGAGAGGAGAGAGAGGAAACTGAGAACTGGTTTTCTTAATTGAAAGCTTGTTATTTTTCCTTAACCATAGGCTTTATTTATATGGAGGAAAAATACAGTTTGTATGGAATCCAGTTTCCTTATGATAATTATCTCAAATCCTTTCCTTATTTAATTAGCTGGAAAAGAATTTGCATATGATAATTATAATTTATATATTTATCTAATATATAAAATCTTTATTAATTAACTATTATATATTTATTTATCTTAATAAATATATAATATCCTAATTAATTAATAACCCTCCAACTTTGGTAATCCTGACTGAAATTACCCAACTGATTTATAATACACTATTATAAACCCTAACTCTCCATTTCGGGGTTTCATCTAACTTGTTCGACTTATAGGTCCTCACAGGTGTGACCCTCAAGTGTCTTGTAACATTGGATGTGTAATCACTTGGTTTGTCAACTCTGCACATAATTCCTAACAGTTTATATTTTCCATTTCGGTTTTATGATCAATTTTACCTGCTTGGAAATTGAAATAAGCTTATAAAATCTTCACAAGTCTTACCCATTCGTTTGGTATCGAAAATCCACTAAGATTTTCAGTCAAGCATTTAGTAAACGGGCTCTTATTTTATGTGTGTTTGTACAAACACCTATATTTTAAACTTAGGTTGGGGTTTTTCCTTTATTTTTATGTATCACATGCAAGGAGGTAATTAGCATCAAAATCTTCAAATCCATGGTAATTACTTTCTATCCTAATTTGTACCACGAATCTTGGATATTCAAAACCCAATTTAGGATCAAGTTTCAGTTGGAACATATACAACTTGCAGTGTCCAAAAATTTAGTAGGAAATTTGTTTTACTATTTTTTTAATTGTTAAGTTAATTATGCTGAATTTCTGTTTCATTATTTTTTGTATAATAATAATAATAACAATAACAATGA
This sequence comes from Centaurea solstitialis, assembly GCA_030169165.1. Classification (NCBI taxonomy): domain Eukaryota; kingdom Viridiplantae; phylum Streptophyta; class Magnoliopsida; order Asterales; family Asteraceae; genus Centaurea; species Centaurea solstitialis. The sequence continues at coordinate 25,412,539 of CM058042.1, read as the reverse complement.
CAACAACAACAATAATAAATGGTGGTTTGAATTTTAAATATTTATGCTCCATGACACTTTTTGTTAAATAAATGGTAATTACGAATTTATCTTTCATCTTAATTACAAATTCAAAGACATTGAGACGAATTTTATTTCAATTTAGGGTTTATTTCTTGAACTTCTAATTTGCATAATTACAAATAAAGATCATATGAATCATGTAAAGTTGAAATTTGGGCGAAGATAATGATTGTTGAGGTATTAAGGTAAGAGTTGTGGGAGTCCTTGAACTAAAATAATGGAGAATTGGTCACTTTAGACATGGTCTTCATTTATCAAATGAAATGTCGGTATTGTAATATGGATCAGTGTGACCCAATCCTTTATAAATTAGAATTTTCTATATGGGAGCTCTACGATTGCTTTCTATTTTCATGTTGTTTTGAATATTGAATGAAGGTTTAGTGCATGTTATGAAAAACTTAAGTTGATTATGATTAATGAAGAGTATAGGGTTGTTAATTCGAAATTAATCATGTAAATAGGGTTGTACTTCTCCCGAATTATTGTGTTATGTTACTTATTTTATTTTGTTACTTGCTAAACCCCGTTGTTGTAATAAAGTAGATATATGTGTAGACATTATTGAATGTTTGGCACAATTTGGTGATCTTGAGACAATTGATGGCGGTTATACAAAAAGGATTTGGAAATTATTTTGGATTATTAAGTTTGTTGAGTAGTTATATACAATTCTTAACATTTTTAACCAAAGTTTTATTAGAACGTATTACTTAACATGACATTCTGACATTCATCTTTGCATAGCTCGATAACTTGCAAAGTTACATTACACAGAGAACTTGGTGAGATGGATGAACAATCGATTGACAATGGAACACCCATTTGATTTATTTTTGTTGCCTCTTACGCATAAAATTCCTATTAAAAACTCACAAGGAATTTTTAATTGTTTCCAGTTTGTATATTTTCAAAATTTTCTATAGTTAATAATAAATATATGTGTTACGTTGAATATAATAAGTTTTCATCAGTTTTTCTATATCATAAGTATATGCATCATTGACATCTTAAGAAAAAAAAGATTCTAATTGATTTGTTATTAACTTCCTAATTCTACATTAATTTCACAATTTCACAAGATGCTGATATAATATTGATATATACAACAATGGTTTAAACTAATTAACACAACAACATTTTAAAATACTCAAAAGTAGAAGAGTAATGTTTACAATTTTTCTAAAATATTGAGAAAACTAATTACCCAAGTAATTTTAAAATCCGAAAACAAATATTAAATTTTATCATTATCAATATTACATATAGATTTGTAACACAATTTTTTTACATTAAAAATAATGATAGTATTTTTAAAAAATTTTCTTGGAATGACTTTTACATACCGCGCAACGCGCGGTTCGGTCCCCTAGTTAATTATTAAATTCAAATATACTCCTTTTGGTTATTTAACATACTCATAATTTAGTTTTTGCCAAATATAATTTGTTCATAGGCTAGCTTATCAGCTACTAGCAAGCTTATCAGTTACGTTTTGCCAAACATACCCTTAACAACGACATATATGAAATTAACCCAAAGGGAAAAAAAAATGAGAGATACGGGCTTCTAGAAACATATAAGCCAAGCCCAATCACAATTAGCTTAACAAGCGTGTGATATATAACCCTAATTTCTCTTTTTCTCTCTATCTCTATCTCCCCCAATTTACTGCTAGGGTTCCTCATCGTCAATTCCACAACTCCAAGGTATCTCTCATCTCTTAGCACTTGTTTGTTTTTCCCTAAATCGCAAAACCTTTTTCTTTTTGTCTTCTATTTACGTATCGATTTTGAGTTTTTGATTGATCGTATGTATTTCATATCGTTTAATTGGAAAGCTTTACCTCTGTAGATGAGGCCGATTTTCTGTGGGAATTTCGAGTACGAAACTCGCCAATCTGATTTGGAGAGGCTGTTCGGCAAATATGGAAGGGTCGATCGCGTTGATATGAAATCTGGTATATATATGTATATATATTCTTTACTTGATTCAATCGCTTTCGTCTTTGATGTTGGAATCGTTCCCCTTAAATTGAACTAGAAACGAAAAATTTAGATAATCCTTTGGATTTAACTTGTACTTGTAGATAGAGATCAATGTTAGGTTTAGCAACTGGTTATAAGTCTTGTTTGGTTAGTTATATTATTCCTGTTTGGGTTGGTTATCTTCTTTTAAATGTTTTTGCAAATACTCTCATCGAGTTTTACGTCAATCGAGTTTTATATTATTTAACACAGGATGTGTATCTTATATATGAGTCAAAGTAATGAAAAGCTTGATTTAGGAGAATTACTTTAAAGCTAGCTTTGTAGTTGCATACGTACGTACCCTGGTCGGCGGTGAAAATTTGAATTAATTTGTAGCAGGAGTCGGTATTTTAAGTGTTTGTTTTGACGCAGGAACAACAACCAAGGGAAACTGAGCTTCTCTCTTGGCTTACCAACTCCTTTGCAATAAAAAAACCTAAGGGGGATGGAAACCACCTGTCTACTACTCTCCTTAATTCACAGATGGAATCCTTCTACATTTCACTCACTCACTTACCTCATTTTATCAAGAATTATCATGTTGGGATGCATCTTGCCACTTGTCTTGCCTTCCATCAGTGATCATGAATTCTATCCTGCCATGCCTTCCATTTCTGAACACCTGCTGTGAAAATGGTGAAGCATGCTTAGCTTTCAGACTTGAGACTTGGATTTAATCTTTTATTATGCCATCATCATCATCATCATCATCCTCATCATGATTTAGTTCACCTTGCAAGGCTTCTACATCCTTGTTCATCAGATCATCACGTCTTTGCAGGTGTCGTACTTTTATCTAGTTTATGTGAGGGAAAAGAAACCTCATTTGGATGTGTACTGCCTGTGTGGTCTTCAGTGAACACCTTTTGTTTTTGTTTGCTGCTTTCATGACTGTGACTTCCATTCCGTTACAGGATTTGCTTTTGTTTACTATGAGGATGAGCGTGATGCTGAAGACGCCATTCATGCCCTTGACAATAGCCCATTTGGGTATGATAGGCGCAGGCTCTCGGTCGAATGGGCTAGGGTAAATTTGCTTTTCTTCATTGCCTTTTGATTTAAAGTTCGTTAGGGACTTGGCTATTAACATAATGTAGTTATAGGGGTAAAAATGGGATTTTTAATTAGCGGTGACCTTTGGCAGGGAGAACGTGGTCGACATCGTGATGGTTCTAAGTCTGTTGCAAACCAGAGGCCAACCAAGACATTGTTTGTAATCAACTTTGACCCAATCCGCACAAGGGTTCGTGATATCGAGAAGCACTTTGAGCCTTACGGGAAGGTTCTCCATGTTCGCATCAGGCGCAACTTTGCGTTTGTGCAATTTGAGACCCAAGAAGATGCGACTAAAGCCCTGGAGTGTACACACATGAGGTTTGTGGCTGTGTAGTTTGTTTTTTCAAGGGGTATTGCTAGTAGTAATACTGAAAACTTAAAGATTTGTTTTGCAGTAAGATATTGGACAGGGTGGTATCGGTGGAGTATGCTTTGAGGGATGATAGCGAGAGAGGAGAGAGTCCTAGAAGGGATTATGGGCGACGAGGTGATAGTCCTTCGTATCGGAGGTCACCTAGTCCTTATGGAAGAGGCCGGCCAAGTCCTGATTACGGGCGTGCTCGTAGTCCTGATTATGGGCGTGCTCGTAGTCCTGATTACGGTCGTGCTCGTAGTCCTGTGTACGATAGGTACAATGGACCCTCGTATGACAGGCCTCGCAGCCCTGGATATGGCAGATACCGCAGGTAAGATTATTGATTGGTTAATGTTTATAATACATAGATTTGGAAATGGTTTGATTTCGTGTTTGTGTTTGTGTTTGGTTACAGCCGCTCTCCAGTTCGAAGATCAAGGACTTGAAGGAAAATTGTGATAGGTTTGAGTAGATATTAAGTATGTGGTGGTTACAGTTAGATGAGTATGTTGTATGACTCTAATAGATTTGTTTGTTGGGTCTGAAAGTAATATGAATCAAAATCTTAATTTTAGTTATTATTATTTTTAGTATATATAGACTTACATATTCGTTCATTTTGATGTCTTTGATTGAGTAGTATATTAGGGGTGGCTAATGACACCCTTGGATATTGCTGGTTGTACCCTTATCAAGTATTTTTATTTTTCGTACACATCAATGTCAAACTCTTTTTAAAATAAAAACATTTTTATGCATGAATTGGCATTGGATTTAGTTAAAATAAAAACATTTTTATGCATGAATTGCTTTTTAGTTAAAGTGAGAAATTGGCATTGGATTTAGTTTCCCAAATTCTTCCCTCATCTGTTTGTAAACATGGAATCAATGAATCCAAATTTTTCCTTCTTCCCTCATCTGTTTGTAAACTGCAATCTTTGTTTCTGAGATTTGAAATTTCAATTAGACTATTTTGGTTTACAATAGTAGTTGAGTTGAAATTGAAAGAAATGTGTTTCCTTTATTCAAACAATGGAAAAGGTTCAAATGAGAAGTGTTAAAAAAAAATACGAAGTAGAGAAGTGATCTCATAGTTAACTAGTCAAAGATTGTTGCTTTGACTGGTCAAATCCGTCATCTTTGACTAGTCAACTATGATCTCAACTGTTGATGGACGCGATTCATGGAGGGTGGTTGGTCAAAGTCGTCTTTTATTGACCGGATTAGTGGTGGAGATCAATTTTCTACTTCGTATTTTTTAGCACTTTTCATTTGAACCTAATACTTAAAACAATACTTGATTAATTGTAAATGTTTTTGAAAGATCTTCTACTTGTGAAAATCAAATCGTCATCTATAATAACAAACAAAAGAATAAATATGAAACTTTGCATTGGCTTCCTTCCTTCCGAAAAGGGCTAGAGGTTACTTGTTTGTGTCGTCAACCAATTGAATCAACCAATTCATATATTAATCAAAATATAAAAAATATGATTAATTGAATTCAAACATACAACCTTGTCTCTAACAACTTCCATCCAACACAATCCAAATCTAAAATTAATTACAATTATTTGATTTACAAATAGATCTTTGAACAAGTAGGAATTTCAATTGAATTAAATAAAGAAATTGTTTGATTACTTACCAATTGTGTTTGGCAATCTTGAACTTTTCTAAGACGGTTTTGCCTTCTTTGTACTTTTGGGATTCCTCGTATGCTTTCTCATACTTCCATCCTAATATCTCTCCACAATCCGAACAGTGAACATCTGACACGCTATGTAATCCAGTCATCAAGTTTCGGTCTTGTTTGATGCCCGACACCACGTTCATCACCTGGGAGAACAAAAAAGCTCTCCCGCGTCTTGCCTATATTATATTATGTTAATCAAATATTAATTAATTTGGTATATATATATGTATGTATATATTGATGAAATAATTAAATTTTACCTGGAAAGCTTTAGAGACGATATCATCATGAAGAGCAACATGATTTCGACAATTGTAGCAGGCATACAACCTGATGATTACACCATCTGCCATTTCATCAACCAATTAATCAACTTAATTAACTTAATTAATTGGGAGTTTAATTAATTAGCTAGGCCTTGGAGTTGAAGGGATATATGTTAATTTGATGAGTGAAAACAAGAAAGAAAGGAAGGAATTGTTGCTAAAGAATGAGTCAACAAAGATATATAATAATAGATAGTATAGTATATATCATATGAATATAATTATAAAATATAAATTATAGTGGTTTGTTGATGGTGATAGGCGTAGGAATAAGATAGGATTCTTATTACTTCATTAATTTATTCTTTATATTAATTATTCAAACTTCTTTTCTTTTTTCTAGTCAATAATTAAAACAAACAACTAATTTTACCACAATATTAATTATTGTGGGTAAGATTACGATGAGAATTAAACTAACGGTAAAAAGATATAGTGAGATTATCATTTTTAGATCAATCACGATTTAATTAAGAAAACAAAAGTGGTGGATATCATTTCTCTACTTCGTATTAACCGGATGAGTGGTGGAGATCATTTCTCTACTTTGTAATTTTTTAGTACTTCTCATTTGAATCTTTCGCATATCGATATTAATAAGATATATATGATCAATTTCTTTAAAAACACAATTGTGAGACATTAGATTAAGGAGTGTTTGGGTTTACTTATTTAAAACAACTTATGCTATTCTTAATTCTTATCAACTCATGTGGTGTTAAATCGAAGTTTTATAAAAAGTATTTGGATAATTGGATTAATTTATGTAGGTAGCAACTCAGTCTTATCAACTCATGAAAATTTATAAAACGCGTTTGATTCATTCAGTTTTTAATTTTTTTCAAAAGGATAAAAAAATTTGTTTTCTAGCTTCCATGTAAATTAGAAAACTAATTTTAGTAGTTTTCCAAAATTTTCTAAATGTTTTTTCTAATTTTCCATAATGGAAAACGAAAACTCTACCATTTCAAGTTTTCAATCAAATGAAATTTTCACGGAAAACTAAAAAATAAGACCTAACTTCATTTTCTAAAAACATATTTTTTTTTAAAATGAAAACAATTTTAGACAACCAAATGCATTATAACCGTAAGTAATTAATATTAAAGAAGAAAGTTGTTAAAAGTATGGGATAAAAATAGAAAATTTAGTTGGTGTGCGAGTTTTGAGAAAAAGGAAATGAATGAGAAAAGAAAAGTTAAAAATCCAAATGAGTTTTGAGAAAAAGAAAATAAATGAGAAGAGAAAAGTTAAAAATTCAAATGGACTGTGGTTCGTAGGTTTTAACTTGTGTTCGGCAAAAATAAGTTAGCTTATAAGTCAGTTTATCCAAACATGTATCATAAACTAGTTTATAAGCAAGTTTTTTGAAACGCTACTTTAAGTGGGTTTTTGGAGCTTTTTGTAACTTTTATGATACCCTTGTTAATATTAATTATTGAATTCAAAGATATTTTTTTGGTCTTTTTATATACTCATCATCTAATTTTATAAATAAGTTAGCTTATCAGTTACTAACTTGCTTATCAATCAACAAATAGTTTGTCAAATATAACCTTAATATTTGCTTATCAATCAACAAATAGTTTGTCAAATATAACCTTAATATTCTTTTTTGAACGGCAAATAACTCACACACACGTTTCGGAGGTATCCGGATCCAAACGGGCACCGACTAATCCCCCGCGCCCATGAACCGGCCCATGGACTTGCCCCTAAACCGGCCCTATGGATCAGCCCAAGAGCTAAATACCGTAGCAAGTCGTCGCCTACAGAATTTGAACCTTGGCCAACTGAAGATACCATCCCCTGAAGACACAAGTATGTTACCTTCACCCCACTAGGCTAGACCATCTTTGATAATATAACCTTAATATTGAAGATGAAAGTTATTGAAAGTATGATTTGCCAAACATAACCTTATAAGGATGAGGTAAAAATAGAAAATTTAGTTGGTGTGCGAGTTTTGAGAGAAAGAAATGAATGAAAAAAAAAGTTAAAAAGAAAAAGAAATGCGGTGAACGTGGATCGAACACGTGACCTTCAGATCTTCAGTCTGACGCTCTCCCAACTGAGCTATCCCCGCTGCTTTGTTTTCTCTTATTCTTTTATTATATTTAAACACTCATAGTTTCAACACAAGTTTTCATTTTGTGATTAATGAGAAATGCATTCAGAACATAACATAAAACATAGCTAAGTTTTGATTTTTAAAGAGGAGGATGAATTTGTTTGTATATATAGATATCATCATGTAACCAACCTACAAGGTTGCTGATTCTTATCATACCATTGGATTAGATACAATACAACCTTATATAATTAATATAATGTTATAATAAAATGGTGGTTTAAGTAAGTAGACTTGGATGGGCAAAGAAAGCATAAATTATTATTAATAAAAAATAAGGAGAACTGAAAACCCTAATTCTAATTAAGATATTCATTCATCTTGGTCATGGTTGTTCACCCATTGCTTTTATACATCAAACAATTAATTAATCAAATTGATTTTTCAACAATGTGCTAATTAAAATCATATCTCTCTGCAGTCTGCACTGCACATTTCAATCAATTTGGACCAAATTTAATGGGGTTTCTCTCAAACAAGGTCCAAAGGACTCACCTTAAACCTGGCCATCACATCTACACTTACAGAGCCCTCTTTGCTTACTCTCACCATGGTAATTATATACTTATTTCTTCTTCTTCTTCTTATGCTTGTTTCATCTCTCCTAATTCCATTCCATGCCCTCCATTTGTTTAGTTTCAATCTTGTAATCTCAACTCCAATTTCATTTTGTTGTGTTTTCTTCTTAAAAGATTATTATGTATATATCTTTAACTCTTTTCCTATAAAGTCAATTTCATTATATGTAATTAAAAACTATAAGAACTAAACAGAAGGTCTAATTTTGGATTCAATCACCCAAATGACAAATCATTCATAATGCATGCAGGCATCTTTGTTGGAGGTAACAAAGTGGTCCATTTCACTTGTGATCCTCACACCACATCCTGTACGACCTATCCCGACTGCGGTTTTCGACAACCCAAAAGCGGAGTCGTTCTTTCCTGCCTCGATTGCTTCCTTCGAGATGGGGACCTCTATGTTTTCGAATACGGTGTAACCCCAACCGTGTTCTTGGCAAAAGTACGAGGTGGGACTTGCACCACAGCCGTATCAGATGGGGTGGATACAGTCGTCCACCGAGCCATGCGGTTGCTTCAGAATGGGTTCGGGAAGTATGATGTGTTTCAGAACAATTGTGAGGACTTTGCCTTGTATTGCAAGACTGGGCTTTTGATCTTGGATAAGGTCGGATGCGGAAGAAGTGGACAAGCTGCTTCTGTACTGGCGGCTCTTGTGTCGTCCCCTCTGAAGCTGTTGATACCGAGTCCGGCAGGCGTTGCAACGGTGACGGCCGGAATGTATTGTATGACTCGATACGCAAGTGATATTGGAGTCAGAAGTGATGTTGTGAAGGTAAGTGTGGAGGATCTTGCTATGAAGTTGCGTTGGATGGATGATCTAAAACAAGAGGAATCCAAGAGTGGCTAATTCATATCCCTTCATAGAAACAAAAAAAACCCTTGAAACTTGAGGTATTTTAAAATGGAAGCATATGTTCTTAATTGGAGTTTGGGATTTTATTGTGATTATTAGAGTTGGAGGGAAATGTTAAATTTGACACCAACTCTTAATGATTGATAATTTGAGTACTAGGTTCAATGTATCATGAATCCATTGGTGGTTGTCACTTGGAGAATCTTTTATGTTTGTTCATTCTATAGTTCTGATATGCATGCATATGGAAACCAACCACAGGTGGTTTTCAATTTTAGTTACTTTTATGGATTTATTTTGAATCTGTGTATTTTAGAAGTAGTATATCATTGGATTGGATAGATAGATATCCAATAGTTTTGAATTTTTATAAGCAAGTATTTGGATGTTTCTAAGTATTGGCAACATTCCTTGGTATTCCTGACCATATATAGTAGTAGATTAGGTAGGAGGACGATTAGCATGGATGATATACAAGAAGTATGCCGAATGTTGAATTGATTGTGTGTTAATTTGTTCATTCAAAAGCTGGAATTAGAATTGAATAAATCCAAAACAAGAGCCGAATTCAGCCAAAGTCTTGACCTAACTTGTGGTTGGGTCGGTCCTTATCAAATCAACAACAGGAAAACCATATGGAATAAGTGGTTGGATATATAACTGGACTTGTACTTGTATTTAATTTTACATGGTGATTGGACTTTTACGTGTTTCTATTTATTTATAAAAAATTGAAAGTGGGGGCTGATGGTGGTAAGGAACTGCAATCGAAGTGAGTGATTCAATCAAAAAGTTGTTAAAACAAACGTAAAACAAGGAAAATGGTCCTACCAAAAACAAGCAACAAAACTTGGCATCCTTGTCCCATTCCCTCCCCCTCCCCTCATTTAAGAAACCCTGTTTCTTTTGCAGCTACCCCCTTGTATATAACTTCATAGCATCCATCAACAACATTCATAATTCAAAACTTTCCATTGAAAAAGAATCAGCCATGGCCAAAATCCGAAACCTACACAAGGTTATCAAGGAGAAGCGAACAAGGCTTTTTGTGTTTCGCTACTGCCTCTATTTGCTGGTTTGCAGGAGAGACCATGATCAATAACTATGCTACTATTTCCCCACATCCATGTCTTGGGGCTTAAATACCTACCTTAATTACTTCCTGATCTCCATTGGTTTCGCTTTCTCTCCTTAACACAAGTTTTCAGAAATCATTCAACTTCAATCCGATACTATCATAGGTTAGAACAGTCTCTCTCTTTGAAGATATATCATATCCCTATATTAAGCATGTATGTTAAAGAGTTAGCTTCCTTAATTTGTGTTTTGGTTTCCTAATGTTACCTATATTGTAATTGTATATATAGTTTTGGCTAATGAAGAAGAAAGGCAGCCTTTACCATAATCTTGACACTTACCATTCTATTCTGTCATCACCAACCATACAGCCTCTCCTCCCCTTCCTATAGTCATAGTTTCTATCCATTCTCTAATTTACAATCACCACTCTTAAAAAAATTAGACCAGACATTTATCAAACAGTAGTTGGCCCAAAATGATGACCAACACCAGCATATATGTGTAGATTCTGCATGGTCATGGTATGCTTTACAAAAATGCAGTTTAAAGTTTCTCAGTTAATATCTTTTGTCTCAATGTATATACTATATACTAGCTGGTTCTACCTTTCACCTGGAACAGGACCAAGAGGCAGAGCGAGTAAGCCTTGGCTTTTCAATCTTCTTATCCTCTTCAAGAGAAATCATCGCAAGGTTAGATGGATTCTCTATCATCAGCTTTGCAACCAGGTACCCAGAGATGGACCATGTCTGATATTTCCTTGCTTGCTTTCCAACGTAACGCCCCTTCTTGCCATCATAATACTCTGGCCATCCATCTTTTGAAAGCCGCTGCTCCACCAGCTCAATGGCTCTCTTAGCAATTTGAGGCCTTCCTGCCTTGATGCATGCTGCTGTCAGCAGCCACAGAAGAACTACAAAACCCAAAAATTGCAAAGTATGTAAACATATAACGGTTTATATATCATGTTATACAAGTAACTACTGGAAAATGTTGTGAATATTTATTTTCTCTAGCAGTTGTAACATGGAACTACAATGAGTAGTGGAATTAATCGGCATAGACATGTAAATTGGTCATTAACTTTTTATTTATTTCAATTCGGAGTTACCAAACTACAACAAAAGCTTTCCATAAGAGTTGCAACTTATGCATCTTGTTGCTGCCACATCTATGGTAGGTGCCAGGTGATCAAAGTTTCTTTGGAATTTTGTGTCAAGCAAGGTTTATTTCATTGTATTCATGGTATGGAAGACATATTTCCTCCTATAAGTGAGAATGCAATGAATGCTTTTGCAATTCCTAGCAATATAATTTTCTATTTTGCCAAAAAAGTAATGTTAAGAAATATGCAAAAATAATGAAGCTGAAGCAAGTTAACATTCAAGTTAAGTTAACCACCTAAGGACGGACTCACCTGGCCAAGATCCGCCATTGTGATAACTCCAACGTATGTTCTTTGGATCACATCCTGTGACAATCCTCCACTGATATCCCTCCAAAGCTGGGTAAGCGATTTTCAGAGGCATCTCGCCAATCAGGTCTTCCCAGCGCTCCTCAACCAAGTCCATAATAGCTGTAGCTTGTGCCAGTGTGGCTAAAGAGCTCAAGATGGCAATACAGTTTCCAATCAAAAACCACCTGAAGTCCATGCGAGCTGGGCTCACATTTCCAATGAAGTACCCTCCCCTCAACGGCATGAAATCAAACACCCAATCTGGGATTGACTCTGGAATGACATTGAACTTGTTAACAGCCGTGTGGGAGTACTCCTCTGTTTTGTAACGATAAATGTTGTTCAGTTGGGTAAAATCCAGCCAATAGTAATTTCGGATGTGGTAGCTTAAAGCTTTAATTCTTCTTTCAATCCGCTCAATTAGTCTGTTGGAATCACTGTCCTGTTTAAGCATTTGTTGTGCACACCTCAGTGCAAAGAAGAATAGAGCCTGAATCTCAATTGGATATCCATATATTCCCTGCCACAAATACAAGTTAGAGCTGACTATAAAGTGACATGCATAAACAGAATTTTGAAGTGCTCTAAAAGACCAGAGAGCTCAACTATGTTGCTCTCAAATAGTATCCTTCATTCAACTACTACATAATGGTTGGACATAACTATTGGTGAGCCACCATATGTGCAACCAACAAGAAAAATGAAATTTAAAAACCTACCATCCTCCTGTCAATCATGCTACATCCATCTGCACACAAGAGTGTTGGAAAAGTGTCAAAGCCGTCAGATAGACAAAGATTGAGTATCAACTTCATTCCTTTCTGAACTTCAGGTCTTTCTGCCAAGGTATAATCACCTGTACACTTGGTGTATGACCTTAATAGTATAATCCACCAGAAGCCTGAATCAACTGGTGCAACTCTTCCAATTGCACTGCCACCAAAGTCAGCCTTCAGTACATCCTTTTCCTGGTATGAGTCATACATGACCTTAAAACTAGCAGGCATGACACCTTCTCCAAGAGTGAAATTGTCAATTGTCTTCTTCCATCCTTGGAGATGGAGAGTCTTAAGCAAGAAGTTTTTCACAATCTCAGGCTCCGGATCAGGAGTTCTCATTAAGCAGGCCAGGGCAGTAGGCACAAAGTCTCTCACAAACACCTGCACTAGACATGCACAATTCAAGGTTGAAAGACGAAACAAGTAGCCTTTATGGTGAACATGTGTATATCACATGAAGTGATGTTTGAATGACCATTTCACTAATATATATGTAGTCCACCAGTTGTGCTAGATACTAAAGTGGAGTGGCCACATTCAAATAGCTATCACTGTTCATGCATTTTAAACGATCAACCAATAGTCCAATACTAAAACTTTATGTAAATGTTTCTCTGGTTTGCTCTACTTAACAAGCGTTCTGGTAGCTCTAGTAGAACCGGTAAAAGATCTGAGTACTCGTTTACAAGCTAGTGCATATGTTACTCTCCTGGCAGGCAAAATAAGTAAATTATGAGCTTAACAAATTCCTACAGACTGTAGCTACCCTATATTAGCTAACAAAATATTGGAATTGCCTTATATTCTTCAATTTTTTTGGTGCCTGCGTATCAATGACTTTAATCACTTTATTCATAACATTTCCAACTATAGTAAAACAATATCAGTTGAATCTGTTCAAGCAAATTTGGATCTAACACGCACACATCAGCAAAATAAACAGATCTTGCATATTTGCAGAGGCAAAACGAATTACACAATTAGACGAGCAAACAGATCACAAATACACGCTCCAGGCAGAGAAAACATACAATGCAAGTAAATGAATCCAGCATACACACACAATGCACACGAGGAACCAAATCATACATGCACCAGATTTAGCGGAATCAATTTTCATGCTCTGGCTGTAATGGAACGAAAATACAAACACATAGATCGAAATATGGAAACAGGAATAGGAAGTATCGTCATAATTAGGCTCTATAAAACATGCATATATGAATAACAAGCAGATGCCTATATAGATAGATACAGGCACTTCGATATCAAATAATTCATCAAAACAAAAATTAACTACGTATTGCCTGATTGTAATTCAAAGCCTCAGCACTCGGATCAAGTGCAGCTAGCGTTCCAACAGGTTTTTTCTGAAAATAAACAAACGAGCTCCTCAATCGTTCCCAAGCTTCGTCCATCATCGATGAACTACCACCGCTCTCTGATCCATTTCCTTTTGCACTAGTTGTTTCAGCGACAAGGTTGAGGAGACTAGTACCAACGCTAGGCGACGGCTTCAGAATCGTTTTACTGTCAATCGAACCACGTCCTGGCTTATCCTTGTCCGAAGACTCTCCGCCATGATCTGGCGCCATTGGAGACGCAGATGCGGATTGCTTGGATGAGTCATGATCAGTCGTCGGAATGACGACTTCGCTAGCTACTTCAGGTCCAGTCGGATTCGGATACTTCAATGTAGCAGCTCTCTTCAATCCTTCTCGCTGATCATCATCACGATTGATCATCGGAAAATGAACGCGGCTGTTCTCTATATTGCGCCAAATCTCGTCAGCCTCCTGCACCGATTCACCGGATTTCTGTTCCGGTGAGGTTTCGATGGCGGACTGATCGTCGTCCATGTGGAATTGCAGTTCGTTGGTGGAAACGGAAGGAATGTGGTGATCGGAGTCGCTCAAACAGGAAGACATTTCTGTTTCTGCTTCTGTAGAGCGCAGAGCTAGAGAGAGAAAGTCTAGAGAGAGAAATAATGAATGATGGAAGGGGGTGCGTGGTGTGTGTGTTTGGCGGTTAAAAGATGTGAGGGGTCTGAAATATTACATAAATGCCATTCAGTTTCGATTTCAAAAGGCATGAGTGTGTGCCTTTGTGGCATGGATGGTAATTTCTCCTTAAAATAAAACCATGGTGTAATCAGTAATGTATGTTTTTAATTCTTAATCTAAGAAACGTACATTCACGTAATAATATTACTTACATATTTTGTAAAACCTTTGAACCCAAAACAGCCGGATATAAATAACCTTCCAATCACTTGTTATGATAAGAATTAGTACATTGTTCCATGTCAAAAGAAAATAGTTAGCCCTGGGCTGGGCGGGCTGGGCGGCTTGGGTGGGATCCGTTACGCTTCCAGCGGGATCAGCGGGGTCGGGCTCGGGTGGTGTCCACACACCGTCAACGCGCTCTCTTTCTCTCTCACATTCTTTTTTTTCTTTTTTTAATCGTATTGGATATTTGGTTTGGGATGGTTCAGGTACTAAACAGAAAGGGCTTTAGATGACTTATTGTGAGTTTATGTAAAAGTTGATGTGCCGCAGATGTAGCAGTGAGGCTGAGAGGACTAAGAGGATTCTGACACGTATAGCCTTATAAAGCAGCTTGTGTTAACTTTGTTTTTTGCTTATTATTATTTTTCACAAAACTCACAACACCCCTAACTTTCCCAATGGTGGAGAAAACCACCTCACTTGAACTTAAAAAATCCATGTACATCAAGAAAAATGAACAAATGATGATCGTCCATGTGCATGGTTATTGCGCACGCATCGTGTGTGTTATATCTGTATGTATATGTGGATGTTAAAATTGTTTTTTAAAGAAAATGATAAAAACAAGGGCATTATGGTCGTTTAACACTAAGTTAACTTGGCTAGCGGTTTATTTTTTATTTTTAATTTGCTATGAAGGAAATCTTAATTGTAATAAAATGATAATCACATAAATAATCAAGTATAAAGATGGCTAACTACAATTTTGTATATGCTAGTATACCATAAGGACATAAGGACGAAATTCCTAATTTCCATCTTTTATTATTTTTTAATTTCTTTTTATCTACTATCACTGCCTAAATCATAAACAACCTTCGTTCAAATAAATAATAACTCATTCAAATACTTTAATATAATAGAAAAAATGTACAACAAGATATAAAATACATTGAAAAATAAAATCCAATCATAATCTAAAACACAATAAGACCGCCAACTACAATGTGTCTGAACCACTTGGATAAGGCTCTAACCAACCTGTGGACTTTAATTTTGACTTCTTGATGCTTTTATTAATTTGGTTCCCGTTATTGAGATGGAGGTCTTAGTTTTTAAGATAGATAGAAGAGGTTTCAGTCCTCAGATGAGATTGCATATTGAAAGCTCCATGCGTTGATCACCACTATAGCCTCCATTGTGTTCAAATCTTCATCGAACTTTAATTGTTCCTTGATGTCACTCTCACTAAAACACACATGTATAATCAAATCCATTGTCAACGCCGAATGTTCACAATAAGTTATTAATTTTATTCCTCAATTTTATTTAATGTAAATGGATTTGGAGATGGAAGGTTCATGAGAGAGAGAAGAGAGGAGTTGATCGTAGGGGTGTTAACGAGCCGAGCCGAGTCGAGTAGTAGGTTAATCGAGCCGAGCTTAAAAAATAATACTGGGCTCGAGCTCGACTCGAGCTCGATTAACTTTTTCAATGTAAGGCTCGAGCTCGAGCTCGAATATTTTTGAGTTATCGGGCTCGAGCTCGAAGCTCGTTTATAGGTTCGAACTCGCGATCGATTAACTCGTTTATCAACTTGAGCTCGATAATTTTTATATTTTTATCCTATTTATTAATAAATATATGAAAATGGTTACTCGAACAAAGGTATGCTCGAATGGCTCGGCTCGGCTCGACTCGAAAAATTTAATCGAGTTTTCGAACGAGTCGAGCCGAACATTGGTGTTATAAAGCTCGGCTCGTTTAGTTAAACGAGCTCGATTTTATGTTCGAGATCGACTTGAGCTCGAGTATTATTAAGCTCGAGCTCGAGATAAACGAGCTCGAGCTCGAGTAGCTCGTTAAAAGCTCGACTCGCAAACACCCCTAGTTGATCGAGATTTGAGAAAGAGAAGAAATACTGAGTCTTTTAGGCTAGATGCAATGGAAGTAAGTTTATTGGAAGTACACTCATATGCAATACAACATAATATATTTTGATCTAAAGCCATGAGTTTCAACCCTCAATTCAAGCTTCACTTTATTTTACAATCAAAGACTTTCAGTTTTATTTTATTATTCTATATGGGTGCAATAGAGAGTCTTTGATTGGTTATCAATTCCATGTAGTAACTAGTAAGGCTTAACATTTTATGGGTAACTAGTGGCAAAACCGCGCGTTGCGCGGTAGCCCGATAAAGTGAGTATATTCATTTGTATTGTTTATAAAATACTATTATATGTATTGTTTAAAATACTAAACGGTAGATTATGTCATATATATATATATATATATATATTCATTTGTATAAATACTATTTTCATTACTCCTATATAAACATAATATATATATATATATGTCAATTAGACCTATTTTCAAATGAAATTGTAATTCCAAAATAAAGTATACGATAAATAATTGAAGTCACTATATAAAAAAAATACTAAACCTTATAAATCTTATGAAAATTAGTCGATAGATATAAATGAAATTATAATTAATATAAAATAAATACAATTATAATCAATATATAGTTAAATACTACTATAAGTTCTCTAAGTATATGAGACACTTATGTTTAATATCACATAAAAACATAATTAAATAAATAATATGTATAATTAGAATTAGTACACAAAATATAAATATTACAATAAGATATAATCAAAAATAAAGTCAATAAAGTAATATGTGTAAAAGACAATATGAAACCAATATATAAACACTTAAATTAGAAGAATCAATATATTAGATGAAAAAAATTATTTATTACAATCACAAATACATATAAATTAATTCATACTCTATTATTACTTTAGATTAAATCAAATTAAATATGTAAATTGAATTAAAAAATAATCAATATCTTTATATATATAATATGACATTTCTTTGGTTTTAAAAAACATAACAAAAAAAATTATGAATGATGCGTATTGCACATTATAAACTATAATGTTTATTTTTAATTGTTAACTTGTTGTTTTATCGAGTTATAATCATAGTGTATGTTTTACTATTTATTTACATTGATTTGTCACTATTAAATTGTACCAATTAACGTTTTGGCACCGTGCGTTGCGCGGTGATAATAAAATTTTAAAAAAAATATTGAAGTTATATTGGTCGATAATCATGTATCAAGTATTATAAATAATATGAATCAATATTCAATTTGATATAAATCCACCTTATCATCGTTTATTCTTCTTTTAGTGTATAACTAGTGGCCCGCACGCGCGTTGCGCGGTGTTTAAAATATAATATAAGTATTTGTGTATTAATTATATTTAATGTTTTATTCATTTGTCCTACATAAGTAATATAAGTATCCGTGTATTAATTATATTTAATAAGTTTTATTCATCCGTCCTATGTATATACCGTTTAAACTTATATGATACACGTTTTAGAATATTGACATTCTACCATCAATCATCCTATCATTTATGTTGGTTTGCATAATTGTAATCACATTATCTAAATAACTCAAAATCGTTTATATTATCGTTCAACATCTTTGTCCATAAAAACGAATTGGTGATAAACATCTTAATTCCAACAAATGCTTATCAAGTAAGAGTCATTTTCACACTTACCTGGTGTGAGACCCTCAGTTCCTTATATAGCTTGTTGGTTAAAGCCCTAAATACATTGATAATATACTTTAGTTTTTGGGTTAATGACTTATAAGGGTAATGAACTATTCTGTTTGAGCATATTTTATCATTGGACTTTTTTTTTATACTTAATGTACCATTGAACGGCATCGCACGTTGCGCGATGGTGATAGATTATTTAGACAATTTTGAAGTTAAATCAGGCGGAGAATCACATATCATATAATAAGATAATAAGAATGATGTACATTTGAGACGAAGTTGCCTCATTATTCTTAGTTGTTTCTTTTGATATGTATAATTAAATAACATCCTATAAGTTCAACATTATCAAACTTTGTAATAGACTCGAATGATAAAAGAAATGTGTGAGGCTACTTATTATAATAATGATGTGTATGATGGGTATTTTTTTCATAACTCGTAATATATAGATTTATCAGCGACATAATATTCCTATAAAATATTTATATTCACTTCGATCATATGCGAATCTGATTTAATTGTTAATGTATCCACGTTCAAGTTTTTTTCGATCTACTTAAGGCTATTTATTTATAGCTTAGTTTCTCGTTAAAGAATATTGAAAAGAGGTTTTAATAATATTATGCAAAATAAAAAATATTACATCAATTTTATTTACATATTTTGATTTCAATTTAAATTTAACATAAAAATGAAATTGAAATAATTACTATAGTAAGTTATTTTCGAATTTTATATACTTATTTATTCTATTTAATCATATATATTTTTACAAATGTTAATTAATATTAAATTGATTTAACAAATCCAATAAATATTTATTCTTAATATATTTTAAATATATATTATTTTATTTAGTAGTAAGTATGTCATTTGTTCAAGAATTGACTAATATAAAATTTAATTATATTATCATTCCATATATATGCATATATATTGTCTCTATATTTATATATTAATTTTATTATTTAACTAAATGTTCATTCTTATTTTACTTATATATTGACTCTAATGTTATTTATATTTATATATTGGTGCCAATAAGATTTTAAATAATAATGGTGATTTTAATTTTATATGTTCATTCAAACTTTATATATTAATAGAAATTTTAGATACTTAGTTTTCTTTGTGAATAATACATATTAATATATATGTAGTACTAAAGAAAATGACTACAACTTGCGTGGTTGGTCATTTAAAAATATATTGTTTTCTAAATAATATATATATATATATAAATAGTTATGTAAATAGTATAACTAATAATAATTATAAATGTATTATATTGACGTGATCCATCGTCATCTTCAATTATTTATTTATATTAATTATAATATTTTTATTTATTTAAATTACACATATTATTATATTTAAGTGTCATGTAAATGAAAGTATACATGTTGATTGTTGTAATTTTTTCATCCCTAATGAGTTCTTAAATATGTTGATTATATATATGTATATATATATATAGAGAGAGGAGGAAAATCTTTTGTGAACCAAAAAAATAATATACAAACAATTTAACCAATGCACTCCCTTGATCCTTAAATGTTATATGTATAAAAATATTATAATAATATGAAATAAAAAAAATTTAGATGCAAACAAAGAGTATGAATAATTTTATTTAATAAAAATTTTTGTTATTAACTACATTAAAAAGGAAAATATTTTAGAGAAAAGTTAAAGAATAAATTTAGGATTGAATTGCTTAGAAAAATGGTATCTCATTGTTGGATTTTTTTTAAATTGCAAATTAAGAAATTATAAGTACATTAAAAAATCAAAAGTGAATCCACAACAAAACAAAAAACAAAAAAATAAAATAAAAAATACATAGATCGTACTTTGTAGTTTGGTTGTTGTCAACAAAAATAACTTTTATAAGAAATACAAAATATAAGCAAAACGAATTAAGAAGAATGACATCACTTAAAACACCAATACAACATAAATATCAAATGCAAAGTAATAGTAATAGTAAGAAAAAGAACATTATTCTATCGTTGCATACAAAACTATGAAAATCTTTTTAATATATAAAAAACTAATGATACTCATCCCAAAAACAACATATAAATCTTATAATCATAAAATTTATAATAAAAAGTAAAACGTACCGGAAACATTTTACGAAGGTTGAGCAATAGTAAACGAAGAAAAAAAATTCTATAAAAGAGAAACAACAAAATACATACAAACGTAATAGAATATAACATAAACATAAAGGTTGTAGGTTAAGGAGCATTAGGTTGTATTTATATATGGTTTTGTTGTAGGTTTTTTTATTAATTAATAAATGGGAATTTGAGGAGACCAAATTGAATGTCTATAAGAAGTTAAAAAATTGGAAATTAAAGCTAATTAAATTGTAAGCAAAATTACCAAAGAAACCTTTTTGTAGTAATTACAAAATTTTAATTAAGGGGTAGAATAGTATTTAACTTATATAATATATAAAAAACTCAAAACAATGAAAAAAATCCTATAAGCTAATACTCGATAGATAGGATATCCACATCATCCTTCCAACATCTTGCTTATACATATATATATAATATATATATATATATATATCAAAATAAAAAACAAAAAACTTTTATAATAACAATAAGGAATATACACAAAAACATAATAAAAATAATATGGTGTTTTTTTATAGAAAAAAAACAATAATATTGATTGGCACACATAAACAATATATAATTACGAAAATCATAAAAGGTGTTAGCTTACCTAGAAATTTTACGAAGAATGAACAACAATATTAGAAACAAAGAAACCCAATAGCAAAACAAAGGAACTAAAAGTTGTTGAACTACATTTTTGGTGGAATATTTGGTTTAATTTATAGATGATTATGTTGTAGGTTTTCTTTTAATTAATGAATGAGAAGGTGAAAAGGGTAGAATAAATGTTTTTTGGTGGAATATTTGGTTTAATTTATTGATGATTATGTTGTAAGTTTTCTTTTAATTAATGAATGAGAAGGTGAAAAGGGTAGAATAAATCTTTTTATAAGTTAAATAATATGAAAGTTTAAAGCTAATTAAATTGTTAAGTCAATTTACCAAAGAGTCCTTATTATGTTAAAACATGCCATTTTCATTTAGGGGTAAAATATCTTTAGCTTATTTTATATTTAAAAAATTCAAAAAAATGAGAAAATTCCTCTAAGCCAATACTCAATATATAGGATGCCACATCATTCTTCCAACATCCTACTTTATATATATATATAGATTAATAAGTTTTATAGCAAACGTATATCAAACTTTATTGTTGACTAAAAATAATAAAAGGAATTGTGTGATACCGTTGATTATAGTTATGATAAGTGTTATAAGATTGGTGAAAAGATATCAAACAAATGTGATGTTCTTATTTACTATTGTATAATTGCGAGATATTTTGTAACTTGTTTACAGTTTTTGTATTATACCCGTTTGCAACATTGACAAAAAAAACTTAATGCACAAAGAAGAAAATTAGTTATCAATGTTGCGGCCACTCCGGCTGCGAGCGAGTTTAATTGAATTGTTAATATTTCATCAGACATGTTCGAGTTTTTTTTGATAATCTTAAAACCATTTCTTTATATTTGGTTAGTCCGTAAAAGATTATGAAAAAGATAAATTTTTATTAACTTTATGTAATAAAGTTGTTATTTCTATTCTAATTTAATTTGATTTAATATAAAGTAGCAATAGATTATGAAATAATTTATATGTATTAAGGATTGTAACAAATTATTGTTTTCATCTAATATATTGATTCTTCTAATTTAAGGTTTATATATTGATTTCATATTTTCTTTTACACAAACTATTTTATTGACTTCAATTTTTACTGTATATTATTGTAATAAATTTATATTTTATATATAAATCTAATTATATATATATATATTATAATTATTTATTTAATTGCATTTTTAAGTAATATTAAAATGGTAAGTATCCCATATATTTAGACGACTAATAATAGTAATTTTACTATATACTAATTATATTTTTATTTGTTTTATATTAATTACAATTTCATTTATATTTATTTATTAATTTCTTAGTAGTTTTTTTTATATATAACGACTTCAATTATTTATCGTGTTTTTAGTTTTGAAATTACAATTTCGATTGAAATAGGATTAATTGATATATATATATATATATATATATCTGTGTGTGTGTGTGTTTTTTATATCGAATTAGTGAAAATAGTATCACACAAATAATTATACATGGCAAAATCTACCGTTTAGCATTTTAATCAATACATATAAACAGTATTATATAGATAATAGCAGTTAATAATTGTCATTAAAACATATTAATGATAATTTAATATATTTTTAAAATTATAAATATTCATTTATATTTTAAATTTATGTGACTAATTATCATATTTATTTATTTATTTATTTATTTATATTCATTATAACCAATTATTATTATATTTTGATAACTAAATATATATATATATATATATTTATTTATTTATGTATTCACGTAGCATCTAAATAACAAATTTTTTTATTCTAATATTTTTAAAATAATTAATCAAGCAAAAAACTTAGAAAAATATAAAAGATTGGGATAAAAAAAGAGTTTTAAAGCTCCAACAACAGTATAAAAATGTATACCCAAATTAATTTTCTCGAAATAAAACCTGAATAAAAATACAAAAACCATCGAAGATTACTTATTACAATTATATAATATATTGTATCTTGTCTTCTAAAATCGCTGCCAATATTGCACCATTGGTTCCGCTTGAAAAAACCACTATCAAGCAAGAAAACAAATTTCAAAGAAAACATATGTGCAAACATCAACAACAATATATAATTCGTATAAAACATGAAATAAAACATAAACATTGTTACCTGAAAAATGTATGGTGAAAAAACAATAACTTTCTTTTTAGCGGAACACCTATCTTAGCTTACAATTGTATGGATCTTGCAAATAAATCAATACACGATTGTTAACAAAACTAACATTAAAAAACTAATAATTCGTCTTAAATACTTGGTGCATGTGTGTGTATATATTCTCTAACATGTGTTTGATGATTAAAGGGTGAATGAAATAGATTAAAATTACTAAACATAACAAAAATAGAGAAATTTAAGAAGAAAAAAAAAAGAGATTATAGGCATTAGAAGGTGTCACCTCATACATGGTGATTTCTCCTCACACATTTGAATTTTGATGAAGCTACATACAAAATCGTTAGATTTTCAAGACTACGTGATTGAATCATCTATCAAAACTCTAGAACCATTAGTAAATACAATACACTGGTTCCATCATTGGGGGAAAAAACAAAGAAGATATAGTGATATAAGTAAACAAAAACGACTTTAAAATCCCAACAAAAGGTAAAAGAGATGTGTACCTCTTGTTAGTTTTCTCAAAGTTTACATGAAAAATTGATAACCATGATGAATTGATGATCCTCATAATTTATAGTATGAAATTATTAGAAGATGTAAAGTAGGTAGGGAAAATGAAGAGATTGTGTTAAATACAAACATAAATAACAATCAATGTTGATGGAGGATTAATGTTGGAAATTAGAAAAAAAGTATAAAAAAAGAGAATGAAGGAGAAAAAAGATAAATACATTTCTAGGCTTTAGGAGATGCCACCTCAACACCCTTGGTTCTTCCTTTAATATATATAAATGATGTTGGTTTCTGGGCTAGCTTGAGCCATTGTGTGCACCAACTAATACTCCATGCAACCATAAATAGCCTACAATAAAAAACTTCCATGGCTAGAAAGGCTTTGGCCACACCAAGATTCAGAAGCAAGAAAATGAAATTTACATTACGCTCTCTAGAGTCTTACTAATGTGTCACAATCTAAATAGTTAAGGCTCAAAACCTTATCTTATATTTAAACATGTTTATTATTTAGTTACTAGTTAATGATCCGTATAATATACGGGCATTTTAAACATGTTATTTTAATTTTATGAAATCTAAATATAAACTTCTAAACATTTTTAAATATGTAATAATAGGTTGTAAACTTGAATATTATGATGATTTAAGAGCATGAATAATATATTTAATATTATTAATAATTAGTATGCGAGTATAGTTGAAGTTGATATTGCTATTACGATAGCAAAACAAGACAATCATATTTACACATAAGTATATTTGTGATTATATTTTGAAAGTAAGATTAAAAAAAAGTTAAAAGTGAATATGAATCAAAGAAATTAAAATATTCATTTTTTATTGGGTTTAGTTTCCCAAAATATATCTAACTTGTCACCTTTTGCTATTGTATGTATCCAACTTTAAAAATTACCATTTAATACACTAAAGTTTCAAAAACTACCATTTAGTACATTGGGAAACTTGTTGAATAGGTAACAGGTCATTCCGGCCATCCGGTCATCTTCTCCGACGAGACTTTCTCCGGCGAGACTTTTTCCGGCAAGAACCCATATTCTCCGGCGACCCTTGGCAAGAACCCATTTTCCGATGAGACTTTCCGGTTACTCCACCATTTTTTCCGACGAACCTTTGGCAACCTCCCACAGTCACTGGTTACTCCACCATTTTTTCTGGCGAGACTTTTTCCGGCAAGAACCCATCTTCTCCGGCGACTTTTGGCAAGAACCCATTTTCTGACGAGACTTTCCGGTTACTCCACCATTTTTTCCGACGAACCTTTGGCAACCACCCACAGTCACCGGTTACTCCACCATTTTTTCCGGCAATAACCCATCTTCTCCGCCACCCACGGGCTGTACATGGTGGTTGGAAAAGTCGTCGGAAACGGGCTGTACATGGTGGTTGGAAAAGGCGTCGGAAAAGTTGTCGGAAAAGATGGTGGTTGCCGGAAAAGATGGTGGTTGCCGGAAAAGTTGTCGGAGAAAATGGTGGTGGCCGGAAAAGTCGTCGGAGATGATGGTGGTGGCCGGAAAAGTCGTCGGAGATGATGGTGGTCGCCGGAAAAGTCATCGGGGAAGATGGTGACCGGCTGTTGACCTTTGATAGCAGGTCACAATGTACTAAATGGTAGTTTTTCAAACTTTAGTGTATTAAATGGTAATTTTTAAAGTTGGATACATACAATAGCAAAAGGTGACAACTTGGATACATTTTGGGGAACTAAACCCTTTTTTATTTGTCTTGTTTTCCTTTGAAAACTAAGGGGTTGTTTGGTTGGGGGTATTGAGGGTTAGGAATAGGAATGATAATGACAACTGTTGTATGGTTTGATATTATATAATGGAATCATTTTTGCAGATCCATCAATTTTAATTCCTAACCAAATTTGGGGAAATGAAATTTTTATTTCTACTTTATTCTTTTATCCATGCATTGTTCCATCTATGGAAGTTAAATGATACATTTTTTAATGGGAGGTGATCCATACACAACACCTTTTGACCATACACAACATTTTTATGTAAATGGACGGTTTTACCCTTTCTTCTTTCTCTTAGTTCACTTTACATCAACACCAACAAGACAACAACACCAGACCAACCATTTGAAACTCAACCACCGCCTGCCCCCAACAATCTCCGGCCATGGCCTTCTCCGATCTGTTGGAAGCCGGCGTGGCAGACGTTGTCGGAGGCGAAGACAACACTGGGTTTTAGTTCCCGAACCTCAGATTACCACCACCAGACCGAACCTCCACCACCACCAGTTTCGGATTTCAGTTTCCGAGGCGTTAAAAGGGTCGTCAAGGAGGGCGATGAAGAGGAGGCGGCGGCGATGAGGGCGGCAGCGATGAGGGTGGCGGTGCAACGGCGGGTTTTCGTGGCGGGATTTGGGTTTTTTGTGGGTGGTGGTGTGGGTGGATTCGACGGCGGTGGCGCAGCGGAAGAGGGCGAGGTCGTCGGGTTCGTCGGAAGGCGACGGGGGGAGCAGAGGAGGGAGGATGTGGTTGGTGAAGAAGAAGAGGATTGGGAGGGAGAGCAAGAGAATGATCAATGTAGGAATCCATGGAGATGGTGAAGAAGAAGTGGATTGGGAAGGAATCACCATGATTGGGGTGGATTGGAGATCAAATTAGACATTTGGAGGATCTTTGATTTAGGGTTTGATTGTCATTTAGGATATGGGGTTTCATTGAATTTTTTGAAAAAGGGGGTTTTAACCTCTTCTCCTCTAGATTTCAGTGGAAGATGCAGATGCTTGAAAAAATTAATTAAAAAGTAGAATGGTTAATTGGAAAGTGTACTAAATGAAGAAAGGGTAAAACCGTCAATTTACTTAAAAATGTTGTGTATGGTTAAAAGTTGTTGTGTAGGGATCACCTCCCTTTTTTTATTTCAAGTTAGGAAAACTTTTTTTAATATCAAACAATTTTTTATTGATTATATTGAGTTAACTAAAGAGCATCAATATCTCATTTCTGTTCTCATTCTCCTATATTCTCATTTTCATTTTCATTCTCATTCTCTAAAGTGAACCAAACACCCCTAAGCATAAGTTACATATTTACTCTTTTGTGGTTTTAAATTTGGTCTGATTTTAATATAAAATTCGTGTTCATAAAATTTGTGTAACACATTCGTCCTAGTCACTATCAATTATTCATTAAATAAAGAATAAGTTACTAATGATAATACTAATGGATAATGTGTAAAGAAAATTCTAAGAACTATCTTGAAACAAATAGACTTTGGAACTTAGATTCAAAACAAATTTATAACTATAAAGCCCAAATTCATAATTTGTTAAAAAGTAATTATATTTAAAAGTGATTTATATTTCAAAAATAAAGCATACGTTAATTATTTTTTAAAATCCGAAAGTAATTTATATTACATATGAAGATCAAAAGTTTTGATCCGTGCACTTTTAAAAATAACATGGATCTCCAAATATTTAAACTTATGATTCTTAGGTTATGTTTGGCAAACTAACTGGTAAGGTAGCTGGTGACTGATAAGATAGCTGATGACTGATAAAGTAGCTGATGGAAATTGAATTTGAAAGGTTGTGACTTGTGAATTTGGAAGGTAGCTTGTGTTTATCATCTTCATGTATTATTTTTTTCTCACAAGTCACAACCCTCCAAATTCAATTTCCATAAGCTAAAAAAACAATTTGGTGCCCCTACCCAACGTATACACCGAAAGCTAAGAAATCAGAAAGAAAAGAAAGGAAATTTTTGGAGAAACGAATAGTACAAGAACATCGATTTAGTTGAAACATCATGTATGATGGTACTATAACACAATCTATACAAATTCATTCAACAAATGTGTGTTATAAAATTATGTGCTATCAAAATAGTTTTATCCAAAAATCAAAAACGCTAAATCAAGTTGGATTGGATCTTCATTGTTAAAGGTGATATTGAGTGATATTGTTGCTCAATTTTCAACAAAAACCCCAATTTTGTTGTTCATTGGAATGATCACCAACGCATGTCTGGAATTGAGACATCGTCTTGAAACTTGAGTGTTGCAAGTGATATTGAACGATAATTCTGATCTCATAGTTCAACAAAAAGATGTATCTTTGCATCCTAACCAGGAAAACAAAAAAATAGATCCCAATCATCATAAAAACCCAAAGGGTGGAGGCGAGTGGAGGCCGGATCTTCAAAAATCATAGGATGTTGTGGCAAATCTTCATATAGGATATTGTGGTCCCTATAGTTCTTGCCGAAGTTACAGATCTTGTTTGTGGATGGTGGAGTTAGCCAAAGTGAAGGGGATGCTAGACCATAGAACAACAATGGTAGCTAAGATGATGGAGTTTAGTTAAAAGGGGTGTGGGTGGAGGCGGTGAGGTTGCACAAACAATGAGGAAGACGAGAGTGTGTTTCTCATGGTCTTTTATGTAAATGTATATTGGTATATATATGTATGGCTTTAGAAGAAATTTTTGATCTTGCAAGGATTCTGACGAAGCATTTAGAAACCAAATTAGATTTCTTCTATCGGTAATCGACATCAAAAGACGTTTCTGGTCTCCGTTGGGAACTAGCCTAAAACCTCGATCTAGTATGTGTTTAACAAAAAAGATAAAGTATATTTATGTTTTTACCTAAAATCTAAAAGGATTGATTAACTTTTGGTGTTAGCTTATCACCGTATTTACATGAAGTGAATTGTAGGTAAACCATAACTCAAATAATTATTGTTTAACTTTGGTATCCAGTCTTGATTGGTCTTCGAGTCGTTCAGGCGATCATGATTGGCCCTCAGTTGGCTCATGGGCGCGGGGATTAGTCGGTGCCCGTATGATCCGCTACCCAACGTGTGTGTGAGTTTAATGCTTAAAAAATAATCATTTAATACTTATAATTATAGTTTAACTTATATCTTATAACATTCACAAATAATTATTGAACAATTAACATGATTAATTCGAGTTTTTGAAAATAGAAGCAAACATATTTTTTTAATTTTTTATATACGATCCGATATGTTCACATATCCATTGACACTTTTATATGTGACAAGTATCATAGGATCAAACTAACCAATACTTATTAAAAAAAATATACAAAAATCAACAAAATCATATATGATTCACGTGACTTCATAAGTTGCAGTTAAAAGTCGTATGTGTGGCATTTTTCTTTTGTAATGCAAAATCATTGAGATTTTGTTGGTTCTCGTATTCTTTTAAATGGGTATTCTTCTCGTTTAAAACCTCTCTCTCTCTCTCTCTCTCTCTCTACACACACACACATATGACTGAGGTTGGTTTCTAAAGTTTGTAAGAATCTTACGGTTTTGAATGGATACAACCCCTATATATAGGGTAAGGTTCAAATGGAAACACAAATTTGATTGCAAACGTGAGGACAACCGTAAGCGCACCACACGTCCTATTTGGCTCATATTCAATCCGAATAATACAAGATTATTTAGATTGAATATTATGCATTATTCAAGGTGAATAATATAATATTCATACTGAAAGTTGTATTATTCACGTTGAATAATGCATAATTTATAATCTAATAATCTTGTATTATTCAGACTTAATATGCCACGTGGCGTGTTCACGGCTGTTCTCATGTTCGTAATCAAATTTGAGTTTTCATTTGAACTTCTGCATAGGGTTGTGCACGGGTCGGGGCGGGGGAGAAAACAATAAACCCGATCGGGGTTCGGGTGTGAAAAACATCCCCCATAGATGGTGTTCAGGTGTCGGGTTAAATCGGGTTCGGGGGAGTTCGGGTTCGGGTGCTATTGGGCCGGGGTACGAGTTTGATCGGATTTGCTAGTTTGCCATACATAAATCATAATTGAAGCAATTTGCACTTTTGTAGGCACTTAATTTCCATCTTTTTACGGTTGTTGTTGGCTTCTTAGATTGGCACTCACAACTCACCAAGAAACATCAACTAATATTTAATATATAATTAATCACAAGACTCACAATTCACAATCAATCAATTAAAATTAATATTTAAAACTTTAAAAATATGAAAAAAAAAACACATGTATGCCAAGTACCATCCATGCAAGTATGCAACTAAACACAAACAATGAAACAACTAATATTTAATGTAAAAAAATACCATGTTCTACCACTGCGATGCAAAAATCCAATGTCAAAATTCAAAAAGTAGTATGATCACAGAAGACACAGATTCATGGGAGGTTGGGAATATCGGAGAAGCCGGATGGTCAGTTAGCAATAGGATCAGATTAGATGTCAATCTTGTATATAATGATTAATACTATTTAGGGTTTAAAATAAATTAAAGACAAGACTCTAATAATGATTTCGGGTATCGGGTCGGATCGGGGATGTTTTTTAAAGAACCGGACCGAACCGTAAAAACAACTCGAGTTATCGGGGTTCGGGGCTCGGTTTTTTTGGGCCATTTGGATCGGGTGATTTCGGGTTTTTCAGTTTGGATTTTTCGGGTTTTTCGAGTGCGGTCGGGTTCTGCACATCCCTACTTCTGCATGTTGTGTGTATATAGATATATACACTGATATAGAGACTATTTATTTTTTAAAATGAAAAATAGAAAAATTAATGTCTTACCCATATGTTAAATGAGTTAACAAAGAGATATTTAAGGAAGTTGGTCCTTAATAACATTATAAATTATAAGATTGTAACTCATAGTTATTTTAAGAAAGGAATTGAATTTGAGATTCTATCTTTATCTTATAAAGAAGATTTGTCAAATTTTTATAAACAACTCAAGACGCATAAGATATCGTTTCTTTTGGTTTTTGTCCATCCCATTTGTAAAGTACAAATCTTGGTCCAAAAAACGTGTTTTGAAACCCAAACATGTCCTTCCACTAACATCATTAGATGAGGGTCCGTTAACCTAGTGGGAGGGACCAGTGTGAACATGAAAACAAAAATTTTGAACCAATGGTGTACTTTAAGAATGGAAGGGACGAAAACCAAAACGCAGGTATAGACGAGATACAAAAATCTAGT
Organism: Centaurea solstitialis; assembly: GCA_030169165.1. NCBI lineage: Eukaryota > Viridiplantae > Streptophyta > Magnoliopsida > Asterales > Asteraceae > Centaurea > Centaurea solstitialis. The sequence continues at coordinate 25,381,875 of CM058042.1, read as the reverse complement.
TTACTCTTTTTCTATAAATCATAAACGGATATACCTTAATATACTTTTCTATCAATAATCACTATACCATTTTTTTCGAAAGGCTAGCGGAATAAACTAAAGGAAAAAAGAGAGATACAAAAGTTTAACAAAAAAAAACTCTACAAGCTGCAGAGCCTACCTGAAAGAAACCACAAAAGAAAAACAACCAAAATAAATAAAACGAATCCAAAGCACCCCTTAAACTTGAGAACCCCTAAAACCAAAAACACTCAGAGATATTAAGATCCTCTAAGCTGGAAACGGATTACATGATTGGAGTAAGAAAAGTCGGATTTGAGATCCAAATTTCCCAAGGAATTGAGCCTTTTCGAATTCTTCTTGAGATCCAATCGAAGATGCAAGCTTGAAATCTTGCAAAAAGTTTTTCAAGGGAAAGATATTTTCCTAAAGATAACGTTATTGCAATAATCCTATGACACTCACCCATAGAAACTCACCCCGGGCGACTTTGACGATTTTTTGAAAAAAGGTAGAAAATTATTAACTATCTTTTGAAAAGTCGTCCCATAGAAACTCACCCCGGGCGACTTTGACGATTTCCGATAAAAAAGCTCCGGTTCCGGCCAAAAAACCAACCGCCAAGGCATTAAAAATTGTCCTGGGCGACTCTTGCTGGGGCGACTTAAGTTGAGGGCCACAAATAAATTTCTCACATTGGTTTATATATGGCGACTCATTGTTTCTCACGTTGATTTATTTATGGCGACTCTTGGTTAGAGAATATTTTCTCAGATTGTTATCTTTTCATTTATTTACGTAACATAAGTCGCGAAACTCATTTTAAGTAGGGCTGGCAATTCAGATCAGGTTCAGGTTAAATGGGTCGTATTACTTTCAGGTCGGCCATTTTTGTGTTACTTTCGTGTCGACCCATTTTTGACCCAAATCCATTTCGTGTCAGGTTCGGTTCGTGTCACTTCCATTCGTGTTCGGTTCGGGTCGTGTTTCGTGTCGACCCATTTTACCACCGAGAAAAAATTTGTGTCGAGTTTTCTTGCGGGAGGGGGTATTCGGGTTGGGTTTCGGTTTGACCAGTTGACCCATTTCAAGAAGAAAAAAGAATGCATACATATTTAGACTTTAAAACTGAAAGCACACAAATATTTTAAGCTAACAAATCCAAAAATTCAATTCCCACTTTTTTTTTTTCCTTTCAAATTGAAAACGAAAACAAAACAAAATTTTCAAAGTCCCACCACTTTATTAATACTTAAAAATATATTTTGATTCAATTCCCACTTTTTTTCTCTTTCAAATTGAAAATGTAAACAAAACAAAATTTTCAAATTCCCACCACTTTATTAATACTTAAAAATATATTTGGATTCAATTCCCACTTTTTTTTCTTTCAAATTGAAAACGAAAACAAAACAAAATTTTGAAATTCCCACCACTTTATTACTAATTAAAAATATAAATTTAGTAGTTTAATTTAGAAATTTAAAAATTTGATGTAATATTTATTTTAGTAGTTAGTTAAATATTTATTTAATAGTTCGGATTAATCGGGTCATTTTCAGGTAATCAGGTTTTACTTGAACCTGACCCATTTTTTTTCGTGTCATGTTCGTGTTGACCCATTTTATACCCATTTTAATTTCGAATCAGGTTCGTGTCGACCCGTTTCGTGTTCGGTTCAGATCGGGTTTCGGGTTCGTGTCTCAGATTGCCTGCCCTAATTTTAAGTCCCCCAACATGTGTGTGTATATTTTCTCACAACGCTGAAGTTGTAAAAAAACCTGGACAATTTTAGGTGGGGCGCCTATGATGAAAAAGTGGTTGGTCGTGGTTCATTTTGGCCGGAATCGGAGCAATTCATCGGAATGAGCATAAATCTCCCGGGACGACTTCTGATGAGGCGATTATGATGGTTATTTGAGGATATTTGGAGAGAATATGGCTAGAAGGTTAAATCAATTTTCTCAAACGGCTAAAAAATAATTTTCTTAATTAAATATGGTTTAATCATCTATCTGATTGTTAAAGAATGAGATATAATTCAATTTGATTAGTCTAAACTTTTAATTTTGATAATAACATCAGTATTGTAATTAGATTCCATGGTCAATTTACATATATATGAATTTGCTAATTTCATTGGTACTATTTCGGATATCAAACAATAATAAAATAAGTTTGGTGATCAATCATTTAAACCAAAAAACCCGTGTGATATTTTGTTAAAAATTTAATTCCATTCTTAATAATCACCATTTTATGTATCCCATCAACATATAACTTATTTTACTTCGGGTAAGCCGATGAGGTATCGGATTCGTCAAATTCTTCGGGTAGCTTAGCAACACTGTCGTGCTGAGGAGTTCAATTGGTTTAGACGACACCCACCCCACCCCACCCTATACTCTCTCTCTCTCTCTCTCTCTCTCTCTCTCTCTCTCTCTCTCTCTCTCTTATTTTCTTTTTTGTTTTTTTTAATTTTTAAATAGCTTTGCGTAAACCATATTGGATGGTTTGAGTTGGTTTAGATAAGGTAGTGAAAAACTGATATGACGCTGATATAACGATTGGGTTTATTAGGCCATCCGATGTGGCCTTACCCGAAGCCATCGGGTAGCAGCAAAGTCATCGGGTAGTTTTGAGAACACCACCGCGGGTGAGATCGGTTTCATCAGGTAGCAAAGTCATCGGTTTCACCAAGCCGACGCAAACAACCCCCCCCCCCCCCCCCCCACCCCCCCCCCCCTCTCTCTCTTCTTTCTCTCTATCTCTCTCTTCTTTTTCTCTCTTATTTAATTTCTTTTTTGGTTTTTTGATGGAGTGGGTTGCAGTGGGTCGACAGTGGATGAATTGGGTAGTTTTGGGTAAACTAGTGAAAAGCTAATGTGGCGTTGATGTGGCAACCCAAACCATTGGGTAGTAGTGGGTCGATAGCGGATGGCCTTAGGTAAATAGTTTACCATTAGGAATGGTCACAAAGATGGTACGTTTATTTTGACCACTAGACACTTGTGCTTTTAGAAGAAGAAATAAAAGATGATTGTGTCGATTAAAATAAAAGGTATAAAAAACATGTTTCAATAAACAATGTTATTTTTGGTTAAAATGATTTACTTTATTTAAACGTGTTAACTAATTTATAGCCCTGTACTGGTCGTATTTCAGATATTGAAGAGAATAATATGTAAGGCGGTGACAAGCTCAGGTGAAAAACAAAGCTGTCATTTTATCTTTCCCCAATAAATAAATAAATAAAAAGAGAGACACAGGGTTCACGTTCTTATCACGTGCTTTCTCACATCTACTTCATAGATGTATGACACGTGTGTGCAGCCTCCCACGTGGCAGGCTCTTTAAACAAAAACGCGTGATTTTTATTTTCAATACGCATCCCCCCCTTTTTAATTTCTTCACGTGAATTTCCCCTGGCTTGCAATTGCATGCTTTTTATCTTTTTTATTAATTTATTCCCACGAAAAATAATAATAATAATAAATTCTCAACCTCGTTCTGCAATAAAATATTACATAAATTAGATATAAGATTTTGAAAATTGACTCTTTTTTTAAATTGAGCTCTAGATTTTTTGTTACCAAAGGATCAAGATCCAATTTTTTAGTTTTGACGCTAAATATTAATATTAAACTATGATTTATTTTAATTTCATTCTAACTATAAAACCAATAATACATGTTATAGTTCTTATATGGTAAAGGTCAAGATTTCGATTTCTACTGGAGTTTATTGTGAGTGATTTTTTCTGAATGGGTACCGGATTCGAATCTCAGCTAATGTCTTGAAATCCTTTAAATAGAAACTGGATGGGCTAGGTTGGGGGTGGTTATTCTCCTTGAAAAGATTTGTAACTCGAATCATCATGATTTGGTGGCATGATGAAACTCGATTACATTAATATGTCTTTTAAAAAGAAAAATAATACATATTGTTGATTTTCTAATACTAGAATAATAGTTTTTTTCTATTATTCTATCATTTTATTAAGTTTAATTGTAAGTAACTCTGCTTTCTTTGAATACTCCATTTTATCAATTCCGATGTTATTTTTTATTTCATACAAATATATACGACAAAACATTGATTGAAGTTATATAAATATTTAATGACGATTGCTATTAAAAAAAAGTAACTATATTTAATTCTTTGACTTAACAATTAAAAAAACTAATTCTATATTTTATGAACTTAAATATATTATCAAAGAATTTGATTTCAGGTTCGAATGAAATTAAAACTATAAGTGTGATTTAACATGTCATTACAAGTGTTGGAACATGTGGTTTAACCAAATTGGCATAAATTTCTGAGTCTTTTAAACTTTATTAAATTTTGTTATTTATTATTTAAAAATAAATATGAGGTTATATTGTTTAATGTTATTATCTCTTTTAATGTACTTTATACTATCCATGTGATACTAAAATTGAGGAAAATCTATCTTATGTAATTGTACATGGTACAATTTAATTTACTTTATGTATAAATGCTTAAAGCATTTTCAATATTTTTATTTTTTTTAAAATAGAAAATAAAAGATAAAAAGATAAAAATTTAAGATTTTATTTTTATATCTTTAACAACTTTATTATTTTAAAATATATTATCATTTATATTATTAAAATATATCATATTTATTATTTCAATAAATTTTTAAAAACTTTTAAACAATAGGTAAATACATTAAAATAATGTTTCTCTTTGGTTATTTAGAGATTTTGAATAAATTTCTATATTTAGAAAAAAAAAACTTATATTTTCTATTTTAACAATGATTTAGTAATGTTGTTGGAACAATTTAGAAAGAAAAAAAAATCCAAGATTTTTTATTTTAGCAATGTTATTGAATAAGCTCTCACGATCAAAGATAAAAAGTGAGTGAGCTACAAAAACATTCCTTATTTTTCTGTTTTTTGAGGTTTCCATTAATTTTTTTCTCTCTTTCAATCAATCAAAATATAACACGAACTTGTAACAGATTCACTTGATTTTATAGAAGCCATGAAGAATTATAATGTCATTTTTCGTCCCATTATATAAACAAATTAATTTTAATTGCATTAATGTCATACATCTTTCATTCCATTAATGTCACGTTAAGCCAATAACATGCTACGATTTAATACACATTTCCATGTTGCAATATTTTGATTTGAATTTTTTTTATGTTTTTAACGTCTTATGTAACAGTTTTCAATATCTCACAAATTTAACGTACTTATTACTATTAATTATAAATAACAGTATATAAAACACATGTTTTATATATATCATATTGTATATTAATTTGATGTCACAAATTACATTTTCAAAATGTCATAACTTTAACATAACTCCTAAAATTTGAAGTTTAATCTTATCATCATACCATACATGTTTCGTGCTATTTAAAATCGTAAAAAATAACGATAATATTAAAAAACTTAAAAGACATATCGTCAAAGAGGAAGGAAAAAAACTGTGGTGTCTGTTTTTTTTCCATAAAAAACACACATTCATTCACTAAAATAAGAAAACAAAATTTTCAATTTCTGCCGACTCTTTTCTTTTAATTTTCTTTTTAATAAGAAATCAAAATTCAACACAACCCCCACTCCATTCACATGCAGTTTTTTCTTTCCATTAAAAAAACAACCCACAATTCATTATTTTATTCCTTCATCGACTATCTACAAATTTCAAACATTATTTTCCAATTTAAAAAAAGAAAACAAAATATTCATATAAAAATCGTTTCAGCACTAATTATTATTTATTAGGTTATTTTTTTTGCAAGTCTATATAATAAATGAGTTAGTGAGCTACCACGTATCGTTCTCTTCTAAGCTGAAATTACTATTTTTCTGTCTAACTTGAATCTGGACGCTGAAATTACTATTTTTCTGTCTAACTTGAATCTGGACGCATTTTTCAACTTTGATTTATTTAGTATACCCATAACCACTTTTCTTAAAATCTCTAATTAATTCAATTTTTTAAACTTATATGTTATATTACTACCCTTATAATTAAGTACGAAGTTACTTTAATTCCTTACTTTCTTATTTTACAATTTTATCATATAAACATAAATTGGAATTGATTGATAGAGAATAAGACACAAAACTATTTATTAAATTGCTTAATAATTTAAATTGTTTTGTGTTGCATTACATGGTAAAAACTTTTCATGTTTTTTTTGCCAATTGTCATTTTAACAAACTAAGAATCTTATTAAGACTATACAATGGAGATTCTTACAAAACATCACTTATTTTCTCTTATTTATAATATAATTTTTATTTATGTAAGTTATTATATAACAGAAAATAAAACTATTACAAGAACCTGAGTTCCAGTAAAAATATGTGACTAGATAAGAATCTACAGTCACCTTACTTTACAAACTCATTAATTTGTGCAAACTTTGTAAACCATGTTTTCTACCAATCAGAATCCATTTTCTTGTTTATTTTTGATAATTTTATTTATTTTATTTTTGTGATGCTTAATTATAGGAGTTGGTGGTTATATTTTTGGATTTTGCAATTAATCTTGTCCATTGATCCTTCTAATCAATGGTTTATATGAGTTTACAAAGTTTGCACAAATTAATGAGTTTGTAAAATAAGAGCATCTCCAATGCTAGGTTCTTACAAGCAAAAAATGCAATGGCTTGTAAGAACTACCATTGTGGAGAGTTCTTATAAGAACTCATTTGCTTCTAGGTTCTTATCTTGATTTTTGGTATGAGATGACATATTATTTTTTTTTATTTCTTCACTTTAATATTATTAATATAATACATGAGACCCACATAAAAGGGTTCTTACAAGAACTACCATTGTAGCATTCTTAATAAGTTCTTCAGTTGATGAGGTGGAGATGATGTGGCAATAAAAAAGTGCAAAAAGGAGGTTCTTATAAGAACCTCCATTGAAGATGCTCTAAGGTAACTCTAAGAATCTATATTCCACAACAAAGATTCTTGTAAAACTAAAAAAAAAAAAAAAAAAAAAAAACCTAAGAAAGAACGATCGTGTGGATGCTTTAAGAGCATCTCCAACATCTATGCCAAATAGAAAACAATTAGATTTTAGCATATTGCTCCGAAAAGCTATGTTATCCTTTATGGTATAATAAAAAAAATAGTGGAGAAAAGTTGTCAAGATCTCTAAATTTTGAAAAACCTCTAAGGCTACTGCACCCAACCCAATCAACCCACTCGACCCACTCACTTTTTTAATGCCACATCAGCTTTTTCCCAATCCTCTCTTTACCCTCCCATAACCCTCTACAACTCACACCCAACCCTCTCAACCCTCTCACACACAACACACACACAACACAAACAAATAAAGCGGCTTGGAGAAGCCGCAGCCCTCCTAACCCGCCGGTTTACCTTGTTGCGCACCCAAACCAATTCAACCCGCCGGCTATACCCGATCGAACCCACGCCACCGCTGCGCATAGCCTAAATGGTAAGAGAAATGATTATTTAATTCTCTAATCAATATGATTAGTTGAAGTTAAATATTTAAAATAGAGAAAGAATTATTATAATGCTCCAACCAATAAGAACAACTTTAATTTTGCTATAATAAACTAGCTGTTAAAGTTAGATGCAAAATTTTTTTTTAGAAATTTTAAATTTTATTTTAGAAAAAAAATTAGCATAACTAGTAAAAAAGAAATTAATTGAATAGAATTAAGGTTGAAAAGCACGCGTTGTTTTGGTTTCATTTTGGATGACTCGAGTTGAGTTAAGTCAATGGAGTAAATGGATCTAGTAAACCTAACCATGGTTAGTTTGTTTTTAACTGCGTGGCCACGGGTTTATAGTTATTATACTTTGGATTTAGGAACTGAAAACCACAAACCCCTTTCTCTTTCTCTTTCTTTCTCTTTCTTCTTCCTCAAAAACTCACCCAACAATTTGCTACCAAGTGACCAACCTCTTTCTTCCTTCCTTCATCATCTCAATCTCAATCTCAAAATCAAGGCTTCCTTCTTCAATCCATCATACAATTATCATCATCTTCTAAAACTCAATCTCATCTCTTTTTTCAATCTTATTCATCAAGGAATTCAGATGCACCAGAAGAACTCGAGATCTGAATTTAGAAGGTACGTTGGATATCTGATTCATCTCTCCATAGCTAATTAGCTACTTTTAGGGTTTAAATTTTGTAAATTGGGTTGTTTTTTGGGGGGTTTTTATTTATTATTATAGTTGAAGTTTGAATATGGGGGATGACAATTGGAACGATGAAGAGAAAGCGATTGTTGCTGCTGTTTTAGGAACTAGGGCATTCGATTACTTGATTTCAAGCTCCCTTGCTAACGAATGCTCATTGACGTCAATGGCTAACAACGATAGCTTGCAAAACAAGCTCTCAGATCTCGTAGATAACCCTAATTCGGCTAATTTCAGTTGGAATTACGCCATTTTCTGGCAGATTTCGCGGTCGAAATCGGGGGATTTGGTTCTGGTTTGGGGGGACGGTTCGTGTCGGGAGCCTAGGGAAGGAGAAGAGTTTGAGATTGCTCGGATTTTGAGTATTAGGTTAGAGGATGAGAACCAGCAGAGGATGAGGAAAAGAGTTTTACAGAAACTGCATGTTTTGTTTGGTGGTTTAGATGAGGATAACTATGCTTTTGGATTGGATAGGGTTACTGATACTGAGATGTTCTTCCTTATTTCCATGTATTTCTCCTTTCCACAAGGGAAAGGAGGCCCCGGAAAGTGTTTTTCGTCTGGGAAGCACTTGTGGTACTCGGATGCGTTGAAGTCGTCTTACGATTACTGTTTCCGGTCGAACCTTTCGAAGTCTGCTGGTATTCAGACCGTTGTCTTGGTTCCGACCGATGTCGGGGTGGTTGAGCTTGGATCGATCCGTTCCGTACCTGAAAGTATGGAGCTTTTACATTCTATCAGGTCATCCTTTTCCTCAAAACCAAAGGATGCACTGGTGGTGGGGACCAAGGAACGTGTTACCGCTCAGTTATCAAGCTCGCTGGTTGGGGAAAAGAAGATAGAAGACGCCCGTGGTGCGCATTTTTTGGATTTGGGTCTTGTTGATCACCCTGTTAAGGCATCAAAGCTTCAGAGGCCGGATATGGGTCTGAGTTTGCGGCAGCCTCAATACAGGGAAAAACTAGCAGTTCGGAAGCCTGAGGAGCAGCGGACGCCCTGGGAAGGGTACCCAGTCGGGAATCCACGGCTCCTGATTTCGAATTCGAGAAACAGGATCACGGGTTCGAATTGGGCACAATTCAGCAGCCCTCAGGAGGAATTTCAACTCAACAGTTTTAGGCCTCAAAAGCCGTCGATGGAAATGCAAATTGACTTCACAGGCGCACTGTCTCGACCTTCCGTAATTTCTCGGCCGATGAGCGGCGATTCCGAGGTCTCGGACGTGGAAGCTTCCGGCAGGGACGAGAGAGCTGCGGTAACCGCGGTATCAGACGATAAACGGCCTCGCAAAAGGGGGCGAAAGCCGGCCAACGGAAGAGAAGAGCCACTGAACCATGTGGAAGCAGAAAGGCAGAGGAGGGAGAAGCTGAACCAGCGGTTCTACGCTTTACGAGCCGTGGTGCCCAACATTTCAAAGATGGACAAGGCTTCGTTGTTGGGAGATGCGATCACTTACATAACCGACCTTCAAAAGAAGCTGAAAGAGATGGAATCGGAGAGAAGCGGTTCCATGGGAACACCCAACAGCAGCAGTGAGTCGAGTTTAGAGAAGATAGAGATCGAATCGGTTGAAGATGAAGTAACAGTAAGGGTAAGCTGTCCTTTAGAAAGACATCCAGTGTGTAAGGTGATCCAAGCATTGAAAGAAGGTGAGATGAGGGTGATAGACTCAAAGATGGCTGCAGGAACTGATAAGGTGTTCCACATATTTGTGATAAAGTCTCAAGGAGCTGAACAACAAGTGACCAAGGAGAAGTTGATGGCTGTTTTTTCAAAGGAATCAAGCTCCTCCTCTTTGCATCCATTGGCATAGAAATATGTAAGGGAGGTATAAATAGAAAGTTTTGTACGAGTTTAGTGGGTTCTTTCATTTACTTATATATAGTATTATTATTTATTTAAGCTACAATGTAGGATATGATTCTGTTGGTTACTTTTCTTTTTTGGTATACATATATGTGAAGCTTTAAATTTAGAGCAGCAAAGTTGTTTGTTTGAATATGAAATTGAGGTTGAGGGATGATTGAAGGTAGTTTTGTTTGTATAGTATTTGCATTTGGTTCATATAAATTGGTTAGTGATTGATGGGAAGAACATAATTAAGGTTGATTTCATATATACTAGTTAATATCCCGTGTAATACACGGACAATTTATAACATATTGTTTTAATTTTTAATTAAAATAGACATCTACATTATAAAGTTCACAAATATTTCACCTTCAATTAACAATATAAATATGACTTAGTTAATAAAAGAAACATTAATGATTTAGTTTAATCATAGCCATCTATGAAAACTTTTGTTCTAATCCTTTATTCAAAACTTTCTTTGAAATTGAATAAGTAGAGAATAGTTATTTACTAAAAATAATCCTTATTAATCAACGATTTAAATGGAAAAAAAAAAATTACTCTTGCTTTATTAATAAATATTTTAGTCATCTAATAGTTGTTAAAATATATGAAATTTATAATTTATAATTTTTTGTCAAAAGATTCGGATTTCCTGAATGGTATTAAAACTGGAGGGATTCAGAAATAGAATACGTTTTGATGGATTTATTTGTAGGGTTTTAAAAAAATCATTATTATAAATAATCTATAAAAATAGTTTGATTATAAAGATGAAATCTTTAAATTAAAGAATATCACCAGAAGGGTTTTAAATAAAATTAATTTTAATTATTTATAAATAATGTATAAAAATAGTTAGATTAAAAAATATGGAAACTTTAAATTTCAATAATATCAACAATAGAATTGCAATAAAATCTAAACACGTTAACTTATATATCTATTTTTAATATTTAATATTATAAATAATTAAAAAAACTATTTAATATTAGACTCATTTTGAAGGTATCGTCGAGACGATTATAATGATGTAATTTGTAGCAAAGAAAAACAAAAACTTAATACTTTTTAATTCATATATATTATTTACGTTAAAATGATAAGTATATAAAATGAAAAATGAAAAACTAAAGGATAAAAAGTAATTTAATCAAATAATTTTAAGGATACAAAATGTAAATTTAGGTAGGTGAATTTTGAAAAATATTTTTTCCATATCTGTTAGTTATGTATTTATAGTATTAATAGGGCATTAAAAAAATAGAAATAAATTATGACATCATCATTTGATAGATTTTGTTTAATTGACCAATAAAATCACTCAATTTCATTTTAATGACATCAGCACAAACCTTCTTTTAATATATATATAGATAATATATATGATGAGTGTTTGAGTGAGTATAGGTGTTGAATTAGATTTATATCAAGTAGTGTTGGTGAAGATGGTATTTGATTTGTAAGAGAAGATGCAAAAACATAAAATAGTGATTCCTTTTTAGCTTTGGATTCCCAATGTTGGCCCTTCTAACTTGTGAATTGTGATTGCAATAACAAGAAGAATGTGAAATGGGGGGATTTGTGAAACAAGACACAATCTCACATGTGGAGATAACAACAATATGTGTGAATTAGATTTGAGATTATTTTAAGGTGGTGGATATAATCATCTTTTTGTAAAAAAATACAAATTTTTCTTCCTAACTTAAAAGAAAATCAACTAAAACAACAAAATTTGGAGCCAAACAAATTATATAATTTTATCATCTTTGATTTGACGTTCATTTTAATATATTTTCCATCTGTTTTTTATTTTGTTCGGTTCTTTATTTTTGATTCTTATCCTATATAGGGTTGGTTCAGTAAAATATTACAAAAATAATAAAAACCGGATGAACATTATAGTAACCTTTCATGTGGATGATATGTGCATATAAGTATTATACCTAAAAAAACTTTATTTACTTATATGTATAAAACTATAAATACATATTATCCATATTATGAAAAGCTATCACCGTGTTCTTCAATTACCATATTTTCAAAGCTTCCCTTAAACATGTTTTATTCAATTAAATTGTGGTATGAAAGCAATGGATATGTATAATTTAGTTAATATGTTTAATTCAATTAAATTGTGGTATGAAAGCGATGGATATTGTTTAATTTAGTTAAATTGCGGTATGAAAGAAAGCATACCTGAATTACGAGGGATGTACGAAAACAAATTGTACTCTCTCTCCTCCATATAATAAACGTGTGGCTTTGAAATTCAAACAAAATCAATCTCAAAGCCAAGTCAAATTTCAAAATGATTTTCTAATTTTCTTATCTGTACGTACTACTTATAAGCGTATAGAGAGAATAGGATTGAAATGATTCATATTATTATTGACAATCTTTATAGGTATTTATACACCTCTATACAATAAATGACAAGAGTAATTCTAGGAAGCTAATTACAATCAATCACAAGAGAATTACAATCAATCACAATTGATTGAGAATAATTGAATAGAATTCCTTATCAAGAGGTGAGTCCATTATTAGCCTTGATACGCCCCCGCAAGATGGAGGCTCCGTTGGAGACTCCAATCTTGGAACGAAATAGAAGAAAGGGTTGTCGAGACAAAGGCTTTGTAAGGACATCAGCCAATTGATCTTTCGAATTGATATGAAGGACTTTCAATGAAGCATTCGTGACTTGTTCACGGACAAAATGATAATCTAAGGCGACATGCTTCATGCGAGAGTGATAAACCGGGTTGGCACATAAGTAGGTGGCACCTGTATTGTCACAGTAGAGGGTTGGAGTCGTGGAGATAGGAACTCCAAGTTCTTGCAGAAGGTGTTTAACCCATAGATCCTCAGCTGCTGCATTTGCTAAAGCTTTGTACTCAGCCTCCGTAGATGATCTTGAGACAGATTTTTGACGGTTTGACCTCCATGAGATGATATTATAACCAAGGTATAGCAAATAAGCAGTCGTGGAGCGACCCCCATCAGATATTCCACCCCAGTCTGAATCCGAGAAGGCAGTGAGATGTAAGGGTGAGTTTCGTTTCAAAAATAACCCAAAGTGGATTGTGCCTTTAAGATAACGAAGTACCCGTTTTAAGGCCTGCCAATGTTTTTGGGATGGAGCATGCATAAACTGAGACAATCGGTTGACCGCAAAGGAGATATCGGGCCGTGTGAATGCTAGATACTGTAAGGAGCCCACAATCTTCCGGTACGGAGTTGGATCAACAGATTGAGTGCCATCATTGGAGTGAAGCACATCGGTTGAACTTAAGGGAGTGACAACTTCCTTCGCACCAGCCATGTTAAATTGAGCAAGCATGTCATGGATATGACGATGTTGCGTAAGAAACAAGCCGGTGTTTGTCGGAATTACCTCAATGCCCAAAAAATAATGTAAGGACCCGAGGTCTTTAACCGAAAACCGACGTGCAAGTGTATCAACAAAACGATCCAGAAAGGAATTGTTGTTACCTGTGATCACAATATCATCTACGTAGACCATAAAATAGCACATAATATCACCGCATGAGTAGATAAATAAGGATGCATCAGCAAGCGACTTTTTGAACCCAGATTGTAATAGAAAGGTGGTGAGTTCGATGTACCAGGCACGTGGGGCTTGTTTAAGCCCATAGAGGGATTTTCGCAGTTTGCAAATATGATTGGGATATTGGGGGTGAGTGTAGCCCGGTGGTTGCACCATGTAAACTTCTTCACATAACGTCCCTTGGAGAAAGGCGTTGTTGACATCTAGTTGACGCAAGGGCCAACCTTTGGACAAGGCAATTGAAAGAATGGTGCGAATTGTTACCGGTTTAGTTACCGGGCTAAAAGTTTCAAAATAATCCCGACCATATTGTTGTAGGAACCCCTTGGCGACGAGACGAGCTTTGTACTTGGCAACAGAACCGTCCGGATTACGTTTAACACGGAAAACCCACTTGTTACCAATGGGAGTTTGAGATGTTTTGGGAACAAGTTCCCATGTGTGATTTTGAAGCAAGGCGTTGAATTCGGAGTCCATGGCTTCCCGCCATTTTGGGTCTTTTAGAGCTTGGTTGTGAGTGGTGGGTTCAAAAATAGAAGGAATTGGATGAAGGGTTGAGGTATTAACAAACGACGGGTTAAAATATCGTTGGTTGGGTTTGCGAGTACGAGGTGGTGGACATGGTGAGGGCTCAGGAGGAGAGTTGAGAGATTGGGTAGAAGGAGTTGGAGATTGAGAGGTATGATCAAGATTGGTATTAGAAATAGGTAAGGGTGTAGGAGGTATGTCGCTATCGGTAGAAGGGACATAATTTTGCGAGTTGTTGGATGTGGAAGGTGACTCGGTTTGGTCCGGAGTAGGTTCAGCTGTAGCAACATGGATGGTGTCAGGTTGTGAAGTCGGCTGAGTATTTTGAGTGGCGGTTAGAGTAGGTGGTTGGGTCAGATGAGGAGTTTGGTTAGATGGTGGATTGGAAGGTGGTGATAGAATAGGTTTGTCAGCTAGAAAGGTGGTTGGGGTAGGTAACGGAGTAAATGGTAAAGTGGTGGATTTGTAAGGGAAAACATGCTCCACGAATTGAACGTGACGAGAGTGAAAGAGACGACGACTCTTAGGATCGTAGCATTTGTAAGCAGATTTGGACAAGGAATAGCCAAGAAAAGTGCACGGTGTAGATTTGGGTTGGAGTTTTGAGGTGGAATAAGGCTTTAACCATGGATAACAAAGACACCCGAAGGATTTTAAGGTGGAGTAGTTTGGTGGTTGTCCATGAATTACCTCAAATGGAGATTTTGAGTCAAGAATGGTGGTGGGGAGCCTGTTGATTAGGTGTACAGCAGTCTGAAAGGCATGTGACCAAAAATGAAGCGGGAGACCGGAAAAGTGAAGTAGAGCAAGGCCGGTTTCAACCACATGACGATGACGCCGTTCGGCGATGCCATTTTGTTCCGGCGTGTGGGGGGGAGTAGTAAAGTGGGATATTCCGACCGATTTGAGGTAGGAGGCAAGACCTTGGTATTCACCTCCGTTGTCGGTGAATAATGAAATTAAAGGTGTTTGGAAATATTTTTCCACTAACATTTTGAATTGGGGAAAAAGGTGAGACACATCCGATTTTCGTTTCATGGGGTACAACCAAATGTATTTGGAATAAAAGTCGACAAATATAACATAGTAACCAAAACCATCAATTGATTTTTGTATTGGACCCCAAACATCTGAATATATCAATTGTAAGGGTTTATGTGCGACAAACGAGTTCTGGCCAAAAGGTAATTTGTGACTTTTATTCACTAGACAAGAATCACAATGAACATTACGGATAGTTTTGGGATTAATACCAAAATGCTTAAACAAGGAACGAAAAACACGAATGGATGGATGTCCCAGTTTGTGATGCAGATGAGAGAAGGAGACTTTTGTTGTGGAATTGAGTTGTCGAAGTGGCCCAAGGGTGTTGTAGTAGACATCATGGATGTTCTCCCCCCGAAGAAGTGGCCCCCACGTGCGAAGGTCCTTAACCAAAAAATGATAAGGAAAGAATTCAACGGAAACACGATTAGTCTTACATAATTTAGCAACGGAAATAAGTTTGTGTTTAAGTTGGGGAACACACAAAACATTAGACAAGAGTAAGGATCGTGAGGTGGTGCAAAGTTGAGTGTTTCCTGTGTGAGTAATGGGAAGACGGTTACCATTGCCAAGTGAAATTTCATCAGGTCCACCATAGTCGGATAGTGGGTGCAATGAGGAACGATCAGTGGTAATGTGGTCGGAGGCACCCGTATCAAACATCCACGATTGGGATGTCGGATTCGACCGAGGGGTTGTATTGTTCACAACCGGAGAAATTGTAACATGATTTTCTTTAAGAAATCGTGCTAGCTTGCGACAGTCCCTGGTGTCGTGCCCGGGAATATTGCAATACTTGCAGAAAGTAGATGCACGAGATGATCGATCACCCTCTGAATTTGAAGGTTGCCAGGTTGAGCGATTGTTTTTGTTGTTTGGGATCCGATGATTTCGGTTTGAATAGTTGGAGTTCGCTCCATAGAACCGATTAGAATTTCGAGGATGTTGACGCTGAGTGAAATTTGCAGTCAAAACCTCAGTTGTTGGAGGATCCCGTTCTTGTAGAGCTCTTTCAAAATCGACAAGTTTGTCAAATAGTTCGGAGTAAGACAGAGGAGTCTCCCGAACCTTAATGGCTGCACTGATAGGAGTGTAGTCATCACCAAGTTGGGCTAGAATGTGAACCATTAGGTCCTCATCACTAACCGGGCTTTGAGCAAGGGCTAGTTCATCGGCTATGGTTCTCATCTCATTTAGGAAATCAGCAACAGGCCGAGTCCCTTTGGGATTTTTGGTGAGTTTTGATTTTAGGGATATTATACGAGACCGAGAGGTGTTAGCATAACTTACATTGAGTCGATTCCAGGCTTCACGAGCGGTTTCAGCAGAGGAAAGTAGCGGTTGGATGGCATCTGAACAACTACCGAGGAGTGCGCTTATAATGATTTGATCCTGACGATGCCATATAGTGTAATCAGGATTTGGTTTGGACTCAGCAAGAAGCTTGGATGGTGGTTTGGTCGTTCCTGTGATGAACGAATCGAGGTCCAAACCGATTAGGGTAGACAATACTTGTTTTCGCCATACTGGGAAATTCGAAGCTGTTAGCTTGACTGGGAAGTGAGTGTTGGTTGTTATTTGAACAACAGATGATTGAGGCGCCATGGAGATGAATTGAGAACGGTGAAGGAGAGTTAATTTGTGATGATGGGTGGTAGGATCGATGGCTCAGAGGAGCAACTTTTTGGGCTCTGATACCATATAAGCGTATAGAGAGAATAGGATTGAAATGATTCATATTATTATTGACAATCTTTATAGGTATTTATACAACTCTATACAATAAATGACAAGAGTAATTCTAGGAAGCTAATTACAATCAATCACAAGAGAATTACAATCAATCACAAGAGAATTACAATCAATCACAATTGATTGAGAATAATTGAATAGAATTCCTTATCAAGAGGTGAGTCCATTATTAGCCTTGATACTACTGTCCTGCTATAGATTATTTTTTTTTTAAACAACAGACATTTATTAAGAAACCAAACCAAGTACAAAGCATCAAAACCACCAAGAACAAAGTTACCAGACCAAAACAAAAGGTACACATACCACATCAACTCGAAGGAAAAACAGAGGAACCGAGACCACAACAACACGAAGGAAAGGCTGCCAAAGAAAAGAAAGACACGAACCCGACTCCTCATGAGGCAAAGCAGTGAAGGAAGTCAGGTGCAGCAACCACCGAGCCAACTAGCGCCGAGGCCGGTTCAGATCGTGAACGAGATATGCACCACCGAAACAGGCCGCCATTGCCAGTAACACAGTATTTACAACAGGTTGCCACTCCGACGATTTTCGGGTGGAGTTATGTACCAGTCGGATTGTCGAGCCACTCGGTCCATTGCGATCGCACCTGATCTATTGGAGATCCAATCGAACAGTACTCTCTGCCATACATAGAATTTGTCCGCTAAGTTACATTTGATTCCTTTAAAAAGCAATTCGTTTCGTTACGTCCATATGAGATACATAGTTGCCCACTTAGCGGCCGACCAAACTGTGATTTCTTTACTATTTGCGTCTCCATTAGTATTATCTTGAAGGATATCCGCTACCATTCCGACATCTTCCAAGTTAACCTTCCACCACATCCCCAATTGCTTCCACACCTCTTTAACTTCCGGGCAGTCCTACTAGAATTATTTTCATATTGAATTTTAACCAAAAATATTATTTCTGCTTACAGTTTAGCAGCCTTTTTTTTGTTGCTAAGCCCCATGCATAGAACGGCTCCGGAGGGCTCGATGCCGGCGGGCTGGGACGAAGGCGGTGTGGCCAAACCGCTCTATCCGTTGTGTGTTGTGTGCGGTGTGTTTAAAATTAAATAAAAAAAGTGAAGAGGGTTGTGGGTAAAGCTGATGTGGCGCTGATATGATGCAGAAGGCTTAGAGGCTTGGATAGTGATGGCCTAACTACCATATTTAATAACATATAACAGACTTATGCTAATAAAAATAAGTATAATGGTTTTATACAAATACTTAAGTTCAAACCCTTTATTTGGTCAATATGGTTTTAGATATTCTAAAAACAATATCGGTCAAAGATTCTAAAAACTTAATTTTGTCGTTAAACTTTTATATACAGAATGAAAATCGTTCCCTTTTGACAAGTAACTTGTCAACCAGACTGCATACTTCACCTTGAAATTCAAACTAATCAATTTCCACTTTCACCACTAACAAATGAGGTCTTGAACATGTACAAGTTCAAACAAAAAATGGTAAAAACACAATAATAGATATCATCATGAGAATAGATGATCCAAAGGATGTAAATATAATATGATTGCAACCAACTTTTTGTTACAACAAACCCCTCAGAGCTTTGCATATTTTTAATCGAAAATCAAGAAACAAAAATTATACAAGAACCTAACATTCTATTGTCTTTAATATTCGTATTGTTAAACATTTTTATGGAGATACAATACATTTTTATGGAGATTTATGGTGTTTCAAGTATATTACAATTTAGAGAGGATATACTAAAAAAATAAAAGTGTAATAGATTTGAATGTCCTTTTAGGCCCAGGAGTAGGAAATGCAGATATCATAATTTAGACAATTAATCAAAAGGGTATGTAAGCAGAGTAAAAAACATCCCCTCTTTGATGCTCCCACTCGGTCGAATTTTGCTACATGAACTTTTGTTGTATATTCTTTTAAAATCAAGCGGAGTCTATCCGCAAAACATTCTTTTAGACAAGTTTTATCTAGTAGCCAAAAACGAACAAACTAGGGAAAGGAATATTTTAACGAAGCAATGGACATATGTAGTTACATGGTTCGGTCAAGTGACCAACATTCATGGTGCAAGGAGTAGCCAAGTTTCACTAATATGTGTAAAACTATGTGGAACCCGATTTACTTACCCGAAAGAGTTCTTAAGACATATTAGAAGTTCCAATATATTTAGAGTTGAAAACATCCAAGTATAGTTGACGTGAGATTTTGAGACGCCTCTTCCAACAAAGACTAGATAGAGACGCTATCTCCGAGTGTCAAAATGGGGCTAGACATGTGAAGGGCCTAGACAAGTATATACTTCCCTAGAATATTGAATCCCTAGAGATAGATCTTGACTCTAATATGATATAATAATATATGGAACCCTAGACGTACGTACCCTCCAAAAGACTTGAGGATAAGAGAGAAGTTCCAACACATAGAGGTGAAATGATCAAAGGCTAGTAGATAGACCACAACATTATACAAAGAAATGTTTTAGTGCACAAGGCGATAAATGGCTACAAGGTAAGGGTACATGAACAACACATAATGTATTATCAATTGTCTATAATATTCCTATCAAATTGAGGAGAAAGAAAAGAATTGTTAGGGTTGATGAAGTATTCATCCTGTCTCCTTTTATAAGTTGAATTATGTGTGGGTGTTAACGTATTGAAGAGGGTAAAACCATAAAGGACTATTGGTTGTTAAACTTGTGGGGTCATTGTTTTTCTTTCAACATACTAATGTCACATGTATACATTCAACAAACGTTCAAAAAAATTAGTTAGTTATTCCACCTGCCATCCTATGTGTACCAGAAAGACTTCAGAGCTAGGATTGCAAGGTGTTCTAAGGGAAGAGTTGTGAAGTACACTATAGATCGGAAATGATAGAGCTATCCACATGTAGGAGTACAACACAGGGAGCAAATGAGGCTAGACCAAGGATCCTGTGGAAGAAGCTGAAGGGAGCGACAACAAAGATATAGGAAGGAGAAAATGAATAGGGTGAAGGAATTGTACAAGGTAAATTTTTTATTATAAAAATGTGCTTTAAGGAGAAAATGAATAGGGTGAAGGAATTGTACAAGGTGAATTTTTAATGAAAAAAATTGCTTTAAGGAGGAAACGAATAGGGTGAAGGAGTTGGAAAGGAGAGGCAATTAAAGTGGTAGCATTGGCAAAAATGCATATATGGATATGTATAAGATGTTGGATGCCAGAATGAAATATGCAAGTTAATAAAAGCTAGGGAACATAGGCTTATCATAGGGTTTAGCAAGTATGACAATTATCAAGCTCAAATAAGGACTAGAACATTAATGAGAGACAAGATAAGTAGTATTGTACATTATATAACAAGGTAATAATGAGAGGGGGTAAGGGACCACATTAGTCATGAAATCATTGTTTTTTGTAGCATCATAATCAAGAGTGCCAAATGAAGTATGGTGGATATTATTTGTTGTGGAGATTGTATTGTTAGCAAAGAGGTGAATGATAAATTAGAAGAAAAGGACATGATCGTAATATGTTGTTGCTATATAATATGTAATAAAATAGTCACAATAATCTTCCTTTTGTAAAATAATGCTCTAAAACGATAATATTGATTAATTTTTGTATTAAGGCCATTAATTGGTATTGGGTCAAATTCAAAAAGGTTTAATTGGGTTTGTTGGTTTATCTCACGATCCAACATCATCTGGCCCAAAAGAAAAAAAAATAGAGTAAATTACGGATTTGGTCTTTAAGGTATGACGAAAATTACGGATTTGGTCCTTTAACTTCAAAAATTACACAGATGGTCCTTCAGGTATGTAAATTGTTATGGATTTGGTCTCTATGACTAATGGCCGTCTATTTTCTCAGTTAATTGTGAGGGTAAAGTAGTCTTTTTAGTTTTTTATATTTATTTATCATTTTTTTAAACATGAAAGACCAAAATTGTAAACACAAACTCATCCTCTAATAACCAAAAAACCCAATTTATGCATCCTGCTACCACCACCACCACCATCATCTTCAAAAGAAACCAAACCCAAACCCAGATTCCGGCAACTCCCCTCACCATCCAGCCGACGACTCCCCTCTCCTCAACTTTAGCTCAAAAATTTCCGGCCAACGACTCCCCCTCCCCCCTCCTCTATAGAAACCCGACCTTCCTCTCTTTGATTGATTCCGGCGGCATCCCATCCCCTCCGGCCTCTGATTCCGGCGAAACCTATCTCTCTCTCTCATTAGCTCTCCTCTGCTTCTGTCAATTTTGGGGTTTTTTTTGCCTAAAATCGCAGCCATCATCGGTGTTGGGTTTCTTCACCGGCGTCGGCACCTTCTTCCCTTTGTCGAAACCCAGATCTACTTCTCATGTCCCCATCGCAACTCAGATTCGCTTCATTTGTCGAAATCAAGAGACACAAAGAGTGAGGAGATGAAGAAACACAGATCACTGGATGGTCAGGGCATCTCGCCGGAAGTTGCAGGTGCTATCGCCGGAGAAGAAACCCACCACCGATGGAGGATGGTGGTGGCTGCGATTTTGGGGAAATTCGAGACGGAAATCAGAGGAGAGGAGAGCAAGAGAGAGAAAGAGAGATGGCTTCGAAAGGGAGCGAACTCGCCGGAGGGTCGGAGCTCGCCGGCGACCGAGTGGCTTGATTTCTGAAGATCTGGTTTGGTTTGTGGGTATATGAAATTATGAATATGAGTTTCATTTTTCAGTCGTCGTCCTTGTGGGTATATGAAATTATGAATATGAGTTTCATTTTTGGAATGGATTTAGGATTTGGGATTGGTTTGAATTTTTTTAATTGTTCTTGGTGTTTTTGGAATGGATTTAGAATCTGATTAAATGTTTGATTTGATTTGATTTGATTTGATTTTGATATAGGGCTTCTATTTTAGTTAGATTGAATTTTTGATTTAGGTTTCCATTTTATCATTGAATGCTTGATTTAGAGCTTGGAGAGGATGAAGATTCAAGAGGAAGATGAAGATTTAAGAAAAAAAAAAGAAAATTAATTAAAAATGGTAGAAAATGTAAAAGGACAAAAATGCCCTTTATTTAACGGAGATATTTGACGGATGTTTGCCGGAAGGACCAAATCCGTAACAGAATGCATACCTGAAGGACCATCTATGTAATTTTTGAAGTTAAAGGACCAAATCCATAATTTTCGTCATACCTTAAGCACCAAATCCGTAATTTACTCAAAAAAATAATAGTAAGAAAATAAACCAACAAACCCAATTAATTAAAGAACCACCATATTGGATGTGCACTGCACATTAGTATTTGTCTCTCTATATATGGTGCAATTTCAGCAAGACTACAAGTCATAAATGGAAAACAAGAATCTATGCTCTAATGCTCCATCATTCCAATTCCAAAGGAGGGAGAGGTTACACATTACACAAACACAAGATGATTAAAGTATCCGGATAAAACTGAAGGACGAATTCTACGTCAGCTATGTACTATGGGTTTTAGTATTGAAGTAGGCACGAAAACTAGGATGTTGAGTTGTTCGTTGAAAGAGGAAAGATGCATGTTTGTTGAAAACAATTGATGCTAACCACAAGGCTGTACCTGCAAAATAGGAGGTCCTGAAGATGCATGACTAGGTTGGTACATTATGAGTATCAACTTGTAAATTATTGTGCACAGGCGGACCTAGTTAATTGCCAATGCTGGCACGTGCCACCATTTTGTTCTCCCACCGTAGGGTAAAAAAAAATTAGATTCATGAAAGGTGCAACCATACCTCACAATCAACCAAAAACCCAAAACATAACTCTTAAAATCAACAAAAATAAACCCTTGGAATCAACAAAAAAAGCCAAAAAGTCCCTTGAAATCAACCAAAAAAACCCTTTAAAATTCCCTCAAAACAGTGGAATTAGGCTAAAAACACAACAAGCGATATTGAAAAAATTTAGGTTCATGAAAGGTGACATCATATGAAAAGGTTCATAGGTCGGGTGGAGGGCAACCAAGAGCTGGCCTAATGACCTACTTACATGTCCTATGGTTTGGCCTTTCGTAGTTTTACAGTGTTTAGTTTGGCGTTGTTTTAACCTTTTCTTGTCTTCTTCTTATTGTCAATTGTATTTACTTGTTCTACTTTTACAAAACGCTTCTTACTTTGCCAAAAATGTCTCAACTGCTTCATTAACTTTTATAGATCATCAAATCTTTCTCTTTGTTGACAAAGCTGTCTGGGATGCTCAAGCCAGCAGTTTTCACTGAATTCCATCTCTCACACCTTATTTCCATGTGGGATATATTGGGTAAGTTTAATATGATTTGGTTTACATTTGATCTTTAGTCAAATGAATTTCAGTTTGATTGTCTCAATAAATAGTAGTAACCAAATAAAGAAAGCTTCTTTGCTAGCCTAAGTGACTGCCCATGTATCATGTTTCAGTAGCAGATAATGCCACTACATGTTATAAAGTAGCTTTCCAGCTAATCTTGCCACCTCCATTACATAAAACATATCAAGGTGTGCTTTTCAAAGATAAGCAGCCCACAAAAGCAACTAGTATCTAAAGTTTTGTTGGTTCTACCAAATCCCAAACCAAACTTCCCTTGTAAGTATATGGAAATGCACTTTACTTTGCCAGGCTGAATGGATTTAAAATAGTGTAGCTGTTTGTTAAAATGCCATGGTGTGAAGAAGGCTGTTTAACACTCCAAAATCCTGCTAACCTCCTCAACAAGGTAGGATGAAGTTTGTATATCTTTTGTCAACAACTAAAGCATCATCTTTTTGGGTTTTACAATTGGGTAAGTTGGTAATGTGGACCTGGTATATTCTAACTTTAGAGGGTCCACAACATATAGGTCTACAGAAATTGCACTATTGGTTTTAGGTATAAATATCTATTTATGTTTTAAGACAGAACCATGTGTTTTTTTTCTAGTGAGTGCACCTTTAAAGATAGATTAAATGTCAGTAAAGTTTCTCGATATATATATAGTTTAAATCCACCATTTCAATTTTCAAGTTATAAAGTAAAAAAAAAATTGATTTCACCTAAGAAATTTCTTTTTCCCCCTTTTACCAGGGCCCATCTCCCCTAATTCTACACTAGATCTGCTCTTGAGAGTAACTCATGTTTTTTTTAAGGGTGGCCAAAGCCCGATTAATCCCCGGCAATTTTGAGGGGTTAACATGGCCCCACTTAAATGTCCCCAGGCATGCGCACGGGAAAGCTCGAACTCGGTTAGGGTGCTATGAACCCCCAAGCAATAACCAATCCGTCACAGCACTGGAAGACGAGAGTAACTCGTGTTGATGTGAATCGGGATTCATTGATGAATCCTCCAACAAAAGCTCGAAACATTTAACGTGGTTTTTATCGATTAATTTTGTAGTGTGTAACAAAAAGATCAAAAGACTTGTTTGGAAATGGAAAACCATAACTGCTTGGTAAAATGTACTGCTTTTTGTTTGCTTGTTTATGGTACATGGCACATGCATGATTGTATAATTTGGATTCAATGGTAAAATTTAACAAAACAAACTTGGATGAGTAGTTGTAAGAAGAAAGTCAAGTATTAGTTGTTTTGTTTGTGATGATAATTAGGCTTAAGCATGAGGAATTGGTGGGGGGTGGGGCTGGGTTTCCTTTTACCAATTATTAATGTTTGCTTTTCCAGCCTTCTTTTTGTTTTTATCTTTTGTGAGAAAATGGAAATGAAAATTAAAAAGCAAGCAAATCTGTGAGATATATGATGGATAGTGGTGTTGTTTAGTGATGATCACATTCACCCAACCCTTTTGCTTGCTTTTATTTTATGCTATATACCACTTTTACCCAAATCAATCTCTTCAATTTACTATCCTTTTTTGCTTTCATCATCTTTCACTATAATCTTGTAGAAGTTGTAACACACAAGACTCATGTGGACATATTTAATTTTATAGGTCATGTTTTTATATGATGTGTGATTGTAGTAGTACTAGTTTGTTTTCTTTTATTTCAAGTATTGCTTTGAACAAGGAGAAGATGTCAATTTAAATGTGTGGTGAGAGTACAATCTAGGAAGCACACTGTCCAATACAAAACTATATATATATTATATATATATATAGAGAGAGAGAGGGGGTTGGTAGTAAATATTGTGGTTGTACTAGAGAAGAGAAAGAGATGAGGTAAGTGTGCAATAGTAGGTTGTACGGTGGGTAATTGGGGAATGGGCCGGTGAGGGGGAGGTGAAAAATGAGGTCCAATTAAATTTTCCAACACATGAACTACATGAACTTGTTCCATTGATTCGGCTAATAATTAGGTAAAAGTAACCCCCATTCTATTCAATTTCAAACCATCATATAAATAAACCATCCTTTCCTAATTTCCTTACTTTATATGTATAAAGCAAAGTTCAAATGTGAACATATCTTTCATTGTGAATGTGAGAACCATTAAAATTACATTACGTGGCAATATTTACTCTAAATATCATGCATTATTCAGAATGAATAAATGCACCTAAGCTTTATGTTTGGCAAAACTAGCTTATGAATATGTAAAAGGATCAAAAAATGTATCTTTGAATTCAATAATTAATATTAATAAGAGTATAATTGGAAAAAGCTATTCAAACTAGTGTTTCAAAAGGTTCGCTTATAGTACATGTTTGGAGGGTGCCAACTTATTTTAATGAAACACAGCCTTAGAGAGGGGGAGAGAAAGAGTAAATTACAGATTTAGTCCTTGTAGTATGTTGATTTTTTCTAAAAATCATCCATATGCTTCTTTTACTATGAATTTGGTTCTTGAGGTATACACTTTTTGTTGGATTTGGTTCATAGACCAGACAGTCGTCCGACAAATTTGTTAAATCCAAGGATAAAATAATCTTTTTGCCATTTTCATTAGTTTTAACATTTTTTTAGTTTGATGTTTTTAAATCAAGGGCTAAAATGAATAAATTAGGACTTGGAGTGCCATAAACAAACTTTAGTTAGGCATTATATTAGGTCTATAGAGAGAGAGAGAGAGATAAAGTTATAACCCTTTACAATTCGTAGCTAACGAAAAACCGATGAAGCCCTATAAAATCTTATAAAATTCTATGAAACGCTTCTATAACCATTGACTTTTCATATATTTCATATTAAATATGGGAACGTTTCATGAATTTCATAGGTTTGTAATGGTTTCATATTAGCTATGGATTGTAAAGGATTATGACTCTGTATATATATGATAGCCAACTACCACCACCACCACCCTCCGCCTTCCCTTATTCCCCACCGCCACTTTGTTGTCTTCCAATCATCACCCCACACACACCCACACTAAGGGGTTGTTTTTTTTTAAATACCTCTTAAAACCTCTTAAGTAATAAAATTAAGAGATTTGTAGATTTAAGATTGTTTATTTTTAAGAAAAAGTCTGAAAACCTGTTACTGTCCTCTAAAAATTTAAGAATGTGCACTATCCACCTCTTATTTTTTAAATGTGAACACTTAAGTTCAGTTCCCATGCCTCACCCCCACCACTTCAAATAGTCTTCCACGACAACCCATCCTCCTTTGTCTTTATCACCTATAACCTTTGATCCTTTAGCGCACCTCCATCGTCTCTATCCCAATTAAAGGAGATTAGAAATATATATAAATTAATGTTAAAAATGTACTCAAAGTTAATGGATTTGGAGGATGGCCATTTGGTCTAGGAACGAAATCTAACTGAAAGTGTATACCACAAAAACCAAATCTATAACAAATGAAGTTTAGGGATGACTTTCATAAAAACCAACATAACACATGGATCAAATCTGTAATTTACTCTATTATATATCATCTTGGTCGACATATTATTGGGTGTTGCTTTTAAAAATCTATCCCACACCACAATATGTACTATTATTAACACCAAATAAATCATGAGTTGGAGAAAAATACCATCATTTTAATTTCTTCTATCACTATTTATTCATGCTACACATTAAACTTAATTGATATGATGGTACATATTTATTAAAGAAACATAAAGTGAGTTAAAAATATGGTTGGTATCCCTCAACTTAATGTAAAATTGGATTTGAAATCAACCAAAAGTTATGATGCACCCACACCCACCTGTCTCTTAATTAATTAACTATCCTTGGTATTTGTTTGACTTTTATCCAACAATATAGAAATACGTGTCTCTATGCTTAGATTTAAGAAAATAAAAAGTGTGATTATACAAAGTAACTCATCGTTTTGTTAGATTCATAGACATTACTACTTTAAAGCAGCATAGCATTATCGAAATCGTACAAGATTTAGTATAAATTATACTAAAGGTTTATATTTATTCAAACTTGAAAATATCTCAATTTGCATTATTAGATTTGGCATCATGTGATGCAAAATGTTTTTTGTGAGATTTGTAAAATGAAGATTTTATATTTAAACTTCTATAGCAAAACACTAATTTTCATATGTTTTTACTGTGAAAATTTAAATTTTCTTTTACTTTGGGTTTATCGATCTTATGAAAACAGTTTGGTTTAACATGATATCTACTCTAATAATACAAATGCAATGAGATTTTTTTTAACTTTGAATGAATATAAGGGGTTGTTTACTTGGTGTTGACCCATGTAACATTGTTGATCGAGATCTGACCGAAATTTGACCGGGTCTGATATTTGACCGAGATCTGACCAGGGATCTGATTGAGATCTGATTGAGCCAGAACCAAAATGTTGCTTACTCGAGTCAGATCTGTTTATTCAATGTTTGCCTCTTCTTTTCCCCTTTCATTCTTTTAACATCTAACTACAAACACAAGGTTAAAATAGTCTTTTTGTTTGTTGGTAAACATATACTAAAAACATGTGGTAAACACTCTTACTCAAACAACAACATTTACCAAAACAACACTTACCTAAGACATCATTTATCCAAGTCATCGCTCTTACCAAAATCAGCACTTACCTACTTAGAGCAAGTAAACGGCCCTTAAACATTTGGTATCATTTATACTAATTCTGGTAATGTTGTATGCTCATTTACAATCCTAATGTCGTCCGTCAATTTTACGAAACAGTTTAATTTCACGTAAACGGACATGCATTATTTTACGAAATCAGTTTAATTTCACATGAACCGGACATTGCATTATTAAGTTAACTTTATGATGAGTCCATTATTTATCTCTCTCCTTTATGTGATGACAATAACGCCGGAAAAAGGCCACGTTCACACACACAGACACACAGAGACCACCATCTCCATTATTTATACTCCCAAAAACACCTTTCTTTCTCTCCCATTTTCAACAATGGCCTCCCCACCCCCACCCATCTTCCTCCTACTCCTCCTCTTACTCTTACCACCCATCAACTCTCGCCAACTCCAAACCCAAACCCTCATCCCTCACTCTCTCCCCAACCCCACCAAATTCTCACCAGACTCCCAAACCCTAACTGCCATTGATAATGATAATGATCAACAGCAGCAACACAAGAACTCCATCTCTCTAGATTTACACCATCTGGACACCCTCTCTCTCTCCTTCAATGCCACCCCTCAAACCCTCTTCAACCACCGCCTCCGCCGCGACGCCGCCAGGGCGGAATCCCTCGCCGCCCTCGCCAACGCCACCGCCGCCGCCCGCGGAGGCCGCCGGAGCAAGGCGGACTTCAGCAGCTCCGTCATCTCCGGCCTCGCGCAGGGATCCGGAGAGTACTTCACGCGCATCGGAATCGGCACCCCTCCACGGTACGCGTACATGGTACTCGACACGGGGAGCGACGTCGTCTGGATCCAGTGCTCCCCGTGCCGGAGATGCTACACGCAATCGGACCCCATCTTCGACCCGACGAAATCGAAGACGTTCGGTGGGGTCGCGTGTGGGACCCCTCTATGTAACCGATTAGACTCTCCGGGATGCAATAAAAGGAAGAAATGTATGTATCAGGTCTCCTACGGTGACGGTTCGTTCACCGTAGGTGAGTTCTCTACCGAAACGCTGACGTTTCGGAAAACGAAAGTTAATAACGTGGCCTTCGGATGCGGCCACGACAACGAAGGGTTGTTCGTTGGCGCGGCCGGGTTGTTGGGTCTGGGTCGGGGAAAGTTGTCTTTCCCCAACCAGGCGGGTCGGCAGTTCGGGTCCAAGTTTTCTTATTGTTTAGTGGACCGGTCGATGTCCGCGAAACCGTCTTCTTTGGTTTTCGGAAACGCGGCCGTTTCGCGTGTCGCGCGGTTTACGCCTTTACTAACAAACCCGAAATTGGATACTTTTTACTATGTGGGACTCCTTGGGGTATCCGTGGGCGGGGCCCGGGTACCCGGGATTACCAGCTCGCTCTTCGAGCTGGATGCCGCCGGTAACGGCGGCGTCATCATCGATTCGGGCACGTCCGTGACCCGACTCACCCAGCCGGCTTACGTCGCGCTGCGGAACGCGTTTTTATCGGGTGCTTCGCACCTCAAAAGGGGGCCGAACTTCTCGCTTTTCGATGCGTGTTTCGATCTCTCCGGGAAGACGGAGGTGAAGGTGCCGACGGTGGTGATGCATTTCCGTGGGGCCGATGTGTCGTTGCCGGCGTCTAATTACTTGATTCCGGTGGACAGCGGCGGGAGCTTCTGCTTTGCGTTCGCCGGAACGGCGAGTGGGCTGTCGATCATCGGGAACATCCAGCAGCAAGGGTTCCGGGTGGTGTATGATCTGGCGGGTTCCCGGGTCGGGTTTGCTCCCCGTGGATGTGCTTGATTAATTAATTACTACTAATTAATTAAATTAATTAGTGTAGTTTGTTGTTATTGTTTTTTAATGAAAACAAAAAGGAAGACGCATTTTGTTGCGTTGCGTTATGTATGTTGTTGTTATGTGTGCTTTTATTATTATTTATGGAAAAAGAAGAGAAAAGAAACGAAAAACATAGGAGGATTTTAAAAATAATTGATCTGTTTTAGGAAATGAGTGTATCCCATATTTTTTTCTTGGAGATAAAGATGTATGATTTATTTGATGTAAAAATGTGTATGTGATTAAGTTGGCAAATTAGTTGATAAGTTAGTCAAGAATAAATTATGTTTAGCAAAAATTATTTTATGAACATTTAAATTGGTCAAAAAATGTATATTGAGATATAATAGTTAATATTAATAAGAATGTAATTGAAAAAACATGTAAAAAACTTACTATAATAACTTTTTGAAAAGCTAACTTTTAAGCTATTTATTATTCATCTAAATATATATGCACAAATGATGAGCTAGCTTATAACCTATATTTTATTCATTTATATATATAAGGAAATTATAAATGGACCCTCTCTATGAAAAAAATGGGTAGAATTATATGAATGTACAGATGAGAATCCATATAAAAAAGCCTACTTTTACATGAGTGGATCAAAGAATAAAAAAAGTCTATATAACAACCATATGTATAAACAATAAGCTAATGTATAAGCTTAGTTTGTAATGACTTAGGATGAATTTGATTAAAAAAAGTGAAAGGAAAAGGCGCAACAGGCGGTGATAGATGAGATACCCCATGTGAATAAACGACCAAAGTTCCATGTGATCTCACAGACACAATTATTATTATTCTTTCCTACATCTCCTCATTGGATGCCCTTATCCTTTATTTAATTTAATTTAATTATAAACATAGATATTAATCAACAAACTTATACATATTGATAGACTAATCTATTTGTGGGCTTGGGGCTAAGATTTTAAAAATGTGTGTGATGGTAATCGCAATTCGCAAGATGGCTAGAAATTGATTCCGGGACAGGCTTGCTCCAAATTGGCCTCTACTCTAAATTTGTGTTGGTAAAACAACACAGGGGTGTTGCCGAGTTAAGCTTTTAACGAGCTATTCAAGCTCGAGCTTGTTTATCTTGATCTTGAGCTTAATAGTACTTGAGCTCGAGTCGATCTCGAACAAAAAACATAGCTTGTTTAATTTAACGAACCGAACTTTATCATACCAATGTTCGACTCGGCTCATTCGAAAACTCGATTAAATTTTTCAGGCCGAGCCGAGCCATTCGAGCATACCTTTTTTGAGCCATGCATGTTTATATATTTATTAATAATAGTATAAAAATTATCGAGCTCAAGTTGATAAACGAGTTAATGGATCAGGAGTTCGAATCCATAAATGAGCTTCGAGCCCGAAAACTCAAAAAATATTCGAGCTCGAGCCCTACATTGAAAAAGTTAATCGAGCTCGAGCCTAGTATTATTTTTTAAGATCGGCTTGATTAACTTACTACTTGACTCGGCTTGGCTCGTTAACACCCCTATGGTCGGCTCGGCTCGTTACTACTCAACTCGACTTGGCTCAGCTCGATTATACTATAACCTTCACCAAAATACTTCAATCCAGTTAAGCTTAAAAGACTCGCTTATAAAAATAGGTCACAGTCCCAAACTAGATTCATATTGGTCCCACTTTTTTAATCGATTTTAACATACAAAAATTCTTTTTAAAAATTTTGGTCAATCAAAATATCCTTACAAATGTTTTTTATTATAATTGGGTCATTAAGTATACTAAAAACATACATTTTCTTAAAGAACTTGGTTAATTAAATATACTTTAAAATATTTAATTGGATGAATCGAATATACAAAAAAAATAGGTTTTTTTTTTTTATTGTAATACATTTAATAAAATATACTTAAAATACATTTTGGTTCTCAAATCTCAATCAAAATATTTTGAATACATTGGGCTGATCTCATAGCTAGTCTTGGCGGCATGCCTTGTTTTGGATGGAATATCATTATCGGGTCATGCTAAGCCCATTTAGCATTCTTTGCAATATTATAGTGGGATGCCAATTCGATTGTTCCTACAAGATGATAGCTTTATGCTCGCGATGATTCATTGAAACAAAATAAATAAACTTGTTTAGTTTATATATCTTCTTCTATTAGTTTTTTTGATGTCTAGATAAATCTGGGTTAAAATATTAACTAAAAGGAGAACGAGTTCTCACATGATCTCATTTTTTAATCTAGTACTCTACATAGGCTTTGTTTGGCAAGTATAAGCTAGCTTATAAGCTAGTCCATCCAAACATGTATCAGGAAGCTAGCTTATAAGCTAGCTTTTTGAAACGCTACTTTGAGTAGCTTATGAGGAGCTTATTGTAGCTTTTTCCAATTATACCCTTATTAATATTAATTATTAAATTCAAATATACCCTTTTTGGTCATTTTACATACTCATAAGCTAGTTTTTGCCAAACATAATTTGTTCAACAGCTAGCTTATCAGCTACTAGCAAGCTTATCAATCAACAGCTAGCTTATCAGCTATCCGCTAGTTTATCAGCTGCCAGCTAGCTTATAAGCTACGCTTGCCAAACATAGCCATAGTTTCTCTACACACTTGATCCCTCAACAATTTAAGGGACAATGGTAAATCTAGGAGTTTTTCGTAGTGGGGGAACCGTTAAAGTGAGTTAAAAATCCGTAAAGTCTTCTGATAAATTTTTAGGCTAATTACATCGTTTCAAGGGATTACAGAGTATTTTTTTGTTGATTTCAAGGGATTTTTAAGTTATTTTTGTCCATTTTAAAAGCTTATTCAGGTTTTTTTATTGATTTTGAGAGGGTTTCTTGATAATTTGATGTAATTTTTTTATTGATGGGACCCTAGACCGTAAACTACTGGAGGAACAATGACCAAAAGTTGAAAATTTTCATTTTTAACATTAAAAAGTTTTGGTTTTTTAATATGTTAGTGGGGTCCTCCGCCCTCTCTCTGTCTCACCACGGAAGTCCACCAGTGGCCATTCTTAAATCTTATTGGGTAAGCATTCACGAGCCATTATTACTACTCTTATTTATCTTATGTGTAATATTATTGACCATCAAAATGAATTTTTGCTAAGCGCTTTTTACCTAGTAGATGCTTACTAGATAAGATAAATTCTCTTGCTTGGCTGTAAATTTTTGGTTTTTGATATATCTTTTATAGGGTAAGATTCTCAATTCTTATCATGCTCATTTGATAAGCTCGGTTACACATATTAAAGTTTACCTGGTAACATTTATGACAATTAAGGCCTATTTTTCTACTATGTATAACTATGCATCCAAGTTGTTAAATTAATGATGACCATAAATGTGGTAGGCTATAGTTTACAGGCTGTAACCATGGAATTAGTTGATAAGTTATGAATATATAATTGTAGTTAAAGTAGGGGCAAACTAATTATTACTGTCAGTGTTAGTGCATGTGTATTATGAATCCCTATAACAATGAATATATATGCAATCCAATTGCCTAGGTTTCAATGGTGGTATTATGTACATCATTATATCATATATATATCATCTTTAACCCAAATCTTGTTTCCAGATTTAATCAACCCTTTGAATCAATTTTGTACAGGTTGTAAACTCTGACTTTATCTTCCTAATAAATGAATGAACTATGTAGTTGGTCATTTTGCTTTAGTTACTTTTTGACTTTGGTCCATAAAATTCATTAATTACATTTGTAGTCCTTAGAGCATCTCCAACAGCATTGCTAAAATAGAAAAAAGTGAGTTTTTTCTTCCTAAGTTGCTCCAACAGCATTGCTAAACCAATTGCTAAAATAGAAAATTTTAGGATTTCCTCTAAATATAGAGATTTCTCCAAAACTTCTAAATGATGAGAGAGAAACATATTTTTAATGCATTCCACCAATGACATAATTTATTTTTTAAAAGTTTTAAAAGTTTATTGGGATAATAAATATAATGTATATTTTAATAATATAAATGATGATAAAGCCTCTAAAATAGCAATGCTGTTGGAGATCAAAAAATAAAATTTTAGAAATTTTGATCTCATATTCTCCAATTTAGAAAAAAATATAGCAAAGCTCTTGGAGATGCTCTTAATAACTTGTGCTTAAGATACTAAAAGGTCTGTTAAGTTAACACCATTTGCTCCATTAGCTCCACTTCCGTTAACCAAGCCATGTGCAACTCACTCGTCGTCCTTTTTCGATAACCCTCTTTTCCTGACTTTTTTCATGATTACCACCTAACAACTTACAAACACAGCAACCACTCGGATTCTAGTGCATTCGTTAAGTCTTATGAGAATAATGGAGAATTCTATATCCATCACAAGTTCAAATCCAAAAAGAAAGAAAAAAACTTTCAAACACAACTAAGAAACAATGACAAAATCAAAATGTTAGAAATAATGCCATAGAAATCATTGAAGATAAATTAATATATTTAAGTCTAAATTTTTTTTTGGTATTTGTGTATTTATTAAAAAATTACTTCGAATATTCTAAAACAAATGCATCATACTTTTGGATTGCTTTTCTTTTAAGATAGACTGCTCATTAATAATTGGTAAATTTTAGTTTTTTCATATAGTGTTTTTGTTTTTATTAAATTAAAATTTAGGTGTTCATTAATAATAAATTGAATATTACTATTAAAAGAAAATTTCTATGCTTATTGTAGTATCGGAATCGGACAATATCAAAAGCATGGTTCATTGTTATATATGACTTCCAAATACAAGTCTAAAATTGTTTTTATCTAAGTTTACATACCATTTATTTTAATATATCTCATATTTAATTCCATCTATTTTCATTACTTTGGAACATTTATTGTATAAATCTAATTGTATTTAGATCTACAAGAATAACAACTTTAAGAGAAAGAACATCATGATTCAAGTTATTATTCAGAAGGTGTGGAATTTTAAATTTTACTACAAATATGATTATCATACATTTAGAAATATATGGATACTTAAATTTTACCAACACGTAGATATCATTAAAAAAATCCCTAATAAATCACCTCAATATGTTCTATGAGCCAAACGTTATGCATATTCAGAATTTTACTAAAAAAATGGTTACCAAGATGATTAAGAAGTGGTTACGACCAATCCGGTCTTGAATTTGACCAGAACGTAGATCTTAAAAGGTTAAATGATTTAAGAAAAAAATAATCTATTGGAGCTATGAGTTAGAAGTTATAACTCGGATATTTACTACGAAAATGTTACAAAATATTTTGATATATTACGAAATGGTAAAGGGTATTGGATCTTCGGAAAATAAACATGGTTTAACAACTAACTATAATGTCTATTTTATTGATTTACAATAAAATTTTACTATGAAAATCATACCAAATATACACCTGCTTAAGTTAAAGATGGTAAAGAAAAGGTTCAGCCTTGTTAGTTCTAGCCTTCTCAAGATTGTTGAATATTTTCTAGATTAATGTTTTTAGGCCTTTTGTAGCACAAGAGGTTGAACCCTCAATATTTCACTATCACATCAGCCTTCCACTTTCTACCCTCATAACCTCATCCTATCCTTAAATCCCGTACCACCAACCTTTCATACTCTTACCTTTTTGTTATTACTTTAAATATAATATAGAAGAGGGAGAAAGAGAGAAAAAAGTACACACACATACACAGAACAGGTTGGACAGGTTCGTGAACCCTCCACCGAACCCATGGCTTGAATCCCCCCCCCCCCCCCTCCTAGCACGAACACGCTGAACCCTCAAACCGACAAGCTCAAACTCGGCTCAACCCGAGGCTGTGCTATGGAACAAGGGCGGACCTAGAAAATTTTTCTAACGGTGGCACAATTTAACTATAAAAACCGTATTTAAAAATATTTTCACAAAATTCATATTGGCCTGTTGGTTAGTTCATTGATTTTCTATGATAAAGGCTCAAGTTCGAGTCTTGTTGCAAGTATAATTTTTTTAAATGAAGTTAAAGCTAAAATTTAGTAAAAAATGAGTCTAACTAGGCTTGAACCCATGACCTCAGGCTTAAAAGGTAAGAAACTTACCACTCTACCAAGGAAACTTCATGTTTTTATTGCTGTTTTAAAATATATATGGTGGCACTGAACAAATTAATACGGTGGCACCCTTCACGACCCTAAAATTTTTTACACTACGACGGATGAATGAAACGGTGGCACGTGCCACCGTAAGACCTTAACTAGGTCCGCCCCTGCTATGGAAGGCCTTAGGGCCCTCTCAATATGCACATCATGCCTAAACACCATGGGTAAAAATGATGTTGGTATATGTTCCTCTATTTATGTACCCCCTTGCTAAGTCAATGGGTTATTTGTGTGAGTACACAGGTGGGACCCAATATAAGGGGGTCTACATTTATGTGAGAGGAGAAAGGGTCAAAGAGAGTCTACTTAACAACACCCATGTTAAATTATGCATTGGAACAAAGTTCCTGATGTTATATGTGTGAGAAATAAATTAAAGCAATCACATCAGAGGTACTTGACATATCTGTGACCAAGGTTCTTGCCTTGTCACTAGTAACTTTGTACAAGAGCCCAACTTTTTATCATTTCTTCTTTTCATTCTTATTTTTTTAACTGTTTATCTTATTATGTTCTGAGTAAATATATAAGGTATAATTATAAAACATATTATTGATGTTAGATTTGTAAAATAATAATTTTAGAATATCTTTACTAATTTTGAACTTATCATTGTTTTCTTTTTGTTGGTTTTCAATGCTAAGTTTTCTTTATTTTGTTTTGATGAGTTCTTTTTATCCAAGCTATATTAATGAAAAAAATTAAAACTAATATGAAACATGAGGTGAAAAACTAATGTAACAAGAAAAACTATAAACATAAGATTCTTACAATATGTTGCATTTAACCCACCCTTTCAAAATAACAAAAATAGTTATGTTAAATGAAATATATCTTGAATATTGTGACATTACTTTGTCAAAGTGGAAGGTTAATTACTAGTAGTCTAATTAGGAGAGCAGCATACCAAACAAACTTTTATTACTCAAACCCAATCCATTTAAATAAATAAATAAACAAACACCACCCCCTAAATCCCTCTAATATCCAGTTTCTAGTATCCATTTCATAAATAATTCAAGATTTGACAAAATAAGAAAAACAAAAAGAAAGACCTAAAAAGAAAAGCAAGCAAGCAAAGCACCTCCTTCTTTCTTTCCTTCTATCTATCCAATCCCCTCTTGATCTTTAACCCAAAACTGGGGAGGAAAATAAATACATAAAGAAGGAAAAGCAAGTCTCTTTTTTCTTATATCTTTAAAGAAGAGAAGAGAAGAGAATGAAATTTTGATTCTTTTCTTTGTGGGTATTTTTGGTAGCATACCATGGAGTATGATAGCATTGAATGCATTTCAACATCTGATGGATTGATCCAGGAAGAGATCCAACATCATCATCATCAATTCTCAATATTGAAAAGCCATAATAATAATGTTCATCTTCATCCCACTACCACTGTTCATGACCTTCTTGAATGCCCTGTTTGTACCAACTCAATGTACCCTCCCATTCACCAGGCACCTTCTCTTCTCTTTTCTTTTCTTCTATTTTCATTGATGTTTTATTTATGGATTTGGGTTTTTCTTACACTATTTTATATGTGGAAATTGAAATTAAAGGTTTCTGTGATTTCAGGGTTTTGTTTAATCAAGCACACTGCTTTTTGATGTGAATTGATGTTTAAATGTAAAGATAAGGATTCAAGGGTAGATAGATATATCACATATGTTAGTATCTATCTATAAACTCAAACTCTCATTGTTAAAATCTATTGGTACAAGACAAGAAGAAACTTATTCATTCATTCAATTTTGTTACTAAACATCATGTATTAAACACTCTTTGCATCAATAATTGATATAATGTCCAATTCCAAAAGGTGTGTATGTTTTTTCATCTCTTTATATATGCATGTATATATCATACAGGCCCTATTTGTTAGCAACTTAATGTTAGGCAGTTAACTATAAATGACTTTTTGGTAGTAGCTTAATCATATAGAAGTAGCTTATTCAATTAGCTTCTAGGGGAGCTTTATGTAGAAAGCCAAGTTTTTTTTTTCGGAACCTAGCCCTTGCAATTAAGAGACATGCTCCTTCGATCTATGAAAAAACCATCCCAAACAAAAAACTTTCCCAATCTATACAGACAGCTTCATCGATACATGACTTAATGGAAAACCAACCAAACAGCCCCTTACTATTGTATATAGAGTAAATAAACTTGGTCCTAAGGTTATGGAGAGAATTAATCAACTTCATAGATGATAAATGTGAGAATATGTGGAACCCCATGATTAATCTCCAAAAGAGCCCTTAAGGAGAGAAGGGGGGTTCCAACATATATAGTGAAGATTTGGTCCAAGTGGGTTCCAACATATATAGTGAAGATTTGGTCCAAGTCTAGCCGATGTGGGACACTAACACGCCCCCTCCAACGAGGCTAGATGGAGGGCTGAGAAGGGCGGAGCGGCGAGGAGAGTGCCGGCTTAGGAGAGTGCCGACGTGTCAGTCCCTAGAGTGGTAGACCTTGGCTCTGATACCATGTGAGAATATGTGGAACCCCATGATTAATCTCCAAAAGAGCCCTTAAGGAGAGAAGGGGGTTCCAACATATATAGTGAAGATTTGGTCCAAGTCTAGCCGATGTGGGACACTAACAATAAAGATTACTGATGAAGTTGCATTGTTTTGACATAGATCAAATAATGTGAAGGTCCTAACTCCTAAGAAAGTGCATCTTTCAACATCTGAATATGATGGAGAAACAAATCGAGTAGGTAGGTTCACTTGTGACATTTGAAGCCCAAAATGGATCGTTTCCTTTCATTTTCTTAGGAATACATACAAGATTCGTCACCACAAAAAGGATATTGGTAAATGGTAACCCCTCAATTACCTATTTTATTCATAGCAAGGGTAGCGGATTTTGGTTAGTGTCAGTTAATGGGGTAGCCAAAGGTCTCTTTGACCTATAAATACAAGTGTCTGTTTCTTGTGCATTGTACCTTGTATCTTCTGGTGTGATATACTAGGTACGTTTGTCTTAATCTTATAGTAATAATGATACATTTCCTACCGAGCCAAGATACATAACTTGTGATAAATGAACTCTTGCTTCAATCATCTCTTCTAAACTAATGTTCCATTATTTTCTTGTGGTTTCTCCCCACGTACCCTTTTGAGATATAATATGGCCTTCAATTACTTTTATATGTTGTGAAGATACACACACACACACACACACACACACATATAGGGCCATGTTCAAGGGAAAACCTCAAAAAATGGAAACTAGAGTAACACCCTCCTAGCCCTTCCTTTAGACCATATACACGTGTGCATAGAAGTAATTTGTAATATCACGCATGCATAAAAACCAAAAAACAACTTAATTTACTTCTATGCACAACTGCATACGGTCCAGATGAAGGGCTACGAGGGTGTTCCTTAGTTTTCATATTTTTTGAGGTTTTCCCTTGAACCTATATATATATATATATATATATATATATATAGAGAGAGAGAGAGAGAGAGAGAATTAGTTTCTTTGGTTAACCATGTATTAACCATGTTAATTGAAAATGGACCAATAGGATTTCTCCTTTCTTTTGCATATGTGAACCACCTTCCATATTTTAGGAAATAAGTAAAAATGGTTAAATTAGACAATTAATCTATGCCATTGATGTAATGATCTACATGGTTAATACAAAATACACAGTTAACAAAAGAAGGGGACCCTATATATACGCACTATATATATATAAATACAGAGTGAGAGGGAGAGATCTTTAGATATGAACTGTTGTCTAGCTATTCTCTAGTCTACTACACATGTATCATGAAAGTGTTTGATCATTTTTGTTGAGTTATTGATGTTATCTTCGTTGAATGAACTCACTAAAAATCGATAGTTGTACGATTATATACGGTTATTATAAGGTTTATATATATAATGTAGTTGAGAGGTTTATAAGTTTTTAATGTCTACAGTGTCACAACGGCCACACCCTTTGTTCAACCTGTAAAACACGGGTGCATAACAGATGCCCAACTTGTAGACAAGAGCTTGGTGATATAAGGTGTCTTGCATTGGAAAAAGTGGCTGAATCTCTTGAATTTCCTTGCAAATATCGCCCCCTTGGCTGTTCCGAGATCTTCCCATACTACAGCAAGCTGAAACACGAGCTCCTCTGCAATTTCAGGCCGTACAGCTGTCCATATGCTGGATCAGAGTGCTCCGTGGTTGGCGATATCCCTTTTTTAGTCACCCATTTGAGAGATGATCATAAAGTTGATATGCACTCCGGATGCACTTTCAACCATCGTTACGTCAAGTCCAATCCACGTGAAGTTGAAAATGCCACATGGATGCTAACGGTTAGTACATATCAGTCACCATCATCTCAAATATAATATAGCCTTTTGACTTTGTTGTAAAGCGTAAATGCAAAAGCATTCATACTTCTCAAAAATTAAACTTGTGGATGAAAATGTCAACTTTCATGTCTAATCGACAACCAAGTTGCTCAATAATTACCTATCTAAAGGCCTGTTTGTTAGCAACTTAATGAGCTTAATGGGACTTGCAACTTATTTACTCAGCTATACATGACTGTTTGGTTGTGGCTTAATGATATAGAAAGTGGCTTATTCAGTAAGCTTCTAAGGGGGGCTTTATGCAGAAAGCCAAGTCTTTTTTCCAAACATGTCCCTCCCAGTTAAGAAAAGGCTCATTTCATCTAGAAAAAAACCCTCCCAAACAAAAACTTTCGCAATCTATACAAACAGATTAATCCACACTGACAACTTTATCCATACTGGACTTGATGAAACATCAACCAAACAACCCCTAAATCATATAGATGAATAGGAGATTATATAGTATAAATACCCCCTTAATCTATTATTAAACTGTTAGTTAATTTATAATAACAATTTTCAATTAATAAAAGAGTTGATGCAGGTTTTCAATTGTTTCGGGCAATATTTTTGTCTGCACTTTGAAGCGTTCCAGCTGAGCATGGCACCGGTTTACATGGCATTTGTGCGGTTCATGGGGGATGAAGAAGATGCGCGCAATTACAGTTACAGTTTGGAGGTGGGGGGAAATGGCAGAAAGCTGATTTGGGAGGGTACACCTTGTTGGATATTTTAGTGTAATTGGATTAACTTGTTTGACCAATTTCCTCGTAATAAGACTTCATTTAGGTTTGGAGGTGCGGAGCGCACGCCTATTTGAATTTATTACGATTTAGGGGCGAAGCCCCTAAGGAACGGGGGTCCGGGGGCAGCGCCCCCGGTGGCGGGGTCCAAGGGGCGGCAGCCCCTGGCGGGGTCCAAGGGGCAGAGCCCCTGGCTGGGGTCGAGCTGTTTTTATTTACACTGAGTTGTTATATAAAAAATGACTTAGAAAATTTAATTTTTGGAATTCGGGTGGATAAATCCGACCCGGTTTTGACCCGCTAAAAACAGAAAACTGCCGTTTTCCCTCCATATGAAAAACAGAATTTTGGTCATAATTTTACTCTCTCTGGTTCGATTTTCTCTCAAATACACACACACAGATTTCTAAATCTCTGAATTGTATCCGATTGAATAATTCGGTAGAACCACCGAATTGATTCGATCTGAAAGTGTTACACGCCTTTCAGAGAATCCTATTGTTCGTTACAGTTAATCCCCACAAAGATCGAATCAATTAAGATGACGAACTCTGTTTCGATGAAGGATATGCACAAGACGATCGCGAAATTGGAGAAGTTTTCTGGGCAGGATTTCCGGCGTTGGCAGAAGAAGATGCACTTCTATCTCACGGATTTGAAGGTTGTGTATGTTCTGAGTACCCCATGCCCTGCAGTTGTTGAAAACGAAACCCTAGATCAGACTCGCAGTCGCTCGAAGTGGGAAAACGCAGACTACATATGTCGTGGCCATATACTTAACGGTATGTCTGATTCCTTGTTTGATATTTATCAGAACGTAGAGTCTGCAAAAGAGTTATGGGATCGTTTAGAAGCCAAATACATGGCAGAAGATGCGTCTAGTAAGAAATTTCTGGTTGGTAACTTTATTAACTATAAAATGGTAGACACTAGGCCTGTCATGGAACAGTATCATGAATTGCAGAGGATATTGGGACAGTTTGCACAATATGGTATGAAGATGGATGAAACAATTTCTGTCTCTAGTATCATAGATAAACTGCCCCCCTCTTGGAAAGATTTCAAAAATAATTTGAAACATAAGAAAGAGGAATTGACTATGGTTGAACTTGGAAGTCATCTCCAAATTGAACAGTCCATACGTGATATGGAAAAAATGTTCTGTTGGTGGTACTAAAACCATGACTGGATCTTCTGTGAATATGATGGAGGAGGGTGAATCCTCTAAGGCTGGAAAAGGAAAACGAAAGTTTCATGGCAATGACAAGAAAGGGGTTTATAAGAAACCAAAAGTAACCTGTTGGAAGTGTGGGAAACCTGGACACTTTAAGAAAGATTGCAGGTCTGGAAAGGGTGGAGGTAAAGTGAAAAACGAGGCTGGTCCGAGTGGATCCAAGGATCCGGGAAAGCAATCAGGTATGTTTGTTGTACCCACTGATAATTCTGTTGAGAATTATTATGTTTCAATGATTTCTGAATCATTCTATGTGCAGGATGATGATATCTCATGGTGGGTGGATTCAGGAGCAACTTGTCATGTGTGCAAAAATCTTCAATGGTTCAAGGATTTTAAGCCAATTGAAGATGGATCTTTGTTGAAGATGGGCAACGTTGCTACTGAACCAATTAAGGGACTAGGATCTGTTAAACTAGTCTTTACTTCTGGAAACTCTTTATTATTATGTAATGTATTGTATGTGCCTGGAATTCGTAAGAATCTAGTATCTGGTATTGTATTGAATAAATGTGGCTACAAGCAAGTCATGGAAAGTGACAAGTATATCTTGTCCAAACATGGAACTTTTGTTGGCTTTGGATATTTGAATGGAATGTTTAAATTAAATTTAGATGTTTCGTTTATTAATAATTCTGTTTGCATGGCTTCTACTAGTTCTAGCAATAATTGTTGTAAATCTGAGTTATGGCATGCTAGACTAGGGCACGTTCATTATAAGAGAATGAAAGACATGTCAAAAATGAGTCTAATACCTGCTTTTGATTTGAATGGTGAAAAGTGTAAAACTTGCATGTTGACTAAGATAACTAGACAACCTTTCGCCAAAAATATCAATAGAGATACTAAGGTTTTAGAACTTGTGCATAGTGACTTGTGTGATTTTCATTCAACACCATCACTTGGTAATAAAAGGTATGTGGTTACTTTTATTGATGATGCTACTAGATATTGCTATGTTTACTTGTGTCATACTAAAGATGAAGCTCTTGAAAAGTTTAAAATTTATAAAGAGGAAGTAGAGCTTCATCATGGTGTGAAGATTAAAACCCTTCGCACTGATAGGGGAGGTGAGTATTATGATCCAGTATATTTTCAATCTACTGGTATAATACATCAGACCACTGCTCCGTATACACCACAACAAAATGGTATATCTGAAAGAAAGAATAGGACATTGAAAGAAATGGTTAATTCCATGCTAACCTATTCTGGCCTAAGTGATGGATTCTGGGGTGAGGCTATGTTGACAGCCTGTTACTTGTTAAATAGAGTTCCTAATAAAAGGAACAAGATAACCCCTTATGAACTTTGGCATAAAAAGGTACCAAAACTGAGTTATCTCAGAGTTTGGGGATGTAGAGCTGTGGTAAGATTGACTGATCCCAAAATAAATAATATTGGTCAAAGAGGTATAGATTGTGTATTCATTGGCTATCCTGAGAATTCTAAGTGCTATAGGTTCTATGTCATAGAATCTAATGCATATGTATCCGTGCACTCTGTTATTGAGTCACGAGATGCTGATTTTGGCAATGAGGATAGGTTCACGTCTTTACCTAAACCTTCGGACATGATTGCAAGTTCTAGTAACTTTGGTACATCTGACCAAGTGACTGTAACTCCTCCTGAGCCTTCGGAGCCTAGGCGGAGTGTGAGAGCAAGGAAAGCTAAATCTTTTGGTGATGATTTTCAACTTTATTTGGTCGAAGGATCTAGGAATGAAATTGAATTTCAATATCAATATTGTTTTAATATTGATGAAGATCCTAGGACATATAGTGAAGCAATGGCTTCAAGGGATGCTGCATTTTGGAAAGAGGCAATCCAAGATGAGATTGACTCTATTATGCAAAATAATACCTTTCAACTGTCTGATTTACCACCTGGTTGTAAACCATTGAATAGTAAATGGATATTCAAAAGGAAAATGAAGGTGGATGGAAGTATAGACAAGTATAAAGCCAGATTGGTTATCCAAGGCTTTAGACAAAAGGAAGGTATT
The DNA here is from genome assembly GCA_030169165.1 of Centaurea solstitialis. NCBI lineage: Eukaryota > Viridiplantae > Streptophyta > Magnoliopsida > Asterales > Asteraceae > Centaurea > Centaurea solstitialis. The sequence continues at coordinate 25,337,716 of CM058042.1, read as the reverse complement.
GATTACTTTGATACTTATGCTCCTGTTGCAAGGATTACGACCATTAGATTATTGTTAGCACTCGCGGCTATACATAATCTTGTAATTCACCAAATGGATGTTAAAACAGCTTTTCTGAACGGTGAGTTGGATGAAGAGATTTACATGAGACAACCTGAAGGTTTTGTTTTTCCTGGTAATGAAAACAAGGTTTGTAAATTGGTTAAGTCTCTTTATGGCTTGAAACAAGCTCCCAAGCAGTGGCATCAGAAATTTGATGATGTTGTCTTGTCTAATGGTTTTGCGTTAAACCAAGCAGACAAGTGTGTATATAGCAAATTTGATACTTCTGGTAAAGGAGTAATTATTTGCTTGTATGTGGATGACATGTTGATCTTTGGAACTGATCAAGATCAAGTTGATACAACTAAGGCATTCTTGTCCTCTAAATTTGATATGAAGGACATGGGGGAGGCTGATGTGATTCTTGGCATTAAGATCATACGTGGAGAACATGGTATAACAATTTCTCAATCACATTACATTGAGAAGATGTTGAATAAATTTAATATGAAAGATTGTTCTCCAATAGGTACTCCTATGGATCCTACAGTAAAACTTATGCCTAATAAAGGTGCTACTGTGAATCAACTTGAATATTCAAGGGCTATTGGATCTCTCATGTATGCCATGCTTAGTACTAGGCCTGATATAGCCTATGCTGTTGGAAAGTTGAGTCAGCACACTCATAATCCAGGTTTAATCCATTGGCAAGCAATCAATCGAGTATTTAAGTACTTAAAAGGAACAATGGATTATGGTTTGACTTATAGTGGATTTCCTTCTGTTTTTGAAGGTTATTCAGATGCAAGTTGGATAACTAATAAGGAAGATTATTCTTCCACAAGTGGTTGGATATTTCTACTTGGAGGTGGTGCCATTTGTTGGGCATCTAAAAAGCAAACTTGCATAACAACTTCAACAATGGAATCTGAGTTTGTGGCATTAGCAGCGGCTGGAAAAGAAGCTGAATGGCTAAGGAACTTGATTTATGAAATTCCATTGTGGGATAGACAGATATCGTCCATTTCTATCAGATGTGATAGTCAAGCTACTTTGGCTAAGGCCTACAGTGATGTTTATAATGGAAAGTCTAGACACTTAGGTGTTAGACATAGCATGATACGTGATCTTATCACGAATGGTGTGATATCTGTGGTGTTTGTGAAGTCACAACACAATTTAGCCGATCATTTGACTAAAGGGTTGAATAGAGATCTCGTGAAAAATTCGGCTATAGGGGTGGGATTAAAGTCTACAAGAAATCTTTGATATCAAGATACCCAATTCCCACTTAGTATGACGCTAGGTGCTGAATTCAATGTGGAAGGCTTGATATTTGAAGATTGGAACACATTAGAAGATTCACCCAAGGTATGTGTTCAGACCTACAGGTTAGGGAGGTTGAATGTATATATTCTTAATGGCTCTTTTGACAAATTGCATTGTAGGTGCAAGATAAAAGGAGCTACCTATATGAGCATGAAGTTTAGCCGCTTCAAGAAGCTGGGACTTGGCTTTGATATGCTTATGAAGGATAAGGACATAGGCTAGTAAAATATGTGTCAAGATAGAATTACTGTGTATGTAAACTTTTGTGTACATTATCTTCGTGTATTCATATGAATTCCCAGGGTTCAATCCTTAGCGACACCTTGGTATTCGAATATTTGGAATGTGTAATGTACTAATGTGAAATTCAATCGGCACGACATTTCACTTATGCAACAGTTTGATTGTTTGAGATAACTTGTTTTAGTTAATCAAGGATTGCACTAAAATAGGGGAGGAATGTTGGATATTTTAGTGTAATTGGATTAACTTGTTTGACCAATTTCCTCGTAATAAGACTTCATTTAGGTTTGGAGGTGCGGAGCGCACGCCTATTTGAATTTATTACGATTTAGGGCGAAGCCCCTAAGGAACGGGGGTCCGGGGGCAGCGCCCCCGGTGGCGGGGTCCAAGGGGCGGCAGCCCCTGGCGGGGTCCAAGGGGCAGAGCCCCTGGCTGGGGTCGAGCTGTTTTTATTTACACTGAGTTGTTATATAAAAAATGACTTAGAAAATTTAATTTTTGGAATTCGGGTGGATAAATCCGACCCGGTTTTGACCCGCTAAAAACAGAAAACTGCCGTTTTCCCTCCATATGAAAAACAGAATTTTGGTCATAATTTTACTCTCTCTGGTTCGATTTTCTCTCAAATACACACACACAGATTTCTAAATCTCTGAATTGTATCCGATTGAATAATTCGGTAGAACCACCGAATTGATTCGATCTGAAAGTGTTACACGCCTTTCAGAGAATCCTATTGTTCGTTACAGTTAATCCCCACACACCTCGCAGCATCAGAGATGGGCATCGAAAGGTGCGGGACAGCCATGACGGCTTAATCATTCAGCGAAACATGGCCCTTTTCTTCTCGGGTGGAGAAAGGAAGGAGTTGAAGTTGAGAGTTACGGGTCGTATATGGAAAGAACCTCCTAACCTTGATGCTCCTCCTGCTGGCTCTTGTGTTCCAAATCTTTCTCTATAGTTAGTTAAAGAAAATAAAAGCTTTGATTTTTTTGATTAATTCTTAATGTTATGGGATTGATTGAATTGATAGCTTATTGGTTGGTTTGTTTGTGGAGTGGAGTGGAGTGGATGGATGGGTGATTATATTCTTTGTTTGTATTGTGTGAAAAAGGCAATGAATACCACAAGAAGATGAAGAAGAAGGGAAAGTGTAGTTTTTGAAATCTTGAATTCTTCTGGTTTGTGTTTGATTACTTATATGATATGGGATTTGAGGCATATATCTATCTTTTGCTAGGTTTGTAAAAGAAGTTAATCAAAACCCAATGGCATTATGGCTGCATTTGCTACATGGGATTAAGCTCAGTGTATTATGTTTGGTGTGACATCGAACATATGAAGAATTCAGAGCGACATAGGACTTGGAAAAGGTTTGACTAGAAAAATGTGTTCTTTTTATTCCATTAAAATAGGTGAAACAAGAAAGGACAAGGATGAGATAATATCAAAAAATTACTAATTTACCCTCATTTTAGATAACCATAATTTCTTTAAATTGTTATCCTAAGTCTTGATCTTGTATCCGTTCCTCCAAAGCTTCTCAAAAAAGGTTTAGAAGGGCGGAGAAACCCTAACCCGTTGGCCCTTTGGACCCAACTGACCTGTGAGATTGTGGAAAACCCGTGATTAGGGTTGCGTGTATTGAGCACAATATATAAACATAAATATTACAGAGGGGTCCCTGAACTATACAAATATTTAACACACCCCCGTAGTTTGATCGGGAGGTAAACGAATGTTCAAACTATTTCTAAAATCAAGAAATAAACTAGTAGGTAGACCCTTCGTAAAAATATCTGCATACTGATACGCGGATGGAACATGCAAAACACGCACATGACCAATCGCAACACGCTCCCTAACAAAATGTAAATCTATTTCCACATGCTTGGTTCTCTGGTGCTGAACAGGGTTAGATGCTAGATACATGGCACTGACGTTGTCACAGAAAACAACGGTGGCACGAGAAAGGGGACAATACAACTCGAGTAGGAGGTTTCGTAACCAAGCAGTTTCAGCAACTACATTGGCTATCCCCCGGTACTCGGCCTCGGCGCTAGAACGAGAAACGACATGTTGTCGTTTGGAAGACCAAGAAACGAGATTATCACCCAGATAGACACAAAACCCTGAAGTGGACCGACGTGTAGTAGGACACCCGGCCCAGTCAGCATCCGAATAGGCAACCAAGCGATCAACAGCTGACGCCTTAATATGAAGACCATGAGACAGAGTACCCTTTAAATACCGTAAGATGCGTTTAAGCGCATTGAAATGTGGAAGACGCGGGTCATGCATAAAGAGACAGACCTGTTGAACGGCATAGGCAATATCAGGACGAGTAAAAGTCAAGTATTGCAGGGCACCAGCAAGGCTTCGATATAGGGTGGGATCAGAAACATGCTCGCCATCAACAGCAAGCTTGGTTTTGGTGTCAGCCGGAGTGCTGCAGGGATTACACGAGACCATATCAGCTCGTGCAAGAATCTCCTGAGCAAAGGCAGATTGAGAAAGAAAGAGTCCGGACTTGCTACGAGACGCAGCAATTCCTAAGAAGAAGGATAACGGACCCAAATCAGACATGGGAAACTCAGAGGATAACTTAGAGATAACCATGGAAATAAGAGTAGGAGAGGAGGCAGTAAGAATAATGTCATCGACATAAAGAAGGAGGTAGATAGTATCAGATCCGCGATGATACGTGAAAAGAGAGGTGTCGGTCTTACTGCTAAGAAAACCTAAAGAGGAAAGGTAGACAGCAAAACGATGATACCACGCACGGGGCGCCTGCTTAAGGCCATAAAGAGCCTTGCGTAGGCGACAGACATGATCGGGAAAAGAATTGTTTACATAGCCAGGGGGCTGACGCATGTAAACAGTCTCAGTGAGATCACCATGAAGAAAGGCATTCTTAACATCAAGCTGATGAATGGGCCAGTTGCGAGAGATGGAGATGCTAAGAACCGTGCGAATAGTGGCAGGTTTGACAACGGGACTGAAAGTGTCATCAAAGTCCAGGCCGGGTTGCTGAGAGAAGCCCTGAGCAACGAGACGAGCTTTGTAACGCTCAAGACGTCCATTGCTGTCAAACTTATGGCGAAACAGCCAACGATTGCCAACAATGTTAGCATCAGAGGGTTTAGGAACAAGATCCCACGTGTAGTTAGAAAGAATGGCTGCCATTTCAGCATCCATGGCGGCCCGCCAATGAGGGTCACACATGGCCTGAGCAGTAGACCGAGGAATGGGAGAGATGTCACTAGTGACCGAAAGATTAAAGATCTGTTTTGGCTTAAGAGAGCCTGTGCGCGAACGAGTGGTCATCGGATGACCGGAGGTAGCAGCCGGAGCAGGAGGCTGAGAAGGCTCAGAAGAAGCGGGAGGAGAAGAGGTGGTGCCAGAGGACTCAGCGGGTGAGGGCTGAGGAGAGGAAGCAGAAGGGCCAGCGGCCGGCGGAGGGGAGGAAGAATCGACCATAGGAGAGAGGGAAGGGAGAGAATCATCAACATCAAACGCGTCATAGTCCTCAGAGGATGGATGAGGTTGGAAGTCAGGAAATGGAAAGTGGGTTTCATCGAAATTGACATGACGAGAGATGATGACCTTTTGCGTGATGAGGTCTAAGCAACGATACCCTCGATGATCCGTGCTGGGACCGAGGTAGACACAGGCAGAGGATCGAGGAGCAAGCTTGTGAGCAGTAGTAGGCGAAGTGTTGGGATAACACAAACACCCAAATACTCGTAAATGAGAATAGGTAGGAAAGAAACCAAACAATACCTCAAAGGGGGTCTTGTACTGAATGGTGGTGGACGGAAGCAGGTTAAAGGTGTGAACAGCAGAAAGAAGGGCCTCAACCCAGAATTTGGGCGGGAGAGAGGCTTGGATGAGAGACGTGCGTAAGGTGTTATTAATAGTGCGGATGGTGCGCTCAGCTTTTCCATTTTGTTGAGACGTATAGGGACAAGAAAAACGTATTTTGATGCCATGAGTTTTGAAAAAATCCAAAAAAGGTTGATTGTTGAACTCACGACCGTTGTCACATTGGAAAAGCTGAATGTCCGTTTTAAATTGATTTAGAACATAGGCGCGAAAGGTTTTAAAAACAGAAAATACCTCTGATTTTGCACGTAAAGGAAAGACCCATAAGAAATGAGAATAATCATCCAAAAACAGAACATAATATTTAAATCCACTCAAGCTAGTAACAGGAGAAGTCCATAGATCAGAGTGAATAAGTTCAAACACACGAGAAGTTTTGGTAGCTGATAAAGAAAAAGGTAAACGACAATGTTTTCCTAACTGACAAGCATGACATAAAGAAGAGTTTTGACTAGAGCAAGTAATAAACTTGCGAGACAAAAGAAACTGAAAAACAGCAGCACCCGGATGACCTAGCCGTCGATGCCAGACGTCAAAAGAGACAGCAACGTTGGCCGAAGCAACCGCAGACTGAGGAGAAGGAGGAAGAACAGGATAAAGATCATGGTGATCACTGTCGCAACGCTGAAGAAACGAACCTGTTTTAAGATCCTTCACAGTAAAACCAAAAGGATCAAATTCAACAGATACAGAATTATCAATTGTAAAACGACGGACAGAGATAAGGTTTTTGATGAGTTTATCAGATACTAAGACATTTTTCAGCATAAGAGGCCAAGGAGAAAAAGGTAATTTACATTGGCCAATATATCTAGCAGGAACCACAGCACCATTACCAACCTGAATGAAACTAGAATTACAAGGAGTTAGAGAGTGCATTGTACCTTGATTGAAGGTCATGTGCCTGGATGCACCGGTGTCCATGTAAAAGTTGTTGTCCTGAGGTGGCTGCACAGACATAGCCTGAAAAACAGAAGAGAGATCAGTGTACTGTGAAGCATGTCCGCCAAAAGATGGCTGATGAGGCGGAGGTCCGCCAAACGGAGGCTGAGCAGGTGGTGGCACAAGCGTGGATGGCTGTGCATGCTGCATAAACTGAGGAGAGACTGGCATCGGAGTGGGGGACTGAGGAAGCCCAAAATAGTGCTGGTGTGAGTTCACCGACGGCTGATGGAAAGGATGAGCAAGGAGCTGCTGAGGTGCACTAAGCATCGTAGGGGACGGTTGAGGAGAACCCGTCCCAAACGAAGGCACAGGAGGTGCACCAAGGAGGCCTGGCTGAACAGACGGAGCATGGCCAGGTGTGGGAGAATTCCCGAAGTACGCCTGAGAGTGTCCCTGATTACCTGCAAAAGAGTGAGAGCTTGCAGAAACATTAGTATTACCCCCCCCCTTTGGAAGCAGAACGCCCATTATTTCGACCCTTGTTAAATTTATTTTTCGATTTTCCATTTAGGGCAGATTGGGCAGAAGAGTATAAGGCAGCGGAAGAAGCGAGAGGGGTATCGGTGTGGGGTTCAACAGACTCTTCACGAGACTCGTGAAGGAGAAGCATGTTTTTGGCCTCAAGAAAAGAAGGGAAAGGTTTGGTGTTGGTGATGACGTCGACAATGCTATGATAGGAGGGTGGTAACTGGCGAAGGATTTGCATAACCAATTCAACATCAGTTATTTTGGAGTCACAGTCAGCAAGGGCGTCAGCCAAATTCTTTAGATTATGGCAAAAATCAGTGATGGACAGTGTACCTTTCTTTGTGTTACGAAATTGCTCTTGAAGTTGGAGCATGCGGGACATTTTGTTATTCAGAAAAAATTCTTCTAGTTTGTCCCAGAGGTCTTTAGCTGTGCAGCTATCACTAGAGATTATTTGTAATAAATTGGCATCACAAGTGGAGTAAAACCAGGATTTGATGCGGGAGTCAATAGCCTCCCAGTCCTCATCATCATCACCACTAGGTTTAGATTTTCCAGTGATGTGACCATAGACTTTTGCACCCTTACACATATCCAGAAAAATACGACGCCAAAGCTTGTATTTGGATCCATCAGTGGAAAGTTTAAAACTAAACTGAGAGTATACGTTGGTTAGGGCAAACACAAGTTGGCTAGCAGTGGGGGCAGTGAGGGTGGTGGAGGAGGCTGGGGTAGTCATAATTAAATGAAAAACAAAAAAATAAATTAACAAACGTGCGAAAAAAATAAGGCAAATCGCTTAACCGCGGGTAGAGGGAAAGTAATGTACCACAAACCCTACACACGATAGTGGGACGGAGCAACAGCGATGATGAAGAGAAGTTTGAAACTTCAGGGACTGGCAGCGTAAAAAATCCAAACTTGTTTCAGCAGGGACCAGAACTGTAATTATCCAAACTTGTTTCAGCGTGAAAAATCTAAACTTGCAAACTGCAGGGACCAAAATTGTAAATATCCAACTTCAATTTCGTTTAAAAGGTTGCCCGATAAAGGCAGTTTCCACACGGACGGAGGAAAGCCGACGGAGGGAAACCGGCGAAGGGAAAAACGGCGAAGGGAAAAACGGCGAAGGGAAACCGGCGACCGGAGACGGAAGGAAACCGACGATCGGAGCAGGATGTTCGCGGCGACTCCTCTGATCCGGCGAGATTCCGGCGACCTCAAAGGGTTTCCGGCAGGCGACGGGATGGTCAGATCGTGGTTCCTCAAAACGTGGTTCCACAGATCGTGGCTGTTACGAGGTGGTTCCACAGATCGTGGCTGTTACGTGGTTCCACAGATCGTGGCTGTTACGGTTTCCGGCAGGCGACGGGATTTCCGGCGGCGACGACACAGCACGGCGGCGGCGACGCGTTCAGAGACGCACAGTACACGGCGGGGGTTCACAGGCACGGAAGTTAGGATTTCCGGCTGTTACGGCGGCGGTTACCAGAGGTCTGAACGCAGGAGATGAGAAAACCGGGAAAGAGGAGTAGAACCGGTGTTGGTGGACGGCGGCGGCTGCCGGGTGGTTGCCGGCGGCGGCTGCGACGGCGGTGGCTGCTGAAAGAGAAAAAAAAAAGAAAAATTTAGGGTTTTCTTAGGGTTTCTCTTAGGTGGCTCGATACCATGTGAGATTGTGGAAAACCCGTGATTAGGGTTGCGTGTATTGAGCACAATATATAAACATAAATATTACAGAGGGGTCCCTGAACTATACAAATATTTAACATGACCCTCCACCAAGGACCAGCCCCAAGCAATGTTCCCTATCCATGTGCCTAGCACAAGCAGTGAATCCGAATTCGAACCTTCGACCTATTTCTCAAAAGAAATTGTCTTTTGCAGGGGGGGGTTATCCTCCAAAGCTACAGATGAAAAACTAACACTTCAATTGAACTTCAAAAACTACATTTTATCGATCTCAAAACTTGAATTGGTTTATAAAAACAATGCAAAATGCTATAGAAACGTTATATATCAAGTAAGGTTGGAGTTTGATTTCTTATTCTGGTGTTAAAAACCCATCAATTTGATTCTTTTTTATGTAATTTTATGATAGAGATGATGTTTTAAGTTGAAACACAACTTTTTTTTTACCATTGCATAGGCAACTCAGACCGAACCGAGTCGACCCGGTATAACTCGGCAACTCGGTCCTGTTTCCCTTCTCTTCTATTCTAAAGAAGGGTTCATCTGAGGTTTTAGTAATTTCACCATCTCTGTTCATCCATGGAGATTCTAAACCCATTATCCATCAAAAACCCTAAATTCTCACTTCACTCTACCACCAATTCCATCACAATTTATACAAACAAAACCCTCAAATCACCATTCTTCAAATTCCCTCTTAAACCCTCCCCAATTTTCTCCAATTTCCCACTTCACAACTCCAGAAACTTCAGGGTTTCAGCTCAATTCGACAGACGTTCAACCAATCGAAGGAAAAACCATCTAAGGAGAAAGCTAATTGAACAACAACAGGTTCGTATAATTAATCATCCTCAAAACCCACTTCCTAAAATCGATAATTTCAATGATTCCATCTCCAATTTGGGGAATTTCGATGATGAAATCGATTCAAATCTTGATAATGGTAAGGTATCTGATGTTGTTATAGATGCTTCAAAATCAAACAATGTTATGTGGAATCAATTGGAGAGTTGGGCTAATCAGTACAAGGCTGATATAGAGTTTTGGGGTATTGGGTCTAACCCTATATTTACTGTTTTTTCAAGATTCAAATGGTAAAGTAGAGAAAGTTGATGTTAATGAAGAAGAAATCTTGAAAAGAAGCCGAATCACGCCATCGATGTATAACCTGAAAGAAGTAGAGCATGTAAAACAAGTCCAGCACAAAATCTCTCATGCCAAGTTTTTAGCCCAAGAAATGGAGATTGGAAGAAATGTGATTCCGCTGAATAGTTCAGTGGCAAAATTCGTAGATTCTTTCGGGGAAAATCGGGTTTTCGTGATAATATTCAAAGCTTCATCGCTAAACCAGGTCTTGCTCCCAAACTGTCGAAAGTCGGGATATCGTTGTTTTGTGGGTTTTTGTATTTTTGGTCTTAAAGAGCTTCTTTAGAAAAGAAAAGGGAGATAAAGAAGAGTATTCGAGTTTGGAGAAGGAGATGTTGAGACGAAAGATTAAAGCTCGGAAGGCTAAAGAGAAATCCACAAAGGGTAATGTGGAAGTCATTCAAGATCCGAAGGAGCTCGAAATGGTGTTTACTGAAAGGCCTCAACTAGACAAGGAAGAGCTTATCAACAGCATTGTGAAGGTAAAGTCGTTAACCGATAATTCCATGGATTTTGATGACAAAATCCAAGAAATTAGAGCAATGGCAAGACATGCACGAGAAATCGAGAAAAAAGATGGTAACGGTCCTAGTGGAAGTAATGTGGAAGATTATGAAAGTAAAAAGGACGAACTAAATAAAAAAGAAGTGAGCTTTGTTGAAGCCGCAGCTTTTGATGTTCCACAAGATGTAAGTACGTTAAGTAGCGTAGAGAAGGGCTTTATAGGAAATTCCGATGTTTCAAGATTGGAAGTCCAAAATATCAATGGAAGTGTTGCACAAGATGAGGAAGACAAACATTCTACGTTATTAGATACAGAAAAACCACTTGAGAAGAAACCAGTTGGAGCAAAATCAAGGATTATTACTTCTGTGAAGGAAGCAAGAGAATATCTTCATGAAAAAAAAGTTGACAACAAAAAGAAAAACCAAGAAGCCCAAGTTACCAATTTGCTTGAAGTTCCCATGGTTCCAAAGATGGCTAATAACGATGAAACGTTTGACTTTTCTGGTAGTAGAACACCAAGTAAAGATACCAATCTGGAAGAGAAGGGAAATGGTGTGATCAAGAACGCTGATTCAAACGACAAGAAAGAAGGTGTTACAAATAGTGATGCAAAGGCGGGGGATTTAGGAAGAGCAAATCGTGAGAAGTGGATAGAGGATAATTTTCATGAATTTGAGCCAATTGTTGAGAAGATTAGAGGAGGGTTTAGAGAAAATTACAATGTAGCTAGAGAAAAAGTGAAAGAAGATATAAATATAGTCTCGGAGCTGAAAATGCTTGAACTTGACGAAAATGAGAGTGAATTCGAATGGATGAAAGATGAGAAGCTTAGAGAAATTGTGTTCCAAGTACGAGAAAACGAGCTTATGGGCCGAGATCCTTTTCATCTTATGGATGCTGAAGATAAGGCCTTGTTTTTCAAAGGTCTTGAGGAGAAAGTTGAGAAAGAAAACGAGAAACTACAAGCTCTCCATGAATACGTTCATTCCAATATCGAAAATCTTGATTACGGAGCAGGTAAATTGATTTTATCCAGACCCTTTATGAAATCTGTAACAATCTTTATTTCAAGTTTGGATTATTTATTTATTTATTTATTTTAATAAAAAAATTGGTTCTCAAAGGTTCATTTTTTCTCCTTCAATATGTAAAAAAGAAAACAAATTTCTTATCTTTTTTATCTTCTAAACATACTTATGGCACGTTCTTTAGATGGGATTAGCTTGTATGATCCTCCCGAGAAGATCATACCGCGATGGAAGGGCCCGCCACCCGCTACAACGATGAGTCAAGAGTTTCTTGATGACTATTTAGATCAAAGAAAGCGCTTTTTGCTGAAACTTTGGGGAACTCAAATCTTGTGAAGACGGACCCGCAAGAGTCGCCTCAAAATACCGACAAGAAAGTTGAAGGTGGGAATTTGAAAAGTTCAAGAACCGTGATAGAAGGGAGCGATGGGTCTACGAAACCTGGCAAGAAATCTGGGAAAGAGTTTTGGCAGCATACGAAGAAATGGTCTCGTGGATTTATAGAATCGTATAATGCTGAGAATGATCCAGAAACCAAAGCTGTCATGAAGGATATTGGGAAGGATTTGGACAGATGGATCACTGAACGGGAAATACAAGAAGCTGCAAATATAATGGATAAGGTTCCGGATAAAGGAAAAAAGTTCATTGCTGAGAGAATCAATAAGCTCAAAAGGGAAATGGAGTTGTTTGGACCACAAGCTGTTGTTAGTAAGTATAGCGAGTATGAAGAACAGGAGGAAATAGATTATTATTGGTGGCTCGATCTCCCATTTCTACTGGTAAATTTGCTATATTCTTATTGGTGTATGTGGTTGTCAGTCTTATAAGATTCACATGTTTTGAATTTTTATATGTAGTGTATTGAATTATATATCGATGGAGATGGAGATGGAGAAGAGAGAATGGGATTCTATTCATTGGAGATGGCAGCGGATCTTGAATTAGATCCAAAACCCCATCATATCATTGCTTTTGAGGATGCTGGTGACTGCAAGAATCTTTGCTATATTATACAGGCTCATTTGGAAATGCTCGGAAATGGCAATGCCTTTGTTGTGCCACAATCACCAAAGGTTAGTGGTCAAACTAGCAATTTATTAATATTTACTTAAGGCAACACACTAGCAACTTATTTATATATATATATATATATATATATAGAGAAGAGAGAGAGAGAGAGGTGGTTTCATTTGCAAACCACTATTAAATTACAAACTATACAAATTATCACCCTTGATTTTAAATTGGATGATAAAGATTAAATGTCCTATATTTATGGTAATATCTATAGTTTTCTTAAGTAGAAATATTCCTTTAATCTTCATCATCCATTTTTAAATCAAGGGTGATAAGGAGGTTTGTAATTTAATAGTAGTATATATAGGCATGGGATCATGTGAGAAGTGCTATTGTTGGTGAGAAGAGTGAGAAGTACTTTAAAGGGTTGATCACTTTTAATCAAATACCCTCTCATGAATTGCGGCTTAAAAGAGAATTGATCCGGTGCATTGAGGTGCATCTTATCCTAATGTTTGCCAATTTCTCATCCAACGGTTGATAATCACTTCTCATGCTTCTCATGAAATATTACACTTCTCACTGAACCCAACCCTATATGTATAGATGAAAGCTCGGCTGCGAACATGAGGACAATCAAGAGCGTGCCACGTGTAACATTCATTCTAAATAATACAAGATTATTCAGACTGAATGTTATGCATTATTCATGGGGAATAATACAACATTCAGATTGAATAATACTGAATGTTGTATTATTCACCATAAATAAAACATGAACATTTAGTCCGAATAATTCTATATTATCCGGACTGAATAGGACACTTGGTGCACTCTCGGCTGTCCTCACGTTCGCAATTAGATTTGAGTTTCCGTTTGAACCCCCCCCCCCCCCCCCCCCCCCCCCCCCCCCCCCCAATATATAAATATACATATGTTATAGTAATATAGGAGAGGGATCAAATGCAAACCAAACCATTTTGTACGAACCATGCAAACCTCATTCATCCGATCCTAATTTTGCTTTTCCTTTTCACCTTTTTTTAGTTATGAGGTTGATTAGTCATTTTAGAGTGGGGGCACTAATTATGGATATTATCATATTTATTTTGGAAAACAAATTTCATCAAAATGAGAAATACATTAAACAACTTCATCAAGAAAAAAATTATATGAAATTAAACAATGAAATCAAACATTCTGTACAAAATGTGTGTGACCCTATATAAAGGGAGGTTCAGCGTAAAACCCCTAAAAAGGGAAAAACTAAGGAACACCCTTGTCGCTATTCATCTAGACAGTATACATGTGTGTATACAAGTAATTGAAGTTGTTTTTTGGTTTTTATGCACATGTGCATGGGGGACAAATTTCTTAAAGATTACTTGTATGTACATGTGTATACTGTCTACTTGAATAGTTACCAGGGTGTTCCTTAGTTTGTCAAAAAAAAAATGTGGTTTTCCCCTGAACCTGATAAAGCTTATTATTTGTTTCTGTGTGGGAGTTGCAATATGGCCATTTTTTCAATGGAAAGAGGAAAAGGCACGTGTTTATTTTTTGTGATGTTACTATATAGGATGCCTACCAAGAAGCACGCGCAAATGGTTTCAATGTTACAGTCATAAGAAAAGGAGAGCTAAAACTAGATGTGGATCAAACACTAGAGGAGGTGGAGGAAATGATCGTTGAGATAGGGAGTAAGATGTACCATGATAAAATCATGAAGGGCCGAAATGTGGATATACAATCGATCATGAAAGGTGTATTTGGAATGAAGAAACCAACCAAGAGGTAAAATTTTACATCTTGATGCATATTGGTAGCAATCGATAACTTTACCTGATCGACTTCCTTTCTCTCTATTTATATCCCAAAAATGTTGTTAGATTAAAACTATGCATTTCTTTGTTGATATTTTCAGAAGAAGATCAAGGAAGAAATTGAAGAAGCCAACCAAATGATGATGTTGAACCAAGTTTGAATTTATTGTAAGTATGAATATAAATATTGATATCGAAACATAGAATGTTGACCTCGGAAGTCAAATTATACACGAGATGTATGAACTAGTTATCATTAGAATTCTGTAATATTTTTGAGTTGTGGGATTGATGTTGTTTTCATACCCTTTGATTTCAGGAATGAATGTTTGTATGAAGCAGCAGGATTATGGAGTAGCAGAGCAGAAACACATGCCTAAGTTTTCTTGCATCATGGGGATGTGTTGTAATTTGTAGATAATAGTTCTAGTTTTTTTTTTTTAAATGTAAAAGTGGAAAGCATTGGCATTATTATAAGGTGTAATAAAGTTCTATTTATTATGAATACTACATTACATATTTGCAATAGGTTTTGAATTTGATTTGAATGCTACCATTAGGTCCATTACTATAAGTATTTATGGGATTTTAATTTTCAATCTATCACAACCACAATTTGGAACTAGGCTTTGGTAAATGGTCATTTTTATTAAATATTAGTACTTTTTCTTTAATTTAAAGTATAACTTTATCAAGTTTTATTCAAAATTAATCTTTATATAGATCTATTTTGTGTTTATTACTTAATAAATGCGCTCAAATAATCTTTTGTATCTTAATAACTATTATTTATGTCACTAAATGTTTTAGAAATTTACTTCAAAAGAATCTAAGAATATATATTGAATAACTTCACATATATGAAACATATGATATTTTTAGTAGAAGATTTGTTCAAGTCTTCAATGAGAAGCTATGCTACGAATATTGCAACTAACAAAATGGAGGTGATATCAAGTTGGCATGTCATAGCAGAACCAGTCGCTTATCTGATGACAATAATGATCAAAATCTCGATCCAAGGCTCGTTTTTTGTGATGTTCCTTTTATTCCTCATTATATACGTTTCTATGTGGCCCTTTTTGAGTTTATCAAGCCTTTGATCTTTGTATTTGTAAGAAACTTCACATAACTTCTTTAACATTGAGTATATGAACTATCTATTCTCTCTCCTTTCCGGTTAAGAAACTTCACTATCAAACAGATAGTAGAACCATGTTAAGTTCTTGGTCTCCTTGTTAGTATTTTTTGAACACAAATGAGATCCTTTTACAATTCCACATTGTTGGGTTCACACCAATTGTTCGAATATGGGGAAAGTCGATTTAAGACCCGATCATAAAAGCGGTAAGAGTCGATCGGTTTCATAAAGTATTTAGTTAAGTGTAGATAACTGCAATGCAAGTCTGAAGTTTAGTAATAAATCAAAAGATAACCCATTTGATATACAAATCCACTTTAACCAACACCACCACAAACTAGACTTTAGTCTTTACATGAACCTCCCCGGCTCGGCGGCTCCCCATGCATGCATATGAATAAGGTTCAAGGCATCTCTAGATCACCCTATGCAGTATGCACCACTTACAATAAATTCATTGGACCCATATTAGTTTCAAAAAAAATTTAGCTTAATGGCCTTCATTTGTGTATTAAAAATCCACTTTAGTGTATCTATACTTGAACTAATGTAGCAATGTTGTAATTACAAGTTCATCTGACCTGTCTTTAGTTTCAAACATTTTGCTCATGTAAAAACTTGTAAATGCATTGTCTTGCAAAATGAGCTTTCGGAGAAAGTCATTGAGCTAAATAGCACAACATTTTTCATCATTGAGATTAAGCCACAACAAGCAGCCGGCATAACTTATTCCAACCCGATTCACTAGACACTTGAGACCAGATTGGGATTTGCTGATAGTGTGATACCACATTGAGCCTTCAATGTCCACAATCAACTCAATAAACAAAACATAAACACAAAGAACAAAGAAGAAAGGACTTTATGAGATTATATATCCATTACTTTTGTGTAAATTCTTGTGTTGAAGACGGATCAAATCCGTTTTGCATTCATTGCATTTCAGATATAGCTTGGAGCCATGTGATATGGCATCATCACCTACAATCAAATCTTCATTTATCTTATAACACATACAAATGAAACCCATAAAAAGAAAACATTAGTAGCTAAAAACAGATAGAATCTTTACTTAAAGAACAGCTTATTCCTGGGAACACATCCACACTCATACATGCATATGTACCATACCACATGCACGAGTAGTACGTAAAAACACATAACTGTATATACTGGTTATCACCTACACACCTGTTAGAGTTTGGCTAGTGATTCTAGACGGCGATCCATGATCTCAGAAACAGCCTCCATGAATGCAGCTTCACTCGAACCAGGAAGAACACCTTCTTCTGCTTCTTCAACAATCTCCTCGATCACAGACGGCTTATTCAGGTTTTCCCTACACATGATGTTCCCAATAGCGAAAGGGGTGAGTCCTTTCTCAACACCTTTCTTCAGAAGCATGGTGGAGATTCGAAGAGTGAGAGCGCATTCCAGAGGTAAGTTCCACCCGTAAAAGTTAAGTAGAGCTATGTCCTCCTCAGCATCTAAAGAGTTAATGTAGTCAACAGTCTCGGGACTGAACCTTTGACGAGCTTGGGGCCAGTACAGCCAATCGAAGGTGCAATCTTCGAACTGCGGGAATAATGGGCACTTGCTTAATTAGAAAAACAACGGATTACAAGTACAGCAATTGATGTCCAGAAATTTAGATGATTATACTTCAGATTCAAAATGGAAAGTCTTTTGCTGATGCATATGTACTATATATACACATATATATAGAACAAGCCTTATCTTGTCAAGATGTCTTGAACATTTAACTCGAAATAGAAGCCTCTGTTAAGGGGTTTGCATATTTCCAGTAGATAGATATTTGAAAGCTCCTTCTCAGCCTACAGCTGAGTTTCATCTATGTGAGTCACGATCCTAATAGGATTACATCTTGCATTAGAACCCATAAACACTCCATATATATCTGCTTCGAGGGTTGCATACATCCTTCTTTAAGATGGCAAGGGAAAGTGTGAATCCGACACATCTTGAAAATTGGGCCGACTACCACCATGTTAAATGCTCATAACATCATTTTTTTCCTATATTATGATATTATCTACTCCCTCCATCCTAAAAAAATGCAAAGTTTTACTTGACAAAATAAGGAAAACTTTTGAGCTAAAATCAAACTTAATAATTTCAAGTAATGACTAGCAGTGGACAAAAAAGTAAATTCAGATTTATTTCGTATGCAAATAAGAAGCATTGCATTTTTTTAACAACTTGAAATGGAAAATGTTACTTTTTGGGAAGAGGAAATATCATGTATTACTTTAATGAAAACCCCTTCGGTCAATGCTTGTGAAAAACCCTGTCAAGCGACCTAAATAAATTTCTATATTCTATGTGTGTGTGATTTTAGTGGTTTCTTTAATTATCCACAACAAAACTGAACCACGTACTGTATATCTTAGTATTATCTGCTTCATGGAGCTCAATTGCAACCTACTTAACAATCTAAACTATACAAACAAGCCACGATCAAGATTTAAGCTACAAGAAGAAAGACTTACGCTGTGAGGCAGGCAGTAACCATGATCAATAGGAATCAGCACAAACCGACCATCTTCTCCTTTGCTCACCAATATATTTCCAGCATGCCTATCAGCATTTGCCATCCTGATATCCAACACAGCAATCTTATGTACTTCATCTACAGGAAAAGCACCAGGACCCATGTCCTCACAACTTCCAGAATTCTCCATGAACATCTGCAATGACCCCATCTTCTCCTTAACACCCTCTGGATGATTAAACCCTCTGTGCATGCAAGTAGCTAATACCGTAGGTGGGACACCAGCAAATCCTTTGTATTCACCAGAGAAAGATCGGCGTCCACTTTTTGGGTGGTCCAACAGATAGGCAGCGACTTCCCTAAATGCACCCTCGCCAACTGTAGTCCCTTTCTTTAACCCTTCACCATTAACTGATAAGGGTAATCCTCTAGGGTTATTTACAGCCATAGGCTCCTCATCATTTGGTTTAAAAACAGATACATACTTGGCCCCCGTTGCATCCATCATCAAGTAGGCTCCACCGGTACCCTCAGACGACCTTTTTGGGTAATTTCCATTTCCTAACCCTTGATAGGTAGAGTTAATCAGGTCAAAAAGCACAGAAGGGAGTTCAGCCTTTGGGTTAACAATGATGGGTTCCAACCAAAACTCTCTATTCACAGGATCTCTAGCAACTATACTACCATCAGCTCCCTTCGTATGCTGCCTGTCAGCAGCATCATATTCCCTAGTATCATTTGTCTGTGGTGCAACAATGGCCAGTTCGAAATTCTTCTCCATAGGCGTGACTCTAATCTTTGCAGACTTCCTCACAAACAAATGAATCACACCATCGTTGTTATGCTTGCGAATATCATTTATAAGCCTCTCATCTTCAAGCTCCTCACCCTCACACAATACATCTTGTTCATCGGTATCGATCAATCCTTTCTTGCTCTTCACAAGTTGCTTTTTTACATAACCAACATCACGATTCCTATCGACATGAAAAGTGAACTCTTTCCCCGAAGAAGTTTTCACATTAATCATCTGAAGATCAGAAAGCTTCACAACCAAATGGATCACATTCCCATCTGCAACACCATAGTCCTTCACAGAAGAATCACTTCTTGCCAACTCCCTGCCTTCACAAACCAACTTCTGATTCTTTACAACAAAGCCTTTATAGCTTTGAATACGAAGCTTGACAGATTCGATCGAATCCGACTCCAACACCCTAATCGGAACCACCGAACCCGACATCGCCAAATGTATGACAATGAAGTCTTGGCAATGAACAGGCAACGGCGGCAGAATCATGTTCTCACAAAGTGGATTAATTGCTAAAACACCAGCTGACGACATGATGTTATCACTAACTTTTTACAAATCCTAAAACAAATCGAAAAAATCAAACCCTAAATTCACAAGAACACCTCAAAAACTATTAAAGAATCATCCTAATTTCCTCCATTATGAAATCGATCCTCGAAACCATAAAAAAGAACCCTAGAAATACAGCTGTTGGAGACGATCCCAAATCAAACCAAACCAAACCTAGGGAGATCGATTTTTGAAAAAAAAATCGAAATCCTGGGTTCTATCAATCAATCAATCGAGAATGGAATCAATTGAGAACAAAATGCACAAATTATCGTAGGAATCAGAGTGAACAAGATTACCAGATGAATCAATCGAGAAGCAAAGATGAGATCAGTAGCATGAGGAGAGATGGTCGATTTGGGGAAATTGAATTTAGGGTTTCAAATTCAACGAGAGGAGCGTTATGGAAATGGGATTATTGAGAAGAAAGAATTATTATACGCGCTTTGAACGTTGAATTACTGACTTTTTGTCCAAGAAAGATATAACAACAACACCATGATTAAAAAGCTATATATATATAATTATATATATTGTATATATATATGTTTGTATATTAATAGAGAGATAAAGATGGCAACTGGCATCCACGTATTTGCTTTTTCCTAATTTCATTCTCCTCCTATGATCATCCTAATTTTATGCCGTTAAATACAACCATAAAATTAAATTACCACTAATAAACAAATTATCACCCGAAAATATTGTTATGAAAACAAAATATGGTGTTAAGCAAAATTTTCGTTTTGGTGAATAGTTTCCATCAATTTTGTTATACGTTTACCGGTTTACGTGATGGCTTACAGAAAATTACGGACTTTTTTTATCTATCTCATCTTTACGTTTAGTTGTATTCTCATACTTTCATTCACTTTACATGCATGGGATTGTTAAAGTTTCGATTATTGTGATACAAAATAATCCAGGATTGTTAAAGTTTCAATTTAACTTAATACATCTTGAGGGTGAATCCACTCGAGGATGGACCCCCATTAAAAAATGGAAAAAAAAAAGAAATTTCTCACGTAAAAATACAATTTTTATAACTTTTATATCAAGTTAACCCATGTGATTTTTTATCCTGGATCCTATCAATCAAAAAAGGTACCTTGAAATCAACAAAAAAGTAAAAAAGATCTCGCAAAATCAAACAAAAAATTCAAAAGAGTCTTTCAAAGTTGACAAAAAAAAGTAAAAATCTACTGAAGTCAATCAATAAAACTTAAAAAATCTCTTGGAACGTTGAAATTGGACTAAAGTTACATCAAACAATTTTACAGGCTTTTAATCTCTTAAACATTTGTTTTTGTCATTCACACCAAAGAAACTGTGCTCGCATAAACCTTAACCAGCTGGGTATGATGTAAACAACAATCATTTAATTTAAAATGCAATTTCCTTCTACTATTTCAAAATCAAAATACAAACTATTGGAGAAAACAACATTAAATGTTTACATTTGTCATTTTTTCTACTTTCCTTTCTTAATTGGTGATTTTTTTTCTTTCACGTGTAAATACTAAACCTAGTCATAAACAAAATCAAAATTAACCGATCACGATTGTATTCACATATTTAAAAAGAGAGCAATTTTCGATTGTATTCACATATTTAAAAAGAGAGCAATTTTCTTTCTTAATGCAATTTTCTTGCTCACATAGCCATCTAAAGACCACGATTGTATTAGCAAGATAGAAGCACTTGGGGGTGAGCAATGGAACCGCAAAAACCGGACCGAACCGGAATCGAACCGGGACCGGTATAGTGTAATCGGTCCGGTTTTCGGTCCTTCAAATCTCTCATTTCCGGTTCCAAACCGGCTTCGGGCCCATTTTCCGGGTAATTAACTGGGACCGGACCGGAAGTTTAAAATCAATATGAAATGATTTCATAATATAAAACACAAATATTTTATATCTCACAAAAAATTACAAATTTTTAAAGATTTTTCGTAATTTTATTTGACAACCACTACATAATTCGTTAAAACTATTGAAATACCGGTTTCTGATGATATCTCACACTGAATCAAAACATATACAATAGTTAAAATCTTTAATTTTATTACATATAATTCTAAATCTCATATTATATATACTTTAAACGTATAATACAAATAGGTGAAATCATTTATGCCATCATATATAAACACAAGCCACAATTTTATTTATTTCAACAATAATATACAAATCATAAATGGAGAAATAGGATGTTATACGATTTGATATTAAGCTATATATGAATACCGGTTCCAACCGGGTTTTTAACCGAAAACCCGGGACCGGGACCGACACCGGAACCGGTATTACTTATACGGTCCGGTTCTCGGTTCTTCAAGTTCCTCATTTCCGGTTCCGGTTCCAAACCGGGTTCGGTCCGGTTCGGGCCCAATGCTCACCCCTAGAAGCACTTGGAGCATTCACAGTGGTGGTATCTCCAAAAACTTCATTTACCATACTTTTTCTTATCACGTCATTGTCATCCCAACAAACCAAAAACCTCCTTAAAACTTTATAATGGAGGATCTTACAAAAATCTCACTTCCATAGTTCCATGTATTTATTTATAATATAATTTTTATCTATGTAAATTATTATATAACAGAAAAAAAAACTTTTACAAGAACTATGGTAGAAAAGCGGTACCGGTCTGGTACCTCCGCAACACTGCCAAGGGTGATCGCAAGCAAAAAAATGTCCTTGCGGTTGCATATAATACCCCACCCACCCCACCCCACCCTCTCTCTCTTCTTTCTCTCTATCTCTCTCTTCTTTTCCTTTTTTTCTTTTTAATTAATTATTTATATCATTTATATTATATATATTAAAGGAAGAACCTCATATAATGACTTGGCACAATGAGAAAGTTTCATCGCTATTTTTCTAATTTTCTATAATTTTGATTTTGTTGTAACTCATAATTGATGAGCATTGAGTGCCTCATTTAACACCATTATGATGGTCATTATGTATGTTTGTAACTCCCATTTTCATTTATGTCTTGGCTCATCCCCTCCACTATATAAAGGGTTGAGACCTCACTATCAAATGTACCTTACTGTTAGGACCAAATTGTCCTAATTAGTGAAAGTTGTATAAAGCAAGCTTTGTGCTTAATTGTATTATTTAGCTTATAGAGCAAGCTTTAGCATATAGCTTATAGAGAAAGCTTTATCATTTAGCTTATAGTGCAAGCTTTATCATTTAGCTTATAGTGCAAGCTACACCTATATATAAATGTGTCTTGTGGTTAGTTGTTAAACACAGAGAGAAGTCGAGAAGTTAGAAACATTCCATGAGAGCCGATTAGAGTTTAGTGTGTGTTTGTGTGTGTTTCTTGTAACCGTGGGAGCTCTCGAATAAATCAAGAACACCTTCTTTTGCCATCGATTCTTGTTGTTTTCTTCTTCTCTACCCGTGGAACTTGCTGAAACGGACCAACAAGTGGTATCAGAGCCAAACAAATCATTCGATTTGAACGATTTTTCAGCAGATTCAGCTATTTTTGTTGTGCGATAATGTTCTGGGTAAGTTGGCTGTTTGGGTTTCCCGAATCGGAACTCGAACTCCCGAATCGGAACCTTGTTTCCCGAATTGGATATTAGTATCCTGATTCGGAAAACTTGACTCCTGACAGGATCTGAATCTCAATATCAAGAACAGAATACTTAATCAAAGAAGTTTGCGGAATAACACTTTGATTATAAAACAGAACAATGAATTCAAACAACTGTGTATATTGATCTTAATAGCTTAATGATTACAACTACAAGCCCCAATCTGTTTGAATAAGTTCAAAACAGACGTGCAATACTTCTCTATTGCAGGGATTTCAAGAACAATCTTGAGGCTCTTATAGGTTCACCTTTTGTACTCAGACTTACCTTCATCATACATCTTCTTTAGATCACCTCTTGACAATTTTCTGAAGATCCCAAGATAATTAGCAAACACTTCATTGGTTCCATCACTTCTGAACACCTTGAAGTAATCCATCTCTTTATTCTCAAAGTATATCCACATGGACACATTTGAAGGTTCTTCAATCTCTTTACTCATCTTAGGCTTTTTAGCAACAGATTTCTTCCTCATTGATTTTGATGATTGTGTCTCTTTTTGATTAGACACATCATCCTCCTTCACTACATCTTTCTCAGCTACCTCATCCTTCTTTACAGGTGCCTCCTTCTTCTCAATCTCTTGAACACTTTGTTGCTCAGGAATCACCACAAGTTCCTTATCCTGTTCAGGCTTACCTTCAGTAGTAACCTGTTCATTGATCTGATCTCTCTTCCTCTTTCTTTGAACCAATGCCACCTCTTCAGTTTCAACTTGTTGATCCTCCAGTGCCTCTAAATGCATGGCTTCTCTGGTGACATTGTACTTTTTCTCAATCTCATCCAGAGTCCATCTGGAAAAGAATTGGAATGGCTTTCCAAGAGCAGTAGATAAAAATCTCACCATAGTTCTCCTCTTTTCAGTTTCCTGCTTTGAAATTGACTTCTTCTGAGTCTTTTTCACAGGCTTTTTCTTATCAGCTTTCTGTTTTCTTTCTTCTATCTCCTTGTTCACTCTTTCTTGTTCTTCCTGACCTAACTGTCTGGCCAGAGCCTCTGAAGCTTCATATTCCATAATCTTCCTTTTTGCCTCATCAATCTCAGAATCAGAATCAGACTCTGCTTCTTTCTGTTTTCTTTCTTCTATCTCCTTGTTCACTCTTTCTTGTTCTTCCTGACCTAACTGTCTGGCCAGAGCCTCTGAAGCTTCATATTCCATAATCTTCCTTTTTGCCTCATCAATCTCAGAATCAGAATCAGACTCTGCTTCTTTAACCATCTTCTCTTTTCCTTTATCTTTAGGATCAACAACAGGAAGATCATTCTTCTTCACAATCTCTGATTCTTTGATAACTACACCCTTAGTAGGTTTAACTACTTCAGGTAACTTTACTAGCAACTCAGCAATGGTTAGATCATCCTCATTGATCTCAGGTTCAGCACTAATAACTGCAGGTTCATTTGCAACCTGGGTGTCTTCATCTTCTTCCAAAACAGTCTCAGTCACTGTTCCAGTCTCTTTCTGTTCCTCCCCCTTGACTTCAGTCTCCATTTCAACACCTTGTTCATTCACAACATCTTCTTTATGCACAGACTCCCCCTTAAATCCAGATCTCTCCCCCTTTGTGAATTGAACCAATGTATGATACTTCTTCCTTAGGGCTCGAATAGTACCCTTCATGGAGGCAATGGAAGCCCCCTGAGATTGAATGACCCTTGCTTGCTTCACCAACTGTGCTGCATGCAGCTTGAGCATATCCTGCTGTGCAGTGGCCAACTCCTCCAATGTATCAAGTCTGGCTGCATGAGAGCCATGTTTCTCATCATGGACAAAGAAGTTCTTCTCAAAGGCCTTCAAATCTTTGGCAATGGTACGAAAATTTTCCATCAATTCCTCATGTGTAAATCTGCTCTCACCAGATTTAGAAGTGTGAACCTCCATTACTGGATCTTTGAGCTTTTTGACTTTAGTCTTCAGCCTTGCTGAAGCACTAGAAGCCCCCTTGGTTTCTTGGCACCTGGGTCCTCCATGTGATTTCTCACTAGGAGTTGCCGTGGTGGGGGTCTTACTTATGTTCAAACTGGCCTGATGCACACCTTGTGCAACATCAGTAGTTTGAGCCTCACCAACCACATGCCCATCCTTCTCCTTAGAGGGCACCTTCTTTATACTTGAGTGGGGCTACACTCCAGGGGTATCCCTTTGGGTAGAATCAGAAGGAGAGTGCTCCAACTGATGGCTTATAGGCTTTTGGGGTTTAGAACCAGAGGAGGAAGGAGCTCCTCTGTTCTTTCTCTGATATTTTTGAAGTGTGGGGGTGGGGGTTTTGTCAAAGGACTGAGGGATTATGTCTGTGATAGGTGTGGGTAGGTCATCAGAGGGAATGCTTGGTTGTGTAGGCTGCAAGCCTGATGCCTCACCTTGTGGGTGGTTCACTCTCATCATTGTAGAGAACAATGGAGTGAATTGGTCATTGGAGCCTTCTGCAGGTCTCTTCATATTGGAGAACAACTTATGACCAAGAGCAGAGCTCTTATAGATGTTTCCAAGTTTAGGTACAGCCGTCAATTCATTTGTAATCACTTCTTGGACAAATCTTGGGAACATGAAAAATGTTTTGACTTTAGAGTTTGGAATGTTCTCAAGATTGTACACAAGACTATCAAAAATCATTTGTGAAAAATTGAACATCTGTTTGGTGGCTAGACAGACCAAAGCAGAAGCAATAGTGCTGCTAAACTCACCAAAACTAGTGGATTTCTTTGAAAAACAGTGCAACAGAGTATGCACAAGAAATCTCCATTGAGGGCAAAATTGACTCTTAAGATATTTCAAAGAGGTTTGAGAGCCTGTATATCCCATTTTCAAAAGGTTGTCCATGATGGTTCGAGTAGAGAGCATAGATATACCTCCTTCATCATTTAGTTGCAGATGATGTCTGATCTTGGCAGGGGTAAGTGTGAGAGACAGACCACAAATAGTGGTTTGAATACGCTTGACTCCATCTTCTTCCTGAACAACTCCATTCATCCAGAAGTCTTGCATGTGTTGAATGTAGATGGTAGGAGTGATTGTCGCGGCGTGCGCAATGTGAGATGATGCCAAGAAATCAACTATATCTTCGAATCCTTCAGAATCTCCACCCTTGGAAATATATCCAACCTTGTTATGATCCTTGACAAAAGTCAATGAAGCCATTAGCAATCGATTAGAAAACCTAAACAGATGATGGAATCGGATCGTAATCTCGAATGCTCGAACACTGAGAGAGAATCAATCGAAGAATCGCAAGCGTTTTTGAGAGCAAAAGTGTAGAATAGCCGTTAATGAAAAAGGCGGTCAAGTTAGGGCTTATATAGTACACTTTTAGAGCAGGGGTAACTACCATTAGCAGTGTTAACAAACACAAGGTGGGCTAGGTCAAATAAGCAATGGTAATTGACGCTAGCAGTGGTATTTGTCAAACTATCTTAAAAGCAGTGGTAAAAGATACCCTCAGTGGTAATGACACGCATTAGGTTAAAAGCAGTGGTAAACACATCAGCTTTATTAAAAGCAGTGGTAATACCTCAGAAGAACTAGCAGTGTTAACAAGCGTGTGTGTGAGCAGGGGTAAAACACAAATGCATAGACAGTGGTAACGGGCGATTGTGCTAGCAGTGTTAATGGGCGAATGTCTAGCAGTGTTAATGGACGAATGTCTAGCAGTGTTAATGGGCGAATGTCTAGCAGTGTTAATGGGCGAATGTCTAGCAGTGTTAATGGGCGAATGACTAGCAGTGTTAATGGGCGAATGACTAGCAGTGTTAATGGGTGAAAGACTAGCAGTGTTAATGACTTTGTAACAAAAATAAGCATTTCACTCCATGGACTGCTGTATTGAACTTGATAATGAAGGCTCCATCTTACTGCTTGTAAACTTTCTGAAACTCCATCTGCCACATCAAAGAACTTATCATCATTTACAAGAGATAAAAAGAAAGAAAAGATATACAGAGATAGTACAAGAATAAGTGTAACAAGAAGAAGGGTTATTCAGAGTTCATCATTCCAACACTTGTGACCAAGAATATGAACCTGCCTACATCAAAGGCTTTTGTGAAAAGGTCTGCATATTGATCATCAGTGTGGACTTTTTGAACTTGAATTAGCTTCTTTTCATTACAATCTCTGATTAGATGGTACTTAATCTCTATATGCTTGGTCTTGGAATGCTTGACAGGGTTATTCACAATGCTAATAGCACTGTTGTTATCAATGTATATAGGTGTCTGTAAGAAAGAAAGACCATAGTCCTGCATCTGATTCTGAATCCATAGGACTTGTGAGCAGCATTGAGAAGCAGCTATGTATTCAGCCTCAGTTGTTGATTGTGAAACAGTGGTCTGCTTCTTGCATTGCCAAGAGACCAATCTTCCTCCTAAGAACTGACATCCTCCTGATGTTGACTTCCTATCCAGGTTTGCTCCTCCATAATCACTATCTGTGTAGGCCACCAGGTCAAAAGAATTGTCATAAGGATACCAAAGTCCCAATTTAGGTTGACCCTTGAGATATTTGAATATCCTCTTAACTGCATGTAAATGTGACTCCTTTGGCCTAACTTGAAACCTAGCACACACACAAACAGCAAACATAATATCAGGTCTAGAAGCTGTAAGATACATTAATGATCCAATCATGGATCTGTATTGATGAACATCAACTTCCTCCCCCTCAACATCAGCAGTGAGGTGTTTATGAGTTTCCATTGGTGTGCTTGCTGGTTTTGCATCATTCATTCCAAACTTTTGAAGCATTGTGGCGACATATTTGGATTGATTGATGAAGATACCATCTCTTTTCTGCTTGACCTGCAAACCAAGAAAGAAAGTTAGTTCTCCCATAGAACTCATTTTAAACTTCTTGTGCATTAGTTCTTCAAACTCCTTGCACATGTCTTCCTTTGTTGAACCAAAGATGATATCATCTACATAGATCTGCACCAACAGCATATCAGTCTTTGTTCTCTTGATGAATAAAGTCTTGTCAATGACACCCCTCTCAAACTTGTTTTCCAACAAATATGATGACAAGGTATCATACCAAGCCCTAGGAGCTTGATGAAGGCCATACAGTGCCTTCCTCAACTTACAAACTCTGTCAGGATATTTAGGATCTTCAAACCCTGGTGGTTGACAGACATAGACTTCCTCATCAATAGTGCCATACAAGAATGCACTTTTCACATCCATCTGATAGACTTTGAATCCTTTGTAAGATGCAAAAGCCAAGAATAGCCGGATGGCTTCAATTCTGGCAACAGGTGCAAATACATCATCATAGTCTATTCCTTCTTCCTGAGTGTACCCCTGTGCCACTAGTCTGGCCTTATTCTTGATCACAATTCCTCTCTCATCTGTCTTGTTTCTGAATATCCATTTAGTGCCAATTACTCTGTGTCCTTTTGGAAGATCCACTAAATCCCAAACATGTTGTAGGACAAACTGTAGTAACTCCTCTTGCATAGCTTCTATCCAGCTTGGACCAGTCCCATGCATAGCTTCTATCCAGCTTGGATCCTTCATGGCATCTAACACCTTCTTTGGTTCATTCTGGGAAAGAAAGCATGTCAACATCCCAGAATGAGTATTCACATATCCAGCTTCTCTGCTTTGCTTCCTTGTAATCATAGGAGATGCCACATCTCCAATCACTTGAGAAGCAGGGTGATTCTTTTGAGTTCTTGTCAGGTGTAGGGGTTCTTCAGATAGGAGTTCCCCTAGATTTGAATCATCAGGACCTGATTCTGAGGGTTAAGGTTGAGTAATTTCACTTGTATCCCCTGTCTCATGGTCCACATTGCTTTCAGGCTGTGGAGTCTCCTCAGTCTCCTTATCTCCTTCTGAAGCATCCTCTTGTACTTCAGTCTCTGATTCTTTCTCTTCTGAACTGATGGTGGATGGAGGAAACAGAACAAAAGGTGTGTCTGTCTCCTTTTCCTTGATAATAGGACCTGTATTAACTGCATTGCTCATGTTCAAAGAGTTAGTGAGTGAATCAATGTCAAATAGCCAGTTTGGACCAGTCCCATGCACATTGGGAGTGTGTTCATTGAATTTGACATTGTCACTTTCCTCAATGGTTCTAGAAACAGTATTAAATACCCTAACTGCTTTGCTTTGTATTGAGTATCCCACAAAGAAACCATCATCAGATTTACTGTCAAATTTCCCTAGATGAGTTTTGGTATTTAAGATAGAACAAGGACACCCAAAAGGTACAAAGAATCCTATAAAAGGCCTTTTGTTTTTGAAAAGTTCATAAGGTGTTTTTCCCTTGGACTTGACTACATGAACCCTGTTTTGCACATAGCAGGCAGTGTTAACTGCTTCTGCCCAAAAAGTGATTGGTAGTTTTGAATCAGCCAACATGGTTCTTGCAGCCTCAATCAGTGTCCTATTTCTTCTCTCAGCAACTCCATTCTGTTGAGGAGTTCTAGGAGCACTGAATTGTCTTTCAATACCTTTATCCTCACAAAAAGAATTTAAATCAGCATTCTTGAATTCAGTTCCATTGTCTGATCTAATGACTTTCACTCTAAGATTCACCTGATTTTCAACTTTCTTCACAAAGGATTTGATCAGTCCACTTGTCTCATCCTTTGTTCTTAGAAAGAAAACCCAAGTAAACCTGGAGTAATCATCAATTATTACCAAACAGTATGATTTCTTGCCTATACTCATTACATTTGTAGGTCCAAACAAATCCATATGCAAAAGTTGAAGGGGAGCAGAGATAGTGTTTATTGACTTTGATTTATGAGAAGCCTTGTGTTGCTTACCTTTAAGGCATGCTACACAATTATCATCAAGTGTGAACTCTTTAGAAGGAAGACCTCTGACTAATTGATTTTTGACAAGAAAATTCATGGTCTTTAAGTTCATATGACCCATCCTTCTATGCCAGAGAGTGGATTCAGTCATTGAAGCTTTTGAAAACAAGCAGTTCACTACTTCTGATGGCATTCCATTTAAGTCCAGACAATAAACATTATCTTTCCTAGGTGTTCTCAATAAGATCAGGCTCTCATCAACTACAAACTTTGGAGAAAGAATCATGCACTCTCTTTCACTGAACAGAGTGAAAAACTTTTTATCACACACCTGAGACACACTCATCAGGTTGTATCTGAGTTGATCCACATAGTATACATCTTCTAAGGTTAACTTACCTCCTGTAACCTTACCTTTCCCTGAAACCTTACCTCCTTTTGGATTATCTCCAAAGGCAACATATCCTCCATTGAATGTAGTGAAATCTTCAAGAAAGGATCTATTGCCTGTCATGTGCCTAGAGCAACCACTGTCCACATGCCATAAGTTCTCATTCCTGTCTGGGTTGCCCTCTGTTGGAAGTTCAGGTTCAGTAATTTTGGCCATCAAAGCATGATTCTGGATGGCTTCTTCAGCTTGATCACTCCAGTCAAATCCCATGCCTTCTTGTGATACCAAGGCTTGAGAAGAGTTGGAATTTGTGCCTCTGTTGGGTCTTGGAGCATGTGCTTGTCCTCCATTGTTGGCTTGTTGATGAGTACCACTCCCTTTGCACTCTCTGGCAAAGTGGCCAGGCTCATTGCACTTATAGCATCTCACCTTTGATTTGTCAAATCCAGCAAGGTCTCCTCTTTTGGCATCAAAGTTGTTCCTGCCAGTCCTCCTTATAAATCTTTTCATTCTCATAGTTAACATGGCCATCTGCCACTTGATGTCCATCTCCTCCAAATCATCAGCATTGATTTGTTCAAGATCATCATTGATCAGAGGAGATCTTACATGATTGGCAAGGAATGCTTCCAAGACTGCATCCCCATTAGTATCCTGTGACACAGATGATTTATCATTAGTACTGTCATGGTTATTATTAGCAGAGTTAATATTAGTAGTACTGGCAGTATTAAAATTAGAAGAAGGATTTTCAGAGGAATAGAGAGCAATAGTATGAGAGTATCCAGTTGGTCTTCTTTTGGCCTCTACTTCAGCTTCAAAAATCCTGAGATCATTGTACAGATCTTCAAGCTCCTTATCCTCCAAGTCATCTCCTTGTCTGAATGACACAGTGTACATAGTCCATTCCTCACTCAAAGATCTGAGGAATTTTCTATTGACTTCATCCTTCTCCATCTTCACATCTACATTGGCAAGTTCTCCAATTAATTTGTTGAACCTATCAAAAGTTTGAGTCATGGACTCATTCTTTGTAGAGGTGAAGTTTTCATATTGTTGCTTCAGTAGGGCTTTCTGATTTCTCTTGGAACTCTTGGTTCCAGAGAACCTCTTCTCCAGTGCAATCCACAGTGATCTTGCATCAGGGCAGGTACAAAACTGGTGTTGGTACTCATTGGGAATGGCCAACAGCAGAGTGCTTAAGGCTTTCATCTCAGTCTGCTTCCTCTTTTTGTCTGCATCAGATTTTGGGGGTGCTCCAGCAACAGCAGGTTCAGGGACACTGGGTCCATGTTCAACAACTTCCCATAAGGCATAATCAGTAAGAAGCATGTATTGCTTAATTCTGATTTTCCACATCTCAAACTCATTGGGTTTGAGCATGGGGACTTTGGACACAAGAACAGAATCCTGGGAATCCATTGATTAAAAAGTATTCTGAACACAAGCTCTGATACCACTTGACAGGATCTGAATCTCAATATCAAGAACAGAATACTTAATCAAAGAAGTTTGCGGAATAACACTTTGATTATAAAACAGAACAATGAATTCAAACAACTGTGTATATTGATCTTAATAGCTTAATGATTACAACTACAAGCCCCAATCTGTTTGAATAAGTTCAAAACAGACGTGCAATACTTCTCTATTGCAGGGATTTCAAGAACAATCTTGAGGCTCTTAATTCTAACACAAAAGCTATCAAAACTCGTATCTAACAATGATCAACCTATCAGCTATATATACGAATTTACAGATTGAAATAAGGAAACTAGATTTACAAGATAATCTCTAAAATATCTCCAAGCAAATCGTATCTTGTCTATATCTTCAAGTCATCACAATCCTTTCCTTATCGTCTTCTGATAGCAGTAGTAAAAACATAAGCAGGGTTAACTTTGCACCAGCAGTGTTAACTTCAAAATCAGCAATGGTAATCTTCAAGAGCAGTAGTAATCTGTAATAGCAGTGGTAACATTGATCTTCAAGCATTCATCACATACTGGCAGTGGTAAACTTCAATCTTCATCAGCAGTAGTAACCTTCCAATACCAGCAGTGGTAACCAGCAGTATTAACCTTTCTGAGAGAAGTAGTATTAGACTCAACAACTCCCGAATCGGATCTCTCAATTTCTCCCGTTTCGGATTATTTGTTTCCCGATTCGGAAAACTTATTCCCCGAATCGGACCTTTGATCTTGCCCATATCAGCCTTTTTCCCCGAATCGGGACTTACACCATATTCCGAATCGGAACTTGTTTCCCGAATCGGAACTTGTTTCCCCGAGTCGGACGTCGGTTTCCTGAGTCGGATGTCGTGAACCTTACCTACTTTTCAGAAACCTTTTAACCTACTTCAATGACATATCTCTGGAAAGCATGTGTGGTATAATTCCGCCATTTGTTACTACACATGGAATACACAACAATTTTACACTTCCAACTGTTGATCCAGCTCTCCTAAGACCTGATGAAATGATAATGATCCTGAATCTTTACTTAGTGAATAGGTTTTTACTTCTGTTATAGCTTGAGGAATTATCACTGAGTCTGTTCAATGTTATTCCATGTTACTTATGCTGTAACTTATCTTTATAGTAATCAGGATCAGGATCAGGAGACGAACGAGTCTGTTCTGCAGTCTACTGATCCTATCCACTGAAGTGAAGACCTCCTGAAGACATTAAGATCATACTCAAAGAACCATCAGCAACGTCGAAGACTTAGCTGATGACAGGAACAGCATGCTCGTGATCTGAAGACGGAACTCAGTGATAGCAGGCTGCTCAATATCGTATGACATCCTGAAGGTTCATCAGGATACAAGTGACCCTGAACAGCACCAGCTTCAGGATTCTAGTCACTGATCAGTATCCTGATCCTGAAAGGATTAGTGTAATGTCTTAGTCTAATGCACAAAAGGATTATCCGCCTTTACTGACACAAAAGTACATAAGGACAGTTTCTTTACTGTTCCCCCCGTACTTATCAGACCTCAAGGCAACTGTTTACAAACATACTCCTTTTGCACACCATGCAAAGAGTATTTGTTTATAGTAAATAGTACAACAGACCAACTACAACGTGACACGTCACAAAAGTAGGTCTGCATGCATTTAATGCATTGAGTATAAATAGGACTTGAAGAGATGTTCTCCATACTTCTTCTTCATCCTAATTCTACTCAAGTCCTTTCTTTCTCACTTCCCTCTATCTTCTTTCTTTCTTATCTTCTCACTTAGTGCATAGTGAAAGAACTTAGATTGTTTAGTTTAGACTACTTGTCTTTTCTATTTCCGCAACAATCTGTAAATTCATATTGTTTATAAAACAAGAATTTAAAAGTGAAAGTTTGTGTGATTATATTCATCCCCCCCCCTTCTATAATCCCAAACACCATCCTTGCTTGAAGGTCACCTACTTGGGACCAACAAGTGGTATCAGAGCAGATACAAGCTCTCATTTTCTTCTTAAAAAAATCTTGTGATCCTCTCTTCTTATTCTATGGCTCTTCAAGCTAAGGATAACTACTTTGATACCGGCTCTGCTGGAAAGCCTCCTCGGTTCAACAAAGACAACTTCTCTCTTTGGAAAACCAGGATGGAACTCTTTCTCTCTGGTTCTGATCCCCAGATTCCATACTTTCTGGAAAATGGACCACATGTGCCTACACAAACCGTCCACCCCATTCCTGCTGCTGCTGGCCAACCAGCTGTTCCTGAAAGGCAGCTGGTGAAGCCCGTAACTGACTGGAATGATGAAGACAGACGCCTGGTCAACATTGACACCAAGGCTAGGTCTCTCATCGCCATGTCACTCCCTGACGATGTATTCCACTCTGTCTGTCACCTTCGCTCTGCTAAGGAGATATGGGACACTCTCTGTGTTCAATATGAAGGTACTGCTGTTCTCATGGAATCAAGAAAGATTTTCTTGATTCGACAGTATGAAAGCTTTATTCATCAAAAGGATGAAACTCTCTCCCAGCTACATCAGAGATTCAACTGTCTTCTGATTGATCTGAAGACCATCGGTACCACCTACTCTAACTCTGAGGTGGTTACCAAGTTCATGGAAGCTCTTCCTGAACATTGGGAAATTTACACCTCCTGCTTAACTATGTCAAAGGACATAAAGACACTCACACTAAGTGAGCTGTACGGTATTCTTCTTAACCGAGAACAACAGAAGAAACTGAAAAAGAATCTCATAAGAGACTCTAAAGACACCAAAAGCAACTCTGTTGCATTGGTCTCTGACTCAGTTCCTACTGTTGCCACTTCTTCTTCAGTAACTATTACTGAATTAGAATCTTCTGACTCTGACATGTCAGAAGATCCTGAATACAATGAATCTCTTGCTCTTTTAACCAGATCTTTCAAGAAGTTTGCCAAAAAGGGAAACTTCCACAAAAAGAAACATCTTACTATTACTGACAAGCCTAAATCAGACCCTGTTGATAAGGCTACTGCTATCTGCTACAATTGTCAGGGCAAAGGACACTTTGCTAATGATTGCAGGTACAGGAAAAGTCAGTTTGCTCCCTCCTCTGCTAAATCTTCTTCTAAGAATCCCAAATACCAGCGCCTGAAAGAAAAATACAAAAATATGAAAACTCAACGTAAAGGCAAAGGTTTAATCGCAGAAGACTGCGACTGGGATGATGTCTCCTCTGATGACTCATCTGATGAGGAAGATACTCAAGTGGCACTGATGGCCATTATTGAGGAACCTACCTTAGCTCTCATGGCTAAGATAGAAGAGGTTCCTGAAGAGATTCCTCCTCAGGATCCTGAAGCTTCTTCTTCCACAACTCCTGAAGCTTCCACCTCTGCGACTGATTCTTCCAGTCAGGTACCTATTCCTCTCATCCCTCTTGAAAGCTTAACTCAGTTGGACCTGGTCACTCTCGATCTTTACAAAGCCCTTAATGGTAAAACCTCTGCTGAAAAAATGAATATTGATCTTAGAGGACAACTCAAAGAATGTCACGAAAAAATAAAACAGCTTACCATTTTGGAAGAAAATTATAAGGACCAGGTCACTGTAAACAAAACTCTATGTATTGAAAGAGAATTGGCTCTTGCTGCCAAAGAAAAGGCCCTTGCTCAATTAAATGCTGAAAAAGTCACCATCAAAGGATGGAGTGACGCCTCTGAAAAAGTTGATGAAATATTAGCTTCAGGGAGGTCTGACAAAAGCAAAAGAGGTCTTGGATTCACTCATAGATACAAGTATGAAGAAACTAAGTATGAAAGTTCCATGCTCAAATTTGGAAAATTTGTTTCTTCTATTCCCATTCCTAATGATTCTGAAAACATTCCTTCTTCTTCTAACACACACTCTGAAGGTGCTCCTAAGAGCAAAAAGAACACAGTCAAGGAAATATCTAAGACTGTAACACCTTCAAAGACCAAGAGTCCTAAACCCAAGAACAAAGTACTGGGTGGTGGTCCTTCAGTCTCAGGATCAAAATCTTTCTCTCAAAATCCTGCTCCCAGACTGAAGATTGACCTGAAGCAAAAGACTCAGGAGAAGAAACCAATTCCTCCAATGTCCAATGCTAAAGGCATACTTGGTGCTGGTCCTGCTCACCTAAAGTTCAAAAACTTTCTGGACCACACTAAACGCTTTCAATATCGCAAATGTTATCACTGTGGATTAAATGACCATATTGCGAGTAAGTGTCCTGATGCTACCAAAGCTGAAAAATCAGCTAAGGTAAAGAAGATTCCCAAGACTGAGAAATCAGTCAAAGGAAAGAAGGTTGTCAAGACTGTTCCTTCAGTCAAGACTCCAGCCTCCTGTACTGATACTTCAGTAAAGGCTGACACTGACTCAACCAGTCCTACTGATACTTCTGGATCCATAGTTCTATGGGTACCAAAGAAAACTTAAACTCTAATCTTTACAGGATAAGGGCATCTGGTACTTGGACAGTGGATGCTCTCGACATATGACTGGTTCTAAATCTGTCCTCTCTAACTACCGTGAAGAAAGAGGTCCTGCTGTGACCTTTGGCGGAAACGGTAAAGGCCAAACCCGAGGGTATGGCACACTGACCAACGGAGTAACTACTTTCAAAAGAGTTGCTTATGTTGAAGGCCTGATGCATAATCTTCTGAGCATCAGTCAACTGTGTGATAAGAATCACAAAGTTTCTTTCTCCAAGAAAAAGTGCAAAGTCAAGAACAAAAGAAAGGAAGTTATTCTCACTGGAGTGAGACATGCTGATATCTACATCATCAACATGAATACTTCCACTGACAACTTCTGCTTTGTATCTCGTGCTTCATCTGATACAAATTGGCTTTGGCACAAGCGTCTTTCTCATCTCAACTTCAAGACGCTGAATCAACTCTGCATCAACAACCTGGTCATTGGTCTTCCTGACTTTCGCTACACAAAGGTGTCTCTTTGTTCAGCATGTGAAAAAGGAAAGCAGACCAGGGCTAGTTTCAAGTCCAAGTAGATTTCCTCCATCAGTTCTCCTCTACAACTTCTCCACATGGATCTCTTTGGACCAGTCAACGTCCAATCCATTGCTGGAAAGAAATACACTCTGGTAATAGTTGATGAATATTCCAGATACACTTGGGTATTCTTTCTTCGTGCCAAGAGTGATGCTCCTGAAGAAATCATCCTGTTTGTCAGGAAGATGGAAAGACTCAACAACCTTACTGTTCGATCAATCAGGAGTGACCACGGAACTGAATTTAAAAACAGTACCCTGGAAACCTTCTTCGAACAGAAAGGTATCACTCAAAACTTCTCCTCTGTAAGAACTCCTCAGCAAAATGGTGTTGCTGAAAGACGAAACAGGACGCTGATTGAAGCTGCGAGATCTATGCTGAGTGAAGCCAATCTTGCCACTCAGTTCTGGGCAGAAGCTGTAAATACTGCTTGCTATACTCAGAACAGATCTCTGATAGTCAAACGCTTCAGAAGAACCCCTTACGAACTCTTTCGTAACAGGAAACCATCAATCGAACATCTCCATATCTTTGGTTGTGTTTGCTACATCCTAAACAACAAAGATAATCTTGGGAAGTTTGATTCCAAGTCTGATGATGGAATTTTCCTTGGATACTCCTCTATCTCTAAAACCTACCGTGTGTTCAACAAACGAAGACAAGCCATAAAGGAAACGATTCATGTCAAGTTTGATGAATCGGGTCCTACTTTCCCTCATCCAAATGATAATTCTGAAATCAATCAGTGGGCGGATTCTTTCTTTCAAGTCCCTGAACCTCCTATTGCTGATCCATCTCCTCAAAACCTTCCTGATGGTTTTGAAGAAGATCCTCCTATACCACCCACTGAAACATCCTCTCCACCTCTGATTAATGCCACTCCAATTACCCAAATCACACCTTCTGAACCTGATCAACCCACTAACAGTGAAGACTTTTCTCAAACCACTGTTAGTGAGCCTACTCCCACTAATCTTCTCCCTGATCCATCAGTAAATGAAGCTTCTACTTCAGGACAGGTGTATCAGCCACCTGCTCTCCGATGGACCAAGGATCATCCCATTGATCAAGTTCTTGGTAATCCCTCCTCTGGCATTAAAACTCGACGCCAATCTGGTAACATCTGTCTTTATGTAAATTTTATCTCTGAAAATGAACCTAAAGAAATAGATGATGCTTTGCGTGATCCTGCCTGGGTCTCAGCCATGCAGGAAGAGCTAGCAGAGTTCATCAGAAACAATGTCTGGCTTCTCGTCCCTAGGCCTCGAAAACGTACTATCATTGGTTCCAAGTGGATTTTTCGAAATAAACTTGATGAGATTGGTACGATTATTCGAAACAAGGCTCGCCTTGTGGCTCAGGGATACAGGCAGGAAGAAGGCATTGATTACGATGAAACCTTTGCTCCTGTGGCTAGGCTCGAAGCAATTCGACTTTTCCTAGCCTTCGCAGCACATATGAACTTCAAGGTTTATCAGATGGACATTAAAAATGCCTTTCTGAATGGAAAACTTAATGAAGAAGTCTATGTGGCTCAGCCTCCTGGCTTTGTAGATCCTAAGTTCCCTGATCACGTCTACAAGTTAAACAAGGCTCTCTATGGGTTAAAACAGGCTCCTCGTGCCTGGTATGATACCCTCTCAACCTTTCTTCTCTCTAAAGGTTTTGTTCGTGGAAAGATCGATAGCACTTTATTTCTAAAGAAATATCCTAAGCATATCCTTCTTGTCCAGATATATGTCGATGACATTATCTTTGGATCCACAAATCCCAAACTCTGCGAAAAGTTTGAGTTGCTCATGAAATCTGAATATAAAATGTCTATGATGGGCGAACTAACATTCTTTTTAGGACTTCAGATCAAGCAATCTGAAAAGGGAATTTTCATCAATCAAGGTAAATACGTACATGAGATGCTGAAGAAATTTGATCTCACATCTTGTACACCGATGAAGACTCCAATGGCTCCTCCTCTGTCACTTGACAAGGATTCCAAAGGGAAATCTGTCGATGTGACTCTCTACAGAGGAATGATAGGCTCTCTGCTGTACCTTACAGCTAGCCGCCCTGATATCATGTATTCTACATGTCTCTGTGCTCGTTATCAGGCTGAACCCAAAGAATCCCATCTGACCGCTGTAAAGCGGATCTTCAGATATCTGAAGGGAACTCCTAATCTGGGTCTTTGGTACTCCAAGGACTCAGGGTTCGATCTAACAGCTTATTCTGATAGTGACTTTGCAGGATGTAAGATTGACAGGAAAAGCACCACTGGTAGGTGTCACCTGCTAGGTGGCAAGTTGGTGAGTTGGACTAGCAAGAAACAGAACTCTGTGTCCACATCAACTGCTGAGGCTGAATATGTTGCAGCAGGAATCTGTTGTGCTCAAGTCCTGTGGCTGAGAAATCAACTTCAGGACTATGACATACAACTTTCTAAAATTCCTATCTACTGTGACAATACTTCAGCGATAGCCATCGCCAACAATCCTGTCTTACACTCCAAGACAAAGCACATTGAAGTGAGATATCACTTCATCAGGGATCATGTGATGAATGGTGATATTGAACTCCATTTTGTCCCTACTGAATATCAGCTTGCTGACCTCTTTACCAAACCACTGGATGTGACGCGTTTTAATATGCTCATCAGTGAACTTGGGATGTTAAATCCTGATGATTGAAGTTTATCAGGACAAACAGTTGTTAAATCCTACAGAATAATCATTCTCAGGACTCTTTCTTTAACAACTCCTGAATTAACTCTCATCAGAGGATGACTCTATTCAGTACTTACAAAATCTTTGTTCAATATCCGAATACTGATGATTCTCAGGTAAGTATTTCTTCCCTCTGCTACTGAAACCTTATCGCATTAAATGTGATAAGAGGATTTTCCCAAAACAGTACTTATCTGATAAGCACTCTGATTCCTATAAAACATATCTTTCACCAAAATGGAATCATCCCCTGAAAAGGCGGTTTTTATCTTTTCAAATAAAACAAACTTTTCATCTGCACTGACACGTAATGGGACGTTTCCTGTTCCCCACTACGTGTGTCAAGCGCGTGAACGCGCGTAGAACCTCCTTTATTCATCATTACGTTTGAATTTAGCCGCTCTTTTCTCTCTCATCCATTTTCTCTCTCCTACCACGAGGTATAAAAACCTCACTCGTAATCTTTTACACTCTTTACGCTCACAAATTCTCTCCAAGCATTCTAGCAAGAAAAAGCAAGAACAAGTTTTTCTCTCAAGAACACACTCACCACTTCTCTTAACAAGATCATCGTAAGTGTTTCTTTACTCTTGTTCTTCCTACATTGTAAGTTGGCATTCTTCACCTAAACAGCTTATTTTGTTAATCGTTTTCCAAAAACCCTAAGATCACTCCGTTTGATCTTAGCTTTTCCAAAATCTTCTAAGATTTTTGTTAAAACCGTTTATATGGTGTTCTTATTTCTTTTAAGAACATTCATAAACTCTTATTTTGATATCTTTTCATCAAAATAAAAGTTTCTTTTTAATACCAAAACACATTCCTTTTGTGTATTTTGGTATCTAATCCATTCCAAGTATAAAGGATTTCACCACTTTTATGAACATATTCTGTGTTCATTGAAAAGTGAAGAAAAATGCATATTTTGGATTCTTAATCATCCACATATGTTGTTTTTATGTGTTAACAGAATGGCTGCTACTACATCCACTTCCTTGGACGCCTAGCTCTCCTCTGAGGCAACGACGCTGATGACTGCTACTGGGAACCTACCAATCATCATTCCCCAACATGACCTGCAGTTCAAACACAACAACTTGATTGGGATATTTGATCTCCCTACAAACAAGGCTTTTCTCAAGCCTGCCAGGGACTTCCTTCTGTCATGTCCTCTGAAGACGGCGTTTACCATCAACCCAGCGCCCAACAAACCCCTGCTCCTGCAGCTATGGTCCACTGCTACCACTGCCCAGGAGAGGAACTCACGGGGCAAGATGCATGAGGTGATCAAGTTCCAGATCAAGGACGACATCATCTCATTTGGCATAGGGACTCTAAGAAACGTCCTAAACTTTCCCAAGAAGCAGACGTTTCCTCCTGCTCCTTCCTCCGACGACGTCATCGCGTTCCTTGATGACATCGGCTACAAATGGCCTGTGCGTGAAGGCCAATCTCTGACAAAGACTGCTGCCACTGTCTACAAGACAGGGCTAAACGCAACGTTCTATTATATATGGAACACGTTTGGTCTCTGTCTGACAGGGAAGACGGGGAGCACAGAACAATTCCCCACCGTCATACAGAACATGGTCTACTCTGCGATCAAAAATCGCAAGTTTGACTATGTCCGCTGTATCTGGGACGACATGATCAAGAAGATCAAGAACCGCACCAGGGTGGTGAACGTCCCCTACACCCGGTTCTTCACCGCAGTTCTGGCACTGCACATGGGTGACAACTACCCAACAGAGGGAAACTTCAACAATTACGCCCTAAGCGTAAAGTTTCTGGAGCAGCTGTCTCCCAAAGCAGATGATATCCCTCTGTCTGCAGTCCTGGTTGTCCCTGAACCACAACCAGACACAGAGGAACAACCTATCTCTGCTCCTGCTCAAGGTATGTTTTCTCTCTTCTCTTCCAAACCACCCTCTTCTTCTTCTCTGCATGCTATGTCAGTAGCTAACCCAATACTGACTTCCCCAGCTGCAACCTCTTCGGCGCCTCTGAAGCGCCCTCCTCCCTCTGGCTCCTCTCCTCCACCACAGCCCAAACGCGCCAAATCCAAGGCGTCAAAGAAAAAGAAGGCAGCAGCTGGTAAGAAATACTATATTACCCTGCCTCAAATATTTAATAAACCATCTCCTTTATCTAAAACTTCTTCACCTGCAGATGCTTCCATCTCTGCTCCTGTCCAACAAGAACCTGAGGTTGTTCACCTCGAACACTCAGAGAACATGGAGGGTAATCACTCTGATACCCTCCTAGCCTCAGGTAATATTTTTAAGCAAACTATTACTGTCTCTTCTTTTATGAAAGCTAATGAGTCTTCTAGTACTCACTTAGCTACTCTGTCTACAGGTTCTTTAGGAGCAGCAGTTGAAGGGTCGTCCCAACTTCATCAGGATGACCCCTTCAACGACTTCATCTTCACGGATGCCGATCGTCAGCTAAGCGCAACTGAGCTACGACGACAGTCTGCTGAAAGGCAATTGCAGGAGGTCCGCACGGCACTCCAGCAACAAGAGGACGCCCACAAGGCCCAGCTTCAGGCCTTGGAACTTGAGCTTGCAGCAGCCAAGGCCGCTGCCTCTGCCGCCGAAGCCGCCGCAGCCTCTGCCACTGCTGCCGCCGCCGCTGCCGCCCCTGCTCCTACTGGTGTCACCATCACCATACCCTGTCTGGATGCCATCCATGACAAGGTGTCTCAGGTGGCTACCTCCTCCTCCTCTCTTCAGGCGTCCGTAGACGACCTGAAGACCACAGCGATACCCGCTCTCTCCACAGCGGTCGACAACAACTCCACCTCCACCACCAACTTCCAACAAATAGTGGTGCAAAGG
Organism: Centaurea solstitialis; assembly: GCA_030169165.1. NCBI lineage: Eukaryota > Viridiplantae > Streptophyta > Magnoliopsida > Asterales > Asteraceae > Centaurea > Centaurea solstitialis. The sequence continues at coordinate 25,295,774 of CM058042.1, read as the reverse complement.
TTGGACGCACAGGAGACTGGCCTTCGAGCCCTCCAGGAGAAAGTGGCCGAGCTTGCCACTGCAGTGAACTCGCTAACCACTGCTCCTCCTCCGCCGCCATCGTTCACCGCGGCCGACAGGGAACTTCTCCAGTCTCTCCTCTCATCTTCCTTCATCAACAGGAAGCTGAACGCCGATATGGCCTCTCTCCTCCAGCGGAGTATTTCAACAGCTGCCTTACAACAGGCACCTGTTGAGGGGGAGAGACAGCCGAGAGACCATTCCGTTTATTCCCCCTCCACCAACTGGAGAACCAACGAACAGGGGGGAACGAACGAGGAAGAGGATGATGATGAAGATGATGATGGTGAAGACGACGATTTCTTCGTCGAGAAGGTTCCAACCTCAACGCCCACTCCAGGGCCTGCACACTCTCAGGGGGAGAACCCCGGTGCACCTGGTACGTTACTACTACCATCCTCTCCCTCATCTTCTGATAACCAACCAATTTCTTCTCTCCTTAAACCTAAACCTACACCTAAAACCATAACCCTCGACACCTCCTCTGATGACTCTCCAATAAACAATCTACAAATGGTTGTCTACCAACCACCAAAACAACCTACCCCTGAACCAACACCCCATTCTTCTCCTAAACAAACCTCTGAACCTGAAAACCAAGACAACTCTGATTTTCAGGATGTGAACTTTGGTTCTGTCACTGGTGAGATTATTCGCCTCATGGAGAATAGTCCATCAGAACAGACAAGAGCTGAATTAAGCAGAATGACTTTCAGAGTAACTCCTCTTAACCCTGAAACCATTCCTTCTAGACCAACCCGCTTCAATCCTGAAGCATCCTCTTCTAGAACCCCTGAAATCCGAGCCCCTCCTGAAACCATTTGCCTCTCATCAGATGATGAATTCATCTCTGATGACTTCTCTACCCCTGCTTCTTCTCCCAGATCTCCTCCCTCTAACTCTCCTAGATCTGAAGGTGAGAATTACCCTGACAACTCTGCTATTGTCAACAGGGATGGGCGTTTAGACGCCGTGATAGAGCGACTCGAGAGTACAAGAGTAAAAATTCCTCTTCGTACCTCTTGGGACTCTGAGTTCGCCTATCTATCACAAGAGGAATACAACGCTGCTGTACAGGCTCAGGAGGAGCATAATAATAAGCAGAAGGAAGCCTTCCTCTCCGCTCAAGCCGCTCGAAGGCTTGCATCGGATTTTGTTGAAGAGGACGATGAAATAAGTGCTGACCCTGTTCTAGCACAGAAGGCCGCGCTGAAGGTCTTCAACAGAAATGCTGAAGTTCAGTCTGAAGAAATAAACACAGAGCTTGACTGGTGCAGAGACCGCCTTCACCTAAGAAAACATGGTGCTGCTATCTCTGGAATCCATCTCAGCCGAACTCGCGGCAAGAGAGCAAAAACATGGATCACCGTCAAACGCTCAGGAGTAAAGGACGTGCAACACACTCTGGACAAGTTAGATCGTTACAACTTGTCAGAGTGGAACGAGATCAGATCCCTACTTCCCAAAGCCAACAAGAACTATCGGGCTGAAGTAGAAGAAGTCATAGAAGGACTTATTGCACGCATCAGAAGGACAACGGAAATTCCTGATGACCTTCTCCAGCCTTCTTCAGCACTGCCTCAGCCACCTGTTCGAAGATCAGCCGGTGCTTCAACAAGGAGACCAACTCCTTGCATGCCCAGGATGGTTGTCAAGCCACTGGACCTCTCGATGCTTGATCTTTCACTCCCTCCAGGAGTCTCTCTCTCTGAAGGACAAGTCATCAGAGAACCTGTTCATGGTATTTGTGTAAGCGACAACTCCAAGATACTACGCTTTCAGCGTTTCAGCGAGCTACACAAAGCACCATATGAACACTTGGTTTCTGTTCTCTTCACTGCTCAAAGAGACAAGAAAAACCAAGATAATAAAGAAATTATTCGAACTGTCAAAGCTATACTCGATCATCGACTCGCCTTCAGCAACACTCCAGTTCCAATCGTAGTCAAGACTGAAGAATTTAGCGAAGACTCTGATAGTTAGAATATTTTTGTAAATTTTACTTTCAGTACTTCACTTATGTACTCTTGTATTTTCTTTACTCTTGTAACCTGATTAATGAAAATGCAATTCAGTGCATTGTACTTTATTCCATCATAGTACTGAAAAAGATCCCTCAAAACAGTAAATGGGACATGTACCTTTACGAGTTCTATTTCCTACTGTTTTATCTAGACTTAGAAATTTTTTTTCTTTCTAGACTTAGACAATTTCTCTGTTGTCTTATCATTATCATTTAGGGGGAGATTGTTGATCCAGCTGTGACAACCGACCATTTCCGGCCCTCAGGTTAGCAACTCGTAAAGCACTCACTGTAGCATAATTTTAGTGAAAACCTAGTTCTATAACTATTTAGAAAGAATTAGGTTTGTCTATGCGAATTTTTTTTGGAAGAGAACTTAGAAGTCCCGAATATAGCCCGGAAAAGCTCGTAGCAGTCCATAATCGCCCGAAAATCGTATATAATGCCGAATCGACTCTACTAAAGCCTATACTATTTAAATTATTACATTTTAAGTTATTACATAAAAACATTTTAAAATTTTCAAAATTTGGACACAAACTGATAAAAATCGCTTTTGTCGGAAAACGGTACGAACCGAGAAAACGTGAACCGGGAGATGAGTTGGACTTGATTTTTGCTAAAAAAATAATATGAATTAGGGTTGGGTGGGTCCCATATGGCTGGCCACCCACCTTTTTCCCTCTCTCTCTCTCTCTATATAAAATCCATTTCTTCTCCAACACTCCTCATTTTCTTCATTTCAAATTTTTCCAACAAACCATCCATCTCCTCCCTCTCATTTCTCCTCCACAACTTCAAGAAACCAGCCCCAAATTTCTTTCACCATCATCATATTTCAAAAGATTAACATTAAATTGAAGATAAACTAGTGTTCTTCTTAAAGGTAATAAACATCCCTATGCATTTTCTTTCTTATCTAGCACTTTTGGTGCCATTTGTGATGGAATCCTTGCATTTTCTTTTGGTTTGGCAAGAGATTGTACTCTTGATGTTCTAAGGGCTGAGATTTATCACCAAGAATATGTAAAACATCTTTATAATGGTGAAAATCCATGAACCCCTCATTATGAACACAAGATTAGAGTAGAAAACCCCAATTTTGGTACTTTTTATTCTTGTACAAATCTGGAAAATGATAGATGATTGCATGCAAAGATCATCTTGATTTTGAGATAAAATATTGTTTATCTATGTCATTTGATGTAGGAATGAGTGTTGGTAGCAAGGAAACTCTCATTTTTAAAGGTTTAAATGTTTTTCAAATGAAAATGTTGAGTTTTGGTTATGGACAGAAGCTGACAGATTTGGAGTCATGACTTTGGACGACTCAAAAGGGTAGTAAAAGGATGTATTGTGCTCTAAAATTTTTATGGGTTAAAGTTTAATGAGTTAGGAATCAAACCCAATTTGAATCGATCAAAAATTCCAAGTAAAACCCCTTCAACCATTTCAAAACTTTTTGTTGCACAACAGCTACGAGTAAGATTACTAGTGTCACTTTGTTGCATGCATAACTCTTAGAAAAATTGTCAAAAATGCATACTTTTTGATTCTAAACTCAAGTTCATTGAGTTAGCTTTCCAAAGAGCCTTGAATCACTGGATTCGGATGATTTTTAAGCATTGAACCAATGAAAACAAAATCGTGGTGTAATCTGTCCAGAAATGGCAGATTCACACACGTGAGTTTGAGAAGTCATAACTCACTCAAAAATCATCCATTTAGGGTGAATCTTGTTTCATTAGTTAGGTATGCATGTTGGTTTGAAAATCCCTTTTGAAACTTAATATTTGGAGTGGTAACAAATCCTCTATGAATCAAACACTACCAGCATGTATTTTCAAAAGTGAGCTGTGTACACTGACTTTGTAAAAATTGTTTATATGAGTTAAACACCTCTAGATATTATGAAATTTGGTGGGAATGTTGTTAACACACCCAAAATCAGTGGATAAAAATTTGAGAACTTTTCCCCTTTTAGACCCAAGCTTATAAGTGACATTTCCACAACACTATGAATCTGTCAGAATCTGAATTTTCTTCAAAAAGTTTGATTTGTGAACTTCAAGAATTCCCATTCAATTGGATGTTATTATAAAACTATCAAAACCTATTTTATACTAAGTTGAGCTAAATAAGTTACATAAAGGCATTATAATAGGTTATCGGTAGAGACGTAGTTGGGTGTTGACCGTTGATTTAAGACTTACATCGATTATGAACTATATAGGGCACTAGTAGGCTTGGAATCGGGGATACGCGCTCTATCGTCGTACTAATCGCTAATTTATCAAGGTGAGTATTCACGGCCCCTATTTTACTGTTTTTATAGATATTGGGGTGAAAAGCATGTTGTTTATGAAAATGTTATGAAATATGCTTTCGAGCAAAAGTTATGCAAATTGTGATATGAACTTTGCTTTCGAGCAAGTGATTATGCTAATAATGATATATTGAGTAAAAGTCCCATGTTGAATACACTACTATTAACTCGTTTCGAGCCAATGGTTATTGTGGATAATGCTATTTGGTAGAGTGGACCCACCCTTTGTTTACTGACGAGTATAGGGTGCACGTAATCATATGTGGTACTACACATGTGGGATTTAGTCCCACCGCTGAGGTAGTGCAGTGTCTACACATGTGGGGTTTTAGTCCCACCGCTGAGGTAGTTCGCGAAAGCGCTCTACACATGTGGTTCGCTACCACCTCTGAGGTAGATCGTTGGGGCAAATTGTTTTAGGTTTAGTAGTGGCTCAAGAATATATCTTGCATAAATGTTATGTTTAACAGTTGAGGTTGAACATTGGTTTTACGACAATGATGTCTGCATATAAAACCTGTGAACTCACCAACTCTTGTAGTTGACGCTTGTTTTAACATGCTTTTCAGGAAAATAGAAGGTAGTAGATAATGCTTGTGCCGCAATTGACATCAAACTCCAACTTTTCTTTTGTGATGACATTTTGTAATGATGGGATGTTTTTAATTAACGTTGGTTATGTAATTTACGGTACTGTAAACCTTTAGCTTTTAAATGAAATGTTTGATGTTATTTATCTCCTATCGCATTGAAATCTTAGCTGTCACACCTCGTGTTTCCGCTTTAGCGGGGTGTTACAGATTTGGTATCAGAGCCATAGGTTATAGAGAACATCGGTTTTTCATAAAAACCAAGTACTATAACCAACCTTTTTCTAAAATAAGTTAAAACCTTTATTTAAAAGATTTCGAAGTGTAGGAGAATTTAAATACTAGTACGATTAGGATAGGTGCTATTCTGATATATCATAGATATGCGGAGCCTGATCACCTACGCCTAGCCATGATATAAGTAGGATAAGACTTATGAACTAATCATACTACTAGATTTTAAAAGTTGAAACTTTCTAGAGATTTCCTGAAAGACGTAAACTGTGTGAGTTACATTTGGCATGCACAAAATGTATTTTGTTTGAGATATATATATTCTATGTAAGAATATGGATATTATGCGTTGGATGGTTCAAATGCAGAATGTTATGGATGTTTGCTACTATTGCCAATGAATGCATGTTGTCGTATAATTGCTTAAATTCTAAGTAATGTGTTAATTCGATAGCTTAGAAGCGTATAACACTTGAGCTGTGAGAATTAACTAGTTGCGTAACCACACTTAGATTTTTGGGAAGTTGGCACTAAAACCCTGATTATGAATATGATTTAGAATCATGCCTCCAAGACGAGAGGACCCTGAGCTTGCAAGGCTAGTGTCGGAACAAGTACTAGCATCTTTACCCAATATAGTAAGCCAAGTAGCGGCAGGTTTAAACACCAACCAGGGAGCGGATATCGCTAGGAACCGTGAATGTACCTATAAGTCATTTAGGTCGTGCAATCCCAAAGAATTTCATGGGATCGAAGGAGCGGTTGGATTGTTAACTTGGATAGAGGGTATGGAATCCGTTCTCCACATCAGCAAATGTACGCAAAGGAACAAAGTAGAATACGCCGCATGTCTGTTGCAAGGACGAGCACTAACATGGTGGAACACCCAAGTCCAAACCCGCAGCCGTGAAGCAACCGGTCAGATTTCTTGGGAAGATTTCAAAAAGATGCTCAAGGAGGAGTTCTGCCCTAGGAATGAAATACAGAAACTGGAGGCCGAGCTATGGCACCATGAGATGAAAGGAAGTGATGTCACCACTTATACCACACGTTTCCATGAACTGGCCAAGCTAGTGCCACACCTAGTAACACCTGAGCAGAATAGAGTGGATCGTTATGTCTGGGGATTATCTCCAGTTATCCGAGGGAATGTAACTGCAGCAGACCCAAAGACTCTGCAAGAAGCAGTCAACCTAGCAAACCGACTCACCAACAATGTTGTCCGATCAGGGACGTTTCCGAATGACAGTGTGAAAGGGAAGAGGAAGATGGAAGAGCCGGTGGAGGGTAAGTTCGGACATAGGGTTAATAAAGACCGGAAAGTGGCAAGGAACTTTGGGATTCAGACGCCGACCTCGGAAAAAGGGAAAGGGCCACAACGTGTGTGTGATAGATGTCATCAGCAACACAAGGGGAGATGCATTACCTGCTTCAAGTGTAACCAGGCGGGGCATGTTGCTCGGGATTGTAAAACCGGACAAAGACGAGCCTGTTATGAATGTGGAAGCCTGGACCACTACCGGAACATGTGCCCCAAAAGAAACCAGAGGTTTGATGCAAACCCAACTCCACCAGCAAACCAAGGAAACCGAGGAGGTTTGGCTCGAGGAAGAGTGTTCGTGATAGGAGCAGAGGAGGCGAAGCAGAATCCCGATGCGGTGACAGGTACGTTCCTACTGAGTAACTATCCTGCATCTGTACTATTTGATTCTGGAGCAGATAAAAGTTATGTGACATTAGAATTTAGACCTAAGACAAATAAGAAGTCACAAAATTTGAGAGAGGAGCACATAATTGAATACTCTGATGGAGAGTTAGTTAGGGCTAACAAGGTAGTTAGAAAATGCACTCTAGGCTTATCAGGAAAGGACTTTAGCATAGATTTAATCCCGATCAAGATAGGGAGTCTTGACATAATTGTTGGTATGGATTGGATGTCTAACCACCGAGCGATGATATGTTGTAGAAGATAGTTGTGTTAGCACTACCCGAAGGAGGTGTACTCGAAGTATACAGAGAAAAGCCAAAGAGAGACATCAAGATAGTGTCCTTTATGAAAATGTGAAGTCATTTACGAAAGGAATGCGTAGCATTCATGGCACACGTTGTAGATAAGTAGGCAAAGGAGAATCAAATCCAGGATATTCCAATTGTGCGAGAATTTCCCGAAGTATTCCGGAGGAGTTACCTGGATTACCCCCGCAACGGCGGGTAGAGTTCCACATTGACTTAGTTCCAGGAGCGGCCCCATAGCAAAGTCACCATATCGTCTAGCTCCGTCAGAAATGCAGGAATTGTCCAATCTACTTCAAGAACTGGGTCATTACGAATTCTTGGTCATGCCTTTTGGTTTGACGAACGCTCCAGCAGTTTTCATGGATCTGATGAACAGAGTATGTCGACCATACCTGGATAAATTCGTGATTGTCTTCATAGACGACATCCTGATTTACTCTCAAAGCAAGAAGGACCATGAGCAACACTTGAGGTTGATACTAGAGTTACTCAAAGCTGAAAAGCTTTATGCCAAATTCTCAAAGTGTGAATTTTGGATCCGAGAAGTACATTTTCTGGGTCATGTGGTGAACGAAGAGGGAATCCACGTCGATCCAGCAAAGATTGAGGCCATAAAGAAATGGGAAGCTCCGAAGACACCAACAGAAATTCCACAATTTCTTGGTTTGGCAGGCTAATATCGGCAATTCATCGCTAATTTCTCCAAGATCGCGCAACCTTTGACAATGTTAACGCAGAAAGACAAGAAGTTTATTTGGGGAGAAGAACAAGAGGAAGCATTTCAGTTACTCAAGCATAAGTTGTGCAATGCACCCATACTGACATTACCCGAAGGAACGGATAACTTCGTGGTATATTGTGATGCTTTGCATCAGGGCTTAGGATGTGTTTTGATGCAAAATGAGAAAGTCATCGCCTACGCATCTAGACAGCTAAAGATCCACGAAAAGAATTACACCACTCACGATCTAGTACTCGGAGCTGTGGTGTTTGCACTTAAAATCTGGAGGCATTACCTCTATGGTACAAAGTGCACGATCTTTACAGATCACAAAAGCCTTCAGCACATTCTCGACCAGAAAATGTTGAACATGAGGCAAAGAAGATGGGTAGAACTGCTCAACGACTATGATTGTGAGATAAAGTATCACCCATGAAAGGCGAATGTGGTAGCTGATGCGCTGAGCAGGAAAGAAGGGGTGAAGCCTACGAGAGCACGAGCCATGGAAGTGTTAGTACAAACCAGTTTGAAAAGTCAAATACTCGAAGCCCAAGGAGAAGCTTTGAAGGCAGAGAACCTGAAGAAGGAGACCCTTCACCAGGTGGAAAAGGAGTTTCAGGTGAAAGCGGATGGAGTACGTTAATTTAAGGACAGAGTATGGATACCAAAGGTCGATCAGTTAAGATCAACAATCATGGATGAAGCTCACCAAACAAAGTACTCAGTACATCCAGGAGCCGACAAGATGTACAAGGGATTAAAGAAACATTACTGGTGGCCCGGAATGAAAAAGGATATAGCCAAGTATGCGAGTAAGTGCATGACTTGTGCTAGGATCAAAGCAGAACATCAGAAGCCATCCGGACTCCTACAACAGCCAGAAATCCCAAAATGGAAATGGGAGCAAATATCAATGGATTTTGTAACCAAATTACCCAAGACCAAGAAGGGTCATGACTCAATATGGGTAATTGTGGATCGACTCACGAAATCTGCGCACTTTTTACCAATTCGAGAGAATTATAGCACTGACCGACTCGCGCAACTTTATGTCAATGAGATAGTTATGCGTCATGGAGTACCAATCTCAATCATCTCCGATAGAGATAGCCGCTTCACATCATGATTTTGGCAGTCACTGCAGACGGCATTGGGTACTAGAGTTAATTTGAGCACTGCTTATCATCCTCAAACTGACGGACAATCAGAGAGAACCATACAAGCGTTGGGGGATAGGCTACGTGCTTGTGTGTTAGAGTTTGGAGGTAGCTGGGACGATCACCTACCCTTAGTCGAGTTTTCCTACAACAACAGCTATCACGCCAGCATCCAGTGCGCTCCGTATGAAGCCTTGTATGGACGCAAGTGTAGATCACCACTTAATTGGTTGGAAGTGGGGGAAAGTCGACTGACCAGACCCGATATCGTTCAAGAGACAACTGATAAGATTAAGATAGTTCCAGAAAAACTTAAGGCGGCCAGGGATTGCCAGAAAAGTTATGCTGATAGTCGCAGGAAACCGTTGGAATTCCAGGTTGGTGATAGAGTACTACTAAAGGTATCGCCTTGGAAGGGGTTAATACGTTTTGGAAAGAAGGGAAAACTGAGCCCCTGATTCATTGGACCGTTCGAGATTCTGGAAAGAATCGGACCAGTCGCTTATAGGTTAGACCTACCTCTGGAGCTCAGCGCTATTCATGATACCTTCCACGCGTCCAATCTAAAGAAATGCCTATCTGAAGAGACAGTGATCCTAACATTGGAGGGAGTCCAAATCAATGAACGGCTACACATCGCAGAAGAGCCGATCGAAATTCTTGATCGAGAAATCAACAGTTAAGGTGGAGTAAAATACCAATTGTCAAGCTCCGTTGGAACTCAAAGCATGGACCAGAGTTTACCTGGGAGCGCGAAGCCTTTATGAAGAGCAAGTACCTTCACTTATTTACGGAAGAGTCCCCGACAAGTGGCAAACAGTAAATTTCGGGACGAAATTTCTTTCAACGGGGGGTAAATGTGACAACCGACCATTTCCGGCCCTCAGGTTAGCAACTCGTAAAGCACTCACTGTAGCATAATTTTAGTGAAAACCTAGTTCTATAACTATTTAGAAAGAATTAGGTTTGTCTATGCGAATTTTTTTTGGAAGAGAACTTAGAAGTCCCGAATATAGCCCGGAAAAGCTCGTAGCAGTCCATAATCGCCCGAAAATCGTATATAATGCCGAATCGACTCTACTAAAGCCTATACTATTTAAATTATTACATTTTAAGTTATTACATAAAAACATTTTAAAATTTTCAAAATTTGGACACAAACTGATAAAAATCGCTTTTGTCGGAAAACGGTACGAACCGAGAAAACGTGAACCGGGAGATGAGTTGGACTTGATTTTTGCTAAAAAAAAATATGAATTAGGGTTGGGTGGGTCCCATATGGCTGGCCACCCACCTTTTTCCCTCTCTCTCTCTATATAAAATCCATTTCTTCTCCAACACTCCTCATTTTCTTCATTTCAAATTTTTCCAACAAACCATCCATCTCCTCCCTCTCATTTCTCCTCCACAACTTCAAGAAACCAGCCCCAAATTTCTTTCACCATCATCATATTTCAAAAGATTAACATTAAATTGAAGATAAACTAGTGTTCTTCTTAAAGGTAATAAACATCCCTATGCATTTTCTTTCTTATCTAGCACTTTTGGTGCCATTTGTGATGGAATCCTTGCATTTTCTTTTGGTTTGGCAAGAGATTGTACTCTTGATGTTCTAAGGGCTGAGATTTATCACCAAGAATATGTAAAACATCTTTATAATGGTGAAAATCCATGAACCCTCATTATGAACACAAGATTAGAGTAGAAAACCCCAATTTTGGTACTTTTTATTCTTGTACAAATCTGGAAAATGATAGATGATTGCATGCAAAGATCATCTTGATTTTGAGATAAAATATTGTTTATCTATGTCATTTGATGTAGGAATGAGTGTTGGTAGCAAGGAAACTCTCATTTTTAAAGGTTTAAATGTTTTTCAAATGAAAATGTTGAGTTTTGGTTATGGACAGAAGCTGACAGATTTGGAGTCATGACTTTGGACGACTCAAAAGGGTAGTAAAAGGATGTATTGTGCTCTAAAATTTTTATGGGTTAAAGTTTAATGAGTTAGGAATCAAACCCAATTTGAATCGATCAAAAATTCCAAGTAAAACCCCTTCAACCATTTCAAAACTTTTTGTTGCACAACAGCTACGAGTAAGATTACTAGTGTCACTTTGTTGCATGCATAACTCTTAGAAAAATTGTCAAAAATGCATACTTTTTGATTCTAAACTCAAGTTCATTGAGTTAGCTTTCCAAAGAGCCTTGAATCACTGGATTCGGATGATTTTTAAGCATTGAACCAATGAAAACAAAATCGTGGTGTAATCTGTCCAGAAATGGCAGATTCACACACGTGAGTTTGAGAAGTCATAACTCACTCAAAAATCATCCATTTAGGGTGAATCTTGTTTCATTAGTTAGGTATGCATGTTGGTTTGAAAATCCCTTTTGAAACTTAATATTTGGAGTGGTAACAAATCCTCTATGAATCAAACACTACCAGCATGTATTTTCAAAAGTGAGCTGTGTACACTGACTTTGTAAAAATTGTTTATATGAGTTAAACACCTCTAGATATTATGAAATTTGGTGGGAATGTTGTTAACACACCCAAAATTAGTGGATAAAAATTTGAGAACTTTTCCCCTTTTAGACCCAAGCTTATAAGTGACATTTCCACAACACTATGAATCTGTCAGAATCTGAATTTTCTTCAAAAAGTTTGATTTGTGAACTTCAAGAATTCCCATTCAATTGGATGTTATTATAAAACTATCAAAACCTATTTTATACTAAGTTGAGCTAAATAAGTTACATAAAGGCATTATAATAGGTTATCGGTAGAGACGTAGTTGGGTGTTGACCGTTGATTTAAGACTTACATCGATTATGAACTATATAGGGCACTAGTAGGCTTGGAATCGGGGATACGCGCTCTATCGTCGTACTAATCGCTAATTTATCAAGGTGAGTATTCACGGCCCCTATTTTACTGTTTTTATAGATATTGGGGTGAAAAGCATGTTGTTTATGAAAATGTTATGAAATATGCTTTCGAGCAAAAGTTATGCAAATTGTGATATGAACTTTGCTTTCGAGCAAGTGATTATGCTAATAATGATATATTGAGTAAAAGTCCCATGTTGAATACACTACTATTAACTCGTTTCGAGCCAATGGTTATTGTGGATAATGCTATTTGGTAGAGTGGACCCACCCTTTGTTTACTGACGAGTATAGGGTGCACGTAATCATATGTGGTACTACACATGTGGGATTTAGTCCCACCGCTGAGGTAGTGCAGTGTCTACACATGTGGGGTTTTAGTCCCACCGCTGAGGTAGTTCGCGAAAGCGCTCTACACATGTGGTTCGCTACCACCTCTGAGGTAGATCGTTGGGGCAAATTGTTTTAGGTTTAGTAGTGGCTCAAGAATATATCTTGCATAAATGTTATGTTTAACAGTTGAGGTTGAACATTGGTTTTACGACAATGATGTCTGCATATAAAACCTGTGAACTCACCAACTCTTGTAGTTGACGCTTGTTTTAACATGCTTTTCAGGAAAATAGAAGGTAGTAGATAATGCTTGTGCCGCAATTGACATCAAACTCCAACTTTTCTTTTGTGATGACATTTTGTAATGATGGGATGTTTTTAATTAACGTTGGTTATGTAATTTACGGTACTGTAAACCTTTAGCTTTTAAATGAAATGTTTGATGTTATTTATCTCCTATCGCATTGAAATCTTAGCTGTCACACCTCGTGTTTCCGCTTTAGCGGGGTGTTACACCAGCTCTCCTAAGACCTGATGAAATGATAATGATCCTGAATCTTTACTTAGTGAATAGGTTTTTACTTCTGTTATAGCTTGAGGAATTATCACTGAGTCTGTTCAATGTTATTCCATGTTACTTATGCTGTAACTTATCTTTATAGTAATCAGGATCAGGATCAGGAGACGAACGAGTCTGTTCTGCAGTCTACTGATCCTATCCACTGAAGTGAAGACCTCCTGAAGACATTAAGATCATACTCAAAGAACCATCAGCAACGTCGAAGACTTAGCTGATGACAGGAACAGCATGCTCGTGATCTGAAGACGGAACTCAGTGATAGCAGGCTGCTCAATATCGTATGACATCCTGAAGGTTCATCAGGATACAAGTGACCCTGAACAGCACCAGCTTCAGGATTCTAGTCACTGATCAGTATCCTGATCCTGAAAGGATTAGTGTAATGTCTTAGTCTAATGCACAAAAGGATTATCCGCCTTTACTGACACAAAAGTACATAAGGACAGTCTCTTTACTGTTCCCTCCGTACTTATCAGACCTCAAGGCAACTGTTTACAAACATACTCCTTTTGCACACCATGCAAAGAGTATTTGTTTATAGTAAATAGTACAACAGACCAACTACAACGTGACACGTCACAAAAGTAGGTCTGCATGCATTTAATGCATTGAGTATAAATAGGACTTGAAGAGATGTTCTCCATACTTCTTCGTCATCCTAATTCTACTCAAGTCCTTTCTTTCTCACTTCCCTCTATCTTCTTTCTTTCTTATCTTCTCACTTAGTGCATAGTGAAAGAACTTAGATTGTTTAGTTTAGACTACTTGTCTTTTCTATTTCCGCAACAATCTGTAAATTCATATTGTTTATAAAACCAGAATTTAAAAGTGAAAGTTTGTGTGATTATATTCATCCCCCCCCCCTTCTATAATCCCAAACACCATCCTTGCTTGAAGGTCACCTACTTGGGACCAACACCAACCCAAGATTTCCTCACGCTCCCGTGCTAAGTATGCCTAGGGGGAGCACTGTTCATGAATTCTTCCTCAAACCGGATTTGTAACGATTTCAGAATGACGGCGATCGGATTTTGTATTTGGTTAGATTACTCAGAAGCCTGACGCTCTGCAACCATTATTCTGGAGTTTTTCCTCGATGGAATTACTCCTCTTAGGAGTGAGAGTTGAGTTTTTCCTTTGGATGCCACCTTCGGTGAATGGTACTATTGTCATGTGTTTAATTCCTAACCATTTTACCGTTGTGGAGGCTCGGTTGCGATCTAGAGTTTTGAGTGAGGGTCGTCATCCATCTGACTAAGAAGACTAGACCTGGATCTGGTTACTTGTTATTTTGAAAGAATTCAGGAAATCGGCTAATCCTCTGAACAGTTGAGGGTCAAAGAAATAAAGCTTATCGAAGGAACTTCTCCCAGGTTTTCATTCCATATGATGTTTCGGTGATCCAAGCTCAGCTCTTATGCTGAATTCCTACTCAACACGCGTTGAAACTGAAGATAAAGAGCTACAATCGAGGGGGAGCTTGGAGATCAAAGTGTTGCTGAACATCGCCAAAGACCAGAGATGCTTCCTTAATAAACTTTAAGGGGAGATTGTTAGGACCAAATTGTCCTAATTAGTGAAAGTTGTATAAAGCAAGCTTTGTGCTTAATTGTATTATTTAGCTTATAGAGCAAGCTTTAGCATATAGCTTATAGAGAAAGCTTTATCATTTAGCTTATAGTGCAAGCTTTATCATTTAGCTTATAGTGCAAGCTACACCTATACATAAAGGTGTCTTGTGGTTAGTTGTTAAACACAGAGAGAAGTCGAGAAGTTAGAAACATACCATGAGAGTCGATTAGAGTTTAGTGTGTGTTTGTGTGTGTTTCTTGTAACCATGGGAGCTCTCGAATAAATCAAGAACACCTTCTTTTGCCATCGATTCTTGTTGTTTTCTTCTTCTCTACCCGTGGAACTTGCTGAAACGGACCAACACTTACACACTTCACATTCTCTCAATATATGAGCTCTCTTGTTCTTCTCTCTATGCTTGTCTAAATCCGCCTACAACACGTTATCGGCACTTTCGCTCAAAGAAGCTAGGAATATAACTTTGTTCTTCTTGTGTTGATTATCATTTCAACCCGGAGGAAGGAAGGATACAAGTTTGTTCTTGTATAGATCATAATTTCAACCCGGAGGAAGGTATGATTTACTATTAACAAAACGTTGAATTTTTTTGAATAGTTAATCCATCGTATATATCTTCAAGAATCATATATATTATCTCGTTCTTTTTCCGGCAATATTTTTTTCGAAATAAAAGAAAGTTTTTTTAGATGAAGTTTATAGAACAATATATACATATATACACACATTTAAGTTGGAAAAATTATGAATCAACTCCAAATAGGCTCACCTATTTGGATACAATGTCTAGGAAAGATATAGGCAGATTGTTATTTATTCTAATGAGCTCGTGTTTTTAAATGCTTTTGAGCATACCAACCTCACCGTCTTTCCTGGTTGTGTTCGAGTAGAGCTACCGAAAGGGATTGAGTAAATAATAGTTTCCCCGAATGTGTTTATATATTTATATATATTCGTCGAACAATCAAGGAGAATTTTTTTTTCCTTAGAGCAAAACTTGTGTTTCTCGAACCTGTTGATTCGAAACAAAGTTAGTGCTAGCAAAACTAGTGTTTATCGAACCAGACGTTTCGAAACATAGTTTATGCATAAAACCATAAACATATAAACCCGTTGTTTTATATGATAATTAATCCAGATTTTTTTCTCCCGTTGTAGAAAAATGTCGATCAAACTTGAATTCCCAATCTTAGATGCCGCCGGCAAGAACTATTTGGATTGGAGTCAAGATATCCAGAACCATCTAGATGCTCAAGGCTTATTGGACGTTATCTATGATTAGGATGATCGCGAAGTTGAAGTTACCCGCGAAATGAATGATAAAGCGATGATATTATTTCGTCGTCATTTGTCAGATACAATGAAGTCTGAATTTATAGCAATCACTTCTCCAAAGGCATTATGGGACGCTTTGAAAGAGCGCTTCGACCATCAAAAGACCATATGGCTCCCTGAAGCCCGCCAAGATTGGCTAAATTTGCGATTCCAAGACTTTACTACCGTTACTGAGTATAACGCTGAAGTTTGTAGAATCCGTTCTCTTTTCCATTACTGTGGTGAAAATTTGAGTGATAATGATTTATTGGAGAAGACATACACTACATTTCCTAGCTCTGACAACTTGCTTCAAAAGCAGTATCGTCAATCCAAGTTCCAAACGTTCCCTGAGTTGATTACCAAATTACTATTGGATGAGAAAAATAGCATCGTTTTAATGAGAAATAACAACTCTCGTCCTGTTGGGACAAAGGCAATTCCAATGCCGGATGCTAATGTTGTTCGTGGTCCTCACCCACGGCAAGGGAAAAGAGACAAGGGCCAGTCGTCCCGAAGGCCAGTGAATCGTGGTGAGCCTAAAACTCGCCATGCCAAGCGAGGTTCGGAAAATCATCCTTACCGACGACCTGTGGCCCCCAAACAGTCTTGTGCTAGGAACAACAACAAAGAAAGAGATGATGCAAATGATAAAACTCTATGCTACAAATGTGGTGGTTATGGTCATATGCAAAGGACTTGTAAGGCTACTCCCCAAGAAGTTGAAAACTATCATAAGGGAAGAAAAGCCGAAGAAAATGTTGTCGAAGCGGAGAATAAATTTCTTGAGACCCCGGATTTTGTGGCTCAAATAGAATAATAAGGATATGGTGTCTATTTTATAATAACTGAGCAATTGTTTAGCTCCTGGATTTTTTTTCTCTCCATTTGGATTATGTTTTGCCATTTGGATTTGAGTATTTCTTTTGGATTATGGTTTTGTTTTTTCTGAATAACTTTCTCGATATAATTTAAAGTTATTTCCTTGTGAATCTTTTTAAGTGTGACCTACTTTAAATTATTTTTTACTTTTAGGCATGCATTGTGGGGCAGTTGATTGTCTGGTTGATAGTGGTAGTACCCACAGTATCCTAAAAAATAAGTGTTATTTTATCAACTTTACGCCTAAATTAACCTCATTGTCAACAATTTCGGGCATGTCGACCCTAGTTGAAGGCTTTGGTAAAGCCCAATTCATGTTGTCAAATGGTACCGTTTTGACCATTTCAGAGGCCTTATATTCTCCAAAGTCCAGACGTACATTGGTGTGTTTTAAGGATATTCGAGAGAAAACAAGTTTCACATTGAAAGTGCTACAGAAAATGGTATTGAATACCTATATATTACCTCCAATCAATACGACCAAAAGCGTATATTGGAGAAGTTGAAATGTCTTTCAAGTGGTTTGTATGTTACCACGATCCAAAACATTGAAAGCAATCTAATAATTCGTCGTACGCCGATTGATGAGAGCACTTATATGTTATGGCATGACAGGCTGGGACACCCGGGTCAAAATACGATGCTTCGGACAATGAACGCATCTCATGGGCATCCTCTTGGAGGAAATAATTTTGTTATTAATCCAAAAAGCCTATGTCAAGCATGCTCAATTGGAAAGACACATCTCAAACCACTCCATGTAAAACCTACAAAAGTGGTTTCTCAGTTCCTTGAGAGAATCCAAGGAGACATTTGTGGACCGATCCAACCAACATGCGGACCATTTAAATATTTCATGGTTTTGGTTGATGCATCGACAAGATGGTCACACGTAGCATTGTTGTCCACGAGAAATGCAGCATTTCCTAAACTCTTTGCCCAGATCATTAAGTTGAGGGCTCATCATCCGAATTATCCAATAAAATCTATTAGACTTGATAATGCCGCGGAGTTCACATCGAAAACTTTCGATGACTATTGCGTGACTTTGGGAATTAATGTTGAACATCCTGTAGCGTATGTTCATTCCCAAAATGGTCTTGCAGAAGCTCTTATTAAGAGATTACAGATAATTGCAAGAACTTTGGTTATGCGTACCAAACTACCCATTTCTGCATGGGGTTATGCAATATTACATGCTGCTACATTGGTCCGTCAGAGGCCCATTGCCACCCAACCATTTTCTGCGTACCAGCGGGTAACTGGATATGAGCCTGATGTCTCACATTTACGCGTGTTCGGGTGCTTAGTCAATGTTCCAATAGAGCCGCCAAAGCGTTCGAAATTTGGACCTCAGAAACGACGGGGAATATACGTCGGTTATGAATCCCCATCTATAATTCGCTATTTAGAGCCCTTGACAGGCGATCTCTTCACCGCTAGACATGCGGATTGTGACTTTGATGAGACAATCTTCCCGTCGTTAGGGGGAGATTTGCACGTTGACGTTGATAAGGAACGACGCGAATTAACGTGGCATACACCCACTTTGTCTCATACAGATCCCCCTACTGCACATAGTGATAAGGAAGTGCAACGAATCCTAAGTCTTCAAAATGTTGCTAATCAGCTACCAGACGCATTTAATGACTTAGCCAATGTCACGAGATCACATATACCTGCTGCAAATGTGCCTGCAAGGATAGACGTCCCTGTGAGACGCCATGTTCCTGTTGAACATGTTGCACCAAATGTACCAACCGTGCAAAAGACGCTACCATCGGCCGTCCAGTCCACCGCTCTTCCCAAGAAAAGAGGAAGACCGGTTGGTTCCAAAGATGTTCTGCCTCGAAAGAGGAGAAATCTTGTTGCATCCGTTTTGCCACACGAGATCATTAAGGATCACGGGGATGTATTAGAGGAACGTGTTCCTGAAGAAACATCAATTTCTCATCATCCTGATAACCTAGAAATATCTCTCGAGTATGCTAGTTTACACGATATTTTAAAGCGAAACGAGACTGTCATCGATGACGTGTTTATATTCGCAGTGGCCACTGACATTATGAGCAATGATGACATGGAACCACGTACTATTGTTGAATGTCAACGTAGAACGGACTGGCCTCAATGGAAACAAGCAATCCAGGATGAATTAGATTCCTTAACGAAAAGAATAGTGTTTGGACTTGTCGCTCCCACACCACCCAATGTAAAACCAATTGTGTAACGCCTTATTCAAAAGTTTGATTATTAAAGGATAATTTAATATAAAACTTTCGCTTGGAATATTTAAATAAACGATAACTCGAAAATTCCCCCAAGTTAAGTTTAAATCATAACCAATGTAATAAATAAATACTAATAAGTCAAATAATAGATCGGAACGCCGCCTAGCCAGAATCCTCAAGCCGGAGCCTTGCCCTTCTCAACACCCGAACTCGTACCTAAAAAGATATAATAAAAGAGGGGGTAAGCACAACTGCTTAGTGAGCAAGTAATCACGTACATTACATCGCAACAAATATATTTTTATCACATCACATCACATCTTAACGGTTTCCCGTTCTTCGGATCATCCCGCAATCCGGCCTTAGTGGTTACCCACTCTTCGGGTCATCCCGCAACCCGGCCCATCATAACACATCATCATATATATTAATTACAACATAAGGCACGTAAAAACCCACTCACCTCGTCAATGAAAGCACACCAAGAAAAGCTAGTAATTAAGACACAGTCAAATCCCACGATCACCTGAAAGCTCACAAATAACTACCCTTAGGATTCGGCTCCGATCCTAACTTCTACGTTTAACTCCGATTAAAACCTAAATATATATATATATATATATATAAAGAACTAATAATTGTAACTTCTTTTTTTTTAAAACAGCACACATATATATAGTTTAATAAAGAATCAAAAATTATGACACCCTTTTTCTTGAAAGTCAGCATCCGTACATGAACATATATATATTTAAAAAAAAAACAAAACCCAAGAAAATACAAGACTAAATCGTCATCATCATCAACAACCCAACATCAACATCGCCGGCCATACCCCTTCGCCGGCGTGACCGATTTCGACGCAGCGCCGCCGGCAACAACAACAATCAGAAGACCGGCGTACTCGCCTCGTCGGCGGCGGTCGCCGGCGCTACGCATTAAACCGCCACCCACACGACCCCTCACCGGCATTAGCCGGCGAGATCGACCAACAAGACGACAAACGGCAGCAACAACAGTTTGCACTACCACCGCTGCCGATCCTCGTAACAACGACGGCAGCGGCGGTGTGAACCACCACCACCACCGCCGGTCGACGAAACGAGACAACCGACGGTAGCAGCGGCGGTTTGCACCACCACCGTCGCCGGTCAACATAACAACATCAGCCGTTGATTAGGCTGTCGCCGGCCACGAGGATCCAGCAGCCACGACGACCAATTCCGGCCACCCTTAACATCGACGGCAGCGGCTCGTGCCACCACCGCCGGTGTTCACAAAACGGCGGTGGTCAGCCACCGGCGGCTAAAGCCGACGACAACCCACCACCACAAACAACGACAAAAACGCGCCCTAACAAAGGAACAAGAGATTACCTTCCGACGATGACGACACAACCCAACTCCGACAGCCTCTAGTCTTTCTCGTCTCCCTCTCTTTTTTTTCTTATGCTTCAAGTAATACAAAGGAGGAGGTTATAGTTCTAGGGTTTTAAACAAATTAAGTGGGCCTCTCTCTCTCTTTACTTATCCCACTAGAAACCCACCCAACACAAACCCTACTAATAAAATAATAATAATAATAATAATAACAACAGCAATAAAAATAAACGGGATGTTACAACTCTCCCCCACTTACAAGGATTTCGCCCCCGAAATCAGTCTGAGAAGAGCTCCGGGTAATGCTCTCGCATCTCAGCTTCCGGCTCCCAAGTCCACTCGGAACCTTTCCGATGTTGCCACTGTCGGAGGAGGCCGCGATTCATGGGAGGGTAGGTTTAAATAAAGGAAGGGGGACCGGTCAAAGCGCCTTTATTGACGGGGGATGAGTGACTGAGATTCGTCCTCATGTTCAATGTTTCACAATGAAAAAGTGGTTCACATTTGAACTTTCCTCTACATACATATACGTATATAATATATATATATATATATTATGTATGTAGAAGGATTTTCATTTGTGAACCACTAATTACGATTTTGATTTGTATGGTTGGGATATGGTTCACAACTCACAAGTTCACACCAAAATAAATGGTTCACAAATGAAAATCCCTCTATGTACGAGGTGTGTGTATATACTCCAATAATAGGCTACATGGCTAATATAGATGATAGATCAAGTCAAAACAATTCAAACCGCACAAACAACACAGTCTAATACATATAAGTCAAACAGTTCAAGTTTCAGATAATCAGATATGATTGTAGCCGTTGAACACTTGAACTGTTGAAATCAAACAACAGAGGGTAGAAAAAGAGATCCCGCAGATTTTACTTTTAATTGACTGTTGTTAAAGACCTAATTTAAATATTTTATAGGTGTATTTTAAACTTTGGCCCAGCCGTCCAGAAGCCCACACCCATTTAGATAGCCCATTCAAAGTTTGGCCTAAAACAAGCTCAAGAAGGTGCAACCGTGATCAACCAAATCCGGGAAAATCAACCAACCAAAAAGAAAGTGAAAAAGTCACTCGAAATCGATAAGAAAAACTTAAAAAATCCTAACGAAATCAACAAACAGCTTTAAGAATCACTAGAAAAGTTAAAGATCATAAACAATCACAATTTAATTAGAAGGGCAAAAGAAAGGATTATAAAACGATCGAACACAATTCTACGATTACCTTGTAGCGCCGCCACCAACACGTATCATGACGTTGTAACTTTGGTCCTTGGATACCACCACCGAAGACGTTTAGATACCTGGAGCTGATACTTTTCATGAACAACATAGAATATAAGACACTAATCGATAGGAAAAGAAAAGGAATTTCCATATGAAAGTTACCTCTACCACTTGTATGACGACAACCGTCAACAGTTTCACTCCTTGTTTCCTATTAAGCAAAAACCAGTTGACATAATAACACAAACACAGATAAGTAGATATGCAGTGTGCATATAGTACTTTTTTTGCGTCGAAAGTGATTTTTTAGGTCTGCGTATTCGAGTTTTATGTACATTCACGGTGTTTTTTGTGAAGTTTCATACATTAAGTATTGGTCTCACGCGGTCTCACGATAACAGCTTGGTCTCACATGATCCTAAGTCTATATAATATATTATGATTATTGTCTAAGTTTTATAAATCCTAAGTTGGGGAACAAAGCAATAATATAGAGTTACAAGATATTTTTAACTGTGAATGTGAGCTAAAATTGAAAAATCAGATTTTACCTTACTATATAATTTCGAGACCACCAATTCCAACAAGGCGTCATGGGATGTTATCTTTTTTCTAGGTTTGTGAAAAGAAAACAACTCGGTAGAAATACAGAGAGCTCCCCCATCTTCCATGAAATAAATTCGTGAATATGAAAATCGGAAAAGGAATAGCCTTTGGAATTTTGGGGAATGAGGTTTGGTGAAATTATAAGGGTGAAAAGGAAGACGACGGTAAAAAAACAAAGGAAGAGGAAAGCGGTAACCATCGGCGATTGAAGGGAGAACTAACGAGCGACGAAGGTGACCGCCGGTGAGGGAGGAACGTCGCCGGTGACTGCCTGACCAAATCGTTCGTGAGTAGTCGCCGGAAATCGTCAAAGAAGTTGAACTGTAAAGTGAGGAGCGTCGCCGGGAATCACCAACCAACCTTTGCTGACCGTCGTTCGCTGCGGTGGAAACGCCGAACGGCTGTCGTGTGAGGGGTCCGTCGTCGCCAACAACCTCAGAGAGTGAGTGTGAGTTTTGAGATTGAGAGAAGGAAACGAAGAGGGGAAAAAGTGAATAGGAAATTGGAAACCCCTACCTCACTTTTTTATTTATTATTTATTTATTATTATTTATTATTTAATATATACATATAACATTATAGGGGGGTTCAAATGGTGAACCACTTTTTTGTTGTGAACATGAGGACAATCGAGGGTGCGACATGTGGCGGGTGACTAGGCGCCACGTCAAGTCCACGGCGGGTGACTAGGCGCGATTCATGGGAGGACATTGAATTAATGGGGGGGGACCACACTCAAAGTCGCCACGTGTCGCGCTCTCGGTTGTCCTCACGTTCACAACCAAAAAGTGGTTTACATTTGAACTTTCCTCTAACATTATATATTAAAAAATATATATATTAATACAGGCTCGTTTAGGCTCGCGAGCTTAATACTAAAAGCTCGAGCTCGAGCTTGTTTATTAAATGAGCTCGAAATGAAGCTCGAGCTCGGCTCGGGCTCGTTTAACTCAAGCTCGAGTCGAGCTTTTAACGAGTCGATCCCGAGTAGCTCACGAACAGCTCGGCACACTTACACCCCTACATAGAAGTGTCGGCGGACGGAATTAGGGTAAACCAATTATACCATCTTGTTTATAATTTTACTTTTCTTTTTCTACTTTTTTCTTAGTGACACTTGGGTTGAGAAAGAAGCTATTTTTCTCATTGGTATTTATAATTTCTTTGATATTCTTCTCATGTGTACCTAAGGGTGCGTTTGGTACGCAAGATAAGATGGAATAGGATAGGACAGAACAGGTTTATTCCATGTTTGACAGATATTTATGTGGGACACACGAGAACTAAGTAGAACAAAAGTGGGACAAGTCTGTCCCATCCTACCCTTCTGGAACTAAGTAGAACAGAGTCAGATTTACCATTATACCTCTCAAAATACAGATTGATTCTCTTTCTTTATAATTGCCTCATACTTTGGGATGAATAAAACTCGACCAAATCCGAAAATCCGATTCAAAAAATATTTGAATCTACCTGACTCACATAACTCGAACTAACTTGATCTTCGAAATCCAATTTTATGACGAGTTACTCGGTTCGGGTAGGGTCTCCGTAGGCATTACCCGAACTCGCCGAAACCCGAATAAAACTTTTTTTTTAATACTTTTTGTAACTTTTTTATTAGTTTAAGTTAATTAGGTTGAAGGTAAAACTGTAATGGCAAATACAACCTAATTAATTTAAACATGGGATGGAGAAATTTATCTCTCTATATTGAAGGTAAAACTGTAATGGCAAATGTGTCTCTTTCTTTGTCTGCATTGTAGACGGATGAAGAATATGAGGAAATCAAATGAAACAATATTACCTTGTTGATTAAAGGTTTTCAAATAAGTTTCTGACACGAGATATTCGACTAACATTGGTTATCTTAAGTATCATATGTTGAGAGAAAGGTTGAGTTAAGTGGCGGATTGAGAAGCTGAGTAACATAACAAATTTTCTGTGAATACTGTAACTTTTTTTGAAGTGTTTGAGAGAAAAACTTGATTTCTCAACGAAAAAAAACCTTTATAAAAAACTTAGACAAATTTTTTGAAAAAAAAAACTTTATAAAAAACTTTGACAAAATTTTTATTTAGAATAATTTAGTTTTTAAACTTTTTCTTTTTAGTGAATAAATAATTGAATTAGTTAAAGTACTTAAAATAAAAAGATACTATTATTTTAGCTTATGATTAAGTGATCCATCTCAAGTTTAATTAATGTGTTAGGGTGTGATTTATGGACAAATCTTACATCAATTTATATTGTGGTGAAATGTAACTTGTTAATTATAAGACCATCCGCACCCGGTCGTGAACGGAGGCGTCAAGGGGGCCGGTATCGACCGGTACCCTCAGCAACACCGCCGAGGGTAATCGGCAATTCGGCATGGGGAAAAACGGAACAGCCGTGCCGGTTTAGTAGACGACCCACCCCCACCCCCCCCCCCCCCAACGGCTATAATTCTAACGGCTACTTTTCTAATTTTTTATTTTTTTTCCTTTTAAATATCATCTACAATATATATATAATATATATCTCAAGAGGAAAGTTCAAATGTGAACCACTTTTTGGTTGTGAACGTGAAGACAATCGAGAGCGCGACATGTGGCGACTTTGACTGTGGTCCCCTCCTTTAATTCAATGCCCTCCCATGAATCGCGCCTAGTCACCCGCCGTGGACCTAACGTGTCGCCTACTCATCCGCCACATGTCGCGCTCTCGGCTGTCCTCACGTTCACAACCAAATTCTTATTCAAATAATTTGAAATATTCATTCTGAATATTTATGTAATTTAAAAAATAGATATAAGAACAAATAATTTAGTTAATATATATAATTTTTACCTCCTCTGATTACATAATCACATTAACTTGAAAAACTTCAACCTCTTGGTTATTCAAGTGCAACTTCCCAAATCCGCCATTATCGAATTCATATGTTTGCCTTCCATTCAGCATACTTGTTTTCCATTCTCTAATTGCAGGAATCAGTCTTTTATGTGGAACAGCTTCACATGATGTGGAATCAACATATAGTAGCTGCATGTTGTATTATTTAAGCAATAAGTACATATGATGTTTAAAAATATTTTAAAAAAGCATTTGTTTAGAATTACATACCATTAAAAAGGTAATAGGTCATGTGTAGAAGCTAATGGCTACTTTGCTGCTCCAAGCATTCTTTGCATCCCTTGCACAGTCGCATATATACTTGCACCAATTAATCATCTTAAAATCAAGCTCATTCGGTAGATGTGATAGAATTGTTGTATTCACAATTCCCATCTTCGACTATTCTGCCATTGAGTTAATAAATAAAATGATGAAGTTTAACTGGAAGATCCAATCATCACTCTCTGACTTTGTTATCTCTTCTGAATATCATTTGCTCTTATAGATGATCTATCATCAAACTGTGGTTTCCAAGACTCTATTCTATCATACCAACTTTCTCCCGTTGCAAAGGCTTTGATATCCAATCCTTCATTTTTTCAGTCCGAGTATTCGACTGACTGATTCATTGTTGACTTCTATATCACCATTAGATGATGTTCTAATCACCATTTCCTCACTATCAAAAGCATTAACAATACCAAATGCCAGCCTAGATGGTATTGACTCGACGTCTAAATGAAAAATACTTCCTAAACCATTTTCTTCAACCCACTTCTTCTGTAATGGTCTTAGGGTTCTCTTAACTGTCATTAAGTTTTTTGGTGAAGTTCTTATTGACATTGTTCTACCTTCACACTTAACTCTTGGCATTTTATTTGACTTCTTGCCTTTATCTTCTTCTTTCTTTCCTGCTACAAATATAGGTTCTAAAATATGTTTATTATGAATAATATATACATAATGTAATATACTTATTGAGAAATATATAATTTTACTACCTTTTTTGGATTTTTTGTCTTCTTTCTTTGTTGTAGATGAGGTACCTTCTGCTTCAACAACTTCTTCTATGTTACATTAACAGAAAGGAATTAGTACAATATAATATTAAACAATAATAAAAGTATTTAATATTTTTATATAACTACCTTCTGAATAATCTGAATTTTTACGAATCTTCTTCGAAACTCTGTTTGTCAATATCTGGTTTTTTGATCTTTTTGTTGCTTTATTTTTAAGTGTAACAATTAGTTAATACATCTTATAAAAATAATAAAAAAAGAATGCTATGATAATCAATGTTTTCCAAAAAACAGCTAGATATAGCATTTCCATTCACAATGCATAGTAAACACAATAAGCAATATATGCAAACACACCTTGTTACTCATACTGAATAACAATCATTTCCATCCACAATGCATAGTAAACACCATAAGCAAATATATCCAAACGCAACTTCTTATTCATACTGAATAACAATCATTTCATATTCACAATGCATAGTAAACACGATAAGAAATATATGCAAACACAGCTTGTTATTCATACTGAATAACAATCATATTATCAATGTCACTATTTTTAATAAAAACAAAGCAGGAAATACTTATTTGCAAACCATAAAAATACATCATAACGTACATGGGTGGATTTTAAATGTGAACGTGAGGATTAATCTCAACAACAATTAAAAAGTGGTTAATGATTGAATTTTCATTTGTAAATACACGTTATTCATCATGAATAACAACCACATTATCGAAAATCAATATTGTGAATAAAAACAGTTAAATATAACAATTCTATTGCCAATGCATACATAAGCTAAATATATGAATAAACCATAGTCACATGGATCGGGGAACGATTCGGTACGGGAACGAGGAACGGGAACGTGGTTCGGTAGGTCCCTAAAATTCGGTACGAAAGGGGGTAGGTTCATTTCGGATCGCTCCGGGTACGATGTACCAATTACATTGGTACAATGTACCTTAATAATATAAAATTATATAGATATATGATTATAGGATGTGTATTTCTGTGTGAGTAAAATATTAGAAACCCAATAGTGTATAAAATGAGCAATACACATTCTTGATATATATATATATAAGAATGAAATTAGAGTAAATTAAGAAAGTAAATAGTTGCAATTCATCAATACGATTTAAAAAATCAACAAAAATTGAGAAATCGAAGCGTTTTTTGGAAACAATTTGGAAAGTCGATTTTTTATCCAGACGCTATTTGACTGGCCGATTTGAGAAATCGATTGCTTCAGCAATCGAATTGTTGCTAAATCGGAAGTTGCAATCGCAAATTGGGAGGTTTGGTTCGTTGCAAAGGCAAATTGGGAGCGATTTCAATCACGAATTGGGTTTGATTCGACACCAATTAGTGGAACGCCAAACTACCGTACCGGATTCCGATCCCAGTAGCGTTCGGAACGCAAACGTTCCGCGTTTGGGAACGAAATGTTTGGAACGCGGTTCGTGGGGGGTCCTAGCGATCCCTGTGACTATGGAATAAACATTGATATTCAGAATGAATAAACAACCATGATAGGATAAATCAACCTTTTTCATAAAAATAGATACATCTAACATTTATATTCACAATGTATAGCAAATACAATCAGCAATATATGTAAACACACCTTGTTATTCATGCTGAATAAGAAGCACTTTATCAATGTCAATCTTTTAACAAAAAACAAGTAGATCTGACCTTTTAATTTCCAAAGCATAAAAAAAACATCATCAGATATATAAGTAAAAATACATCTTCTTATTCATCTTGAATAAGATAAAATATTATTGGAAATTAAGCATAATGAATAATATAAGTAAGTAAACCTTATTATTCATCTTGAATAAAATGCACATTATTAACATTCATAACAAATAACAAAAATATGATACGATAATCAATGTTTTCTAAAAAAATACGTATATCTAACATTTACATTCATAATGCATACCAAATACAATAAGGAATATATGTAAATACACCTTGTTATTCATTCTGAATAACAAGTATGTTATCAATGTTAATGTATATATATATATATATAGAGAGAGAGAGAGGTTCATACGAAAAATATAACTTTTTAAGAAAACGCGAGGAGCGATCTCAACCACTCATCTCGGTCAACAAAGGTAGCTTTGACCGGTCTCCCCCTTTAATAATCTCTACCCTCCCATGAATCGCGTCAATCCTCCGTGATCACGTCCACCGTAACCGCGAGATGAGTGGTTGAGATTGCACCTCACGTTTTCTTAAATTGATATGCTTCTCGTTTGAACCTTTCCATATATATATATATATATACATATGTATATAGGGGTGGGTTCAAATGTGAACCACTTTTTGGTTGTGAACGTGAGGACAACCGAGAGTGCGACATGTGGCGGATGACTAGGTGCCACGTCAGATCCACGACGGATGACTAGGCGCGATTCATGAGAGGGCATTGAATTAAACGAGGAAGGGGGGCACACTCAAAGCCGCTACGTGTCGCGCTATCGGTTGTCCTCACGTTCACAACCAAAAAGTGGTTCACATTTGAACTTTCCTCTACGTATATATATATATATATATATATATATATAGAACAATCTATTTCATGAGACATACACCATATTTTTACACTTGAAACTTCCCAGCACAATGTTACGAAAACAATCTTAACTATGTTTTTATTGTAAGGTTCAAATTTGTTTACCTTCACAATGTATTATTATGAAGTATCAAGACTATGGTGCAGATCTCATGAAATAAAATAGGCTGGTCATGAACCCAACCCTATATACCGTTTCAATGTGGTCATATTAATAATTATTTCTAATATATAACTAAATATCCATATGAAAAGAGCCTCACTTTTCAATAACTATCTACATATGACCGAGGTGATTCTGGGTGTGTATATATATATATAATATAAAATATCTAGAGGAAAGTTTAAATGTGAACCACTTTTTCATTGTGAACAGCAGGACGAATCTCAGCCACTCATCCGGTCAATAAATGCGATTTTGACCGCATCCCCTCCTTTAATAATCTCCACCCTCCCACGAATCGCATCAATCCTCCGTAATCGCGTCCACCGTAACGAAAGATGTAGCTGAGATTCGTACTCACGTTCACAACCAAAATGAATTTCACATTTGAACCTAACCCTATCTATCTATCTATCTATCTATATATATACATAGAGGGAGGTTCATACAAGAACAACCCAATATGTAGGAACAAAGGAACCCTATTCTAGCCACACATTTAGTTAAAAGAAATTGTATTATATTGAATGGCACCATAGTAATTAATGGGAAAAGTTGCTTACTTTCCACCAAGGGTTATTACTTTTAGGGGTAAAATTGGTAGAGTTGAAAAGTAATAATATATTATTCTAATGTATTATTAGTATTATAATATATTAGTATTATTCTAATGTATTTTTAATATATTATTTATAATATATTTCTAATATACTAGTATTATTCTAATCTATATCTATATATATATTAAAAGAAGGTTTTTGCTGATGTCATCAAAATGAAATTGAGTGATTTCATTGGTCAATTAAACAAATCCTATAAAATGATGATGTCATAATCTATTTCCATTTTTTTTTCCAAAATTTACATACCTAAAATTTCTCATTAATTTATTAGTTTCCTTTTTATAATTTACATTTTGTATCCTTATAATTATTTGATTAAATTACTTATTACCTCTTAGTTTTTCAATTTTCACTTTACATTCTTATCATATTAAGGTAAATAGTGTATATGAATTAAAACCATTTAAGTTTTTTGTTTTTCTTTTTTATAAATTACACCCTTATAATCGTCTCGACGATACCTTCAAAATGAGTATAATATTGAATATTTTTTTAATTTATTTGTATTAGTAAATATTAAAAATAGATATAAATTAAGTTGTTTACATTTTATTACAATTCTATTGTTGATATTTTTGAAATTTAAAGATTCATATTTTTAATCTAAACTTTTTTTATAGATTATTTATAAATAATAAAAGTTTATTTTATTTAAAACGCTATTGTTGATGTTCTTAAAATTTAAAATTCAATCTTTTTAATCTTACTAATTCTATAGATCATTTATAAATAATATTTTTTTTTAAAAACCCTACAAATCAAAAACACTATATAATTTATTTCAGAATCCCTCCCGTTTTAGAATCATTCACGAAATCCAAATCTTTCAACAAAAGAATTTCAGATATTTTAACAACTATTAGATGACTAAAATATTTAATAATAAAGTAAGAGTAATTTTTTTTTTCATTTAAATCGTTGATTAATTAGAATTATTTTAATAAATAATAACTCTTTACTTACTCAATTTCAAAGAAAGCTTTGAATAAAAAAATGAAAGAAAAGTAATTTAAATGTTATATATAATTTTCTAAATAGTTATGATTAAACTAAATAATTAATGTTTCTTTTATCAATTAACTAAGTCATATTTATATTGTTAATTGGATATTACGTTTGGTTTGTGGTTAATTATTTGTGAACTTTATAATGCAAATGTTAATTCTTATTAGAAACTAAAACAATATGTTTAAATCGTCCGTGTATTACACGGGCCATTAACTAGTATATTATTATTTGTACAAAATCATATATGATTTTACATTTGTACAAAATGATATATGATTTTACATTTGTACAAAATCAAATACTATTTTACAATAACATTTGTTCAAAATCACGTATGATTTTACATTAACATTTGTATAAAATCATATATGATACTGAAATCATATGTGATTTTGTTAACATACAAGGTATTGTAATTTATCATGATCTTATATTTATTTAAATAGTTTAAATAATTAAGCTCTAATTTAATTCATGAAAATTAGCGGGAGTTTGAATTTTCTAAAAGTATTTGTGAGATCTTAATCTTATATTTATTAAACATATTCAATATTTAAAATGTGTGAATATCATTTGTACAAAATCATATATGTGGTCTATTTAGCTTACATGTGTAATATCCATATTACTTACACGTCTAATAACCAAGTCAATATCACATATGATTTTTAAAATTAGGTACAAAATCATATGTGATTTTACAAGTGATTTTAAACTAAACAAAATTACATTTATTCTTTTTGTTCAAACCAAAATCATATGTAATCTATTTAGCTTGCACGTGTAATATCCATATTACTTACATGTCTAATATCCAAGTCAATATCACATATGATTTTTAAAATTACGTACAAAATCATATGTGATTTTACAAGTGATTTTAAACTAAACAAAATCATACGATCTCAAGCTGTTTTATAAGTGATTTTAGACTAAGCAAAATCATATTTATTCTTCTTGTTCAAAAGTGATTTTACATGTTGCATTTTACAAGTGATTTTAAACTAGCAAAATTATATGATCACAAGTGATTTTAAACCAAGTAAAACCATTAAATCAACAATTTGTTAAAATAGTTTATGTTTAAAAGAGGGAAAATCAAATATATAAATAAATTTAGTAAGATATTTTATTTTGAAATATTTTAGAGATATGAAGCAAAAGAGAGGGAAAATCAAATGATGAATAGTATTCTTTCCAAAAAGTAAGTTTATACCCAAAATACCCTTAAACCAATTAAATATATATTGAATTAACTTTTGGTTTCCTAAATTGATTTGTGTGGTTAGTAATTGTTCCTTTATTCCTACAAAATGAATTTGTTCTTGTTTGAACCTACTTCTATATACATATATATATATATAGGAAAGTTCAAATGTGAACTCAATTTTGGTTGTGAACACGAGGACGAATCTCACTATCTCTACCACTCATCCGGCCAATAAAGGCGGCTTTGACATGGTCCCGTCCTTTAATAAAGATGACCAGACTTTGTAAATTTAGTTTTTACGCTAAATAAGAACTAAACAAATTGTGTTACATTTTGAAACATCTTTCCATTTAAAAATGACATATTGATAGTTAGTAGTAGTACTGAGTAAGATTCTAGTCCTTGTCATGTTCATTTAAAGTAAATTGATCCGGTAATTACTTATCTAGTAAGCATTAATTAAACGACACCTTGGCGTGCATATTTTGGTTGTATACTTACAAGCATCAATGACCAAGTCACTTGACGAATATTATCAATACATGAACTAGAAAACCCAATTAAAATATTCCTAGAATATTTAACAATTACATGTTCAGATAAGAGAATTGGGGGTGTTTGGGAGTGTTTATTTGAAAATCCTTATGACTTATTAGTTTTCTGCAGAAGTATTAAGCTAGTTTGAAGTGTTCGGATAAAATGCTTATATCTTCCTCCGAAAAGCAATAAGAAGCTGAAGAAAGCAAAAAAATTGAATTTTCCGTAAAAGCTGGTAAGCTGATAAGCACTTTTCATTAAAGCACTCCTAAACAGTAACTAAAATGTTGTATTTTAACAATGATATGTTATAAATCCTAATTTGGGTAAACAAAGCAATAACATAGAGTTACAACTTACAAGATAATTTTAACTGTGAATGTGAACTAAAATTGAAAATCAGATTTTACCTGTGAAATATTATAATTCCGAGACCACCGATTCCAACAAGCGTCATGGGATGCTATCTTTTTTCTAGGTTTGTGAAAAGAAAACAACTCGATAAAAATACAGAGAGCTCCCCCATCTTCCATGGCATAAATTCGTGAATATGAAAATGGGAAAAGGAATAGCCTTTGGAATTTTGGGGAACGAGCTTTGGTGAAATTCTAAGGGTGAAAAGGAAGACGAAATTGAGACGGTAAAAAAACAAAGGAAAGAGGAGATAGGTCATAGAAGTGTCTGGCGGAATTAGGGTAAACCAAATATACCATCTTGTTTATACTTTTACTTTTCCTTATTCTACTTTTTTTTTACCGAAGGGTTTAGAAAGAAACTATTTTTCTCATTGGTATTTATAATTTATTTGATAGAAACTTATATGAATCATTTTTATAGTTAAATCTCACAAAATTCTTTTTCAAAAAAAGCCCTCTATGATTCGTTTTGAAATTAGTGTATATTTTTTTAGTTTATACTAAAATAATGTCTATTTTTTAGTGATTATGTTTAGCAAAAATAAGCTAGCTTATACGATATTACTTGTTTAGACAAACCATAAGCTAGCTTATAGAAACACTGTTCTTAAAAATATTAATTATTATACTCAATGATACCTTTTTTTGAGCATGTTGCATATTCATATGTTAGTTTTGTGACACATAATTTGTTTATAAGCTGGTAGCTTAACTTATCTCCAGAAGGTTAATGTTGGCAGGAAAACCCTAACCCCATGGTCAACCCTCACCTGATCAGCCCCTTGGCAGATTACATCTTGTCTTAGGGCTTAGCACAATGGAGTGGGCCGACCTCGAACCCTGGCCAATTTCTCCAAAAACCCTTCAT
The DNA here is from genome assembly GCA_030169165.1 of Centaurea solstitialis. Lineage (NCBI taxonomy): Eukaryota > Viridiplantae > Streptophyta > Magnoliopsida > Asterales > Asteraceae > Centaurea > Centaurea solstitialis. The sequence goes on along the minus strand of CM058042.1, from coordinate 25,262,264 downwards.
TGACTAAGTCAACCGAGCTTATCAGCTAGTTTGCCAAATACAACCTAATTAATTTAAAGCATGGGATGGAGAAATTTACTTCTCTATTATTAAAGGTAAACCTATAATGGCGGCATAATATTAAAATTGTGTCTCTTTGTTTGTCTGCATTGTAGGACGAATGAAGGATATGAGGGAATCAGATGAAACGATATTACCTTGTTGATTAAAGGTTTTCAAATAAGTTTCTGCCACGAGATATTCGACTAACGTTGGTTATCTTAAGTATAATATGTTGAGAAAAAAGTTAAGTGAAGGATTGAGAAGATGAGAGGAGTAACATAACAAGTATTTTGTGAATATTGTAATTCTTTTTAAAGTGTTTGAGAGAAAAAAAAAAAACCTTTATAAAAAACTTGACAGAAATTTGTATTTAGAATAATTTAGTTTCTAAACTTCTTTTTTTGTTGAGTGAATAAATAATTGAATTAGTTAAAGTACTTAAAAAAAAAAGATACTGTTATTTTAGCTTATGTTTAAGTGATCCATCTCAAGTTTAACTAATGTGTTAGGGTGTGACTTATGGACAAATCTTACATCAATTCATATTGTGGTGAAGTGTAAGTTGTTAATTATAAAATCAAAATGGTTTCTAGTGAAGAATATAAAAAGGTTGCATCATGGGGTAGCTCAAAACCCATAGAATTCAAACACTTTGTCTAATCGCCAAATTCCAATGAGATTAATTAAATAAATATAACTTTTTAGCTAATACACATCCTCCAAAAAGCACATAAAGAAGGCTTTAAACATTTAACAATAAATATTGAATAGGTTAGATTAATAATCATAAAGTATGCTCTTGCTCTTATCGGTCCTAAAGTAATACAACTATTTCAACTAAAAGAATTAGACTCGATTATATCAGTTGTACGTAACTACATAAATCATAAGCAAGAGGAAAGTCTAACGACAATGGTTGTCCCTAGGCCAATCACATGCTTGGGTGTCTTGATTTTAGAAGAGCTCAAATGACACCTAGGAATCCCCAAAAAATCATGAAAACGTAGGCTAACAATCATCGTTGGGAGATTCAAGTAACCTTCGCTTGCATTTTAGTGTTAGATTCATCCTTTTGCATTTTAATGATGTCATTATTTTTGTATGTTCAGGCGTAATTTGTATGTATCTGTCAAATTTATTGTGGTTGGTTTGTGTTAGGAAAAGTAACAATTTATTTCAGTTTATCTTACACCATACTAAGATAGTGGTTGGTTGATGAGAAAGCTCGATACGCAATTAGAAGGAAGATAGAGAGAAGAGAAAGAAGAAAAGAGGCTATATGGCATGGTAAAGCAAGACGAAGACCGTAAAAAAAGAGTTGCACTAAAAATGTCAAAATCAAAGAACAAATAGGACCACTTTGCATAATAGGAAGAAATATTGGCACATATGTACAAAATCAAGAAAAGAGAACAACACTGTCGTGGAAGATGATGAGAAGGTTGGCCACGAACGATGCCAAACCTACAAAATGACACATAACGTGGAAAACAATATGATAATTTTATAATACTTTATATCGGAGATTCTAATTGACTTTGGTAACACTTGTATTTTTCTTGTTATATTGTTGAAGCCACTTACCTCCCATTCTTTGTATTTCTTTGGATGATCTTATGGATAAGCTAATGTGAAATTACTTTCTTATGGTTTCTCTTACATAAAAGATGACCCCCCCCCCCCCCCCAACACACACACACACACACACACAAAAGACTTCTTTCTAGGCACCTTCTTCGTATTTGGGTAAGAAATTGCCATTTCAAAGGTTCTCGCTTAAAATATCATATTCACTTCTCTATGTTAGAATTTTTATTTTGTCATGAAATGACTCTTTCGTGTATGGCATATAAGTAAGATTTGTAAATGTGGTGGATTCCGAATATATTGAATGTGCAATTTAGGTTATTATTGTTGAAATTTGTTGTGTGATTGATATATATATATATATATATACATAGTCCATGTAGTGGAAATGCTATTTCATGTTCTTGTTTATGTATATGTTAGATTTGTAACTGGATTTTACTTTTATCATTTTGTTTAGTTAGTTGTTTATTAAAAGTCCACTTTAGTGTCTCTATACTTAGACTAATATAGCAATATTGTATAGATTGAGGACTTAAATCGATTCTTACATTCAATTATCAATTGATATGTTTTATGATTGTTAGAAGTGAGAGTTGGGATATGACCGGATATCGGTTATTGAGTTATCGTTTATCCATCAAATTGATTTAAAACAAAAGTTTGGTTTCGATCCTTAGGCAATTAGTAAATATTTGAATTTTACCATTAAAACAGGTAAAACCAAGAATCGTGAAAAGATGTTTAATCACGTTGATACTCGTTTATATTTGTTCGTTATAAAGTAAATAAATATTAAATCGAAAGTACTCGAAAGATGGTCTTTAAGTAGCTCCCCAAACATAAATCCTTCAAAGCTTGGTGTTTTTTCTAAGACAACAAAAATGAGAAATTATCACCAACAATTTTCCATATGCTTCTTGTTTTTGGGATTACATCAAATGAATTTCTTTCTTGTTAAATACACAATAATTCATCAAACCCCCCCAAAAATCGATCGAATTCAGATGACACCGAACCAACCTTGACAACAAAAACAAGCCACCAAGATCCCGAGCATGGCCCCAGCCACAACCTGTGATGGGGTGTGGCCAAGCAATTCCTTGAGCTTTCTTTTACTAATAGGATGCCCTTGGAACAAGTCCTCAACTATCACATTCAAAACCTGCCAAAAAAACCCCATCAAACTCAACACAACAATCTTTGAAATCTTCAAAATAACAACAATGCATTTAGGCCATCCTTAACCGTACCCCTCATACCCCTCATTTTTGCTGCCACATCAGCTTTACCAATACCTTACCAACACCATACCAATCCATCCTTAACCATACCAATACCATACCCCTCTAATTAATTGATTAAAAAAAAGAAAATTAAAAAAGGTAGAGAGAGAAAGAAGAGAGAGATAGAGAAAGGGGGGGGGGGGGGGGGGGGGTTGTTGCTTTTCTTCAATCGGTACCTGAGTACCGGCCATCTCCACTACCGATGGCATACCCCCATCCACGATGGTGTAGCCGACGGTAAGGAGGGGTACCGGCTCACGGTACCGACGGGCTAAGGATGGCCTTAGACAGTCCAACATCATCACTTCAATAATCAACTCTTAGGGGTTGTTTTGTTAAGGGACTGATTACTTTTTTGTCTGTTAAACCCTGTATAGATTAAGTTGTATGTTTGAATAAATTTGCATGTGTCAGGGTTGGATTGGATTATTTCTAGGCATTGCTGGTATTCATTTGTTTAAGGTGGCTTATTCAAAATCACCATTTTATCTTAATAGCTTAATAATTAAAGTCTAAAGAAACACCATGTATAGCTAAGCGAATAAGCCACCTAGACCACTAGGGTTGTGTTTGTCAAAAATAAGCTACCTTATAAGCTAGTACATGTTTGGATGGACCATAAGCTAGCTTATAAGTTACTCTTAAGCCTAGACCACTAACGCTAACGCTAAGTCTACTCTAACTAGGGTTTCAATAAGCTAGCTTATTAAAACGCTAGTTAGAGTAGCATTTCAGGAGCTTTTTGTAGTTTTTTCCAATTACACCCTTATTAATATTATTATTATACCCCAAGATACCCGTTTTGGTCATATTACATACTCATAAGCTAGGTTTTTGCCAAACACAATTTATTCATTAGCTTATCAGCTAGTTTACCAAACACAGCTTAAGCTATAAGTAAACAACCCCTAAGTGATAAAATTCTTTGTGTGTATGGACCTGGAAGGTTTTTGTTTTAGAGGGTTTTCCATAGATGGAAGAAACAGGTTTGTTAACTGAGAGTGGCAGGTTTGTAAAAAACTTGCCTTTCTCCCCATAGTAGCTTACTAAATAAGCCACTTTCTATATCATTACGTCACCACCAACCAAACAGTCATGTATGGCTGATTGAATAAGCTATGAGTCCTATCAAGCTCATTATGCTGCGAACAAATAGACCCTTACCTCTGCTTGCATCCCGGCATGGCGACGAACACCAATAGCATCGTACATAACAATCAAACTGAACCCCAAACACACCGGAAACAACGAATCTGCAACTCCATGACATATCGCCACCGAAGTAGTCAAAGCCGTGCATAAAGCCGAATGTGAAGATGGCATCCCCCCTGAAGCACACATTATTCGCAAATCCAACTTCTTCTCAAAGCAAAAATGCAAGAAAACTTTCAAAGATTGCGCCGTCAACCACGCAAAAAACCCAGATACAAAAGTCGGATTCGCAGCTAGCGTTGCAACAAACGGGCTAAATCGAACCTTCAATCAAGAAACCAATGTTGATTTTCAAAACCACATCAATCAAGAAAGCTAAATACATTAATAAAAATCAAAACTTTAATCAAGAATCAATGTCAAATTTCAAGAACTACATCAATCAATCAATCAAGAAAGCTAAATACATTAGTAAAAATCAAAACTTTAATCAAGAATCAATGTCAAATTTTCAAGAACTACATCAATCAATCAAGAAAGCTAGATGCATAAATTAAAATCGAAACTTCAATCAAGAATCAATGCCAATTTTCAAGAACTACATCAATCAAGAAAGCTAAATACATAAATAAAAATCAAAACTTTAATCAGGAATCAATGTCAACTTTTAAGATCTACAATAATCAATCAAGAAAGCTAAGGAGGTGTTTGAGAGTGCTTATTTAAATATGCTTAGCGCTTGTTAGCTTCACGGGAAAGCAATAAGCTGTTTTAAGTGTTTGAGTGAGGTCTTTATAGCTTTTTGGTAGAACAATAAGCTGTTTTGAAGTATTTAGGTGGCAGGTTGAGATGTTTATAGCTTTTTATGAAAGCAATAAGCAGTTTTTTGCAAAGGCAAAAACTTTTAACTTCTTGGAGAAACTGATAAGCACCCCAACACTCCCCCTAAATACATAAATAAAAATCAAAACTTTAATCAGGAAGCAATGTCAAGTTGTCAACTTTCAAGAACTACAATAATCAATCAAGAAAGCTAAATACATAAATAAAAATAGAAACTCTGATCAAGAATCAATGTCAACTTTCAAGAACTACATCAATCAATCAAGAAAGCTAAATACATAAATAAAAATGGAAACTTTAATCAAGAATCAATGCTAAAAACTACATGACTCAATCAATAAAGCTATATAAATAAATAAATAAAAATCCAACCTTTGCAGTTGTAGTTACACTTAGCAGAACCATACCAATCCCTCCATTCTGCAAGTAATTGCAACTTAATCCATCTGAATCAGAAACCCATTGCTTCATTGAAGTTTTATCATCTAAACTTCTGAAACCATGTAAAACTGATCTTAAAAATGGCACCTTTTTGATGGGTGAAGTGTACTTTTGCCATAAAGATGTAGGGTTTTGAGGGTTTGAAGAAAGAGAGATAGAAGAAGGATTTCTTGTGGGTTTCTTTGAAGTTGTTGTGAATGGAAAAGGAGAGAATCTTGATAAAGATAAGGTGAAGTTTAAAGAAGGGTATGTTATGATATGGTCCATGAAATTAATAACAACAGATTGTTGTTCTGCATCGAATTGGAAAACAGAGAAGAAGAGTATGAGAGATTTTGGAGTTGGGAGGAAGAAGAAGAAGAAGAAAAAGGAAAATGGAAAATAGAGAGTGGAGAATATACTAGAACTAGTGGGATACCCCACGCGTTGCGACGGGTCTACTAATCCTAAATTTTTTGTTTAACAGAGTAATAGAAAAGATTATTATATAAGAGTTGAACGAACTTATACAACTATTTATAATAAAAATGGGTTTAAGAGAAGAAAGTTTTAAATAAGTATTTGCAAGCATATCTAAAAGTGTTTTTTAAAGAATAAATTATATGACAAATGTGAGAACTGTAGCGTTTTTCTTACCTAAAACCCTTTTAGAACCTTTCATAAAACATTTTCCTACCGTTATATAGGGAAGGTTGTTGACGGAAGTAAAAACTTCTCTAAAACCTTTAGAGAAACATTTAAATACAAAAGAAAACATTATCTAAAGGTCATTTTTCTTGTAACTTCAACAACTTATGTACATTAAAAAAAGTGGTGTCCTTATTGTTGTTATTTACGGTTGTCGATACGTTTACACTTGTATGAACTTCAAAAATACCAAAAGAGTACGCATACGATACGAATTTTTTTTATTTTATTATTACAATGACAATCTTTTAATTTAAATAATTTTCAAGGTTTTATATTAAAGACAAAAAATAAAATTTTAAATACCACTTTTAATAATACCATAAATCTTAATAACAAAAGTGAAATTTCATTTTCATTATCTGAGAGACAAAAACTAAGATTAAATCTTATGTTTATAGAAAACATGGAGCAGGTGAGTCATCATGACGACGAACATAAAATTAAACTTCTTAATTTATTTCATTGTTCTCTACGATGCTAACATTTTTATAAATATATAATATTATTCAATATATAAATTATATGCTTATAACTCTTTTTGAGCACTAAAACTGTTTAAAACGATATAATTAATATCGAATCGATCATATAAATAAAACTTTGTCTGTTTTTGAACTTGAGAGTTTCATAGCGATCATTATAAATCGGTAGGTCAAAAAGCATATTAGTTGCATTATATAGAAATCAATATAAGTAACTAATTTGAGTAAAATGGTAAAAACCTTTTAAATAATAGATATTATTTAAATATTAATATTTAATATATAATATTTATTATAAAAAAAAGCATGTAAGAAAGAAGAGATATTTATTGTATTTAAATATCGATATTTAAAAGAAAAACAAAAAAGATGAACAAAAGAAAAAAGTAAAAAGAGTATGGCGGTCTTATAAGTAGATAAGCAATAAAAAATGAGGGAGGTGGTTCAGATTCGAACCAAGGACCTCTAAGAGAGGAGAGGAAGCACATTTCCATTCTGCGGAAACCTTACTTGGTTTTCAAAATCCAAACATTAAATATATATGTAAGACAAAATTCTTTTCCTGATAAATGTAAGGATAAGGTAATGGTCCGCCGTTTATGCTTTAAAGACAAATATGTCATTGGGAGGAATTTCATTCCACAAGGGCTTTTGACTTGCGCAGAAAAAAACCATTTTCATTGGTTTATTATGATCTCATATTCTCATTGAATGAAATAAATGAACTTGTAATTCTGAAACAAGTGTATCAACATATTACCTTTGTTATTTTTAAATATTTTAATATTAATTTAGACTTTTATGTTTAGGAGGAGTTTGGATAACGGTTTAAAAGTGTTTTTGATAAAAAAAATACTTATTTATTTATGAGAATAAAGTTTTTGAAAAAATGTTTGGATTAATTTTTGTGTTGGTAAAAAGGTAAAACCCAATAAGTTAATAAGTTGTATTTAAGAGAATGTTTGGTTTAGTACTTTAGTTTATCAGCTTTTTGAGAAGCTTTTGTGTTCAATTTTTCTCAAAAAAAGCCAAAACTCTGATCAAAAAGTCACAAAATCTGATTTTTCAAAAATTATGTTTCATGTCTTTTCATAAAAAACAATTTTAAAAAATATTTTTGAGTTATCCAAACAAGTTTTTTAACTTATTGGTTTTTTGAGAAACCAATAAATCAATAAACACTTTTAAAAAGTTTATCCAAACACCCTCTTAATGTCATGATATAACTCAATAACTAGTTAACTTGGTACACTTATCTTTATAATATATACTAAATATTTGATCCAAACATTTATAATTATTATGGCGTATGTAAAACTTTTAATATAATCTTTACGTTCAAGTTTACTTATATTCTTTCTGAGTGACATGAAAATAAGGAGAAAGACTTTGTTAAGGCCAGAGTGAGCCTCTATTGACGTCCGTTGATATTTCCAAATAAAGGGTTTATAAGTATACTTGTTATTTTGTTATAAAAAATTATATTGTTTTTGTGACATTCATGTTTACCTATCTAGTAATTTATATCCGGCAACCATCCTTCTTCCTCTTTCCTCTTGTATCACAGCTCTTTATGGTTATTTAACTATATTTCACTATACCTGTTATAGTAAATAGTCTAACTACTTAGGGGCTGTTTGTTTGGAACTGAATGGTTCCTTTCAGAGGCACCTCTAAATCGCACAGAGGATAAAGGCTGTTTGGCAAAAACAATTCACCCTCTTAACTGTGACAAAACCCTCTGGATCATTTCTCAACTAAGGCCAAGGCGTACCATTCAGATGCTCTATGTTTCCAAATTTGCCCTTCCAACAAAACACATCGCCCTCTCTATTACAATCTACGCATCCTGTTTGCTGTTCGATTCCAAAATACAGACCACATATCCTCCAAATTCGTTCGAATCTTAGGTATTTCTCGACCGAATTCCGTTGCTATTGGAGTTCGTGTTCCATTGTTGTTTGATTTCTCTTATTTTATTGTTAGATTTCTCCTCTTTTCCTGTTAAAAAAACCCTAAAAAAACCATAAGAGTTCTATTTCTCAAGTTGATTTCTATTTTCCATGGTTCAATATTGGGTGAAATCAGGGATTTGGGTAAAATATGGGAAAAAATTGATTTTTGATTTCTATTTTCTGTACTACAATCATGGATTTCTGTGGGAATTTCATTTGTATATAGGTTTTGAAAACAGGGATTTGCAATCGATATGTGTTTTGCTGTGTTCATTGTGACTTGTTTCATGGGTTTTGAAAATAAGGACTTTTCCAAATGTGGGTTTTGTTTCATGAGTTTTGTTTCAATGGGTTTCAACTTCTTGTTGTTTCACTGTTCCAAATCAATGGGTTCCAAATTGTTGGTGTTTCCAAGTTGAAGTGTTTTGAAATCAATGTTTTTCATATAGAGGGCTAAAATGGTCATTTAATGTCATTCAGAGCGTCTATTCAGAACAATTACCAAACAACCGTATTTCATTATGCACTATATCATACAGAGCCTCTCAACCATTCTGACCTCTCAACTATTCAGCATCAAACCATTTAGCAACTGCCAAACAGCCCCTTAGACTTTTTTTTTTGAAAAAGGCAAAGATTTATTACCACAAGCCCAAAAAGGCAACCAAACAAAAATAGAAGACAACAACCACAAGGGAGACCAAAAAAGAACCAAAGCAGCACAGAGGCCTGCACACAAAAATAACCAACACAACCCCAAACCCACTACTGCCTCAAGCCACAGAAAAACGTGTAACATCGTAACACAAAACTAATTAATTTGATAACTAATTTCAAAATTCAATTTTTAAAGAAAAATTCATAATTCGGTAGAAAATTAAAGCAAACCGTTCAAGTACTAAAAACCCAAGAAATAACCAAGTTCGAACGTTTTAATAAAAATAATTAACTAAAAGTTTTAAAAAATTCCACTGCAAGGCGAATCAAACAGAACTGTCACAGCCGGAAGTCAAGCCGGGGCCTTGCCCTTATCCACACCCGAACTGGTACCTGGAAAAGGGGAAACAACTAAAAGGGTAAGCGAAAACGCTTAGTGAGCTGACACTACATATATCTCACATCATCACACGATTACATACCATTACAGATGCCAAACACGTTCACAAAGCAATCAAGCAACAATCATAACACATCACATTAATTGGCCAAACAGTTGACTTTGACTCTCATGAGAAAAAATTAAACATCCCGCCAGCTTTGGACACGGGTCTGCCCCCACAACTCATCAAGGGCATGTGGTTCCCTTTAACACACACTATTACGCATACATAAACACATAACAACGCAAAACATACATAGTGTAACTCACCTGAATCGTAGCGATAACAAAAACACGAACTAACAAGATCCCTCAAATCGAAAACTTGAATTCGTATAATTACAGCTAAAATTAGGACCCTAAATCCGCCCTAAAAGATGCTAAAAATAAAACTCTAAGAAGCCCCATAAGCTACCTCGATCCAACAGGTTAAAACGGCAAAAAAACGAGTTTTCGAGCGACGGGCAGGTCTGGTGCGACTTGACCCGCGCCAAAATCGCATCAACTCACAAAAAGGCGCGGCGTGCAAAAATCAGACCCGGGCGACTTCTTGGTGACTTGGGAAGTGGCCGCTGTACCCGCCGGAGAACAATTTCAGGGACCCCGCGACCTGGTGGCTACCTGAACCCGCGCCGGAGGTCGCGCCAGGTGCTGTCAGGTCGCAAAACGCGAATTTTTCGAATTTTTTCGGGGTTTTTCGATCCTAATCCAACCCTAACGATTTTAAAGCATAACCCCAACCAAAACTCAATCCTAGGAGTGATTCTCAACGAAAACCAACGATAAACAAATCTCGAAACATAACCAAATCAAAACCCTAGATTTCAGAACGATTCATAACGAGTTAGAAACCATACCTTACGCGATCGGAACATGAATCTAAACCCTTGATCAAGCTCTTCTAATTCGATCTCTCTCACTCTTTCCCGATCTCTCTCTTTTTTCTCTCTCTCTCTCTCTCTCTCTCTCTCTCTCTCTCTTTCTTTCTCTCCAAGTTAGAAAATAAAATTGTGAGGAGAAGTTAGGAGGTTTGGGGTATTTATAAGTCCGGGCCGGACCTTTCTCCTAGGCTAAGCCCACTCCTAATCCTAAGCCCACAAACTAAATCCTAGTTTAATCCCAATTCCATTAACTATTTATTAACTAATATAGATAATAATGATAATAATAATAATAGACTACTAAAATAAATAAAGGATTTGGTACGTTACAAAACGAGACGAAAAAAGAAACAGATCCGAGCTAGGTGAAGAACAAAAAGACGCTGCAGAAGAAGATTTCTGAGTAAGTAGTAAGTAGTTATCGCTAACTACTTAGACTTTTATGAATAGTAAAATAAGACACGACTAATTTTGCAAGCACTTGTGTTTAAAATTTTGTTTTTATTATCACTTTATCAAATAAAAGCCTGAACTTGCTAAAAATATATGTTATTTTCTTTCTTTAGATATTCCACTAATACAAAACAATTAGTAATCATAAAACTTAAAAGAAAGTATAAACATGTGACTTACTAATTAGTTAATTTGATAGACTTACCTCTAATATATTCTAAATATTTGGTCCAAACATTTATGATTATTATTGCATATGTAAAACTTTTAATATAAATTTTTACGTTCAATTTTAATCGTTCACTTCTTTATGAATTGCAAGATGGCCGAATCGATTTGGACTTGTTTTTGAATTGGCAGGGAAGCAATGTTGGTATACAAAGATCAAGTACAAAGTTATTTCTCATTCATGGCAAATATTCCATCTTTCATTGGCTATTTCGAGTTTGGCAACCGTCTATTTGGCTTCTAGCTACTTGTTACAAATCATCACGATAACGTTATCAATAGGAAAAATATACATTTGTTGAAGACTTCAAGCACTTTTTGCACGATTTCAAGCTCGCTTCTTCGAGTGGATCTCAAGAAAAATCCAAAAATAGTTTATTTTATTGGAACTATGGATCATAAATCCATTCCCCTTCATCCAGACTCATAATTCTTATTTTGGCTTTAGGTTATTTACAAGATTGTTTGTTTTTGGTACCGAGTGTTCCTAGGCTCTCAAAGGGTGCTTAGGTTTGTTTTGTTTGATTTCAATCGTTTTTGTTTTCTTTTAGGTTGGTTTTGCAGCTTGAAGAATCTTTTGCTAGACTTTTGTTTCATTAAGTTTATTCTGCTGGCCTTTCATAACTAAAATTATTCAAGTTTTTGACTTCAAAATCAAGATGCACACATGAATTACTTTCTAGTTGATAAGTAACACCTTAAATGATGGGTTCATGGAAGTTCCAATTCAACATGTTTATAACAACATATCCTATAAATCATTATATAATCGATAGAAGTCTTAAAAGTATCTTATTAATAAAATAAATTGGATGGAAACAAATTAACCCATTAGGCTACGCATAACAGAAACCTTCCAACCCCATTGCCACATCAGCTTTTTATAAATCCATTTGGAACCCTCTTTGATTAGTATCCGAATCCTCTCACTTTTTAATTATTTATATTAAGGCTATGTTTGGCAAGCGTAGCTTATAAGCTAGCTGGTAGCTGATAAGCTAGCGGATATAAGCTAGCTGTTGATTGATAAGCCTGCTAGTAGCTGATAAGCTAGCGTATGAACAAATTATGTTTGACAAAAACTAGCTTATGAGTATGTAAAATGATCAAAAAGGGTATATTTGAATTTAATAATTAATATTAATAAGGGTATAATTGGAAAAAGCTACAATAAGCTCTTCATAAGCTACTCAAAGTAGCGTTCCAAAAAGCTAGCTTATAAGCTAGTTCCTGGTACATGTTTGGATGGACTAGCTTATAAGCTAGCTAAACACAGCCTAAAACACACCACACATACACACCACACACACAATACAACAGTTGTGAGCGGTGTGTCCAAACTACGTGACCTCGACGCCACTCAGCGCACCAGTGGCGTAGTCGAGCCCACCAGCACGCTGGCTACCAATCCGCCCAACCTACACCTACGCCATTAATACGCATGGCCTTATAAGTAAATGTGAAAGTCTAATAACTTTTTTTACATTTGAGTTAAAAGAACCCAAAAGGATGACCGACCAATTTCATCATTTCTAATTAAAAAAATAAATAAACCAAACATTCAAACTTTAAATTTTGAAATTGAATTTTGAAAACTTAAGGTCCACATACAAGCTTTATTATTACAAAAAACTCACAACTCAACAACAACTTCAGTTTTCGCCCGTTGCCGTCTGAACCCAATCAGATCAGATCAGATCCCTTCTTTATCTCCCACCTCCGATAATCATCTCCGATCTAATCGCTATCTCCGATCTAATCTAATCTGATCTATCTCACCACCAAAAATGGAGAACCTGATTAATCTGGTCAACAAACTACAGAGAGCATGCACTGCCCTAGGTGATTTCGGCGAAGGATCCTCTCTCCCAACCCTTTGGGACGCCCTACCTACCATTGCCGTCGTCGGCGGTCAGGTAGATCCACATCTTTCCGACTACTTTTATACTTCAGATCTGTTTAAATTAGATGAATTCGTATTCGTAAGACGCTTATTTGCATCTAATTCTATTTGGAATCATTGGCCTCTGTGTAGGTTTTCGTTTTCGGACTTTATTTGTGTTTCATATTCAGTTTTAGATCTAGAAAGACGTGTTGAAACTTGTATGTGTTGTTTTGGTAGTAATCGATTTGATTCTGGTTAACTAAGCGTAAACTGTGAGATACGCTGTGAAAAAAACTCGAAACCCTAGCTCTCTATAACAGAAAATATGAAGTAATTCATGTACTATATCAAATAAGTAATTGTAGGTGTAATGGATCTAGAGAAATAGTTAAGTATATCCTCTTAATGTTTGATTGCTTGTGTTATAACTTTTCTATTTTGATATTCAGAATTTCAGATCCATTAAAATTTCAGAGATTAAATGAGCTGTTTGGTTAGAGGTATTAAAGGAATGTAAGTAAAGAAACTGCTTGGTTTAATATAATATGATGGTTCCATTCCCGCCAAAGCCCAAGTTTTCATTCCCGATTTTCGCCCCCTGAACCAAACACTCCTAAATATTGATCGGCTAAGCTTGACTCCCTATTTGTTGGTAGTTCATATCTGTTTAGTTTATCTGACAGCATAGCTGCAAATCTATGCTTCATGTTACTAGCAATGCAATCTTCTCTATAGGAACAATCTAGATAGTTGTTAATCTTCGACCATAAAAATCATTCTGTCGCTCAACTTTGGTTTTACCAGGTTGTAGGAGTTATTCTATATCTCATGTGAAGTATGTGAGGTTTTCCATTGGTGCATTTGGTTCTAGTTTTGATTGGGTGCTACTAATTTTTCAAGTACCTGCACTAAGTTGTTTGCAAATCTCCTATAAAGTGACCTTTTTTCATCATGACCATTATCTTTTGTTACCACTCAGATAAATTAGAAATTTCCTCTGTGATGATGCTCGAGGAATGCTTATTGTCCCTACTTGTAATAGCGGGATGTTATTTCACTCTATTTTTATTGATAGAGGGATGCTTTGTTTTTTGTACTTCTTCTTGCATAGATGCATTATTCTACTTCTGTAACCTTTTCTTTGGGTAGAGGAAAGATCTGCTTACACCCCGTCCCCCACATCCTCCTCTCTAGTAGGATATACTTGGTCATTAATTTTGGTTACTTGTGATGATGCTCGAGGAAAATGTCTAGATGGTTGACAGTGTTTAGTGGAATTATGGAGTCCTTGCAAATAGATGAACTTATCAGTTTATATGTCTTTCCATTTTTCATATCTGGTTCTAGAGCTCTGGAAAGTCATCTGTGCTGGAGAGTGTTGTTGGGAAGGATTTTTTGCCTCGTGGATCTGGTAATTGAAATACTCAATTGTTCTACACATTTTTTGCATGATTCTTATATTATTATTTTTCCTTGGCATCCCTGTATGAATGCTATCAGTCAGAGTTCTAAGCACACCTTTGTATGCAGGGATTGTTACACGGCGTCCTCTTGTTCTACAGCTTCATAGAATTGATGAGAAAAGAGAATATGCAGAGTTCGCTCACCAACCAAAAAAGAGGTTTACTGATTTTGGTATGCCTAAAGAGAGATGTTTTTGGTTTCTAGTATCTGTGCAATGTTATTTTTTTATGCCTGTAGCTTCATTTTTCTCAGACCCCTTTGTCTTCCTCTACTTCTATTTTAGAAGAAAGTTTGTAGTATCTCTTTCTGTTTAAACAACTTAAGTCTGGGGGTGTTCTACTCGGATGCCAAACTTATTGTTTTTCTTGTGCAGCCGCTGTCAGGAAAGAGATATCTGATGAGACTGATCGTGAGACAGGACGATCCAAACAGATTTCATCGGTTCCTATATATCTCAGTATCTATTCTCCTAACGGTGAGATAGTTTCCATCTTGTCATCTTGTCTCTCTGCTTTTCACTTCTTAATTTTTTGGGTAAAAAGAGCTAGATGTTTGAATCTTACAACTCACAGATAGGAATGTTGATTTGTTTCTTGCTAAGGGTGCATTGATGTCCAAGCTATATTAACATCATAGTTGTCAGTAGCGAATAGCGATAGCTTACTGCTATGCTACGTAGCGAGTAGCGATAAACAGCAACCGCTATTAATATTTAGCGATAGCCTTCTAAAAGATAAATTATATATTTGTATATTAATATATTAGAAAACAAAACATAATACTAAGTGTCTTAAGTCTTAAACTATTATATATATTAAAGAACAAAATATAATAGTTAAAACCCTAGTATTTATCAAAGTAAAAAAAATGATTACGAAAATGCCATCGCTATCACTATATACCAGGTAGCAGTACATGGTCGCTATCACTATCTTGTACTATTTATCGCTATTGACAACAATGATTAACATTCCTTGACCATTGGTCATGTAGACATTCTTACAAGTGTAAGCTATAAAATAGTTTGGTTTTACAAGCTGGATTTTTGCATATGATATACATATGATAGATCTAGAGGGCATATGACTGGGTGCCAAGAAAAGTTATGTGGTCGCCTTTAAGAAGATGGTCCTATAAAGTATGTTGGCATGCCAATCCTTTATCTTTGATTTTGAATTAGGACTGCCCCAGGGGAAATTATGCTTCTCTCTTTTCATTGGTTATGCACCAATCTTGGAGTGAAGGTATGGTTATTCCTTTATGACTGGGAGGTAACATATTAGAGTCATGAAAACCTCTTTGGAAATAAAGGAAGAATGGAAGATCGCATCCCTCAGCCCTCACAAACGGAGGAGCCTTGGTGCAATTGGGTCATCCACGTATTAAATCATGATTATCCATATTGCCACTATAGTCTATATCTTGGTTTAAAAAAGCGCGCATTATGCGCGCATAATGCGTGATGCGGTGGATGCGGTAGCTGGAACGCATCGGGCAGACTGATGCGGTGGGGATACAGGATGCGGTCCTGATGCGTCCGATGCGCCCCGATGCGCCCTGATGCGCGATGCGTTCTGATGCATTTCTGATGCGTTTTTTGTTTAATTTTCTAGGGTTTTACAGTTGGGTCTTTAAACTCCTGATGGGCTTTTAATTTTAGGGCTTTTAAATTTATGGGTTTTTATTTTATTTTCTTGGGTTTGACCTACTAAAAAGAAAAGAGCCATTGAGTGTCTATCTACGAGACTACGACTCACACTCACAGCTTCTCATCTCGCCTTCTCCCTTCTCCATTCTCACTGCTGGTTTGATGGACATGTGACTCACACTCACACTCACACTTTTTGAACTACTTTGTGCTATAAATGAAGTATTTTGATAGATAACTATCATTAAGGTATAAATTGATATTTAGATATAATTTATAAGTATTTTCTGAATATTGGGCGCATCATGTGCATGATGCGAGCGCATCCGCATCACGCATCACGCATCGGCTTCCTAGACCCTTAGCGCATCGGACCGCATCACGCTTTTTAAAACCAAGGTCTATATGTGGTTTATAGAGGATGAGCTTGAACTAGGCTTATATTTTTACTTGTACAAAAAATGCAGCAGCCAACATTTAGTTGCCTTTTTTTCATTGTATCTTCATTTCATTCCTAGCTTTTGCATCTTTCGGATACAAACTCACTTGTTAACGTATGATGCTGACAGTTGTGAACTTGACACTGATCGATCTTCCTGGTCTGACAAAAGTGGCTGTTGGTGAGTTTAGCATCAAAGACTTTTTGCAGTTTTAGATACCTTCTGGTTTTTCTTAGCTTCTCCCATTTGACACCTATATGATCTTTGTAGAGGGTCAGTCAGAAAACATTGTGCAAGACATTGAAAACATGGTGCGGTCTTACATTGAGAAGGTATGTTGTCAAGTATATCTGCCTTTTGATTGATACCCTTTTCCACCTTTTCTGCTCACTCTTGTTGCCTTGTTGGCGACATATTAAAGAAACAACTTTTTTGTACTGGACGAAAGTAACAAAATTCGTTGCATTGCAAGCACTGCTTTTCACCAATTATTTAACAAAGATGGTCAAATATTTAGTTTCCTTTTTTTTGTAGGTAAATTTATGAAATTACATCATTTCTCTACCCTGCAACATTAAAACTTTTTTTTTTCTTCAATGCTTTTCAAGTAGATTGTCTTCATTACAGTGTATAGATTACAGGGAGTTGGTTTCTGGGCTCATCACATATTGAAATTTGTTACCCTGCTTGCCTTGCAGCCTAACTGCATTATTCTGGCAGTTTCTCCTGCCAACCAAGATCTTGCTACATCTGATGCCATCAAAATTGCTCGTGAGGTAGATCCACAAGGTTTGTACCATATTGTTCTCATTCAACTTTCATGTGGTAGTGGTATTTTGTGTTCTCTGATTTATGCCCTTGTTCTTTGGATGACTTGAATACTTTGAGTTGTTTGTTTGCAAAACAATAAGGAAGAGGCACTTAAAGAAAAATTGGTAACGAAGGAACAAAATCTCCTTTTTTTGATGTGGTTATTTTAGTGGAAGAGAGCTGGTTGAAACTTAGGATGTGATGGGTAGAATATTGGCAGATTCATATAGTGTGTTAAGCATTTGCATCAGGAAATAATGAGATGGTAACTCTTGTGGCATTATATCTGTTTTAGGAGTCTAGCGCATCAAGTTTTTATAAATGGATATGGCTTTTGATGCAAACTTATAAGTCTACAAGGATGCATGTGTTTGATTTTTTATGATCTTGATTTTAAAAATGTACTGTCAGGAATAGAAAGAGGTTGGGACTTTCTGGTGGTGACATGATGTGTGTGTGTGTGTAAAGGGAGTTTTAAGCACAAACCATGGTAATGTTACAAACTATAATCAACGTTATGTTAGGAAACAATCGAGATATAAGATATTTATAGATGATCAAGGTTCATTCCTTATGATTGGTATGATTATGGAAGATGATAGGGCTCATTCATTACAATCATTGCTTTAGATTAGGAAAGATTTGAGTTATTTTATAGAACCAAATATTCATTAGGCCAACAGTTAGGATTGGTTTGTATTTGGAACTTCCTCTCTCTCTCTCTCTCTCTCTGTGCAAGGTTCCAAAGCAGGGGCGTTCCAATCTTTTTGGAGGCCCTATTACATCTAGAACTTTTGATTGCATTGCATAATGAGATAACGAGACATAAATATTAAGCACAAAAAGAAGGTAATCTAACTATTGGTAATATGAACCTAAATCTAAAGCATTGATAATGTGAACCTAAACAATTTTGGCTATAGCTTTACCCAGATTGATGAAAATGCCCTAAACACATGTAAAATTGGGCCCGGAATTTTGGATTCCCTGTTCAAAATCTCAAATTTAACATGCCAAGGAACGATCCTGTTTTAAAGTATGGAATCACCTAAAATAATAATTAAATAAATAATATTAATATATATTGATACACATCTACTGATTGTATTAAAATTTTAGAATATACTAATAGCTGTAACTAATATTAGAATGTTTCATTTTCGTTATATATAAAAATTTCAAAATATATATACAAACAAAGAAAACTTAACTGGAACAGTTGACACGAAACATGATACTGTAAGTAAATTATATTTTCTTACTCAAGTCGCCCACTTTGGATATATATGTATCATGTATGTATTATTTCTTTAATAAGCCTCCATTCAAAGTGGGAGACTCCAGAGCTAGAGAAGAGCTTGTGAAAGTTAATCGGAGGAGGTGTGGGAACACTGCAGAAGAACTCAAGAAGGGCTAGAGGAGCTGAGCGTGAAGGGGCAGAGGGAAAAACCTGCATGTTTTAAACCCTAAATACCTAATATTATGCACTGCCTCAGTCCCCCGCCTTAGCCTGCCTCAGCGCCTCATGTGCCTCTGACCCGTCTCAGTGGCTTGAGGTGCCTAGGTGTATGCTCCAACTAACCTAGAAGAGGCGCCGCCTCAAATTCACTTTTCCACCGCCTTTGTCTTCAGTCGTATGCCTCGAGCAATTTTTTAAACCATGTATATATTTAACAGAGCATGCTGATCGCTGCATGCAATGATTTTTATGGCAACTTGGCAAGTTAAGTGGAATCTAGTAGTACTTTTGATGGTGTGAACCATGAGCTGTGATATAATTTTCAACTAAGTTAAATGGAATCTAGTAGTACTCTTTAAACCATGTACTTTTGCAACTAGTAGTACTAAATTTTTAAAAAGCAAGGCATATTTTGGGCCAAATAAAATAACCCTGCTCCACAGATCTCCAATATGAATGGTAAATAGTTGCTATAAACTGGAGACTGCTGAAGTTTGTTAAAAATAGGTGTATCGAGATATTCTGAACGTAGCTTGGGTTTTTTGCATTACTTTTGCATCTGACCGTTAAGGAATTTGCTTTTGCATAATTGTATCTCATTGTCTACATGTGAAAGTAGAGGTGGGTTTATGATGTTTTTTTTCCTATTGCTTCAGTTGTTCATTAGGCTGATTGTGGAGGCAACACTGAAGTTGCTAATTTGCTACCTACATATTAAAAGCACATAGTGTCTGAACACTCATACAGTTATTTTTCATGTATACACATAGCTGAACAGTTCAGTATGCTAAATATTCCAGCTAAATTTAATTATCAACTTTGGTGGTGCGTACCGGTGTAGCATTGATGTTTGTTTCTTTAGATTTTAATTTGGTTAAATGTGAATGTACAGGGGAGAGGACTTTTGGAGTTTTGACAAAGATTGATCTTATGGACAAGGGTACTGATGCAGTTGATGTAAGCTGGGTTTCAATAAATTTTTTTAATAAGTGTGAATGCTTCTTCTATAATGGACCCTTTCATCCATGGTACTAGTAACTCTGCTCCACTGTCAAATGCAACGATGCAGCAGAAAAGTGCATTCTATATATTCTGCTTTGAATCTATGTGTACTCGTTTCCTATGCTAAACATCAAAGTTGAACTGGCTAACTAGAAACTACCCCTCTCTCAATCTTAAATCCCCAAATTTGAGTTTTGGGTGTTAAGAATACTACTTCTCAACTTTGAAGCACGAGTTGATTTTCTTTTTCCTGATAAATGTCATGAATTGACTCATTTTGATTATTCATTGTGTTTACTTTTATGTAATCACTTTGTTGTGTTTACTGAATGGAAAAAATAAGGTGTCTTCCTTGTAAGTTTTTAACATGAAATGCAAGATAGTGTAGAAGGAGTTTGTCTTCTAACAAAGTCGTTTGTCCCTCACTTCTTTTATTCAATTTCACTTCTTTTTCACATGTCTCTATTCTATTTCTGCACTTCTTAAAACCCTTGGAAAATATGCACATAATGAGTTGCTTTTAGTAGTAGCGTTGTTTGAACAACAATTTAAAACCTGACAAGAAATTACTTTATATATTAGAATGCCTACTCAAATTATAATCTGAGATGAAGCTAGATATGAGTGGGACCTTAACTCTGTTGCGCATCTTAGATGCTTTCTGACCGATGGTGACACTTTGAGTCTAATGCAATGCAAGTCCTTGCTCTATGTGAGTGTGTGCATTTGTTTCTCTCAGCATATCTGTCATGTGTGTTATACATAATGGTTTTTTCATGGCTTAGCTTAGCAAACTGCTTGCATTCTATTGTAACAACCATGAGATTCTCCTTTAATTTGAAGTGAAAAATAATTAACATAGCAGCCTTGTTTCTTTTCTACATATGCTTTATCTGTAATAAATGAGGATGGATTGTGACTCACCTTTTGGATTTTATAGATGTTGGAAGGAAAATCTTATAAGCTGAAGTTTCCTTGGATTGGTGTTGTCAACCGCTCTCAAGCTGATATTAACAAAAGTGTTGACATGATTGCTGCTCGGAGGAGGGAGCGGGAGTACTTTGCTAATACTCCAGAGTACAGGCATCTTGCAAGTAAAATGGGGTCTGAGCATCTAGGGAAAGTGCTCTCTAAGGTAGGCCTAATCTTCTTTAGGATCACAAGGGTTTATATATATGTGTGTGTGTGTGTGTGTATGTGTATATGTATATTGTTCTTGTAACTTTTTGTTAGGTGTCTTTGTTGGCAACGGGTATTAAGTTTAACGACATCTAATATGCTAAGTTACATGATTTTTCATTTCAGCATTTGGAAACAGTAATCAAGTCACGAATTCCAGGCCTTCAATCTCTCATCAACAAAACAATCATTGAACTTGAAACAGAATTGAGTCGTCTTGGGAAGCCCATTGCTAATGATGCTGGAGTAAGAATGTCCCTTATTTATATAATTTTCATTTATGAATTTCAAACATTTTTTAGCTGATATTTAATTGTCACTTCAAGTGTAGATGTTTTGTTCTTCTTTTAATGTGATGTGTGGTCTTTCCAGTCGATGTAGATCCCACATCATTTGAGAATTGCTTATTTCTATCCAGTGTTCATCTGTGCTTTGTGTTAACCTCATTGCATCCTTCACTTTTTCTGCATTGCAGGGAAATTGTATATGATTATGGAAATATGCCGTGCTTTTGATCAAACATTCAAAGAACATCTTGATGGCATGTATGTATTAAAAGAGTTTGGTATTATTTCCCGAGTACTTTAAGCATTAGATGTTTTAATATTCTAATATTAATCTTTTATGATTTACAGACGGCCAGGTGGTGACAAGGTGTACAGCATATTTGATAATCAACTTCCTGCGGCCTTGAAACGATTACAATTTGACAAGCAACTTTCTATGGAAAATGTGAGAAAACTAATTACGGAAGCCGATGGATATCAGCCTCACTTGATAGCTCCTGAACAAGGATACCGGCGTCTTATTGAATCTACCTTAATTACCATCAAAGGTCCTGCTGAGGCAGCTGTTGATGCGGTAAGCATCCAAGTTTGTTTGATTTTCTGCAGATTATTAATTGATACTTATCTCTTTGTTATACCTTTATAATGATTTAAATAAAAACCTGACATCTAATGTTCTTACAGTAATCAGAAACTCTCATATCATCATGACGAAATTGAAGTTTTTTTTCTAGTTTGTATAAGATCACCTCCTGCTCAGATTATGACTTTAAGTTGTTGACTTGCAGTCATTTGTCATTCGCTACTCTAAAATGTTTGTGTGGCCTATTATTATTTCTGTCTTTTGTATTATAGTATCATGTGACATATTATCTTCGTTTTCAAATGAAGTCTATGGTTTGTCTGAGCATGTTTGATTTAATTGTCTTCTTGTTGGCTTCAGGTTCATGGTATTCTGAAGGATCTGGTACACAAGTCGATCAATGAGACTGCGGTTAGTCTCAAGATCCTTATCTTTATATGAATAATTCATTTTCTTGTGTGAAGTTTGCATTTGAATCGAAAAGGGATATTAAATTTGTTAATCTGGCTGATTTGTTACCTGCAGATATTTTTGTTTTTCTAGTTCAATTTATTGACCCATTGAAATTTATAACCCATATGACACATAATACTATAACTGAATTTCAGAAAATATTAAGCATTTGGATGAATGTTGCTTATATTAATACTTGTACAATCTCTATGTAATGATGGATCATGGTTTAATGGGAAATATGTCTCTCTTTGCCTTCACCTAAATCCCAATAGAAATTTTAAATCAATCAAATATTAAAGGCATTTTTGTAATTCACTTTATTCATCCTTGCCGAATATCTTGTATTGTATACCTTTGGTATTCACTATTCAGTCAAAGACAGCATTTCTGTAACTTTTTTGTCTCACTGGTTGTATTATATCCATCCTCCAGGAGTTGAAGCAATATCCATCTCTGAGAGCAGAAGTAATGAATGCAGCTTGCGAGTCTTTAGACAAGATGAGAAACGAAAGCAAGAGAGCTACTATACAGCTAGTGGATATGGAATGCAGCTACTTGACAGTTGATTTCTTCCGGAAGCTTCCACAAGATATCGAGAAGGGAGGGAATCCAACACACTCAATCTTCGATCGTTATAATGACTCTTATCTTCGTCGAATTGGTAAGTGACAATAAAGCAACCACATGATGATAGTGATACACCATTACAAATATCTTTATTTAACCTGGTCTTTTTTTTGACTTACAAACTCAGGATCAAATGTGTTGTCTTATGTTCATATGGTGGTTGGGACTCTAAGACACTCCATCCCAAAATCTGTTGTGTTTTGTCAAGTGCGTGAGGCTAAACGTAGCTTGCTTGACAATTTCTTCACAGAGTTGGGCGCAAAGGAGGTAAGTTTTAATTAATTAAAGAAATAACATTTTTGAAATTTGAAGCATTGGTTTATTTATTTTATGAAATAAAACAGGGAAAGCAATTGGCAAAATTGTTGGACGAGGATCCAGCGATAATGCAGAGGCGTATGGACTTGGCAAAGAGACTGGAGTTGTACAGATCTGCTCAAGCTGAAGTTGATGCAGTTGCATGGGCCAAGTAGTCTGTCTTCTCTATAGTTACACTACTTATAGGAAAAGAGAAGAAGAAAAAATGAAGTTACAACGATTGTTGTTTGGCATGGCGACTTTAGGAGCTCTTCGGTCCGAATGAAAAGCTCTTAAATGGTGCAAATTTTATGGAATCATTGTTGTATCCTTTTGTTTTGGTAGAAACATACTTTTGCAGTTATGTTAATAGTTCATTTGAAAAATGTTATATGTTGTAGATGTTTGTGGTGAAGTATGATCAACAATTTGTTTTGGAGAGACCATTTTTTCAGTTGTCTATTAAGTTTTGCATTATATGGTTGGTTGTGTTGTAACTCATAATTGATGAGCATTGAGTGTCTCATTTAACACCATTATGATGGTCATTATGTATGTTTGTAACTCCCATTTCTACATTAAATCTAGGCTCATCCCCTCCACTATATAAAGGGGTTGAGACCTCACTATCAAATGTACCTTACACACTTCACATTCTCTCAATATATGAGCTCTCTTGTTCTTCTCTCTATGCTTGTCTAAATCCGCCTACAACACGTTATCGGCACTTTCGCTCAAAGAAGCTAGGAATACAACTTTGTTCTTCTTGTGTTGATCATCATTTCAACCCGGAGGAAGGAAGGATACAAGTTTGTTCTTGTATAGATCATAATTTCAACCCGGAGGAAGGTACGATTTACTATTAACAAAACGTTGAATTTTTTTTGAATAGTTAATCCATCGTATATATCTTCAAGAATCATATATATTATCTCGTTCTTTTTCCGGCAATTTTTTTTTTCGAAATAAAAGAAAGTTTTTTTAGATGAAGTTTATAGAACAATATATACATATATACACACATTTAAGTTGGAAAAATTATGAATCAACTCCAAATAGGCTCACCTATTTGGATACAATGTCTAGGAAAGATATAGGCGGATTGTTATTTATTCTAATGAGGTCGTGTTTTTAAATGCTTTTGAGCATACCAACCTCACCGTCTTTCCTGGTTGTGTTCGAGTAGAGCTACCGAAAGGGATTGAGTAAATAATAGTTTCCCCGAATGTGTTTATATATTTATATATATTCGTTGAATCGGTGTCTCGTAATCAACCCATCGAACAATCAAGGAGAATTTTTTTTTCCTTAGAGCAAAACTTGTGTTTCTCGAACCTGTCGATTCGAAACAAAGTTAGTGCTAACAAAACTAGTGTTTATCGAACCAGACGTTTCGAAACATAGTTTATGCACAAAACCATAAATATATAAACCCGTCGTTTTATATGATAATTAATCCAGTTTATTTTTCTCCCGTTGTAGAAAAATGTCGATCAAACTTGAATTCCCAATCTTAGATGCCGCCGGCAAGAACTATTTGGATTGGAGTCAAGATATCCAGAACCATCTAGATGCTCAAGGCTTATTGGACGTTATCTATGATGAGGATGATCGCGAAGTTGAAGTTACCCGCGAAATGAATGCTAAAGCGATGATATTATTTCGTCGTCATTTGTCAGATACAATGAAGTCTGAATTTATAGCAATCACTTCTCCAAAGGCATTATGGGACGCTTTGAAAGAGCGCTTCGACCATCAAAAGACCATATGGCTCCCTGAAGCCCGCCAAGATTGGCTAAATTTGCGATTCCAAGACTTTACTACCGTTACTGAGTATAACGCTGAAGTTTGTAGAATTCGTTCTCTTCTCCATTACTGTGGTGAAAATTTGACTGATAATGATTTATTGGAGAAGACATACACTACATTTCCTAGCTCTGACAACTTGCTTCAAAAGCAGTATCGTCAATCCAAGTTCCAAACGTTCCCTGAGTTGATTACCCAATTACTATTGGATGAGAAAAATAGCATCGTTTTAATGAGAAATAACAACTCTCGTCCTGTTGGGACAAAGGCAATTCCAATGCCGGATGCTAATGTTGTTCGTGGTCCTCACCCACGGCAAGGGAAAAGAGACAAGGGCCAGTCGTCCCGAAGGCCAGTGAATCGTGGTGAGCCTAAAACTCGCCATGCCAAGCGAGGTTCGGAAAATCATCCTTACCGACGACCTGTGGCCCCCAAACAGTCTCATGCTAGGAACAACAACAATAGAGTCAGTCGTCCCAAAGAAAGAGATGATGCAAATGCTAAAACTCTATGCTACAAATGTGGTGGTTATGGTCATATGCAAAGGACTTGTAAGGCTACTCCCCAAGAAGTTGAAAACTATCATAAGGGAAGAAAAGCCGAAGCAAATGTTGTCGAAGCGGAAAATAAATTTCTTGAGACCCCGGATTTTGTGGCTCAAATAGAATAATAAGGATATGGTGTCTATTTTATAATAACTGAGCAATTGTTTAGCTCCTGGATTTTTTTTCTCTCCATTTGGATTATGTTTGCCATTTGGATTTGAGTATTTCTTTTGGATTATGGTTTTGTTTTTTCTGAATAACTTTCTCGATATAATTTAAAGTTATTTCCTTGTGAATTTTTTTAAGTGTGACCTACTTTAAATTATTTTTTACTTTTAGGCATGCATTGTGGGGCAGTTGATTGTCTGGTTGATAGTGGTAGTACCCACACTATCCTAAAAAATAAGTGTTATTTTATCAACTTTACGCCTAAAGTAACCTCATTGTCAACAATTTCGGGCACGTCGACCCTAGTTGAAGGCTTTGGTAAAGCCCAATTCATGTTGTCAAATGGTACCGTTTTGACCATTTCAGAGGCCTTATATTCTCCAAAGTCCAGACGTACATTGGTGTGTTTTAAGGATATTCGAGAAAACAAGTTTCACATTGAAACTGCTACAGAAAATGGTATTGAATACCTATATATTACCTCCAATCAATACGACCAAAAGCGTATATTGGAGAAGTTAAGATGTCTTTCAAGTGGTTTGTATGTTACCACGATCCAAAACATTGAAAGCAATCTAATAATTCGTCGTACGCCGATTGATGAGAGCACTTATATGTTATGGCATGACCGGCTGGGACACCCGGGTCAAAATACGATGCTTCGGACAATGAACGCATCTCATGGGCATCCTCTTGGAGGAAAGAATTTTGTTATTAATCCAAAAAGCCTATGTCAAGCATGCTCAATTGGAAAGACACATCTCAAACCACTCCATGTAAAACCTACAAAAGTGGTTTCTCAGTTCCTTGAGAGAATCCAAGGAGACATTTGTGGACCGATCCAACCAACATGCGGACCATTTAAATATTTCATGGTTTTGGTTGATGCATCGACAAGATGGTCACACGTAGCATTGTTGTCCACGAGAAATGCAGCATTTCCTAAACTCCTTGCCCAGATCATTAAGTTGAGGGCTCATCATCCGGATTATCCAATAAAATCTATTAGACTTGATAATGCCGCGGAGTTCACATCGAAAACTTTCGATGACTATTGCATGACTTTGGGAATTGATGTTGAACATCCTGTAGCGTATGTTCATTCCCAAAATGGTCTTGCAGAAGCTCTTATTAAGAGATTACAGATAATTGCAAGAACTTTGGTTATGCGTACCAAACTACCCATTTCTGCATGGGGTTATGCAATATTACATGCTGCTACATTGGTCCGTCTGAGGCCCATTGCCACCCAACCATTTTCTGCGTACCAACTGGTAACTGGATATGAGCCTGATGTCTCACATTTACGCGTGTTCGGGTGCTTAGTCAATGTTCCAATAGAGCCGCCAAAGCGTTCGAAATTTGGACCTCAGAAACGACGGGGAATATACGTCGGTTATGAATCCCCATCTATAATTCGCTATTTAGAGCCCTTGACAGGCGATCTCTTCACCGCTAGACATGCGGATTGTGACTTTGATGAGACAATCTTCCCGTCGTTAGGGGGAGATTTGCACGTTGACGTTGATAAGGAACGACGCGAATTAACGTGGCATACACCCACTTTGTCTCATACAGATCCCCCTACTGCACATAGTGATAAGGAAGTGCAACGAATCCTAAGTCTTCAAAATGTTGCTAATCAGCTACCAGACGCATTTAACGACTTAGCCAATGTCACGAGATCACATATACCTGCTGCAAATGTGCCTGCAAGGATAGACGTCCCTGTGAGACGCCATGTTCCTGTTGAACATGTTGCACCAAATGTACCAACCGTGCAAAGGACGCTACCATCGGCCGTCCAGTCCACCGCTCTTCCCAAGAAAAGAGGAAGACCGGTTGGTTCCAAAGATGTTCTGCCTCGAAAGAGGAGAAATCTTGTTGCATCCGTTTTGCCACACGAGATCATTAAGGATCACGGGGATGTATTAGAGGAACGTGTTCCCGAAGAAACATCAATTTCTCATCATCCTGATAACCTAGAAATATCTGTCGAGTATGCTAGTTTAGACGATATTTTAAAGCGAAACGAGACTGTCATCGATGACGTGTTTATATTCGCAGTGGCCACTGACATTATGAGCAATGATGACATGGAACCACGTACTATTGTTGAATGTCAACGTAGAACGGACTGGCCTCAAATGGAAACAAGCAATCCAGGATGAATTAGATTCCTTAACGAAAAGAAGAGTGTTTGGACCTGTCGCTCCCACACCACCCAATGTAAAACCAATTGGTAACAAATGGGTTTTCGTAAGGAAGCGTAATGAGAATAATGAGATTGTTAGATACAAAGCTCGCCTCGTGGCGCAAGGTTTCTCTCAACGCCCTGGTATTGATTACGAGGAGACGTATTCTCCCGTAATGGACGTAATAACGTTCCGCTACTTAATCAGTTTAGTAGTTTCCGAAAAACTGAATATGCAGCTTATGGATGTGGTTACAGCCTATCTCTATGGGGATCTAGACACAGAGATATACATGAGAGTCCCTGATGGACTTAAGTTGCCTGAATCAAGTAGTTCCCAACCACGGAACACGTTCTCGATTAGACTGAGACGATCACTATATGGATTGAAACAATCTGGACGGATGTGGTATAACCGTCTAAGTGAATACTTGATCGGCCTGGGATATTTGAACAATGAACTATGCCCATGCGTGTTCATAAAGAAATCCACTTCAGGATACGCGATTATCGCAGTCTATGTAGATGATATGAATCTCATAGGTACTTCGAAAGAGTTGTTGGAAACTGCTGAAATTCTGAAGAAGGAATTTGAAATGAAGGATCTTGGGAAGACACGGTATTGCCTCGGCCTGCAGATCGAGCACCGTAAAAATGGGATTTTAATCCATCAAGAAAACTACACCCAAAAGGTGTTGAGACGGTTTAGTCATCATGATGCAAAACCGTCATCTACCCCCATGATCGTCCGTTCTCTAGATATTAAAAAGGACCCGTTCCGTCCAAAAGAAGACGATGAAGAGATATTGAGCCCCGAGTGTTCATATCTGGGTGCAATAGGCGCATTATTGTACTTGGCCCAATGTACTAGACCGGACATTTCATTTGCTGTGAATTGTCTTGCTCGACATAGCGCCAACACGCCGCCACTGGAATGGCATCAAAGACATTTTCCGTTACCTTAAAGGTACTACGGATATGGGCTTATTCTATCCCTACGCGTCTTCGAGTGAGGATACCGCAATTGGTACTTCGAAAAACGCGACCCTTGTCGGCTACGCCGATGCAGGTTACTTATCAGACCCGCATAAGGGACGTTCTCAATCAGGTTATGTCTTTACCATTGGGAATATGGCGATATCCTGGAGATCTCGTAAGCAGACTCTAGTTGCTACTTCGACGAACCACTCTGAGTTACTCGCACTCTATGAGGCGACTAGAGAGTGTGTATGGCTTCGAGCAGTTATTGGCCATATCCGAAGTACATGTGATTTAGCGCATGATCCCGATGAACCGATTGTCATATACGAGGACAACGCTGCTGTTATTGATCAAGCAAAACACGGTTACATCAAAGGGGATACCACTAAACACATCTCGCCAAAGTTGTTTTTTACACATGAGCAACAAACACTTCAGAAGATTGAAGTACAACATATTGGATCGAAAAAGAATCATGCAGACTTATTCACCAAGTCACTGCCAAAGTATTCGTTCCAAAAACATGTCAAAGCAATCGGACTTAGGAAGCTATCTGAGCTACCCTAAATGACATACCTTGTTGTTATGTGTGAGTGAAGATTGCATCCTGATGAATGCTTAATGTCGTGTATCGTATACATGTGAGGGGGAGCATCCCGTTGAATGCTAGTGTACTCTTTTTCTCTTTAGTTCAAGGGTTTGTCCCATAGGGTTTACCTTGACAAAGTTTTTTTTAACGAGACACAACTTGATCCTATTCTCACTAAGTATATCGAAATCAGGGGGAGTATCCAGTAGCATACTTGTAACCATTGTGTACTCTTTTGTCCTTCGATTAGAGTTTTTTTCCCACTGGGTTTTCTCTAACAAGGTTTTAATGAGGCACATCATGTATGGTTATATCCCTTTCACTACTGACTTTGTGTACTCTTTTGTCCTTCGACCAAGTTTTTTCCCACTGGGTTTTCTTGGCAAGGTTTTTAACGAGGCACAATTTTTCTAGTCAGATGGTGCATACACTTGTATAGTGTGTTGGCGCACACATTTATCCAATGCATGAAGAGCTCAAGACATCCACATCGCATTTTTTCCTTCGACTGGAGTTTTTTCCAAAGGGTTTTCTCCGGCAAAGGTTTTAACGAGGCGAATGTTTGATGGATTATCAGAAGATACAAGACTTTGCAGTGTAGTGCGGTTTGGTGTAAATTAGACACCCAAGGGGGAGTGTTGTAACTCATAATTGATGAGCATTGAGTGTCTCATTTAACACCATTATGATGGTCATTATGTATGTTTGTAACTCCCATTTCTACATTAAATCTAGGCTCATCCCCTCCACTATATAAAGGGGTTGAGACCTCACTATCAAATGTACCTTACACACTTCACATTCTCTCAATATATGAGCTCTCTTGTTCTTCTCTCTATGCTTGTCTAAATCCGCCTACAACAGGTTGAAAATTTTTGGATTTTTTGGGCATTTTATGCATTACTTATTTAAAATTATTTCAAACTTTGATCATATCTCCATAATATAACAAAGTAATTTTCTTTCTTTTCTTCCTGTTAGTTTTATTGGTTGATTGTGGTATTTTCCTTTTTCAGAATAACAGATTTGAGCAAAAATTCTCCAATGTTACAAATGAAAATTTTAGTTTCAATATTAAGCAACATCATCTTAGGTATAATAGAAAGTTTCAAAAAGGATCATTTGAACATAAAAATCAGTTGAATTTTCAACTTGTAAATGTTACACTAGTATTAAAATCACATAAAAACATACCATATTTGATGAAATATTTGACCGAAAAAATTAGTAACAGTGTTGAATTATTGATGAAATATTTAACAAAGAAAAAGATGAGTAAAACTTGTGGCCCAATATAAGTCAGTAATTTCAAAAACAAAATATTCTTCACCATATATCTTTTATATGCAATCCAAAACAAAAGTCATTGGTTTCTTTTAATCTTAAAAGTTAAAAAGCGATTTCTATATGACATAAAAAGCACCAAGCATTTAATCCAATTAATACAAATAAAAGGTGATAAAATGAAATTCACATAAAAGAGAGGATGGATTGTCGATTTTACAGGAAAACGAATCGAATATGAGTCGATAAGGAAAGATTTTCTCTCCCCTTATTTCCCTCACCTATTTCTATCTTTAATCCTCATGTTTATCTAAGACAATGAAACAAACAAACATCTTCATCGTCTCATCTATCCTTATTATCTTATTATTAGCATACGAAACAAACGCAAGCAAACAAGATGATGATGAGTTTCTTGAAGCCCATAATAAGGCCCGTCGTCGTGCTGGCATGCCACCATTTACCTACGATCAAACCCTCGCTAAATATGCTTATAAATATGCGTCATCCCAGGTCAAGGATTGTGCTCTACGACACTCAGATGGGCCCTATGGCGAAAACCTATTTTGGGGTAACGTTGAAGGTAGCAGATTGAAATGGACCCCCAAGGATGCTGTCAACGCTTGGGTGAGCGAACATAAGTATTATGACAAGAAGAAAAATTCGTGTATGCCAGGGAAAAAATGTGGTCATTACACACAGATTATGTGGCGAGACACCAAAAAGGTCGGGTGTGCGTTATTGTATTGCAATAACAAAAGAACATATGTTGCATGCGAGTATGACCCCCCTGGGAATTTCGTGGGACTTTCCCCATTCCAAGAACATGATCCATTCATCTACGAAAAAAATTGAATTAGGAATTAAGCCTTGAGGTTCGTGGGAAGATTTCAAAGAGAAAATGTAGAATGACAAACTAGGTTAACATTTTCATCCAAAATATTGTTAAGTATAATTTTGTAACTATTTTGTATATTTGTTGTAGGTGTTGACATATAATCTTTCTGTATGTAGACAAATCACTTTTTAATTAAGAAATTAACATGCTTCAATTTTTTAACTTTTATTCCCATCTTTCACTTGATAATATAATAAATTTATATCATATTGATATAAAAGTTCGATACAATTACGTACTAATGACTTATGCTTACATATAAAAAGCTACTTTGTTGATCCAATAAATCTATACCTTGCAATAAAAGTTTGATTTTTCAATTTCATGCCTATTTTGCTTGTTAACTGTAGAACCATGTAACTATTAATGACGTGGATATCGGACTATCAACTTAAACGTAATTTTTGATCAGCAAAGTCTTATTAGATAGATTGATATGAAATAAAGAAATGAATAGTTGATTAAGAAAAAATGATCATATACTAGATAGCAGTTAAGATAAATCCCAAGATATATTTTACCTTCTAATTCTTAACTTAATGAAAGTTTTGTTTTGAAGGTAGAGATAAATTCAATTTAAAACCGAGGGTTATTTTATAAGATTTTATAACTCACATAAGTAATAAAACTAAAAAGAGACCTTATATTGAATTGCCTATTTTGATGTTGGAAGATGTAATAATTTTTATGTGGTTTTGATGATTACAAATAAAATAAAAGTTGGATTTCTATTTAAAATTAAAATTAAAGCTTTCAAACACCGAAAGCAAAACTAATAAAAGAATAAATTTGAATAACTTTTAAAAGGGTTCATTTAGAAAACCTGATACAACTAGTGATCACGACTTCAGTTTAAAGCACATGTAAAACCAATTCAAAGATTTTTGAACAACCCAACCTAACTAGTATTGTTAAAGAAAATCTCAATTTGTTAAAAAGATTTGTAGTTATAACTAGGTTAGTGACTTTGCTTAGGTTTATGACAAACGTTTAAACCTTTTTGATAAGCGAGAATTACAAACGTAAAACTCAGCAAATAAAAAAAACTCTTAAAAACTCATGAGGAGAAGAATATTGATTAATAACTTGAAATACAACTGAAACCTAATTAATAACCCTATTTATAATACTAAACCAGAAAAAATAACTATAGAATTAAATTCAAAACTAAACATAATCCTAAAGTAACTAGTTATTTCAAAACTAAAAATAAAAGAAATAAACAATGGAACGAAATCATGGTTTGGTTAACGTGTAAAACATATAGAAGCATGAATATGTGGTTTGCATGGATGTGTGACCTGCATGTTAGCCGCAAATTTCAACTACAAATAGTCCTTCACACATGGGTGCCATGCGACTTAACCGCTTAATATCCGCTTTCTCTCCCGTTTTGTTATCGACTTGTTCTTTGATCTTCAACAATAAAACAAAGAGATAAACACAATCTGTGTGGTATAAGTCATAATACGTGCACAAGATAAATTGTGTAAGAGACGGTCCCTTATCTTGTGAGGCAGGATTTTGGCCTTCTTTCGTGATCGTTTTCTTTGTTTCCAAAGAACTCTAAAAATTCTTGTTAACGCTCGAAACTTCCCTGTATCTGTTAGACTGGTAGGGTTGTGATAGAATTACATTGCTACAAGTCTACAACATATTTAGACAACCATTAATCATCATATATAAAGAGTTGATTGGGCATTTTATGTTACATGAATAAAAAAAATAATTAGGCTAACTAATAAGAAAGTTTTGAAAGTTAATGCAAATAGAAAAATAAAATTATAGGTTAGATCATAATACACTTAATGAAAAAGATGATCACGGATACATCTAATATACATCTTAACTAGGGACTTCATAATCATACAACATCTAGATTGCATTCGTTTCATGAGACTGAACATGATAAAACATGACCAAACAAACAAAATGTGTTGTTTTACATTTGATGCGACATGAGATAGAAAAAAAGACCAATATTCCATGTTTAGCACAACATAGGAACTCTCACAAAGATATGGACCAAACGGAATACAACAGGATGGATAAAACTAAAAGATTACCTTTCAACCTCATTTAATATAAAGACTTTTAAAACAACCAAACCTAACTAGCATAGTTTAAGAAATCTCAACATGTTCAAAACTATTTAAAAAATTATGACTGAACTACTTAAAAAAAACTCATGATATATAATTTTAATATGATATTTGCTTTTTATGAGGGGTAGCGTTGTGAAATTAGTTTAATAAAAGGGTGTGAATGGTAAATATGACTAACTTCAATCGTAACAGCAACATCATCATCAACCCTATTCGGGTTTATCCCCAAATTGGATCAACTCCATCCATCATCACCTTTCCAAACTCTTAAATTCCCCAAATTGGATTCATCTTCAACTCTTAATTCTCTCTATAAACATCCAAAATCTTCCTTCCTAACACACAATCGACATATGCAAATTTCAATTTCAATCGGAAGAAGCTATGCTATATGATATATGATTATGATTGATATGAAAAACAACAATATGGTGGCGGATAAGACTCGGGCCCTGCCGGTTGATCCGAATCTTCCACGGTGGGTCTGCCAGAACTGCCGTCACAATCTCTCCATCACCGGCGTTGATTCTTACCCTGATAAATTCTTCAATGACTCTTCCACTTACCGATCTGGTTAGGGTTTTCTTCCCACCAATTTTACTATTTCATTACTAGCAATAGAGAAATTATAGGTTACGATGCTTGAGTTTATGAAGTAATTAGCTAGTGTGTTGTGTGTGTGTGTGTGTGTGTGTGTGTGTGTGAGTTTTGATTCAATTGTTAAGCTAGAACTTCAAAAGAAAAAAAGAACGATTTTTTTGTTCATGTTTTGTTTCAAGTTTTAGTTTTATGAAGAAACAAAAAGAAGAATCAGCTAGTTTGGGACTTTGACATTAATGATATATAAAGTTTAAATAAAAAAGAAAATCAAGAATCCCCCTATAAAACCCTAAAACAAATTATTTCTTTAAATTTTTAAATGTAATAGTGTTGTTGGTTTACTACTTCACTTACAATTTTGTATTGATCTTGAAATCTGATACAGTATATTATGTTGTGAAATATTTGGTTACTCGGTTCTGATCATCACGTAGGGGGATGTTTGGTTGGTTTTCCATTAAGTCCTTAATGGACAAAGTTGTCTGTGTGGATTAATCTCTATGTATAGGCTGAGAAGTTTTTCTGTTTGGAAGTGTTTTTTCATAAGGAGCTTGTTTTTTAATTGGGACTTGGGGGGGAGCAGGTTTGAAAAAAACTTGGCTTTCTGCATAAAACTCCCCCTCTAAAAAAAATACTGAATAGGCCACTTTCTATATCTTTAAGCCATTACCAAACAGCCGTTGTATAGCTGACCGAATAAGCTGTGAGTCTTATTAAGGTGCTAACAAACATGTCCTATGTAGTAAGAAATTGAGCATCGGTTGGTAGTGTCTTCTGTCCCTTAAAGTCTATTAATTATCATAAACAGCAAGTGCTTGTTAGTTGATCTTTTTACAATGAGAGGTCAATATATCCATTTGAGCATGATGAGTTGTTTTTTAGCTAAGCGAGTCAAAAGTGTTTGAAAATACTTATTAATATAAGTTGAAACATCCAGGGATGCAAGGCTCTTCAATGCATGGAGCAGGTAGCGTGTTAGGCACACGCATGGATCAATCATTTGTCGTGTTGCCAAAACAAAGGAACCAGTCATCCGGTGTTCCTCCTCGCCCGCGCAATGGAGCTGTTAATCCTGACGCAAATCAGTCTGGAAAGGCCATGGAAGAATCGTTTGTGGTATTGCCGCCACCTGCTGCCTCTGTGTACAAGTCTGAGCCTGCCGCTGATGGAGGTGGGGCCCATGCTCCATCACACGAGAGTGGATCCAGTACTCCTACTACACCATCAAATAATTCTGGGTTCCACTCAACCATAACTGTCTTGAAGCGTGCATTTGAGATTGCTACAACCCAAACACAGGTGTGATTTTACTTGACTTTATCGGTGAAGAAAAAACCTCATTTTTAAAGTTATTCTTGATCATTTTTTCTATGAAACAGAGAGTGCACGATTTATATTGAGATATAGATCGTTTTTACGCGATGATGTTTTTATTTACGTGTTTTTTACCTCTCCAGGTTGAACAACCTTTATGCCTCGAGTGCATGAGGGTCTTATCTGATAAGCTTGATAAGGAGGTTGAAGACGTGAATAGTGACATAAAAGCTTATGAAGCTTGCCTTCAGCGCTTGGAGGGAGAGCCACGGCATGTGCTTAGCGAGGCTGACTTTTTGAGGGAAAAACTAAAGGTGATTCACAGAAAGCTCTAAGTTTGATTATTTATGCTTTTTTCCCATATATCAAACAACTTTGGAATTCAATGCTGCCCAAGCCAATGGCATAACTGGTGGGAGGTGGAATTGACAAAGCCTTGTATATGTTGGACTGGATATCAATGAGTAGAAAATAATTTTCTGTTTTTAGCTTTCTTGATTGCAATAATCATGGTTCAATATGATTGGACTTATCCATATCTTGTACTGAGCTTATACTTGAATGGTATTGAAGATAGAAGAAGAAGAACGTAAACTTGAAGCAGCAATTCAAGAAACCGAAAAACAATGTGCTGAAGTAACTGGTGAATTGAAGGAACTCGAACTTAAATCTAATCGCTTTAAAGAGTTGGAGGAACGGTAGGTTACTTTTTGCATTATACATTCAACTTGTTGACAGGTTTACCACTGTTTTTGAAATTTTTGTTTTTGCATCAGGTATTGGCATGAGTTCAATAATTTCCAGTTTCAGTTAATATCCCATCAGGTGAGTGTAGCTAACATAACATATTCCCTTAGATGGGTTTTCTCTAATTATGATAGATAAATGTGTATAACTCATACTCAGGTGCTACTATGATATTAGTATTTGGCGCTTTAAAGATCTTGATAAGTTGGTACTAAATGTTTGCAATAACTCACCTTTTTGTGTATTGTTGCATGTGATCCCTGCAAAGATTAGATAATTTGTAGACATACATGGCATCTCTCTGTAGTGGCTCATTCTTGGCCGTGATATGTCATATGTTCCACTGACATGAAATAATTATGTATAAAATTGAAAAAGAATACATGTTGGATAAACAGACTAGTTGCTTTTTTTTTTAATGTTAATTTTGGCTTTCTGAACTGTTAAGCTCTTTATTATGGCAGGAAGAGAGAGATGCAATATTGGCGAAAATTGAAGTTTCACAAGCACATTTAGAACTCCTGAAGAGAACTAATGTCCTAAACGATGCATTTCCAATTTGGTATGATGGCGAGTTTGGAACAATTAACAATTTCAGGCTGGGAAGACTCCCTAAAATTCCGGTATATATGCCTTGTAATTTAAATACTCTTATTCAAATTAACGAACCTGGAAAGCTATTTGTATGAATATTATTGGAACGTGGTGCAGGCCCAAATTGTGTCTCACTAATTTCATGTTTTAAAATTGGAATTAAGTTTCAATTTGGATTAAAAAGCTGAAAATCTTGGCTTATATTACCTGCTCGTTGATGTTTGGTATCTTTGTTTATTTCTTAGTTAACCGAGTTTTTTGGTTGAAAATTTGACAATGTTGTGGTTACACTCAGGTTGAGTGGGATGAGATAAATGCTGCATGGGGGCAAGCTTGTCTTTTGCTTCATACAATGGCTCAATATTTCAGACCAAAGTTCCAGTATCCTTTTTTCTCGGTTGCATCTATTCTCTTATTCATAGTAATCTGCTAGAATGCTGGCATCTATATATAGTTGTGTGTACATCTCTGTTACTCATATTCACAATTTCACATATGAGATTCATAGAAGCTTTTTATATGCCTAGGAGGCAGACAACTGACCCGTTCAGAGGCTAGCAAGAATTTGCTTTGATTGAAGTATATGTTATCTTGTTATACCGGTATATCCTTAATTATTTGTTGAAACAGATACCGAATAAAAATCCTTCCCATGGGAAGTTATCCTCGAATAATGGACAGCAGCAACAATACGTATGAGTTGTAAGTTTATATCCCACCCTACCAAATTTTAAGATTCTTGAGTTGGTGGCCAGAATTTGCTTAAATTTTTTTATTTTTTATTTTTTCTATGGCATAGGTTTGGTCCAGTGAATTTGTTTTGGAGCACTCGATATGACAAGGCGATGACATTGTTCTTGACATGTCTTAAAGACTTTGCAGAGTTTGCAAACTCCAAAGATAAAGAAAACAACATACCATCTGAAAAATGTTTTAAACTTCCATACAAGTAAGATCTCTTTTTTACCCCTAGTAAATTAAGGCTTTTCATACAGTTTATATGTTATGAATTCTGTAAAAATCTCAATTTTCATACAAGCATCTTTTAGCTTGAATTAACTTGTTTGGATTGAAATGAAAAGCCAATATTTTTGTGAACAGGATTGAGAACGACAAAGTGGAAAGCTATTCTATCACGCAGAGTTTTAACAAACAGGAGAACTGGACGAAAGCTCTCAAGTATACTCTGTGCAATTTGAAATGGGCACTCTATTGGTTTGTTGGTAATACGAATTTTCAGCCACTAGCTGCAACCGTTCCCTCCTCCCATTCAGCTGATGCTTCGGGGTCTTTATACAGAAAGCGTGCACCTGATCCTAGATCCCAGCACCCCCTAGTACTTCCCTCCAAAAATTCATGATATATATATGTAGTGTTTGAATTGAAGAAGTGCAAGAGATTTGTAAATAGGTATGCAGATAAAGTGGATATATGTAGATAATGGTTTGAATTGTGTCTATGAATGACTTTGGTTGATGAATATGTTAAATGTGGGTTTATTTTTATTTTCTTAATAGGAATTATGTATCAAATGCACATGGTGCAGTGAGGCTATGTTTTATAATTAACGGGACTCAGGTAGGGATGGCAACGGGGCGGGTTTGGGGCGGGGATTGGTCCCCCGTCCCCGTCCCCGTTTAAAAAAACCATCCCCGTCCCCGCTTAAAAACCCGCGGGGATTTAAACAGGGATCCCCATCAGGTAATCGGGGAAACCCGCGGGGAAACGGGTATCCCCGTTTAGTATAAACGGTTAATTAACGGGTTTCACCGCCGGATCCCCGTCATCGTTTAAACTTTACCACAAATCCACAAGTCTCGGAAAAAGATATACTAAACTACATAACATTCTCGAATACATTCTCTAAACATATTCGAAAGAAAATTAAAGTCCTAAAGTTGAAATGCATCGTAATTAGTAACAATTTAGCTATATATATATATATATATATAGTTTAAATGCATCCAAAATATTAACAGTTGAGATGTTAAAATATATATACGACCAAACATAAAAACCATTTAGCTATATATAATATATTGTCTACTAAACAATCATAAAATAAAAATAATTTTAGGGATATAATCGAGGATATATTCGGGGATATAATCGGGGAAATATTCGGGGATATAATCGGGTAATCGGGTCGGGGATTGGTCTCCCCATCCCCGTCCCCGCCCCCGTTTAAAATAAGCGGGTTTTCCCCATCCCCGTCCCCATCCCCGTTTATCGTCCCCAAACCCGCCTCATTTATTTCGGGTTTCGGGTTTCCCCGTCGGATTCAGATTTTTTTGCCATCCCTAGACTCAGGCCAGCTATAGATGACTGTCTAGCAATTGCTTAACGATATAGAAAGTAATCTATTCAGTAAGCGTTTATGAGGAGCTTTATGTAGAAAGCTATGGTTTTTCAAACCCGTCACTCTCAATTAAAAAAAATAGGCTCTTTCCATTTTGGAAAACAACAAACTGGATTTGTCAAAAATGAACACACATGAAAATCAAAAAAAGACGACAATAGTTATGAATGCATCTTTATTCATTAATGCAATTAAATAAGTTGCATTAAATCAAATAGCCTTTTCTTGTTTGTGTTTGTTGACCAACCAAATACAAAGTATGATTACCTGAGCTACAATCACATTGCACCCTTTCTTTCTTATAAATGCATATACATTTAATTAGAGATATATATCAATTGATCGATAAGGATGATCAAGAAGAGGTACGTGGTTGAGATTGAAAACGCAAAAGATGGTGATGAGAGTAGGCCGTCTGTTGGTCCCATTTACCGCAATGTGCTAGCAAAACATGGATTCCGACCACTTCCTAATCATCTCCATACTTGTTGGGATGTTTTTCGGTATCCCATCTTTCAACTCTTAATTAATTATTATATTTCTAAACGTGTTTGTGTGATCGACATGTCAATCGTATATTTGAAACATATATGTCACGTGATCTAAAAACTTGTTTATAAAGAGTTGAACGATTGTTGAGAAAAATAAAGAAAAAAAACACTAAACTAAATCTATTTATGTGAGTCAATAATTTGTATATATAGATACTGTTTGGAAGGGATGTAAACAAGCCGAGTCGAGCCAGACACTTGTTCAGCTGGCTCGCTTAGACTTTTTTGAGCTCGAGCTCTCGTTTAATATTTATGAAGCTCGGGCTCAGTTCGTTTAGGCTCGTTTAAGCTAGGCTCGTTTAAGCTCAAGTATTATTTTGATATTTTTATTACAATTATATATATAAATATTTTAAAAATTAAACATATAAAATATATATTATATTATATATTGAGTTCGTTTAGGCTCGCGAGCTTAAACCAGCCCACTCTTTGGAGCTCGAGCTCGGCTTGTTTATTATATGAGCTCTAATCTAGGCTTGAGCTCGAGTTCAAGCTCGTTAAGGCTCGGCTCGTTTAGACCTTTTAACGATCCGAGCTCGAGTAGCTCGTGAGTAGCTCAGCTCATTTACATCCCTACTGTTTGGTGATGCTACATAAATTCAAATTCAAAGTCACTGATTGATCTACCATACTATATAAGTATATTTTTGTATTTTAGATTCTAAAAAAGAACATTATATATATACATGATTGAATTGTGAAATATATATAGTAACAATTTGTAAGTAGATTTAGATTGGTATTTGGTAGCCTTTAATTTCTAACTTTCTATTTTTATATATGTAGTTTATCAGTTGAAAAATATCCTAATAATCAGATGCTTGGCGAGCGAGAAATTATTGATGGCAAGGTACTCCTTTTACATTGTATATAATATGATTTCTAGCTATAAATATATAACTGTTTTTCTGAATTCTAATTTGACTTAATTATTCAGGTTGGTAAATATGTGTGGTTAAGTTATAAGGAAGTATACGATACCATATTGAAGGTTGGAGATTCTATCTGCAGCCGCGGAATTCAGAAGGTCAGTATCCTTTAGCTCTATATTTAGGTGTTTTAAGTCTGATTTCACATCTAAAAAATAAGAGATGGATGGTGCACCTCTTAAAGTTTCAAAGCACGGTTAGAGGTTTTCAGACCTTTTCTTAAAAATAAAACAATCGTAAATCTGCAAATTAACCTCTTAATTTTCAGACTTAAGAGGTTTTAAGAGGTACTTTAACACGATTATGTTATACCATTTGATCAAGTTGCTCATGTTCAGGGGGCACGATGCGGAATATATGGGGTAAATTGCACCAAATGGGTTGTAAGCATGCAGGTAACTTAATTTTTTTACTTTCATATCATATCAGATGGATGTCACATATATGTCTTCTTTTTGTCTGTGCAGGCCTGCAATGCTCATGGCCTTCATTGTGTCCCTTTATATGACACTTTAGGTACATTTTTATTCAGCTCTTCCAACTTCTTTTCGAATAAACTAACTAACGATTGGATGTTAAATTATACAAGTCGAGATTAT
This sequence comes from Centaurea solstitialis, assembly GCA_030169165.1. Classification (NCBI taxonomy): domain Eukaryota; kingdom Viridiplantae; phylum Streptophyta; class Magnoliopsida; order Asterales; family Asteraceae; genus Centaurea; species Centaurea solstitialis. The sequence goes on along the minus strand of CM058042.1, from coordinate 25,220,722 downwards.
CATCATCAATGTTACCATCAGAATCTAGCAAGTTGACATTTAGCAGCAATGTTATATGTATTTCAGGCGCTGGTGCAGTGAAATACATCATATGTCACGCGGAGATCTCAATCGTATTTGCAGAAGAAACTAAAATTTCCGAGGTAAATAAATTCTCATCAAAATGTGTCTCATAAATTACAATCAAGTAGCCTCCCTCTATTCACTTGTCTCATCATTTATAGGTACTGAAAACATTTCCTGATACCGCAAACTACTTGGGAAGTGAGTTTCATTTGTTTGCTTTCCTCGTACTTTTTATGGTATTGCGCTCGTGACTAAATAATAACACTTTTTTTTTGCTTATTTTATAGCTCTCGTGAGCTTTGGTACGATTACAAATGATCAGAAGCTCGATGCTGAAAAATATGGTTTGGAAATTTATTCATGGGAAGAATTTTTGCATTTGGTAAGCTAAGCTCTGCTACATATATTCGTATCATCTCTCATTAGATTGCGCAAATACGTTATTTTACTAATATATCGCTCACGAGGTGCTGCTTGATTAAAACTTGAAGGGAACCAGGACCGATTTGAGTTACCGTCTAAGACAAGAAGTGATATCTGTACGACCATGTACACAAGTGGAACGACTGGCGAACCAAAGGGAGTTATGCTAACCAATGAAAGCGTTCTTTCCGTTTTATCGGGAGTAAATCACCATCTAGAGAGCATGAATGAAGAGGTTGAATGATCAACACAAACTGAAGCTAACCTCTTGTTTTCGGCATTTGATTGCATAAGAACATGTATTTATGTTATCGTAATTTGCTCCACGACTACTAATTAATTAACCATGTCTGCTGGTGTCTTCTATCTTGTTCAGTTCCGTGTGAGCGATGTATATTTTTCATATCTACCTCTAGCCCATATATTTGATCGCATGGTTGAGGATTTATTCATTTTCGCCGGTGCCTCAATAGGATTTTGGCGTGGGGTAAGTCATAATTTTGTAATACGTATGTATGCGTATATAGATATCTAGCATTGGGTTCACATGAGACCAACATGTTTTCGTGAGACCGCATTTTGACATTTGAAACTTCACAACAAACATTGTAAAGGTAAGAAAAAATACGGCCCTTCCAGCAAAAGCACTATGAAGGTTACCTTCACAGTGTTTTGTTGTGAAGTTTATGTAAAAATGTGGTTTCACGAAATAGCTTGGTCTCAAATGATCCCATTATATTGTACATATAAGTATATGGTTGGGTTCACGTGAGACCAACCTATTTTTATGAGACCCGTGAGATCACAAAATAAAACTGAAACTTTATAAAAATGTTGTGAAGGTACAAAAAGAACTCCGAACCATCGCAACAAAAACATTCTATGGTTTACCTTAAAAGTGTTTTACTTTAAAGGGCCCGTGTTATTTAGTCTCTCACATGATCCCAAGTCTACAATATATATATATATATATATATATATATAGAGGGAGGTTCAAATGTAAACTCTATATTTCGTGTAAACTATGTAAATCAATCCACACATTGATTTTCAAAAACGTTTCCATATTTCACATTTTCATATTTCCATAATCATTGACTTACCATATATTTCACATTTCCATATTTTCTATGAATCCATATCTCCTTTGATTTTTTGATCAAGGGCCATGATGGGTTTACATAGTTTACACGAAATATAGAGTTTACATTTGAACCTCCCTCTATATATATATATATATATATATATATATTGACAAAAGTTCGGCCGCGAACTCGAATTTCATTATGAACGTGAGGACAGTTTGAATAATACAAGATTATTTAGACTAAATATGCCACGTGGCGCTCTCGGCTGTCCTCACGTTTACAATGAAAGATGAGTTTCCATTTGAACCTGACCCTATATATGGTGTATATATACCACACACACATGCACAAACACATTCATATATCATGGGATGAAAGATTTGTTTCAATAACCACTGTTAGGACATCAAATTATTGATTGACGATCTCAAAGAGCTAAAGCCAACCATCTTCTGTTCTGTTCCCCGTGTGCTAGACAGAATCTATTCAGGTATATCCGATCTATGAATATAGGGTAAGGTTTAAGGGAAAATCACAAAAAAAAGAAAAAAAAAGAGAGAAAGGAACACCCTAATAACAATTCATTTGTACACATGTAAATAAGTATATCTTCCTGAACTTGTACCAATTTTGCCCTTTTCACTGTCATATATCTTTGTGACATGCTTTATTCAGGTTTGGTTGAGAAGATATCTTCAGGTGGTTTCCTTAAGCATACTTTGTTTAACATTGCTTACAACTAGTGAGTTCTTTTTTCTTTCTATTGTCATATGTATACAAGAATCATTTGAATAGTTATTTATCATTTACATAGGGATGTTCAGGGGAAAACCCTCCAAAAAAATGAAAACCCAAGGAACGTCTGGCAATTGTACATCTGGATAATATGTACATGTGCATACAAGTAATTAAAGCTATTATTTGGGTTTCATGCACGTGCGCGTGTACAAATCACTTGTATGCACATGTACATACCGTCCAGATGAACAGTTACGAGGGTGTCCCCAGTTTTTCATTTTTTTAGAGGTCAGAAAGTCTGTTTTGCATGCATCCAGCCACTTTTTCTTTACTTTAACCGATTCAATTTGCAGCAAGTTACATTACATGAGTAAAGGGTACAAGCACGAAGAGGCAGCACCGAGGCTTGACAAGATTATCTTTAGTAAGGTGACGGATCATGTCATTAAGTTACGTACCAAATGTCACTTGTTGAGGTCTCTAGTTGGTATTAACATCGATCTATCTTTCCATCATTCTCGAATTAACTAAAATAGGTGAAAGAAGGTCTAGGAGGAAATATTCGTCTTATCTTTTCTGGAGCAGCACCTCTTTCTGCTTCTGTAGAAACCTTCTTACGAGTAGTGACTTGCGCTCATGTTCTTCAAGGATACGGTAAAAAAATACATATAGAATCACTTTAAAACACATCATTAATAAAATTCTAAACAACAGTTTTCGTATGTCTTTTTTCTATAGGTTTAACAGAAACCTGTGCGGGTTCATTTGTTGCACAAACAAATGAATTATCAATGAGTGGCACGGTCGGCCCTCCATTGCCAAACGTGGATGTATGTTTAGTTTCAGTCCCGGAAATGGGATACGATGCCTTAGCCAACATTCCAAGAGGAGAAATATTATTACGTGGAAATTCTTTGTTCTTGGGATACTATAAGCGTGAAGACCTCACGAAAGAGGTGCTTGTAGATGGATGGCTCCATACAGGTGTGCTAAACATTGGTTCGAGGGGAGGTCTCGGGGAAACCTCAAAAAAAAAAAAAAAAAAAAAAAACCGAACTGGGGAACACCTTGGTAATTGTTCATCAGGGCAGTATGCACTTGTGTATACAAGTAATTTGAAGTTGTTGTTTGGTTTTTATGCACATGTGCATGTTACGAATGACTTGTATGTATATCTGCATACCAATGTGTTTCTTTAGTTTTTGTGGTTTTCCCCTTAACTTGACCCTGATGATGGTTATTTATATTAAAACCGTTCTCTTGATAAAATAGGCTAAAACTAAATCTTTTAGGGGATATTGGCGAGTGGCAACCGGATGGAAGCATGAAAATTATCGACCGAAAGAAGAACATTTTTAAGCTTTCGCAAGGAGAATACGTGGCAGTTGAGAACTTGGAAACATATTCTCCCTTGTCCCTTCCATTGATTCGGTAATTCTTTTTGGTCATCATAAGCAAATATTTAGATCTTGCAGTCCTGATTTTTAAAAGAAGTGGTATTCCTAAATGTTCAGATATGGGTATATGGCAACAGCTTCGAGTCCTTCCTTGTGGCGGTTGTCAATCCAAACAAGAATTACTAGAACATTGGGCAGCAGAAAACGGAGTTTCTGGTGATTTTTGTACCATCTGTGAAAATCCCGACACAAATGCATATATTCTTGGAGAGCTAACAAGAATTGCTAAAGAGAAGAAGGTTTCAACTTTAATTTCTATCTCTCTGTGGATTGATCTTAAACAAATATGTCTATGATTTTATGACATCAATCTGAACTTATTATGAGTTTGTTTCTTGCAGTTAAAAGGTTTTGAATTTGTTAAAGTTGTTCATGTTGAACCCCTGCCGTTTGACATGGATCGTGATCTGCTCACTCCAACATTCAAGAAAAAGAGAGCCCAGTTTCTTAAATACTACCAGGTTAGCTCTTACTCTATTCTTATTAGAATTATAGGGATAATTACTACAAAGTTTTCATCCTGTATTGTTTAGAAACAACAAAAATTGAGTGACAAATGAAAATAGCCATCAAATAGATAAGGTGCAAATCCTGCTTACTATTTAATTAACATCTTCATTTGTCAATATTATGAGTAGAAGCAATAAAATGACATGGATGAATAATAATTTCTTTATTTCCTCCTCCTATTCCTATCTAATTTCAAAACTCATCTAACTCAAAATTGTGTTGTGCCATCTTACAGAATGTGGTGGATGGTATGTATAAAAGCAGCAAGAGATGATTCCAGATGTGCCCCACTCTACCCCCTAGCTAACATCAATGTGAATTCAATGAAACACTTAAATGTTGGTAATCATAGAAGTACTTGTATTTTCAAATTAAATGCTTTGTCTCTTCTTCAATCTTAAACAAGCCATACTTATTTATAATTTTTACCATCTTAATTTGGCCAAGTAATGATCCAGAATTTCTAGAGCATTTTTACATCATCCAGTCCCAGTAGAAATAATGACATCTATGGCAATTACCTCTAGATAATGCCTTAAAGGCATACTAATATTTTTAACATTCACAGACAAGTTCAAACTCAAATAGAATAATATATAAAATGCCAAAATAGGAAGACCAAAACCACCATTGATCATTTTAATAGAATAATATTTTCACCATGCAATTTGTGTTAACAACAAACCACCATTCATCATTTTAATCAACGACTAAATTAACTTCCTAATTTAAATGGACTTTAATTAATTCCTAAAATATGGGAGGGTGCCCCACATAGGCCAACAAAAAGGGGGAAAGGAGAAATTATGTTGTTTCATTTTTGATTAACATGGTTAACACAAATTGCACGGTTAACAAATAAACCTCTACCTCTCTCTCTCTCTCTCTCTTATATATATATATATATAGAGAGAGAGAGAGAGAGAGAGAGAAAGTACAAATGAAAAGGTAACAATGAAAGTAATAAGTGATCTCCACCACCCATCCGGTCAATAAAGACGGCTTTAACCAACCTTTGCTAACGCATCTTGCAGTTTCTTTTCTTCTTCCCATCCCACAATGCCTAGCAATTCACAATTAGGCTTGAGAGACAATTACGGATTCACAACTCTACCTAGCAATTCACTATTAGGCTAAACGATTCACAACCAACGTCGAGTTTGCATAAATGGAAATCGAATGGCATGCAAAACTTCAACAAATCTTAACACAATCCGATTCAAATGATTATAATCTCATTGCTAGATTGAGAGAAATTAAAAACAAAAGTAAGAGCGTGTTTGGGAGTGCCTTTTGAACTCCAAAAGTGATTATTGACTTATGATGGTGGCAAAAAAAAGTTTTAAAAAAATGTTTGGATTAGTTTTTATGATGGTAAAAGCCAATAAGTAAATAAGCTAAAAAGTGTTTAGGTTAAGTGGGGTTATGCGAGAGGAAAAAGTCAAATCAAAAAGTCACAATCTTCTTACTTTTCAAGAAGTGTTTTTCACCTTATATAAAAAATCTATTTTAAAAAGTGTTTTTCAAGTTTACAAACACTATTTTTAACTTGTTAACTTTTAAAAACTTGTTGACTTTTTAAAAACTTGTTGACTTTTAAAAAAATGAATAAGTCAATAAGCAATTTTGAAACATACTCCCACTCCCAAACATTGTCTAACCTTACAATCTAAAAAGTACCTTCAAAGGCAGAAAAAAGTAAGACCACAAGGAAATCTAATGAAATATGGGCTTGCTGTTGCTGGCAACATGGACTTGTTGTTGATGGGCTCCAATTCTTCTTCTTTCTTCTTTTTTTTTTTCTTTTTATATGGGCCAGATTCACTAACTAAGCAGTAAGCATATCACCATATGCCTAATTTTCAAATTTGTTTGCTGCTCATTGCTCATGAAAGACAAAAATCACATTAAAACGTTATCTTTTTTTATTTTTAATAACAACACATAAAATAGAGCATAAACCATGCTTCATTGGTTCTAATTAATAAACAAGAATTGAAGAGCATTTGATTTTATAAATTATGCATAAAATAGGGCTTATCAATAAAAACAACCAATTAAGCTTACATTATTAAAGTTGAAATTAAGAGATGTAGACTAGTACAATCAATAAATAGAAAACATGCATAGATAGATAAAGTGTACCTAGTACTAGTACTTGACAACAAGCTGGAAATAGAAAATAGATCATCATATCATATTAATAAAAGTTAATGCTTTTAACCAAACAAAATAAATTGCATTAAAATCATATAGTCATTTTCAATTTTGTGTTTGTTGACCCACCCACTAGTCAAATATATAGTCATATGGTTGCCCACCTACAAATGCTAATCTTACTTCAATATATATCTTCCAACCAAATGAATAAGAAACTAGCATTAGCTAATCAAAGCTTGGCCAACCACTCTACACCCTTTCTTTCTTTCTTTCTTACATTCCTCTTATAAATATATATATATATATATATATACACAAACACACACACACACACACATTTTATTGCATTTTAATTAGATCGATTCATTGATGGGGATGATGAAGAAGAGATACGTGGTAGAGGTTGAAAAAGCAAAAGAAGGTGATGAGAGTAGGCCGTCTGTTGGTCCTGTTTATCGCAATGTGTTAGTAAAACATGGATTCCGACCACTTCCTGATGCTCTCCATACTTGTTGGGATGTTTTTCGGTATTCCATCTTTCAACTCTTCATTAATTATTATATATATATATGGAATTATTTATGTGATCAACGTGCCTATGATATATTTGAAACATATGTCATGTGATCTAAAAACTTGTTTATCAGGTAAAATGGCTCACCAATATAAAGAATTGAACGATTGTTGAGAAAAATAAAGAAAAAAAACACTAAACTAAATCTATTTATGTGAGTCTATAATTTGTACATGGACAAAAAAAATGTTTGGTGATGCTACATAAATTCAAATTCAAAGTCACTATTGATCTACCATGCTATATATGTATATTTTTGAAATTTAGATTCTAAAAAGGAACATTATATATATATACACACACGATTGAATTGTGGAATATATATATATATATATATATATAGAGAGAGAGAGTGAAAAGTTCAAATGTGAACCACTTTTTGGTTGTGAACGTGAGGACAAACGAGAGTGCGACACGTGGCGACTTTGAGTGTGGTCCCCTCCTTTAATTCAATGCCCTCCCATGAATCGCGCCTAGTCACCCGCCGTGGATCTGACGTGGCGCCTAGTCATCCGCCACATGTCGCGCTCTCGGTTGTCCTCACGTTCACAACCAAAAAGTGGTTCACATTTGAACCCACCCCTATATATATATATATAGTAACAATTTGTAAGTAGATTTAGATTGGTATATATTTGGTAGCCTTTATTTTCTAATTTTCTATTTTTATGTATGTAGATTATCAGTTGAAAAATATCCTAATAATCAGATGCTTGGCGAGCGAGAAATTATTGATGGCAAGGTACTCCTTCTTCTATATATTATGATACGATTTCTAACTATATCTATATATATTAAATGAGGGTTTTTGCTGATGTCATGATTATGAAATTGAGCTATTTCATTGGCCAATTAAAGAAGAATAATTAAATGATGATGTTATCAATTATTCTTATTTTTTTAATACCATAATTATCTTTATAATTTACATTTTGTATCCTAGAATTATTTAAATAAATTACTTTTTATTCCTTAATTTCTCATTTTTCACTTTACATCCTTATCATATTAAGATAATATATATATATATATATATATATTAATTAAAATGTATTAAATTTTTGTTTCTCTTTTTAATAAATTATACCATTATAATCGTCTTGACAATACCTTCAAAATGATTCTAATATTGAATATTTTTTTAATTTAACTACATTATTAAAATTAGATAACTAAAATATCTATTGTAATAAACAATTGTAATAGCAATTGTCGTGGAACATATAATTTACATAACTAATTAATTGGTAATGACAATTATCATACAAAAGTCTATTCTTATTAAAAATTAAAATAACATGTTTAAAATGTTCATATATTATACGGGTCATTAACTATATATACAATTGTTTTTCTGAATTGTAGTTGAGCTAAAATGTTTGTGATGGAGTTTAATCATTTAGGTTGGCAAATATGTGTGGTTAAGTTATAAGGAAGTATACGATACCGTATTGAAGGTTGGAAATTCTATTTGCAGCCGCGGAATTCAGAAGGTGAGTATCATTTAGCTTTATATTTAGGTGTCATTTGTTTTAAGAGGTCTGAAGTCTTATTGCACATCTAAAAAATAAAACAAATAGTCTTAAGTCTAAAAACTTCTTAATTTTCCAACTTAAAAAGTTTTAAGAGTTTTTTTTTTTTTAATTTTTTTTTTATAAACAAACAGCCGTTAATTTCAACATTTTAACTAGCTTACGTTACCATTTAATCGAGCTGCTTGCTCATGTTCAGGGGGCACGATGTGGAATTTATGGGGTAAATTGCACCAAATGGGTTGTAAGCATGCAGGTAACTTAATTTACTACTCATACATACATTATATATATAAATAGATATAGGGTCAGGTTCAAATGTGAACTCAATTTTAGTTGTGAACGTATGGACGAATCTCAGCCACACATCTTCGGTTACGGTGGACGCGATCACGGAGGATTGACGCGATTCGTGGGAGGGTCAAAGCCGCATTTATTGACCGGATGAGTAGCTGAGATTCGTCCTCATGTTCACAACCAAAATATGAGAGAGGAAATTTCAAATGTGAACTCAATTTTGGTTGTGAACATGAGGACCACTAAAATTGCGTCACGTGGCATATTCAGTTTGAAGGTTCATGTTTATTCAACTGAATAAACATGAATATTCAAACTGAATATGCACGTGCGCAATTTTAGTGTCTCATGTCACAATAAAAATGAGTTCACATTTAACCTATATATAAATAGGGTCGGCTCAAATGTGAATCATTTTTTATTGTGAATGTGAGGACGTCGAAAGCGCGCACGTGGCATAGTTAAGTTTGAATATTCAAGTGTTATTCAAACTGAATAACACTGCATTCAGTGTTTCAGTGTTATTCAGTTTGAATAACACAATATTTAAATTGAATATGTCAGTGGCGCAATTTAGTGGTCTCATGTTCACGACAAATTGAGTTCACATTGAACTCCCCCCCCCTCTCTCTCTCTCCTCATATATAATATATATATATATATTATATATATGCGAGAAGCATATCAATTAAGAAAACGTGAGGATCAAACTCTAGCCACTCATCTTCGGTTACGGTGGTCGTAATCAAGGAGGATTGACGTTAGGGCCAACTAAAGTTTCGGATGCCCTGTGTGAAAATGAAAAAATGCCTCTATGTTTATCTTTTAAGCAATGAAAACGATATAAGATACGATTTTTTAAAGGGTTTGGAACCTAGTCAAGCTACGTGGTTCATCCCTATGCGATTTTTTCAACTAAACAAAGTGTATAAATGGGGACATAAGAATCAAACCCCAAATTACAAAATATAAATATAAGTGGACTAAACGATGTCTCCATGCAAGAGGATAAAAAACAGAAAACTATGATTAGTTTTAACTAAATGGTAATAATTAGATTAAAGTTATCAAAAAAAAAAAAATCCAAAGCAAGTTTATAAACATCAAGACTATAAACAGTAGGTCATCGAAATGATTAAAAAAATAGGAGTGCAATGGTGCAAAAACAACAAATGGCTAAATCTTAAAATTCTAAGCATAGGCTTCATAGCAACTTTTGATGTATTATGATGCAAATATGCAATCTGCCAATTTTCACATCCTTTATGCTAAAGCAAGTAACATAGATAGATAATTTAATTGATGCAAAAGCAAGTAACGTAGATGGAATATGTAGAATTCCACTAAATCTAAATTAATAATGTGATATAATACCATACTTGGGAATTGCTTAGATCCCAACTCATAAATTATTAAACTATTACCTGTACTAACATATAAGAATTTTGATGCCCCTTGGACTTTGATGTCTGTGCGGTTGCACGGCCTATGCGTCCCAACGGGCCTGATTGACGTGATAAATGGGAGGGTAGGGATTATTAAAGGGACGATCGGCCAAAGCCGCTTTATTGACCAGATGAGTGGTGAGATTGCTTCTCACGTTTTTCTTAAAATGTTATGTTTCTCGTTTGAATCTCTCTCTCTCTCTATATATAGACGGAATTTCATTTGTGGACCATTTTTTAGGTGTGAACTTGTGAACTTAATCCTAACCATCCAAATCATTATATATTCAAGTGATTGCATTAAATCGACCGATCTTGTGCAGGCCTGCAATGCTCATGGCCTTCATTGTGTTCCTTTATACGACAGTTTAGGTACATTTTTATTCAGCTCATCCAACTTCTTTTCAAATAAACTAACTAACAATTGGATGTTAATTATACAACTCAAGATTATCATCACTAATACATCTATATGTTAACATTTAGCAATGCTATATATATTTCAGGCGCTGGTGCAGTGAAATACATCATATGTCACGCGGAGATCTCAATCGTATTTGCAGAAGAAACTAAAATTTCCGAGGTGAATAAATTCTCATCGAAATGTGTCTCATAAATTACAATCAAGTAGTCTCCCTCTATTCACTTTTCCTATCATTTATAGGTACTGAAAACATTTCCTGATACCGCAAACTACTTGACAAGTGAGTTTCATTTGTTTGCTTTCCTCTACTTTTTATGGTATTGTGCTCGTGACTAAATAATAACACGTTTATTTTTTTTTTGCTATTTTATAGCTCTCGTGAGCTTTGGTACGATTACAAATGAGCAGAAGCTCGATGCTGCAAAATTTGGTTTGGAAATATATTCATGGGAAGACTTTTTGCATCTGGTAATATCTGCTACATATATTGGTATCATTAGGTTGTGCAAATATGTTTGTTTTATAATAATATCGCTCACGAGGCTGCTTGATTAAAATTCAAAGGGAGCCAAGGACCAATTTGACTTACCATCTAAGACGAGAAATGATATATGTACGATCATGTACACGAGTGGAACGACCGGCGAACCAAAGGGAGTTATGATAACCAATGAAAGCATTCTTTCCATTTCTATCGGGAGTTAATCACCACCTAGAGAGCATGAATCAAGAGGTTGGTTGATCATCAATCAACACTAACAAATGAAGCTAAAATCTTGTTTTCGGCATACTAACTAACCTGTTTTCTTGTGTCTTGTATCTTGTTCAGTTCCGTGTGACCGATGTATATTTTTCATATCTACCACTAGCCCATATATTTGATCGTGTCACTGAGGAATTATTCATTTCCACCGGTGCCTCGATAGGGTTTTGGCGTGGGGTAAGTCATAATTTTAAAACATGTATCTATGCATCACCATATCTATATCTATATATATTCTGATGTAAGTTTTCTTTCAATGCTCATTTGTTAGGACATCAAATTATTGATGGACGATCTCAAAGAGCTAAAGCCAACTGTCTTCTGTTCTGTTCCGCGTGTGCTAGACAGAATCTACACAGGTATATTTGATCTATGTATAGGGTCAGGTTTAAGTAAAAACCACAATGTTTTTGAAAAACTAAGGAACATCCTACTAATAGCCATATCATCTATGTAGTAGTATGCACATATATACATGAACTTGACCAATTTCCCCTTTCCACTATCAAACATCTTTGTGACCTGCTTTTATTCAGGTTTGGTTGAGAAGATCTCTTCAGGTGGTTTCCTCAAGCATACTTTGTTTAACATTGCTTACAACTAGTGAGTTTTTTTCTTTTATTCTCATCTTTCAGCCATATGTATACAAGAATCGTTGAATAGTTGATTATCATTCATAGAGAGTTATTCAAGCGAAAAAATAAAACTGAGGAACACCTGGTAGTCATTCATTTGGACAGTATGCACATGTGCATACAAGTAATTAAATTGTTTTTAATTTTATGCACATGTGCATACCTCCAAATGAACAGTTAAAAACGTTCCTCGGTTTTTCATTTTTTTACGGTTATCCATGTAGCAGTCTAATAGCTTATGCATTCCGGTCACTTTTTCCTTCTTTAATGATTCAATTTGCAGCTAAATTGGTAACTGAGTAGAGGGTACAAGCACGAGAGGCAGCACCCAGGTTTGACAAGATTATCTTTAGTAAGGTGATAAAAGATTATCGTTAATTACATACAGATGTCACTCATTAAGGTTTCTAGTTAGTATTAAAATCAATCTATCTTTTCATTATTCTCGACTTAAAACAGGTGAAAGAAGGTCTAGGAGGAAACATTCGTCTTATCTTATCTGGAGCAGCACCTCTTTCAGCTTCCGTAGAAACCTTCTTACGAGTGGTGACCTGTGCTCATGTTCTCCAAGGATACGGTAATAAAAAAAACAGATAAAATCACTTTGAAATACGTCATTGATAAAATTCTAAACAGCAGTTTTCGTATGTCTTTTTCTATAGGTTTAACAGAAACCTGTGCGGGTTCATTTGTTGCACAACCAGATGAGTTATCAATGACTGGCACGGTTGGCCCTCCATTGCCAAACGTGGATGTATGTTTGGTTTCAGTCCCGGAAATGGGATATGATGCCTTAGCCAGCATTCCCAGAGGAGAAATATTATTACGTGGAAATTGTTTGTTCTCGGGATACTATAAGCGTGAAGACCTCACAAAAGAGGTGCTTATAGATGGATGGTTCCATACAGGTTTGCTCAACAATCGATTCGTTAGAGGGAGGTTTAGGGGAAAACCCCGGGAAAAATGAAAAATAAGGAACACCCTGATGTGCACGGTGCATGTTACAAATTACTTATATGCACATGTGCATACCATCCAGATGAATAATACTAGGGTGTTCCTCAATTTTTCGATATTTTGAGGTTTTCCTCTGAACCTGGCCCCTATTGGTTATCTATATTAAAACCGTTCTCTTGATAGAAGAGGCTAAACTTAAATCTTTTAGGGGATATTGGCGAGTGGCAACCGGATGGAAGCATGAAAATTATCGACCGAAAGAAGAACATTTTTAAGCTTTCACAAGGAGAATACGTGGCAGTTGAGAATTTGGAAAACATATTCTCCCTTGTCCCTACCATTGATTCGGTAATAATTCTTTTCGGTCATCATAAGCAAGCATTTATTCACAATAGATCTTGCAGTCCTGCATATTGTGCCTTTGAGCTTTCCTAAGGAAGTGGTATTCCTAAATATTACAGATATGGATATATGGCAACAGCTTCGAATCCTTCCTTGTTGCGGTTGTCAACCCAAACAAAGAATTACTCGAACATTGGGCAACAGAAAACGGAGTTTCTGGTGATTTTTTACCATCTGTGAAAATCCCGACACAAATGCATATATTCTTGGAGAGCTAACAAGAATTGCTAAAGAGAAGAAGGTTTCAACTTTAATTTCTATCTCTCTATGGATTTATCTTAAACAAACATGTCTATGATATTTTGACATCAATCTGAACTTATTATTTTTTTGCAGTTAAAAGGTTTTGAATTCGTTAAAGCTGTTCACGTGGACCCCCTGCCGTTTGACATGGACCGTGATCTGCTCACTCCAACATTCAAGAAAAAGAGAGCCCAGTTCCTTAAATACTACCAGGTTAGCTCTTATTCTAGTCTTAAGGGTCTGTTTGTTTGTTAGCAGCTTAATGGGACTCCCACCTTATCCCTCCCATTTTAAGAACACGTTCCTTCCATCTATAAAAAACCCTCCCAAACAAAATCTTCCCTATCTATACAGATAGATGAATCCACACAAATAGCTTTATCCATAATGGATTTAATGGAAAACCAACCAAAACAGCACCTTAGAATTATAGGGTTAATTACCAAAAGGAGAATAATAGTAGTTATTTGACAAATACATTTGTTTCAATATTGGCATTCCAACCAAAAAATTTACCCAATTGGATAAAGGATATGAATGTGCTTATCAAATTGGATAAGATTGATATATGTATTGGTTTTCAAGAAAATCTGGGTTATGTATACAGTAGTTTTGTGATCCTGGTTACTATTTATTATTTGACAACTAATATTATGGGTTTTACTTATTTCTATTCATAACATTGACTAAATTTCATGAGTAGAAATAATAAAATGACAAAGAAATGGAGGAAAATGCCATGAACAATTTTTATTGATTAATGCTGAATTTCTCATTTCCTCCTATTCCTATCTAATTTCAAAATGCCTCTAACTCAAAATTGTGTTGTGCCATTTACAGAATGTGGTGGATGGTATGTATAAAAGCAGCAGGAGATGATTTCATATGCCCCCTCCCCCCAACATTGGCGTGAATTCGATGAAACTTTAATTGTTTGTTATTATATAAGTACTTGTATTTTCAAATTAAATGTTTGTTTGTTCTTCAATCATAAACAAGGTGTAGCAGTATGCCATACTTCTTTATATGTATATGTAGAATTAAATATTTCCTTCTTCCATCTTCATTTGGCAAAATGATCCAGAATTTCTTGAGCATTTTTCTTAACACTGATAATCAAAAGGGCTTTTAATTGTATTTCTTATATAATGATTTACAAAGAAGGAAGAGGAGCCTCTTAAATAGGCAAACAATTACAAAAGAAAAGGAAATACAAGCTGTCAAATTAAGAGGGGAATCGTTGATTGAAACTATTGTGGGAAAAGATGTTGGCTTTTAATTGACCACACAATTTTCTCAATCACAAAACCTTTTCCTTTTTTAACACTCCCCCTCAGGTTGAATAGTGGGATCTCCACAATTCAACTTGACCAAACAATCATTGAAGATTCTTTCATTAACTGCTTTTGTCAGAATATCGGCGAGTTGATCTTCTGATCGAACAAATGGTATTTCGATGACCTTTGTTTCCAATTTTTCTTTAATAAAGTGTCTGTCCACTTCAACATGCTTTGTTCGATCATGTTGGACCGGGTTCTCTGATATTTTGATGGCGGCTTCATTATCACACATGATTCTGCTTGTTTCCTTCGGAGGGAAACCCACTTCTCTCAGAAGTTTACGAATCCATAAAACCTCCGCTAGCCCTCGTGATATGCCTCTGAATTCAGCTTCAGCACTTGAAAGAGCAACCACTTTTTGTTTTTTACTTCTCCAGGTAACAAGGTTCCCGCCAACGAGAGTGAAGTAACCGGATGTTGATCTTCGATTTCCTTTATCTCCTGCCCAATCTGCATCCGTATATACTTGAGTTTTTAAGTGCCCATTTGATTTGAATAAAACTCCATGACCGGATGTTCCTTTAAGGTATCTGATGATTCTCCATACTGCCTGCATATGGGTAACTTGAGGTTGATGCATAAATTGGCTTACTACCCCTACAGCATATGCTATATCTGGACGGGTATGTGAGAGATAAATCAACTTTCCGACAATTCGTTGATATGTTCCTTTGTCTGCCAACTCTGCTCCTTCTTCCATATAAAGTTTTTGGTTTGCAACCATAGGGGTATCCGATGGTTTACAATCGATCATTCCTGTTTCTGCCAGTAGGTCAAGAATGTATTTTTTTTGACAAATAAAAATCCCTTGTTTTGATCTTAGAACTTCAATCCCAAGGAAATATTTGAGTCTGCCCAAGTCTTTCATCTCGAACTCGGTGAATAGGTTTGTTTTTATCTTTGACATTTCTTCTTCATCATTCCCTGTAATTATCATATCATCGACATAGATAATTAAACAGGTTATGAGTTTGCCTCGCCGTTTGAGAAACAAAGTGTGATCTGCGTTACTCTGTCTAAAGCCATACCTTTTCATGGCTAAAGTGAATTTGCCAAACCAAGCCCGAGGGGATTGTTTCAATCCATAAAGTGTTTTCTTCAGACGACAAACTTCACCTGGTTTAAAGTTTCCTATGAAACCAGGAGGTGCTTCCATATAGACTTCTTCTTTGAGCTCTCCGTGTAGAAAAGCATTTTTTACATCGAACTGATGGAGTGGCCATCCTTTATTTGCCGCTATTGAAAAAAGGACCCTGATCGTATCAATTTTGGCCACCGGAGAAAAAGTCTCGGAGTAATCAATCCCATATGTCTGAGTGTACCCTTTGGCTACTAAACGCGCTTTGTATCTTTCAATGGTTCCATCTGGTTTGTGTTTTACCGTGAAAACCCAACGACACCCCACTGGTTTTTTTCCGATCGGAAGGGAACACTTTTCCCACGTATTGTTCTTTTTTAGTGCCTCCATCTCCGTGTTTATTGCCTTTCTCCAGTCCTCCGATGCTAACGCTTGTTCGACGGTGGTTGGGATTTCTTCGGAACATAATGAGACAGCAAAAGTTTTTGCTTCTTTTGATAAGTTTCCTTTGGCTATGTTTGCCATAGGATACCTAGAATTTTGAGCTTCTTTTCCAGGGGAATATCTTTTTGGAGGAACTCCTCTATTAGCCCTAGGAGGAAGAGCATATTTTTCGGTTGGCTTTTGTGTTTGAGGTTCTTGTTCATCCTGTACTGAACTATCATGTTCTATCTCATGATTAATATCATTAGATGAATCTGAAGTATCAACAGTATCATGAGTTTGGGTTTGGGGTGAACTTACCTCGGACACCAGGTTGGGAAGATCATTTTCAGTAACACTGATTAGCGGCGTCATGGATTGTGATGGAGTTGCTGCTTGAAGTGGTGACTCGGCTTGGGTACTGTGATCAACGTCTGCTGATGATGGCATCCTTTCCAACCAACTCAACGTGTCATTGTACTTGCTCTCCGCCTGACCAGTTTGTTGTGTGTTGTAGAAGTATTCGGTTTCAAGAAAATCACAGTTCATGGTGGTGAACATGTGACGCCTTTTTGGACTATAACACCGATATCCTTTTTGGTTGATTCCATAACCCACGAAGACACATTTCTCAGCACATGGATCAAGTTTAGTGCGTTCGGTTTTAGGTATATGGACAAAAACGGAGCAACCAAAGATACGAGGTTGAAGGGTAAGGGTGGACGGAAGTTTCGTGAATTCTGATAGTATTTGGAGAGGAGTTTTGAGGTCAAGAGCTTTAGTTGGGAGTCGGTTTATAAGGTAGGTTGCTGTGGCAAGAGCTTCTGGCCAAAAAGATCTTGGGACTTTGGATTCGATTAGGAGGGCGCGAGTTATTTCTAAAAGAATGCGATTCTTTCGTTCGGCAACACCGTTTTGTTCGGGAGTATGAGAACATGAGGTTTGATGAATTATTCCCCTTTTTTGACAAAAAACTTTCATGGAGGTGTTAACAAATTCTCCCCCGTTATCCGATCGTAAAATTTGTATGTCTCTTTTGAATTGAGTTTTAATCATGTTATAAAACATGGAGAATTTATCAAACACTTCAGATTTGTTCGTCAAAAAATAAGTCCAAGTCATGCGGGTGCAATCATCGACAAAAAGTAAAAAATACCGAAACATTTGTCCACCATTTATTTTTGCCGGACCCCACACATCGGAATGAATCATCGAAAAAGGAAGATCCACCTTTGTATTATTTGATTTGAAAGCATGTCTATGGCTTTTGGCCAAAATACAAGTTTCACAACTAAAAACTTTATTCGAAGGAAATAACTTGGGAAAAACATGATGTAAATAACTGCTAGATGGGTGTCCCAACCTTCTGTGCCATAGCCAGGCTTCTCTATTCGTAGTTCCATGAGCCAACATCACAGTACCCTGTCGAGCCACTTCATCCACATAATATAATCCATTGCGTTCAGTGCCACGTCCAATGATCGTTCCCGTCCTGATGTCCTGAGTTTCGAGTATGTCTTGATGTCTTCAGGACATTTCATGGGATTTGGATCAATTCTATCGATTTCTCCCCATATTCCTTGTAGTGTGATCCAGAATTCTTCAAGAGAGCGGTCATTTTGTTTGATGTCGTTGGCCTTGACGTGAAGATTGAAAGTCTGCAATTTGTCTCTCCCGCTGCTATAAGTAACCACCAGAGCATCCCACAATGTTTTTGCGGTGGGATACTCGGTTAGGTTTCCTGCGAGTGAGGGTTCAATATTTTGGATGAGCCATGAGAAAACAATTAAATCTTCTTGTTCCCATTGCTCATATTCTTCACTGTTTTGATTGGGTGGATCTGAAGTCAGGTGTTGTAACAGGGCCTTGGACTTACCGCCTATGGCAACTCGAATCATTCGAGTCCATAGCGCGTAATTTTGACTGTTGAGTTTGAGATTGATGAGGAGATTATCGGATAGTTTTGGGTTTTGAGGCTGCGAATTGAGGCCATTTTTTAACAGATTTGCGAGTTGCAACGATAAGTCGGAACCCGAGCTGCTGTCTTCAGACATGGTGGGAAGCCGAGTTGCAGCAATAAGAAGGCTGAAAGGAGAAATTAAACGGTATATGATGAGCAAACCTGCTCTGATACCATCTTAACACTGATAATCAAAAGGGCTTTTAATTGTATTTCTTATATAATGATTTACAAAGAAGGAAGAGGAGCCTCTTAAATAGGCAAACAATTACAAAAGAAAAGGAAATACAAGCTGTCAAATTAAGAGGGGAATCGTTGATTGAAACTATTGTGGGAAAAGATGTTGGCTTTTAATTGACCACACAATTTTCTCAATCACAAAACCTTTTCCTTTTTTAACAATTTTTACATCATCCAGTGCCAGTCTATTACTTTTAAGTTGACATAAATACTATTATACTAAAACCTATTGTAAATCTATGGCAATTACCTCTAGGTAATGCCTTTAAGGCGATACTAATATTTTTAACATTCACAGACAAAGAATCGAATAGATTAACATACAAAATGCCAGAAATGGGAAGAACAAAACTGCAAATATATATGTATATAATTGATAATTCTATACAGAATAGTATGTTGAGTAAAACTATGTACAATCTCATGAGACTTGTTTGTAAATTACTACTACAAGGATGACTTTTGGTTTGGCGAATGTAATGTAAATAGAAGCTGTGTACCTCATTCAGGACTATCAGCACTAAGCACTAAAGTCAGGGTCGACTGGTTTCTGTGGTAGGATTGATAGTCCCATAGTCGGCAATACTTTAGGACTATTTGAACGGTTCCTCTTTAAGTTGTGTAACATATTAGCGGCGAACCTGGATGCATAGATGGCAGCACCAAGGCTTGGGAGGGAGCTTTCACCAACCTTGGCTAACGCATCCTGGAATCTCTTTTCTTCCTCCCTCAATGCCCGCTCTTGCTTCTTTCTACAGTGTTTACGCCATGCAGCCTGTATATAACAAGCTCCCCATGTTCTCCACTGTTGTGAGTAGAACCTGAATATCAAAGTTTCATATTATAGCATCATGGAGGAACACTTGTACACTTTGTTAGGTGAATTTGGCAAATGAAAAAAAAATTGGAGGTGGGAAAATAATGGAAAGAAAATGAAATTTTTATTTGTGCTCTTGAAAGAAGGGAAGAAATGGATCAAAAATGAAACAATCTTTCAAGTTCTTGAACCGGAGAGAAAGTGTAACACCCCCAAAGACCAAAGGTTGATCCAATCAAAGTTGTTAAAGGCGCGAGGCGCACTTAGGCGCAAAAGGGTCTTGGAGCCTAGGCGCGAAGCGCACTTGCGAGGCGCGCGCCTCGCGCACTTGCGAGGCGCGCGCCTCACGCATGTGAGGCGCCTAGTATAAAAAATAATATATATATAATTATGATTATAATTATATACACACACATAATAATACACAACTCAATTACTCAAATACCATTAAATTAAAAACCAATGTTCAATTTCAGTTTCCAAAAAGTAGTAATGTCAAGCTCAAACATATCTCAATATACATGAGTTGGAAAAGATTCTTCGGTCTTTCTTATGGGCGCAAGGTGGAGAAGAGCAAGGAAAGTGTAAGTTATCGTGGGATGTTGTTTGTCGACCAAGGGAGTGTGGGGGACTTGGTTTTAAAAAGTTGACAGTGTGGAATCGTGCACTTATAGCTAAGAATCTTTGGGATATCTTAGTTAATCGAGCTACTCTTTGGGTTGCTTGGGTACAAAGAAATACACCGTTTTCTACATTTTGGCGTATGAACAAATCCAATTCTTGGTCATGGGTGTTGCGGAAAATGTTGGGGTTGAGATGTGTTATTCGGCCTCATATTCAAGTTATCCTAGGGGATGGTCGAAATACTCATGCTTGGGAGGATAAGTGGCTTGATTGCGGCCCGCTTGCTACTTTGATCACGTACAGACGTATACATGCCCAAGGTTTCACGGTGAATGACACAGTTCGTGATTTTCTTACGGCTTCGGATGGGGGCTGGCCGGATGATTGGGTTCATAGACATCCAGAACTTTTGATGTATAACCTTCCTTTGATGACCGAGGAGCGTGATTTGGTATGTTGGAGATCTAGGCATCACGGGCTGATAAACTTCTCGGTTAAAGATGCTTATGTATCTTTAGATGAGAATTATGACCGGCTTCCTTGGACTTCCTCGGTTTGGTTTGTGGGTCATATCCCAAAACATGCGTTCTGCTTATGGACTGCTTGTCATCAACGGTTGCCAACACAAGATCGTTTAGCAGAATGGAAGCATGATCCTCCGGATTGGAAATGTGGTCTATGTGGTATGTGTTTGGATTCTCATAGTCATTTGTTTTTTGATTGTATTTATGCTGCTAGTGTTTGGGCTCGAATCAAAGCTGCTGTTGATTGGGATGACGCTCCTACTAGTTGGGATGATGTTGTGGAATGGCTCTCGGGATCAGTACCTCCGAGAAAATTTAATCATAAAATTGCGCTAGCGGCTGCAATTTATATGATTTGGAAGGAACGTTGTACTAGACTTTTCAGTTCGGATCGGAAATCAGAGATTGTATGTGCCAAGGAGGCTTTAGAAGTCATAATGATGCGTGTTGCTTGGAGGAGAATGATGCGAACAAAGATTTGTGATGATGCGGGATAGCTGCTGGTTAGAGATGCTTGATTGGTGTTTTTGGTGTTTGTTTTGGAGTAGATGGGTCTTTATTTCCTTTAGTTCGTGGTTTGTGTCGATTTGTTTGTGTCTGTTTTGGTTATGGGTTGTTTGGTATGGCCTTTTGTCTTCGTTTTATTGTTTTGTAAAGGCCTTGGTTTGGTACTGTTTGTAACTTGCCTTTTGGCTTCTTTTTAGTTTTATAAAATTGCCTGGAAGAAATTCCTTTCAAAAAAACATATCTCAATAAAGACACATATTGGGCTTAAAGCCATGAGGGAGAATATTGATTCTAAAATTAGATAAATGTTATTATTTGACTAATTGATTACTATTTAACTATTTTTTTGTAAAAGTCTAAGAGACAGCAGAAAAATATTTAATATATTTAAAAAGCGCGCCTAAGCCCAAATCGGCGCCTCGAACAAGGCGCTGCGCCTCGGTGCGCCTCTGATATGTGCCTCGCCTCACTATAAAAAAGCCCAGAGTCGTGCGCCTTATGCGCGCTTTTCACAACTATGGATGACTTTGAATCCAATTTAAGTTGTAAGATACCGGTAATTTAAAATTCAACTTAAAACAATAGTGGAAGTTATTTTTTTTTGGAAAAGGTATCCCAAACCACATTGGGCCCAGACTAATCCTCGACAATTTTGGGCCGAAGCCCGACTGCTAAAGCATGCAGCCCGGGGTCGAAGCCCCGTACCTCCAGAATGCATCCCCCAGGGCTCGAACTCGGGTTCACCACTATGTAGTGCCCAAGCCTTACCACTAGGCTAACACTCCTTTGGTATGGTGGAAGTTATTGGTAGCCCACAACTTGAGGCTTATAAGGAGCTCACAAATCCCATTTTCTGTCCATGTGAGATGAGTTGTTACAGACTCCCCCACTTAAACTCCTGATGTACTCCCCCACTTAAACTCATGATGTCCTCGTTAGGCGTGGCCGGAATCTTTTCCTTGTAATTAGCGATGTGGGATTTGCCTAAGATGTTACAGACACACCCCAACACCCCCCCCCCCTAAATAAATAAATAAATAAATAATAATAATAATATATAAATCGAGGACTCATCATACCATATGAGGTTTGCCCCACCCTCCCAATTGTACAAGGATTGACTCTAATACCATTTGTAACACCCCCGCACCAAACAAGGGCGGATCCAGAAAATTTTCAAAGTGGTTGCACTAACTAACTATCATAACATAAAAAATGTGGTTTCAAATTATTATTTATGTTAAATTTTATTCGAAAATTTCAAAAAAGCAATCAACAGCGCATATCGAGAAAATTTGTGTTTAATGTTGCATTTATCATACAAACATTATATTCAATATTGGACCCGTTTTAAAGCTATCGACGAGACCTTTCTAATGGTGTAATTTGAAAAGAGAGAGTATTTTTTAGAATATTTGTAGCTAACAAATTAATTAGTTAACTAACATGATATGGTATAAAATGAATATTTAAAAAGAGAAAGATGTAAATTGAATACATTAAAGTCTTTAAGGGGTGAAAATTGTAACTTAATCATTAATTTACGGAAAATGTGGAGTTCTATCTATAAAATATTCACATAGAACCCCCAAAAGTTTTGAGTTCAAGGTTTCACCTGAAATAATTTATGGTTTCACCCCAAAAAATTTGTAGTTGCACATGTTAGAACTTTAAAAAATTACACTTAACCCCCTAAATTTTATGGTTGCATAGGCAACCACTCTCTAAAGAGTGGATCCGCCCCTGGCACCAAGTTGACCCAGTTATTCAAATCCAACTTAAAACTTTAGTGGAAGTTATTGGTAGCCCACAAGTTGTTACAAAAAGCAAAGAGGATATGTTAATTTTACAAGTATACCCTTTATATTGTTTTTCTCACTTTTCCTTGTGAGGGAATATTTTTTCATAGAAGATCACCGACTCGCTTTGTTCCAACATTTGGAGGAAACATATACTCTATTTTCCCTCCTAAAAAGTTTGGAGAACACATATTTTTGTTTTGTTTTTCCTTCCTTCCTTTGTTTTCCTTGAAATTGGTATAAGAAGAATGAGAAAGTGATTTTTTATTACCTATAAGTATGTTGGACCTGCTTGCTATGTAGACGTTTGAACTGCGATGCTACAAGCTTGAGGTCATCAGCCTTTAGAGCAAAAGCTTCAACATCTGTAAGTGGTCGCACTGTTCTAGTTGAACTGGGAAGACTTGAAGACAAGTTTGGATCCAACACCCATGCAATAAGTTCATCTCCAAAAAGTCACCTTCCCTGAGGTGCATGGAGTTGAAGAAGCCAGTTCTTCCACCATCGGTGGAGATTGCTTCCAACTTTCCACGCTTGATGAGCAACATCTCATCTACTGGATCTCCCTCTCGGACTATGAAGCTATTCACTGTGTAAAGAACTGGGTTCAGACGGTCACACATAGCATCCAAAAAGCGATCATCCATTATTGTAAAGATTGGCACCTGCATCAACAAGTTGATCCATTATTCAGCTGATTTTGCCATAAAACAGTCGTTGTCGTTACCACACACACAAACACACGATAATATCTTCTCCTTTTTCAGAGAAAGCAGCCAGCAGAATGTTCTTTCCTTTATTGGTTTAACCTTCATCATCACAGATGTATTTAGTTGTTTCTTTGCACACACACTCGTCTGTATTTCTTATCATTTTTCTTCTCCAAGATGGAGGTCTTCGTGGAAACAACCTCTCTACCCTTCAGGCTAAAGACAAGTTCTGGGTACATCACTACATCTTACCCCCCGAAATCCTGCCTTTGTGTGGGATTTCAGGGTTAAGGGCCTTTTACCACCAATTACTTACCGGGTAAGATTTTAGTCCACAAATTGTATGCTACAAATTTTCCAGTCAGTGCTAACCGTGGTAAGAGAGTCCTTGCCTTAGTTCTTACCGGGTAAGATTCTTGGTCCTTGCCATACTCATCTGGTTAGATAATTTGACTTGCTAAGCGCTTTACCCAAGTAATTGTTTGGTAAACGGCCCCTTAGTTTGGTTTGGTTTGGTTTATTTGGGGGGTGGCGATATATGCAGGAGGCTAATGCAAAGTACGTAGAAAAAACAAGTAAAAGAACTGTTACTCACTCTCATGAGTAGATTCAAGCAAAGATAACGCTTTATGTCCCTTCTCAAGTCCTTGGGTAGGTTTTGAAGGAGAGATTGTCCATCGAATCCCCTGTTTTCTTGCCATTTGTACTGTTCATAACGCCTGATGCGCTCCTTTAGGTCTTCAGGAAGCATTTGACGGGACATCCATAGTTCTGCATCCCTCTTTACCCTCATTTGTTCTTCTCTTACTGTGACAGATTCAGTGATGAATTGAAGATATTTCTGTTGCAGCAAACCAGAAATCATTGGAGCACCATAACATGAAGGAAGAAACGATTTCTATTCAAATATACTTGTATACCGTAACAAATAGCAATAAAATGATTGCCTAATTGTGCCATCCTTTTTTCGTGCATATATTGACATATCAAGGTTGTTTATCTTTTTATAAGATTAACATGTTGAACACTTTGAATTGGTAATGTTGGACTTGGGATCACATATACTCGCCCATTTCTCATGAAAAATTCAAAGAGTTTTTACCTGCATGTTGCCGATGAGAAGTGCAAATAAGACCAATCCAATAATGGAGATGAAGATGGCAAATAGGTCCTCCCAAACATAGGCACTTGTCCTGAGGTTTTGACCAATGGAGCTGAATGAAGAAAAAAGATTAACACATATGATTTTTAGTAACAAAGGTGTAGAAATTTAACACATTTAAGAGTTGTTCGAGACCATTTTTGGCTCTCCTACTATTGGCGTATCATTTCCTTTCCGGTTCTCAATCATTCATTTTCTGTTTCTTGAGAAGATATGTTGCTCACATAATCTATTATTAGAATTTAAGCACAAACCTTAAATTTCGCAGACCCCACCAAAAACAGTGAATGAGCTTCCGTGGAAAATCTTTGGTTTCTACCACACGAGACTGGAAAGCATCAAGGAATATACCAAAGTCGAAATCCGATGAACTTTTTATTTCATTTGGTTCAAGAAGGGGGCAAGATGTATTTAGAAACGTATAGTCCCCTTGACGCATTTCTCCACAGTATATAGCATTGAGGTTACAATCTGTAACCTTGCTGCATGCAGCACGCCAGCAGCTATCTTTCCTATCTATGGAGAGCAAGTACCAGAAGGATCCAAGCATCTGAAAAAGAAAGTTTTGGGAAGAATAAAATTGTTCAGAGCCAATAGTTTATTACAGCAAAATTTCCTTTACTATATATGGTATTTTGTCCATGAATAGTTACAAAATTGAATTCACCTACCAAAAAAGGAATAAACATTGTGCCACAATTTAACCTCAAAACATGCAAACAGAAGCTATTTATCATATGACTTCTCCATGGACATGAACTTGAGTTCCTTTTCTTTCTAATTGATTAATGCCAATTCTTGTTCTTACAACTCATTACTCAACAAAATAGATTATTATGTGCACACAAAGCAGCAAAACAAACACTTTATAAAAAAGCAATTCAAGATCAAGTTAAACTTATAATTTGTAATAGCTGAACTAAGAATTAATTAATACAATCAGGCACTTACATGACTGGCTAGCATATAGATAAAGAGATTGAAAGCAGCTCCAGACCATGGGGTCTGAGTAAATATGCCAGAAGTCCTCGTCACTTGTGTATATAGTGGATAGATCCGAAAAATTCGTGGGATGTATTGGATAAGTATCACAAACTTGAGAAAATCCTTTGTAATTAACGAAACTGGTCCACTTCTGTTTGGTATGATAATTAAAATAGTTACCTGGAACATCATGTAAACGTTAAAGTTGGAGCCAAACTACAATCTTTTATGCAAACAAAAATGATCAGTTACAGTGAACTAGAAATGTGAACCACTTTTCCATTGTGATCATGAAGACGAAGAGAGAGGAAAGTTCAAATGTGAACTCAGTTTTGCTTGTGAACATGAAGATGAATCTCAGCCACTCATCCGGTCAATTTATGGCGGCTTTGACTAGGTCCCCTCCTTTAATAATCTCAACCCTCCCATGAATTGCGCCAATCCTCCGTGATCGTGTCCACCGTAACCGAAGATGTGTGGCTGAGATTCGTCTTCACATTCACAACCAAAATTGAATTCACATTTGAACCTAACCCTATATATATATATATATATAATATATATAGGGGTGGGTTCAATTGCAAACCACTTTTTCATTGTGAACGTGAGGACAAACGAGAGCGCGCCACGTGTCACTCTGAATTTCGGCGACTTAGTGTTATTCAGACTGAATAACGCTATATTCAGACTGAATATAGCGTTATTCAGTCTGAATAACACTAAGTCGCCGAAATTCAGAGTGACACGCGCGACTTGTAACCAAAAAGCCCGCGACCTAGTGTTATTCAGTCTGAATAACACTATTATTCAGTGTTATTCAGACTGAATAACACTAGGTCGCGGGAAAAAGTCGCGCGTCTCATAAAATTTGTTGCCACGTGTCGCGCTCTGGGTTGTCCTCACGTTCACAATGAAAAAGTGGTTTGTATTTGAACTTTCACCTATATATATATATATATATATATATAGAAGCATGCCAGATAGATAATACCAGTCAAACATGACACTTATATACCTGTGGAAGTGGAAGAATTGACAATAGATCTACGAAGAAGTAGGAGCACAAGTATCGTCTTGCTATATCGAAGGAGTCTTCGACCAATTCGCCTCTTCCAAAGACTCTAGAAGAAGGAGCAATAAATCCCGTGCGGAACTCAAAGATTATATGTAAAATATAAATGAGGTCGATTAAAGTTCGAAGAACACAAGAAATGATCTTCACATTGTTGTCCACATCAAGGCATTCTCTATTGCTGTCAATGACAGGAATGTAGAAGAACAGTGGATCTATAGATATAGCAATAATGCTAATTATTACGAATATTTTATTACACTTGTGAATAAAAGACGCTTGTGGGTTTAGGATAATCGTCATTGCAACTACGTACACTTGATTGTATATATATATATATTATATATATATATATATATAACAACACCTTGAGAAACCTGCAATCCTCTTTGGATAGGATGCTATTTATCAAGTTATAGGGAATATGCTGATCAAAACGATAAGAATGCTCCACTTGTATATTATCCTTAAACCTGGATAAGACAATCATATCACTGATAATTATGAGAAACCAGTGACAACTGAAAATTCAAAAAGTAATCATTGGTATTTTTATCCCAAAATTCTGCTACATTAACTAACAACAAACTGAAACTATAAAATGGACTTAATTATGTTGATAACTAAAACTTGATCAGGTACAATATCCTAATCACAAACATTGAATTCGCAAACATGTAAGAAGAAGAAGAAGAAGAAGAAGAAGAAAGTATAGATGATAACTTACAATTTGGCGACAATGATCAGTGGAGTGATACCATGAAAGCTGAAAAAGCTGAAAAGTAAATAGACGCGTCTGGTTTGCTTTTTGAGAAATATCTCAAGTTTTTTTGAAATTTAAGCATCCATAATCGAGGTTCTTCCTGAGGTTCTTCGTGGGGTTTCTACAAGAACCTTCATCATAAGACACGGGTTCTTGTCCAGTTATAGGTTCTTGTTGGAACCAGGGTGCTCGAACAAGAACCCAGGTTCATGTAATAGTTTCTTTTTCTGTTATATAATAGTTTACATAAATAAAACTTATATTATAAATAAGAAGAGGGAAGTGAGATTTTTGTAAGAACCTCCGTTGTAGAGTTTTAAGGAGGTTCTTGGTTTGTTGAGATGGCAATGACGTGGTAGGAAAAAATTATGGTAAATGAGGTTCTTGGAGGTTCCACCATTGTCGATGCTTAGTGGGAGAATTGTTAAATTTGTCGGAGATTTAGTGGGAGAATGGTTAAAAACAGCCAAATATTTGTTAGCCAGTGAATTGGAGGTAATTTAGTGGTTAAGTTTAATATTTACGGGCCATTAACCCAAAATTTATCGGGTAAGTGCTTAAAACCTAGGCAATTCATTGGTTAGTTTAAGTACTTAATTTCACATTGAATTACCTTATCGTTTAATATCTTTTGACGCTGAAAACGGATTATTGACAAGCATTTTAAGACCGGTATGAGTCGTTTTTCACACTTATGCAGGTAAGAGTCTCGATCCTCAGCTCTTTGTCCTATATCTTATCGGGTAAGTTTTTTGGTGCTCGTCATGCTCAACTAATAAGGCAATCAATAAGGTAAATGACATAGGTAAGCGTTTACCCAACTAAACATCTAATAAACAGCCCCTTAGTAACAGTTATAGAAGTTGTTAAGTTTGAAAAAGTGTTTCGGAAAGGGTACGTTTGTTAGGATGGTGTTGATTAATGTATATATGTATATTATGTAACGATATGTACGTGTACGATAAGCTGCACAACATTTTAGTTATATTAAGAACTCAAATAAATAATTTTATTTCGTCCTAGTTTTATTTTCTCTCACTCGATTCCAGTTTTATGGGTTTTTAAATCGCATTAAATATATAAAATAGAAGGTCAATCGGTCAAAAAATTGAAAAAGATTTGCTTAATACTAGAATCTTCAAACTCACGATAAATTAAATATATAAGAATATAAGTTCTAAAAATCATCACTACATATCTAGTTATTTAATAATATGTTTAAACCCAAAAATATTCAATAGTAACTTATTCTATATATATTGATAAGACCATTATAATTAGGGCTGTCAAAAAATTACCCAACCCGCCAACCCAACCCGAACCCAACCCAATGGTAGCAGGTTGGGTTGAGATTTTCAACCCGTTTAAGTTAATTGGGTCAACCCGTCTAACCCAATTATTTATTGGGTCTGGGTTGGGTTGAGATTTCCAACCTGTTTACAACCCGAACCCAACCCATTTACAACCCAATCTCAACCCATTTACAACCTGATTTTAACCCATTATTAACCTACTTTCAACCCATTTCTAACCTGTTTATAACCCATTTAACATATTATTTAATTTAATTTTATATTTTAACATAAAGTTTAAATAATAAATAATAAGAAAACTAAAAGAAATGATATAATCCTAATTCCGTAAACCTAAAACAACCTCCCGTCCATTCCATTTCCTTATTTCCATATCACTTTCTCACTTATCCCTTTCCATCTTCAATTTCAAAGCTCAAACTTCAATTTCCACCGGCGACATTTATTGACCACCGACGACTATTACCAAACGGCGACCATAAAACAGTAAGTTACCTAAATTGATTTCACAGTCTATATCCTAGGTAAATTTCAGTTTATTGAATGGGGTTTTGTGAAAATTTGAAGTTTGAATTAAATGGGTAAACCCAGGTTCAACCCGCTACCAACCCATCAACCCATAAATAGGTCAACCCGCTACCAACCCATCAACCCATCAGGTTGGGTTGGGTTGAAGATCTCAACCCATTTAATTAAAAATGTTGGGTTGGGTTGAGATTTTCAACCCAATTAATAAATGGGTTGAACCCGAACCCAACCCAACCCGACCTATTTACACCCCTAATTATAATGATATAACTTGTAAAAAGATGGAAAAAAATGCTTTATATATATAATAGTTAATATATGATTATATATCTTAATAAAATAAAATTGAAAAAACAAAAATTAAAATTAAAATGGTAAAACTTAAAATTAAATAACTAATTATATGAATACAAAAATGTAATTTTAAAAAAAAGTAATTTTATTTTTTTATTATCATATTCAACATGAGAATTTTGAAGCTTTTATAATTGTACATGATGTATTGAAATTTGTATCTTTTAGATAAATATAGATAACGATATAATATGTACAATTTAAAAATAAGTTTGATACATCGTTCTTGAAAAATCTCTATATGTAATTATGATATTTTATAATATTATTAAACTAAACATAATTTAATAACGAATTTGTTTTGAATACACTGACGAGAGGATTATAATGATATAGTTTGTAAGATAAACAAGATGTATTTTAGTTAACTTTTTAATATTATACGTGTGTAAAATAAAAATGTAAGACACAAAAACTGTAATGTCCCGTTTTCACTTTATGCTTTTGACGATGTTGGTTAGTTAATTGGCCCAATTGGCATGTTTGTAAGAGCTTAGGGGCTAAGGAGTTAATTTTGAAGGTGCATGGGAGGGTGTGGTTATGATAAGAAAGGAAAAACTCCACTCTCTTTTCAGTTTTCCTGAGAAGCGTACAGAGAGAGAAAGAGGGCGAATTGGAAGAAGAAGAACAAGGGTTTCAATTGGAGGCTTGTAGTAGATCGATTGCGTTGGTGATCACGTTTCACGCATTAAAAGGTAAGAACTTTTAATTGTATTTGTTCAATTGATATCAATTTTGGAAGTAGAATTGTGGGTTAGGGTTGGTTGGAGTTGATGATCGATTGATCATCAATTGGTATGTAATCGACAGAATTATGTGTTTATAATTAATTGTTAGATATCGACCCTAATTAGTGTAGAAACATGGTTTTGGCTGATTTTGGTCGAAATTGGGGTTTTGGTGAAGAACCCGTAATGCAGTCGCGATCTGCGACTTGGGATTTCAATCTGCAGGTATCGGCGGGCCGTGACCCGCCGATTGACCCGCCCTGTCTGTTGTTTCAGATTTTGAGTTTTCTGAAACGAATTCGTTTGGGGTTCTTTAGTTTATGTACCCCTAAGGGCTTGTATAACTTGATGTTATGTGAAGTTTCGTGGAAATTGGTCGAGGCTAGCTTGGTCATTTCACGATAGAGAGTCGGGTTGGGGTTAAGGACCCATTTTTGGGCTTTGTTTGATGTGCATGTGTATGTGTTATGGTTAGGTGGTACGAGGTGATTGTTGTGCTTGTTAGGAGAGCTTTACTAATCGTCGCATCAGGTGAGTACTCTACTTAACTCTTGTTGTTATGTGTGTATGGTTACGATTGCATGTGTGATTATGTGTATGTGTTCCTTCGGGGACAATGGAGAGTACCTATGGTGGTAGAAATACCCCTAGGGAAAATTGGAGAGGCATAGTATCAGTGTCATGAATTCTTCCTTGATGGTATTGAGCCGTAAGGGAGGTTGGAGACTTGCATGTATGTAGTTGCTATGTACTTGTGATTGTGTATGCATTATGATAGGTAGTTAAGTGTGTGCTCACTATGCTTTATGCTTACCCCGTTGTTGTTTATCTTTTTAGTGTCAGGTACGTCCCGCAAGGGAAAAGAAAAGTCGTTGAAGCTCCGGGATCCATCGGTTCAGTCAGGTTAAGAGATGTTGAAATGTGACGACGTTTTGGATGGAAACTACTTTATTGGTTGGCATGTATAAACATTTTAGTTGGATAATGTTTTAAACTATGCTTTATGATTTTCCAAGCTTTGGAATTTATGTTTCAAAATCTTACGAATTATGAACGGTTTTTTGACAAGCTTCCGCTTTTGAAATTTGTTTTGTTCAATTTATGGATATTGGTTATTTTCCGTTAAGTTTATGTTTTTAGAAAATGGGTGTTACAAAAACGCATTAATTCGTATATATTATGTTATTTAATATGAATTTTTTAAATACCATACTTATACCCCCTTTTTTAAGAAAATTCCATAAATTAAATTATTTTGTTTGCACAAAGATACTATATGTTCGCTTAGGGGTGAGCACGATGTGGTTCAGTGCGATTTTTGGTTAATACCGAACCGAAAATCGTGAACGTGAGGACCACTAAAATCGTGTCACGTGACAATATTCACTTTGAATAAAGCTTAGACGCTTTTATTCACTCTAAATAATGCATCATATTCAGAGTGAATATTGTTATCTGATACGATTTTAGTGGTCCTCACATTCACAACCAAAATTTAGTTCACATTTGAACCTAACCTATATATATAATATTATATATTAAAAAATTAAATTAATAATATCGGTTCAGTTTTTTGGTTAACCGTTAGAAACGGTTTGGTTCGGTTATTTTTCAGTTTTTTTTGAGACCAAAATCGAAAACGAACCATTTGGTTTTTCGGTTCCGTTTTTCAGTTTTTCTTTTGGTTTCGGTTTTTCAGTTTCAATTTTCAGTTTTCGAATCGCTATTCGGTTTTTGCTCATCCATATTTTCGTTGGCTCTTCTTCCAATTGCCGACAAAAAATGAGACCCACAAACCAACCAATCATGCATTGACTCTGGTCATAGGTGAAATCCAACCCCTTCTCTTCTCTGCTCCTTTGCTGACCCTTTCTAAGCTCTTGGATCCTGCCTACGCCTCTCTAGGCTTCGCTATCGCTCATGACTGGTATATGGATCTCTCTCAGATTGAAGCCCAATAAGAAAAGAGTCTACGTCAAGCATGTCCAATCAAGGGAAAAGGACGTACAAGGCCTGGCTCGTACGGTAGAGCCACACATGGGTGATTGGAAGGGCAAGGTAGACCCAATAAGGGCGTTGAGACCATAGCATGTTATATGAAAGCACCGCTTTCTCTATATGGTATAGAGAAAGCGGTGCTTTCATATAACATCTAAGATGGTATAGACTATACCATCTAAGATGGTATAGACTATACCATCTAAGATGGTATAGACTATACCATCTAAGATGGTATAGACTATACCATCTAAGATGCAGTAATTTCCTACTTAAGATTCAAATTCCTATGTTGTTGCTGATGTGGAGAAAGTAACAGCCTACAAAAGTGAAAGAAAATCCAATTTTTTCCATCCAGCTTATACGAGGGGGAGGTGAGCGGAGAGAGAGGCCCTCGTGTGGCAAAAATATTTTAAAAAAGGGAAAATTGCTGAAAAATGTAACATAAATGTCCAAAAAATCCAATCAGGGGAACGTACATTTTTTTTGCTGAGAAAGGACTATACATTTAATTTTGTCAAAAAAAAGGGAAAGAGTAACCGGTAACTTGTACAACCGGTTACTCTCCCCCATTTTTTGACAAAATCAAATATATAGTCCTTTCTCGGCAAAAAAATGTACGTTCCCCTGATTGGATTTTTTAGACATTCATGTTACCTTTTCCGGCAAAATCAGTAAGTGGTGGTGAGAGTGGGTGGCAGGGAGTGGGTGGCAGGGAGTGGTGGGGGCGGTGGGTGGTGAGGAGTCGTGGGTTGCATCGGGTGGCGGTGGGTGGCAGGGGACGTGGTGGTGGGGGGTGGCGGCAGACGTGGGTGGTGGTGGTGCTTGACTCGCCTACCTCATCTATACGCAATTAGATGTTGAATTCTAAGAAAGAGGGGGGATGGGTGATGGGTGGCAGTCGGTGGCGGTGCGTGGCGATGGCAATCGATGGCAGTGCGTAGCTATGGCAGTCGATGGCGGTGGGTGACGATGAGTGGTGGTGGCAATGGGTGGTGGTGGCGGTCAACTCCGATCAACGCTGATCAAAGGTGTGATTGTGCTAACTAGACTATCACTTGGACAAATTAAACACGTCACCTGGTTACCTGCTAACTAAGCAACCATCAAGTTAAATCATGCCACATTCCTTTTTTTTGACAAAATCAAATGCATAGTCATTTCTCGGCAAAAAAATGTACGTTCCCCTAATTGGATTTTTTTGACATTTATGTTACCTTTTTCGGTAATTTGATGATGCTGACTGGACTGCCACTTGGACAGACACGTCAGCAGGTTACCTGCTGACTAAGCAATCATCAAGTTAATCAGGTCACATTCCCTTTTTTTTTACAAAATCAAATGCATAGTCCTTTCTCGGCAAAAAAAAATGTATGTTTCCTTGATTGGATTTTTTTAACATTTATGATACCTTTTTCAGCAATTTTCCCAAAAAAAACAAACAAACCTTTTGTTTTTCCCAACAAAACTCTCCATGCCCACCTTTCAATTCACTTTCTACTAAATTTTTATTTAAATAGGATAAATAATTTTTTAGAATAAAAAATAATATAAATTTTTTAAATTTGAAAACAATTTATAAAAACTTTGAATAATTATTAGAAATCTAAAATCATTTTTATTTAACTAACAGAAATTAGTTTAATTATTCTTTTAAAATTTTAACATAATTTATATACTTTCAAATTTTTAAAACTAATTGACTGAATTCCATATTTATACCCCCTAATTTTGGATGTAGGTCACGCTTATGGTACAAGTCCGACGATATCGTCCTATAAAATCCGCAATTAGCACCCAACTGCATGTAGATAGGTGTTGGAGTAAAACCATACATAGAAGTTTGTAGATTTCTTGTCATTCGATAGGTATAAACTACTCTCTTTTTTCTCCATCCTATTCTACGTGTGGGACAAATCCCACACCCACTTAGTTTTTTTTTTCCCAATTTTTCATTCAATGTACTCACTTTTAAGTACCGATATCTCATTCATACATCCTCCATTTTAATTGGACACATAATATATTGATTCAAAGCTCTCATATAAGATAACATGAACCTACTAATGATTAATTATATATAACATATTTACATATAATCAAAGGGAAGGTTTCATAGAGAACCATTTTATAAACCCTTTTATAAA
This sequence comes from Centaurea solstitialis, assembly GCA_030169165.1. NCBI lineage: Eukaryota > Viridiplantae > Streptophyta > Magnoliopsida > Asterales > Asteraceae > Centaurea > Centaurea solstitialis. The sequence goes on along the minus strand of CM058042.1, from coordinate 25,185,937 downwards.
CAGTGGCGGATCCAGGATTTTTGCCTAGTGGGGGCACCTTTAAAGTGAATTAAAAGCCTGCAACTTTTACCAATGTAATTTTAGGCTAATTCCACGTATCCGAATGATTTTTAAAGCTTTTTGGTTGATTCCAAGAGATTTTTAAGTTCTTTTGGTTGATTTTGATGAACCTTTTAAGTTTTTCGATTGATTTTAAGAGACATTTCTAGCTTTCCTTTGATTTTAAGTATGGTTTTTGTTTGACGAAGCACATAAAACAAATTAAATGAGGGATCCATGGAAGAAAATTAAAAAATGGTTTTTAAACTAAAAAAATGTGAGAAATTTTTTCTTAGCGGGGCCCTTAGGTAGTGTTTGGTACGCAGACTGGATGAGACAGGACTGGACGGAATGGACTGGACTGGACAGGACGGGACAGGACGAGACATGACTAGTTGGTATGTCCTATGTTTGGTATGAATAAAACAACACTAGACAAAATAAAATAAAACTGTCAAAATGACAAGACTATCCTTAATATGTTTTTTTATATAATACTAAGGGCATCTCCAATGCATGACACTCTATCAGAGTGTCATGGGCTGCCACATCAGCATTCCACTCACCATACAACTCTACCATTTTACACTCACACTCCATAACACTCCAATGAGTTTAATGGATTTCCACATCACACATATATATATAGTTTTACCATAATATATAAAAATCTACTATAAACAAGGAATAATACATTAAATAAAAACAAAACAAAATTAAATTAAATTACATTTAATGAAAAGTATCAGACTTACATACATTAATTAAGAAACACCAAATTAAAATAATGTTTTATTAATTATTTTGCTTTTATAAATAAAAAAGTTTAAAAATAAAAAAAATGTTAATTTACATATTAATAAATATAATATTATAATTAATATATTATATATATATATGTATATGTATCATAATCAATTAACTAACACTTTAATTTAAAAGAAAAAAAATGGGTCCCACAATTTTCACCCATGAGGCGTGTAATGGGGATGACACCACATCCCATTACACTCTCATTCAACTCAAGTCACAATGCATGATGCACATCATACCATTCATTACACCCTCATGAAATGCCCATTGGAGATGCCCTAATAGATGATAAATAACTAAACATCTAATTATCCAAATGATTTTACTAAAAAAAATTAGAATATATTATAAAATTCCATACCTTTATAATTTTATTAATATAAAATTCATGTAACTGCATTTTACAAACCATTTAAAAAGTTCACAAAACAATAGAAATAGTTAAAACATAAAAATCATATCCTAATCCTTCTTCTCTATAGTCGCCGCCTTTTTATGCCTATATCAAATTGGAACTCATTTCTAAAAGATGCTTTTACCTGTGAAAAACTATTTTTATTTTCATAAAAAAAGTTTTTGGAAAATGGAGTTGGGTTTTCATTTTCAATTTTCATAGAAAATTTTAAAAAAACTCGTTTACTTGGAATGATGGAGTTTTCATTTTCCATTTTTATAAAATTGGAAAACTCGTTTAGTTGTGCATTTTCCATTTTCCATTTTCAATTATTGCAACGGTGTCGGTGACGGCGGTCACAACGGCGGCGGCAGCGGTGACGGTGACCTCGTCGTTGGCGGTGGCGGTGGCCTCGGCGGCGATGGCGGTGGTCTTGGTGGCAGTGGAACAAAAAATGACTGATTTTCCCCCATGAAAATGGATTTTAGTCCCACCTTGTTCCACCTCCTCCTTGCTCTATGTCATGCCAAACATGGGACAAATTTTTGTTGTCTCGTCCAGTCCCATGTCGTCTGCATACCAAACGCACCCTAAGGGTGCGTTTGGTATGCTGGACAGGATGGGACAGGACAAGACGGAACAGGTTTGTCCCATGTTTGGCAGACATCTATGTGGGACACACTAGAATTAAATAGAACAAGAGTGGGACAAGCTTGTCCCATCCTACTCCTGGAACTAAGTAGAACATAGTCAGGTTTACCACTATACCCCTCAAAATACAGATTGATTTTCTCTTTCTTTATAATTGCCTCATACTTAGGGGTGAACAAAACTCGACCAAATCCGAAAAACCGAAAATCCGATTAAATCCGAATCTGACATGGTCCAAAATACTTCACACCTAATTTTGATTTCGAGGACATCATTTTTCATACCTGAAACTCGATTGAAAATACAAGTAATAATGTTATATTGCTACTATTATCTTGCAAGTTATGATTTTTTATTATAGTTTTGTTGATACATAGATTGAAGTTTTTGTTTTTTTGTTAATTTTCATTTAGATATACTATTAGGTAAAAAATGCTAAAAATTTCACCACAGGTAAATTGGTCATTTAACTAGTTCTGTTCTGTCCAGTCCTGCCCTGTCATGTCTTACCAAACGCTGAACAGTTGTTCTGTCCTGTCCTGTCCTGTCATGTTCTACCTTGTCATGTCCTGTCCTGCCGGCGTACCAACCGCACCCTAAATACTACCAGGTTGGCTCTTATTCTAGTCTTTAAGGGCTTGTTTGTTTGTTAGCAGCTTAATGGGACAAGCAACTAAATCTTCCGAATCCATACAGATAGATGAATCCACACAGACAGCTTTATCCATTCTGGATTTAATAGAAAACCAACCAAAACAGCCCCTTAGAATTATAGGGTTAATTACCAAAAGGACAGAATAATAGTAGTTATTTGACAAATATATTTGTTTCAATATTGGCATTCCAACCAAAAGATTTACCCAATTGGATAAAGGATATGAATGTGCTTATCAAATTGGATAAGATTGATATATGTATTGGTTTTCAAGAAAGTCTGGGTTATGTATACAATAGTTATGTAATCCTGGTTACAATTAAACATCTAATATTATGGGTTTTATTTATTTCTATTCATAATATTGACTAAATGGTCACCACTTTGTCAATATTGACCATTTAGTCAATATCATTAGTAGATACTACTAATGATAAAAGCAGCAGATGATGAGTACTTGTATTTTCAAATTAAATGTCTGTTTGTTCTTCAATCATAAACTTAACAAGGTGTAGTAGTATGCCATACTTCTTTATATGTATATGTACATTTAAACATCTCCTTCTTCCATCTTCATTTGGCAAAATGATCCAGAATTTCCAGAGCATTTTTACATTATCAGTGCCAGTAGAAAAAATGACATCTATTACTTTTAAGTTGACATAAATACTATTATACTAAGACCTATTATAAATCTATGGCAATTACCTCTGAATAATGCATTTAAGGCAGTACTAATATTTTTAACATTCACAGACAAAGACTCGAATAGAATAACATACAAATGCCAGAAATTGGAAGAACAAAACTGCATATATATATATGTATATAATTGATAGTTCTATACAGAATAGTATATTGAGTAAAACTATGTACAATCTCATGAGACTTGTTTGTAAATTACTACTACAAGGATGACTTTTGGTTTGGCGAATGTAATGTAAATAGAAGCTGTGTACCTTATTCAGGACTATCAGCACTAAAGTCAGGGTCGACTGGTTTCTGTGGTAGGATTGAGAGTCCCATAGTCGGCAATACTTTAGGACTATTTGAACGGTTCCTCTTTAAGTTGTGTAATATATTAGAGGCAAACCTGGATGCATAGATTGCAGCACCAAGGCTTGGGAGGGAGCTTTCACCAACATTTGCTAACGCATCCTGCAGTCTCTTTTCTTCCTCCCTCAATGCCCGCTCTTGCTTCTTTCTACAGTGTTTACGCCATGCAACTTGTATAAAACAAGCTCCCCATGTTCTCCACTGCTGTGAGTAGTACCTGAATATCAATCAAAATTTCTTATTATAGCATCATGGAGGAACACTTGTACACTTTGTTAGTGAATTTGGAAAATGAAAAAAATAATTGGAGCTGGGAAAATAATGGAAAGAAATTGAAGTTTTATTTTATTTGTGCTATTGAAAGGGAAGGGAAGAAATGGGCTGGAAAGGAAACAATCATTCATGTTCTTGAAGCGGAAAGAAAGTGTAACACCCCAAAGCCCAAAGCAACAGGCTGACCAAATAACTTCAAATACATCCTTAAACGATGGTGGAAGTTATTGGAAGCCCACAAGTCGAGGCTTATAACGAGCTCACAAATCCCAGTTTCTATTCATGTGGGACGAGTTGTTACAAAAAGCAAAGGAAAGATGTCATTTTTACAAATATACCCTTTATATTTATTTCTCTCACTTTTCCTTATGAGGGAATATTTCCGAGTTGGTTTCTTCCCACATTTGGGAGGAAAAAAAGTTTCAAGACACATGCTTTTGGTTTGTTTTCCCTCCCTTTCCTTTCTTTACCTCAAAAAAGGTTGCAAGAACACGTTGAAGCTGCAGCTCGTACTTGGTATAAGAAGAATGAGAAAGTGATTTTTTTATTACCTAAAAGTATGTTGGAGCCGCTTGCTGTGTAGACGTCTGAACTGTGACGCTACAAACTTGAGGTCATCAGCCTTTAGTGCAAAAGCTTCAACATCTGTAACTGGTCGCACTGTTCTAGTTGAAAGGGGAAGACTTGAAGACAAGTTTGGATCCAACGCCCATGTCAGAAGTTCATCTCCACAGAAGTCACCTGCCTTGAGGTAAATGGAGTTGAAGAAGCCGGTCCTTCCACCATTGGTGGTGATTGTAAGCAACTCTCCACGCATGATGAACAGCATCTCATCTACCGGATCTCCCTCTCGGACTATGCAGCTATTCTCAGTGTAAAGAACTGGATTCAGACAGTCACACATAGCATCCAGCAATTGTTCATCCATTATTTCAAACATTGGCACCTGCATCAACAAGTTGATTCGTTATTCAGCTGAATTTGCGATAAAAAAATCATTATTGTTACCCCACACACACAAACACACAAGAGGATATGCAAAGTACGTCAAAAGAAAAAAAAAACAAGGAAGTTGTTGCTCACTCTCATGAGTAGAGACAAGCAAAGATGACGCTTTATGTCCCTTCTCAGGTCCTTGGGTAGGTTGTGAATGAGGGATTGTTCATCAACTCCCCTGTTTTCTTGCCATCTGTACTGTTCATAACGTCTGATTCGCTCCTTTAGGTCTTCGGGAAGCATGCGATGGGACATCCATAGCTCTGCATCTCTCCTTTTAATCCTCATTTCTTCTACTCTTACAGTGATAGATTGAAGATATTTCTGTTGCAGCAAACCAGAAAGCATTGAAGCACCATAAAGTGAAGGAATTATTTAACAAACTTGACTATCAAATGTTGGTGATTTTAGTGAAATAATCTGTTCATTTTATGTAGTAGGATTCTCAAGAGAATATGGGGTTGGTAATTAAGTATATTAGGGGCTAGTAGGTGTGGAGTGCACACTTGTGTAAGCTAACTAGAACTGGGATTGTTGGACGGCGCTATATGGCAGGGGTCAAAGGGGCAGCACCCTAGTGGGAAAAAACGAGCTTCTGAATGTCATAAGTGAGATTCAGAAGCCTCACAGATTTGGGTAGAAATACTCTCACATGATCCTAGTGTGTTTTCGTGTATTTTCGATATCCTCCAACATCAAATACATTATGCATGTGGCTCAATTCCATATGTATACAATGGATTTGAAAAGATCTTGTGAATCTATGCTTGTCAAATTACCATTGTTAATGAGATACTAAAAGATATCAACACAAGAAAGATTTCTATTATGATATATACTGGTATACTGTACCTAATAGCAGTAAAATGATTGCCTAATCATGTCAACGTTTTTTCATACGTATAATAGCACATCAAAGTTGTTATCTTTTTATGAAATTAACATGTTGGACTTGGGATCATGTATACTTGAGTATGCATGATTCAACTCAACCAATCCTCGCCCATATATGCCGTATTCTAATGAAAAATTCAAAGAGGTTTTACCTGCATGTTGCCTATGAGAAGTGCAAATAAGATCAATCCAATAATGGAGATGAAGATGGCAAATAGGATCTCCCAAACATAGGTACTTGTCTTGAGGTTTTGACCAAGGGAGCTGAAAAAAAAGGGTACACATAAAATTTAGTAACAAAGTATTGGTGTAAGGTGTAGAAATTTAACACATTTAAGAGTTGTTCGAGACCATATTTGGCTATCCTACTATTGGTGTATCATTTTCTTTCCTAGCAAGCCTGTTCTCATTCATTTTCTTTGTTTCTTTTCTATTTCTTAAGAGGATAAAATTGCTCCGGTATTCCATCCAATCTATGCAAATCAAATGAAGTTCCCTATTATTAGAATTTAAGCACAAACCTTAAATTTCGCAGACCCCACCAAAAACAGTAAAGGAGCTTCCGTGGAAAATCTTTGGTTTCTACCACGTGAGACTGGAAAGCATCAAGGAATATACCAAAGTCGAAATCCGATGAACTTTTTATTTCATTTGGTTCAAGAATGGGGCAAGATGTATTTAGAAACGTATATTCCCCTTGATGTAATTCTCCACAGTATATAGAAGTGATTTCACAATCTGCAACCTTTTTGCATGCAGCACGCCAGCAGCTATCTTTCCTATCTATGGAAAGCAAGTACCAGAAGGATCCAAGCATCTGAAAAAGGAAGTTTTGGGAAGAACAAAATTATTCAGAGCCAATATGTTAGATTAATCTCGATTTATTTATGTAATTAGTATATAGGTAGTTATTTTAGTGAAAAGGTGTGATTGTTCATGAAAAGGTGTGATGCTTCATGAAACAACACCACCATACCGAACCATTGCAATGGTTCGAAGGCACCCTTTCGGTGTCTATAAATATGTGTCGATGTAAACCATTTCAATGTGTGATTTTCTCATATATATCAATAGAAACTTTGGTTGTTTATCATATCGATCCAACACAATAGTTTATCAAACTATAAGGGGACATTACAGCAAAAATTCTTTTACTATGGTATTTTGTCCATGAATAGTTACAAAATTATGTTCACCTGCCAAAAAAGGAATAGACAATAAGCCACAATTTAACCTCAAAACATGCTAACAGACACCAGAGGAAGCTATTTACGACTTCTCCATGGACATAACTTGAGTTCCTTATTTTTCTAATTGATTAATCCCAATTCTTGTTCCTTAAACTCATGCATGTGCCAAAAATGATTACATGCACACAAAGAGCTAAATCAAACCAGAAAAACACCTTATAAAGAAGCACAAAAAGTAATCCACAATCAAGTTTAACTGATAAATTTTGGACTACAAACTCTTGTAATAGCCGAACTAGGAATACAATCAGGAACTTACATGACTGGCTAGCATATAGATAAAGAGATTGAAAGCAGCTCCAGCCCATGGGGTTTGAGTAAATATCCCAGAAGTCCTTGTCACTTCTGTGTATAGTGGATAGATCCGAAGAAATCGTGGGATGTATTGGGTAAATATCACAAACTTCAGCAAATCCTTTGTAATTAATGAAACTGGCCCTCTTCTGTTTGGTATGATGATTAAAATCGTTGCCTGTATAATGTACATGTTAGGTAGGTATCGTAGTGTTTTTAAAACGCTACAACTTTTGTTTAGGACAATAATGAAGCCTTTGATCCCCTTGAAGCGGTTGTAAGCATAGCGAATAAGTTAGATTTAATGCTAAAAAATTATACTTGCATGAATAGAAGCATGCTAGATAATACCAAGCAGAAATTTTCATAACCCAAACAACACTTACCTGTGGAAGCGGAAGAATTGACAATAGATCAATGAAGAAGTACGAGCAGAAGTATCTTTTTGCTATAGCGAAGGAGTCTTCGATCAATTCACCTCTTCCAAAGACTCTAGAAGTAGGAGCAATAAATCCCGTGCGGAACTCAAAGATTATATGTAAAATATAAATGAGGTCGATCAAAGTTCGAAGAACACAAGAAATGATCTTCATATGGTTGTCCACATCAAGGCAATTTTTATCCCTGTCAATGACAGGAATGTAGAAGAACAGTGGATCTAAAGATACAGCAATGATGCTAATTACTACGAAGATTTTATTCCACTGCTGAAGAAAAGACCCTTGTGGGTCTAGGATAGTCTTCTTTGCAACTACGGGTTTTGCTGGTTTATCACTTGATCGATGGAAGTTTACTGAATTCTTCAACCCACTAACCCCTTCAGATGCCTGCTTTACTCCTCTTTGGATGCTATTCATCAATGCACTAAAAGATGGCTTAAGTTTCATATGATACAAACCATATGTTGTGGGGATTTGCTGATCAAAACGAGAAGATTGATCCGGACTTGCATCTTTAAACCTGGAACAGAAATCACCATTATGATCAATAATAGTTACTTCGGCCATCTAAAAAGCATGTGCCTGTCACATACAAGTAGGCTTACCATATGACATATCATATTACATATATCAAACTACAAATCAGATATAAGAAAAAGATAAGGTAAATAAAGTATTATAGCATACTAACCTTACGTATCTTTCTTGCTTGAACTTCATCTCCACAATTTCTTTGTAGTGAAGCCTCTCCAGCAACTATCTTGCAATCAATGTACTTACTCAACAAACAGCTAGTACATTCTCCTACAAACAATCTTTATATCAACTGACTTTGAAATCTTTAAAAGAATTAAAGAGGAGATGATGGAAATGAGTTCTTATTGATCAAGAAGTGAATTATGGATGATGAAGTAATGGTATATATACTGTTCTGAAATGAGCTTTAACAAACTATCCCTTAATGTGGATGGTATTCCATTCACCCCAGGTTCGAATCCCCTCGTGCGCATCTTGTGGCCAGGCTTAGTCTCAGACGGCCGAATTTTCAATTTCTGTTCTATATTGCCAAGGATGTAATCTAGGCAAAGCTTAGATGAACCTTTCCAAAAAAAAAACTATCCCTTAAACAGTTAAACTAAAACCACTTGACTAGTTGTTGTAGTGTGGATGATGAAGTCATAGTAAAGTGACAGCTCCCAAATTCTGTTGGCTTTTAAAGCATGGATTTTCTTGCTCATAGCCTCTACCCAATTTGGATGCCAGATATATAGCTTGAGTAGCTAGTGGATTCTTTTGAGGTGCATGATAGAGTTTATTTATATATGAAACCTATATTTGAGCATGTTGAAAGGGAGAGATAATGGACTAGAAAATATTCATTGTGAGGTTCAATTACCTACTAGATCTTTAGAGTTTTGAGATGACACATTAGGCATAGACAGAATGGAATTTTCAGGTGACACATTAGATACAGAAGAGATGAATTTTGGGAGGCATATGGAACAAAATGAGGGGAAGATGCAACATCATATGTTGTGGAACTGTGAGAAACTGGAATTGGATTAAGGGTATGTTTAGATGCATTGTCCAAAGTATGAATTAGTGGCATATTGGCAATTCCGTTGTGTTGTTCGTGGTTAAGATGGATATATACACACACAAAGACATTTACACATTACACACTCACAAACACCCTCTAATATGAGCTTTTTACGAACTAAACGTCCCACTACAACCACATGGCTAGTTGCTGTGTAACAACATATAGATTAACAAGACTTAATTAGCTAAACTACTTACCAAATTAAAGGACAAAATGAATCACTTCGAATTTTCCAAATACAAAGTTGTGAGGAATTTAACCTAGACTAGCATATTTACGACGAAAAGCAAATTATAAAAAAAAAGTAACCATCAATAAACTACATGATTCAACAACAATTCTAGAATCTGATTCCATACTTGATAAATATGATGTATTATGTATCAATACTACCAATTTATCGTCAAAACCTAATTTTATCGCTGACTGATTACGAAGAGAATTTGTTTAATCGCATGCATACAGTTGATAATGAGGAACAACTGACAACATCTAGAACTGAAAATTCAAAATCCTTCTCTTAAGACGTATCTTTTTCTCCAAAATTCCGCTACAATAGCTAACAACAAAACCGAAACTACAAAACCGACTTGTGTTGATAACTAAAACTTGATCAGAACTCATCGTAAACCATAGTTTCTTAACAAGTATCGCCGCTAGTATTAGATTTCCTGATCACAAATGTAACACCTTAAGCAAATCTCATATCGTCGTGGACATGAGAGATGTTGGGTTCATAAGTAAACCTTGGTCTCCAAGACAACAACACGTTTTGGGATCATAGGCAGGTTCATGGAACCTTGCAGTTATGCATGCTTGGGTGGGACTAGTACGACGATGGGGTCGCCAGAAACAAAGCCATGAGCCAGTGGAAAAAAACAGACAATATTGTATCGTGGTAGGTGGGTGTTCCAACAAACATTGAATTCGCAAATGACGAAGAAGAAAGTATAGATGATAACTTACGATTTGGCGACGGATCTCCGGCAAATGATGACAATCGACCAGTGAAGTGAAATGATGAAAGCTGAAAGTTTCTACAAGTAAATACAGGCGTCTAGGATGGTTTTGAAGAAATTTCTAGGAGATTTCGATTTAGCAAGCAGCCATGGACGTGGTCAACTTTTAGCGGGAGAATAGTCTGTGTCACTGTCTCCCGGTCAACTAGTCTTCTCATTTATATGCTTTAAAATCCTTTTTCCACATATATTTCATTTTAGCCCCTCCCATTGCTATCACATATTTTCAAATTTCATCTAAAACCTTTCCTTTTAGCAAAGAAAGTTTTTCAAGGGTGTTCGGGTCAAAGCCTGATTAATCCTTGGCAATTTTGAAGGCTAAACACGGTCACACTTAAATGTCCTCAAGCATGTGCACAGAAAGGCTCGAACTCGGTTAGGACGTTATGAACCCTTGGAACGATAACCAATCCGCCACAACATTGTTGACGCAAAGGAAGTTTGTTTGTCGAAATACTTCAATATAAAACCAAAAGAGTTGTCTGGTTGGTTTTTTCGTTAAGTTTAAAATCGTTTTCCACATAAATTTCATTTTAGCTCCTCTTACTATCACTTATTTCCAATTTTTATTTAAACCCTTTTTTAGATAAGGTTCACCTGGGTTTGCCCAGACTACATCCTGGTAATTTTTACCGAGAGCTAAAATCTAAACCCTTTCCTTCCTTAAAAAAAGGTTTCGAGAACATGGCGTTAATGGGCCGTTTGGCTGGTTCTCCGTTTAAGTTTATTATGGATAAAGTTATTTGTGTTGATTAATTGGAAGACTTTTATTTAGAAAAGCTTTTTCATAAGTTAAATGAGCTTGTTATTTAATTAGAAATGACACTTTTGACTAAAAGTTTGGTTTTCTACATAAAACTTCTTCTTAAAAGCTCACCGACGAAGTCACTTTCTATATCATTAAGCAACCAGAAGACAATCATGTATAACATGTACAGGCTGAATAAGTTGTAAAGTGTATTAAGCTGCATCACTTTAATAATGATTTCATACATGAAAACTAACAAGTCATGCCTATATAGAAGGTTTTATCAGAAAAAAATTCATATCATATATTTATTATTCACATCCTTAAGTTTAATGATTTATTAGTTTAATTGTCAAACAGGTTATAGTTACTACTTAATTTAAACAATGTTTATAAGTGACTAAATCAAAATAAATCATTGTGCATATTTTATTCACATTCATGCATTTTCTTTCAAAAAATCTTACTAAAAATACAAAGAACTTCTTTAAGTTTTATATAAATTAAAAATATATATATTAAACAAACATTCTTGTTGATACAACTTGACAAATGGTCCTAGTGAATTGGTATATAATATATTGTCCATGGAAGTCGTTATAAAGCGTGGGTGTGGGCCACTTGACTAAATAGATATAATGTATTTAAAATTTCAATTTTATACAATAAATTGGAAGACTAATTACCTTATTTCTATTTTATAAAGTGTAGTGTGAAATATATAAAAGAAATTCTAGACACGCTCATTGACCGAGTTCTAAAGTCAACCATTTCTATTCACATTTTTTGTTCCATTTATACTATTTAATGTTTTTTTTATAAAACAATCAATATCAAGATTTCGAACATATTGCATGCAGTCAAATAAATTGAATTGATTTAGTAAATAATACATTCCAGTGGTGTTTACCCTAAATAAACGTACATATAATAATTTTCTATAACAAGTTAATGCAAAAATGAGAAATAAATGTAAATATATGACATTAATAAGCTAATCGAGAAGTAATTATAAAAAAGAAGAAGCTATTATGTTCTATTATGCTTGTGTTGCGATCATAACTAAATTCCGTGCTATTCACCATATTCTGAATTTGCCACTATTTCGCAAGTCACTCGAAGGTGTAAAAAAGATCTCCAACGATCAATATTACATGTTGATGAAATTTTAACTAAAGAACTCCTCCCATGTCATCATGTTGTTTAACAACCTTTTGAAACAAAAGAAAAGGAGTAGTTAACTTATCAATTTCTTGAGATATGAGGAAATCTATTGTTTATTCTACTCCACATATCTTATTTTCGAATAAGATATATTAAGTAAATATTGTTTAAGATATGAAGGGTTAGGTAAAGGAGGATAAACTAGCTATTGACTACCAAGGAGGATAAACTAGCTGTTGACTAGTAAACTAGTTAGTTGTTGATGACTAAAAACTAGTTTATGAGTATGTAAATGATCAAAAAAATATTTTGTGATATAATAATTAATATTAATAAGGTGTAATTGGAAAAACCTACAAAAGCTCCTAAAATACTCTCAACAAGCGTTTCAATAAACTAGCTTATGGTTTATTTCATCCAAACATGTAGTAGCTTATCCAACTGGCTTATTTTTGCCAAATACAACCTTATTCATTCTAAATAAGTATGTTTTTTTTTCTAAAATAAATATGGTTTTTACTACTAAAAAAACTTCTAAAAGCCCAACTTTTGTATAATGAGGAGCTAAAAATGTATAGGTGTGAATTATGATGTTGCCCATTGCCTAACATACATGTGTTATGTACTTATGTGTGTATAAACTATGCAAGAAAGATGCTTGATCTCAAGCCCACTACCTACAACAAAAAGGCCCATCTAATTATGTACTTTAAAACCCATAAAGGCAGAAATTATTTTGCATAATTAAGAAGTGTATTCATGTAGCATAGCGTGATTGGAACTTTAATAACCTTGTTAACAAAATAGAAAAATATATTAAAGTGAGCATTAAATAAATGAAAATAGGATACTCGTTTCTTGAAGTAATTTGTTTAATTTTAAAAATTAATCATATTTAAGATAATTTATGTTTTATAAAGTTAAGGTAAATTTAATAAATTTATCGAGTAGTTTTATTAGTTCAAACATGTAATTTACATACAAATAAATCTATGAAGCTTATTACTTAGTTTTATTTAGTTCAAACATATAGTTTAAATACAAAAATAGTAAAATAAAGAAACATGCAAACTCAAGTTCAATTATTTCATATTTTAGCAGTTAAGTATTCCACGTTAGTTTAAGGATCAACATTCTAGATATGTTTCTATATATGTTTAACGTTATTGATTTATGATCGAAACGTGTATCATTTCACTAGACTCTACACAAGCATTATTAAACATTAAGATTTAAAGTCTCATAGACTAATTTAAAGTACGTCCAACTAAAGTCAGATAAAACAAAGGTGAAAAGAGAAAAAAAGAAAGATGAAGATGATTTGTTTAGTGATATGCCTTATGCCTCCACTAAGCCACCATGGCATGATAGATCTAGAAAAAGAAGTACATATATAACTTAAGTGGATACAATCATATATACATATTGCTTTCAATTTTCACTATATATTGTTTTACCATATATACATTATTGTTACTAATATACTATTCACACATATGTAAAGCAACAAAGGGTTTCTCGTTTTAAATTCGTTTACAACAAAAATAGAAAGTTCAAATTAACGATGTTCAAAATAATTGATTAAAAATTACACCATTAACAAGATTTTCGTAAATTTCAAATACAGTCCAACAGCAATTTATATATGTGGAACATCTTCAATCCCATATACATATTTGTTTAGGTATTGATACCATTCATGTGATTTATTTTGTTGTTTTTGTAATAAAATAATGAATGAAAGGTGTAATAATTGTATACCAAAGGAAAGACAAGAAAGGAAAAAGGTAGATCTAGTTTTGTACTTGTAAATGGTTTGTTTATTCACATATGAATTAAAGCTTCTTGAAGGATAAGAAATTTATATTATTTAAAGCAATTGCCCATGCCGATCCCCATTAATTATCAAACACTCATGTTCTCCACTTAAATTATTTGTCAACAAACACTTCCCACTTCAAAACCAACATATTTCTTTTATAAAGTTTAACTATGAGTAATTATTTAATAGAATACTTAAACCAAACTCAATACAAATTGCTATAAAAAAAATTATGGGTTTTCTCCTATATCTATTTGTGTACAAGGATAGTAAAAAAAATCCCCATAAATTGAAATAACCAAATGCAAGATTTAAAGAAAAAACAAAAGAGAATGTTTAACAGTAATAAATGTAATATTGCTATAAGTTAATTGTGGTAGTATTTGCTATAAATTTCCTCTTAATAATACAAAATAATGAACACTTGAAAGTAGAATAAAGTCAATAGAGCTACAAGGAAGGTACTAGGTGAACTATATAGTTTTAAAGGTAGACCTAACTAAAGTCGCAATAATTAATGGAAAATACTATTTACGTTTTCTAAATCAATTATTTTATTTATTTAAATAACAAAAATATGTTGAATAAAACATGGTTCCACATGTATATGGTCCATTTTTATAGTTATGGTTGTTATATAATTGATCAAATCTATAAGTTTTGACTCTTACTTTGTTCATATACAAGTCTTTAAATTCCAATAATTAATAAAAAGTTATTTATCTTTAGCTTTATACCAACGTCAAAATATTAATTTACTCGGACAAAAAGGATGAAAATAAGTATTGTTTTTAACATCGGATAGCTTTTTATTCACATGGATTTTAGTGGCATCATTGATTTACGTGACATTACCAATTCTACCTAGTGTCAAGTGCGTATCTCATGTAAACGTGAAAAAAAAATGATAAACTAAAGATGAAACGTTCATTAACATTAGTTGTGAAAATATATAAAACCCTTAGATTGTCAAGAGGGGGGCTACACGAGTAAAGAACTATCATGCAGTGTCTCTAGATTAACATACGAGAATAAGCTGATGCATTCTCTCAGTGGCGGATCCAGAAAATTAGATGACTGGGGGCACATATAAGGATGCCAAAAAAACTTACCCAACAACCCAACTGAAATTGAAATGGCGCTTAACCAAATAAGCTAGGATAACTTATTTAGTTATGTTTAGGTTAATTTTTTACTATTTCGGCTAAGCCGAATATCACTTTATACAATTATGTTATATATTTTACTATTTCGGTTAGATCAAAACACATGAACACATTATACAATGTACAAAATTCGATGATTCATGATACACTAGATTAGAATAAACAAACCATAAACCAATTTGTGATGAAATGGCATATTACACACAACCAATTTGTAGTAAATCTAAAAAATAAATACATGATTTTTCATGATATGTAATAAAATTGATTGAAAAAACAATGCTAACAGAATCATTTAGCCAAGGTTTAGGGGTTGGGGGGAAGTTGTTTTGTTGATGGGGGCACCAAAGGAAAATACAACCAAAACATTAAAAATATATATATTGTGTAAGGCTTCATTAATGGTTTTAGAAATTTCACTGGGTGCCTTTCCCCCCATTGCTTAAGGGGTAGATCCGCCCCTGCATTCTCTGTTGAAGTAAAGCACATAGGGGGTGAATATAAGGCCAAGGATGGAGGATATCGTAACTTTGGAATCATATTCGATGTCATTCACTTGGATGCCCTTATTAGAACATGGTTTGAACCTATCTTTAAGAGCTTAGTCATAGGGGATGTTTGTTTACCTATTAACGGTACCATTAAGAGGCAACATATGAATCATTAAGAGGTAAATCTTGTTTGGCAAATACAATGACTAGCTCTTAATGATTCTAAAACTTGCCGAATGATTTTGTATATTGGGTCTTCTTTAACCATTCAGTGTCCTGATTTCATTTTCAACAATTATCAAACAACATATTTTATTTATAATATATCATGTTAGTAGCATTGTGATAGAATGAAGAGAAGGAATAAAAATCCACCTTTAACACTTTCTCAAGATACCACCATATGCATTCTAAGGCTTTTGCAACCTTATACTCATTATTTTGTTCCACCCTTACTCAACCTTTGAAGAAAAAGAAGGAAATCAAGCAGGATTCGATACTTAAAAAGTTCGATAATAATAACGATGATTGGAAAGTTGTTAATAGAACTATTAGGAGTAATCAACCATAAACAATAATTACTATATATCAATTTAACAAAATAACAAAAACCATATTTAGTGTGTGTATTTATGTCAAAAGAACATCAACACACCAAACTCTCCAACCCCAAGCTAAATGATTCATTTAGTACTCTATGATTGGTGCTTAATAAGTGGATTACTTTTTATCATGACTCATATGTGGGACAAATTTTTCTTGTATAAATCAAGTTCGAACAAGACCTTCTAGTAGAAATTCAAATCAAAGAGCTGATATGACAGAAAAACGTTGATACAATCGTTAGGTCTGCAAAATCAGAATCGAATAGATTAAAATGGCTTCTAATATGATGAACGAGGTTTAAGTCGAGGAAATGGTTTAATTCATTTGTAGTGTGAAAAGAATTGCCTTGAATCTTGAGAATAGGGAATGTAAGAATTGTTATCTTTAGTATCATGGAGAGTATGCATAACTTTTCGAAAGATGTTTTAATATATATCGAAGAGAAATTCTTTACAAAAACTACTATACATATTTTGTATACAAGACAAGAATAACGTGTTTGATATTGAACTCTTAAATCAACGAACTTATATTTGAAGGGTAATAGTTTGCGGGCAATTAAATACTTAGTTATGGGATTGAGTATAAATAGTCGTTTAAGCATTGACCCGTGTCAAATAAATCTGTCAATACTTTCTTTTATCAATTTTTAATGTTTTATTAAATAATTGTTTTAGTAAATATGATCATAAGTTATACACCAATAATATAATACGATCTATTTTTTAGAAAAACTGTTTGAAAGTTGTAATTATTTAAATATAATTTAGACAACATACATGTTCAATCTATTTAACATGTTTTCTTTTTAGATTTATTACTTAAAGAACCCATCTTGGGGTAATTAATTTAAAATACTAAAAATGAAATTAATGGAAGTAATAATGGTGAAGAACGAAATAAGAAATAGAATCGAGGTTTGTCCACGATTAGTGGAGATTGCAAACCTGTCAACCAGTGGCTATCATGCAAAATAATAAATAATACTAATTAAGTAATTAACTAACTATTCTTTCTAACACATATTTTGGAAGTATACATGTTTGCAAATGACCTTACCTAACATATAAATTCTATCAATTGCCGTTACATGAGTTTTGAAATTATTATTAATGTTGTGTCCGTAAAAAATAAGCTAGCTTATAAGCTAGTACATGTTTGGATGAATCACAAGTTAGCTTATTGAAACGTTAGTTACAGTAGTATTTCATGAACTTTTTGTAGTTTTTTTCAGTTATACCCTTATTAATGTTAATTAGTATACTCCAAGATATTCTTTTTGGCCATTTTACATACTCATAAACTGAAGGTAAACAGAGTAAAACGAAAACAGAAAAGATTGCCAAACACACGCAATTATTTTATTGAAGAAAACTAAAACTCAAAAACTCCAATTGATTACAAGATCCCTACCCTCCACGGTATATATAGCCTAACCTATCGCGTTAGAATATAACTAGGATTCTATTTAATTTAAACCATATAATTATCTAAAACAAAATCCTCTATTCTAGATAATTATCTCATATTTAAATTAACTAGATAACTTGTAGATAACTTGGACTCCACTCCAATCTCTAATACTGAACCCGATCCACGCTCCAAGCCATAATCGGATCAGATAATTCTCCAACAATCACCCCCTGAATTTCTGAGTCGAGGACGGTAACTCTTGTACGCCAAGTAATGATCTCATCTCCTTGAACCTTATACGCGCTAAGGCCTTCGTTAAAGCATCTGCTCTCTGCTTGTCTCCGGAAATGTGTTCAACTACCACTTGCTCATTTTCAACACATTCTCGAATGAAGTGATATCGAGTGTTGATGTGCTTGCTCCTACCATGAAAGACCGGGTTCTTTGACAACGCAATTGCTGATTTATTATCAACACGAATCAGCACCTTTTGTTTCTCCAACCCTGTCAATTCTGCCAATAACTCCCTTAGCCAAATTGCTTGACATGCAGCTGCTGTAGCTGCCATGAATTCAGCTTCACACGAAGATAATGCCACGGTAGCTTGCTTTTGTGAGCACCATGTGATAGGTGATGTACCAAGATAGAAAACATGACCTGTAGTACTTCGTCCATCATCTACATCAACGTTGTGACTGCTATCGCTATATCCTACGAGCTTCATGTCATTACCCCGCTCGTAATTTATCCCAAATGAGGTTGTTCCTTGGAGATAGCGTAGGATTTGCTTAATAGCGCGTGCATGTGATTCTCTAGGGCTTTGCATGTATCGACTAACTACCCCAACCGAGTATGTCAAATCTGGACGTGTATGCAAGAGATAACGTAAGCAACCCACTAGTTTTCGATAATGAGTGGCTTCAACTTCCGGTTCGTTTTCAGCTTTCGACAACTTGAGTCCCGGTTCCATTGGACATAAAGTTGCATTGCAATCTTCCATACCAGCTTCTTTTAAGATTTTCATCGCATAACTCTCTTATTTGATCTTAACACAACCCTTTTCTTGAGAGACTTCGATACCCAAGTAATAGGTTAATTCACCAAGATCCGACATTTCAAACTGAGATGCCATCCTTCTCTTGAACTGATTTATAAGCTCTAGGTACGTACCAGTTACGAATAAATCATCCACATAAACCGCAACAATGATAAATTCCTTATCGAACGCCTTCCGATAGACCGCCTTCTCTTGCAAGCATCGTTGAAAACCCATATTCTTTAAAATACTGTCAAGCTTTAAGTTCCATGCCCTTGGAGCTTGTCGTAGGCCGTATAAAGCCTTTTTCAACTTGTAAACTTTGTTTCCCTCTCCCGGTTTTTCAAAACCCTCGGGTTGAAGAACGTACACTTCTTCCTTTAAGTCACCATGCAAAAAAGCTGTTTTAACATCCAAGTGATGAATCTTCCATCCTCTCCCGGCTGCGAGAGCAATCAAGAGCCGTATTGTCTCGAGTCGAGCTACCGGCGCAAATACTTCATCAAAGTCGATTCCGGGTTGTTGTACATAGCCTTTAGCAACTAAACGCGCTTTGTACTTGTTAATCGAACCATCTGCATTTCTTTTGATTTTAAACAACCACTTTAACCCGATCGGTTTAACATCTTTAGGTAGAGAAACAAGGTTCCAAGTGTTATTTTTCTCGATAGAATCGATCTCGGTTTTCATTGCTTTGAGCCATTCCGGTTTCACTTTGGCTTCGTTGAAATTCCTCGGTTCCTCGTCAAATGTTAACAGTAGTTCATTAACATTTAACTCGTAATCATTTAATCTTTGCGGTAACACGGAAGTACGAGTTGAGCGACGTACCGGGGGATCTAGGCTGCTGGTCGGATCGGTTTCGGCATGGGTTTCGGCTTGCGGTGCTGATTCTGGGCCGCTTATCTGGTCGGTTGTGGGTTGGGGTTGACCAACAATTGTTGGGCTCGTCTCATTATTGCAAGGTTGATCAGATTCAGCTGTTTGTGTATCATCCCAGAAGACCGTGAAAGTGCCTGGTTCCTATCATCTTGGTCCGAATCTTCAGCCATACTTTTCCACTTCCAACTACTTTTCTCATCACAAATAACATACGCACTTATGATAATCTTATTTTCACGTGGATTGAAAAGACGAAATCCTCCCGAACTGGGTTCCTTACCGAGATACACCAACGGTTTAGACCTATCATCGAGTTTCTTCAAATGCTTTGATACTACTCTTTCATAGGCAACACAACCAAATACTCTTAGGTCTTTAAGGTCCGTTTTTCACCATAAAATTTTTCGTATGGCGTAACTCCTACCAGTGCTCGCGTAGGGGTTCGGTTTATGATGAAAGTTGCATGCCGGACCGCTTCACCCCAAAAGTAATTCGGTACACTTCTTGCTTTCATGAGGCACCGAGTCATCTCGAGTAGAGTTCGCTTTCTCCGTTCGACTATACCGTTTTGTTGAGGTGCATAAGGAGCCGTCAACATTCGTGCTATACCTTCTTGGTCACAAAAACGGTTAAAGTCATGTGACGTAAATTCGCCACCTCTATCCGTATGGAATGTTTTAATCTCTTTACCTGTTCGCTTTTCAATCGCCGTCTTGAATCTTTTAGTAACACCCGAATGCGTCGCTTTTGTGCTTCAAAAGAAAAGACCACATGTATCTTGAAAAGTCGTCGACAAGAACCAAGATATAAGTATTACCTGCTTGGGTGGGGGATCTACCGGTCCGCAAATATCCCCGTGTATCATCTCAAGAATATTTGTGGCTCTGTATGTTGCTTTCTTCGAAACGACCGCTTCGTTTGTTTTCCAACCATGCAAGACTCGCAAATCTGATCTTGATGGTTAATTACCGGTACTCCTTTGGCTAACTTGTGCATCGAATTCACCGCACCAAAACCGATATGGCCAAGTCGAGCGTGCCATAACCATGATTCTTCATCGATGTTAGCTTGCAAACAATACGGTTTCCCAACTTTTAGTCGGGCTTTATAGAGACGATTTGCACTTCGCGGGACTTTCATAAGCAATCTTCCATGCCTATCTCGCATGGTTAATAAATCACCTCGGAGACGAATATCACAACCGTATATTGTAGTTTGCCCGAGACTAATCACGTTACTTCGAAGAGAAGGAATATAATAGACATCTTTAATAGCTTTTGTTCTCCGTTTTTTCCTACGAACAAAATTGAGCCTTTTCCTTTTATGCTTACTAACGACCCGTCTCCGAATTTCACTAACCCGGTTATATTCTCATTTAATTCAGAAAAATAAGAATATTTACCAGTCATGTGATTACTCGCGCCATTATCCAAGTACCATACATCGTCTTCATCGGTGTTGGATTCGATCTTCGGAGGGATGTAATTTTCCTCATTCAAGAATATCGCTTCTTGAACTAGGTTCATCATAAAAAAACGCTCCTTCCTCATGATTCGCATCTCCCTCTTGCGCCTCATTCAGATTTGCCTCATGGTCTCGATTTCGTTCCGGGCATCTCGAGACAAAGTGTCCGTATTTGTCACAACGGTAACACTTGATATTTGAGAGGTCTCGCTTCTCGAAACCCTTTTGCTTTTGATCTTCACGATTTTTTCGAGGAGTCACGTTGGCCATGGTTTTGGGTGTTACCCCCGACCACGACCTTGACTAGTTTGACCACGACCATGGCCTCTTGTGTACGAGCCACGTCCTCTTCCTCTGCTTGAGTCATGATTCCGGTTGGAGTACTCAGCCCTAGAATAAAGCAATTTTCCTTGAGTTTCGTTTGCTTTATCTTCTTCTTTGATCCTTTCTTCATAAGCTTTCAATCTACCGACCACATCCTCAAACCCAATGGTTTTCAGATCTAGAACCTGTTCGAGGGCCGCCACGATATGGACAAATCGCCTAGGAAGACTTGTGAGAAATTTCTTTACCAGCTTATGTTCTGACATGACATCTCCAAGTGTGGCTGATTTAGAAGCAATACCTGAGAGCTTTGCCGCATAATCGTCTATGGTACCGGTGTCTTTCATCTTCAAACTCTCGAATTCAGCAATTAAAGTCTGAAGTCTCGCTTCTTTTACGCGTTCAGCCCCTAGGTTTCGTGTCTTTATTGCTTCCTACATCTCCTTCCCAGTTTTAAGGTTTCCGATTTAAAGGGATAAAGTCTTCCGTATCGATTGAAACAAGAGAGCCTTCACAATATTGTTCTTCTTGGCATCTTCCGAGCCTGGATCTACCACTCCCAACTCCATGAATTCCAAGAATCACTTCCATTCGCATCCTCCATATAGTGTAATTGGTTGACGTCAATATTGGACATTGGAACGTCAACCGGGCTTGATTCCTTCACCGCCGACTGCGATGCCGCACCTCCCTTCATCCGTGGTTTTCGTAATGAGTCTGCAATGGGGATTTATCCAGCTCTTATACGTAGCTAGAATCGATGTTTTCCGGTTCACGTTGGACCGCGCGTAGTGAACCGAAACGAAAAAAAACCGAGACAAAAAAAAATTATGACCAGATCGACTTATCTGATCAGATGCACGACTCAACCAGAAATCGCAGGTTAGAGTCCGAAAAGATTTGATTTCGCGAAAAACCCCTTGGGCGCAGGTTCAACGTCGATCACCAGATCTTCTTCACCGCTCTGATACAATTGAAGGTAAACAGAGTAAAACGAAAACAGAAAAGATTGCCAAACACACGCAATTATTTATGAAGAAAACTAAAACTCAAAAACTCCAATTGATTACAAAATCCCCCACCCTCCACGGGATATATAGCCTAACCATCGCGTTAGAATATAACTAGGATTCTATTTAATTTAAACCATATAATTATCTAAAACAAAATCCTCTATTCTAGATAATTATCTCATATTTAAATTAAAATAGAAAAACTTGTAGATAACTTTGGACTCCACTCCAATCTCAATACTGAACCCGATCCACGCTCCAAGCCATAATCGGATCAGATAATTCTCCAACATAAACTAGTTTCCGGCAAACATAATTTATTCATATGCCATCTTACGAGTTACTAGCTAACTATTAGTTGACAACTAGTTTATCAGCTATTTACCAAACACAACTAAATCATGTATTTTTTGATTTGTTTATGTAATTAAAATATATTGTCTTTGGCACCAGCGGTGGACCTATTAAGGCCAATGCATGATTTTTGTTCAATCACTTGATCAGTTTTTGCAAGTAGAGATTTTTAGGTAAAAGAGCACCTACTCTAAGTTCAAGTGAGTTATGGATAAAAATTTTTTTGAAAACACAAAAGAAACAACAAAAAAAAGGAAGAAAAAATCCTCAAAATTTTAAACCCCTCGAAATCAAAAAAAAGAGTAAAAACAAAAAAGTTCATTTTTTCAACCCAAAAAAACTTTTAAAAAAAACCCCCTAAGTGTGAAAATCATTGGGGAAAATTTTTAGTCTTTGCCATTTTAAATGTGCACCCACCGAAGAAAAAAACGATTCCACCCCTATTTTTACACAAAAGTTTATTGGTTACTATGAGGTGATTTTGACCATTTTCCTACTTTACATAAAAAAGATCCCAGTCCCCCCAACACCGACGTCCTCTTTTATTCCCTTCCCTTCTTTAATTTATTTTAAAAAATTATATTTTGTTGTGTGTGGAGAGAGAGAGAGAAGAGAGAGAGAGAGAGAGAGTTTAGTTTTGGTAGAAGTTTGGTTAGTGAGAAGTTGCATTGCAATCTTCCATACCAGCTTCTTTTAAGATTTTCATCGCATAACTCTCTTATTTGATCTTAACACAACCCTTTTCTTGAGAGACTTCGATACCCAAGTAATAGGTTAATTCACCAAGATCCGACATTTCAAACTGAGATGCCATCCTTCTCTTGAACTGATTTATAAGCTCTAGGTACGTACCAGTTACGAATAAATCATCCACATAAACCGCAACAATGATAAATTCCTTATCGAACGCCTTCCGATAGACCGCCTTCTCTTGCAAGCATCGTTGAAAACCCATATTCTTTAAAATACTGTCAAGCTTTAAGTTCCATGCCCTTGGAGCTTGTCGTAGGCCGTATAAAGCCTTTTTCAACTTGTAAACTTTGTTTCCCTCTCCCGGTTTTTCAAAACCCTCGGGTTGAAGAACGTACACTTCTTCCTTTAAGTCACCATGCAAAAAAGCTGTTTTAACATCCAAGTGATGAATCTTCCATCCTCTCCCGGCTGCGAGAGCAATCAAGAGCCGTATTGTCTCGAGTCGAGCTACCGGCGCAAATACTTCATCAAAGTCGATTCCGGGTTGTTGTACATAGCCTTTAGCAACTAAACGCGCTTTGTACTTGTTAATCGAACCATCTGCATTTCTTTTGATTTTAAACAACCACTTTAACCCGATCGGTTTAACATCTTTAGGTAGAGAAACAAGGTTCCAAGTGTTATTTTTCTCGATAGAATCGATCTCGGTTTTCATTGCTTTGAGCCATTCCGGTTTCACTTTGGCTTCGTTGAAATTCCTCGGTTCCTCGTCAAATGTTAACAGTAGTTCATTAACATTTAACTCGTAATCATTTAATCTTTGCGGTAACACGGAAGTACGAGTTGAGCGACGTACCGGGGGATCTAGGCTGCTGGTCGGATCGGTTTCGGCATGGGTTTCGGCTTGCGGTGCTGATTCTGGGCCGCTTATCTGGTCGGTTGTGGGTTGGGGTTGACCAACAATTGTTGGGCTCGTCTCATTATTGCAAGGTTGATCAGATTCAGCTGTTTGTGTATCATCCCAGAAGACCGTGAAAGTGCCTGGTTCCCTATCATCTTGGTCCGAATCTTCAGCCATACTTTTCCACTTCCAACTACTTTTCTCATCACAAATAACATACGCACTTATGATAATCTTATTTTCACGTGGATTGAAAAGACGAAATCCTCCCGAACTGGGTTCCTTACCGAGATACACCAACGGTTTAGACCTATCATCGAGTTTCTTCAAATGCTTTGATACTACTCTTTCATAGGCAACACAACCAAATACTCTTAGGTCTTTAAGGTCCGTTTTTCACCATAAAATTTTTCGTATGGCGTAACTCCTACCAGTGCTCGCGTAGGGGTTCGGTTTATGATGAAAGTTGCATGCCGGACCGCTTCACCCCAAAAGTAATTCGGTACACTTCTTGCTTTCATGAGGCACCGAGTCATCTCGAGTAGAGTTCGCTTTCTCCGTTCGACTATACCGTTTTGTTGAGGTGCATAAGGAGCCGTCAACATTCGTGCTATACCTTCTTGGTCACAAAAACGGTTAAAGTCATGTGACGTAAATTCGCCACCTCTATCCGTATGGAATGTTTTAATCTCTTTACCTGTTCGCTTTTCAATCGCCGTCTTGAATCTTTTAGTAACACCGAATGCGTCGCTTTTGTGCTTCAAAAGAAAAGACCACATGTATCTTGAAAAGTCGTCGACAAGAACCAAGATATAAGTATTACCTGCTTGGGTGGGGGGATCTACCGGTCCGCAAATATCCCCGTGTATCATCTCAAGAATATTTGTGGCTCTGTATGTTGCTTTCTTCGGAAACGACCGCTTCGTTTGTTTTCCAACCATGCAAGACTCGCAAATCTGATCTTGATGGTTAATTACCGGTACTCCTTTGGCTAACTTGTGCATCGAATTCACCGCACCAAAACCGATATGGCCAAGTCGAGCGTGCCATAACCATGATTCTTCATCGATGTTAGCTTGCAAACAATACGGTTTCCCAACTTTTAGTCGGGCTTTATAGAGACGATTTGCACTTCGCGGGACTTTCATAAGCAATCTTCCATGCCTATCTCGCATGGTTAATAAATCACCTCGGAGACGAATATCACAACCGTATATTGTAGTTTGCCCGAGACTAATCACGTTACTTCGAAGAGAAGGAATATAATAGACATCTTTTAATAGCTTTTGTTCTCCGTTTTTTCCTACGAACAAAATTGAGCCTTTTCCTTTTATGCTTACTAACGACCCGTCTCCGAATTTCACTAACCCGGTTATATTCTCATTTAATTCAGAAAAATAAGAATATTTACCAGTCATGTGATTACTCGCGCCATTATCCAAGTACCATACATCGTCTTCATCGGTGTTGGATTCGATCTTCGGAGGGATGTAATTTTCCTCATTCAAGAATATCGCTTCTTGAACTAGGTTCATCATAAAAAACGCTCCTTCCTCATGATTCGCATCTCCCTCTTGCGCCTCATTCAGATTTGCCTCATGGTCTCGATTTCGTTCCGGGCATCTCGAGACAAAGTGTCCGTATTTGTCACAACGGTAACACTTGATATTTGAGAGGTCTCGCTTCTCGAAACCCTTTTGCTTTTGATCTTCACGATTTTTCGAGGAGTCACGTTGGCCATGGTTTTGGGTGTTACCCCGACCACGACCTTGACTAGTTTGACCACGACCATGGCCTCTTGTGTACGAGCCACGTCCTCTTCCTCTGCTTGAGTCATGATTCCGGTTGGAGTACTCAGCCCTAGAATAAAGCAATTTTCCTTGAGTTTCGTTTGCTTTATCTTCTTCTTTGATCCTTTCTTCATAAGCTTTCAATCTACCGACCACATCCTCAAACCCAATGGTTTTCAGATCTAGAACCTGTTCGAGGGCCGCCACGATATGGACAAATCGCCTAGGAAGACTTGTGAGAAATTTCTTTACCAGCTTATGTTCTGACATGACATCTCCAAGTGTGGCTGATTTAGAAGCAATACCTGAGAGCTTTGCCGCATAATCGTCTATGGTACCGGTGTCTTTCATCTTCAAACTCTCGAATTCAGCAATTAAAGTCTGAAGTCTCGCTTCTTTTACGCGTTCAGCCCCTAGGTTTCGTGTCTTTATTGCTTCCTACATCTCCTTCCCAGTTTTAAGGTTTCCGATTTGAAGGATCAAGTCTTCCGGTATCGATTGAAACAAGAGAGCCTTCACAATATTGTTCTTCTTGGCATCTTCCGAGCCTGGATCTACCACTTCCCAGACTCCATGAATTCCAAGAATCACTTCCATTCGCATCCTCCATATAGTGTAATTGGTTGACGTCAATATTGGACATTGGAACGTCAACGGGCTTGATTCCTTCACCGCCGACTGCGATGCCGCACCTCCCGTCATCCGTGGTTTTCGTGAATGAGTCTGCAATGGGGATTTATCCAGCTCTTATACAGTAGCTAGAATCGATGTTTTCCGGTTCACGTTGGACGCGCGTAGTGAACCGAAACGAAAAGAACCGAGACAAAAAGAAATTATGACCAGATCGACTTATCTGATCAGATGCACGACTCAACCAGAAATCGCAGGTTAGAGTCCGGAAAAGATTTGATTTCGCGAAAAACCCCTTGGGCGCAGGTTCAACGTCGATCACCAGATCTTCTTCACCGCTCTGATACCAATTGAAGGTAAACAGAGTAAAACGAAAACAGAAAAGATTGCCAAACACACGCAATTATTTTATTGAAGAAAACTAAAACTCAAAAACTCCAATTGATTACAAAATCCCTACCCTCCACGGTATATATAGCCTAACCTATCGCGTTAGAATATAACTAGGATTCTATTTAATTTAAACCATATAATTATCTAAAACAAAATCCTCTATTCTAGATAATTATCTCATATTTAAATTAACTAGATAACTTGTAGATAACTTGGACTCCACTCCAATCTCTAATACTGAACCCGATCCACGCTCCAAGCCATAATCGGATCAGATAATTCTCCAACATAAACTAGTTTCCGGCAAACATAATTTATTCATATGCCATCTTACGAGTTACTAGCTAACTTATTAGTTGACAACTAGTTTATCAGCTAGTTTACCAAACACAACCTAAATCATGTATTATTTTGATTTGTTTATGTAATTACATATATTGTCTTTGGCACCAGCGGTGGACCTATTAAGGCCAATGCATGATCTTGTTCAATCACTTGATCAGTTTTTGCAAGTAGAGATTTTTAGGTATAAAGATGCACCTACTCTAAGTTCAGAGTGATGTTATGGGATATTAGAAAACACAAAATGATATCAACAAAAAAAAGGAAGTAAAAAATCCTCAAAATTAACCTCTCGAAATCAAATAAAAGAGTAAAAGACAAAAGAAGTTCATTTAATCAACCAAAAAAGCTTATAAAAGAATCCCTCTAAGTGTGAAAATGCATTGGGAAACTTTATAGGTCTTTGATCTATTATAAATGTGCACCCACTCGAAGAAAATAACGATTCCACCACTATTTGACACATATAAGTTTATTGGTTACATATGAGGTGTATTTTGACCATTTTACCTACTTTACTATAAAATAGATCCTCAGTCCTCAGACACCGACGTCCTCTTTGATTCCCTTCCCTTCTTAATTTATTTAAATAATTATATGTTTGTGTGTGTGTGGAGAGAGAGAGAGAGAGAGAGAGAGAGAGAGAGAGAGTTGAGTTTTGGTAGAAGTTTAGGTTAGTGAGAAGTGTTTATCAACTGTTAGATAAGAATTGGATGCATGATATGCACCAAATCGATTCTCTTTTAATATGCAATTCATGGAAGAACATGAGATTAAAAATGATGATCGGTTCAAATTCACTTCTCATGCTAAACTCAACTTCTACATGCTCCTTCATCTACACTTGTAATAGTTGGATAGTACTCTTGGCAGTTGGCAAGCATTCTAACTTAAACAAAAGGAATATATAGTAATTTCTTTTGCAAGGAATATATCTCTATATAAACTCAAATTATATATTATATATATGAAGAATTGAAGGGTTTGAGTGTTTACATGGTTGTAATATGTAATTAGTATACAGAAGACCCATGCACAACTTGTGTTTTAAAATAAAAGAAACTTTACTAATTAACTCTTCTTATATGCATCGATCCATGCATTCCAATGTGCATTTCCATTATTTTAATTTATTTGTAACCACTTTCAACCCATTCTTATCCCTTCATTCCATAATAGTTATAAGGTATGTTAAAATCATGATTCCCTTATCAAAGTTAAGTTTGATCTTATAAATTAAACAATTGCAGTCAATGGTAAAGAGTAATTAAAGAAAACGCTAGCTAGCTAGCAACTATATATTAATTAAAAACAGAAGTGAACTATATTGGCTGTGTTTGGCAAGCATAAACTAGCTGATAAGCTAGCTTATAAGCTAGTCCATCTAAGGTTTTTGGCAAGCATAAGCTAGCTTATAAGCTAGCTTATAATCTAGTCCATCCAAACATGTACCAGGAAGCTAGCTTATCAGCTAGCTTATAAGCTAGCTTTTTGAAACGCTACTTTGAGTAGCTTATGAAGAGCTTATTGTAGCTTTTTCCAATTATACCCTTATTAATATTAACTATTAAATTCAAATATACCCTTTTTGGTCATTTTACATACTCATAAGCTAGTTTTTGCCAAACATATTTTGTTCAACAGCTAGCTTATCAGCTACTAGCAAGCTTATCAATCAACAGCTAGCTTATCAGCTATCCGCTAGCTTATCAGCTACCAGCTAGCTTATAAGCTATGCTTGCCAAACATAGCCTAAACATGTATTAGGAAGCTAGCTTATAAGCTAGCTTTTTGAAACGCTACTTTGAGTAGCTTATGAGGAGTTTATTGTAGCTTTTTCCAATTATACCCTTATTAATATTAATTATTAAATTTAAAGATATCCTTTTTGGTCATTTTACATACTCATAAGCTAGTTTTTGCCAAACATAATTTGTTCATAAGCTAGCTTATCAGCTACTAGCAAGCTTATCAATCAACAGCTAGCTTATCAGCTATCAGCTACCAGCTAGCTTATAAGCTACGTTTGCCAAACATAGCCATAGTTTTGGGAATGTAAGAGCATATTCAACAGCTTTTTTTATAATTTCTTCAAAATGAAGAATCAAAACTCAAAACTTCTAAAGGAAAATTGCATTTATCTCCAATAGCTTTCCCATTTTAGAGAAATCAACATTGATTATAATAATAGAATATTTCATTTACCCATTAAAAACAAATATTTTTCTTTTATTTTCAAGATTTCCTATTGGTTGTTTCAGATAGTAATCGTTTTTTGGGTTTTCATATTTGGAAAAAAACTTATTCTCTCTCCTCCTTTCTCCGTTTTGGAGAAAGAAATGGGGAAGCACTTGGAACACACTTCACAATAAAATCCCAATTTTTCTTATTTTTTCTATTTTAGGGAAGCTGATTGGAGATGCTCTAATATTATAATATAGATTAGTTGTGATGTTATTGCTTCTTTTCAGGTATTAATTTGTCCCACAAAACTCGTAAACACGTTCTCCCTCGTAAACTTTCGATATAAACAATTCTCCAAGAACATCTACACATGTTTACCCATACTAAAATATTCATATTTTTCTCCAAACTAAATTAAATAAATAGTTCTAACTTAACTTTCTTGATTCTTTTGTCCAAACTTAGGATTTCAAATCGAGAGAAATTTATATGGATATGTGTCGGTAGTTCGTAGCAGCCGCACAAATCGATAAATACATACATGTGTATGTATATATATATTATATATATTTAGTTAATATATACTTAACTAAACACAGGTGTCACTAACTACATGTGATGAGATCGATTATTGTGTGAGTAAAGTTGTCGATCCGACAAATGGGATTCCTTTTATGGCTTCTTTTTTTAAGTCTTGAGATCGTTCTTCAAATAATGGTGAACTCATGTGGAAAAGTTTGGTCTTTTGGGGAAAATAAGATTTTTTGGATATAAACTAATAATAAAATTACATAGTTTTAAATAACATATGAAATCAAATTTATCTTATATTTATTATTTAATGTAACTGTTGAGATATTGATTTGAAGATGCTCTCCGGATCTCTATAATGTTTTGTACATACCTAGAATCTTTTTGTCGGTCATATTGTAAATGTTTGGCGAAATCGAAAACTAGTCGAAACCAATAGAATACCAACTCTCATATTCGGAGTGAAGAAGGAATCCTAACTCACATTGAGCTACCCTCCGATTGTAGAAGATTGATATCGGCAGAACTCTATGCCGACACAAGGAAAAACTGGTGGACCAATCCTATCGATTTTTTTCTGAAAAGTTTCCTCTTATCGTCGTGTTGTGTTTTGGTAACTTTGATAAAGATTCACCAAATCCTGCTATGACAGAGACGTTCCACTCTATGTCAGACAAATAATGTTTACCTTCTAAATCTTCTTAAGTTTGGCTTTGTTTTTGAATTTTTTTGTTTTGTGTGGGGGCGTTGGTGCATGCCTTGTTTTGTATGATTTTTTCCTGTCTTAATATTTTTGCCGATTTTCTTAAAAAAAAACTTTATGACAAACTTAAAAAACCAATCTCTGTATGATAGGTGCCCATGCATTTAATGCGTGTGAGAGTATAAATAGGTGAAGATGCTTCATTGCAAAACACGCTTTTAAAGTAGTATCATCTGTGTGTAAACTTGACAGAAATTGTTTCTCTCTATAAGTTCATCAGATGTGGTTATTGATGGTTTATGCAAAGTAAATTTTAAGATGAAAACAAGCATGCTAAATTGTTATGAGAAACTACTTGGAATATGATTTTGATGCTTAAATCTTGATGTTTATGTAGCATGTTATTGACAAAATTTTGGTGAAATACACTTTGTATAAATAAGGGGTTTTCTGAGCTATTTGTTTGCTCACTAACGTAATGTATTTAGATCCGGATCTAGTGACTTATGGTCACCCCCTTTGTTGCGTTTGTATTGGGGTTGCGCTCCCTTTACACCTGATAGGTTGCTCCCATCATGTGGTGTTGGAGTACCGTGCACAGAAGGGTGCCAAATACCTGGTTAATAGGCATAATGTATGTAGAAAATAACGTGCACATGGTGATTATGCCGAAATTAGCCTAACAGATAACTAGGGTGTTGGGTAGTGCTAATTCAGTGATTCCGATTATGTTGTGGGTATCCCCCACATGATGCGATGGTTGTTACCTCATTTTGAAATTTATAACCACACCCTTTATTGATTTTGATTAAAAGTAACTGGTTGGTTTGCACATTACTAATCAGTGCCGTGCCTGGAGGGGGCCGGGCCGGGCGTACGCCCAGGGCCCACAAAAGGTAGGGGCCCAAAATTTTATAGATATATATACATATAGTAGTAATAAAAAAATTTGTAAATAAAAGTGACACAATTGTTTTGTTATCTAATAGGACCTTTTTTTTGGATTATATTAAGGCCCAAAACATAATTAATTACATTATCAAAGAAATTATGTAAAAGAAATTTATTGGTCGTTCACTTTATAGTATTCGTTATTGTTTTTCTAAGTTTTTTTTTAGATCCAAAGTCTAAAACTACTTAGGGGGCGTTTGGTTCATTTTAGGGAATGGGAATGAAAATGAAAATGGGAATGCAGGAGAATGGGAATAGGAATGAGCATTGCATTGATGTTGTTTGGTTAACCCACTATAATCAATGAAAAATTGTTTTATATTGAAAAAATATGTTTTTCCAACTTGAAAATACAAAAGATATTTCATTTAACATCCATAGATGGAACAATGGGTGGAAAAAAGAACCAAGTAGAAATAAAAATTTCATTCCCCCCAATTTGGTCAGGAATGGAAATTAATGGATCTGCAGGAATGATTCCATTATAAAATATCAAACCAAACAGCAGTTTTCATTATCATTTTCATTCCTGACTGCTCAATACCCCCAACCAAACGCCCCCTTAATTGATTATTCTTTGATATATTTAGTATTAAATTGGTTTTATAAGACACCTAGAATGTCTAAGCTTCATAATAAAATACTTTATAAGTCTCGAGTTTATAGAAGCATACTAAAAACGTCTGATCTAAAAGTGTTGTAATATGTTTTTAGGACATTTCTTTGACATTTTACAAGTTTTTACATATGTTTTTAAACAAATTGTCATATTAACTAATATTTATAACACTATTTGAAAAATTATCATATAATCACAAGTGTCCCATAAAATTATTGGGCTCTCTCAAACGTGTCCTATAAAATAGCTAATAAAACCCTTTTACTTTAAAAATGTACTAAAAAGATTATTAAGATGTCTAAATGTCCTATAAACCTATTAAAATGCTATTAAATAAGACGTTTTATAGGTTGACCGTATAAGTTGTCCTTATTCGGACACATATTTTAGACATATCTTATAAATCCATTTTTTTATCATATGATGTCTTTTATGGTGAAACTAATGGCGATGCTATGCAAAAATGATATAATAGATAATATTAATTAAAAAAATAGTTAATGATTGATTATATGTCTGAAAATATTCGAAGAATGGTTTTATATGAACTAGTATATTTAAAATTCAAGAGTATGTTACTTTTTAATTATAAAGACGATATATTAAAGTCCTTTTTCGCACTTAGCGATGATCATTTTTAACATCTCGCCCAGGGCCTATAAAATGTCAGGAACGGCTCTGTTACTAATGTTTATAATTCATGCATTATTTTGGACGTTTGGGTTAGTTTCATTTTAATGTAATGTTTTATCATATAAACTCTTGAAGTCACCATGCATGAAAGCCTGATTTGTTTTATTTTTCGACGTGTATTCCAGATCAAGATAAAAAGGGTATTATTGACGGTAACATTGAAGGTAACAATTGATATGTAATATCTTGGTTGGCACAGATCGCTTGGGACCGAAGATTAGTTCAAAATAGTATATGGTAGAATTAATAATAGCACATTTGATATATGTTTATAAGTAGTAGTTGACGTAGGTAGTGCTAATGCACGCTTTGTGTTTGGGATTTGTTTAGTATATACGTAAATACTATTTACAAGTAAAAGAAAAAGGGGCAAATTCGAGTTTACGAATAAGTCATGTCGAATTTTTGCTATATATTTTTAGTCCAAAGTTTAGGGTGTTATAAAATGGTATCAGACTCGGACCTGGATCGGTGTGTCAACGAGGACGCTGAGCTCCCAAGGGGTGAATTGTGAGATCCCATATCGGTTGGTGAGAAGAACTAAACATTCCTTATAAGGCGCGTGAATACCTTTCCTTGCAAGAGGTCTTTTGGATGGACTTGGGTCCATGCCAAGAACAAAACCGTGAGATGGAAACTCTTGGTCAAAACGGACAATATCTTGCCACGGGTTCTGGGGGCGTTACAATTTTAAAGTAATTTGTTCTTTATTTTTCTCTTTGTGTAAAATTTGTTAGAATAGTTTTTAACTGTTCTTTTTCGCAACAACTTGTTTCTTTGTGTAATTATTGTTTGAGAAATTAATAAAGAGAATTAATTAAATTATAAAAATTGTTTAGTATTGTATTCAACCCCTTCTATAATACTTAATATCTTTCTATTCATTACTTTTGGGACTAACAGGAACAAAAAAGGTGTGGTATATATATAATATAAACCATTGTAATATTACAGTTGCATGTGCAAGTGTGTGTATATAGGATGAGATCGAGAAAGAACCCTAGAAAAAACCCGCGAATAACTCATTCTACCTATTAAACAAGTCCCGACTACTCTTTGTGTAATTATGCTCGGTTTTGACTTTAAGAACTTCGGGAACAAGTCCCGACTACTAAAATAGCCCGGTTGTGAGCTTTGAATTTGAATGGCTCGGTTACGAGTTTTGAGCTCTAAGATGAATACGTGGGTCACTAGTCAAAAAGGTGAACACGAAGCCTCACTGGTCAGAAAGTGAACCTGAATTGTCACTAGTAAGAAAATTACATGCGTAAGGAAATTATATACGGCTCTGTATGAGCAGGAAATTATGTGCAACCCTATATGAACAGGGACACTTATATGCTTATGTGCTCTCGATGAGTACGGATCACTTTCATTGTCACCAAGTCTTTTGTGTGAGATACTTGTAGACCTTATACGTGATTGCGTGTTTTCAGTAATTGAGTTGTCATGCTTAATTTCGAAACTTTAGAATTCCCTTGATGTACCAACTAGTTGAGAGTCAATACCCATTTGCGGACTGACTGCATATTATCCTATTAATGTGATGGAATGAACTAATTGATTGGTAACTCTTATGAACATGCTATTGTATAGCGGCTTAACACCTAGAAAGTGTAGACAGATTGGTATTGGTGCGCGGTGCGAGTCGAAACTAAACTACGTAGGGATTAAGTTTCAGATCTCCTTTACGAGGGTGTTGGTGAGGAGCACCGTGTCGCCAACGACTGCGGGAAGAAGAGTGGCCCAGTGAGTGGCCTTGCCCCGGAAGAATGCTTGATAATGACTAGGCGAAGTCCATTGAGACGTGGACCGATCCGCGTAGGAAGGATTGGTTAGCACCACCTAAGTGAGTGCTTAATGAGCATACTGACCCTTGCGAGAGAGAAGTCATATAGGTTATTGAGCATGTTTCTAGAGATTGTAGCGAACCGGCTAGGACGATACTTGTTCGGGAGAATTAAGTGACCATGTTTTGGAGGTCTTCGCGAGGCGACCCTTACCTTAGTATGGGTGGTTGAGAAGAAACAATAATGGTTGTGTTTACTAAGCGACTTTCCAAATTCTTGATTATAGAGAATGTAGTCGAATGGTGGTTGCAAGGAAGAAAAGATAGCTGTTATGTGTGGCTAAGAATCGAGGAAACGTTAGCATTAGCATGAGAGTTAGTGACGTTATGACTATGCTATAGGCATTGCATGCCGTGGGTGAAGTGCAAGATACCAATGTGTTAAAATTGCCATAGAGAGAGAAACCGTTAAGGGTATAAAGTGACCTTGAAGATGTTACTTATGATTGATTTGCAAGAAGTAGGAATTTGTGGTCGACATAATGGCATGATATGCCAAACTAAGCATGAAACTTAGGATACGATGACAGGTATTGATGGGGATAAGTGGTAGACTTATATTATTTAATCAAATTGAATTTGAGGGGGAGTTCGTACTTAAAAAATTTAATATTAAGTCATCTAAGGCAAAGTTAGAATTGCGTAGATGATTGGACAATTAGAAGGACTATGATAGTGCGAATGTGGAAATTTATGGATTTAGTGGAAATTAGCGATTTGCTAAGTGAATGAGCTTACCTTCCTTATGGTATCCATAGGCTAGTAGACGGAATTTTCGAGCTTCCTTGAGAATTAATGACGACAGCTAGACACCGTTAGTGAGAGTGTTGAGACATTCTTTGGTAGTAAAGTGACTATTAGTCGAGTGATCGACTTTAATAGGAGACGAATGATGTATAGCACCTTGAACCATAGACTTTAGTCGACTTGGTTCGGTTAAA
This sequence comes from Centaurea solstitialis, assembly GCA_030169165.1. NCBI lineage: Eukaryota > Viridiplantae > Streptophyta > Magnoliopsida > Asterales > Asteraceae > Centaurea > Centaurea solstitialis. The sequence continues at coordinate 25,149,857 of CM058042.1, read as the reverse complement.
TTGTACAAAGAGCTAAGATTTGCGTATTCTGGTGATATTATCCTTATAAACGCGTCATGTTCGAATGATAGGCGTAAAGTAGTGACTTGTGATGTTTTGATGAGCTACCCTTAAGTTAGAATGTTATATCAGTGCTTCTTGGGGTACGTGACTAAGATTAGTATTAGTCTAGCTGACTGGTATAGAGAGGGCATAATGCCTTAGCCTTGCAAAACGCTTGAGCAAAGTGGTCCTTGGTGATTCGGAAGAGATTAGCAATTTCGGGGACGAAATTCTATTTAGGTGGGGAGGATTGTAACACCCGAAATTTTATGAACTCGAACTTGTTTGATAAAAGTGAATAATAGAAATTCGATTATATATATAACGCTTCATTTCCCAAAGTTAATTATTAACTCGTATTTTAAAGTTATGGATCGGGTCGTGTGTTCAACTTATCAGTTTCAGGATAGAAGGGTAAATACCAGAAATACGAGGGGTATATAGTAGCTAGCTCATAAGCTAGTTAAAGCCCCTTTTCCTTCATTTGTGTGTTTGTGTACTTGAATAGAGAAAAGAGAGAAAAGAAGGGTTTGGAAGAAGATTCAAGAACCGGAGGAAGAATCGAGCGTTCGAGGTGAAATCAACCCATGAAATGTTGTTATAATCAAGTTCCTAACGAAAGGTACGGTTTATTTCGTGTCGATTTCGTGTATTAGTCGGGTTTTGAGAACCTTGGAAACTAGGGTTTGTATTTAAGGAAAACCGTGGATCTCGATGATCCATGGAGTGTTTCGAGTTTTGTTGTTAGTTTATCATGTTATATCATCATAGGATCGATCATAATCATTCGTGGGGTGTTTTGGGAGTCGATATTGAGTTTTGGGTGAGTTTGGGTTAAGATTTTTGAAGCTGGTCGCGGAATTGTGCAGGTCTGTTAAACCCCGCGACCTAAGCCCGCGACTTGAGGTCACGGAGTTAGGTCGCGCAACCCTCTGTTCGCGTTTCGAAGATTTTCGTTTTCGATTCTTTTCAAGTTTTGGCTTTGGGCTTTCCTTAAGGGTTATATTAGATGATGTTTGGGAGATTTTGGGGGCAATTGATATAGTCTAGCCTAGCTCTAGACTAGTGTTTCGGTTGTGAAACATAAGTGTCACTTTTGGTGGTTTATTGATGTGTACCATAATATGATTGTATAGGTACTATCTTGTGACGTGTCTAGCTTTCAAACCCGTGTCTGATTGTGAAGAATACCAAGGTGAGTTGTTAAACCCGTTTTGTTAAAACTGAGAGCACATCATCTTGTTGATTTACATGTCTTGCTTGGTTGTTGTGATTAAACATGATGAAGGATGAAATGCCTAAAATGTTAGGTTTAAGGATTGCCATGAAATGAATGATTAACGATGCTGGTATGAATGGCTTGACTTGGAATATCGTATACATGAAATTGATTATCGCATGCTACTAATGTATGAGTTGAATCTATGTGATTATATGGTGAATGTATTTATGAGAAATACGGGTTATTATGTATGCCACGGAATTATGTAAAGGAATTGAATACCGAACATGTTGGCTTATATGAAATGAATGAAGGGCTTGAGACCCTCGATTAATATCTATGAAAGGTTAACATAATTGTATGATCCTTTCTAGACAGTACGTATACGCCTCTGATGGTGTCATGATAGATATGGCATCGAGGTACACAGTATAAAATGGTCTCTTAGACTGGGTGAAAATACGTAACACGTTTGTGTGTAATTAAGTATATTCAGTGCCATGTTTCCACACCAAACAGTCTTGGGAGGTTCTGAAATAGGAATGCCCCTATGTCGCCGGCTCTCGGGTTGCTCCGAGGTGCGCGGGCCTCTGTGGATGGTGTCATGATAGATATGGCATCGAGGTGTTTGGAAGTAACGAGTGATGGGGCTGGTGGCTGATATACGGCTATATAAATAACAATGGACGAACCAACGCAATATTTCCACACCAAACAGTCTTGGGAGGTTCTGAAATAGGAATGCCCCTATGTCGCCGGCTCTCGGGTGGCTCCGAGGTGCGCGGGCCTCTGATGGTGTCATGGTAGATATGGCATCGAGGTGTTTGGAAGTAACGAGTGATCACTGTTTCCGCAGATAAAAGATAACCCGTAAAAGTATACTTTGATTATGTTTGTTTATACACCCTTATGTATACATCATATGTCCTAACATGATTCTATATGTATGATATTATGTTGATACAACTCACTAGGCTCTTTTAGCCTAACACTTGTGTGGTGTCGATGTGTCTCTCAGGTACTAGGGACGCTGTTCCCAAGTAGGTGCCGGGATTGAGAGTGAGCTTTGGGGGATGTGTGAAGAGACCGGTCCTTTAGACCGCGCAGGCGTTGACCGATTTGACAACCCTTTTTGTAGTTTTTCCTAGACAGGATTTAGACTAGATGGTTGTCGCATTCCTTATTCAAATTACAAACATTGTAATTATACACTACTTATACCCCTGTTTTTGGAAAGAGCTCACACTTTGGCGTATATTTGTACTAACACCTTTCGTAAATGAAGGTTTTTTGTTTGCTCCAATTTTTGGGGTGTTACATATATAGTATTAGGTTCAAATATGAAGTGCTAAAAAAATAAAAAGTATATAAGTGATCTCCACCAATCATCCGATCAATAAAGATGGCTTTGACTTCTTCACCCTCCATAAATCGCGTCAATCCTTTGTGATCGCGTCCACCGTAACCGATCAAAGCCGCCTGTGTTGACCGGATGAGTGGTGGAGATCACTTTTGTACTTTTTATTTTTTTATAAGCACTTCTCATTTGATATTTTCTTTATATATATGATTTACACATTCTTTTTCTTGGAAAATTCATATGTCAAAATTGACCTCTCCCTTTCTCTTTCTCATGTTTTTGAAGAAAACCAATGTTATCGATGTTATTCTTTCCGAAGAATGTAATTTGTTTACAAAAAATTCTATATATAAATGTATCTAGAAATTGCAAACTTTTTTTAAGGAGAAAATGCAAACTTAGTTATTCTTCATGTTCTCATGGTTTATAAAAAGAGTTTATAGAAAATATTGGTGTTCACGATTTGATTTTGAGATAAAGGTTTCAAACAAAACATATAACTTTTTTTTAACTTTCATATCGATTTTTGTAAATTATATATAAATTTTTCAAACAAGTTTTATTAATATCAAAGGTGTGCAAGTTTGTATTAAAAATATATCTCAGTGGTCATCATCATACAAAACTGGACAGAATAATAAATTAACCTGAATTAAGAAAACCAATTTGTGGTTAAAATAGTATGTAATGATTTAAGGTTTTAAAAATAAATTGCAAGAAATGGAGTAAAATATATCCTATGGCCAAATTGTTACATAAGCCATAATAGAGAGCACTTATTTTCTAGGGAATGGAAATAACTAGGTGATTAATTAAACAAACTAGCTAATTAAAGCAATTATTTTATCATGTAACATAATTATGCAATATATGTGTGTGTATTTATATATGATCAACCATTATTGCCAAATTTCCAAAGCAACATCTCTCTGCCAAAACACCCTTAACTAATTTCTCCGATCTATAAGAAAGTGTTGCATGATCGGGAGCTTCTAGGTATAAGTATTGAAGTATGTATATATGTAAATATATATAGGTAGGTTTAAGAGAAAATTTTAAAAATACAAAAAATTTAGAGGAACACTTTTGTAGCTTTTTATCTAGACCATATGTATTTATGTATAGCAGTAAATTAAGTTGATTTTTGGTTTCTATATACAAGTGCATTAATTATGCATCTGTGACGCACTTGTGCTTAAATATTATAATATGTCTAAGTGTAAGTGCATATGGTTCAAATGGAGGGTTACGATAGTGTTCCTCGGTTTTTTATTTTTTAAAGTTTTTCCATGAACCTCATACCCTATGTCCCTCTCTCTCTCTCTCTATATATATATATATATATGTGTGTGTGTGTGTGTGCGCGTGCACGTGTATTTTTGTATACAATTTTTTTGAAAATGGTTGCTCTAATAAAAGTTTATGCAACCTTTAAATAAGTTATTTTTTTGGAAACATCAGTTCATAATAAGGATAGTCATAAGGCCATCCTTAACCGTACCCCTCATACCCCTCATTTTTGTTGCCACATCAGCGCCACATCAGCTTTACCAACACCTTACCAACACCATACCAATACCATACCCCTCTAAATTAATTAAAAAAAGAAAATAGAAAAAGAAGAGAGAGAGAGAGAGTGAATGAAGAGAGAGATAGAGAGAGATGGGGGTAGGGGGTGGGGTATGCAGATAGAGAGAGACCGGTAAGCCACCACCGACGCCCTCCACTGCCGGTGCTCTACCGGCCATGCATTTTGGTGTTACCGTTCCCATATGGGTGGTACCGACTTGGTACCGTTCCCATTAAGGATGGCCTAAGCTATATCAGCAAAGAAGAATTACATATACCCGAGACAAGAAGAGGGTGAAATGACCACTCAACCATGTTTTACGACTCCCTTTACATCTATAAATCATCTATCTAAAAGATTTGTCTACGATGAAGTCGAACAAATCATTTATTCTAGGCACAACTTTATCGAAGATAGTGTTGTTGCGAAAACGCCATTGAGAGTAACGTTATATACGTGTATATATGGGTTCGGTTTTATGTCCTCCGAATTGAATCTTGATGTTTAATTAAATCAATGTTGTGATTTCTTTTGAGTTCTTTTCTGAAACTCACAACCAGCAAGATTTCTCAAATCTTTTAAAGATCCTACCTACACATTTTGTGGTGGAAAATATTTTATTCTAGTAATTGAAATATACTTAGCTTATATATAGCTCTTTAAAAACATTTTTTGTTATTTTATGTGTGATTAAGTGTACGTGATTAACTGTGAATTAATACTATCACTTGATCCACATTTCTAATTATGTTCTTTTTGCAATTTTATAGAGTCAGTAATCAATATGGTTTATCAATTTATACAAAAAAAATGATTGATTAGCCAATAAACACTAGAACACAACCTTGGGAATCTCTTTATTTTTTTGATAAATAATATTTCATGGATTTGTTGAGGATGACTGGTTTGACAAGGTTACTATATATAATTATATATGGTTTGTTTTAAAGAATCTTTAAATGTTGGACCCACATACACATATTAAATTTTGATTAAATAATCTATATATATACATACACACACTGAACTCTAATGTCCCAAGTGTTCAACAATCAAACTTGACTCATTTTCTTGATTTTTAAGCTTCTTTTTCTTTAACTGTAAGGTAAATCTCCAATGCAATTAAATTTTCTTTAATTAAATTCTACTCTTTTCTGAATCTTTTATCTCTATTTTCAGGTAGAATATATTGAAGAAGAATTGAAGCCATTTAATTCATGGGATTATTGGAATTAACAATGAATGAAAATGGATATCGTTCATGGCTGGTAATTGACCCTTTACTTAATTAATCATCCTCCATTTCAAAACTTATATATATATATATATATGTTAATTAATATTTGATGTATATATATATGGTGAATTGAACAACAGAAGAAACATCCATCTGCATTGGAGGCATTTGATGAGATGATTGTGAGAGCCAAAGGAAAAAAGATTGTAGTGTTCTTGGACTATGATGGAACTCTTTCCAATATTGTACCAAATCCAGATGAAGCTTTTATGTCCAACAAGGTACTATACTCACCCCATCTCCTTAATTAATATTTTTCACACCTTAATTTCCATTTAATATTATATAGTGAGGTTTAAAGAAATAAAATTTTTAAGTGAAACACTGAGAAACATCCCGATGCCAGCTTTTCTATACAATATGCACATACGCATATACGTAGGTGAACATGTTTCTTGGTTTTAATGCATTATACATATAGTTGAACATGTTTCTTTCAAATGAATAATTGTTGGAGTGTTCCTCGATTTTTCATGTTTTTTAAGGGTTTTCCTTGAACTTACTTCTTCTTTTTTTCCCTCTCTCTCTCTCTCTCTCTCTCTCTCTCTCTATATATATATATATATATATATAAGGTGATTCAGATGAAAACCTTAAAAAACTGAGGAATACTTGTCCATCTTGACGGTATGCACATTTGCATGCTAGTTACGAAGTTGTTTTTTAATTTTAGTTGTCATGCATGTGTCCCTGTTATGCACTTGTACATGTTACATATTACTTATATAGATAGACGGTTACTAAAGTGTTTATCAAATTTCATTTTTTACTGCCGTTCCTTAGACCTTATATCACCCAATCTACTTCACTTTACTATCCCTAGCTATTTCATTGTATATATAGCTAGAAAAACAAAACAATGTTGAAGGGGATATTAAAATTTTCAAGTGCTTTTATAATCCTTAAACACTAAAATACTAGTGTTATGTCAAAGCAGCATTTTCTAAACTTTTCCATTTTATGAGAAAACATTTTGACTATAATCATGCATAAAATGATTAGATGCAATTAATTTTAATTCATATACCACACGTATATTTTCTTAATTAAAACATATATAACTCTAATAAAAAAATTAACTACTTTATATGCTACAATGTATGGACAAGCTTTTGATGATTATTTAAACAATTAGTTTATAGGGAAAAAATTACCGGTTCACTTCATGTTCGAATTACGTTAACTATAAATCGCATGCAGATGAGAAAGGTCGTAAGCGAAGTTGCACGTTGTTTTCCGACTGCAATCATAAGTGGAAGAAGTCGCGATAAGGTACCTCGATCATATATATGTATGCATAATTGTCATTAATTGATAAAATAAATGTTTGCATAATTAAATTAATTTAATATAATTTAAAAATAAATTTTGATGGTGTCTTCTAAAAATTACTTTTTAGGTGTATGAATTTGTAAAATTAGATGATATCTATTATGCTGGGAGCCATGGTCTCGACATAGCAGCCCCATTTCAGTGCATTAATGAGGTTGGACAGAACAAATTTGTTGATAAAAATGTAAGGTTTAATTTCATTAATTAATTCATAAATACTACATATAATTAAATAAATCTGTAATTAATTTCATAAAATAAATTTGAATCTTGTAGGGTGATGAAGTTGTACTTTTTCAACCAGCACAGAGATACCTGCCTTCAATTTACAAGGTGATGATAATACTTTCATAAATAAATAAAAACTATATCTTGTATAAAGGTTTAAACGAGAATGCTAACTTTTTAAGAAACTTTTTTTTTACAAAAAAAAAAATTACGAAAAACTGTTTTGATGTACAAAATATCATATATGATTTTATACTGACAGAAAAAAGGACGCCGCCGACTTCATCGCGGGCAAGTCACGTACGTTATTAACTATATATGACTTTGTTCACAAATCATATATGATTTTTTACGTGGATCATATATGACTTCGTACATGTTTTTTGTACGTGGATTTTTCTATATGAATCATATATGATTTTGTACGTCAAAGAGGTTTTTTCTAAAAATGGTAGCGTTCTTGTTTGAACCCACCTATATATATATATATATATATATAGGAAATTTCAAATGTAACTCATATTTCATTGAAAACCAAAGAATTACTAAAATTGTACCACGTGACAATCTGAATCGGCGCCTAAGCTTTATTCAGTATGCATATCATGCACTTTGACGCGCACGCATGCAGAGTGAATAAAGCTTAGGCGCAATCACTTTGAATCGCACGCCTAAGCTTTATTCAGGGTGAATAAAGTTTTTATTCAGTCTGAATAATCCATGAATATTCAGATTGAATATGTCACGTGGCGCGCTCTCAGTTGTCCTCTCATTCACAATAAAAGATGAGTTCACATTCAAACCCGACCATATATAAATTAATCACTTAACATTCTTGTATGATTTTTGTGTAGATACTTGATGTATTGAAAGAGGAAACCCAAAATATAAAAGGCGTCATGCTTGAAAATAACAAATTTTGTGTTTCTGTACATTTTAGACATGTTTCTGATGAGGTATGTTGGGTCATTACTTATATATACATATATTTTTTTGTATGAATTAATGAAAAGTTTATAAAAGGTTACTATGGAAAAACAATGTAGGATTTTTTGTTGCTAGAGGAACTTGTGAAATCAGTGGTAGACGATTTTGAAGAGTTTAGACTATCAAAGGGCAAAAAGGTAAACTAAAGTTTTAATTCTTGTGAGGTGTAGTTGAAAGTGTAATTTTATATGTTCTTTTTATTTATTAATATTTGAATTTGTTTGTATTTTGTTATTAGGTTTTTGAGATCCGACCTGATATCGAGTGGGATAAAGGACATGCCCTGGAGTATTTACTCAAGACACTTGGATATGAAAGTTCAAACGATGTGTTCCCCATTTATATCGGGGATGATCGGACAGATGAAGATGCATTTAAGGTATAGGTATCAATTAAACAAGTCTATAATGTTTTATTAGTTAAATAGCTAGTCTAACAACTAGTCCCATATGGATAGAAAATGAAATTTGTGAGTTCCTTATAAGACATTAGACATAAGTTGTGAGTTACCAATAACTTTTATCATGGTTTTAAGTTGGATTCAAAGTTATTGGCTCAACTTGTTGCTTTAGGTATTACAATTTGTTTTTCTTTCTCTTTTTTTTTTAAATCTTAATTATGAAGTTGGTTTGTTTTTGTGTAGGCTATAAAGAACAGAGGAAAAGGGTGTTCGATTGTTGTTTCCTCGATCCCAAAGGAAACCATGGCTTTATACTCCCTTTGGAGTCCATGTGAAGTCAAGAAGTTTCTATCATGTTTAGTGAATTGGAACGAAAGTTCATCGTACTGAAGTTGGTTTCAGAAAATTTATTTTCGTTCAAGAAAATCATAAGATTACAAGACCAAATCTCCTAAAACGAGCAAATGGTTGCTCAGTATCCAACAATCGGATTTACAAAATTCAAAGTACATAGTAAGAATTAAGATGGAGTTTTTTTATTTGTTTTATGCATAACGAAAGGTCAATCTAATATAAAGAGACCTGTAGATCGAAAAATGGCTTAACCGAAAGGATTTGTATAGTGTTGGGCTTGGGTTCCTTTCTTATGGTAACTTCGGGTTAATTCATCGACTCCATTTATTCCTTTTTTGTTTTCAATTTATATTTTACATTTTTAAATAAATAAATAAAAGTGGTTACCTATTTAGTTAGTTTGATCCAGTTAATATATTCTTATAACTTATTGAATCATAAACAAGTAAAATAATGTTGTATTGTAAATACACGTTAAGTTATTATAGGTTCGGTAGTTGACAACTTAATGTAAGCCAACCTTAAATGATTATAAGCTTATTTTCAGCCAAATTGTATAACACAAAATATAACCCAAGAGCACAAGCTAATTTATCCAATTGGGCTTGTGTTCTTGGACTTCTTCCAAATGGGCTGAGTTAATTAAATTGTTCAACTTCTTCAGCTTCCTTTTTCTTATTCATCTGTCAATCGTCATGCATTTTTTCCAAGTGAGTCAGTTGCACATGAGTTGTTGTCGAGCCTTACATTGCCTTTAGCCTTGTTTTCATCTACTACGTATTATCGTCATCGAGTTTCCATCACATTTTCTCGCATTCCCATTTCCATTAATTTCCGTAATAAAAAAAAACAAGTGCCCTCCCATTTCCGTCATATTAGCAAAAAGGTAACTCGTATGATGTTAGAAACTCAATGGTTTGTTGTTTGTTACATACTTTTGTTACGTTAATGGTCTAACTGGAACCAACTCACTCTTTTGAATCAACAACTATGGACTAAAAAACGTTATTTTTATTTCAATACTTGGCATGTACAACATATTTTTGTATAAATTGATATATTGTTATAATTTTGTAAAAATTAGTGCTTCTCTGTAAGGAGCACAAGCATCGTAATACTAAATATTAAAATAAATTGTCATAACTTTCAACTAGTTGGGTGTTTGGCTTTTAGCGAACTTCTTCAATTTTGGTAGCAAGTGCGTCGAACATGACAAGAGGTTTTATCATGGGTGTTTAGCCTATCTTTTAATTCCATCAGGAATTAAACCAAAAATCAAGCCGTATAAATTATACATTTACGATTTCACTGTCAATTTGGGTGAATTGAAAATATAGAAAATGAAAGCAATTCTTTTTCATTTGGTATTGATTGTTAAATAGTGTCTCAGTACGCTATGGTGTTTTGGATAATCTATTAATATTAGATGTCGATGTGGGCACACAACTTATTACTTTGGGGTTGTGTCAAACATATTTTTTGGAGGCAACAAACTTCTGAGGAGATGTGCGGGGATTTTAGGGGCATGAACTCTAGCAGTTTTTATAGTTTTTCAAAAAAAAGTCATTTTTCAGAAGATTTTGTTTTTCCTATTTCAAAGGATTGTTTCCCTTTTGAAATCATACTTACTGACGGTTGAGCCATGAAAATATGATCCTTTTCCTTAGAATTATGTAACACCCCAAAATTTGGAGCAAACAAAAACCTTCATTAATGAAAGGTGGTAATACAAATACGCCAAAGCGTGAGCTCTTCCCAAAAGAATGGGGTATAAATAGTGTATAATTACAAAGTCTGTACTTTAATGGAGTGTTGTAAAACGGACAGTCTAATTCCTAACAAGGAAAAGACTACAAAAGGGTCAACAGTTTCTACTATCAACTCGCGGTCTAGATGGACCGGTCTCTTCACACATCCCCCAAAGCTTACTCTCAATCTCGGCACCTACTTGGGAATAGCGTCCCTAGTACCTGAGAGACACATCGACACCAAGCAAGTGTTAGGCTAAAGGAGCCTAGTGAGTTGTATCACAAAATATTACACATATATAAGCATGTTAAGACATGTGAGGTATGCAAGAGTGTATTAACAACAAAATGCATTATGTTAAACCGGTTTATCTTTTATCCTTGAAAACCGTGGGAGCGACCCACTTTTGCCAAGCAAGTTACACCTTAGAGTCGAGACACCACGTTGTCGTCCTCCTACGAAGACTTGAATTGACAACCCCAGAGGCCAGGCACATTCGCGGCCACACGAATGGCGAGGGACATAGGTGCACACCTTTTGACTAGTGCCACCCAAGACTGAGTCGAACTCGTGTAAACTTGAAAGTGCACACCTTTTGACTAGTGCCACTTTAAATCAATTTCATTTACCTACTTCGCCAAGCAAGTTACACATTAGAGACGAGACACCCCGTTGTCGTCCTCCTACGAAGACTTGAATTGACAACCCCAGAGGCCAAGCACATTCGCGGCCACACGAATGGCGAGGGACATAGGTGCACACCTTTTGACTAGTGCCACCCAAGACTGAGTCGAACTCGTGTAAACTTGAAAGTGCACACCTTTTGACTAGTGCCACTTTAAATCAATCTCATTTCAAAAACGACACAATGTACACCTTTTGACTAGTGTCACATTGTCCAGTTTATGTTTGCGTAAAAACATGGGTACTCACCTTTTGACTAGTGACATCCCGGTCCACTTTTTGACTAGTGGCCAATAGCATCCCACTTTTTGACTAGCGGTGCTCCATAACATTTTAGTTATATAATTTAAGCATTATAGAAAGTCTCGATACTTTCATTCATTTCACATAAGCCAACATGCTCGGGATTCAATTCCTTCGCATCATTCCGTGGCATACATAGTAACACGTATTTCTCATAAATGCATTCATCATATAATCACATGGATTTAACTCATACATTAGTAGCATACGATAATCTACTCCATGTATACAATAATCCAAATCAAGCCATTCATACAAGCATCGTTACTCATTCATTTCATGGCAATCCTTAAACCTAACAATTTAGGCATTTTATCCAAAATCATGTTTATTCACAATAACCAATCAAGATAAGTAAATCAAACAAGATGATGTGCTCTCAGTTTTAACAAAACGGTTTTAGCAACTCACCTTGAGGCTCGTAACGCCAAAAGCCCCAAATTTCACCAAGAACCCTAGCTTAAAGTTTGAGTGAACACCTAAACTGATAAGGAGTTAATACCTTGAATTAATTCTAGATCCACAACATATAAGACTAGATCTACACTTAAAAACTCATAAATAGAACTTACCTCCTCAAGATCTTGGGTGAAAACCCTAGGTTAAAGAACCTTCAACAATGGTGGATAGATGGTGAAGAAGATGAAGCCATGGAGATCTCCACCCTCTAAAATAGTAGATCTAACCTCCAATACTTTCAATAACATGAAATCCACCTAAAATAACACCAGATCTAAGACAAGTATGGAAGGAAAGGTTTGGAGATGAAAAACCCCCAAATCGAAGCTTAAACTCGAAGGGGATGAAGAGATTACTTACACCAACGTTTTAAAACCACCAAATGCTTGAAATCCATTGATGTAGTCTTGAAGAGCTCGAAAAATCGAGAAGAACGCAAAAAGAATCGAGAGAAACGGAGTTGAAATGAGGAAGATATGGAGAAATGAAGAAATATACCAAAATCTCGTATTTGAAGTATCCAGGCGCTAAAGTGCCCATCCAAAGTGACACATGTGGCACTTTAGCGGTCACTTTAGCCCGTGTCCTCATGGGGCCTTCATGGTAGCGGTACACCTGAAGCTAAAGTGCCCATCCAAAGTGACACATGTGGCACTTTAGCTGTCACTTTAGCTTTGACTCAAATTCTTGGTTTTAACTCCGTTTTCGCTCCGAGAAGAACCGTTGGACTCGTATTTCAATTTCCCATCCTACAAGACCATAAAATCTCTGATTTAACCTAAAGTCCTATTTTTCATATTTAACTTAAAAGATCCATTTCACCATTGGCCTGAAGTTGTGTTATTCGAAAATTACGGGTGTTACAATCCTCCCCACCTAAAAGAATTTCGTCCCCGAAATTACTAACCTTGTCCGAGTCACCAAGGATAACTTCGTTCAATCATCATGCAAATCCAGGTGCCTATGCTCCTTTCGTATCAATCGGTTAGGCTAACACTTAACTCAATTATTTTCACAATACAAGCTCCGATATAGCATTCTAACTTAAGGATGCTTCATCCAAAACATCACAAACATTTACCCCTCTCCTAATTTCGAAACATAACGTGTGATTTATTGATAAGATCACTAGAATCCGCAAACCTTAATTCCTTGTACAATTTAGTAGGAAGTAAAAAATAAACATCTAGATATAATGCTTATTATTCAAGGTACCTTATACATTACTTCCTCCTCAGTAATTTCGAGCGCATCGACTAAGAGTCCCTTACTGCCAAGAAATGTTTCGACATCCCAAGTAATTGTGTCTAACGTCGCCATTAATACCTAATGAAACACCAAAATTTCATCTAGTCATCTACGACTAACACCAGGAAGGTAAATTCATTCACCTAGCAAACGCTAATTTCCATAAGATTCTTAAATTCCCACATTCACACCACTATAACCCTTCCAAATGTCCAAAAATCTACACAATCCTATCTTTGCCTTAGATTGGTTAACTTAAAATTTCTGAGTACGAACGTCTCCTCAAATCCCTCTTGATCACATAATACAAGTCCACTACTTAGCCCTATCATAATTTGTCAATATATCATAAGTTTCATACTTAGGTTGGCATATCATGCCACTATGTCTACCACAAATTCTTACTTCACCTAACTTGATTATAAGTCACGTCTTTAAAATCACATTTACATTCACAAAGGGCTCTGTCTCTATGTCAATTTAACACCCTAACCGCATACACCTCTCAAGTAACATATAATGCTCTTGGCAAGGTCACAATCGTCATCATTAGTACTAAAGATAGTGTTTTCACCGATGTATAGTCACACGTGACGGTTATCATTTCGTCCAAACAACCATTGTACCAAAATATCCCTTACAATCGAAATTGTGAAATCACCCCATACACATAACTACTATCGTTTCCCCTAATTTCCCATATCAAATATTAGATGTCATCGTACGTACTCGCCTCTCACGGACTCAAAGAAGCCTTAAAATACAGTTACCTAATCACTAGTATCAGGTTTGTTCTAGCCGGTTCATTACAATCTATTAGGGTCTCAAACTTGATCTTGTTTTCGCCTTTCTACACGCTACCCCACTATATAGTAACATGCTCGTAATGATATAAAACCCACCTTTATTCATTTAATACCTTATAAGAATAATATACAATTAGTCCACGCGTGGGTATTAACCCTCAACCAAAAAATTTGGTACATCAAGGGAATTCAATTATTTCTAAATTAAGTATGGCGAACATTCACCGAAAGCACACAGTCAAATACAAGGTATACATGTATTCTAGACAACGAACTTGATGACAATAAGAGTGACCCGCATTTGTCGAGAGTGGGGCCACATAGAGTACATAACTTATGCCATACTAATCGTTCGACACTTTAACCCACAAAAGTTTAAGTGCTTGCTATGACACCCAACTAGTCTTACCAAGTGATAAATAATCTTGTGTCAAACTCCCATGAATCGCACTCCCAAGCCCCAACGATTAGACATGGCTACTCAATTAAATCAAAAGCAAGTAAAATTACACTCAAACCATTTATATGCAAATATATTTTCCAAGTGCATGATTAACTCAAAATTTCAAATATGGTTGGGCAATTTTTTTTTTAAAATTGTATACACAAAGTTCCAATGTGCCCCATTACGCAATAATATGCATTTTCCAAATGGTTCACAATAACAAGAACACCAAAATAATTTAGGTATGAAATAAAAATCAATTTGTACAATAATTTACAATGGAACATATTCATGAGGTTTATTCTCCAACAAGTCTAAAGCTAACCATGTTCATTTAACAAAATGTATTAACCCAAATTTATCAAATTAGTCATTTTGTCACATGCCCCAAACATACGATAAACACTAAGAAATATGTTTATATTTTGAAATGCCCATTTTGGCATGTATAACGTTTCCACAACGCAAACCATAAATTTTCACGCAACGAAAGAGAAAATAACATTACTACGCAACTTAGATTCCATAACACACTGATATAATACTTGAACACCCACACACCACGATCTAAAGGATCATCTATGCACGTCCCCAAGCTACACCACACTTCCCGACTTAACGTGAAGTGATTGAATGACTTGTCTTAAAATGACAACAGTGTATAAAACTCTACATAATTTTTCCGGGTAGCTATTCACCAAAGTCATTCACTTACATCCCCATACATTACCGTCAGTGCTTCACTTTCACCTAAGTGGTCTCATCTATGATTCAAGCCCTTCCTATGATACTAGATATCACATTCCAAGTCTTACATCGATAGACTCCTATCTTACACTGGATCTTAGACTTGTACCGCTCGACATCGCCTAAGGTATCTCCACATTTTCTTACCCCATACTACTTAAAGATATTAGCCTTTCTCAGCTACCCTTCCGACCTTTGCTGGTTACGAGTCAATCTATTATCTCCATACTTGATCTAAAATTAAAGCTATTCAATTCCTCTTACGATCCTCCTCTTTTAAATCTAGATGCTTAATACGACAACTCTAAGAGCGAGGGATTTCTAGAAGTAGGACTCACGTATAAATCGACTATTCGTCTCAACAAATCAAACACGTCTTATAACATGAAGGAATATTCCTATTCCTAATAATAACCCTCTTCACATTTGGGTCGGTCTTAGGTCTTGATCATCACAACCTACTTGCACGACATACTACATAATTTCTCATTATCGCTTTGACAAGTAAGCTATATCTATTTTCCACACTTCCAATATCCACACGATATCCCGAGGTATACACTTCCGAAACATGTCTTCCAAGCCCAATTAATAAATCTTACCACTAATTCACACTCGAGTCAAGGTACTCAAATCACCTTCAAGCCAATCATCAAAACATGACATTTAAATAAAGACATATCATAATTAGGGTCCTTTATGACCGAGCAATTATCCTATCACAAGGAAATCAAGAAAAGTAAGAATAGGCTACCATACGTACCAACATTTATCAATCATTACATCGATAGTAACCAAGAATACCCAGATGACGATACATTCATAACTCAGTAGCTAAGTGATTTATGAATAGACCGTACACGAGATTCCCTGCCTCTATTGATGCAAATTCTCGATCCATGTATTCTGTATCCCTAGCGCTCTCCCCACCTAAGACTTTACCCATGGTAGGTGACATGTCTATTAGTGCACTAAGTTTAAGTCTAGGTACACTACGGTCAATACCTAGTTCGCTTAAACTAAAGCTCTAATACCAACTTGTAACACCCCAAAATTTGGAGCAAACAAAAACCTTCATTAATGAAAGGTGGTAATACAAATACGCCAAAGCGTGAGCTCTTCCCAAAAGAATGGGGTATAAATAGTGTATAATTACAAAGTCTGTACTTTAATGGAGTGTTGTAAAACGGACAGTCTAATTCCTAACAAGGAAAAGACTACAAAAGGGTCAACAGTTTCTACTATCAACTCGCGGTCTAGATGGACCGGTCTCTTCACACATCCCCCAAAGCTTACTCTCAATCTCGGCACCTACTTGGGAATAGCGTCCCTAGTACCTGAGAGACACATCGACACCAAGCAAGTGTTAGGCTAAAGGAGCCTAGTGAGTTGTATCACAAAATATCACACATATATAAGCATGTTAAGACATGTGAGGTATGCAAGAGTGTATTAACAACAAAATGCATTATGTTAAACCGGTTTATCTTTTATCCTTGAAAACCGTGGGGGCGACCCACTTTTTGCCAAGCAAGTTACACCTTAGAGTCGAGACACCACGTTGTCGTC
Source organism: Centaurea solstitialis (assembly GCA_030169165.1). NCBI lineage: Eukaryota > Viridiplantae > Streptophyta > Magnoliopsida > Asterales > Asteraceae > Centaurea > Centaurea solstitialis. The sequence continues at coordinate 25,133,055 of CM058042.1, read as the reverse complement.
CTCCTACGAAGACTTGAATTGACAACCCCAGAGGCCAGGCACATTCGCGGCCACACGAATGGCGAGGGACATAGGTGCACACCTTTTGACTAGTGCCACCCAAGACTGAGTCGAACTCGTGTAAACTTGAAAGTGCACACCTTTTGACTAGTGCCACTTTAAATCAATTTCATTTACCTACTTCGCCAAGCAAGTTACACATTAGAGACGAGACACCCCGTTGTCGTCCTCCTACGAAGACTTGAATTGACAACCCCAGAGGCCAAGCACATTCGCGGCCACACGAATGGCGAGGGACATAGGTGCACACCTTTTGACTAGTGCCACCCAAGACTGAGTCGAACTCGTGTAAACTTGAAAGTGCACACCTTTTGACTAGTGCCACTTTAAATCAATCTCATTTCAAAAACGACACAATGTACACCTTTTGACTAGTGTCACATTGTCCAGTTTATGTTTGCGTAAAAACATGGGTACTCACCTTTTGACTAGTGACATCCCGGTCCACTTTTTGACTAGTGGCCAATAGCATCCCACTTTTTGACTAGCGGTGCTCCATAACATTTTAGTTATATAATTTAAGCATTATAGAAAGTCTCGATACTTTCATTCATTTCACATAAGCCAACATGCTCGGGATTCAATTCCTTCGCATCATTCCGTGGCATACATAGTAACACGTATTTCTCATAAATGCATTCATCATATAATCACATGGATTTAACTCATACATTAGTAGCATACGATAATCTACTCCATGTATACAATAATCCAAATCAAGCCATTCATACAAGCATCGTTACTCATTCATTTCATGGCAATCCTTAAACCTAACAATTTAGGCATTTTATCCAAAATCATGTTTATTCACAATAACCAATCAAGATAAGTAAATCAAACAAGATGATGTGCTCTCAGTTTTAACAAAACGGTTTTAGCAACTCACCTTGAGGCTCGTAACGCCAAAAGCCCCAAATTTCACCAAGAACCCTAGCTTAAAGTTTGAGTGAACACCTAAACTGATAAGGAGTTAATACCTTGAATTAATTCTAGATCCACAACATATAAGACTAGATCTACACTTAAAAACTCATAAATAGAACTTACCTCCTCAAGATCTTGGGTGAAAACCCTAGGTTAAAGAACCTTCAACAATGGTGGATAGATGGTGAAGAAGATGAAGCCATGGAGATCTCCACCCTCTAAAATAGTAGATCTAACCTCCAATACTTTCAATAACATGAAATCCACCTAAAATAACACCAGATCTAAGACAAGTATGGAAGGAAAGGTTTGGAGATGAAAAACCCCCAAATCGAAGCTTAAACTCGAAGGGGATGAAGAGATTACTTACACCAACGTTTTAAAACCACCAAATGCTTGAAATCCATTGATGTAGTCTTGAAGAGCTCGAAAAATCGAGAAGAACGCAAAAAGAATCGAGAGAAACGGAGTTGAAATGAGGAAGATATGGAGAAATGAAGAAATATACCAAAATCTCGTATTTGAAGTATCCAGGCGCTAAAGTGCCCATCCAAAGTGACACATGTGGCACTTTAGCGGTCACTTTAGCCCGTGTCCTCATGGGGCCTTCATGGTAGCGGTACACCTGAAGCTAAAGTGCCCATCCAAAGTGACACATGTGGCACTTTAGCTGTCACTTTAGCTTTGACTCAAATTCTTGGTTTTAACTCCGTTTTCGCTCCGAGAAGAACCGTTGGACTCGTATTTCAATTTCCCATCCTACAAGACCATAAAATCTCTGATTTAACCTAAAGTCCTATTTTTCATATTTAACTTAAAAGATCCATTTCACCATTGGCCTGAAGTTGTGTTATTCGAAAATTACGGGTGTTACAATCCTCCCCACCTAAAAGAATTTCGTCCCCGAAATTACTAACCTTGTCCGAGTCACCAAGGATAACTTCGTTCAATCATCATGCAAATCCAGGTGCCTATGCTCCTTTCGTATCAATCGGTTAGGCTAACACTTAACTCAATTATTTTCACAATACAAGCTCCGATATAGCATTCTAACTTAAGGATGCTTCATCCAAAACATCACAAACATTTACCCCTCTCCTAATTTCGAAACATAACGTGTGATTTATTGATAAGATCACTAGAATCCGCAAACCTTAATTCCTTGTACAATTTAGTAGGAAGTAAAAAATAAACATCTAGATATAATGCTTATTATTCAAGGTACCTTATACATTACTTCCTCCTCAGTAATTTCGAGCGCATCGACTAAGAGTCCCTTACTGCCAAGAAATGTTTCGACATCCCAAGTAATTGTGTCTAACGTCGCCATTAATACCTAATGAAACACCAAAATTTCATCTAGTCATCTACGACTAACACCAGGAAGGTAAATTCATTCACCTAGCAAACGCTAATTTCCATAAGATTCTTAAATTCCCACATTCACACCACTATAACCCTTCCAAATGTCCAAAAATCTACACAATCCTATCTTTGCCTTAGATTGGTTAACTTAAAATTTCTGAGTACGAACGTCTCCTCAAATCCCTCTTGATCACATAATACAAGTCCACTACTTAGCCCTATCATAATTTGTCAATATATCATAAGTTTCATACTTAGGTTGGCATATCATGCCACTATGTCTACCACAAATTCTTACTTCACCTAACTTGATTATAAGTCACGTCTTTAAAATCACATTTACATTCACAAAGGGCTCTGTCTCTATGTCAATTTAACACCCTAACCGCATACACCTCTCAAGTAACATATAATGCTCTTGGCAAGGTCACAATCGTCATCATTAGTACTAAAGATAGTGTTTTCACCGATGTATAGTCACACGTGACGGTTATCATTTCGTCCAAACAACCATTGTACCAAAATATCCCTTACAATCGAAATTGTGAAATCACCCCATACACATAACTACTATCGTTTCCCCTAATTTCCCATATCAAATATTAGATGTCATCGTACGTACTCGCCTCTCACGGACTCAAAGAAGCCTTAAAATACAGTTACCTAATCACTAGTATCAGGTTTGTTCTAGCCGGTTCATTACAATCTATTAGGGTCTCAAACTTGATCTTGTTTTCGCCTTTCTACACGCTACCCCACTATATAGTAACATGCTCGTAATGATATAAAACCCACCTTTATTCATTTAATACCTTATAAGAATAATATACAATTAGTCCACGCGTGGGTATTAACCCTCAACCAAAAAATTTGGTACATCAAGGGAATTCAATTATTTCTAAATTAAGTATGGCGAACATTCACCGAAAGCACACAGTCAAATACAAGGTATACATGTATTCTAGACAACGAACTTGATGACAATAAGAGTGACCCGCATTTGTCGAGAGTGGGGCCACATAGAGTACATAACTTATGCCATACTAATCGTTCGACACTTTAACCCACAAAAGTTTAAGTGCTTGCTATGACACCCAACTAGTCTTACCAAGTGATAAATAATCTTGTGTCAAACTCCCATGAATCGCACTCCCAAGCCCCAACGATTAGACATGGCTACTCAATTAAATCAAAAGCAAGTAAAATTACACTCAAACCATTTATATGCAAATATATTTTCCAAGTGCATGATTAACTCAAAATTTCAAATATGGTTGGGCAATTTTTTTTTTAAAATTGTATACACAAAGTTCCAATGTGCCCCATTACGCAATAATATGCATTTTCCAAATGGTTCACAATAACAAGAACACCAAAATAATTTAGGTATGAAATAAAAATCAATTTGTACAATAATTTACAATGGAACATATTCATGAGGTTTATTCTCCAACAAGTCTAAAGCTAACCATGTTCATTTAACAAAATGTATTAACCCAAATTTATCAAATTAGTCATTTTGTCACATGCCCCAAACATACGATAAACACTAAGAAATATGTTTATTTTTTGAAATGCCCATTTTGGCATGTATAACGTTTCCACAACGCAAACCATAAATTTTCACGCAACGAAAGAGAAAATAACATTACTACGCAACTTAGATTCCATAACACACTGATATAATACTTGAACACCCACACACCACGATCTAAAGGATCATCTATGCACGTCCCCAAGCTACACCACACTTCCCGACTTAACGTGAAGTGATTGAATGACTTGTCTTAAAATGACAACAGTGTATAAAACTCTACATAATTTTTCCGGGTAGCTATTCACCAAAGTCATTCACTTACATCCCCATACATTACCGTCAGTGCTTCACTTTCACCTAAGTGGTCTCATCTATGATTCAAGCCCTTCCTATGATACTAGATATCACATTCCAAGTCTTACATCGATAGACTCCTATCTTACACTGGATCTTAGACTTGTACCGCTCGACATCGCCTAAGGTATCTCCACATTTTCTTACCCCATACTACTTAAAGATATTAGCCTTTCTCAGCTACCCTTCCGACCTTTACTGGTTACGAGTCAATCTATTATCTCCATACTTGATCTAAAATTAAAGCTATTCAATTCCTCTTACGATCCTCCTCTTTTAAATCTAGATGCTTAATACGACAACTCTAAGAGCGAGGGATTTCTAGAAGTAGGACTCATGTATAAATCGACTATTCGTCTCAACAAATCAAACACGTCTTATAACATGAAGGAATATTCCTATTCCTAATAATAACCCTCTTCACATTTGGGTCGGTCTTAGGTCTTGATCATCACAACCTACTTGCACGACATACTACATAATTTCTCATTATCGCTTTGACAAGTAAGCTATATCTATTTTCCACACTTCCAATATCCACACGATATCCCGAGGTATACACTTCCGAAACATGTCTTCCAAGCCCAATTAATAAATCTTACCACTAATTCACACTCGAGTCAAGGTACTCAAATCACCTTCAAGCCAATCATCAAAACATGACATTTAAATAAAGACATATCATAATTAGGGTCCTTTATGACCGAGCAATTATCCTATCACAAGGAAATCAAGAAAAGTAAGAATAGGCTACCATACGTACCAACATTTATCAATCATTACATCGATAGTAACCAAGAATACCCAGATGACGATACATTCATAACTCAGTAGCTAAGTGATTTATGAATAGACCGTACACGAGATTCCCTGCCTCTATTGATGCAAATTCTCGATCCATGTATTCTGTATCCCTAGCGCTCTCCCCACCTAAGACTTTACCCATGGTAGGTGACATGTCTATTAGTGCACTAAGTTTAAGTCTAGGTACACTACGGTCAATACCTAGTTCGCTTAAACTAAAGCTCTGATACCAACTTGTAACACCCCAAAATTTGGAGCAAACAAAAACCTTCATTAATGAAAGGTGGTAATACAAATACGCCAAAGCGTGAGCTCTTCCCAAAAGAATGGGGTATAAATAGTGTATAATTACAAAGTCTGTACTTTAATGGAGTGTTGTAAAACGGACAGTCTAATTCCTAACAAGGAAAAGACTACAAAAGGGTCAACAGTTTCTACTATCAACTCGCGGTCTAGATGGACCGGTCTCTTCACACATCCCCCAAAGCTTACTCTCAATCTCGGCACCTACTTGGGAATAGCGTCCCTAGTACCTGAGAGACACATCGACACCAAGCAAGTGTTAGGCTAAAGGAGCCTAGTGAGTTGTATCACAAAATATCACACATATATAAGCATGTTAAGACATGTGAGGTATGCAAGAGTGTATTAACAACAAAATGCATTATGTTAAACCGGTTTATCTTTTATCCTTGAAAACCGTGGGAGCGACCCACTTTTGCCAAGCAAGTTACACCTTAGAGTCGAGACACCACGTTGTCGTCCTCCTACGAAGACTTGAATTGACAACCCCAGAGGCCAGGCACATTCGCGGCCACACGAATGGCGAGGGACATAGGTGCACACCTTTTGACTAGTGCCACCCAAGACTGAGTCGAACTCGTGTAAACTTGAAAGTGCACACCTTTTGACTAGTGCCACTTTAAATCAATTTCATTTACCTACTTCGCCAAGCAAGTTACACATTAGAGACGAGACACCCCGTTGTCGTCCTCCTACGAAGACTTGAATTGACAACCCCAGAGGCCAAGCACATTCGCGGCCACACGAATGGCGAGGGACATAGGTGCACACCTTTTGACTAGTGCCACCCAAGACTGAGTCGAACTCGTGTAAACTTGAAAGTGCACACCTTTTGACTAGTGCCACTTTAAATCAATCTCATTTCAAAAACGACACAATGTACACCTTTTGACTAGTGTCACATTGTCCAATTTATGTTTGCGTAAAAACATGGGTACTCACCTTTTGACTAGTGACATCCCGGTCCACTTTTTGACTAGTGGCCAATAGCATCCCACTTTTTGACTAGCGGTGCTCCATAACATTTTAGTTATATAATTTAAGCATTATAGAAAGTCTCGATACTTTCATTCATTTCACATAAGCCAACATGCTCGGGATTCAATTCCTTCGCATCATTCCGTGGCATACATAGTAACACGTATTTCTCATAAATGCATTCATCATATAATCACATGGATTTAACTCATACATTAGTAGCATACGATAATCTACTCCATGTATACAATAATCCAAATCAAGCCATTCATACAAGCATCGTTACTCATTCATTTCATGGCAATCCTTAAACCTAACAATTTAGGCATTTTATCCAAAATCATGTTTATTCACAATAACCAATCAAGATAAGTAAATCAAACAAGATGATGTGCTCTCGGTTTTAACAAAACGGTTTTAGCAACTCACCTTGAGGCTCGTAACGCCAAAAGCCCCAAATTTCACCAAGAACCCTAGCTTAAAGTTTGAGTGAACACCTAAACTGATAAGGAGTTAATACCTTGAATTAATTCTAGATCCACAACATATAAGACTAGATCTACACTTAAAAACTCATAAATAGAACTTACCTCCTCAAGATCTTGGGTGAAAACCCTAGGTTGAAGAACCTTCAACAATGGTGGATAGATGGTGAAGAAGATGAAGCCATGGAGATCTCCACCCTCTAAAATAGTAGATCTAACCTCCAATACTTTCAATAACATGAAATCCACCTAAAATAACACCAAATCTAAGACAAGTATGGAAGGAAAGGTTTGGAGATGAAAAACCCCCAAATCGAAGCTTAAACTCGAAGGGGATGAAGAGATTACTTACACCAACGTTTTAAAACCACCAAATGCTTGAAATCCATTGATGTAGTCTTGAAGAGCTCGAAAAATCGAGAAGAACGCAAAAAGAATCGAGAGAAACGGAGTTGAAATGAGGAAGATATGGAGAAATGAAGAAAGATGCCAAAATCCCGTATTTGAAGTATCCAGGCGCTAAAGTGCCCATCCAAAGTGACACATGTGGCACTTTAGCGGTCACTTTAGCCCGTGTCCTCATGGGGCCTTCATGGTGGCGGTACACCTGAAGCTAAAGTGCCCATCCAAAGTGACACATGTGGCACTTTAGCTGTCACTTTAGCTTTGACTCAAATTCTTGGTTTTAACTCCGTTTTCGCTCCGAGAAGAACCGTTGGACTCGTATTTCAATTTCCCATCCTACAAGACCATAAAATCTATGATTTAACCTAAAGTCCTATTTTTCATATTTAACTTAAAAGATCCATTTCACCATTGGCCTGAAGTTGTGTTATTCGAAAATTACGGGTGTTACAAATTAAGACTCACCTTTGCCAACTACAACTTTCACCATTTTAGTTTCTTCAAGCTTGCACTCCATTTATCCCTTTTGATTGTTTTCTCAAAATAGACGGAGCTCCTCGAATAAGTTTTCAACTATGAAGATGTTTAAAACTTTAAATATCACTCAATTTATCATTTATATCTCCAAATACACAGATTCACCATAGTTATGATTCTAATCCTTCAAGAGCGTCGTAATCTCCATCTTTCGCTAGTGGATTTATCTCATTGGTCTCTCGGATATGTGGTTATCTCCCAATTTAGGGTTCCACATAAATCTTAACGTTATCTTCTAACTTTCTCTTTACTTTGTATTGGATGCATATTTAGTAGGTGAATTAACAAATTGTATGTTTTCTAGAATTTTTGTCTTATGTATTAAGGACATCTTAAACGTTTAAGTTAGAGATTTATCAAAATCGCTAACTTATCATTTGTTTGACTTTGTTTAAATGCTCTATTCTTGAATTAATTTTATTTTTTTTGAAATAAATTAACATTATCTTATTTTCTGTTGATATGAAAAATTACAAAAGCATATATTTATTCAACTTAGAATTATATATTAAAAAAGTTTATCAACTATATAAAATTTAGAATGGACAATTTATAATTCAACCATCATTTTTCTTAGATGATGAATAAAACTCTAATCAAGAACAAAAATAAGCCTTTGACTTTTGTTAGATAAGGTTGCAAGTACAAATTAGAGTCAATGTCGTTAAAGTTGTAGTTGTAGTTGCAGAAATTGTTGACTTTTTGTTGGTCATCTCATTTGACTTATATTTACTATAAAATTTCGTGTATTAATTGTAAAAAAGAAAGAATCTTAGATGAATTTTACCTACTATTTGAAATTATTACTTGGAGTATATTATATTTTTTTATCCCTTTGGTCCGTGACGATTTTAATTTTCATCCAAACAACTTTGAAATTCGTTTTAGACAGAAGGTTGATATCGGCAATTCAAACCGTTCCACTATATATCATCTGTCAATTCCTTAAAATGTAGGTATAACTGACTCACTTAACGGTTATGGATATAAAGGCTTCCGGAACTCAAACCCAGAGACATTTGATTTTGGACAAACACTACCTTCAACTATTACAAACCGAGTTATGCGACATTGACAATAATTTTGAAATTCTAGTTTACGTCTATATAGTATTTATAATTTATTATTGTTTTCATTCTCATGATTAAACTTGATTGTTTTTTATTTCTTTTTTAATCATTCATACTTAAAAGTAGTAATTAAATTTGTTGACAAAAATAAAAATAATTTGTAAACCACATGAATGGAAATTGAAATCTCAAAAACAGATAAACAAATTTTACATTTTTAAATAAAGCACTTGAATTAAAAATACAATTTACTCTATCATTTATTTACTGATTTTTTTTACGTACTTCAAAATCACACGTTATCTTCTAACATTTTAAATGACTCCTATTCAGTCAACATTTTATATAGCAACACTCAGTAATATAAAATTGATAATAAAATATATAATAAATATAATGGCAAAACAGTTATAAAAAAGTATGTTTTATGCCTTTCTGTTTCCAACAAGTCAACTTATCTTAACGAGAGCTCGCTGCTCGTGCACGAGAAATCGATGCATAGTTTATATACAGAAATATAAGTACATACCAATTAATCAAACGAAAATATCATTTCAAGTTACAAAATAACTCAACTTATCTTGTTTACAAAGTTTTAATATAATGTTTGCATGATCAATATTAAATAATAGTAATTGTATAATTGTTGGTCTTTATCTTTTATCGTTTTACATTTTTAGTATATAAATATTCAATGTACGATATCATAAATCTACATCTAAAAAAAGTTTTAGCTTCATGAAGCATCCACTAATTTTTTAAAGTTGTTTTCCATTTTCTTAACTGGTAAGCTTGATAAGTCTCCTCTAATTATCCATTTACCCTTGATTATTAATATATATAGATACATTAACATTAATTACAAGGAACATTGCACTTTATTTGTTGGCTACCTAACCAATAACAAAAAAGAGTATAGGGTAAGATGGACATTTTAGATTGTATTCTAATATATTTATATAGATAAACTTTATAGTATATGAATTTGTGCGTGGGTATTACGTAATATGTCATCTATGTAAACCTTTTTTCGTAGGCTTATCTTCTTTACGAAGAAGCTAATGGTGTTCATAGGCTCATATTCAATGAACCTAGGAGAAATGATTCAATATGTTTTTATTATTTATATATATAATTGCAACTTTAGTAACATCCATTAAGTATTAAACATTTAAATTAACATAAAACGAAAAATTAGTTAGAGAGCATTTTTAACAGGATTTCTATTTTTTTCTAAAAAAAACAAGTGTCAAAATTTTTAAAAAAAGTTTACATTCAACTTTAATAGTTTTTCTATTTCAAAGATTTGAAGTTAAATTATATTATTATAGTATTCTATAATTTATCATCCTAATGTACTTTAGAAAATAATTAAATATAAAATAATAGAAATTTAATCTCATTGATAGGATTTAATAAAATATCTATTGTCTCTCCTATTATTAAGTTTTAGAGAATTCTCCAAATTTAAGAAATTTTGAAGTTTTTTCTATTATAGAAAAAAAAAAAGATAGCAACACTGTTGGAGAGGTTTAGAGGGAAGAAAAACTCGTATTGCCACCACCTGGTTGGACAGTTGTGGCAATTGGTAAATTGTTCATGTTTTTCGGGGTTTTCGTGTTGGTGTGTCGGTCGAGGTTGGTTTCGAGTTCACCGGGTGACCGTCCTTATGTGGCTTGTGAGTTTTTGGTTAGAGGGATTGCATTCGTCCTTATCTTGGTATTCTCGGGTGTATCGATTAGGGTACTCATGGTTAATTTTCATGTATTTTCATTGTAATTTATAGCAACTTGCTAGTTTTTTTAAATATATTGTCATTAAAAAAACTATTTAATATTTTTAAAACAATATTGTTTTTGAACGGCAACTTAATTAGTTGTGAGTAACACCTTAGTTAGATTAAAAACGCCTCTGCTCAGCTTTAAACCTGAGACTTTTCTACTCCAAGAGGGTGACCTCTTTACCAATCAGGCTAGCCCCAGTTGGCCAAATACAATATTACTTCTCTCTTCTAACACTTGGTCTCAATGTCTCCTATTTGGTTGGAAAGAATTATATATTATTTCTCTCTTAAATATGGAGATTTAGAGATTTCTCTAAATTTGTTTGTGTCTAATATTTGAAGTTAATTAACTAACAATTTCAACCAATTTATACAAATAAATTTTCCTTATTAAAGCATGTCTAGCTCAGTAGTAAGGTAACATCTTGGGGGTCAGTGGATGGTATCCCTAGCTATCTTAGTTTGAACCCGGTAGAGAACATGTGACGATATCCAAATCATGAATCTGACACATAGTGATACCTTTAATTAAGTTGGGTCGTGGTCAGTGAAGATCAGTAGTAAGGTAACATCTTGGGGGTCAGTGGATGGTCAGTGATACCTTTATCCTGAAAATGATTATCGGGTCAATTTACCTTACAATATTAACATGATAAGGACTAGAATTTTACCAGGTAAGATGGATGGCATGAACAATAGTCTTGTCTAGTAAGTGAGATTTACAAATCTTACCCGATAAGCGTTTAGCGGGTAAATTGTTGCATATGATACCATTTTGAAAGACAAATATATTCTCCAATATGGTTGGTGATAGTGTTTAATTTTGTCGGTAAACGCTTACTGTGTAAATGTTTAAGTAAAAGTCCCCTTAGTTACGATTGAATCCTTTTTTATTGAAAGACAAGTTATGTAATTAAATCAATCTATAATGCTTGAAACAATAGATCGGAAGACTTTCTACAAACATCTTTTAAAGATTAAAAATAATAATGTTCATTATGTGCAAATCCTTTTATCCGAAACTTATTGAATGGCAAAATTCTCTTTTTTTCTACTATTATTGAAAAAGTGATACCCCTTTCTCACTCTATAGATAACAAAAGGTAGATGTATTTGTTTCAACTATATATAAACAAAAGCTCTTTTCACTTTTGACTTAAAAATCAAGTTATTAATGGAAAATTCTGATAAATTATACGATTAAAAAGATCAACTTTTATAATAAATAGTTATGATTTCATAAGCACTATGTATTCTATTATTAAATTCAATGTATACATACATTTTGACATATTACATAATACAATTATGGATAAAAAATTTAATCCATCCTTATCTCCAAGCCTAAATGGAACAATTACTTTTGCAATAACTTCATTAATGAAAATGACACATATCTTTATTTCAAAAATACATTATTAAAAGTTTTTAAATCCTATTTATTTGTCAATGCAATCTTTTTAAATTTTGAATGAAATACACTTTTATATGATAACGCTAATATTTGGCACAAAATATTATTTCAAAGGAGGGGTAAAATTACTATTCTACTTTTTAGAATATAGTTTAGGTCCATTTTTAAAATAAAATTAAAATAAACTATATTCATCCTTATTGTAATTTGTTAAAAGTTGTACATATGGTCCACAATCATTAGAAGTTTCAACCTTGTTTGATGAAAATTGTAGATTATATCTTAAAAAAAACGTATAGTGCTCATAATTGTGGTTTTAGTTTTTATTAACGAAGCCTCTCATACCGACATTCTTTGTGTGCCTTTCACGTGAGGTACGTTTTTCATCTTTCTAATATCTTTCACTCTCATAAACCCTATACATACTACCCCCTCCTCCCAAACACAAATTCTTTGACAAACGACAACCCTCACCCTAAATCTATTTCAAATCAAAATACGTCAAGTTTCATTATTTCAACAATGGCCGGTGTTATTTGCACCATCTTTAAGGTCATAATTAGATCAAATCATACATTAAGAATTAAAATACGTCACATTAAATGCCGGTAAGACTCTTGGTTAATGTCATCTCTCTTACCGGGTAAGATTCTAGTCCTTGTCATGTTCATCCCATAACGTAAATTGACCCGGTAAACACTTACCTAGTAAGCATTAAGTAAACGGCCCCTTAGTCATTTTAACCATTTTTCCGATGAAAAAAATACGCCACATTAGATGTGTTATTGACCACGGTGAGTTAAAAAAAACACCTTTTATATCCATGGTTTAATCAAGCATAATATTAAATCCTACCCGTTTAAATTATGTATTTTACTGTTACTAATCTTCCTATCAACTCTAACTGCCCTTCTTCACCTTCCTCAAAACCCCCTAATTTATCTTCGCCACTTCCCACTCCCCTAACCAATCACCCTTCTCCAACTTCCTCAAAACCAGCTAATTTATCTCCCCCAATCCCCCAACCAAAATGAACAATCTATCCCCACCATCAACGATGGAGAGTTTGGCTAGCAATTCTTCTACAATCTTCAAAGATATCGATCTCACCTAATCCATTTTTACAATAGTATCAATTTCCTCCATTATTCTATATGTCATTTTTTCTTCTTTTTCCATATCAATTTCTAAGATCGGTTTCTTCTTCGGTTTTCACCAACAGATCGTTTAAAACATTCTCAACAGTTTTTTTTCATGAACGATACATATATCTTTATGGTACCTAGTAGGGGTTCTGACAAATTGGTATCTACGGTTTCTTCTCTTTAAGAGGTTTGATTAAGGTGTTGTCCTGGTTTGATTAATAATTATGGAAAGATCTGGAGGTGTTATATCAAGCATCTGTGTTTCCTGACTCTTGGATGGTTGTTGGATCTTGCTACTCTTTTGGCTCGTGTTGTTTTTTTCAAGATTACAAAAATGAACCTACAACACATGTAATGATAAAAAAAGGATAAAAAAGTGAAGTCCACTATAATCTTAATTGGTTACAAACTTATTGTGAGAATATGTGGAACCCTCATATGTAATCTCCAAAAGAACCCTTGAGGAGAAAGGGAAGGTTCCAACATATATGGTAAATAATTGGTCCAAGTCTAGCTGATGTGGGACTCTAACACGCCTCCTCCAACGGAGGCCAGACGAACACGTATTGTTCCAGAGTGTCGAGAAGGTTAGGGCCAAGAGAGAATAGATTGCTCTACGCATCGTGTCAGTTCTTAAAGTGGTAGACCTTGATTCTGATACCATATAAGGATATGTGAAAGCCCCGTATGTAATCTCTAAAAGAGCTCTTGGAAGAAAGGGAAAATTCCAACATATATAATAAAATTTTGATCCAAGTCTAGCAGATTGTGAGACTGTAACACTTCTCGTTTAATTGAACATAACAAATGTTAGAAAGAGGACTATAACTTTTTTAAAGTAGTAAATGTGAGGACCGAATCCGAATTTTAAAAATTTTAAAACGATATAAATTGAGATTTAAAAGTCATGAACCATAAGTGAAGTTTACTCTGCTTTTAATAATTAAAAAATGGTACGGATGTTGACCACTAGACTTTTATTTCGGTTTCCATTAAAAAAGTTTTAGTTCGTGAATGGTCGGCTACAAGGGACCACATGTGGGGCCCATCAAAGTGTAATTTGACAGAGTCCAACAAATGCACTTTAGCTTAAAAAATTAATTTATTTTCTATTAACATTAAGATAGATTAATTTATTGTCGATATCATTTTTGATGATTTGAAAAAGGCCATTATGTTAATTTTAAATTTGAATCCAGATAATCTTAAAACGATCCATTTTCAAACTATAAACTTTTAAACTACATAATTTTAGAATTAAATCAATAAATGTGCCCTTTGCGATATTTAACAAAATTATAATTACAAGAAATTTAATTTATTTTAGATAGTTTGCTTTCAAACAATAATAAGCATTAAGAAATAAATTGTTGGTTCCATGGAGGCAAAAAGATACGATGAATCTATAAAACTGATTTTATATCAATAAAATAACATATTATTGTATTGATTATGATATCTTGTTATGTTTGATTAATGCAATGATGTCACATTTACCATTTTATGCAAAGATCATCTGATTGTTCCAAATTTAATCAATAATAGTTTTTGGTGCTGTAATAATTTGTTTATGTTTGTGGTTATCTGATTTAAATTTATATACTTTTGTCATCTTTGAATTGAACAATTTGAAATTATCAAATAATATATAGAATTGGGTTCTAGTAAGAAGTTGAAGTTAAAGTGAGAAACGTGAGAATCGGTTATCAACTGTTTTATGAAAAATTGCCGATTTCTCTTTGAATGTGCAACTCATGGGAGGGAAAGAGATTAAAAGTGATATTGTGATAAACGGTTCAAATTCACTTCTCACACTTGCCACGTTAACCTCAACTTCTTACAAAATCCCCTTTCAATAAGAAATTGAGATTAACGAGAGAAACCTGATAAGCAGACAATAGTTGTCAATCCATAATTTATACTATTTTTCATGTTCTCATGTTAAACTTAACTTTTCATATGATCATATAATTCTTTCTATTTAGTATTATATAACTTATTTTATCTCATAAAACAATTTAGCTCTTAATTCTGCATCTTATTACTAAAGAATTACATTAACTATCATTTTCAATTTTACGTTAAATTTTACGTCCCAGTTTCAATAAATACACATAAGTGCATCTTATTACTAAAGAATTACATTAACTATCATTTTCAATTTTACGATAAATTTTACGTCTTGATTTCAACAAATACACATAAGTAAAACTCTATAACAAGTCGCTATTTGGTAGTTACCGAACGATTAATGGTCATTATGATTAAGAGAACTGTAAAAAGAATTTCTTTCTATAAGTTCATTGATTATATATAACAAAACTCATAGCCTCACATTCTCTAAAGGGCCACAGCTATTAATCCCCCAAGCTGGACCCCCTTGTACCTATTTAACTTATTTTTATAAGTAGAGACCTTCCTTTATCAAGTCTGAAATGTGCATGCATCTAAACTTTAAATGATATTCCAAGACATTAAAAGATATAAAGAAAATCAACATAAAACAAACCCAAAAAAGTCATCCGAATTTAACTAAAAAAATCTTTCGAAATCATCAAAAACACCATAAAACTTTCTAGAAATCAACAAAAAAAACCCAAAAAACCATATAAAATAAACCAAAAACCATAAAAAAAGATCCACACAAACAATGAACTTCTACTGAAAACCATATCAGTCGAGTTTACAACTCTAAATCCACATTCACCTTAAAAGCACACTCGTTCGTTAAAAATCCCGTATATACTCTCCTCAATTCTGATAAAAGCTTCAACGTTTGATTTATAATAGCACAGGATCTATCTGTAATCCAGATAACGTTGTTTGGATTTTTAAACGTTTTTTTTTTTTTTGGTTGCTAAATGGTCAAATCGGGTTGGGTCGGGTCGGGTTTGTTTGCGTATTTATTGGACGGTGGGTCATTGGTTATCTACGTTCACAAATTTCCTATCTTTGTTCTTTAAAAGCAACTTAATTTAACAGGCAAAAACAATTTGTCTTCATTTTCAATCAAATCAACAACACACCTCTTTTCTATCTTTCCAATTCTGTTTTCAATCCATTATTCATCAATAACCAAATCATCATCATCAACAATGGAAGCAGCTTACTACATACGAAGGCACCACAGGCATAACCCTAACAGTCAACAGTGCATTTCTGTTGTCGTTAAACACGTCAAAGCTCCTGTTGATATCGTAATAATCTCTACTTTCTATCATACTCTTTCAATTATCAAAATTAATCTCGTTTTTTTTGTTTGCTTTTTTGTTGAATTCGATCAGTCTGCTAGTGTAGATCCTTCTGATTTTGGTTACAAACATGCAATACTTTTCAATTGCAGACGCTAATTTGTCAATTTGATATCAAATTTCGAGAATTCATAGTAGCATCTCTTTGCAAAATCAGAATATTCATAAAATTTCCTCCAAACATGGGTATGTATTGTAACACTTGGCCTTCCATGACAAAATATTGTCTGTTTTGCTTCCACTGGCTCACGGGTTTGTTTCTGGCCACCTGGTGAGGACTTTCCAGGGGTGACCCATCCTGGTACTGGTTAGCTGCAGAGTTCCAAGAACCTGCATGTTTGTGGTCCCAAAACGCGTTGTGTCCAGTAAGGCCAAAGTATTTACTTATGAACCCAACATGTCTTCTGTCCACGGTGATATAAGATATGCCTGTCCTTGGTCATATGGGATATGTCTAAGGTGTTACATGTAAGATCTGTATGTGGAATATGAAATAGGCAGCTGATGTTTATGATTCAATTTCCATCTAAGTTGAAGGATTTGAGTAGACTTTTTTTCTTCTTTTGATTGTTCAGGTTTGGTCATTAGTTAGGAGGTTTGATCAACCTCAGAAGTACAAGCCTTTTGTGAGCCGGTGTACGATGCAGGGGGGCCTTAACATAGGCAGCGTTAGGCAGGTGAACGTCAAGTCAGGGCTTCCGGCCACCACCAGCACCGAGAGGTTGGAACTTCTTGACGATAACGAACACATCCTTGGTATCAGAATCGTGGGTGGTGACCACAGACTAAGGGTATGAACTATATTAACTATAATTTGGACTGAAGATTGTTTTGGTTGATATTTGAAATTGAATTGTGAATTTGAGCTAGTAGCATCTTTTATATAACTATTACCCAGATAGGTCTATCTATCCATATATGTTGATTTTGTTATTCATGAGACATTTCTTATAAATTTGGTATGATCTTTATAAAGGAGGTCATAATTCTCAAATTTTACAGCAATATTTTACTTAATTTCAAGCATGGAGGTCTTTTTTTGTGACCGTTTGTTTGTTGTTCTTATATGTCATAGAGGTGTTCAAGAAAACTAGGGAACACCCTGGTAAACATTTATCTAGATGGTATGTACATGTGATACAAGTATTGAAGCTGTTTGTTGCTTTTTATGCTATGCACATATGCATACCAGAAAAACTGCATACAGTTTACTTATATGCACATATGCATACCTTCTAAATGAACGGTTACCACGATGTTCCTTAGTTTTTCACTTCTTTTGCGATTTTCACCTGAATCTGACCCTATATATATTCATCTCCACAAAGGCATGAACTTAATCATCTGTGATATAAGCTAAATAGTCTTCCCATCATGGCATCAGTTTCAGTAATATATCATGAACCAATATTTGTGCTATTTGAAAAAAATCATTAAACAACGCGTTCCAATCCCCTTTTCTTCAGATATTACATGTAAATGTCCATTCCTGTATCCAAGATTGATTCTTGTTTAAATAATTTCTTGCAGAATTATTGTTCAATACTTACAGTTCATCCCGAGATAATAGAAGGGCGAGCTGGGACATTGGTAATCGAGTCATTCGTGGTGGACGTTCCTGATGGCAACACGAAAGATGAAACGTGCTACTTCATTAAAGCCCTAATTAACTGCAACCTTAACTCTCTTTCTGAGGTCTCAGAAAGGATGGCCGTTCAGGATCAAACTAGAGGTTAGCGCAAAAACCTCTCTTTTTCAGTATAGAGGGCATTGTGGTCTTTGTGTTTGTGTCTCATTGCATTTAAATTTGCTTTCTTTTCCATTGCCATGAAGTTATCTGGTGTAAATATAGGAGTCTTTCTTGTTTAGTAGTTGCATTTTCTTAGCAAGCAGCTCACTGTTTGCAGCTAGCATTGCTGTGAACATCTGGTAGTTGTGGCTACTATTAATTTGTTACAAATATTATAATATATATATATATATATATGTATGTATGTATGTAACTATGTATATGGGGTGGTGTTATATGCCAAAACCTATTGTTGTGTTCCATTCAAACTTGCTTTTACTTTAGATATTTTGTCCAAAGAGCCGGTAAACTACTTAAGAGCTTCTCTAACAGATTTTTCAAAAGTTCTCCAAAATAGAGGACCAAAATCTAAAATCTCTAATAAAAACTTGCATTCAACTTCAACAAATTTTCCATTTTGAAGAGTACATCATTACTTATATTATTAAAATATTACATATATCTAGTAAAATACTTTGCTTTTTTTTTCATTAACATTCCATTCCAAAGTTATTGGTGGAATAAAATAAAAATTCATTTCTTTCTCATGGTAATCGTTTTTGTATATATCTCCAAATTTAGAGAAATTTGCTCCATCTCTCAATACTTTTTCCGTTTTAGATAAAGTTTTGAAGAATTTGTTGGAGCAAAATGTCAAAAATCCCTAATTTTCTTCATTTTGGAAAAGCTGTTAGAGATGTTCTAAGAGAATAAGAAAACCGTCGAATCATATTGATTTTACACTAACATTACGTACAAAATCACATGTGATTCATGCAACTTTTCTCAGTGACCCAGGCTGTGTTTGGCAAACTAGCTGATAAGCTAGCTGGTAGTTGATAAGAGCTAACTTAATGAATAAATTATGTTTGGCAAAAACTAGTTTATGAGTTTGTAAAATGACCAAAAAGGGCATCCTGGGGTATGACAGCTAATATTAACAAGGGTATAATTGGAAAAAAAACTACAAAAAGCTCCTGAAACACTACTCCAACTAGCGTTTCAATAGGCTAGCTTATTGTATATCCAAACATGTACTAGCTTATAAGCTAGCTTATTTTTGCCACACACACAGCCGTAAAGAAGCAACCAAAGTCGCTTGCACACCTCTTTTGGCCGTTAATGTAAAATCAAATGCGATTTTACACGTCATTTTCTTAAATAGTTAACCTTCTCAATTTATTCTCAATCTTTCTCCGAATTCTTGATTACTGTTGTAAGATATGCACCTCCTCTCCACCAATTACCCTTTGACACATCATCGTTTTTAATAGAAGAGAAAGAATACACAAATGCACATCAAATAAGGTAATGATATATTGATATGTCAAATTGGTAAGACAAAAGGGGGGACATGGGTTTGAACATTAATTTGATTTGTATTAGAAAAAAAGACAGCTCAAACTCGATTGAAACTCTTGCTTGCCTTTTTTGGCCGGTTGTTATCCATAAAAATAATTGGATTTCATCATTCAAGATATCCATTTATGAAATTAAACCAATTATAGATCGATTTCAGTGTTTCTTCAATTACCTGTTAGCCATTGGAAAACTAACTTATATATAGTAAGTTTGTTAGAAAGTACTATCTTATAAAAAACATCCCTTTGCAAGTGCAATACTATGTGATGGGTAGGTTTTGATCAAGTAAATATAATATAGGAAAATTGACAAAAATAGCCAAAATACACATATAAATTAGTATCCTAGCCATTTATCTTCCATTTTTACCTAATATCATTACTGGACATACTCGGATAATTTTTATAAGAAAATTGATCAAATTGTTCTTTTTTTTTGTATCTTTTAGCTTGGTCTACAAATTATAGACTTAGAATTGAGGATGTAGTGACATTTGGATAAAAGTAAAAGAAAAATGACTAGGAGACTAATTTAGATATGTATAGAATGACTGCTTGAGTCAATTAATCTATGATATATACCTATTTGTTCCAATAAGTGTCTAAAGTTAAAATGAAACAAAGTTTTAAACATTTTACTTAAGTAAATAACAACTTTACTCTTGTTTAATTTCTCTCTCTTTATTATTTCTAAATATTGGTGCACTAATTGAAAGTATAGTTAGAATTTAGTTATATAAATTTAAAACGGGAAACTTGTTTTTAAACTTTACACTTATTTTAAGTCGTAATTATCCATATTTGGGATGCAATGGTGTTATGGGCGTATGCTTTTCAGTTGCGTTATGATGCAAAACCCAATTTTACATCCTACCAATCACTTGGGTTATCGTGTTTGGGTGGAAGTGGAATTTAAGTGTGCTTTGTTTACATTAGATATAATCATATTGGATGAATTTTCATTATGTTTTGCATGGATAAAGTTATTTGTATAGATCGATTTGTATGTATAAATTAGAAATGCTTCTACTTGAGAGCTTCTTTTTAATAAATAGAATGAGCATGCTTTTTAATTTGGAGGAACAATGACACATGTTCAGAAAAAATATGGCTTTGTGATAAAGTTCTTAGAAACTTACTGAATAAACTATTTTCTATATCATCAAGCGAGTACCAAACAATTATATATAGCTTATTGAATGGTTATGAGTTTCACTAAACCCATTAAGTTGTCAACAAACAAACTTATAAACATATAACTCTATCTTATTTTTATTTATTTATATTATTTTATGTAATTAAGAAATACCAAATTGGTAAAACCTAAAAGTTTCCACTATATACGAATTTCACTTCTTGATGTCGACTTTCGTTAACCATATCGTTATCACTACTTTCTAAGCCACGCCAAAAGATTGATTTTGAGAGTTAGGTGGTATAATCGGCTTGATTGACGTGAGTTTAAGACTTAAGAAATATAAACACGTATTTATACGTGGATAACTGAAAATTAAAGGATTCATGTTTAACCTATTTGATATGTTTCTATTTTTGTAACTTTTTTTGTTTTATCTACTTGACCCTTACCAAAATTATAGCATATTAACTTATACATTTTTAATTAAATTTAAAAAACCATTTAATAACTTAGTTGCTATATTCTATTATACCATGATGATAAATATATCTATAAAAAAAAAACAAACTATTTGCAAATTTTAATTACAAATATCGCTAATGTAGTTGAGCTTATTTGTATATTTAACAAAATATAACAAATATTAAATTTAAACTAAATAATTGTTGATATATTTTCTTTTAAGTCATTTGATAAAATTTCATTATATTAAAGATTTAAAATAATGATATATATATTTTGTTTAGTATGAACATCTGTCCTCAATTTTAATTTTATATTCACGTGTTGAAATTTAGAATTCTTAAAAATTGATTCTAAATCTTGTGTTGATTCGACTCAACTCGATTACACCCCTACACTCCTACCCCAAAAACTATAAAGCATATGTATGTCAAAGAGTGAACCTACGGACGATAATTAAGCAATATATCCATTTTAATTATTTAACATTTGTTAAAGACAATTCATGATTTGAACATATTTCTTTTACTCTTGTAAGTTAAGCTTTTGCTATTATTTAAACTAAAATCAAATTAAATTAGATTAAACCAAATTAACCCAATAACTCCTATACTAAAGTCGTGTCTAAGGAGATGGATATAACTTGTCCCTATAGTAACCAGGGAGGGACCTATGAAGGCTTGAGCGAAATCCCATGCGCTAGCTCCAACGATTTCTACAAGTAGATTATTTTTGTATGAAAGTTGCGAGCATTGAATTTTAAGGGTTGCTCAATGATATTTAAAAATACAAGGTACATCAACCCAAAAACCGTAAACTTATGAGCCAAAAAACAAAAAACAAAAAATCTATTGAAATATCAACAATTGAAAGAAACAAGCAAGTTAGTCAAAAAAAAAAAGTGTATGCAAGGAAAAAAAGAGTACAAGAAAAAAATGGAACAAGGACCAGACGAATGATCGTATGAGAATAGAAGTTAAAGTAAGAAGTGTAAGTCGACGAGATTGGATAGCTTGATGGCTTTTAATCTCAAGACAAATATAAGGAAAATAATTATTAAAAAAAAATACAAAACACAATAAATACAGTTACTCACTTGTAATGTACAAAAATATTTTCTTTGAAGTGTGGCTCAAAAGAACCCAATTAAGCCTCAAAAAGGTCGATTAAGTCCTCTTTGATTCTAAAACCGGTGACATAAAAGAAAAGACCAGATTTCGAGTTATTTGAGCTTTATATAAATGTATGATATTGTAAATTAGATAAATGATATTATTTACATTCTATTTTGATCACCTCAAATAATACAAATCAACAACTGTAAATTTGTCATCTTAAATTTTAATTTCGATTTTATAAAATTTGATTATTTGTTTGGTTTGGAACGATTTAAGTTTTTCTTCAAAAATGAAATGATATGGTTTTTAAGTTTATAATTTTAAACTCAAATTTATATTTTATTTTCGGTTGAGTTCATCCAAATCTTTTTTCTATTATTGTTATTTTTGGCTTAGATTAACAGCCCTAGAAAATATTTGTGGTTGCAAAGAAATTAAGCAGCCACCACAAAATGGAGTACGTCTACCACTTAAAAACGTCGACATACAACAGTTTATTTTATTATAATATTAGAGGGATGAAATAACGACCTATTTTTATAAAGTTTTTTAAATATAATATTGTATTTTCAACTTTTTCTTATTACAGCTAGGGGTATTATAGGTATAATTGAGAAAATCGACTTCCTTACTATATTCTTAATAAAAAATAAATTGAAAGTACGGTGTCATAATAAATAATAAATAAAGATATAATGCTTTCTTAAAAAAAAATATAATGCTATAAAAAGAATTATTTTTGCTGATTCATGGACTTAACTCTATTTCTTTGTGTTTTTGTTACGAGTGGTGGTGACGACAATATGGTGGAGTGGAATGAATTAAAGGAAAAATAAGGGTATAATAATAGTTTTCCTTAAAAAAAAGGTTAAGAAAGCGAGTTGAAATTCCTAATTTAACCCCAAATGAATTCAAACTGCGACATAGGAATTGGAATTTCATTTTGTGTCGTTTACTAAACGCATATTCAGATAAGTTCTTACCGATATCTTTTACGGATTTACTTTGTTGACCGAGCATGATAAGGACCAAGAAAGTACCTGGTAAGAGACAACACAAGGAGTCAATGACGAAGACTCTTACTCTGGTAACTGTGTGAAATGACTCTTATCCAGTAAGCACTTACTAGGTTTTAAATGCTTACAAACAATCCATTTTCAAGGCCAATGATGGTACTTGATAAGGTAATTGAATGTGAATCTCTTGCCATTAAACACTTATCCAGTAAGAGTATGGTAAACAACCCCCTTAAGTAGCGTTTGGTACACAAACTGAATGGGACAGAACTGAACTAGACATGACAGGACATGACAGAACTAATTGTCTGTTTTGCATTTGGTACGACTAGAACATGACGGGACTAGCCGACTATTTTGCGTTTGATAAACTGAACAGGACAAGACAAAACTGTTAGAAAGATTAAATTTCCCCCTAATATAAGATTTAATGTTTTCACCTTAGATTAACTATATTTTAAATGATTTAACATCTATAATTTTATTAACATAAAATTAGTTTAACATAATAAAAGATTTGTTAATCCCACCCATATTCCTTTGATTTAAAAAAAAAAACTACCCATGTAAAATCCCATGTCTTTGTTTCCACTTTCCAATTCATGTTCATCACCATTTTCTTTCTATTTTTCAATGTCTTCTTCACCTCTTCCTTCCATGTCAATCATTTCTTCTCTACTCATCGATCTTTAAACATAGATCTACACATAGAGAGAATTACATATTTCTATCGATTTACAACAAAGTTATATCAAACACAGACCTAAAAACTTGAAATCGACGAACTCAAATCTAAAAATAGAATCGATACAAACCGGATTCTGGAGATTAAGAACTCGATTTTGGATATTAGAACACACTAGCACACGACATGGGACAAGTGTGTCCACCCCCTTACCCATGGAACTAAGTGGAACAAGGAACTTATTGACAAAAATACCCCTAAAATAAGAAACCTAATTAAATATTCCTTTTTTCTTCAACCGCTTTCTCCCAAACTCCATCTCCTCTTCGATTTCACGACCTCAGATCTACCTCCCTCTCTGATGATGTCCGGCAATGTCCGGTGACCTGCGGCTGCTATCTTCGGCGACGTCCGACGTCCGGCAATCTTCGCCTCCCTCTCCGGCGATGTCCGGCGACCTGCGACTGCTACCCCCGGCGACATCCGACGTCCGGTTAGCTCTGCCTCCCTCTCCAGCGATGTCCGGCGACCTGCGGCTGCTACCTCCGGCGACGTCCGACGTTCGGCGACCTCTGCCTCCCTCTCCAGCGATGTCCGGCGACCTGCGGCTGCTACCACCTCCGGCGACGCCCGCCTCCCTCTCCGGCTATGTCCGGCGACCTGCGGCTGCTACCTCCGGCGACGTCCGACGTCCGGCGACCTCCGCCTCCCTCTTCGGCGATGTCCAGCGACCTGCGACTGCTACTTCCGGCGACAACTTATAGACTTTATCAATAAAACAGTATTATACGGTTTTAAATTCTTTGTTATTATGCATTTAAATTGATTATTTATTAATAAAACAGTAAACAGCTCATCAGGGGTAAACAGGTCATTTTAACATGTTCTGGTTTGTCCTGTCTTATGTTGTTCTAGCTTACCAAACGCTGGACACCTGTCCCGTCCCGTCCCGTCCCATCCCGTCCTGTCTGCGTACCAAACGCACCCTAAAGGCTAAAGCTCAAAAGATGAATGAAGCACACAGGAAAGAAATTTGATCAATAGAATTGATAATTCTAATTCATACAGATTTCAAAGAACCAAACACCAACTACATGTTGACTTCATATGAAAGTGATTTAGTAAATAGCCTTTATACCAGTCCCGAAACAACAACTGCTATAAGAGGTCGGGACTCTGATTGGTACGAGCCATAGTTGACCTTTTTGGGGATGTCAATTCTCGTGGATCGTAGAATCAAGCATCTCAAAACATATCTCGATAAACAACTTTGTTCACTTGCTAGTAATCATTGTATTTGTAATAAAGATTTTGATCTCTGACTTTTTCTTATAAAGTTTGTGGTTAGCAGGTATCTTCAGCACTTAAAAGGATCCTGCCAAACCATTTGTCAAATAAAGGCAAGACCTTGAGCCTGTTTCTTGTAGTTCACTAGTTCGAGTATGATCAAGGTCACTGAGGATTTTCCCAACTGTTATCTTTAAAGCCGTACAGGATTAGTCGAGGTACAGACAAGCAGACCTAGAGACACCCACGATTAGACGAAGAAAAAAAAGAAAGAAAAAGAACTTGCTTGAGATAATAAAAAGGGTACCAATTGAAGTGAAACACTAGAAGTCATTTACTGATACCAATTAAATTCTGGCTGCATATACCATTTCATTTTGTTATAAATGAGTTGCTATACTTGTGCATTCCCATAACAAAACTTATCAAAGTATTTCCACTTGGTTTTTTTCTTGCATACTGTAAAAAGAAAGTTACCACGACTCGAACCCACGGCTACAAAGTAGCAGCTTTTTTGCTCCAAGATCCATCCTTATGGTCTTATGACTCGAACCCATGGTTCCAAGATTCATACTTACGGTCTAATGACCCGAACCCACATGACTCACCCTTATGGCCTATCGACCTTTACCAGCGTTCTCTTGGCTTTCCATCTGGCAACACAGGATCAAGAGCCTTATCTTCATCCTTCTTAGCTTCTTTGCTTTGGCTCATTTTAACATTTTCATCATCTTCATCAAAATCAGGAGGCATCCCATCATCATCATCCTCATCATCATCCATTTCATTGCTCACTATATCATCAAGATCAGACCAATCATCATCATCCTCTTCTTCTTCTTCCTCCTCCTCTCGATCACCAACATCTGAATCGGGTTTCACCCCACGCCCTCTAAAACGTGGAACAGCAACAAGTGCACGAAGCTTCTCCTTAATTAACAACAAACGGTTCTTGTCAACCAACTGGGAATCACGATACGCGTCTCTAAGAAAAACAGAGTCCCGATCCCCTTTAAGCGATACATAAAACATATCAGGGTGTCTTATAAGCATCCCACGAAGCTGTTGAGAGAACCTAAACTCTTCTCGAAAATGAGTAAGGTGATCAACCAACGTCCTCTTCTCAACCGTCATGCTCAAGATCTCGTGCACAACCGCACACGCATGCTTTTCCTTTTCCGCCGTACCAGGCCTCAATCCAGAGAAATCCGAGTAAGGTGAAACAAACGGAATGTCTCTAAACTGAGAAATCCGTCTCATTTCCCCCTTCGTAAGTTGAAGACCCTTCGGTAACCTAACTCTATTAAACTTCGGTGGTCTGTCTATGATCAAATCCCTCTTTTCCGCTTCTCTTGCTAGGTTTTCTTCTTCTTCAAGCTCGGCAAACGTAACCGCAAGTTCAGGGTCCCAATGAGTTAACTCCAACGCCGGCCCTCTTTCGGTTCTAACCACCTTGAAATACTGCGGATACCGTTGACAAATCGTATCACGAAACTCTAACGGAAGCCCGAAATCGTTCTTCAAATGAGCAATCTTTTCAACAAGAATCCGCTTTTCTAACGACATCATCAGTAACTTTCTTAGCTTAACAACTAACAAATCCTCCATTTCATTTCTAACCTTCATCTCTTCCAGATACAACCTCTCAGCCTCAGGTGTTAACTTAAACCTAAGAGAGAAAACCCCTTCTTCCTCAATCTGAAACACTCCAGGAAACTTCCGTAACAGCGCGATAAACCGCCTCCTTCTTTGAAGCCCTAATGCTCTCCTAAACCTACCCAAATCGCGAAGCTGCATAACCCTATCTGGCTGACTCAATAAGATCTTCCTAATCTTCATAACCAATTTCAGCTTCTTGTCTCTTTGAATCACGTTATCGAACGGAAGCTCTTTCCTCCTCTTCACCACAGCTTGAATCGGAGAAAACCGTAAATGATTTTTCCTAAAATCGCCATTAAAGCTACGAACTTGCAGGTTCAAACTCTTCCCCCAAAACGCTGTCGTTTCGGACGGTTGTTTAGAAATTGAATGGGGATTCTCGACGGAAAATCTAGGTTTTTGAACTCGAGATGTTTTGTGTGATATGAAGAAGGGTAGAGTGGTGATAGATGATGCCATTTTTAGGTCAAAATTGAGAGAAATTGAGCTCAATTGAAGGTAGAAGATGGAAAAAATCACAGAAGAAATTGGTCATGCAGATATGTAGCCATGATTGAAGAACGAAAAACTGCAAAATATAGACAGAAAGAGAGAAAATTGATGAAGATAAGGAAGTAGGATTTGGGATTTTAGGGTTTATAGAAGTTTGATTTGGGGTTTATCTGGCGTTATCTTCAGCGTCTATTATCAATTTTTATCCATGAAAATATGGAAACTTACATGTTGGCAAACTAAGTCCCTATAATTAACAAAGTTGCATATGAGGTCCCTTATTAGTTTTCATCGAAAAAAAATGTTTTCTTTTTGTTTTGTTGAAGTTATAAGAATTCAACTACGAACCGACCACCAATTGGTTTCAAGTTGGGGATGGTCAATATCCAACCCCTTTATTTGGATGAACTTGTTAAGACTAGGATGTGGTAATAACCAATTAAGATAATAACTGTTTTTATAGTTTTACATTTTTTTGTGGTCAGCTTAGGTCGAAAGAAAGCCTGCATTTCTTAGGCTTCTAATTAGAGGTCACTGATTTGATCCTAGGTCACCGATTTCAGCCTCGCACGACTATTGGGGATTTTGATTGTATATTAGGGTCCCTTGCATTAGTCGGCTTACACACAAGTTGAACTAGACACTAACAGTTAACAAAAAAAAAAGTTTTATCATAATTCTATGTATTAATAAAAGTATATCTATGGTACTATAAAGTATTTTTTTTCTTAAAAAGCCACAATTTATTAAGAAAAAACTTTTGCAAGGCACACAAAGGAAACCAAGGAGCATACAAACCCAAACAAAAATAAGGAAAAAGAAAAGAAAAAAGGTCACAAGCTATTAGGTACCTCATCACCAAAAAACTACAAAAAAAAAAAGATTCTCAATATCCAAAAGAGTTGCACGGGACCCACAAAATAAACTAACTCGATCCAAAACATAATTACACCAGTTTGAAAACACACAAACCACCCAAAACTTGGAGGAATCTGCATCCGACACCTTCACGATCACAACTTCTTATCACAAAACAATATTATAAAGTATTCGATAGAACTTCTAATTTTCTTTTATCGGACATCAAATGTCGTAACAAGCATCTATGTTGGTTAGTTTGAACCGGCATGAACTTAATTTAACACCTCTAACATCTAGTCCCGAACCGAGAATCTTGATCCGGAGAAGGACACAATCACAACAGGGATTACAAGTATGAATACTTGAAGTGAAAAGATTAATAAATCAAATTTACACAAAGTTCAGGGACCACTTTTGTAAGTCACCCAAAGGGGTTTAAGGGGTTAGTTAGCCTGTAATAATAATCGGAGGAACAAAACGGCGATGACGAAAAAACGAGGCCGGCGACCACCACCGGAGTCCGATCACCGATCAACCACTTCAGAACCTTTAAATCGCCATCAAACTCCGATTCATAGCCATAAACGTCGTAGCATTCTCCTAACTGTACTCATCTTCGTCGCTTTTCTTGTCATAATATGATATTTTGATAGTTTAGAAATGGTATATATGATATTTGTAGATTAGGTTGGGATATATGATATTTTCAATCTTAATAAGGGCATATGTGAAATTAACCCATCAATTTTTATCCATGAAAATATGGAAACTTACATGTTGGCAAACTAAACCCCTATAATTAACGAAGTTTCATATGAGGTTCCTTATCAATTTTCATCAATGTTCTAAAAGGCGCGCCTTGGCACGCCATGGCGCCGAGGCATCATCTTGCCGCCACGTTAACCCCCATGGCGTCGAGGTATGGTGTTGAGCTCATTGAGGCGCGCCATGGCACACCTTGGCCGCCATGACGTTAAAAATGTGTAATTTTGATTTTTTAAATCTGTGTATCTCAAACTTCGATAGAGTTATTTTATTTTACCATTTTATGCATATGCATAAATACAAACACACATATATACATATATATTATATACAAATTTGCCGCCTTAAGCCACGCCTTAAGAAACGCCATGGCCTCGCCTTTACTCTTAAGGCTTGAGGCATGGCCTCGCCGCCACGCCACGCGTCACGCCATTTAGAACCTTGATTTTCATTGAAAAAACGTTTTCTTTTTGTTTTGTTGAAGCTATATAAGAATTCAACTTCGAACGAACAAAAAAACCGACTACTAATTGGGCTTAGGTCACTGATTTCACCAATAAGAAAGCTTGTATTTTTTAGGCTTCTACTTGGAGGTCACTGGTTTGAGCTTAGGTCACTAATTTCAGTCTCGCACGACCATTGGGTATTTTGATTGTATATTAGGGTCTCTTGCATTAGTCGGCTTACACACAAGCTGAACTAGACAC
Organism: Centaurea solstitialis; assembly: GCA_030169165.1. Lineage (NCBI taxonomy): Eukaryota > Viridiplantae > Streptophyta > Magnoliopsida > Asterales > Asteraceae > Centaurea > Centaurea solstitialis. The sequence goes on along the minus strand of CM058042.1, from coordinate 25,103,300 downwards.
TAACGGTTAAAAAAAATATTTTTGTAACTCCATATATTAATAAAAGTATATTTATGGTATTATAAAGTATTTTTTTCTTAAAAAGCCACAATTTATTAAGAAAAAACTTTTCAAGGCACACAAAGGAAACCAAGGAGCATAGAAACCCAAACAAAAACAAGGAAAAAGAAAAGAAAAAAGGCCACAAGCTACTAGGTACCTCACCATCAAAAAAACTACGAAAAGAAATCAGATTCCCAATTCCAAAAAGACTTACATAGGACCCACAAAATAAACTAACTCGATCAAAAACACAATGGCACCCGTTTGAAAACACACAAACCATCCAAAACTTGGAGGAATCTGCATCCGACACCTTCACGATCACAACTTCTTATCACAAAACAATATTATAAAGTATTTGATAGAACTTTTAATTTTCTTTTTATCGGACATCAACTGTCGTAGCAAGTATCTATGTTGGTTAGTTTGAACCGGCATGAACTTAATTTAACACCTCTAACGTCTAGTCCCGAACCGAGAATCTTGATCCGGAGAAGGACACAATCACAATAGGGATTACAAGTATGAATACTTGAAGTGAAAAGATTAATAAATCAAATTTACACAAAGTTCAGGGACCATTTTTGTAAGTCACCCAAAGGGTTTAAGGGGTTAGTTAGCCTGTAATAATAATCGGAGGAGCAAAACGGCGATGACGAAAAAAACGAGGCCGGCGACCACCACCGGAGTCCGACCGCCGATCAACCACTTCAGAACCTTCAAATCGCCATCAAACTCCGATTCATATCCATAAACGCCGTAGTATTCTCCTAACTGTACTCATCTTCATCGTCTTTCCTGCCATTTCCGTATATTTATACCGCACACAATACGCTTCGAATACGGATCTAGACGCTTCGATTCCGTACGTATACCGACGAGGCCTCGTGAAGACTGACGTCAATTACCTAGAAATTCTCGCTGTAAGCACTTAACTTCGCTTAATTTCTCAACGTATTTGTGATTCCTTTTTGTTCTAAGTTCTAACTGATCTTTTCAGTGAATTTTGCTGTTTGATTGATTGCTATGTGTTGTGATTTTATTATTTCTGTTGTGTTTTTAAAATTTTTGAAGTATTTGATTGCTATGTGTTGTGAACTAGAAGGTTATGAATGTCATTATTTTTGTTGTGTTTTTTGAACTTTTGAAGTGATTCAGGAAAATGCAAAAGTTTCAGAGAATGCATCGAATCGGCATTTTCCCTACCCGGTGCTGGCTTACGTTACACCATGGTAAAGAAAACCTGCTTTGAATCTGACATTTTTGGACGTTGTTTGAAGCTGGATCGACCTTTCTGATCAATTGGCATTAATGAATGTGTTTTGCTTTTGAAATGGTGCAGGAATTCAAGGGGATATGAACTTGCAAAGGAGTTCAATTCTAAGATTACACATATATCACCGGTGTGGTATGATCTGAAAAGGTACTATAAGTTTACAATAGTGAATCTTATATAGCTAATAGCTAGTAGATTCTATGGTTAATAACTTAATATAGCATAACTTCATGGTATGTAGACTCATCAATTAAGAGAACAGACACTTTCTGAAACAAGAAAAGGATAGGTTTAGCTATTAAAAGCTTGATGTAGATGTGTTCTCTGAATGAGGAATACAGGTTTGAATAGCTATTCCCTAGAGAACACTGACTAATAAGAGCGTCCTTATGGTACAACCACAACAACAAGCCTTTTGTCCGAAACTAGTTGGCCAGGCTAACTTCAGTATGCAGACTTATAACACTAGCGTCATTATCCTGCTGATTGTAGTAGTCTATTACAGTTTATGATTGTATATTGGGGCACCGTGGTGCTCGACAGCTTGCTTCTGTGATACACATTTTCATGCTCTCTTCTGCACTCTTGTAGCCAAGGGGATGATTTTGTTCTGGAAGGGCGACATAATGTTGATAAAGGATGGATTTCAGATCTTAGGTTAAAGGGACATGCTCTGGTACAGTCAGCTCACCTCTTTTCCCAGTTTATGCTTGCAAATTTGGTTAATAAATTGTATTATATATATATAATTCAATTTACGCTAAAAGAAGCTTGTTAACTTCTGTCGAATACTCGATTTGTGTGGAACTAAAATGCTCTATTTGCATCTATGAAAGTACAATGGCTTTGTTAATACATTCAGACGAGTTATAATAGTTAGAAATGCTATTCAGACCTTACATATTGATTATAGGTCCTTGGTTTTTTATTGGTAATTTCTTATTCCTAGTTATGCATTTCTGTTTTACCGGCCAGAAAATATTATATGCAGCCACTCTTTCGATCCACTTTCCATCATTTGGTTATCTTTCTTTCTTGCACCCTTGTAGGTAATATTGGTTACTAAAATTATGTTTTAGTGTTCATTTGAATATAACTGACATGTCAGATAATAAATCTACCACCCATCTTCTTGTATGATAGAATTGATTTCTTGTCAATATTAAAATGTACGCACATTAACTTTTCTCACAGTTTCTTGTTTCCATGCTGGCTCCTTTTTGACAGATTTTGCCTAGAATTGTACTTGAAGCTGTTCCTATGGATCTGCTAAAAAAGAAGAAGCAAAGAGCTAAAGTAATTGACCTTATACTAGCCGAATGCAAGTATGCATCTTTTCATGTTTTTACCTACCAGGAATTCTAGACCTTACTTTTTAATTCAATTTTTTAAGTCTTTTTTGTATTTCTTTAATCGTCAATTGCAAAATCAACAGAGACTAGAGGGTGTGGGTAGGGAGGTTACATCTTTTATACAAGAAAGTAGATAATCTTGTTCTGAAAAACCAATGCTTGTTACTGCATTTTCAGTAATTATTTGAAGGCCTTAGATAGAAATGGCAAGACACAATTTGCTGCTAGATAGAACCATAGAGGAACCAACTTGAGATGTACTACTGTTTATGAAAACATTTATGATGAAAGATGGACAGTAATACAGTATGATTACGTTTATCAGACATACTAGGAATTTGGTATTTACATTTTCATGGTTCTTTTTACTTGACAGGGAGATGGATTTTGATGGCATTGTACTAGAATCTTGGTCAAGATGGGCTGCATATGGTGTCTTGAATGATCCACACATGCGGAATCTGGTAAAGTTTTTAAAGTGAAAATCACTAATTCGTAATTATTTAAATAATTCAATAAGAACGAATCTTTCTGAAATTTGTCCGCATTTGTTTTCTTGAGAACCAACCACATAACATCATATTTCTCTTTCTTATCTTTTGTATATGTAATAACAGCAAAAGAATAAATAATATTCATAGCTAGAAGTTACACGAGACTAAAGTGAACATTTATTTGTGGCTTAATCATTAATATGTCTGTATGGATGGGAAAGGTTTTGTTTGAGAAGGTTTTTTCATAGATGGAAGGAGCGTATTTTTTAATTTGGAGAGGCAGATTTGGACAAAACTTGGCTTTCCACATAAAGCTCCCTCCTAAAAGGTTACTGAATAAGCCACTACCAACCAGTCATATATAGCTGACTGAAGAAGCTATGAGTACCATTAAGCTCATTAAGTTGCTAACAAACAGGCCCTCAGATTTTTCATCATTAAAACAAACAGCCAATATATTATCTACCATGCCATTTATAACATGCCTTCCTAGAGTTCTATTGTCCCTTCTCCACTGAGTAAAAGATTATTATGATAAAATGTCTTTTGGAAGTAAAAGGAACACGATTTTTCTGAAATCCAAACTGCAATCGATCATCCAATTTATATTTGGCATGATTGTATTCTTTGTCATGGTAGCATAAATCTTGGAATGCCCTTTTTGTTGGTAACTTCTAGAAGCCTGCAGTCTTTATTATTTCTTTGAAACCGTTACTTTTCCAACTTCTAGGCACTGTATTTGATCTTTAATTTTCAATTCTAATTAAATGTGCTCACAAAGCCAGGCACTGCGGTTCATTAAGCTATTGGGACAAGCCATGCATACTAGTGACCGAAGTCTGCAATTAGTATACGTTATCGGTCCACCACGTTCAGAGAGGCTCCAGGCGTACGATTTTGGGCCTGAAGATCTGCAAAGCTTGGGTGATGTGGTCGATGGTTACTCTCTTATGACCTATGATTTCTCGAGCCCCCAAAATCCAGGCCCCAATGCACCACTTAAGTGGGTCCATGCTACTATGCAGCTGCTCCTTGGTACCCACACAAGCAGCTCTCGGAGCTTATCTCACAAAATATTTCTAGGCATCAACTTTTACGGGAATGATTTTGTTCTCCAAGGAGGTACGTATCATTTGATAACTTTCAGTTCATTTTTATCGTTCAAGTTACTTTTTTGGACAATGAATATGCCACATGTTGTGCTGTGGACGCTCCCCTGGTTCTTAATGAAAATGAGATTCCTAACAGGACCTGCCCCACATAATATATGTACTTCATATGATCAAATATAGTCAATAACCAGATACGACTATAATAACATTACTCCAACTTAAAACATTTAGGAAACTCTAAAGTTCAACCAAGTGTTCCCTCTTCAAGGTGAATATTCATCACGAATAACTCATGCATGATGAACATGGACGTGTTATTCATCATGAATCATATTAATGAACATATTACAACATTTACAATGAATACGCTGCAACTAGGGCTGTCAAAAAATGACCCAACCCGCCAACCCAACCGGAACCCAACCCAATAGTAGCAGGTTGGGTTGAGATTTTCAACCCGTTTAAGTTAATTGGGTCAACCCGCCTAACCCAATTATTTAATGGGTCTGGGTTGGGTTGAGATTTCCAACCTGTTTACAACCCGAACCCAACCCATTTACAACCCGATTTCAACCCACTAGTAACCTATTCTCAACCCATTTCTAACCTGTTTGTAACCCATTTAACATATTATTTAATTTAATTTTATACTTTAAGATAAAGTTTAAATAATAAATAATAAGAAAACTAAATGAAATAATATAACCCTAATTCCCTAAACCTAAAACAGTCTGTCGTCCATTCTGTTTCCTTATTTCCATATCACTTTCTCACTTATCTCTTTCCATCTTCAATTTCAAAGTTCAAACTTCGCCACCGCCACCTCTATCGAAGAAAATTTGATGGACCGTCGACACACTTCGCCACCGCCACCGGCGACTATTACCAAATAGCAACCACGAAATAGCAAGTTACCGAAATCGATTTCAAAGTCTATATCCTAGGTATAAATTTCATATTGTTGAAAGCGTTTTGAGAAAATTTAAAGTTTAAATTAAATGGGTCAACCCAGGTTCAACCTGCTACCAACCCATCAACCTATAAACAGGTCAACCCGTTACCAACCCATCAACCCATCAGGTTGGGTTGGGTTGAAAATCTCAACCCATTTAATTAAAAAGGTTGGGTTGGGTTGAGATTTTCAACCCAATTAATAAATGGGTTGAACCCGAACCCAACCCAACCCGACCTATTTACACCCCTAGCTGCAACATTCATGATGAATATGCCAAGTTAATGAAAATGAGGCTCCTAACGGAACCTTCCCCACATAATATATGTGCTGTATATAATTAAATTTATACAACAACGAGATATGACTATAATAACATTACCCCAACTTAAACATTTAGGAAACTTCAAAATTCAACCAAGTGATCCCGTTGTAGAAAATCATTGTCAGAAATAAGAACAAAAACGGTTGTTTGTTTGTGTGATTTGCAGGGTCGGGTGGTGGGGCTATTCTTGGAAGAGACTATCTTTCTTTGTTGGAGAAGCATAAACCTGAACTGCAATGGGAGAAGAATAGTGAAGAGCATTTCTTCTTTTATTCAGATGAAAACCGACATGCTGTTTTCTACCCATCCCTTTTGTCGATTGCAATGCGGCTGGATGAAGCTCGTTCATGGGGCGCTGGCATTTCAATTTGGGAAATCGGTCAAGGTTTAGATTATTTCTTCGATCTTTTGTGATTCAGATTTCGTAGTTTAGAAATTGAGAGATTAAATGTGTATGCTCAAAATGTCATATTCTATTAGGAGGTTTAGGTTCTACTGGTGTATAATGGTTTTGTTACTTCAAATTCATTTTCTTCTGTTTGGTTCGTGTTTTAGAAACTCGACATACCGAGGTAAAAAAACTTTCAAGAGCAAGATCCTAGCTTTATTACGAGCCAAAAATCTTGAGAAATTGTAAATATAGGCTAAAAGAGCGGAAATTGTTTTTTATGTTGTTTATTATAAGTGCATGCTCTTTTTTATTTCTTCAAGACTTTGGTTCTTGTTTTTCGTCTTTTTTATGGTGTCACTTAAGATTCCAAAAGAAATTCAAAACGTATTTTGCGAATAAGACCTTTTTTTCAAGTTGAAGGTGCTTTTCCTTTAAAATGGAGAAGATATCATTTATATTTTAAGTTTTAAGACGGTTTATAAGAGAGATATATTGAATTTATTTAGTTTGATTGATATTGATATAAAGAATTAATCATAATAAATGAACTATGCTAACCTTTTACAAATATCCAAATCATAACAAATAAATTTTCATCATTTTTATAAGTAATTCAATTAATTTTTTTTTTTTTAGTTTATATGATTATATATAATATATTTATCTCCAAAAAGATCCAGTTTTACTTATAATTTATTTATTTATTTATAAATTGGTTTGTATGATTTTTTTTTACCAACAGTAGTACAGTACTACTAGTACTTTTGCAAGGGTCCAGAACCTCCTTCATGGCTTCCCCCCATTTCTCAACCACACAAAATCCTACCATAAAACCCAAAACATGATCACCAAAATTTCTGATCCTCACTTCCACATGTCACTCCCTCATTGGTCCCTTTCTCAAATCCCCTTCCACCTCAGCATCCCAACAACTTAAGAAATCAAAAACAGTCTCCTTCTCCCCATGATGATTAACCACCTTCAATCAAAAAACAATCTTTTCTTCTTTACATTTCTTTAATGGAAGCCCTCAATGCAATCACCCCAAAACCCATTTCAGTTCTCAAACCACAACCCAAAAAGCACCCATCTTTACCCACAAATCTCCACCTCAAATTCCCACAAAAACCCCACTTCAATGGCAGAAACCTAGTCCTCATTTCCTCTGTTTTCAGCTCTGCTTTCAACTCTGCTTTTGCAAAAGCCTTAACTTATGAAGAAGCACTTAGCCAATCAACAACCTCTGATTCATCATTCTCAGCCCCTGATGTTGATGTTAGTGGTGTCATTGATGGCATAATCAGCTTTGGGGTGGAGAATCCTGCACTGATAGCCGCCGGAGCCGCCGCGGTGGCGGTGCCGCTGATTCTTTCCCAAGTTCTTGGAAAGACACCAAAGGCATATGGGGTGGAGTCTGCAAAAAGTGCTTATGAGAAATTGGGTGGTGATGGAAATGCTCAATTGGTTGACATAAGGGCTGTTTCGGAGATTCGGCAGGTGGGTAGTCCAGATATTAGGGGGTTGAAGAAGAAGCCAATTAGGGTTGCTTATAATGGTGATGATAAGCAAGGGTTCTTGAAGAAATTGGGGTTAAAGTTCAAAGAACCAGAGAATACCACATTGTTCATTTTGGACAAGTAAGGCAATAAAAAACCCATCTTTTTTTTCTTTTTTAAAGATTTGAGTTCTTGAATTCTTGTTTTTTGGTTAACTTTGTGCTGAATTGATCTTTTTATACTTGATTCTTTATATACAAAGTGGTTGTATAAAATGCAACAAAAAACACTATTATTTGCAAGAAAAGAAAACTATTGCTTTTGGACAACTTATGGAAAATTGGATTTAAAATTCTAAGAACCAAAGAACACCAAATTGTTTATTTTGGACAAGGCAATAAAATCCCATCTTTTTTTATATACAGATTTGGGTTCTTGAATCCTCTTTTTTTAGTTTAAATTTGTGCTGAATTGATCTTCAATTACTTGATTCTTTATTTTCAAAGTGGTTGTTAAACTGCAATAAAAAAACGCTATAGTTTGCAAGAAAAGAGAACTAGTGCTTTTGGACAACTAAAGGAGATTGTAAGGGTAAAAAGCAACCATTGACCCTTTTTGTGTAAAGTTGCTTTAAAGTGTTTTAGATGTAAATTTTTGGTGAAATCGGTGGTTTGTTTGTATGAAAATATCCAAGTACCCGTTAATTTCGGTTATTTTCAAGATAATCTAGAAAATCCTAATGGAAGTAGAAACGAACTGCAATCATACCAAGGGTTAAAATGGTAATTTTTTATCATTCAAAACACTTACAAATAATCATTTGTCATTATCATACAGAGCCTCTTAATCATACATCCTTCTATGCCAAATCATTCATCATTTGCCAAACAACTCCTTTTATCCTATTTTCAAGAAAATACAAAATGACCTATGAAATTAAATGATTGAATGTTAGTAGATTCTTCCAAATATGCACATGTGAATACATTGGTGAATTCATCACTAGAATTCCCCTTAAAACTTAAGTGATCACACGTATGAACCATTATTAAAGCATCTTGTCAAGTCCTATAAGCTTCTTTTCCGAAACTAACACATGAAATCTATGAACTTTGATCTGAAGCCAGGTTCGATGGGAGTTCTGAACTTGTTGCAGAGTTGGTCACAGTAAATGGCTTCAAAGCCGCTTACGCTATAAAAGATGGCGCAGAAGGATCCCGAGGATGGATGGTTTGTTGCATCCCTCTCCTTCGACCTCTTTTAAGAACGAATATCATTGTTAAATATTTAAATTCTAATATTTTTCATTTTCTCACTGTTTTTTTATAACTTTTTTCTGCTTGTTTTGTGTACAGAACAGCGGTCTTCCTTGGATATTACCTCAAAAATCATTCGCTTTTGACTTTAGCAGTGTCACTGATGCATTTGATGGCTTCTTCGGTGTATGTGTCTCGAATATAAACACATTTTTAGCACTAGAACTATGTTTAATAGGCTATATGTTTAAATGTTTGAATAAACTGCTTTATAGGACTTGAGTTTATAAGATGAAACAATTGTGTCATACGTCAAAGTGTTACAATAAGTTAATAGGATGTTTTTGGGCATCCTAATAAGTTTTTAGAACAACTTTGAAAGCAAGTGTTTTTACTCTTTTTATGACATTATTTGAAAAGAAAGTTTCCTATAAATACAGGTGTTCTCTAAAAGATGTGTCAAATAAAAAAAATTAATAAGACACTTTATTTCAAAATCATTATAGAAACTTGTTAGGATGTCAAAATACGACCTACGATCCTGTTGTAACACTTTTTATACAGGACTCACTCATAGTTGTTTGGTCCTATAAAGTAGTCATTTTTGGCATCTTATATAGGCGGATTTTGTATGGCTCCTAGGAATGTTTTATGATAAGCGATTGCTTGATGGTCTACAAATGATTGTTAGAGTCCCACATCAACTCAAGGGCTTTTTCAGAAATTAATTTAATGGGTTCCACATATTATCACCTGGTATCAGAGCTAAGGTCTACTATCTAGGACATCTTTGCCCGTGTAGACTTTGTTGGAAGGGGGTGTTAGAGCGTCCAACATCAACTAGGCTTGGGACCTGTTCTCCTCTATATGTGTTGGAACCTTTTGCAATGACTCCAGGCAATTCTAGGTCATCGGGGGGATTAGTCGGTGCACGTAAACTGACCAGATACCTACGGTTACCAAAAAAAGCTATTTACACGATTGAAGAAAACCCAAAAGTCCTTAGAAGAATTAGTATTTGTTGGTTCATATGATCATTTTTCCATATGTTATCTGCTTCAAGAATTAGTTTGCAACTTTTCAATATGGTGTTAATTTGTAAGAAATGACATTGAACTTGATCGATTTTCAGGAGGGTTCTGATGCTGTATCGGTAATTTTTGGCCTCGCTGCCGCTACCGGGCTCGGTTTGTTAGCATTTACCGAGGTTAGGATCTTGAACATGAACCTTTTTCTTCTTTTTAAATTTATTGAGACTCGATGTGCATAAATTCTCGTCATTATCAGGTTGAGACGATCCTCGAGGTCTTGGGTTCAGCTGCATTGGTGCAACTCGTTAGCAAGAAGTTACTATTCGCAGAGGTCTTTTTCATTTCATGTTTTCTTTCTTCTACAGACGAAAGTTTTGGTTGAGATCCTGTTTTTCTCAGAGACAGGAACCATCCACAGCGTGCCATGTGTCCCTCCTCAAGGTGAATATTCATCATGAATAACATATCCATATTCATGATGAATATGCCACCTGTCGCGCTGTAGGGTCCCCTAGTTCTCAATGAAAATGAGGTTCCTAACAGAACCTACCCCTGGCTTATAGATGCCATTATTTGACTTTTTCGGTCAAATCTTGTAACACCTTGTACCCCAAAGCAGCCAGTTGGCCCAATAACTTCTAAATCAACTTAAAACCTGATAGAAGTTAGTGGTAGCCCCACACTTTGAGCTTATAAGAAGCTCAAAAATCTAATTTTCTATCCATGTAGGACGGATTATTACCGTAAAGATTCTAGTCCCATTAACGAGAACACTAGCTAGCGTAAAAGGAGTTACCGAAAGCACAAAATACTTGTAAAATGTCGTTTTTGCCCTTGTTGGTTTTGTAGTTTAAAGATTTATCTTACAAATTTCCATTACAGGATCGGAAAAAAACTCTTGAAGAAGTTCAAGAATTCTTGACCATAAAAATTGGACCCAAAGATATTCTAGATGATATCAAGGTACACTTAAACTCTATATTCATTTTACTTTCGGTTTTTAAAACGTTATTAAACGGTTTAAGAAATTCAGGATATTGGGAAAGCACTTCTACCGTTACCGGTGACCAGCAAAGCAATTCCTGAAACAACAATGGCTAGCCAAGAAGCCGTTGTTGCACCCGCTAGCTCCTCCCCACCAAAGGTAGAACCAGCCGAACCAGAAATACAAGCCGAGCCAGAAAAACCAGCGGAGCCAGAAACACCAGCCGAGCCAGAAAAACCGGTCGAGCCTACTCCACAAGTCAACTTAGCCGCTACGACAGCCGAGCCAGAAAAACCGGTCGAGCCTACTCCACAAGTCAACTTATCCGCTGCGACAGAAGTCAAAGAAAAAGCAGTTCCTAAACCACGACAGTCACTTTCACCGTACCCTTATGTAAGTTTTCTGATTTCACCTTTAGCAAGTCCAAAGACAAGTATTCAGCTTTACATGACTATTTGGTAGTGGCTTAATGATATAGATACGGAAAGTGGCTTATTCTATAAGCGTCTACGGGAGAGCTCTATGCAAAAAGTCAAGTTTTTTTTTTTCAAACCTGTCCCTCCCAATTAAAAAAACTTGCGCTTTCTGTCTATGAAAAAACCCTCCCAAACAAAAACATATATGGACAGACTAATCCATGGAGACACTTTTATGTTTTATATGGACGGAAAAAAAAAAAACCGAGGAACATTTGGTAACCATTCATATGGATACCATGCATATGTGCATTCAAGTAATTGAAGTTGTTTCTTGGTTTTTATGCACACTTGCACATTGGACAAGTTGCTTACAAGTTACTTGTATGCATGTGTGCGTACCATCTACATGAATGGTTACTAGGGTGTTTTTTTTTGGTTGGTTTTCCCCTAAAACTGACCCTGATTACTTAATTGTTGATCTCGATCGTTGTTAACTGTTTGTATTTAAACTTTTTACTTTGTGATCTTTGTTGTAGTATCCTGATTTGAAGCCTCCAACGTCTCCTACTCCTTCAAGGCCATAGTTTTTTGTAACAATTTGGGATTCAAATTCTCCAAGCATCAATCTGAATGGACAAGTTTTCATCTGGGAATTCCCGGAGTCTGATTATATATAATATATAAGTCGTAAGTCGTTAAGGGCATGCGTCGTGACTACATGTTTGTATCGAGCTTTGTGTTTATGAAATATTCGATGACGAATTAGTTCATTGAAACTTGTATTTGGGTTTGTTTGGATTCAATTAGTACAAATTGCTTTTATGGTCTTGAAGATCTTGAAATAAAAATGAAATGGGAGTTAATTCTAGTTTATCTTCTTTTATTGTTCATATCTATTGGAAGGACATAAAAACTCGTTAGGTGGAGCATGAGGCTTGCCGAAATCCTCCACGAACCCAACAAACTAGCTTGGCGACCTTGGGTGGCATTGCTACTAAGAAATTTGAATAAGGCCTCAGCTTAACGAGCTTAATGAGATTCACATCCTATCATCAACTATACATGATTGTTTGATAGTGGCTTAAGGATATAGAAAGTCGCTTATTCAATTAGCTTCTAGAGGGAGCTTTATGTAGAAAATCAAGTTGTTTTCAAACTTGCCTCAGAAATTAAAAAACACGCTTCTTTAACCTATGTAAGAACCCTTTTAAACAAAAATCTTCCCAATATGTATAGACAAAATTATCCATACATGACTTAACTGGAAAACCAACCAAACAACCCCTCAAGAAAATGAGATCGTGTAAGATCACTTTAGTTAAGATCAATTTCGACATTTTATTTGTCTACATTGCCTGAAACTCGTACATTAAAACCTCAAACGAATGCGCCTAAAAAGGTAAATGGCTACCTGAATATATGAGCTACTATTGGATGGGTAGAGAGGTCATAGAGCATTACTGAGTGGGTATGTGACTTTACATATGATTTTAGTGTAGAAATGACATGACTCAGTCGTTCTCAAGTTCTCTTATTTGTTACTATTCTCGTATGAACCTGACTCTATAAATGAAAATTGAGCCCTTATAATACCTTCTTGAAAAATCCACAAACATATTGATAACACTACTTACACAAATATTTATTGAAAAGATGGGGAAGAAATCAAATGCAGGTGTATGCATATTACATGAAAAACCTATACTGCATCACAGTAACAAGACTATATTGTACATCTCAAAAACAAGGGTGAAATTAAATTCCAATTTCAAATTCAAACCGATTAAGACATGATCGCTAACTTTGGCTTCAACCATAATAAGCATCTATTCGGTCCCTGCAATCTTCTTCTTTATCGACTCGATATCTGTTGCCAACTCTTTTCTGCTCGACTGAAATACAGATAATATCGCAATATCAATGCATTTTCAAGCCAAATATAGCTAAGGCTTACAAAGTTGTCCTATTTACTTGTGTTCTTAAAATCTCTTAAAATTCAAGTTTACATATTTTTGTACAATATCCACTACTAATAGGGCTCAGTACCCCATATATTTCAGTTTTCTTTTTAAATGAGAAATTGTATTAAATTTCTATTATGGGTTTACTATAAAAATTCACATCCCACTGTATAGCATGGGTACGCAACTAGTTGATATAAACATGTCTTTAAGACCCAAAGCATATTTGCAGTATCTTTAGTTTCTACATTAGGGTGTGTAAGATATAAGTTACTTGGTCCAAAAATGCAGAATTTTACCTTGAAGAGAAGATATCGGTAGACAAACCATCCGGTATATCCAAGTCCTACCAACTCCAAGATCTTTGGAAGCTGTGAAAACATTAGAAAATAGATTAGATAATAAGCATGAAGTGCCAACACAATATGCCATTCTATATATGTGTTCTTCATGGTTCTTTTTGTCCCAAAAAGCTACTATCTCTAAGTGATAATAAGATCGCATACCAATGGCACCGAGTTGATGGCACCAACAACAATTGAAGATAGCCAAATCGCAACAACTGCTCCTCCTCCGTAGACTATAACTGTCGACTTGTTTTCAAGTGCATCCCACTGTAAACAAGAAGGATGCAATCAGAAAATGATATGATAAAAAGATGATTTAGAATATAAAAGGATGGAAATCTATTTGTTGACCTTTTCCTTCAAGTCATTGAACAACTCATTAGGATCAGCAGAAGATGATGCATCATCTGAGGCCTTGGTCTGGAACACAGATGCCCTTCGCGACACTGAAATACAAATGAACAACAAAGCCTATCAAAATACTTAGTGAAACGCGTCGCAAGTCAAATGCAATGAACTTCAAGCAACAAAGACTCCAAAGCTTTGCTCTCTCTTCAAAGCAAAATGAAAATTTTCTCAGCAGCTTGTCAAATTTGGTAATTCTTATAAACTCCATGAGTACATATGATTCTCTACCAAAATTTTGATAAACATTAACAAAAATCAGAAATAATGAACTTCAGATGGTAAACATTTGTAATCTACCAGATCAAACCGAATATCAGCCTCAACATGATATGAATTTGTCAAAAAATCTAACACCAAACATTTCCAAAGGTTTAATGCTATACAGTAGTCAATTTCGCTAAAATTACAAAATCAGTTTCATATATACTTTGAAATTGAAATATCTAATCTATCTATCTATTTTACCAATCTCACAACAGTATAAGACAAACATCAAATCCACAAATAGCAGTTTACAGAAAAAAAAATTCTAATTCAGAACCTCAATTATCAGATTATACAGCTCGCATAGACTTTTAAATACAATTGTAATACAAATCCAAATAATACTCTGCTTCTAACACAAATGTTCTATGAAATGCTTCAGATATTATGATAATAAAATTACCTAAAACCTGTTTGCAAAACAGTACTCAATTTCTCTAAAATTGTAAAATCATTTTCATATGTATTCTGAAATTGAATATAAGACAAACATCAAATGCACAACCTCAATTATCATATTATCCAGCTCGCTTAGACGCTTAACTACAATCGTAACACAAATCCGAATAATACTGGCTTCTATCATAGATGTTCGACGAAATGCTTCAGAGATTATTGATGATAATAAAGTTACCTGAAACCTGTTTGATAGAAGTCGAAAAGGAACGAGCTGGTAGTTGTGGTAACGCCGAGCACCGTGGAGTGGTGGTGGTGGTGTTAGGTAGACGTGGTAAGACACCGGCGATGGCCGTGGAAGAAGTTGCTGCCATAAACGCCGTCGCCATTTTTAAAAATTCTTCGACCTCACAACTCTCTCTCTCTCTCTCTCTGCTATCCACACTCGTCGTCTTTTCTCTTTTTTTGCTTTTTGCTTTTTGTTTTTGAGAAATAGCAATCGATTCTTGGTGTGACACGTGGACAAATGGAGCCTTTTGATTGGTTGGGTTTCTATCTTCGTCATCCACGTTAGATAGGTTCCTCGTGATTGGGCCGTTCATCATTGGGCTTTAAGAAATTAATTGGGCCTAATGTAGTTAGAGTTCGTAACTCGGTTTTGAACGGGCTTAAATTGGTTTCGATCCTTGATTAAGATGGTGTTTGTTTACCTCTTAACGGTTCTATTAAAAGACAATCTTTGAATCGTTAAGAGGTGAATTCTGTTTGGCAAAAAAACACACTGTCTCTTAATGGTTTCAAAATCCTCTGAATGATTTAGTATCATGGACGTCACTTAATCATTCAGAGTCTTGATTTCATGCTCAACAATTACCAAACCACCATATTTCATTTTGCACAATATCATAAGAGTCTTTTAATCATTCTGATCACTTAATTATCCAGCACCAAATCATTCAGCAATTGCCATACATCCCCTAACTATTTATAATGGTTTCGGTCTTGATCAAAAAATCATGGCCCGGTCCTTTAGGTTTCTAACCGGTCTCGATCTCAAGTTGGGCTCATATCGTTCTCAGTTTTTTTTCTAAATCGGGCCTAAGTAAGTACGTATAACCAGTTTTGTGACGGGTGCAAACCGAAACTAGCCTGTTTGGGTATCTCTAATTAGAATATGGTCGGAATTTTTTCATATAAAATATATTTGGGGGGGTGTTTGGGATTGTTTATCTAAATCAGCTTATGATTTTTGAAAAGTGACTTATCTCTTTTTTGAAAAGTTATAATAGAATAGCTTTTCAAAAATCATTTTTCTCCTCTATGGAAAAGTCGCAAGCAACTTTTTAAAGACCTCACCCGAACAACTTAAATGACTTATCTTCTTTTCTACAATGAAATAAGTCATAAGCACGTTCAAACAAGCAATTCCAAACACTCTCTTATATTTTAACAACTAGAATTATATATAGTATCTAAATGTTCAATAAAAGTAGTTATTTCAGTACAATTTTTTTATAAAATATATTTATCTTGAATTTAATTTTTTTGGAGATTTTTTAAAACTTAAGGTTTTTTACGTTTTGTTCTCTGTTTCAATATACATTTAAGTATTATTGTTGTAGTAAAATCTTTACTTTAATATAACAATTGAAGATGCTCTAAGATATTTAGGTTTTAAATATTACAATCAAATATTTTCTTGGGAGCATTTGTATGGAGACAAGTTGAAATTAGCAATTTACTAACGACTTGTTTGTTAGCGACTTAATAAGTTTAATAAGATACAACTTGTTTGGCCAACTATATATGTATTTTTGGTAGTGGCTTAATAACATAGAAAGTGACTTATTTAATAAAGTTCTAGGAGGTAACTTTATGCTATTAAACCAAGTTTTTGCCAAACCTATCATTTCCAATTCAAAAAACACCCTTTTCATCGAATTTTTTTTTTAAAACGATAATCACAATATATATATATATATATATATATATATAGGGTTGAGTTCCGTTGTTAAACCACAAATAGTGTGTTAACCGTGTTAACCCATCACAACCCTTAATAATCTAAATCTAGGGTCAAGATTAAATCCCTATAATTAATGAATTTTTAATAATTCATAATTAAAAATACAGCAAACACATGTGTACAGGGGTATTTTGGGAAATCCACCTCCATCCTCCTCAACCCGGTGAACACATGTGCACACCCACCACCATCACAACTAACCACCACCACCACACCCAACACATGTGCACAGCCACCACCATCACAGCTACCACCACCACCACCACACCCACCACCCGGTGAACACATGTGCACAGCCACCACCATCACATCTAACACCACCATCACCACCCGGTGAACACTTGTGCACACCCACCACCATCCACCACCATCACCACACCCACCACCCGGTGAACACATGTGCACACCCACCACCATCACAACTACCACCACCACCACCACCATCACCACACCCAACACATGTGCACAGCCACCACCATCACAGCTACCACCACCTCCATCACCACACCCACCACCCGGTGAACACATGTGCACAACCACCACCATCACTACACCCACCACCCGGTGAACACATGTGCACACCCACCACCATCACAACTACCACCACCACCATCACCACACCCAACACATGTGCACAGCTACCACCACCTCCATCACCACACCCACCACCCGGTGAACACATGTGCACAACCACCACCATCACCACACCCACCACCCGGTGAACACATGTGCACAGCCACCACCATCACCACACCCACCACCCGGTGAACACATGTGCACACCCACCACCATCACAACTACCACCACCACCATCACCACACCCAACACATGTGCACAGCTACCACCACCTCCATCACCACACCCACCACCCGGTGAACACATGTGCACAGCCACCACCATCACCACACCCACCACCCGGTGAACACATGTGCACAACCACCATCATCACAACTACCACCACCACCACAACCACCACCATACCCACCATCTCCAAACCACCACCATACCCAACATCTCTAAACCACCACCACCACACCCACCATATCCAAACCACCACAAAACCCATTACCAATAGTCCACCACCACCACACCCACCACTACACCCACCACCACCACCACCACACACCCGCTACCACTAATCCACCAGCACCACCAGTCCTCCACCGCCACAACCACCACAACCAATTGAAGTGTAGAAGGACATGCTTTTAGCAAAATTCAACTCATTTAAGCATTTCTTCGAACACCTTATGCTCATTAACTACGAATCATAACAAAAAAAACACCCACACCCACTAATTTCACCATAACAAAACAAACACCCCCAAATTCCAACAATCAGAAACCAATTGGAGTACAAAAAAAACATCACTTCAGCAAAACCCAACTCACTTAAGCATTTCTTCGAACACCTTATGCTCAACAACCACAAATCACAATAAACATCACCCAGACCCACCAATTCGTTAAAAACTTACATGATTGTTGGCCTCATTAGGCAACCCAGAAGCAAAAGATAAAGAATTCATGAAACACGTCGACTCCCCCATCTCAATTGAAGACCAAAAATACAGAGAGTAGAGGAAAACAAAAACCCACAACTAAAATAAAAGTAGAGAGAATCACACGACGACAGTGGCGGTGGTGGAGGAGGCCGACGGTGGCTGTGATGGTGGAGGCCGGCGATGGCTGTGATGGTGGTGGTGGAGAGCTTCAGACCCGACAACGGTGGTGGTGGAAGGCAATGGTGGCTGTGATGGTGGGGGTGGAGAGCTTCAGATCCGACGACGGTGGTGGTGGTAGAGGGCAGCGGTGGCTGTGATGGTGGTGGTGGAGGCCGGCGGTGGCTGTGATGGTGGTGGTGGAGGCCGGCGGTGGCTGTAATGGTGGTGGTGGAGAGTTGTAGATCCGACGACGGTGGTGCTAGTGGAGGGCAGCGGTGGCTGTGATGGTGGTGGTGGAGGGATGCAGATCCGACGGCGACGGTGGTGGTGGAGGGCGGCAGTGGCAGTGATGGTGGTGGTGGAAGGTTGTAGATCCGGCGGCGGTGGTGGTGGTGGAGGGTGGCGGTGGTTGTGATGGTGGCGGTGGTGGTGTGGTTGGGAGAAAGATGAATGGAGAAGGATGTATAAGGGTTTAGGTTGAATTTGTTTGATTGGTTGAATATAAAGAAACTTCCTATTATGCCCTTTTGACTTTATTGGTTGAATTTGGTTAACATGGTTAACACACTATTTGTGGTTAACAACGGAACTCTCCTCTATATATATATATATATATATATATATAGATTTATTAATTCATATAAGCAATTTTATTCGTACGAAATTAATAGAAAACGAATAGCTAAAGGTAGACTTGAATTGGGTCCAAATGTAGGAGGGTGTTGCCGGCGATTATCCAAGCAAACGGCAATTGACCAATCAAATCCAATTATTATAACCTAATTACATTCACAACTATTATTTGTTTTTGTCCAACCCACCTTTCTATCTTGAAATATCCTCCCACTTAGAAAAAGACAAATATACCCTTCTCAAAAAGATTTGAATACCTTTTTTTAAAAGATGATAGTGGTTAGTTTGCATGTAAACAACTATTATGATTAATTAGAGAGAGAGAGAGCAATGAGAAAAAAAGACAACCAAAAAATATTTCTATAACTTTATTAGTAAGATTCAAAATTTTATATTATTATACTTTTTGTAACCGTGGATTTTAAAATCATTTTGGGCAGCTCACTAAAGGATCATAAAAGATTCAAATATTTGATATTGATTGTTAACAGAAATAGACTTTCTGATGTGTTCATATACAAAAGTGAAAGGGAACCAATGTATATGAATTTTATAATTTAATCTTGTCTTTAGATTTTAAAGTATTTTATAATTGATTAATCTTATCAAATATGTTTATTACAGGTCTAAGAATGATAGGACGTGAAAATATCTTTGACCATAGTACTTATCTGTCCTATTGGAAATCTATTACAAATCCGTCTAAGGTCTTGAATAGCATAACTTACAAGCCCACAAAGCCCGAGCCGTCACATTAGCTTTACCCACAAGCCCTTACCAACTCCGAAATAGAATTACCACTACCCACAAACCAAATACTCAATATATATATATATATATATATATATATATATATTTCAATAAAAGAAAGAAAGATGGAGAGCATGAGAGAGAGAGAGAGACCGAGACAGAGACAGCTGGCCACTCAGCCACCAAAACCCGATTCACTTATCTCACCTAAAGACCGCATGGGGGCGTACTGGAAACCCACAAGCCCGCAGGCGAGCCCAAAGGTAAACCCGTGAGCACTACGCAAATAAAGCTTTTGGGTGCTTAATATGAAAAATCATACTCAAATCTTTGTTTACTTGTTATAGTGTATAATTAATTGTATTTAATGATAATATCATTTATGATGAAAGGTTATTTAAAAATGAAATTGTTTTCAAACAATACTAATGAATTGAAGTTAACATTCAAAAATATTTGTACACAACGACCCCAAAATTAATTCAGAAAATGAAATCTAATCTAATCAATTTAGTTTCTTATGATTTTAGATATCGAGACAACTCACATACTAAATCAATAAAGCTTGTTATAATCTTAATATCATTTAATAACTAAGAAAAATAATTGTGTAATGTTATTTTATGTTTTTAGTATCAACTTTTGTAAAACGATAAAATAAGTGTATTTTTGATGACTAATATCATAAGCATCCAGGAGGGTGTGTCCAAATTCCAATTATAACCTCGTTGGCACCGTCGCCAACTCCATATAAATCTCACATATATATTCCTATAATCCATCTGTCAACATATAATCAAACTATAACAACTCAACTAAGTCTACTTTTGAGGTGGTACCCCTACCCTACCCCTACCCACCCCTCTCATAACCCCTCTTAAAACATCTTCATATCACCCAATCACAAACTCACTCCCCTCATAAAATTTGGGATTTGTCAAAGAAAGCTCTTTATAATTCCCAAAATACCCTTGTAACCCATTGATATCTTCCATTTAGATGTTTATCACCCAAGGGCAAACTTGGAAAGTTTCTTGCAAAGACCCCATTTTTCGAGATCGATGAAGTCAACATAAAGTACGCGAGAAAAAGGTGGTCCGAGTTGATGGGGTTTGGGGCAAGTTTTATCTTCGGTTGTGTGGCGTTCTTTTGGTTATGTTTGTTGAGAGGAATACAATCCATGGACAATTCCACGCTTCGGTCGTTAGATGATGTTTTTCAAGAATATGCAGAGAGTTCGCTACCGAGAAGGCCTCGAACGGGAGTTTTGTATAATGCATCTTTGCCTTCAAATTTTACAGGTATCGAAGTTTCAATCGTTCGTCTACGAAGAGGCAGCTTTTGGGCGAAAGGGGCCAATTACAGTAGTTTTCGTATTCCACCAAGGATATTCATCGAGCCATATTTCACAAGACTGGATATTGTCTACTCAGATTTAGGCGATGAATCATCTTACTACTACAATATACGAAATTACACTCTTGTCGCTCCTGTTGTTGGTTTTAACATTTATGGTTCAAGAAACTCATCGGGGCAATTTGGTAATTTGACAGCTCCAGTAACGAAACTAAACCTCACACTATTCGGAGATCCCATCCTAGTTCAATTTCCCAAGATTTCAACCCCACAAAACGAAGAACCAAAATGTGTTAGCTTTTATTTAGACGGGACGTTTGAAATGACCAACATGACCCTACAAGATATGTGTGCCGTACAAGATCAAGGGCATTTCTCTGTCGTCATTCGAACCCCACCAACGACACAAAGGGTTCCAAAGGAGAGCAAAGACAGGGTAAAGAAGTTGTGGAAATGGTGGGCGTTTGGATTTGGTGTTGGGGTTCTCGGCTTGTCATTATTAGGTTTTATTATTTTTATGATAATAAGATTTTTTCGAATGAGAAAAATTGGAAAAATGGAAAAAGAGGCCCAAAGAAATGAAGATTTGGACACTACAAATGTTGGGCATAGTAGAATGCCTTCGGCTTCGGTTCTTAGAACACAACCTAGTATTGAAAATGATTATCTTCCATGATCGTTTTCAAAAAAAATTGTATTTATTTAATTATTTTTCTAAAAGTGAATATAGCTTCTTTGTGATATATGATATTTTGTTTTTAACATATATTTTATATAAGTTGTTAGATCTTTACACAAATAAAAGTGTAATAAACCAGTTAAGTTAATTCTTATGTATTCAACCCAAAGGGCATTTATGTCCAAGGATTGAATTTTCCATTCAATTTATAGTTGTTCAATTCTTTATTCTCAATAAAAATGCAAAATTTAACCCAACACATATATTAACATAGTGTTTTATGGATCTAATTTACCATCTTTACTTGAAGCTAAAATGTTGTAGGTGACCCTGACTAAAAAGTTATTGGATATGCTAGAAGTTCATTAAGAACATTATTTCCAAAATAATTATCAAATGCATAAATCAATTAGATAAAAACTATTGGTTCAATATATAAAGTTGGGTTCATGTGAGCCTAAATATGTTTTCATGAAATCACTAAATAACATTGAAATTTCACCAACAAACACCGTAAAGTACTAAAAAATATCAAACCTGAAAAGCCAAAATGTGAAGGTTTACCTTCACATTATTCAAGTTTGAATATTCATGCTATAAATTAAAAGATTTTTACTTATTCAACTCCTATAATCAAGTATGTCCATTCATGGTTTTAAGTTTTAACTAATGCGAAAGAACATAATTTAGTACTTGGGAGAACCAACCTTGGTAAGCCATATATAAGTTGTCAATTGAACGCAAAGCGTTTGTAAATGAAGGTCTTTTAGTTTTGGTTCCTAAAATTCATAAAGACACACTAGTCGTGTATTAATGAAACCGTAGTTAGTTCCACCATGAGCTTCTCAATTTGGCCATTTTACCTATAGCTGTCTACATCCTCACATCCATCTTTTTTTTTTTGGAAGAGGTATCCCAGACCACATTGGGCTCAGACTAATCCTCGACAATTTTGGGCCGAAGCCCGACTGCTAAAGCATGCAGCCCGGGGTCGAAGCCCCCGTACCTCCAGAATGCGTCCCCCAAGGCTCGAACTCGGGTTCACCACTATGTAGTGCCCAAGCCTTACCACTAGGCTAACACCCCTTTGGTTCCTCACATCCATCTTCATGAACCACTAATGTACTTTATAAATTATAGAAATCGAAAACAAAAGGTTGTCATAAAAAAGGATTGGGAATATAATTCACTCTTCATATTTAGAAAGCTCCATGTTAATTAACTAAAAGAGAGGTGTAAATATCAATGTTTGAAAAAGCTCGCCACAACAAGCGCCATGGCGCCAGGGGCGTAGACAAGGGGGGACTGGATGGTGCTCACCCCCCCCCCCCCCCCTAGCTGTTTCTTTATATAGCTTCTATACAAACATAAGAAACATACAAAGCTTTAGGTCAGTTGGTTTGGACAACCCCTTAGTTGTAATTTCCCCTGGTTCGAATCTTCTTCTCTTTCTTATTGATTTATTTATGTTTTTATTTAAATATTTGATTGTTTATTAATTGTAATTGACCATCTTCTTTGTTCTTATTGTTCTATTTCTTTCTTTATTTTAAATATTTATTTATTTATTAAGTATAATTTCAGTTACATTTATACTTTCCTGAAAAATATGTTTTTTTTTTGTTTTTTCACTCACAAATATTTTATGAAAGTACATTATTATATTAAATATCAAAATAAATTAAACTAAAATCGATATCACTGTATAAATTTTAAAAAGTATGTTAATTATGCTTTTTGCTATTACTTTTATGCATCATATATTTCATAATATTAATTTTTTTATGGAGCTTTAAAATCTTTTTTTTATTGACAATTTGACATTATTTGTGGTGTTTTCATAAATTAGTGAATCAACTCATTTAATGATAAAAGTAAGTTTTTAACTATAATTAGCATTACAATATAACATATTCATCTATTTTTAATATTTCACAAACAAAGGTTACAATGTTTATGAGTTTTTTTTCTTGTTTTTTAATCTAGGCACTTGTTACAATTCAATTTCCTCTCGAAATCTTATGAAACTTAAAGAGAAGCAACATTAATTGCATTTCAGTTAGTCTTTTGTTTGGATAAATTCAATATATAAGCTATATTGAGATCTTCAAGCCCCTCTATGTAACACCCCAAAATTTGGAGTAAACAAAAACCTTCATTTACGAAAGGTGTCAGTACAAATATACACCAATGTGTGAGCTCTTCCCAAAAACAGGGGTATAAATAGTGTATAATTACAATGTTTGTAATTGAATAAAAGATATGATACCCAACTAGTCTAGTTCCTACTAGGAAGAAGACTACAAAAAGGGTTATCGTTCTACAGTCAATCTCACGGCCTAGAAGACCGGTCTCTCCAATGCTCCCCATACTCACTCTAAGCCCGGCACCTACTTGGGAACGACGCCCCTAACACCTGAGAGACACATCGACACCAATCAAGTGTTAGGCCAAAGGAGCCTAGTGAGTTGTATCAACATAAAATCATACATATAAAAGCATGTTAAGACATGTGAGATATACAAGAGTGTATTAACAACAAAATGTAGCATGTTAAACCGGTTTATCTTTTATCTTTGAAAACCGTGGGAGCGACCCACTTTCGCCAAGCAAGTTACACATCAGAGTTGAGACACCCCGTTGTCGTCCTCCTACGAAGACTCAAATGGACAACCTCAGAGGCCACGCACATTCGCGGCCACACGAATGGCGAGGGACATATTTTGACTAGTGCCACCCAAGACTGAGTCGAACTCGTGTAAACTTGAAAGTGCACACCTTTTGACTAGTGCCACTTTAAATCAATCTCATTTCAACAATCGACACAGTGTACGCCTTTTGACTAGTGCCACAATGTCCAATTCATGTATGCATAAAAATATGGGTACTCACCTTTTGACTAGTGACATCCCGGTCCACTTTTGACTAGTGGCCAATAGCATCCCACCTTTTGACTGGCGGTGCTCCATAACATTTATGTTATATAATTTAAGCATTATTGAAAGTCTCAGTACTTTCATTCATTTCATATAAGCCAACATGCTCGGGATTCAATTCCTTCGCATCATTCTGTGGCATACACAATAACACGTATTTCTCATAAATACATTCATCATATAATCACATGGATTTAACTCATACATTAGTAGCATACGATAAACTACTCCATGTATACAATAATCCAAACCAAGCCATTCATACAAGCATCGTTACTCATTCATTTCATGGCAATCTTTAAACCTAACAATTTAGGCATTTTATCCAAAATCATGTTTATTCACAATAACTAAGCAAGATATGTAAATCAAACAAGAAGATGTGCTCTCAGCTTTAACAAAACGATTTTAGCAACTCACCTTGAGGCTCGTAAAGCCAAAAGCCCCAAATCTCACCCAAAACCTTAGCTTAATGCTTGAGTGAACACCTAAACTGATAAGGAGTTAATACCTTAGATTAGTTCCAAATCTATAACATATAAGACTAGATCTACACTTAAAACTATAGATAAGACTTACCCTTTTCAAGATCTTGAACAAAACCCTAGATATGGAGAATCCCCTTTGCAACAATGGAGGTTTTGAAGGTGAGAGGTGGAGAAGATGAAGATGAAGGAGATCTAGCTTCCAAATCTTGCTACCTTAAGTATCAATCCATCAATAGAGTCTTGAAGAGCTTGGAAAATGGAGAAGATAGGAAGAAAAATCGGCTAAAATGGATAAAAATGAGAGAGATATGATAAAAAGAAGATATGAGGGTTTATATCAACTCAAAATATAATTGCAGGTTTGGCGCTGATCATGGCGCCTAATCAGATCAGCGCACGACGTACCGCCGACACCAGGTCAAAACTCAATCAGCAGGTTTGGCGTTGATCATGGCGCTAATCAGATCAACGCAGAGATTAGCGCCAAGACAAAATTGCTCCGATTTCGATTCCGAAAGGACCGTTGGACTCGTAATTGAATTTTCTAACATACTAGATCATAAAATGTAGGTTTTGATCCACAATTCTAATTCTCATAATTTTATTAATAGATCGATATTACGAAGGAAAATTACGGGTGTTACAATCCTCCCCACCTAGATAAAATTTCGTCCTCGAAATTGCTACTCTTGCATGAATAAAAAGGGGATATCTTCGACAAAAACAATCCAATGGTTTCACTAGTACACCACCTTACACTTGTCTAAACAATTCAACCACTTTTTCATATTGCGATAATCAATCGGGTCATCTTGATACCATAATTACTGTTTGGTAGTACTATACACTACTTGCTTCCTAATAAAGTCGGTCGTCTCACTAAAATTCATTTATAACCAAGGAATGCTCAAACGACCCCAACTGATCGTATATGGTGTCCTCATTGATACCCTACAAAATACAAAATTTTCACCCAATAGCCCATGACTATTACAAGGAAAGTAAATTTCTTCACTTAGCAAATTGCTAATTTCTACTAAATTCTAAAATTCCCACATTCGCACTACTATAACTCCTTCCAAATGTCCAATCATCTACGCAATCCTAACTTTGCCTTATGTGATTTAACTGCGATTTCTGAGTACGAACTCCCCCTCAAATCCATCTTGATTAAATAATACAAGTCCACTACTTATCCCCATCATAACTTGTCATCGTATACCAAGTTCATGCTTAGTTTGGCATATCATGCCATTATGTCCACCACAAATTCCTACTTCACATAATTTAATTATAAGTCACGACTTCAAAATCACCTTATACCCTTAAAAGGTTTCTCTCTCTATGGCAATTTTAACACATTGGTATCTTGCACTTCTCACACGGCATGCAATGCCCTTAGCATAGTCACAACCTCACTGACTCTTGTACTAATGATAACGTTTTCTCGATTCTTAGCCACACATAACAACTATTATTTCATCCATGCAGCCACCATTCGACTATGCTCTCTATAATCAAGATTTGGAAAGTCACTTAGTATACACAACCATTATTGTTTCTTCTAAACCACTCATACTAAGGTAAGTATCGCCTCACGAAGACCTCCAAAACATGGTCACTTAATCCACCTAAACAAGTCATAGTTCTAGCCGGTTCGCTACAATCTCTAAAAACATGCTCCAATAACCTATAGGACTTTTCTTTGTAATCGCCGGTATGCACATCGTGCATCCACTTAGGTGGTGCTAACCAATTCCCCATACTTAGACCTGTCCACTTAACAATGTCTTTACCTAGTTAATAACAAATTTCCTTCTAGATGAGGGTCTCCCATCGGACCACCCTTCTTCTCATGATCATGGGCAACACGGTGCTCCTCAACAACACTCTCGTAAGAGAGATACGAAACTAAGTCCCTATGTAATCTAGTTTCGATCCACATCGAGCACAACACAACTCCGTCCAACTTTCCAAGTGTCACTCCACTATATAATAGCATGTTCATAAAAGATAAAACCAAATTAATTCATGTAACACATTGGAGGATAGCATGCAATCAGTCCGCACATCGGCATCGACCTTCAACCAAAATTTTAGTACATCAAGAAATTCGATAACTCCAAAATAATGCATGGCAAACATTTATCGAAAGCACGCAATGGGATACAAGCACACATGTATTTTACACAAAAGACTTGACAACAACGGCATGACCCGTATTCTCGGAGAGTGTGAAGGCACATAGAATACATAACTTATACCATATTAATCGTACAACACTTCAACCCACAAAGCTCTAAGTGCTTGCTATGACCCCCAACTAGTCTTACTAAGAGACAACTAATTTCGTGCCAAACACCTATGAGTCGCACTCCTAGAGCTCAACAATATTCGGGGTTACTTAACGAAAATCCAACTCGAATTTGCACACTTAAGGCTACTCATCGAAAATCAACCTCATAACAAGAGGTCCATAATATGACTGTCAACCACGATAGACCTCTCAGGTTTAGCCCTTAGTGACCACTAACCAGCTAACCGTCATGCGACACGGGTTCCCAAGCAAATCTTGCGACACCTAGTAGTCCCAACAATCACGACTAACTTAAGTGTAAAAGCATCAAATGCAACAAAGTCCTAAAGCTCATCGTCGTGCGATTAATAATCCAAGCTTACCACTTCGTTATTCTAGAACCCAAAGCTCATAACTGAGCTATTTAAAATCGAAGCTTATAACCAAATTATTAAAAATCAAAGCTCGTAACCGAGCTGTTTAAAAATCAAATCTCACAACCGAGCTATTCTAGAAACCAAGTTCATAACCGAGCCCTTTAAAATCAAAGCTCATAATCAAGCTATTTTAGAAATCAAATTCATAACCGAGCCCTTTAAAAATCAAAGCTCATAATCAAGATATTTTAGAAATCAAATTCATAACCGAGCCCTTTAAAAATCAAAGCTCATGATCGAGCTATTTTAGAAATCGAGACTTGTTCCCCAAGTTCTTATAGTCAAAACCGAGCAATAGCTCTAAACTCAATAGACCCAAAATTGACGGTCTTAAATTAATTTTATTTAGTTCACTCCATTAGTGTGGATGTAACCCACGAAGTCATTTTGACCCAAAATCCCAACACGGTTTAACAAAACAGTTACCAAAGTGGGTCCACACCTTTATAAATCTCGTTTAAGCGGTAAATTATGTAAGATTGTATTTATAATTATTGTAATTCAAGTCATCTCAAGATCTCATATACGGTTATTTTATTAAAATTCATTCGATAAACGCACCCGGTAACAAACTCGACAGCTTGTTTGATTAGAGATAACTTTATGGAACACTCAACGTTTTGGAAAACATTGTTTTGGCATATACACCATTTTGCAAAACAATTTGGAAATATTCACGTGACAAGACGGCCACATTGTATAAAACACTACAAAGTTGGTAGGCTACCTATTCGCCAAAGACAACCACTTACACTCCTCCTACATTACCATCGGTGTTTCACAATCATCTAAGCGATCTCATATAAGGTGCAAGTCTTTTATATCGTACTAGATAACACCATCCAAGTGTTACATTGATAGACTCCTATTTTAGACTGGATCTTAGACTTCTACCCTCGGTATTGCCTAAGGTATCTCCACAAGTTCTTACCCCCATACTATTCAAGGTATGGGTCTTTCTCAACTAACCGCTCGACCTCTGGTCAGTTACGAGTCACCCTCTTTAATCCTCAATATTCGATCTCAGGTTAAAACCATCCGATTTCCTCTTACGGTCCTCCTCTTTTAAATCTAGATAATTTGGCACGACTACTGAAAAATAGAGGCTTTCTAGAATCTAGACTTGTTTACAAATCAACCAATCAACTCAGTAAATTAAACAGATTCTATCACATGAAGGAATATTCCTATTCCTAATGATCACTCTCTTCACGTTTAAGTCGATTTTAAGCCTAGCTCATCATAGTCTACTTGCATGACATATGTTGATCCAGCTCTCCTAAGACCTGATGAAATGATAATGATCCTGCTACTTTACTTAGTGAATAGGTTTTTACTTCTGTTATAGCTTGAGGAATTATCACTGAATCTGTTCTGTGTTATTCCATGTTACTTATGCTGTAACTTATTTTTATAATCATCAGGATCAGGATCAGGAGATGAACGAGTCTGTTCTGCAGTCTACTGATCCTGACCACCGAAGTGAAGACCTCCTGAAGACATCAAGATCATACTCAAAGAACCATCAGCGACGTCGAAGAATTAGCTGATGACAGGAACAACATGCTCGTGATCTGAAGACGGAACTCAGTGATAGCAGGCTGCTCAATTTCGTATGACATCCTGAAGATTCATCAGGATACAAGTGACCCTGAACAACATCAGTTTCAGGACTCTACTCACTGATCAGTATCCTGATCCTGAAGATTTAGTGTAATGTCTTAGTCTAATGCATAAAAGGATTATCCGCCTTTACTGACACAAAAATACATAAGGACAGTCTCTTTACTGTTCCCTCCGTACTTATCAGACCTCAAGGCAACTGTTTACACACTTTCTCTTTTGCACACCATGCAAAGAGTATTTGTTTATAGTAAATAATACAAAGGACCACTTATAATGTGACACGTACACAAAAGTGAGTCTGCATGCATTTAATGCATTGGGTATAAATAGGACTTGAAGAGATGTTCTCCATACTTCTTCTTCATCCAAAATATACCCTAATCCTTTCTTTCTTATTTCCTCTATCTTCTTTCTTTTCTCATCTTCTCACTTGAGTGCATAGTGAAAGAAAGCTTAGATTGTTTAGTTTAGACTTACTGTCTTTTCTATTTCCGCAACAATCTGTAAATTCATATTGTTAATATAACAAAGAATTTAAAAGTGAAATTTTGTGTGATTATATTCAACCCCCCCTTCTATAATCCCATACACTATCCTTACTTGAAGGTCACCTCATTGGGACCAACAAGTGGTATCAGAGCAGATACAAGCTCTCATTTTCTTCTCTAAGAAAAATCTTGTGATCCTCTCTTCTCTTAATCCATGGCTCTTCAAGCTAAGGATAACTATTTTGATACCGGCTCTGCTGGAAAACCTCCAAGGTTTAACAAAGATAACTTCTCTCTTTGGAAAACCAGGATGGAACTCTTTCTTTCTGGTTCTGATCCCCAGATTCCTTACTTTCTGGAAAATGGACCACATGTGCCCACACAAACCGTTCATGCCATTCCTGCTGCAGGCAACCAACCAGCTTTACCTGAAAGGGAACTGGTAAAACCTGTGACTGACTGGAATGATGAAGACAGACGCCTGGTCAACATTGACACTAAGGCTAGGTCTCTCATCGCCATGTCACTCCCTGATGATGTATTTCACTCTGTCTGTCACCTTCGCTCTGCTAAAGAGATTTGGGACACCCTCTGTGTTCAATATGAAGGTACTGCTGTTCTCATGGAATCAAGAAAGATTTTCTTGGTTCGTCAGTACGAAAGCTTTATTCATCAGAAGGATGAAACTCTCTCCCAGCTACATCAGAGATTCAACTGTCTTCTGATTGATCTGAAGACTATCGGTACTACCTATCCTAACTCTGAGGTGGTTACCAAGTTCATGGAAGCTCTTCCTGAACATTGGGAAATCTACACCTCCTGCTTAACTATGTCAAAAGACATAAAGACACTCACACTAAGTGAGTTGTATGGTATTCTTCTAAACCGTGAACAACAGAAGAAACTGAAAAAGAATCTCATAAGAGATACTAAAGATACCAAAAGTAACTCTGTTGCACTGATCTCTGATTCAGTTCCTACTGTTGCTACTCCTTCTTCGGTAACTATTACTGAATTAGAATCCTCTGACTCTGACATGTCAGAAGATCCTGAATTCAATGAATCTCTTGCTTTATTAACTAGATCTTTTAAAAAGTTTGCCAAAAAGGGAAACTTCCATAAAAAGAAACCTCTTTCTATAACTGACAAACCTAAATCAGAACCTGTTGATAAGGCTACTGCTATCTGCTACAACTGTCAGGGCAAAGGACACTTTGCTAATGATTGCAGGTACAGGAAAAGTCAGTTTGCTCCCTCTTCTGCCAAATCTTCCTCTAAGAACCCCAAATACCAGCGCCTGAAAGAAAAATACAAGAAGATGAAATTCCAGCGCAAAGGTAAAGGTCTTATCGCAGAAGACTGCGATTGGGATGATGTCTCCTCTGATGACTCATCTGATGAGGAAGATACTCAAGTGGCACTTATGGCCATTATTGAGGAACCTACCTTAGCTCTCATGGCTAAGATAGAAGAGGTCCCTGAAGAGGTTCCTACTCAGACTCCTGAAGCTTCCTCCTCTACGACTCCTGAAGCTTCTACCTCTGCGACTGATTCTCCCAGTCAGGTACCTATTCCTCTTGTCCCTCTTGAAAGCTTGACTCAGCTAGACCTGGTTACTCTTGATCTCTACAAAGCCCTGAATGGTAAAACCTCTGCTGAGAAAATGAACATTGATCTTTGTGATCAACTCAGAGAGTGCCAAGAAAAAATAAAACAACTTACTATTCTGGAAGAAAACTATAAAGACCAGGTCACTGTTAATAAAACCCTCTGCATTGAAAGGGAAACGGCTCTTGCTGCCAAAGAAAGAGCCCTGGCTGAGTTAAATGCTGAAAAAGTCACCATCAAAGGATGGAGTGACGCCTCTGAGAAAGTTGATGAAATATTAGCTTCAGGGAGAAATGTCAAAAACAAAAAGGGTCTTGGATTCACTAGTGGATGTCCTAGACCTGATAGTTCCATGCTTAAATTTGGAATGTTTGTTTCTTCTATCCCTGATCCTAATGCTCCTGAAAACATCCCTTCTTCTTCTTCTAACACACACACTGAAGGTGCTCCTAAGAGCAAAAAGAAAACAGCCAAGGAAAAATCCAAAACTGTAACACCTTCAAAGACCAAGAGTCCTAAACCCAAGAACAAAGTTCTTGGTGGTGGTCCTTCAGTCTCAGGATCAAAATCTTTTTCTCAAAATCCTGTTCCCAGACTGAAGATCGACCTAAAGCAAAAGACTCTGGAGAAGAAACCAATTCCTCCTCTGTCTAATGCTAAAGGCATACTTGGTACTGGTCCTGCTCATCTGAAGTTCAAAGACTTTATGGACCCCACTAAACGTTTTCAATATCGCAAATGTTATCACTGTGGATTAAATGACCATATCGCGAGTAAGTGTCCTGATGCTACCAAAGCTGAAAAATCAGCTAAGGTAAAGAAAAATCCTAAGACTGATAACTCAGTCAAAGGAAAGAAGGTTGTCAAGACTGTCTCCTCAGTCAAGACTCCAGCCTTAAGTACTGGTAATTCAGTAAAGGCTGCCACTAACTCCACCAGTCCTACTGATAATTCTGGATCCATAGTCCTATGGGTACCAAGAAAAACTTAAACTCTAAATTTTACAGGATAAGGGCATCTGGTACTTGGACAGTGGATGCTCTCGACACATGACTGGTTCTAAATCTGTCCTCTCTAACTACCGTGAAGAAAGAGGTCCTGCTGTGACCTTTGGTGGAAACGGTAAAGGCCAAACCCGAGGGTATGGCACACTGACCAACGGAGTAACTACGTTCAAAAGAGTTTCTTATGTTGAAGGCCTGATGCATAATCTTCTGAGCATTAGTCAACTGTGTGATAAGAATCACAAAGTCTCCTTCTCGAAGAAAAAGTGAAAAGTCAAAAATAGACGTAAGGAGGTTATTCTCACTAGAGTGAGACATGCTGATATCTACATCATCAACATGAATACTTCCACTGACAACTTCTGATTTGTATCTCGTGCTTCCTCTGATACAAATTGGCTTTGGCACAAGCGTCTTTCTCATCTCAACTTCAAGACGATAAATCAACTCTACATCAACAATCTTGTTGTTGGTCTTCCTGACTTTCGCTATACAAAGGTATCTCTTTGTTCAGCATGTGAGAAAGGAAAACAGACCAGGGCTAGCTTTAAGTCCAAGCAGATTTCCTCCATCAGCTCTCCTCTACAACTTCTCCACATGGATCTCTTTGGACCTGTCAATGTCCAATCCATTGCTGGAAAGAAATATACTCTAAAGAAATATACTCTGGTAATCGTTGATGAATATTCCAGATATACTTGGGTATTCTTTCTTCGT
Source organism: Centaurea solstitialis (assembly GCA_030169165.1). Classification (NCBI taxonomy): domain Eukaryota; kingdom Viridiplantae; phylum Streptophyta; class Magnoliopsida; order Asterales; family Asteraceae; genus Centaurea; species Centaurea solstitialis. The sequence continues at coordinate 25,070,085 of CM058042.1, read as the reverse complement.
TCCAAGAGTGATGCTCCTGAAGAAATCATTCTGTTCGTCAGGAAGATGGAAAGGCTCAACAACCTTACTGTTCGATCAATCAGGAGTGACCACGGAACTGAGTTCAAAAACAGTACCCTGGAAACCTTATTCGATCAGAAAGGTATCTCTCAGAACTTCTCATCTGTAAGAACTCCTCAGCAAAATGGTGTTGCTGAAAGACGAAACAGAACCCTGATTGAAGCTGCACGATCTATGTTGAGTGAAACCAACCTTGCCACTCAATTCTGGGCTGAAGCTGTCAACACAGCTTGCTATACTCAGAACAGATCTCTGATAGTAAAGCGCTTCAGAAGAACTCCTTACGAACTCTTTCGTAACAGGAAACCCTCAATCGAACATCTTCATATCTTTGGTTGTGTCTGCTACATCCTGAACAACAAAGATAATCTTGGAAAGTTTGATTCCAAGTCTGATGATGGAATCTTCCTTGGATACTCCTCTATCTCTAAAACCTACCGTGTGTTTAACAAACGAAGACAAACCATAGAGGAAACGATTCATGTCAAATTTGATGAATCGGGTCCTACCTTTCCTCACCCTCATGAAAATTCTGAAATAAATCAGTGGGCTGACTCTTTCTTTCAAGTCCCTGAAACTCCCATTATTGATCCAGCTCCTCAAGACCTTCCTGATGGTTTTGAAGAAAATCCTTTACCACCCACTGAAATACCCACTCCACCTCTGATAAATGCCACTCCAATTACCCAAATCACACCAACTGAACCTGATCAACCAACTAACAGTGAAGATTTTTCTCAAACCACTGTTAGTGAACTGGCTCCTACTAATCTTCTCCCCGATCCATCAGTAAATGAAGCTTCCACTTCAGGACAGGTGTATCAGCCACCTGCTCTTCGATGGACCAAGGATCATCCAATTGATCAAGTTCTTGGTAATCCCTCCTCTGGCAATAAAACTCGACGTCAATCTGGTAACGTCTGTCTTTATGTTAATTTCATCTCTGAAAATGAACCTAAAGAAATAGATGATGCCTTGCGTGATCCTGCCTGGGTCTCAGCCATGCAGGAAGAGCTAGCAGAATTCATCAGAAACAATGTCTGGCTTCTCGTCCCTAGGCCTCGAAAACGTACTATCATTGGTTCCAAGTGGATTTTTCGAAATAAGCTTGATGAGATTGGTACGATTATTCGAAACAAGGCTCGCCTTGTGGCTCAGGGATACAGGCAGGAAGAAGGCATTGATTACGATGAAACCTTTGCTCCTGTGGCTAGGCTCGAAGCAATTCGACTTTTCCTAGCCTTCGCAGCACATATGAACTTCAAGGTTTATCAGATGGACATCAAAAATGCCTTTCTGAATGGAAAACTTAATGAAGAAGTCTATGTGGCTCAGCCTCCTGGCTTTGTAGATCCTAAGTTCCCTGATCACGTCTACAAGTTAAACAAGGCTCTCTATGGGCTAAAACAGGCTCCTCGTGCCTGGTATGATACCCTGTCAACCTTTCTCCTCTCTAAAGGTTTTGTTCGTGGTAAGATCGATAGCACTTTATTTCTTAAGAAATATCCTAAGCATATCCTTCTTGTTCAGATATATGTCGATGACATTATCTTTGGATCAACCAATCCCAAACTCTGCGAAAAGTTTGAGTTGCTCATGAAATCTGAATATAAAATGTCTATGATGGGTGAACTAACATTCTTTTTAGGACTTCAGATCAAGCAATCTGAAAATGGAATCTTTATCAATCAAGGTAAATATGTACATGAGATGCTGAAGAAATTTGATCTCACATCCTGTACACCGATGAAGACTCCAATGGCTCCTCCTCTATCACTTGACAAGGATTCCAAAGGGAAACCTGTTGATGTGACACTCTATAGAGGAATGATCGGCTCTCTGCTGTATCTCACAGCTAGTCGCCCTGATATCATGTACTCTACATGTTTATGTGCTCGTTATCAGGCTGAACCCAAAGAATCCCATCTGACCGATGTAAAGCGAATTTTCAGATATCTGAAGGGAACTCCTAATCTGGGTCTTTGGTACTCCAAGGACTCAGGGTTCGATCTAACAGCTTATTCTGATAGTGACTTTGCAGGATGTAAGATCGACAGGAAAAGCACCACTGGTGGGTGTCACCTACTTGGTGGCAAGTTGGTGAGTTGGACTAGTAAGAATTAGAACTCCGTGTCCACATCAACTGCTGAAGCTGAATATGTTGCAGCAGGAATCTGTTGTGCTCAAGTCCTGTGGCTGAGAAATCAACTTCAGGACTATGACATACAACTTTCTAAAATTCCTATCTACTGTGACAACACTTCAGCGATCGCCATCGCTAACAATCCTGTCTTACACTCCAAGACAAAGCACATTGAAGTGAGATATCACTTCATCAGGGATCATGTGATGAATGGTGATATTGAACTCCATTTTGTGCCTACTGAATATCAGCTTGCTGACCTCTTTACCAAACCACTGGATGTAACGCGTTTTAATATGCTCATCAATGAACTTGGGATGTTAAATCCTGATGATTGAAGTTTATCAGGACAAACAGTTGTTAAATCCTATAGAATAACTATTCTCAGGACTCTTTTCTTAACAACTCCTGAATAATACTCTCATCAGGAGATAACTCTATTCAGTACTTACAAAATCTTGTTCAAAATCCGAATACTGATGATTCTCAGGTAAGTATCTCTGCTCCTGAAACCTTATCGCATTAAATGTGATAAGAGGATTTTCCCAAAACAATACTTATCTGATAAGTACTCTAATTCCAAGAAAACACTTCTTTCATCAAAATGGAATTATCCCCTGAAAAGGTGGTTTCTTAAGTTTTCGAATAAAACAAACTTTTCATCTGCACTGACACGTAATGGGACGTTTCATGTTCCCCACGACGTGTGTCAGGCGCGTGAATGCGCGTAGAACTTCTTTTTTCATCATTACGTTTGAAATTAGCCGCTCTTTTCTCTCTCATCCATTTTCTCTCTCCTACCACGAGGTATAAAAACCTCATTCGTAATCCATTTCACTCTTTACGCTCACATTTCTCTCTCAAAGAACTCAAAGCAAGAAAAGCAATTGTCTCTCGAATCTGCATTCTCAAGAACACCAAGAATACACACTCACCACATTCTTAACAAGATCATCGTAAGTGTCTTTATGTTCTTTGTTCTTTCTACAAACTAAGTTGATGTTCTTCTCTTAAACAACTTATTTTGATAAACGTTTTTCCAAAAACCCTAAGATCACTTCGTTTGATCTTAGCTTTTCCCAAAATCTTCTTAGATTTTTGTTAAAACATGTTTAAATGATTATTCTTATTTCTTTTAAGAAAAATCATCAACTCCTATTTTGATATATTTTCATCAAAATAGAAGTCTCTTTAATACCAAAACACATTCCTTTTGTGTATTTTGGTATCTAATCTATTCCAAGTATAAAGGATTTCACCACTTTTATGAACATATTCTGTGTTCATTGAAAAGTGAAGAAAAATGCATATTTTGGATTCTTAATCATCCACATATGTTATTTTTGTTTTTCAACAGGATGGCTGCTACTACTTCAACTTCACTTGACGCTCAGCTCTCCTCTGAGGCCACCACTCTACTAACGGCTGCTGGAAGCCTGCCTATTGTCATCCCTCAACATGACATCCAGTTCAAGGCCAACAACCTTATTGGCCTGTTCGACATTCCCACAAACAAGGCCTATCTGAAGCCGGCCAGGGACTTTCTTCTAAGCTGTCCCCTAAAGACGGCGTTCACCCTAAACCCAAAGCCCAACAAACCTCTGCTTCTTCAGCTGTGGTCAACTGCCACAGTAGCCCAGGAGAGGAACTCCAAGGGCAAAATGCATGAAGTCATCAAGTTCCAGATAAAGGAAGACATCATTTCCTTTGGAATTGGGACCCTGCGAAACGTCCTTCAATTCCCAAGAAGAAGAAGTTTCTTCCTCCTCCTTCCTCTGACGACGTCATCTCTCTGCTCGACGCAATTGGCTACAAATGGCCTGAGAGGGGAAGGTGTCCCTCTCGCCAAGACTGCTGCCACTGTCCACAAGACAGGGCTGAACGCTACGTTCTACTACATATGGAACACGTTCGGTCTCTGTCTGACAGGGAAGACGGGGAGCACAGAACAATTCCCCACTGCAATCCAAAACATGGTCTACTCTGCGATCAAAAATCGCAAGTTTGACTATGTTCGCTGCATATGGGACGACATGGTCAAGAAGATCAAGAACAGAACCGGGTGGTCAACGTCCCCTACACTCGGTTCTTCTCGGCTGTTCTGGCACTCCACATGGGTCCTGCATACCCAACAGAGGGGAACTTCAACAACTACGCCTTAGGCGTGAAGTTTCTGGATCAGGTGTCTCCAAAACCTGAGGATGTTCCTCTCTCTGCCGTTTTGGTTGTCCCTGAACCAAATCCAGAAGCAGACGAACAACCCACCTCTCCTCCTACTCAAGGTATGTTCTCTTCCCTCTCATCCAAACCACCTTCTTCTCTTTCTCTACATGCTATGTCAGTAGCTAACCCTATACTGACTTCTCCAGCTGCACCACCTCTTCTGCGCTCCTGAAGCGCCCTCCTCCTTCTGGCTCAGTCCTCCTCCCCAACCAACGCGCCAAATCTAAGGCGCAAAGAAAAAGAAGGCTCCTGTTGCTGGTAAGAAATATTATCTTACCCTGCCTCAAATATTTAATAGACCTTCCCCTTTATCTAAAACTTTATTACCTGCAGATACTCCTGCTCCCAATCACAAGAACCTGAGGTTGTTCAACTCGAACACTCAGAGAATGTGGAGGGCAATCGCTCTGATGCCCTCCTAACCTCAGGTAATATTATTAAGCACAATTATTGTCATTCCTTCTTCTAGAAAGCTATTGAGTCTTCTAGTGCTCATTTAGCTACTTATTTTACAGGTTCTTTTGGAGCAGCTACATCATGGGACATTCTCAACCGCACGAATGATCCCTTTGATGAGTTCGTCTTCACGGACTCCGAGCGATAGCTGAATGCAACCGAGCTCCGTCGTCAGTCCGCTGAACGACAACTTCAAGCAGGGCACCCTACAACAGCAGGAGGATGCCACCAAGCTCGTCTCCAGGCCTTGGAGCTGGAACTTGCCTCGGCGCTGCTACTGCTGTGCTGAAGCCGCGCGCCACTCCACTTGCTGCCAGCCACGGCTGCTGCTCCGCCCCAACGGCGTGATTGATGATACCTTGTCTGGAAATATCCATGACAAGGTCTCCCAAGTGGCCACTTCCTCCAACTTCCCTCAGGCGTCATCGAGGACATGAAGGCCACAGCCTTGCCTGCTCTCTCCACTACCTTCAACAACAGCTCCAACTCTCTCATCACTTTTCAAAGTGCAGTGGTTGCAGAGATTGGAAGCTCAGGAGGCAGGGCTTCGAGCTCTTCAGGAGAGGTGATGACCTCTCCAACGCTGTCACCGCCATCACCACTGCTCCTCCCCCCCAGCATTCATCAACGCTGACAGGACTTACTTCAGTCTCTGGTCACCTCCTCCTTCTCCTCGCCAAGATACAAACTGATATGGCCTCTCTCCTTCAGAGGTGTTTTCAACAGCCGCCTTGGCTAAGGCACCTGTTGAGGGGGAGAGACAGCCTCCTCTGAAAGACCATTCCGTTTATTCCCCCTCCACTAACTGGAGAACAAATGAGGGGGAACAACGAGGTGATGAGATGATGATGATGAGATGATGAAGATGATGATGAAGACGACGACTTCATCGTCGAGAAGATTGCTATGCCTCCTCAACGCCCACTCCGGGACCTGCACTAGTCTCAGGGGGAGAACCCCGGTGCACCTGGTATGTCACCTCCTCCATCCTCTCCCTCATCTTCTGATAACCTCCCAATATCTCTCTCCTGAAATCTGAACCTACCCCTGAAACCATCACCATTACTGACACCTCCTCTGAAGACTCACCCTCAAACAACCTCAATAGTGTTTTATCAACCACCCAAACAACCTACTCCTGAACCAACCCCTGAACCAACACCTCAACCCAACCCTGAACCTGAAAACCCAAGCCGACTCTGAATTTCAGGATGTCAAATTTCGGTTATGTCACTGGTGAGATTATTCACCTATGGAAATAGTCGATCAGAAGCTATCAGGACTGAACTAAGCAAAATGACATTCAGAGTAACTCCCTTAAACCCTGAAACCACTCCTTTAAACCCAAACCGTTAATCATGAAGCCTCATCCTCCAGAACCCCTGAAATCAAGCCCCTCCTGAAACGTAATCCTATCATCAGATGATGAATTCATCTCTGATGATTTACTCTACCCCTGCTTCTTCTCCTAGATCTCCTCCCTCTAATTCTCCACGTTCTGAAGGAGAAAACTACCCTGACTTTCTACTCTGTAACAGGGATGGGCGTTTAGACGCCGTGATAGAGCGACTCGAGAGTACAAGAGTAAAAATTCCTCTTCGTACCTCTTGGGACTCTGAGTTCGCATATCTATCACAAGAGGAGTACAGACGGATAGAGCTCAGGAGGAGCACAATAAAAGCAAAGGAAGCTTTCCTTTCGCTCAAGCCGCAAAACGCTCGCGTCTGATTTTGTGGAGAAGACGACGAAATAAGGCCCGCGCTGAAGGTCTTCAACAGAAATGCAGAGGAACAGGCTGAAGAAGTGAATACGAGCTTGACTGGTGCGAGATCGTCTACATCTCGAAAACATGGTGCTGCCTATATCAGGAATCCTCTTGCCGAACCCGTGGCAAGAAGGTAACTTGCAAAACCTGGATCACCGTCAAACGCTCAGGAGTAAAAGGAGTGACACACTCTTGACAAGTTAGACCGATACAACTTGTCAGAGTGGAATGAAATCAGAAGCCTACTTCCAAAGCCAACAGAACTACAGGGCTGAAGTAGAAGAAGTCATAAATGGACTTATGCTCGCATCAGAAGAACAACCGAAATTCCTGATGACTTACTCCAACCTTCTTCAGCACTGCCTAAGCCTCCTGTTCGAAAATCAGCAGGCACTTCAACAAGGAGACCCACTCCTTGCATGCCCAGGACTGCATACAAGCCTATGGATCTCTCGATGCTTGATCTCTCTTTTCCTTCTGGAGTCTCTCTCTCTGAAGGTCAAGTCATCAGAGAACCTGTTCATGGTATTTGTGTAGGTGACAACTTCAACATCCTTCGCTTCCAACGCTTCAGCGAACTACACAAAGCACCTACTGAACACTTGGTATCAGTCCTCTTCATCGCGCAGAAAATAAAGAACAAGGACAATAAAGAATTTGTTCACGCTGTCAGAGCAATCCTGGATGAAAGAATAGCCACTGGTGAAACTCCAATCACCGTCCAAGTCAAGACTGAAGAAATCAGTGAAGGCTCTGATAGCTAGAATTCTTTTGTAATTTTTCTTTCAGTATTACAATTATGTACTTGTGTATTTTCTTTACTCTTGTAAAATCTTAATGAGATTAATGGAAATGCATTTCAGTGCATCGTACTTTATTCCATCATAGTACTGAAAAAGATCCCTCAAAACAGTAAATGGGACACGTACCTTTATGAGTTCTATTTCCTACTGTTAAACTCTAGACTTAGATTTATTTCTAAACCTTTCTAGATTAAGACAATTCCTCTGTTGTCTTATCATTATCATTTAGGGGGAGATTGTTGATCCAGCTCACCTAAGACCTGATGAAATGATAATGATCCTGTTACTTTACTTAGTGAATAGGTTTTTACTTCTGTTATAGCTTGAGGAATTGTCACTGAGATTGTTCAGTGTTATTCCATGTTACTTATGCTGTAACTTATTTTTATAATGATCAGGATCAGGATCAGGAGACGAACGAGCTTGTTCTGCAGTCTACTGATCCTGACCACCGAAGTGAAGACCTCCTGAAGACATCAAAGTCATACTCAAAGAACCATCAGCGAAGTCAAAGAATTAGCTGATGACAGGACCAGCATGCTCATGATCTGAAGACGGAACTCAGTGATAGCAGGCTGCTCAAATTCGTATGACATCCTGAAGACGCGTCAGGATACAGTGACCTCTGATCACCCTCAGTATCAGAGCTTTCCTCACTGATCAGTATCCTGATCCTGAAGGATTAGTGTAATGTCTTAATCTAATGCACCAAAGGATTATCCGCCTTTACTGACACAAAAGTACATAAGGACAGTCTCTTTTCTGTTCCTCCGTACTTATCAGACCTCAAGGCAACTGTTTACTCACATCCTCTTTTGCACACCATGCAAAGGGTATTTGTTTATAGTAAAATAGTACATAGGACCACTTAGAATGTGACACGTACACAAAGTGAGTCTGCATGCATTTAATGCATTGGGTATAAATAGGATGTGAAGAGATGTTCTCCATACTTCTTCTTCATCCTAAAAATACCCTAATCCTTTCTTTCTTATTTCCTCTAGTTTCTTTCTTTTCTTATCTTCTCACTCTAGTGCATAGTGAAAGAACTTAGATTGTTTAGTTTAGACTTGTAGTCTTTTCTATTTCCGCAACAATCTGTAAATTCATATTGTTAATACAACAAAGAATTTAAAAGTGAAATTTGTGTGATTATATTCAACCCCCCTCCCCCCCTCCCCTTCTATAATCCCATACACTATCCTTACTTGAAGGTCACCTCATTGGGACCAACAATAAAACATCATGCTATAACATATTATATAATTTAAGTATTCAATTGATAAAAAAATATTATATAAAAAATTACTCCTTAAAAAAACGAAAAAATAAAAATCGTATGTTTAATACTTCAATTAACCTCAATTTTTTTTTTACTTTTTAATAAAATAAAACTAATTTAAAACAAAATTGTATTTTATGGAAATTAATTTTAAACAAAAACTACATTGCAGCAAAAGGGTCTCGAACCTGGGTAGGGATGGTAGAAATACCCGAACCCGATAGAAATCCCTGAACCCGAAATTTTTGGGACGAGATTGGGCCGGGTAAATGGTTATGGGACCGGGTATGGGATTTTTTCAGAAAAATTTCGTGGGATTGGGATGGTTATGGTTTTAGTCAATAACCGCCCATTTACCCGATCCCATGCCCGAAACCATTTACCCGACCCCGAACCATATATATTTAATAATTTATAATGTTATTATTAATATAATATACATTGCAATTATATTGATATATAGAATAATAGAAATGAGGATTGATTTTATTAATATAGAAAATATATATTTAATTTTTTCAATAAGATTAAGGTAGTAATGTTCCCACTTCCATTGACACTTCGGTGATAGGGCACCGAGCCACAAATGTCGTTTCTATTTTGTTGAACTCGGTGAATGTTCATGTTGCTAAATGAAAGTTTAAAACAAATCTAACTAATGGTTTGACTTAATTTGCATATATTAGTTATAGAAAACGAAATTTCATTTAGTAAATTTTAATCGACTAAAAATATAAATGGGATACCCGATACCCACGGGAATACCCGCGACCCCGATGGTTATTTGATAATGGGATACCTGACGGGACGGGACCGGGTATGGGATATGGTTTTATAATAGGGTATGGGACCGGGATTAGTAATACCCGTCCCATTGCCATCCCTAAACCTGGGGCCCCCAAAGTAGAGGGCTAAAAACAAGCACTCTTGCCAGTGCGCCAAGGCAAAATTTGTGCAATTAACTGTCTTAACTAATATATATACGAATCTAACTACAAGTAAAAGACCAAAAAAAAATCCTGAGGACCCCGACGGTCGGGGGCCCTGTGCGATAGAACCACTTGGCATACCCCATTGCACGGTCCTAGGTGCAAGGCTTATGTCTCACGTTACGTTACACTTAAGGCGTGCCATAGCATAATGCATGGTTTTTGTAACACGATATTTTGATTTAACATTTCTTTTTAATGTCTTATTTGTTAGTTTTTTTATATATAACTTACTTTAAATAGTTTATTATCATTTATTCATTGAGATTGAATAATAGTAGAAAACATATGTTTATGTGTATAATATTATATATGATATAGATATTTGTCGCCATAAGTCACGCCTTGGAAAACGCCATGACCTTGTCGTGGCTTTCAAGGCTTGAAGCTTGGCGTTGCCGCCACGTCACGCCTCACGCCATTTGGAACCTTGGTAAATATCTATCTCTTTAAGAGGATTTTGGAATGATCAATTCGATTGAGTAAACTGTAATTATGATATTTGGTTTACATACGAAATGAAGCTCTTAATATCATTCACGAATTCGATCATTCCATCTAAAAAAAGAAGCAATTAAATTTTCTTAAAGAGGCAAAACTACTCTAAATTAATGATATAAACTAGTTAATGACCCGTATATTATACGGGCATTTTAAACATGTTATTTTAATTTTTAATAAGAATAGACATTTGTATGACAATTGTCATTACCAATCAATTAGTTATGTAAATCATATGTTTCACGAAAATTGCCATTACAATTGCTTATTACAATAAATATTTTAGTTATCTAATTTTAATAATATAATTTTTAAAAAATTCAATATTAGGCTCATTTTGAAGGTATTGTCGAGACGATTATAATGGTATAATTTATTAAAAACAAAAAAATTAATACATTTTAATTAATATATATTATTATCTTAATATGATAAGTATGTAAAGTGAAAAATGAGAAACTTAGGGATAAAAAGTAATCTATTCAAATAATTCTACGGATACAAAATGTAAATTATAAAGATAATTATGGTATTAAAAAAATAAGAATAATTGATGACATCATCATTTAATGATTCATGTTTAATTGACTAATGAAATGGCTCAATTTTATAATCATAACATCAGCAAAAACCCTCTTTTAATATATATATATATATATATATAGATATGTAGCATCATAATGTATGTTTATATATAATACTAGTTTATCCAAACATATTACTAATAATATATACACACATAAAATCCTACAAGGGTTACATTAAGTTCTATTAGCTTCTCCTTTTCAGAAATAATGTTATAAGTATTTTAGAAAAATATTTAATAATTTGAAATGTTTTCCTCTTGAATATTAGGTCATCCGTTGTAGACAGATCGGGTAGTACACGGGTAGTAGTACCCGTCGGGTACCCCAAGTGAACACCATCGTGGCTACCATCGGGTAGTTGCACATCGGTTTGCTGAACCCGAAGCACCCCCCCCCCCCACCCCCCTCCAACGGTACTCTCAACGGCTACTTTTCTTTTGTATATTTTTTTTCAATTTAATTATTCTATATAAACCAAACCAATTTCTACCCTTTTTCACACAATATCTTCTTCATCTCTTCCAACCTTTCTTCTATTTCCTTTTCTTCTCAAACCTTTATTCTCAACCTATTTATTCTCTACAAAAAAATGTCTTCATCATCATCGGCATCATCTTCATCAATTCACCACCCGGATTACGATGACGACGCTAATGACCTTTTGGAGATCAACCATTTGGCGGCCATAGCCGCCATGAACCAAGCGATCCAATTACTAGTTGTCGGTAACGAAGTTACGTCGACTCGACAAACGAGAAGGCCGTCGAAAAGGAGAAATCGTCTAGCGGCACACGAGAAACTTGTTAAGGACTACTTTTCTGATAATCCGGTGTATGACGAGAAAGATTTCGAACGGCGGTTTCGTATGACCCGACGACTATTCCTTAGGATAGTTGCGGATCTTGAGAGAGGACGAATTTTTTAGGTGTACTTATGATGCAAGAGGGGTTAAGAGGTTTTCTCCGCTTCAAAAATGTACGTCTGCTATCCGACAATTGGCGTACGGGACTGCTGCCAATGCCGCGGACAAGTACTTGCGTTGCAGATGTCCGAAACAACATCAAGGGAATGCTTTGTAAATTTTTGTCAAGGTATTATACATCTCTATTTTAAGGATTTTTTTATCGGTGAACGAAAATCATTTCTCTATTTTAATAAATCATTTTTAATGACTAATCCAAATTTGTATGATATTAAAATATTTTTAACAATTCTTTTAAAATATGAAAAATTGAGATTTACGCTATCTATTATAAAATAGACTATTGCTATATTAAAAATAGAGAAAATAAGATAAACTTAAGTTCCAAAAATCTATATATAATAAAAAAGTAACTGGCTGACACGTGTTGCGTTCTGATGAGCCGAATTTCTATTTTTCCCACCAAAATATGAACCTAAACACTTTTTAGTCTAGATTCATTTTGCTTACTTGTCACTATTTGCCACATCATATGCATATGTGTCATGTGTCATATGTTGACACATGACACTGATTCAAAGTTTAAAATTATTAAACTTTATTCTATTAAATATTAACTGATTCAAAATTTAAAATTATTAAACTTTATCAAAATTTAAAATTATTAAATTTTATCCTATTAAATATTTTCAGCTTCGAATATATTTTAGTTCAGATGGGTTGTTGTGTTTGTTTTGCAGTTAAAGAGCTTCTGGCAAATACTAAATTGAAACTCTGTAAGTAGTTCTTTTTTTTGTAACGCCCCGTTTTCAGTTTTGAAAACCTAACGGCGTTTGGTTAAAGATTGATTTTGTTGTTTAACTTGTGTTACAGAAGTTCGGGGGCTTAAGTGTTAAATGTATAAGTGCAAGGGTTGGATCAGCAGATAAAAGGGGTTAGAAACCCTTAATCACTCTCTCATTTGGCAGTTTCCAGGGAACGAGAAAGAGAGGAGAGAGCGACGATTGGAAAGGGATAAGCAAGGACTCAATTAGGGCTTGTAGTTGCTCAATTGGAGTGGTGATCATGTTCATTTGCGGAAAGGTATGAACCCTACGTTCAATTTTGTGTCTAATTGTTGATATTGGTGAAGTAGAGTTTTGATTAGGGTTGTGGTATGAATTGATGATCATGGAATCATCAAGTAGTATGTTTTGGGTCGAACTACTCGCATCTAAATGTTAGTTATCGACCCTAGATGATGTAGAGTCGTACTTTTGGTTTGTGTTAGTCGAAAAGTGAGTTTGGGGTATGAAATTCGAAGCAGAATAGCGAAGTGGAGGAACCTGGTGAACCCCGCGACCTAGCCCGCGACTTGAGGTAGCGGGGCAAGGTCGCGTAAGTCACTGTGGTGTTTTTTTTACATTTTTCGTTTGCGGTTCTTTTTGGGATTTGGCTTTGGGCTTCCCTTAGGGATGTTATGAGATGACTATGGGTGGATTTTGGGCACAATTGGACTAGTCTAGCTATGGCTACGACGCGTATTTCGGTATCGAGTGTCTAGTGTCCCTTATGAGTATGTTTTGATGAGTGTACATGCATGTAATGTGTTTAGGTGGTACGAGGTGACGGTCATACATATTGTTGAGCTAATTGTGATCATTCGAGGTGAGTTCACTACCTAGCTATGTATTATTGTATGGATATGATGATGATGCATGTGATTGTGTTGATGATGATATGTTTCCCTTCGGGGATATGTTTCCCTTCGGGGATAGGCGGACCTAAGGTGGTAGTAATACCCCTAGGGAAGTCGTGGTTTTCTTCCTGTTTCGGGTTTAGCCGAAGGGAAGATAGTGCAAGAGGCACGTATGTGATTATATGTATTCGTTGTTATGTATGTATGATGGTAGATGGTTTAGGTGTGTTCTCACTAAGCTTTATGCTTACCCTGTTGTTGTTTACCTTTTTTAGATGCAGGTACTCCCCGTAAGGGAAAAGAGAAAGTTTGAAGCTCCGGCAAGATTCCAGTTCAGCCTCGGTAGAAAGTTTCGGAAACGCTGAAATGGGAATGTGGACTATTTTCTTATGATGTTACAAAACTTGAGTTGTTTATTTTTAAAACAGTTGTTATGGTTTTTCTATCACTTTGGTTCTTAATTTCAAAGACACATCATATGATGTTATGCAACTTTATTCTAGTTAATGGTCAGGGGCGGCCCTGGGGGTGTGCGGCTGGTGCCGCCGCACTGGGCCTCCGTTTTTGGAGGGCCTCCAATATTTTCATACATTGTATATATTATATATATTAATAGCTGAATTTAAATACATGGTAGTTTTTCTGGTCTAATGGTAAAGCCTTTCCCCTCCACCATAGGGACCTGGGTTCAATCCTTTGTTGGCGCAATTCTTTTTTAAGAAACTGGTTATTTAAATATTTTTAATTCCTATTTCTAATTTCCAAGTCACTACACGATTCAAAATTAAAATTTCAAATTTAAATATTTCAAAGATTGTGATTATTAAAATTTCAAGTTTAAATATTTCAAAGATTGTGATTGATTCACGCATCCTATCTATTCCTTTATTTATAAAACTAAAATAATATAATTAATAATTTTTAAATTTATTTAATTTCCTTAAATAACATGAGCATATTAGGTTTTCAATGTCGATTTTATCTTTTATTATTTTCTTTTATGGCCGTCATCTCTACACTCTAGCAATTCAACAAGTTCAAGGATTCAACAAATTCAATCTTCATCAATTTTTCAGTTTTTTCATTCGAGATTTGAAGGTATCATATCAAAATCTTATAGTTTCTATTTAATGTTTATTAGTTGTTTTTTTTTATCTTTTTATTAGTTATCTTCTATAAATTGTTATTTGATTATTTATATGTCTTTTGAAGGTTTTTAATTTTTAATCTAAGTGTTTTTTTAGTAACGATAAATAAATAAATTTGTTAATATGTGTTTTTATATATCCGAATAATGATTGACCGATTTTATATAATTTAGGATGTCTCCAACTAGAAAATTTGAATCGTGCTATTCTATGCGTCAAAAAAAGAAAAAAAAGATGAACAGGTTGTTCAAAGTCAAAAAAAAGCCATCGATCAATTTATTATTAAACAGATGTCAGAATGCCCAAGTAACGGAGAGTCACAACAAGTAAAGGTTAGTTTTATTTTTTATTTGAGATATTGTCTATGAATAGTTTATGCTTTCATACTTTAAGGATTTATTTTTTGAATTTAATACTAAAAAATTTAATACACAATACAAAAAAAAATTATAGAGCCACATTTATATTTTGGCACGGGGCCTCCAAAATGTCAAGGCCGGCCCTGTTAATGGTTTTGGACAAGCTTCCGCATTTCTTTAAAAGGATGGTTACTTTTCTTATTGAAATTGTGTTTGAAAGACTGGGTGTTACATTTTTCCTTCTTGAAAGTGTATTAACTTGTTATTTCGAGTTTATATTGTTGGATTATAAAAATAATGTGGCGTTCGTACTTTTGCTGATCGTTTATATTTTACAATATAGGTTTTCTGACAAAAAGATTATCCCGTGTATTACACGGGTTAAAACCTAATTCCTAATATTCAATGCGATAACAGAGAAATGTTTTTAATATATTTTCACTAATGAGATTGAATTAGTATTTTATATAAAAATTGAATTAAAATATAACATAAAATGTGTTAGATTGTTTTAGATAATTTATTTAAAATATTAGTTCAAAACGTTGGAATTTTGTAATTGGTTTGAATTTAAAGAACCAATGTGGATGCTGAAAGGCGGGCGTGACCTACGTGGCTGGAATACTAGTCGGCTGAGTTTGGACTACGTGTACGGTGGATGGTGACGTTGGTTGTTATGTGATTCCATGACTTACCCCCTCTTATTTTTGCAATTAAACCAAACTGCACCTTCAAGTATTAAAATTTGCTTTCTGATACCTTTCAACTTTGCAAACAATACAAGATATCAAGAGTGTTGACATTACATCAATAAAGACCCAAAAAGTACAAAACTATTGAATATAAACCGATATCATCAGTTTATTTTGTAATGAAAATAGTAGGTAATAGTCAATTAATAACCGGATAAAGAGTTGTAAATAGATTGAACATTTTGTACCAATCACTTGTTAGGCTAGTGGTAAGATTGTCCCCTAGCTTCCTTGAGATCATGGGTTCGATCCTTGCACTACTCAATATTCGATCGGTACCTCCACCTCGTAAATGCCTATGGGGCTCGTAGTTTGGGGACTTATTTGGAAGATACGGTCACGGGTTTAATTACAACCGGCTGCGGGAGACCGGGACGGAGGGTTGCCAGGGACGCGCTCATGGAGGTAGAGTGGCGTCGGTCCAAAGGGACCCGGAGTTAGAGTGTCTCCGCCAGAACACATTTTTTTGGAAGATTGAACATTTTGTGAACTTGAATTGTCAGATCGAGAGTTAGATTATTTATTAAATGAACGAACATGAACAAGATTTAAGTTCGTTTAATCAAATGAATACAAAACAATTATCTCTTTTATGCAATTACGGTCGTCTACATTTATTCGTTTGTGTGTGTATGCATATACAATAAAATTACTAATTAGTTCAAATATGTTACAATTTTTTAGTAATGGAGTTTGTTCTTTTTCTTCTTATGTGTTAATTGGTTAATGCTCACTTATTTTCATTTAATATTTTAATGAACGAATACGAATAGTCTATCCTCTTAATGAATAAAACACAAACAAAAAAGAGTAAGCGGTTGTTTATTTATTTTTATAAATTACCTCTTAAAACCTCTTATGTCTAAAAATTAAGAGATTTACAGACTTAAGAGTGTTTGTTTTATTTTCTAGAAAAGGCTCGAAAGCTTCCCATCGTCGTCTAAAATTTTAAGAGGTGCAACATCTATCTCTTATTTTCTAGACATGAATTTAGACTTTAGACCTCTTAAAAAACAAACAACACCTAACTCTTTCGTTTATGTGTCCGTGCTAGTTTGTTTGTTCAGTTAAGTGAAACAAGTGAACACAAACATGTTTTAACTGTAAAATTTAATTATATTGTATATTAAATATAATGTTTACTTTGAAACAAATAAAGTATGACTCTTTTAGAAAACCAAGAGCATAACTAACAAGAAGAGAAAAACCTATGTTAACTCATGTTTTTATCATGAAAACATAAAATGACTTTTTGATGCTACCTATATATCTGCTCATATGTAAAATGTGAGCAAAAGAGAAATTTATGGATCAGAATAAATAAACATAAATAGTTGAGGGGAGCAAAGTGTATATTTAATTAGACAATATTAAATTAAACGAAAACAAAAACGGCCAGCACATGGGCCAGCTCAACCACCACATTATTTTTATTTTTCCTTTTATTTTAACCTATTTACTTTTCCAAAACAATAATCTTCTATTCCAGATCAACATTTGAGAAGAAACTTGTTTCATAATGCATAGAAAGTTGTACATTAACCTGCGTTATATAATTCTAGCTCTGGAAAAGTAGGAGGAGCGTATATTTATACACGTTAACACTCGAACACGCGTCTCGTGACGTGGAGTGCTGCCTTCTTCCCTAACTTTGGTTTTTAGAGAGAGAAAGTTCTAGAGAGAGAAATTGCAGTAAGTTCGAATTCTTCCAACTTTAGGTATGTTTAATTTCGAGCTTTTCAATTGTTCAGAAATTTCTATCATATGATTCTTTATTATGCAATTAAGTTGTTATGAATCAGGTTTTGATTCCTTTTTAGTTGAATTTTTGTGTGTTTTTCTAAGGTCTAGAGTCCACGATTCGTGAAATTTATTAGTTTTTTGTTGTTGATTTGATGTTGATTTAGCTTGAATTTAATATTTGTGTTGTTGATTTTATGCATCTCATTTTTCTGAGCATGTGTATATATGTATGTGTGTGATTGTGACTTTGTGAGAGAGATCAGAATTGGGGAAAATTAGCTTCCTTTAGATTTTTATATGTTTTTTTATTAAATTGATAAAGTTGTTAAGTTTATGGAAAATCCTATTTTGTCATGTTCTACTATTCTGGTTATGAAGGGTAGTTTTGGAAATTAGTTAACAGGTTATCTTGGATTGGTGATACTTGGTAGGTGCTGTGTTGCTTTTTACTTGTTGTATGCAGATCTTAGGAAGGATAGTGATTCCATGCTGTTGCTTTTACTTTTGATGATTTCCCTTTTTGTTCTAGATCAAGATTCAATAAGTTTCCTATAGTAAGCCTTCCTTGTTCTGGGAAGTAATTGAATTTAGTTTATGTCAATAGTTGCTTATGTAGTATTGAGAAGGAAGAACTTGAATGTTTTGAATTGAAATGGAAGCTTACTCGCTTGAAAACGTAAGCTGTTTATGGTTGAATTCCGGTGTGTTCCAAAAACAAACTTAATTCAACTGGGAGATGTATGGGAGTATGTTTACCAGGGGTCTGATTGCAGGGAGAAGGTAAAAATTTCCCCTAAGTAGAACCTAGACAGTTACTTTAACCATGGTATAATTTGTATTTGACACCTTTGGTCTAATTACCCCAAGGAGTTCATGCAGAACAACTTCTCTTTTATGAACCAGATAAATTTTAATTCTTCATTCCGATTAGAGTGACCGTCAAAGAAACCAATAGGATCTAGTGGGAACTGGGAATAGAACCTGGGACTTAATGCCACATTGGACACAAGTCTCTAGGGTATTGACTGCTAGGCGAGCCCCATGGGTGTTTCTTTTATTACTCATATTTTTAATGAAACCTTTGATTTCCTGATTATAAGGCTGGTGCCATCTTATCTAAATATGACTGATGATTATTCATATTGACCCTCTCTGGGTGCTTTTTATTATTAACCTTTTTTAAGAAAGATCATTCAGGTTACAGTATCTATATAACTACTAAAGTTTTGTTAGTGTCTTGCAACATGTGGATAAATTTTCTTTCAACTAATTACTTATTATTTTCGTCAAACCATATGTTAGGATGGGAGATAGGAGAAATATAGAGTAATTCAGGTTAATACGTTCTTAATGGAACTGGAATGTACTTCAGTTGAACCGTACGTTATATTACTAGAGAGGTTTTATGCAGCCAAACACACAAGTGATTTACTTCTGTAAATTTATAAAGTGGGCCTAAAAACCAACCAAATTAACCCTATAAATTTCACATGAAGTGGGGTATTGGGAGAATGTGATGTCCGGAGCCTTTCTTCTACCCGTAGGTGTAAATTGGTTGTTTATGTGAAGACCCCAACTTGAGAAGTTTCTCTGTCTTCTGGTTCCTTTTTCTATTATATTGACATGCTTGTCCTTTTGCAGAGAGACCGGCTATCTAGCTATATAAACTTTATAGGCAATCATAGCAAGGATTTCTCACATTGTCATTGAATCAGTTTGAGGTGCTAGTCCATGGGGATCCATGAAGAGGAAAAACCTTGTAAGCCCGAAAAATCCTCTTCACCTCCACCGGTAAGCTCCAAAACTTTGTTCATATCACACGATAGTTGTAGATTTTGTGCGTTTTCCCCTACTGTACCATTTGTTTTTTTATCTCTCTAAAAGCATATAAAGGTTAGAGATCATCTATGATTGTTTGTTGTTCCCTTTTAGTTGTTCAACGTGTTATTTCTAGAATGTCTTTTAGTTACGACATACATTTGTGTGCTTATGGAGTTCTATACCTTTTACTCTAGCAGGAGCAGGAGCAGGAGCAACAACAGCAACTGCAACAGCAACAGACCAATATCCATATGTATCCTGATTGGATGGCCATGCAGGTTAATTGATTATACTTGCCATCTCTGCAACCATGAAAAATTCATTCGTTGAGTTTTTGAATCAAGTCTTATTTATATATATTGTGGCAGGCATATTACGGCCCTAGAATGGCTGTACCACCATATTTCAACTCAGCCGTTGCAGCTGGTCATGGCCCTCCCCCTTATATGTGGGGTCCTCCACAGGTATCATGTCAACATTGCAATCCTGTAGATATGGTGACATATATCCGCATGACCTTCCTGTTAACATTATTTCTCCTTGCAAATTCAGCATATGATGCCACCCTATGCTGCATTCTATCCTCATGGAGGTGTTTATGCGCATCCTGGAGTTCCTATCGTAAGTCTTCTTGGCTTTGTTAAGATGGTTATCTTTCAATCTAGATATTAAGCTTAGAGTTTTGGAACTTCATGGGATGCCAAAAGTTCCATTTTTCCACTAGCAGAAGTGTAGAACTGGACAAGAGCATGATCTTTCAACCTGACTTCCATTTGAGACGTTCCTTTAGTTATTAATCCTTTTTAATCTTGTTCTGTTAAGTTAATACCACTGCCTGACACTTTGAGATATGACCAAATTCTCCGTTTAACATGATATACGTAATGATGTTGATGCTAGAAATCAAGTTCAATTTCTAGTGATCTACATATTACCAAGCGAGCAGATAATTCTCCTTTTTTAGCTGCCTTTGAGAATCGCCTGTTTCTGGACTATCACAGCCGTGTATTTAGTATTACAATATGCTGATAACCACGATAACTGGAATATTATGATTCAAGAGAGAACCACATCCGCTGGAATTATATGATTTAACGGGCAAGTAATCGTCTTTTACGTACTCAATTGATATCAAACTCATCTTCGTCTTAATGCAGGCAACCAGTCCTCTGAACATTGATTCTCCTGCCAAGTCATCAGGGGATTCTGATCGAGGCTTGATGAAGAAGTTGAAAGGTTTTGATGGGTTGGCAATGTCGATAGGCAATGGCAATGACAATGGCAATGATGATGGTGCGGAAGGTGGAAATGAGAATGGGATCTCTCACAGGTATGATGAGTTGCATACCCCATGCTCATCTATTATCATCATCTTAAAAATTGCATGCCTAAAATGGTCAATACATGCTGGTCTAGCTGTACCTGAGAAACCTTTAACAGGACCAAGGACGTTTCCACAATCAAATATTTAAATTTCAAAAATGGTACTTAATTTTGTTGTGCTTTAAACAGTGGAGAGACTGAAGGTTCCAGTGAAGGAAGTGATGGAAATACAACTGAGGTAACAACTGAAACTTCTCCTTTGCTGTAATATTCTTGTTCATCTGTTGCCATTGCAAGTGATATTGTTTACCGCTTAATAGCTCCATTAAGAGGCAATCTCTGAATCACTAAGAGGTGAGTCTTGTTTGGCAAAAAAAGTCTGCCTCTTAATGGTTCCAAAACCCTCTGAATGATTGTATCTTGGCCCTCACTTGACCATTTCCATTTTTCACTATATCATAAGAGCCTCTTAATCATTCTGACCACTTAATCATTCTGCACCAACCATTCAGCAACTGCCAAACAACCCCTAAAGCTTCTTGCATGTTATTTCAGGGAGGACAAGTTGGTCGGAAAAGGAGCCACGAAGGGTCCCCTATTCTTCGTAAGTTCCATATAAATCAAATCTCTTTCTCGGCAGCTTTCAAAATTCCATATTTTTTTTAATGGAGAACGGGTTATAACCGAGTGCAAGCTTGTGCTTAAACTGCTTTATTATATGGTTTCTGAATCATAATGACTTTATCCCAACAGCAGCAGTTGGCAAGGCTGAAACGCACAGCAGTGAAATGGAAGGTGTTACTGTTGCTTCTGCTAAGGTTTCAGGTAAAGCAGGAGGGGTTCTTTCTACCAACCCAGCCACTGAATTGAATCTGAAGAATTTCCCGAGTTCAGCTGCTAACATAACTTCAATTGTTTCCTTGATGCCCAACGAAAACCCGCTGCAGGTTCGTTCTAATGTTTTGGCTTAATCCGTGTTGGTTTACTCCACTTGTAAATGCAATCAACGAAAAGAAAATAAATCAAACAAATGAAATAATAATAATACTTGTTAGCTAAGAATAGGTAATCTTATTTGTCAAGCAGATTTTCTCCATAAATTAGGCTATCATAGGCTTATCGCTAAGATACGTAATCATATTAGAAAACCGTATTATCTCCATAAACTAGGCTAGTAGGAATTCTGTAAGGGGCTGTAGGAGATTTAAGAGGGATATGCCCAGTTTTTAAAAACAATAAAATAATCAAGCGAGCGTCTAAGGATTCTAGGAGAGTGACTTACCACTCGAATGTAGGTTGAACTACTGCTTGTTTTGCTGTTTTCTTTGTGTTTTTTCTCATGGATCTTGTCACTGTAATTTCTTAGGATAAAGGTGACCTAGAAAGAAAGGTCCAAGTATTAGAATTTAGAACATGTTACAAGGAGATTTTCCTCTCCAAGTTTAACTCAAAGTTTGTTTCACGTGAATAATTATAAGCAGAATGATCGAGAACTGAAAAGGGAGAGGAGAAAGCAGTCGAATCGAGAATCTGCCAGAAGGTCGAGATTAAGGAAACAGGTATGAAGGATCGATGTTTTAAAATGATATTATCTTAAAGTAGCATGTACATCTTTGACCATTTGTCGAATATCTAAAACACCGTTAATAAGGACAGTAGTAAGGCAAAAGTAGAAATTTTAATGTGGAAGAAAACCAAAAAGGAAATGTTGCAGTTTTTATTTGGCAAATCAGGTGTTATCTTTATATATCCATATCAATAAATCTGCATGATTACTAGTGTAACTCTTTATTTACTATTTTTGGTAGGCCGAAGCTGAAGAACTTGCTGTAAAAGTTGAGGCCCTCAATAATGAAAATTTGACCCTGAGGTCTGAAATCAACAAATTGACTGAAAGTTCAGAGAAACTGAAGCTTGAAAATGCCAAATTAATGGTAAGCCCTTGTGCTACATATTCTTCTTATACCCCTTTATCAATGAACAAAAGTCTCCTGCCCCCATATCCCATCATTTTATTGAGAATAGAGAATGGATTAGATAATAGATTTATATTTAAATATAACAATGCTGTTACTTTTTTTAGGAAAAATTTAAGAAAGGAGTTACCGAAGACCCAAGGTGCGAAAAGAAGGGTTTGGGTTCATCTCTGAGCACAGCTAACCTCCTCTCTCGAGTTGACAACGGTTCTGGTTGTGTGGGTAGAAACGAGGGTGAAACCGAAGTAAACAAAAATGCCGATTCTGGTGCAAAGCTGCGTCAGCTCCTTGATTCTAACCCAAGGGCCGATGCTGTTGTGGCTGGCTAGCCATTATTCATAATGAATCCTACCACAAAAACAAACAATAAGTACCTGTTTTTTACTTGGTATTTCTAGTTAATTTTGGTGCAACCATAAAGCCAAAATCGATACTAACAGTAGACAAAGCGAAACTACCTGATTAGGTTGGGAATCGGGTGAAAAACGAACCCCGAGTCCCAAGATTTTTAGAGTTTGGTCTGATTGTGTGGTTTTAGATTTCCAGTGGCAAATCCGAAATGCGTATTTAGTTTCGGATGGTGCCTTGAAACTGGCCACCGATAGTTTAGTGTAATTATTAAGAACCTGCTACTCTTTAGATACCTTACCGATGATATGATTTGTGTAAGATGTATTATGAGCATTGCAACTCTTGGTTTGTTTGATATATATATGAGCTTGGATTATCATGTTCTATACGCCGAACTGTGTGTAAGTTGACACTTTATTTTTGGAGGTAGATATCAGATCTGTTTATAACTTACCATTTCTAAACCCTATCTGAAGTTATGTATGTTGGGTTTGTCCGGTCTAGTTTGTTTTAAACGTTAGGCAATGGAGACCCGATGGATGGTCAGTCTGACTAGTAGGACGATATTTAGATAATCGTTAATATATGATGAGTGGAAGAATTTTGTCATGGCAGCCAGACTTGGGGGCGTTTGTTTTTTTAAAAATTACCTCTTAAAAGTCTGATAAATTGAGGCTGTTTGTTTTATTTTTAAGAAAAGGTTTGAGACACTCTTACCGACCCTCTGAAATTTCAAGAGATACAACATCCACATCTTATATTTAGATGTGAAATCGGACTTCAGACTTCATACCTTTTAAAAAACAAACGACACCATAGTTAAACAACGTGGTTGATGGTTGGAGATGGGTGTTCGTCATCAAAACTCCGATGCAAAAGAACATGGACGTTAACGGAAGTATGGTATATTTTTATCACTTACAAGTGTGTTTATAAAAGACAAGATTAGACGAAACTGAACTGCTTAAGATAAACAAGCAAGTGAAATCTGTACAAACCCCGACCAGGTGGGGAACCCGGTTCACTCGCCCCGAACGGGGCCGGGGATTCCCCGGAAAAACGGGTCTCGGGGCCGGGGCCGGGGATACCCGGTTTAGATAAAGCGGGGACGGGGTCGGGGCCGGGTGAGGGGTCCCCCACCCCGCGGGACCCGGGATATATATATATATATATATATATATAATTAAATAGGTTAATAGAATAAGAATTATAAGATTTTAAAATGTAAACCATACGCATACTCTCAAGCACCAACTCGCCTACTTACTGTCTTCTCTTCACAAATCACATTCACAAACAAAAAAAACCCTCCCCGCTGCTGTGCAATCTGAACCTCTATTCTCACTTTCTCAACATTCACATATATTATATTATATTTTATTACTTTTTTTAAAACATGGTTTTGTAATTTTTGATTGCTTGGATTTTATTGCTTAGATTTTAAAACTTGTTTTGTCATGTTTTTTAAAAAAATAACTTAGAATCGGGTTGGGGAGCGGGTCTAAATCGGGGGAGTTGACCGGGTTTGACCGGGGACGGGTGTGCGATCCCCGTATCCGGGCGGGGACGGGGGGGGATGGGCCCCGTGTACTAAAAAGCGGGGGTGGGGGCGGGTAAGGGGATCCCCGCCCCAAACCCGTCCCGTTACCATCCCTAATCTTGTTGAACATTTTTTTTTTCGTAAAGACGAAAAAACCCATTTAAGACAAAATAATACAAATGGTGTGTAAAAAACAATTTTGTTTAACGGTAAAAAAACGAAAAAAAGGTGGTAAAATTTAGTTGGAGATTGTGTGTAGGTGGTTATCTCGCCACCTCCCCAAACATATGGCGGTCTGCGGATTGGCTCCACGCCACGAATCCTCGTCTTTCTCCATGCAAAAAAACCAGATGATCTCATCGATACAATTCCAATCCTATTTCTCCATTGGAGCATTTCGTCGAACACCTAATCTGCACTCCTCCTATCACAATTTCTTAAACACCTAATCTGCACTCATGGTTATCCATCATCAATTTCTCTACATCCATATGCACCATTGAATCTGCTAATCCAAGGAATGGCGACCTCTTCATCTAGGCAAGGGTTATCGGCATCATCATCGTCTCAATCTGGAGTTGATTTTGACGGAAAAGCTTCCACAGATTCTTCTTCTTCGTCTTCTTCAATCCAATCGAATTTCAATTTAGGTTTCTCAGAGAGGGCGTTCTCTGCCGCCGGTGCCGCTTTTTTATCCGCCATCATAGTCAATCCTCTCGATGTCGCCAAGGTGCGATTGGTTTTGGCTATTTAATTACTTGCTTTGTTTTGAAATTCTAGGGCTAAATTTTGTGTTTTTATGTCGATGTTGATTAATTTGTTGCAGACAAGGTTGCAAGCTCAGGCTGCTGGTGTTGCTTATCAGAATCTAAGTCACACATGCTCCTTTGATACTAACACGGTATGTTAGTTAATCTTTCCTTTTTTAGGTGTTTGATTTGACAATTGATTGTGGCATTCAGTAATATGTATGATTTCACTTGCTTTTGGATTGTATCATGAACTCTTGTTATGTTTCATCTTTGTTATATGAATATTACTTTATCAATCTCCATTAGTTGCATGCTCATGTAAAACTTAAGGGCTCGTTTGTTTAGCATCTTAATATGCTTAATGGAACGCACAAACTTACTCGCTAGTTATACATAACTGTTTGGTATTTATTCAGTAAGCTTCTATGGGAGAGCTTTATGTTGAAAGCCAAGTTTTTTTTTCCAAACTTGTCCCTTCCAATTAAACAAGCTCCTACTATCTATGAAAAAACCTACCAAACAAAGACTTTTCTAGTCTATACAGATGAGTTAATCAACAATGATAGCTTCATCCATTCAGGATGGAAAACCAGCCAAAAAGCCTCAAAACTTGTCTTGTATTGAATTGTGATTCTGATATACGAAGTAATGGTTGTTGGTTTGTTGAACAGATGTTACCCGATAGAAGATGCTTTCCATCATGCCAGCGATTAATTCTTGGTGAACCATCGTGTGCTCAAGACTCTTCTCAATATAAGGGCACTCTAGATGTCTTCAACAAAATTATACGCCAGGTTAGAAATTTCATTCTATAAAATTAGCACATGTTTTCTCTTTCAAGAAGAATCATATGTTGTGATGTAGCATCCCATGTCACTCATACCAGATATTGTTCGTTTTGTCCATACCTGGACTCACAGTTTTAATTAAAATGTGTCTGATACATAAGGTAGCTAGTCTTTTATAAAGCAACCTTAATTTCCTTCTCCAGCCAGTGTGGAATCTTACATGTGAAGTCTAATAGTATTCTTTTCCCTTGTGCTTATGAGTTGCACATATTTACTGTGTTTGTTGTTTTGTGTTATTATACGCCCTATCCTCCTGGCTCCTTCGGTCATTTAAGTGATGAACTGTTTGAAGATCAGAGAAATCTAATGTTTTATAGTTGTTTCCTATAAAAGCAGGGGAAGGTTTCATGTTGTTTCTATCTACTACTATTATCTAAAGACAGTTAATTGTTAATGATCAGACCAAACCAAGAAATAACCCCTCAAATGTGACATTCTAGGTCCCTTTTAGATCAAACAATACCATCGAATTGAGTTAGAAATAATCCATGCAAGCTGTTATTAGTTATTGATGTTACCATGCAGCTGAAATTAGCAGCCGACATAGTGTTTAGATTCTTGACGTTTAGCAGATCAGATTTGGCAACTGAATGTTTCTATTTACTGGATCTCCTATGTATTTCAACATATCGTCATTTTCTTCCTAGTTTGTGGACCATAAGAGTACATATTCTTTCTCATTATATATGTGGCATTGGGTCTGTTGTGTAAAGTGGAATGCCGGAATCTATACCTTTTTGGTCTGAAGATGAATTTGAATTGTGCAGGAAGGAGTCGGCAGACTCTGGAGAGGCACAAGTGCAAGTTTAGCCTTGTCTGTGCCCACAGTAAGTCATTTGACCTGTATTAAATCTCTCATGTAATAGTTTATTTCCGAGGCGATGGAAAAGATTTTGTTTATGAGTTCAGATCGATGATTACTTGTTTATGATTTGCAAATACTTGTTACCAGGTGGGCATCTACTTGCCTTGTTATGACATTTTCCGCAATTATTTGGAAGAATTTTCGTCGCAAAATGCACCAAGCATGACCCCTTATGTCCCACTAGTTGCAGGTTCTGTTGCCCGTTCGCTGGCTTGTATTACTTGTTATCCTGTTGAACTTGCAAGAACACGTATGCAGGTAATAATATTATGTCATGTTTTGATAGTCGTATTGGCATTACATGTGTTAGTGTGGGCCTGTATACACTATATTGAAACTCATTGCCCATTTTGTCAAAGGAAATTACCTATGGGCTATTGGGCTGTATCATTAAGTACCTGACGTAAATAGAACTTCTGGATTTGGCATATAAGGTGAAATTCTGAATATGCTGAATTTTTTCTCGGGTCTCTTTTTCCCTTTGTGATAGGCATTTAAAGATACCCAGCATGGTAAAAAACCTCCTGGAGTGTGGAAGACACTAGGTGGGGTTGTCTCTACGAACAGAAGCACAAATAACCTTCGAAGTTGTAAGTTGTTCCTGATCCACGACGCTGATTTCTCATCCTCTGATCTTTTTCTTTTAACGGGATCCAAGGGATTTACATTTAGGTTTGTTCATGTGTTGATATTGACAACCGAGATCTTAAGATAGGTCAATGCTATTAGTTATCACACATTCACACTTCTGATTCGAAATATATATTTTCTTTCTGAAATCTGAGCCAATATGAGCTTTTAGTAATTTAATACAAAATTAGTTTGTATTACACTACTTGCAACTTGATAAATCATTTTTGTCAATCAGGTGGAACTCTTACCATCGTTACCGTATAGTATACCGTCCCCCTGCTTGTACTGCTAGTTTGGTATTTACACAGCTTACCAGATTATGTATATAGGATGAACTCAATGTAAGAGGGAGAGAGGGAGAAGTTTTATTAGGAATCTAAAATTGATTAGGAATCTAGGAACCGCCGATAATGGCCACATGTCTCTCTTCAGGATGAATATTCATCATGAATAACACATTTCATGGTGAATATGGGTGTGTTGTTCATTATGAATCACACACACATATTCATGATGAATAACACGCCCATATTCCTGATGAATACTCACATTTTGCATTGTGGGAGGTTACCGGATTCCTAATCTACTTTAGGTTCCTAATGGAACTTCCCCTATGCATATATATAGTTATATATGTATTCAAAATAATATAGGCCATGAAAAGTGAAACTCAAAAGAAAATACTATTTAGCTTCTCTTGGTTCTTGGACAATGTGGTTGCAAACATACTCCATTGTACGCCTGATTTGATCATCTGAAAGTGATTGTCGATGAGCAAGTAATCGTGCAACACATTCATTATGCAGCCTTATATAGCTTTCGATTCCTATGGACTGGCGTTGGGGCACAACTAGCTCGTGATGTTCCATTCTCCGCTATTTGCTGGGCTACCCTTGAGCCTGTGAGAGTTACAACTGAAAGCATCGCCATTATTATATATATTATTGGCCGAAAATAGAATCTTTATCCTCTTGCTCCTTTTGCAGGTCAGGAGACAACTATTAGCCATGTCAAGTGACAGAACTAGCCCCGTCACTGTTCTTGGTGCAAACTTCTTTGCTGGAATTATGCAGGATCCCTTGCGGGTGCATCTACATGTCCCTTGGATGTTGCAAAGACCCGGCATCAAATCGAGGTACGTCTTTCTAATTATGCACCTTATGTTGGATGCATTAGAAATCCTAGCTCGGTGGAGTATATTTCAACTAAAAACTACAAACCAAACAAACCCAGTATATCCCACATGGAGGTAAGATATACCATATACGTAGACAAGAGTATGGTGCTGATTGGTTGGTTTTCCATCAAGTCTTGCGTGGATAAAGTTGTCTGTGTAGATTAATCTATATACGTTGAGAAGGTTCTTGTTTGGGATTACAACATGGAAGGAGCGTGTATTTTCATTGGTAGGGGCGGGTATAGAAAGAAGTTGGCTTTCTGCATAAAGCTCCCCCCAGAAGCTTATTGAATAAGCGGATTTCTATATCATTAAGCCACTACCAAACAATGATGTAAAGCCAATCAAATAAGGTGCGCGTCCCATTAAGCTTGTTAAGCTGCTAATAAACATGCCCCATGTTGATGCTAAAGGGGTATTATTAGTACTTTGTGGTGGTCAAGTGATCTTTATAATCACAAGTTGCATAAATTTTGACTCGATACATTGGTACTTGTTGATGCTACTTCTTGGAGTTGTCCAGTCTCGTTAAATAAGGAAGCATGATTATATCATTTTATTATTAAAGCTTGTGGTAGTTATGTATAGATTTAGGGACTCAGGGACGAACCCAATGGCGCGGTCCAACGCTTAGTTCCTTCATTATAATGTAAACAATTATAGGGTCCTCAAAAATGTCACAATATCAATTTGTCGTGTGCCATGTGTATATATTTTGAAACTATAATGGGGACACAAACTACTCTTGGTAGATTTGGTTTGCAAGGCTTTTCTTTCATCTTAAACCAAAGTTTGAATCTTGTCAGACTCATTTTCTTAGTTTTTGACACTGAACTAACCAACAGATGGTTTTGTGAAAAATATACATATATATGTTTCTTATAGTCAAATGGTGCTATCATCTGACAATATTCTAGGTCCGTCTCTGATGGGATTGATAGGACTTGACCCGACTTTGACTTTCTTACTTGACATACCTACATGTTTTTATTTATGTTGTTCAGAAAGATCATGTACGAGCATTGAAGATGACAACGAGACACACATTGGTTGAAATATGGAGGTTGGACACTTTCTGTTTTTTTTTTGGTTGACACAAAACAAGTTTATTAGCAACATAAGTTAACGGAATAATAGCATGCAACAGGGATGGAGGAATGAAAGGACTGTTCATG
This sequence comes from Centaurea solstitialis, assembly GCA_030169165.1. Classification (NCBI taxonomy): domain Eukaryota; kingdom Viridiplantae; phylum Streptophyta; class Magnoliopsida; order Asterales; family Asteraceae; genus Centaurea; species Centaurea solstitialis. The sequence continues at coordinate 25,040,213 of CM058042.1, read as the reverse complement.
GGAGTTGGGGCTCGAGTTGGACGTGCGGGCCCATCGGTTGCTATTGTTGTATCGTTCTATGAGTTCGTCAAGTATGTTTTACACACACACAAAAACTAACCAATATTCAAACTTCAACTAGCTAGAGAAGGAGGGAGTTAATTATTGTTATTGGTGATATTGTGGTAAATATATAGAAAAAGCTTCATCTTCATGAATGTATGAAAAATTAAACTCAAAATTCAGTTATTTAGGGCATTAACTTTAAAGTTAGAAGGATCGTGCGAGAAAAACAGTAAGGATAAGTAGCGTTTGAATTTTTTTGAACCATTCATCTCTTTTAATCTCATTCCCATCCCATGAATTGTGTTTTTCATGTGAATTGTTCTGGTGCATCTTGTTAATGTTGACTTAAATTAGAATTGATCAATTATTAAAAGTCCCTTTTTACATTTCTCATCATAACTTTCCTTTTTATCGGAACCAAACCCATGTAATTTAGGGGTTGTTTGTTTTAAAAAAATATCGTCTCCTAAAGCCTTTTAAGTCTGAAAATTAAGAGGTTTACATACTTAAGGCTGTTTATCTTATTTTTTTAAAAGGTCTTAAACCCTCTTACCGTCTTCTGAAATTTTAAGAGGTGCACTATCCAACTCTTATTTTTTTAGATGTGAAATCAGAGTCTGAACTTATTAAAAAACAAACGACACCTTAACGTCTGGTCTCAATGTTTGTCGAAAAATTCTGACTATTGGTGGCTTTGTTTTCTCGTTTGCGTAATTGTCTTCTGTTTTATAGTTTGATGTACTATTTATATTAATAGAATTTCTTTCAGATACAGAGGTCTTTTTTTTTTTTCCGGTTCAAAGCCTATAAGAGATTCAAACTGTCTAAACTCAATCAGACCATACCAACTTTTTATAGTCTGATTTGGTCGCTTACTGTCAAACCTTGATTTAAAAAAATTTCTAAACTGCCATTATGGTTTGGTTTATGGTTAAAGTGGTTAAAAGCCTAAACTATAAATTTGGTCCATGGGTTTTTTGAAAATCACACCTCTCATCCATATAGTTTCCTAATTAGAAATAGCCATCATAATTTACAAAAACATCCAACTTTGATCCTTCTCTCAAACGGTTGTTAAATAGTGTACTCTCTAAACCGAATAGTCCCGAAGGGATGGGATGACAAACGAACATGATTTCACAAGAAGCCATATATCCAAGAAACGTTTGATTTTCTCAAACACAATTACAAATAACAAAACTGTTACGAACACGGATAATAATACCTCTTTCTATTGATGATTTCGGTGAACTCAGTCATTCACTTTATGTGAGAGAATATTAGGTTGGAAGTTAAGCTATATCTTGTAGAAGTCTATTGGAACCCGATAATGATGGATGGGCCATATGGCAAAGGTCAAGGGAACCAAAATAAAGATTTTGTAGAGTCTCGTTTGCTTGATATGTGAACAATAAATTAACCAAGATTGGGCATCCGAAGTAGAGGATAACTGAAACGGGACCCCAAAATACGACATATATTGAATAACATGTAACATGAATCTAGTATGAATGGAAACATTGGGAGCGCAATCAATGATGCATGCTATGGAGCTATCTAGTTTGCAAAAAGCGAACCGTTCTTTTCCCCCAAAGGATCACCACACATGCCCTGAATGAAAGAGTTGAAAGGGAGAATATAAGTTCACTTCTGTTGGAAAATAGAAAAATGCATACCAAGTGCATCATATATGCAAATAAACATACATACAGTCGATAAATGATATGTTTTCTAGGAAACTCCAATGTCAACAAATTTGTGCAGAGAAACAAGTTGTATCAACAGATTGTTTACACATGCAATTACTAAAAAGCATAGTTTCATTCATTTGTATACATTTTTTCATTTTTAACCATCATATGTTAGAGGCTGTTTGTTTGTGTCTAATAAGTTATGTATGGATAAAGTGTGGATTAACCTATTTGCATAGATTAGAAATATTTTTGTTTGAGAGAGTTTTCTTTCATACATGGAAGGAACATGTTTTCAATTCAGAGGGATGGGTTTGGGAAAAAGAAAAAAAATAAACATTCTGGATAAAGCTCCCCCCCCAAAAGCTTACTAGATAAACCACTTTCGATGTATACCAAACAATCATGTATAGTTGACTGAATAAGCTATAAGTCCCATTAAATTCATTAAGCTGCCAACAAAAAATGCCCTTAGTCTCATCCCCATTTCTTCTCAACTCAAACCCAAAAAATGGGTCCCACAAGATGTTAAATGTAAATCAATTTGTCTCACCTATAATTGTTTGTTTGATGAAGACGACTCAAGAATCTGTTCTACGGTTCACCGAGACTTCAATGCCACTTTGAGGCGCTGCCTTTACTGCCAGAGGCAAATCTACGAGTGTGCTGGGTGGTGCGAAATACATGTGTAGTGACATAATGCAGATGATAATACCCAAAAGGAGCTGCGGGAACCACAAATATAAGTTCAATATGGAAAACTGATATATATATATATATATATATATATATATATATATAGAGAGAGAGAGAGAGAGAGAGATGCATAAGCTATTTTGACAGCATTCATAGAACCACATTGTTTTAGACCACAAACACACAAGCAGAAAGTATATCAACAATCAACATGGTTTATATACTAGAAAAATATCACGAAAAAATAATAATCAGAATCTGTTTTTGTAGCTTGAGGTATATTAAAATGATTCAAATTTAATTAAATATAAACCAACTGATCAAAATATGGGATTCAAACTAATTTATGTACTAGAACATATAAAATCAGATAGTTACTTAAATAGTTGATATGCACATGAAACTGGATAATAGTACCTCCATTAAGGTGAAATAAACTCACTTTGAAGCTTTTTGTACCGGCTAATATTGACAATTTTTACGGTTAGGATTTGTGGACTAGTTCTCTGCTACTTGCTTGAATTTAATTCTTTATAGATTATATAAACATATGGAGGTTCAGGGGAAAACCAAAAAAAAAATGGAGAACTAAGGAACACCCAGGTAGCCTTGGATAATATGCACTTGTGCATACAAGTAAATCAAGTTTTTTTGGTTTTTATGCACGCGTGCATGTTACAAAATTTTCTTGTATGCACAAGTGCATACTGTCCAGACGAAAGGGGAAACCAGGGTGTTCCTCAGCTTTGATTTTATTTTTTTGTTGTTGAGGTTTTTCCCTGAACATGACCCATGAATTGTAAATATTTGAGTAGATTACACCTTGCCTCTTGTAATAGTTCGGATTTTCTTAAAGTCGCCTTTATTAATAATATGCAGTACATTACATCCGAATTCATTTGTTAGTGCATGTAAAATGTTAAGAAAAACATGGTTCCCTGCAAGGGGATCGGTGACAAAATTCTCTGACTCACAAGGTGATAAATAATCCATTAGATGATTCAGAAAATTACTTACTTGTAATGTTGGTTTAAAAGTAAACAGAAACACTGATAAAACCATCGTCAGTAGCATAGCCATTGATGTGGAATACACCTGCAAGGAGAATAAAATGGTATTCAGAGAAAGTAAAAAGGGGAAGGAACAATAGACATTGTTCTGTAAATATAGTTAAGCACACAAGTGAAACTATTGATTATCTATGAATGCTTACTGCTACACTTCAAATTTTCATTATATCACAAGACTATGGGCATTAAATTTGAAGATATTAAAATAGGCAACACATCACAGACTAGCATGATCAACATACAAAAAACAAGATGAGTTGTGTTCCTAGCAAAATTTAGGGTCTGCCAAATAGCTTGACAATAAATAACAATGATCAAATTTGCATTTTTTGGGGGATAAATTCCAAAAACATAAGCTTACATAATTCGGATAACTCAATCGATATACATATATACTTGAATGTCAAAAATAAAAGAAGTCATCAATTACAAAACAAATAAGACATGCGCAGAAAAACAGACTTCCCTTGCCCTTTACATTCTTTCTCATTTCCCTTCCCCTTACTCTTTCTCCGTTTCTTCATCTCTCTCTTAAGGTTTGTTCGTTATCGAATCGGACAAAGAAAGAACCCAATTATGCAATCCCAAAGTTAACAATAACTGGGTGCAGGACATAGTCAACTAAACCTGGCAAGAGCTCAGCAATGATCCCACACCCATTGCCAAACTAAAGTGGGGGCTTTAATTAAGCTGCACCCATGGAATATAGTTTATGTAATATGCTGGATTAAATTTGCTTTGCTGAAGAGCATTTTGTGTATGTTGTCCTTCAAGTGATTATGATGATTTACATGACTTTAAAAAAAAACCACGATTCACCCTTCTTATCCCACGTTTCATTTACTACTCTGTGGATGTTGGAGGGGTGCCTACCTCTAAGAACCACACTTCTCCAGCATTTGCTTTATAAGAACTTGTTTTATTTTTCAATGTACCACTACCCTTGTATAAACTAATGTTCATGATTCCTACTATCTTCAATTAAAAAATATCATAATTCTTTGGTGCAAGAAAAATGATTCAAGGTCAAGAATTGGAAAAAGAAAACATATGCAGCAAAATGCTAATTGTGAATGAACCATATGCTATTGTCAGTATTAGTGTTGCAGTTGTTCTGTATCTGATTCTGGAAGCTACATATTACTCTATAATTGGTGAAACTGTGAGTTGAGTTGTGACTAACCCATACCAATTCAAGGAGGTTTGCTCAATCAAATAGCTAGAATAGGTTGGTTTAGGGTGAGAAAAATGCAAAAGCAAGGGCCTTCATTTGGTTGGTGGCTTGGCCACAAGCCTGAGGAAATCTAAACCATATCAAGTCCTATAGCTCTAAGAAAACAGCTTCTAGTTCTAACAAGAACCTCTGAAAGAATTACTGGAAAATAAGGCGTTCATACGGCAAATAATGATGGCGATGAAGATAATAAATCAATACAAGTAGGAAGAAAGGGCAGAACCTTCACAATGTTGTCGGCATATTTCATCAACCACGACACCAGAAGACCGGTGGAACCAAGATTTAGCACCACCAGCCATGTTGTGATGGTGTACCCATTAAAAATCCGTTCCCACCATGGCCCTTTCTCAAATCCTCCTCTAAAATCATCCAAAATAAGTCGTGCCATGTTGAAAATTGCACCAAACCTGAAATGAACATGTATAGTCAGTTGTCACTAGCAGCAAATTAAAATATCATAATCACCTTTTTCTACTATAAAAGAATAAAGAAGCCTACGTGTACAGCTGAACGTTCTGCCAATATAAGCTATCATTATTCTTCTTCATTAAAAATTCTGTATAAACACCAGCTAGAGCAGAAAGACAAGCAGACAAGATGCCCAACATGTACCCCTGGATTGGCGACGAGAAGAGGGAGTCACAAGATGCCTCCCCACATCCTTTAACCTATATCAACAAATAACTGATAAGGTATAGTTTCATAATTGAATTAATCAATAGAAAAAATATGAAACAAGAATCACGATAACCAGTTACGAAAAGAGAAAAACATGCTGGACTGGCCCCTTAATAGATTAACATTTAACTCATTTGAACTACCAATTTTCAAGGCTACACTCCCTACCCTCTTGTACTCAATCCCAAACCAAAATAACTTTTTCTTGCCTTCCACATGCAACCAAGTTAATCCATTTTCTCAAATCCGGAGCTTTGAAACCCCACTTCCACCAAGACAACTTCGGATCGAGTTAAAAGGTCTTGTGGAATCAACATTGCACCATTCATGTTTTGGCTAAGAAATATCCATGATCCATTAGTCATAGTCGATGGATCAAAAGAGGACTATTAAGAATTCTACCTATCACATATTTTCCAACGTCGGCAAGTCAATTGGTCTAGTTATTGATGGTCAAAAGAAACAAAGTAGCACCTGACTTGTGGTTGTTCCAACAGCCAATAAACCTATGGCCATCCACTGCAAATTGGAGAGCTTCCTCTTCAAGAACATCCTAAAACAATGAACAAACGCTTAACCTCACAACAACTATTATCGAAAGCAATTGAAATTACAACAGAGGGATGGAGAATTCCAAAATTTATGAGTTGCTATATATTTACTTAAACAAAAAGATCACGGAACTCACCTAAATAATATTCCTGTTGTGACAATTTTTAAATTTCCCATTATCTGATACGTGGATGTATCAACATATGTCAGGGTGGCAAACTGAACGTTATTATGGATGAGGTATATAATAGAAGGGATAGGGTATAAGCGAACGCTCTTCCATTCTGTTGTCATCCTGGCAGGAGGCGTTTTCTTACATTCCCTCCATAGAAAGATGCTGGACACAATAAGCTGCAATACGCAAGCAGCCCAATTAGTTGTTCCATCTGAAACATCTCTACATACAAAAAGGTGAGACTAGAGAAGCCATTATCCACATTAAGCATTCACAAAACCCCAAAACCCCTACCATCCGAATCTCCAAATAAGACATAGGGCCTGTCTGTTAGCAGCTTAATGAGCTTAACGAGACTCACAGCTTATTCTGCCAGCTATACATGACTGTTTCGTAGTGGCTTAATGGTACAGGAAGTAGCTTATCCAGTACGCTTTTAGAAGGAAGCTTTATGCAAAAAGGCAAGTTTTTCCAAACCTGTCACTCCCATTTAAAAAACACGTTTCTTCCATCTATGAAAAAGCTCTTCCCAACAAAAACTTTCCCGATCTATATGAACAGATTAATCCACACAGATAACTTTATCCATATGTAACTTAATGAAAAACCAATCAAACATCCCGATACTTCCTTAAGCAAAAGTGTCATTTATCACCCATCTCTGCTAGAACTAAATTACTTCATTACCTACCACCGAGACTAAGTCAACTAAAATTACATCTAGACACATAAACAAAAAAAATACCTTGAAGATCTCAGCAAGAAAAGGAATAGTTGCATAGTCATACTTATATCCCCCATTACTCTGTGACAATGTAGTCAAAATTCCCTGCCATAAACAACAAAATAGAAAATGTTCAATCAGGAACTGAGCAAATTAAAGTTGGAAACTACTCTACTCATTAGAATATACCAAAATAAAAAGGCACAAATCTTATAAAATGGCCATAAAAGATGCAAAATATACATATTGCAGCAATAAAACACGAAATCTCAGAAGCAACTCAATCATTTCATTTCTTATTTCATATCAAAAGAAGAACAAATCTACAATACAGAGATCGCATAACCTTAAACCTAAGCAAATTCTTCTAAAAAGTGATAATGAGTTCAAATTCTACTAAAATTTAATAAATTTGGAAGAAAAAACTGAAAGAATCTGTGTTGTTGTAACTGATAAAATACAGACATTATTGATTCAGATAGATCAAGTGTTAGTTGTAAAAGTATTGAAGTGGAAAATTAGGGTTTATAAGAGAAGGAAAAAGGTAGGTAAGGTACCTGAGAACTGGTGAGAACGGTGAGAAGCGATGCGACGACGTACCACTGCATCTCATTCTCCGGCGATTTCTCCGGTGCTTGTTGTAGTTGTTGATTTGCATACCGACATTATAACGCTTATGCTACTTGTAACACACTTCCTATCGACTATTTTTATTATTAATGTTATCAAATATCAAATGAAATCATTTTCTTAAATGAAAAAAAATAAGTTATTATACTAGTATACTTGATTTCAAACGAGTATCGTATCTATTTAAAAGAATATGAGAACCTTGTGAAAAAACCTATGTGAGCGATTTTAGGGCAAAGTTGCGTGAATCATATATTCATATATGATTTTTTTAGTTTGTGTCTTCTTTTAAATAGTTACCGTTCTCTTTTGGTATCACCTTTATATCAGTGAATAGCTAGTATATATATATATAGAGAGAGAGAGAGAGGAATAATCAAATAAAAGATAAATTATTGTGGTGAACCATGAGGACAAGTCTCATCTATAGATTAGATTAAATCAAGGGTTATAAAACTAAAAGGTCCACCATATCCTACCATGTTCCAAATGGGTTTTACTGTTATCAAATCGGTATTTTTGTCAACTTAAAAAAAATGGTAAATTACGTATTTGGTCCCTATGGTTTACACTTTATTATACTATTGGTCCCTATTTTGAAATAATCATGGAAAAGGTTCCTGTGGTTTACACTATATTGCACTGTTGGTCCCTGTGGTTTACACTATATTGCACTGTTGGTCCCTGTGGTTTACACTATATTGCACTGTTGGTCCCTATGGGTTACACTATATTGCACTATTGGCCCTAACCCTATTGGCAAAATAGGGACCAACATTGCAATATAGTGTAAACCACAAAGGTCAACAGTGTAATATAGTGTATACCATAGGGACATTTTCCTTAATTATTTAAAAAAATAGGGACCAATAGTGCAATAAAGTGTAAACTACAGGGACCAAATAAGTAATTTATCCAAAAAAACAATTCTAATTTCAGTTAAAGATTAACACCCTTATCATCTTCATCTTGCGTATTTGATAAGCAAGACGTATGTCCACCATAGTTGCACATGCACTTCATCTTCATCTCCTCTGCCGTCCTTCGCCACCACCACCACCGCTGCTACTATTTCCGTTTGTCGCTGCTGCGGTTCTCAAATGTTTTCGGTTCTTTAAAGATGGATTCCACCATAGGCGACGGTTCCTCTTCATCTCCTCCGCTGTCCTCCGCCACCGTCGCCGCTGTTCTCGCTGCTCTCTCTCCGTCCTCCACCATCGGTCGTTCATCACTACCAGATCTGATAATTTTGTATTTCCAACTTAAACCCCCAATTTCTAGGGTTTTGGAGAATTTTTTTCAAAATTAGGTTAGTTTGATTTGATTTTGGATATTGGTGCTTCACAAAAGTTGTTTGTAATTTTGATTTGAGTATAATATTTGAATTTTAACAATTTTTATGAAAATCTTAGAAAATCATTCCTGAAAAATTAGAGTTTTTGAAGTTGAGTTTTTGAAGGTTTCATCATGTGTTCTTGATTGTTCATCATTTTTGTTCTTGAAAGTTCATCATGTGTTACTAAAGATTGAAGTGGATGATGATGTTCTGATTCATTAGGTGAATTTAGATATAAATGGATATTATATTTATATTAATTAGGTGAATTTATTTATAATTGGACATTATGTTTGTATTCATTAGGTGAATGTAAATGTAGATGAACATGTTGTTTTCTATTCATAAAGTGAATTTATGTTTGTATTCATTAGGTAAATTTACATGTAAATGGACATTATTTTTAGATTCATTACGTGAATTAGGCTGAGTGTTATTTTTTATATAGTTTATCTGAAGATTCATAAGGTGAATATGAAATTTCATCTAGTGAATCTGAAGATTCATAAGGTGAGTCTAAAGTTTCATATGATGAATATAAACTTTCATCTAGTAATCTGAAGATTCATATGGTGAATATGAAGTTTCATTTACTGAATCTAAAGATTCATATGGTGAATGAATTGTGAACTTTTTTTTGCCAAATGACGATCATGCCCTCTTCAGATCAAAGGCTTAGATCGGTTCTGAACTTTTTACCCCTTTTTAGTCCTCTCTAGATTAAACCTCTCTTTCTTTCTATATATATATATATATATATATATATATATATAGGGGTGGGTTCAAATACAAACCATCATTTCGTTGTGAACGTGAGGACAGCCCAGAGTGCGACACGTGGCAATCTGAAACGGCGGGTCAAGTCATATTCAATCTGAATAAAACCGCATGTTAGTGTTATTCAAACTGAATAACGCTTGACCCGCGGATGACCCGCGGCTGACCCGCCCGCGTCCAATTGCATCAGAGTGCATGTTAGTGTTATTCATACTGAATAACGCTTTATTCAGTCTGAATAACTAAGTCGAAATTTTTTCAAATTGCCACGTGCCGCGCTCTCGTTTGTCCTCACGTTCACAATGAAAAGGTGGTTTGCAATTGAACTTTCACCTATAATATTATACACGCACACACACATACATCAAGGTTCTTTAACGTGAGGCGTGGCGTGGCGGCGAAGTCAAGCCTTAAGCCTTACGAGTTACGACGAGGTTATGGTGTTTTTTAATGCGTGACTTAAGGCGGAAAATCTATATATATATATATATATATAGTGTATATATTCAGATATCCATGTATCTCGGTGTATTGAACAATAATGATTAAAAATTCATAATGAAGGGATTATGTGCAAGACAGTAATTAGGGTTATCGTGTCCAATGTTATAAGACACTAGTGGATCACACTGCTACACACCCAACCCGAGACCTATTGGATTAAATGTGTGGAAATAATTAATTAGGTTTAATTAATTATTAAGAGAGAAATAAATAATAAATTGTTTATTTATTATTTATAGATAATTACTTAATTGATAAGCATGAATTAATTAAGGTAATTATTGAGGAGTTGTATTTGGTTTGGATTCTGTTATCTTTGCCATATTTATCTTTATAAATATAGGGTTAAGGCAATGAGAAAACATCTGATTTCATTCTAACTTTTTTCCAAGAAATCACAAACCACTCTCTCTCGCTCTCTCTCTTGGCCGCCGGCCCACACACACAAGCACACACACGCCGGAGTTTTTTCGATCAAGTCCAAGGCGGTCTAGCAGCCAGTCTCACGGTGGTGCAGTAGCGGTCTATCCCTCACTAGCATCCGGAGGTTTAGTTGTATCGTCAAAAAGGTAAACGCGAGAAAACCCCCCTTGATAATTGTATTTGATAAACTGCGGTTGGATCATTGTTTGGGTTTGTTTTTATCCGCTGCGTTCTTATTATTTGTTTTATCCGACCCAAAAAACCCAACAGTGGTATCAGAGCCACTTCCGTATGTTTTTCGAATCTGTTTTTGTATAGGTTTTGATAAAATTTGTTTTAAGGTTTTATAAAATCTGAAAATTCGTATTCTTCGTTAAAATTCGATTTTATTGTTTTCCGGTAACACGTGGCAATCGGCGACGGAACGACGGAGATAACCGGCCGGACCACCGGGCCGATCGCCAAACGAGTTGCGACCTCGAACCACCACACCACCGAAGCCGTTATCGGCAACGGTGGTGGTGATCGGTTTCGTTTGAACCACCGAAATCCACCACACCACCGAAGCCTCGATTGGCGACGGTGGTGGTGGCCGTTCCTCGCAATAGCCGCAAACCACCACACCACCAAAGCCACAGCGGCGATGGTGGTGGTCGTCCCGCGTCCGCGAGCCGCACCATCGATCGGCTAAGGCAGCCACGATGGTGGCGGCGTTTCCTGTTTTCAATCGTCGCGAAGGCGATGGCGGCAGCGGTGGTTTTGCTGCTGCTGTCGTCTGCCGCTGGTGGCGGTGACGGTGCTTTGGCGTCGTTGCCGTCGCCGGTGGTGGAGGGCGGTGGTGGTTTGTTCGTTTCAACGGGAGGGCGGTGGTGGTGGCGCTTTGGCGTTGCCGTCGTGCACCGGGTTTTCGAATAGACACCGATCGGCCACGCCACGGTGGTGGCGGCCGATCGCTGCTGCTATCGTGGCGGTGGCGGCTGTCGACGGCGGTGCTGGAGGGTGGTGGCGATGGCGGTTCACGATCACAACCGTGGCCGAAGCCGCGGTGGTGGTTGTTTGTTGTAGATCACCGACGAGGCGATGGTGGCGGCATCCTTGCCGCTGCCGTCGTACGTGGTAACCATAACCGCTAGTAAACCTGGAAACTGATAGTGGCCCGTTCTGCTACTATCGAATCAACGGATAAACGAGTATTGCGTTAATAGTTATCAGTTGGGATAATTAACGAATCGTGATAATTGGATAAGGTTTTAATTGTTTAATTATCATCAATTTTATTTTTCTTAAAATTATCATTAAAACCTTGTTTTAATCCAATTTGGATTATTACAAAAACCAGTTTTATCAAAATCAGTTTAATTAGTTTATTTTGTTAAACTAGTTGTTGTCATAGCCAAGCCCAATGACCTATGGTTGTGTTTATTGCTTTATTACATTTATTATTCTTGATCTTGGTATGGGAGGCCTGTGAGCCATTTACAACCCTATTTGTACTTTGTATTAAATAGTTTAGATGCGAGGCCTGCGTGCCATTTACAACCCAATTTTGTATTAGTTAAATTAGAATAACTTAAAAGGAGTAAGAAGACGGAGCTTCACGGAGACACGACCAAAGATGTTGGAGCCAGTGGGAGCACCAAGATTTCATGCCTTGTGGTTGTTTAGTCACATAGGATTTTCGACCGTCAGTTCTCGTGTTGGCTCACGAGACTGACATTAGATCTGGGCAAAAGCTATGACACTGTTTTTGTTTTTATCTGCGTGGTTGGTTATAATTATTTATTTTTAGATAAAAACAAATTTTATGAAATCAGATAAAAGAGTTCGATTACAGTTTGTTTTTCGAACCAGTCCTTTTAAAAATTAAAACTGGCTAAAAACCTTAGGAAAAATCTTAGATCAGTTAGTGTGATCCATTTGTGGACACCTTTGGCGTAAGGTACGTTGGGGCTCGAAGAGAGCAAACCTTGGGCACCCACGTTCAAACCCCAAGCTGAAGGGGGTGAAAAGACTCTGCGATAATCGGGTGGTACTGGCCAGAGTACATCCAGTTTAGAATGGTGCGATCTATTTTGATTTTTGTTACAATTCACCGGGTGGTACCGGGCCAAAACACACTAGAGGGACTAAATATGCACGGATTTAAATATCCGATGTCCCGACGATCTAGAAGTCGTGTCTTCGATTAAAGATGCGATTGGTATAAGTTGTTACATACCAGAAATAGCATGGATTGGCTTGTGTGAGCAAACCGCTTGTCAATTCATGTGAAATATGGATTCTAGTCTAATAAAATTATTGTTCTAAGGTAATAATTTATTAGAAATATAATCAGATAACTAAAATTGGAATTTTAATTTTTCTGTAGATGTCTGCTATTATCTTTTATTCACCTGAGGAATCTCTCCGCCTGATAATGGGGAAATGGAAGCTTACAGGCCAAAATTTTCCAGTCTGGAAAATGCACCTTGACAACGTCTTGGATGCACAGGGTAAGCGATATGTGATAGAGAAACCCATTTCACGACCCGCATGCAATTCTCCCGAAAAGAATTTTGCTGAATATTTTAAATTCATGGCTGACGAATCTGATGTGATGTCGATTCTGTCTTTCTCTACCTCACCCGAGTTCACTGCTGATTTAAGGGTTAGGTACTGCCATGAGGTCGTGAAGAATATAGAAAGCCAGGTAGGTTTCTATAAGAAATGTGGGAAGTACCTAATCATGAAAGAGATCTACTCTCTAAAACTGGAAAAAGGGTCAATCAGTTAAAGAGCATCTCCTAGAAATGAGGAAACTCTTTAAAAGTTTGTCACGCATGGGATATAAGATGGTTCAGGAGGAACTGGTACATCTTATGTGGTTCTCTCTCACGGACGAGATACGTACCACAGTTAGTGGATATATTGGAGAACCAAAGAGAGACGTGGCAAAGCTCCATGAGGATATTTTGGCCAGTTTGGAGCCAAAACCTGCAGCAGCTGCTGAACTCATGGACACAGACTGGATTGACGAGCTGGGAGATCTGAGTTTCCCAGAATGCGGTAGCAAGGATATTTGTGCTCAGTCGATGGACATCGACCAGCTAGACATCGGTTTACCCGATGCACCAGGTATCTTTATGATAGACTGTTTGATCACTTCTTATGAATCATGGGTACTTGATACAGGCAGTGGTAACCACATATGTAATCATTTACAGGGATTCAATAGAAGGGAGACACTGAGGAAGGACCGTTCGAACCTAAGAGTCGGTGAAGGCACGATGCTTGTAGCTGAAGCTGTAGGGTCTTATAGTCTTAGTTTACCCTTGGGTCTAGTATTGGAACTTGAAAACTGTTATTATGTTCCAAAAATGATCAAAAATGTTATTTCTTTCGATTTACTTGTAGACCAAGGTTTTTATTACAAATACGATTATAAACTTATTTCTTGCTTTAAAAATGATGTTTTTTATTTCAAAGCAATTCCATCCAATGGTCTATATGTATTAAATCTACAAGAAAATAAAGAAGTCTATCATATAAGTAAACGATCCAAAGAGATTGAGGATCAGACTTACCTCTGGCACTGTCGTCTAGGTCACATAAGCAAGAAACGCATAGAGAAACTCCAGAAAGGAGGACTCCTTGGGTCTTTCGATTTTAAACCCTTTGACAATTGTGAATCTTGTTTATCTGGCAAGATGACAAAGCAACCCTTTAATAAAGATAATGAAAGGGCAAATGAATTGTTAGGAATAATACACGCAGATGTGTGTGGTCCTTTCAGTCATGTGGCTAGGGGAGGATACCGGTACTTCATCACTTTTACTGACGATTTCAGTAGATATGGTTATGTCTACCTGATAAGACATAAATCTGAATCCTTTGAAAGATTTAAGGAATTTCATAATGAAGTACAAAATCAACTTGACAGAAAGATCAAGTTTCTACGGTCAGATCGAGGTGGGGAATATCTGAGTCAGGAATTCGACAATCATTTGATGGAATGTGGGATTGTTTCACAACTCACACCTCCGTATACACCTCAGATGAATGGTGTGTCAGAAAGGAGGAATCGTACTTTACTAGATATGGTACGGTCAATGATGTGTCGTTCCTCACTACCAGTATCATTCTAGGGACATGCGCTCGAAACAGCGGCTCACATACTGAACAGAGTGCCGACTAAATCGGTAGAAAAGACACCATACGAAATGTGGACGGGTAAGAAACCTAAATTGTCTTTTCTGAAGATTTGGGGTTGTGAGGTATACGTCAAGAGACCAACCTCTGAGAAACTCAAACCCAAATCAGATAAGTGCTTCTTCGTAGGTTATCCCAAGACAACTGTGGGATACTACTTCTACAATCCTACCGAGAACAAAGTCTTTATAGCTCGGAATGGAGAATTTCTGGAGGATAAGTTTCTCAGTACTGAAAATACCAGGAATGATGTAGACCTACAGGAAGTAGAGGAAGATGACACTTTACCGATAGTTGAGCCTGTTACTCAACAAGAACATGTTGAGACTCAACCAGAGACAGTTGAGGAAGTGCAAACACAGGACCTTCGCAGATCCACTAGGATAAGGCAAGAACCAGATAGGTATCTTGGGTTCCTAGTCTCTCAGGATGATGGAGACTTGAATGAACCAACCTCTATGGAAAAGCTGTGTCAGGCAGTGAGTCTGAACAATGGCAGGAGGCCATGAAGGCAGAGATGCAGTCCATGTACGACAACCAAGTATGGGAGTTGACAGATTTACCCCAACACTGTAGGGCTGTTGGACGTAAATGGGTTTTCAAGAAGAAAACTGATATGGACGGTAATGTGCACACTTTCAAAGCTAGACTGGTTGCAAAAGGTTTCACGTAGACTCATGGTATCGACTACGATGAAACTTTTTCACCAGTAGCAATGTTAAAATCTATCAGGATTTTGATGGTCATTTCAGCGTACTTTAATTACGAGATTTGGAAAATGGATGTTAAGACGGCCTTCCTGAATGGGAAGTTAACAGAGGACGTCTACATGCAACAACCGGAAGGTTTTGTAGATCCAAAGAATCCTGATAAAGTGTGCAAACTGCTAAAATCCATATATGGATTAAAGCAAGCATCCAGGAGCTGGAACTTACACTTTGATGAGCGAATCAAGGAATTTGGTTTTGCTAAAAGTGAGTTTTGTTGGGAATTGCAGGCAAACACAAACATGCACATCGGAATAAAAACTGAATTCCCAAACCAGAAGATCCAACCTAAACGGGTTTAGATACAATCACAAGAGGATTTAGAACAATACCTTATAGGATTAAAATCAAACGGTTTCCAGAAAGCTAACGGGGAATACACCGCTACTGCACCACCGAGAGAACCGCTGCTAGACCGCCTTAGGATTACCCAAAAACTCGAAAACCGAAAACTGGTTGAGTGTCTGTGTGTGGGACGATTTTTAGGAGAGAGAGAGAAAGAGGTTTAGGATTTTCTTTTTCTCTAAGTTACTAATGAGATGAATTGTATGAGAAAGCCTTAGGTTTACCATATATTTATATTAGTAAATATGGTAACTACCCAATAGAAAAGCCCGTTTAATTATTAAGCCCGATAGGCTTTAATTAAACCTTTCCATATATTAATTTACTATTAATATATATCCATAAATAATAAATAGACTTATCTATTATTTATTTTTCTCTGTTAATTAATTAATTATACCAATTAATTAATTCCACACAGCTGGTAAATCCAATTGATCTCTATTCGGGTGTGTAGCAGTGTGACCCACTAGTGCCTTATAACATTGGACACGGTAAACCTAGTTACTGTCTTGCACATAATCCTTTCAGACTCCCACTTGTGCCAGACGAGTAACTCAACTGTTACCATTAGCCTAAGGAGGTCCCTATCCAGACACTTAGGTTAACCAGGTTATAAGATCTCTTATATCCAGAGAAACAATTCTCGCTAGAATTGTACACAGGTTCATTCCTTTTACACACGATATCTCTAAAGTGAGTTTTAGACATGGAGCGGAGGACTTCAATCTTAAACTCAAGTTTTCTTGACTCTGATCTCGATTGCCTGCAGTAACGGAACTTTCCAAATAACAACTGTTATTCTATCCGAGCGTGGCCACGCATTTCTGCCAATCTCAACCGTCAAGGGGCCCGGAAATATCTCTCCTTTTACAGAGGTGTAAATCCCTTCTTGACTATCTGCATCTGGTCACATGGCTTCCGCTGCATCTAGTCACGCCCCGTATAGCCACCCTGTTACGGCGTAGCGTTAGAACGTGTTAAGAGTACAACAGTCCTCATATTTCCAGACCAAATATCTCAGGTCTAAGGACAACCTATCATCAAGTCAATGCTCATGACATAGGCTCCATGGAGCAGACTTGAAACTGGTCACTTCCAATACTCAAACACTCTGATGAGTATCTATGAATGTTCGGCCACATCACTTGTGCTTTTATTCGTTACGTTGAATAAATCACCAAACACCCATAATAGCGTTACAATCCTGCTAAGGTTCCCACCTTAACAAGTAGCTACGGAACTTTTAGATTTTACTTACAAGACTTGTATATAAAATCAAGGATAATTAAATATGCTAAAACTGGTTAATTTGAGACAATCATGAATAAAATCCTCCTTATTTCCATCACACAGTGAAAATAATAAAACTTACACGATATAAAGTCTCAAAAATTAATCCACGGTAATAATCAAAAACTAAAACTAGCTACTAGTATCCAGGTACTGCATCCCAATGGAATTAGCATGTGTCTCATGCTTTACTCTAGCTAGCGGCTTTGTCAGTGGATCTGCTACATTCTCGTCCGTCGGAATCTTGCATATTCTTACGTCTCCTCTTCCGATTATCTCTGGATGAGGTGAAACTTCCGTAGTACATGTCTCGACTTGTGATGCTCTCTAGGCTCCTTAGCTTGCGCCACAGCCCCAGAGTTATCACAATAAATATCCACTGGTCTAGAGATACTGGCTACGACTCTTAGATCCGTGATAAAGTTCCTGAGCCAGACCGCTTCCTTTGCTGCGTCTGAAACTGCAATGTACTCGGCTTCGGTGGTAGAGTCTGCTATCGTGTCTTGCTTCGAGCTCTTCCACAAGATTGCACCTCCGTTTAGGGTAAAAACGTACCCTGACTGTGATCTGTAATCATCCCTGTCGGTCTGGAAACTAGCGTCTAAGTAACCAGTGACACTAATCTCATCCTCAGAACCTACAAAGACCAAGAACATTTCTTTAGTACGCCTCAGGTATTTCAGAATGTTCTTGACAGCCACCCAATGGGCTTCACCTGGGTTTTGCTGGTATCTGCTCGTAACACTTACTGAGTAAGCAACATCGGGCCTGGTACATAACATGGCATACATGATCGATCCAATTATGGTATCGATTTCATCTTGTCCTTATCTTGACTAGATTCGGGACACTGTGCTTTACTCAGCACTATACCATGTTGCATCGGGATAAATCATTTCTTGGATTCATCCATCCTGAACCATTTCAGGACTTTATCAATGTACGTACCTTGACTAAGTCCGATAAGCCGCCTAGATCTATTTCTGTAGATCTTTATACCAAGTATATATGCGGCTTCTCCAAGGTCTTTCATTTGGAAACATTTGCTCAACCAAACTTTAACACTCTGTAAAGTTGGTATGTCATTTCCAATGAGTAGAATATCATCTACATATAAGACCAAGAAGGTTACTATGCTCCCACTGAACTTTGTGTAAACACATGGCTCAAACTCACTTTTGGTAAAACCAAATTCTTTGATTCGCTCATCAAAATGTAAGTTCCAGCTCCTGGATGCCTGCTTTAATCCATATATGGATTTTAGCAACTTGCACACTTTATTAGGATTCTTTGGATCTACAAAACCTTCCGGCTGTTGCATGTAGACATCCTCTGTTAACTTCCCATTCAGGAAGGCCGTCTTAACATCCAGCTGCCAAATCTCATAGTTGAAATATGCTGAGATGGCCATCAGAATCCTAATGGACTTTAACATAGCTACTGGCGAGAAAGTTTCATCATAGTCGATACCATGAGTTTGCGTGAAACCTTTCGCGACCAGTCTAGCCTTAAAAGTGTGCACATTTCCGTCCATGTCTGTTTTCTTCTTGAAAACCCATTTACGCCCAACAGCCCTACAGTGCTGGGGTAAATCTGTCAACTCCCAAACTTGGTTGTCGTACATGGACTGCATCTCTGACTTCATGGCTTCTTGCCATTGTTCAGACTCATTGCCTGATACAGCTTCTCCATAGGATGTAGGCTCATTCATGTCTCCGCCGTCCTGGGAGACTAGAAATCCAAGATACCTATCTGGTTCTTGCCTTATCCTAGAGGATCTGCGAAGGTCCTGTGTTTGCACATCCTCAAACCGTTTCCGGTTGAGTCTCAACATTATCTTGTTGAGTGGTTGGCTCAACAATCGGTACAGGTGTTTCTTCTCTACTATCTGTAGGTCTATATCATTTCTGGTATTCTCTTGATTGAGAAACTTCTCCTCCAGAAATTCTCCATTGCGGGCCACAAATACTTTGTTCTCGCTAGGATTATAGAAGTAGTACCCCAGTGAGTTCTTGGGATAGCCTACGAAGAAACACTTATCTGATTTGGGTTTGAGTTTCTCCGAGGTTGTACGCTTAACGTATACCTCGCAACCCCAAACCTTCAGAAAAGACAACTTAGGCTTCTTGCCTGTCCATAGCTCATATGGAGTCTTTTCTACCGATTTGGTTGGCACTTTGTTCAGTATGTTTGCTGCTGTTTCGAGCGCGTGTCCCCAGAATGATATTGGTAATGTGGAACGACACATCATTGATCGTACCATGTCAAGCAGGGTACGATTCCTTCTTTCTGACACACCATTCATCTGTGGTGTATACGGAGGGGTGAGTTGTGAAACAATCCCACACTCTCTCAAATGACTGTCAAATTCCAGGCTAAGATATTCTCCACCACGGTCTGACCTTAAGAACTTGATCTTCCTGTCAAGTTGATTCTGTACTTCACTCTGAAACTCTTTGAATTTCTCGAAAGCTTCAGACTTATGTCGTATCAGGTAGACATACCCATACCTACTGAAATCGTCAGTAAAGGTAATGAAGTACCGGTATCCTCCTCTCGCCTCATGACTGAAAGGTCCACACACATCAGTGTGTATGATCTCCAACAAGTCATTGGCCCTTTCATTGTCTTTGTTGAAAGGATGCTTTGTCATCTTTCCCAACAAACAAGATTCGCAATTACTAAAGGGCTTAAAATCGAAAGTCCCTAGAAGTCCTCCTTTCTGGAGTAGTTCTACGCGTTTCTTGTTTATATGTCCAAGCCGACAATGCCAGAGGTAAGTTTGATCCTCGATGTCTTTGGATCTTTTACTTATATGATAGATTTCGTTATTACTTTCTTGAAGATTTAATATGTATAGACCATTCGAAGGAGTTGCTTTGAAATAAAACATGTCATTTTTAAAGCAAGAAATCATTTTATAATCATATTTATAATAAAATCCTTGGTCTACCAACAAATCAAAAGAAAGAATATTTTTGATCATCTTAGGAACATAATAACAAGTATCGAGTTCCAAAACTAGACCCGAGGGCAAACTAAGACTGTAAGATCCTACGGCTTCAGCTACAAGCATCGTGCCTTCACCGACTCGCAGGTTCGAACGATCCTTCCTTAAGGTCTCCCTTCTTTTGAATCCCTGTAAATGATTACAAATGTGGTTACCACTTCCTGTATCAAGTACCCATGATTCATAAGAAGTGATCAAACAATCTATCATAAAGATACCTGGCGCATCGGATAGCCCGATGTCCATCTGGTCAACGTTGAATGAGTGGATACAGATATCTTGGCTACCACATTCGGGGCAACTTAGATCTCCCAGCTCATCAATCCAATCAGTAGTGTCCATGAGATCAGCACTTGCTTCCTTTGGCTCCAGACTGTCCAAAATATCCTCATGAACCTTTGCCACGTCCATCCTGGGTTCTCCCATGTATCCACTAGCTGTGACACGAATCTCCTTCGGGAGTGAGAACCACATCAGATACATAAGCTCCTCCTGAGTCATCTTGTATCCAAGTCGCGACAAACACTTAAAGAGTCTCCTTATCTCCAGGAGATGATCTTTAACTGATTGGCCTCTTTTCAGCTTCAGTGAAAAGATTTCTTTCATGATCAAATATTTACCACAATTCTTATAGAAACCAATCTGTTTTTCTATACCCTTCACGACCTCATGGCAGAACTTAACTCTGAGATCGACCGTGAACTCGGGCTAAGCAGAGAAAGACAGAATAGACATCACGTCAGATTCATCAGACATAAATCTAAAATACTCAGCAAATTCCTCTTCAGGGGCATTGCTCTTAGGTCGTGACAGTGGTTTATTGATCACATAAAGCTTATCCTGGCCTCGCAAGACATTATCAAAATGCAACTTCCAAACTGGATAGTTTTGGCCCGTAAGCTTCCACTTGCCCATAATTAGGCGAAGTGATTCCTCAGGTGAATAAAACGGAACGGTAGTATAAGACATCTACATAAAGAATAAATTCCGATTTAGTTTATTGATTATAAAGCTTCTAATAAATTTATTACCCTTAGAAAAATAAGTTTATTAGACTAGAACCCATATTTCACATGTGTCGGTAAGCGGCTTGATCACACAAACCGACCCATGCTATTTCTGGTAGGTAACCACTTATACCAATCGCATTTTAAACGAAAATACTCTTAGGATTATGTGCGAGACAGTAACAAGGTTACCGTATCCGATGTTATAGGACACTAGTAGGTCACACCGCTGCACACTAAAATAGAGGACATTCGGATTACATGGTTGAGAGAAATAATTAAACGAGAGAGAAAGAAATAAATAATTAGTTAAATTATTTATTTGTAAATTAATTAATCAGTTGAATTAATTAATAAAGGGATAATTATGGAATATATATTTAATTATCAGGTTGATAATTATAAAGGTATTCCATATGGTATCAAACACTGCCTTATTAGTTAATATAAATAAAGGCATAAGGTTTGATTGAAAAATAACTGAATTGATAATTCTCAAAAAACAATCTCTCTCTTTTCTCTCTTCCCACCGCCGGCGATCATAGGCTCGAAGTAAGAACCGGAATTTTCGTTTGCGGAGTAATCTGTGGTGGTGGTCTAGCAACCGTTCCTCGAGACGTGTCAGTAGCGGTGTACCCCTACAAGCATTCTGGAAATTTATCCTCAAAAGGTAAATCGTCAAACCTCACTAAATTGTATCTGATAGGGTTTAAGATGGGTCCGGGTTTGGGAATTGTTTTGTTATCCGTTGCGCACCGTTAGTGCCTACGGTTCCCAACAGTGGTATCAGAGCCACTTCTTAAACCTACAGATCAGGTTTAATTGTTTGTTGATTAGGTTTAAAAATTTGATTTTATATGTTTTGAATTATTGTAAAAATTGAATTTTATGAAAAACCTAATGAATCGGAAACTGGCGGTGGAACGGCGGCAGTTAGCCAACCGAACCACCAGGCCAACCACCGCAAAACCACCGACGGCTCACCACAGCTAGTGGTGGCCGCCGGCTGCTGCACCCAAAGCCCACCGCGCCACCAATTGATGGTGGCGGCGGCTGGTATCATCGAGAACCACCACACAGCCGTGTGGTGGCAGTGGTGCTGCGGCGAAAGACCAACCACCGCGCCACCGTTTGTGGTGGCGGTGGTAATTGGTTTGACCACCAAAGCCGATCACGGCAAAGGTGGTGATGATGGTTGCGATCGGAAGCCACAGTGGTGATGGCAACCGATTGATATTCCAACCACCGGTTAACGGTGGTGGTGGTTTTGTTTTTATCTCGCCGGAAAAACGAACGGCGGCGGTGGCGAGAGCCGCTGCCGTTGTCGACTGTTTTTTAGTTATATCGCCGGTCGGCGGTGGTGGCCGTTGCTGCCATCGTCGATGATGCTGGTGGCGGCATGATTGTTGTTGTTGTTCACCGTGAACCACGGTGATGATGGTGGCGGATAGCTGCCGTTATCGCCGGTGGAATCATGATGATGACGACGATATGAAACAACCGACCACCGCACCACCGTTTGTGGTGGCGGTGGCAATCGATCAAACCACCGGGATGCCTTACGGCCACGCCGCGGGTGGTGTTGTTCGTAGAACACGGCGGTGATGGTGGCTTTAGGGTTACTATCATCACCGGTATTTTACCGGTCATTTCTTGCACAACAATTTTTTATGAGATAAGGACTATAACCAGATAAGGTTTTGAACCCTAGGGATTAATTTTGTTAATTGCTAAATTAATTATTTGATTTAATCAAATTAGATTTAATCGTTTAATTAATTCTATAAAATCTAGTCAAGATTTTGTTGTCATAGTCAAACCCTTTGACCCGTGTTTTTATTTTTATTTGTACTTATGTTTTATTGGTTACGGGAGGCCTGCGTGCCATTTACAACCCGATTATTTGTAATTTTTTAAATTAAAATAAAGACCTGAAGACGGAGTCAAGGAGACGATCATGGAGCTTGGAGCCAGTGGGAGCACCGAGAAGATTTGTCCCTTAGGAATTAGACCGTCGTTTTGTGTTGGCTCACAAAAACGACAATAGTTAAGGGTTCTTGACTATGACATGTTATTTTAACTGCGTGGTTGTTTACGATTATTCAGTCTGCGTGGTTGTTTATATTTAATTATATTACATAGTTACGTTTTTAAATTAAATATAAATGGTTTTAAAATTGGATAAAATACAGTTTGTGTTTAAATCCAAAGTTTTTGAAAACTGGCAATTTTCGACCCTTGTTAAAATCATAGATTAGTAAGTGCAACCCACTTTAGGGGCACCTCTGGTGTAAGGTACATAGGGCGTTGTAAGTGCACACACTATGAACGTCCGTGTTCAAACCGAAACTGGAGGGAGATAAAACTCTGCGAATTATCTCCGGGTGTGGTACCGGCCAGAGTTTGTCCAGGTCCCGGGTGGTGCAATCTATTTTGGTAATTATTTATTCACTGGGTGGTACCAGGCCAAAATGCACTAGAGGGACTAAATTTGCACGGACTATTAATATCCGATGTCCCGACGATCTAGAAGTCGTGTTTTTCCAGATAGGAATACGATTGGTATAGTTTTACCTACCATAGATCGCATGAGTCGGTTTGACATGATCATATGCTTCCCGACACATGTGAAATATGGATTCTAGTCTAATAAATTTATTTTAAGGGTAATAATTTATTAGAGTTATATAATTATAAACTAAATTGGAATTTATATTCTTCTGTAGATGTCTCCAATTAGCATTCCGTTTTATTCACCTGAGGAATCACTTCGCCTTATTACGGGCAAGTGGAAGCTTACGGGCCAGAACTTTCCAGTTTGGAAGTTGCACTTACAGAATGTTTTGAGTGCCCAGGGTAAGCTTTATGTGATCAATAAGCCCATGTCACGACCTAAAAGCAATGCCCCTGAAGAGGAATTTGCTGAATATTTCAGATTCATGGCAGATGAATCGGATGTAATGTCCATTCTAGTTTTCTCTATGTCACCCGAGTTCACAGGAGACTTAAGAGTGAAATTCTGTCACGAGGTTGTGAGAAATGTAGAGAACCAGCTAGGTTTCTACAAGCACACGGGCAAGCTTTTGATCATGCAAGAGATTCTCTCCCTGAAGCTACAAGTGGGTCAGTCAGTTAAAAACCATCTTATTGAAATGAGAAGGTTTTTTAAATGTTTATCACGTCTGGGGTACAAGATGACTCAAGGAGGAGTTAGTGTACCTCATGTGGTTCTCCCTCACAAAGGAAGTTCAGGACACAGCTAGTGCCTACATGAAGGAACCAAAGAACGACGTGGATAAAGTTCATGAAGATATCCTGGCCAGTCTAGAGCCAGCACCCGAACCTGCGAATCTCATGGACACTGATATAATTGATGAGCTGGGAGATCTGAGTTGCCCAGAGTGCGGCAGCGAGGATATTTGCGAGCACTCGATGAATATCGACCAGATAGAGATCGGTTTACCCGATGCTCCAGGTATCTTTATGATAGATTGCTTAATCACTTCTTATGAATCATGGGTAATTGATACAGGCAGTGGTAACCACATTTGTAATCATTTACAGGGATTCACTAGAAGAAAGACTCTGAGGAAGGACCGTTCGAACCTACGAGTTGGCGAAGGCACTCCGTTGATTGCTGAAGCCGTGGGATCTTATAGTCTTAGTTTACCCTCGGGTCTAGTTTTGGAACTGGATAATTGTTATTATATTCCAAATATGATTAAGAATGTTTTGTCTTTTGATTTATTAGTAGACCAAGGTTTTTATTATAAATATACTTATAAAATGATTTCAGTCTTTAAAGATAACATTTTCTATTTCAAAGCTACACCCGTAGATGGTCTATACACTGTAAATCTGAAAGACAACAATAGTGAAATCTATCATATAAGTAAGCGATCCAAAGATATTGAGGATCAAACTTACCTCTGGCATTGTCGTTTGGGCCATATAAACAAGAAATGCGTTGAACTACTCCTAAAAGGAGGTTTTCTTGGCAATTTCGACTATAAACCTTTTGATAATTGCGAATCTTGTTTATCTGGCAAAATGACAAAGCAACCTTTCAACAATGAGAATGAAAGGGCTACTGACTTGCTTGAAATAATCCACACAGATGTATGTGGACCTTTCAGTCATGTAGCAAGAGGAGGATACCGGTACTTCATTACCTTTACTGACGACTTCAGTAGGTATGGTTATGTCTACTTGATGAGACATAAATCTGAAACCTTTGAGAAATTCAAGGAATATCAGAATGAAGTACAGAATCTACTTGACAAGAGGATCAAGTTCTTACGGTCAGATCGTGGTGGCGAATATCTCAGTGATGAATTTGACAATCATCTAATGGAGTGTGGGATTGTATCCCAACTCACACCTCCGTATACACCTCAGATGAACGGTGTATCAGAAAGGAGAAATCGTACGTTGCTTGACATGGTACGAACGATGATGTGTCATTCTTCGCTGCCAATACATTCTGGGGACATGCGCTCGAAACAGCAGCACACATACTGAACAGAGCGCCAACAAAGTCGGTAGAAAAGACTTCATATCAGTTATGGAAGGGTAAGAAACCCAACATATCTTTTCTGAAAATTTGGGGTTGTGAGGTTTACGTCAACGACCCACCTCAGAAAAACTCAAACCCAAATCCGACAAGTGTTTCTTCGTTGGATATCCCAAGACCACCGTGGGATATTATTTCTACAACCCTAAAGAGAACAAAGTGTTTGTTGCTCGAAATGGAAAATTTCTGGAAGAAAAGTTTCTCAGTCTAGAGAACACCAGAAAGGATGTAGATCTACAGGTAGTAGACGAAGAAAGCACTACACCAGTTGTTGAGCCAGAAATTCAACATAACAATGTTGAACCTCAATCAGAGCCGATTGAGGAAGTGCAAACACAGGACCTTCGCAGATCCAGCAGGGTAAGACAAGAACCAGACAGGTATCTTGGGTTCCTAGTCTCTCAAGATAGCGGAGACTTAAATGAACCAACATCCTATGGAGAAGCTGTGCCAGGCAGTGAGTCTGAACAATGGCAGGAAGCCATGAAGGCCGAGATGCAATCCATGTACGACAACCAAGTTTGGGAGTTGACTGATTTGCCACAACACTGTAAGGCTGTTGGACGCAAATGGGTTTTCAAGAAGAAAACCGACATGGATGGGAACGTAGACACCTTCAAAGCCAGACTGGTTGCAAAAGGATTCACGCAAACTCATGGCATTGACTATGATGAGACCTTTTCACCAGTGGCTATGTTAAAATCAATTAGGATTCTTATGGCCATCTCAGCGTACTTTAACTACGAGATTTGGCAAATGGACGTCAAGACAGCCTTTCTGAATGGAAAGTTAACAGAAGACGTCTATATGGAACAACCAGAGGGGTTTGAAGATCCTAAGAATCCTAATAAGGTGTGTAAGCTGCTAAAATCCATTTATGGGTTGAAGCAAGCATCTCGAAGCTGGAACTTACACTTTGATGAGCGAATCAAAGAGTTTGGTTTTACCAAAAGTGAGTTCGAGCCGTGTGTCTACACTAAGTTCAGTGGGAGCAAAGTAACCTTCTTGGTCTTATACGTAGATGACATTCTACTCATAGGAAACGATATACCAACTTTACAGAGTGTTAAGAGTTGGTTAAGCAAATGTTTCCTGATGAAAGACCTTGGAGAAGCCGCTTATATACTTGGTATAAAGATCTACAGAAATAGATCTAAGCGGCTTATCGGGCTTAGCCAAAGTACGTATATCGATAAAATCCTGAAGAAATTCAGGATGGATGAATCCAAGAAAGGATTTATCCCGATGCAACATGGCATAGTATTAAGTAAAACACAGTGTCCTGTTTTTCTAGTCAAGATCAGGACAAGATGAAATCGGTCCCATATGCTTCTGCAATTGGATCGATTATGTATGCCATGCTATGTACTAGACCCTGATGTTGCTTACTCAGTAAGTGTTACGAGCAGATACCAACAGAATCCGGTGAACCCATTGGGTGGCTGTCAAGAACATTCTTAAATATCTGAGAAGACGAAAGAAATGTTCTTGGTCTTTGGAGGTTCTGAGGATGAATTAGTGTCACCGGATACTCTGACGCTAGTTTCCAGACCGACAGAGATGACTTCAGGTCACAGTCAGGGTATGTCTTTACCCTGAACGGAGGTGCGATCTCATGGAAGAGCTCGAAGCAGGACACGATTGCAGACTCAACTACAGAAGCAGAGTACATTGCAGCATCTGATGCGGCAAAGGAAGCTGTCTGGCTAAGGAATTTTCTATCGGATCTAGAGTGGTTGCCAGTATCTCGAGACCGATCGATATTTCTGTGATAACTCAGGAGCCGTGGCGCAAGCAAAGGAACCTAGAGAGCATCACAAGTCAAGACATGTGCTCAGAAAGTATCACCTCATCCGAGAGATCATTGGAAGAGGAGATGTGAGAATATGCAAGATTCCAACAGAAGACAATGTCGCAGATCCGCTGACAAAGCCACTAGCAAGGGTAAAGCATGAGGACATGCGAATTCCATTGGGATGCAGTACCTGGAAGCCATGTAGCTAGTTCTTAGTTTATTAATTATTACTATAGTCTAATTTAGAAACAATATAATCATGTAAAGTTTTTATTTCACAGTGTGATGGAAATAAATGAGGTTTTATTTCATGATTGTTCTAAATTAACTTTTTCGCATATTTAACGTATCCATGATTTTACAAAGATTTGTATAAAATCTAAAATTCCGTAGCCACTTATTGAAATGGGAATTTCAATGGGGTATTAACGCTATTATAAATACTTGATGATTTATTCAAAGTAGAGAATAAAAGCACAAGTGATGTGACCAAGTATTTATAGATACTCATCAGAGTGTTTGGGTATTGGAAGTGACCAGTATCAAGTCTGCTTCATGGAGCCTCAGTCATAAGCACTGACTTGATAGGTTGTCCTTAGACCTGAGATACTTGGTTTGGGAACGCGAGGACTACTGTATTCTTAGCACGTACTAACGCTGCACCGTAACAGGGCGGCCATACGGGACGTGACTAGATGCAGCGGAAGCCGTGGATCCAAATGCAAGTAGTCAAGAAGGGATTTGCACCTCTTTTCAAAAGAGAGATATTTCCGGGCCCCTTGACGATTAAGATTGGCAGAAAACGCGTGGCCACGCTCGGATAGAATAACAGGGGTTATTTAGTAATATCCGTTACTGCAGGCAATCAAAATCAGAGTCAAGAAATACTTGATTTTTAGAAATGAATCCTCCACTCCATGTCTTAAAATCACTTTAGAAATATCGTGTGCAAAAGGAATGAACCTGTGTACAAATTCAAGCGTGAATTGTATCTCTGGATGTAAGAGATCTTATAACCTGGTTAACCTAAGTGTCTGGCTAGGGACCTCCTTAGGCTAATGGTAACAGTACAGTTACATGTCTAGCACAAGTGGGAGTCTGTTAGGATTATGTGCGAGACAGTAACAAGGTTACCGTATCCGATGTTATAGGACACTAGTAGGTCACACCGCTGCACACTAAAATAGAGGACATTCGGATTACATGGTTGAGAAAAATAATTAAACGAGAGAGAGAAAGAAATAAATAATTAGTTAAATTATTTATATGTAAATTAATTAATCAGTTGAATTAATTAATAAAGGGATAATTATGGAATATATATTTAATTATCAGGTTGATAATTATAAAGGTATTCCATATGGTATCAAACACTGCCTTATTAGTTAATATAAATAAAGGCATAAGGTTTGATTGAAAAATAACTGAATTGATAATTCTCAAAAAACAATCTCTCTCTTTTCTCTCTTCCCACCGCCGGCGATCATAGGCTCGAAGTAAGAACCGGAATTTTCGTTTGCGGAGTAATCTGTGGTGGTGGTCTAGCAACCGTTCCTCGAGACGTGTCAGTAGCGGTGTACCCCCTACAAGCATTCTGGAAATTTATCCTCAAAAGGTAAATCGTCAAACCTCACTAAATTGTATCTGATAGGGTTTAAGATGGGTCCGGGTTTGGGAATCGTTTTGTTATCCGTTGCGCACCGTTAGTGCCTACGGTTCCCAACAAATACGACTTCTAAAACGTCGGAACATCGAATATTATATTCGTGCATATTTAGTCCCTCTAGTGCGCTTTGGCCCGATACGACACGGTAAATTGTTACAAAAACCAAAATAGATCGCACCACTTGAGACTGGGTGTACTTATCACACCCCTTTCAACTTGGGGTTTGAACGCGGATGTCCAAGGCTTGCTCACTTCCAACACCCGCGTACCTTACGCCAAAAGGGTCTCAAAATGGGTCGCACTCACGTGATCTAAGATTTTTAAACCTAAGGGGTTTTTAGCCAGTTTTTCAAAAACCTTAATTTTAAAACTGATTCGAAAAACACTCTGTAATCGAACCTCTAGGTTTTTATAAAACATCTCATTAGATTTTAGAAACTACGTTTTATCACAACCACGCAATCAAACCACGCAATTATAAAACGTAAAATACTGTGTCATAGCTTTTGCCCCTAAACTATTGTCAGTTAAGTGAGCCAACACTAAACTGACGGTCTTTAACCTAAGTGACAAGCAACGCACAAGGCATGAAGGTAGAACGCTCCCACTGGCTCCGACATCCTCGGTTGTGTCTCCAAAGTCCGTCTCTATGGTTTTCTCCGTCTTCGGTGTAATAATACATAAATAAAAAAAATTACAATAAAAGGGTTGTAAATGGCACGCAGGCCTCCCTTACCAAAACAGAGATAAAATAAAACACAACCATAGGTCTGGGGCTTGGCTATGACACTCGCAACTAACAATTCAAATAAAACAAATTTGAAATAAGGCAGTTACGATAAACAGTATATAACTAAATTACAAAACTCAACTGGTTTTATAATTATCTAAAATTAATTTTTAAAAACGTAAAATTAATCTTATCCGGAGTTTTAACCTATCTGGTTAAAAACAACCCTATCAATCACGAAACCTTATCAGATACCAATACTGATAACAACAATAGCAACTATCGATTACTGATCGTAAGTTATCGGTTATTGATGACAACGGAGCCGGAGCGACCGTCGTCATCGATCGTCGGCAATCTCTCCAAAATCACCACCGGTGACAGCAACGGCAACCAAGGTCACCACCGCCACCGCTGCTAGGCCCATCGACAACGACAGCAGCCGCAGCCGCCATCGCCGCCGTGGCCGGCGGTATCGTCAACAACAAACAACCATCGCCGTCACCACCGATTGGTGGTGCGGCTTGCGATCGCGAGAAACATCCAACCATCGCCACCGCCTTCGTTACACCACCGCTGCCCAATCGGGGTTTGCGGTGGTCGTTCAATCGACGCAAAACAATCGCCGCCGCCGCCCGGCGTGGCCGTAAGGCAGCCGGCGGCCAGGCGGGCGATCCGCGGTGTTTACCGGTGGCGACAACAGCCATAAGCCGTTGCCACCACCGCTCTGCTGCTGCCTTCGATCATCATCACCACCGACGCCACCGTGGGGTGCGGTGGTTGTCCGGACCGACGCCGTCGCCACCATTCGTGGTGGCCGGCGATCGGTTGGTGGTTTTTCGATCGGCAAACGGCCGTGATACCACCACCGATGATCGTGGTTTCGTGTGATAACGATAAAAATCCAATTTTTAAAGAAAAAGATAAAATCGAATTTTTAACAAATATAAACTAAACATTATAAACAATTTATCATACTCAAACAATCCTGATCTAAACGTTTAGGAAGTGGCTCTGATACCACTGTTAGGAATTGCAGGCAAACACAAACATGCACAGCGGAATAAAAACTGAATTCCCAAACCAGAAGATCCAACCTAAACGGGTTTAGATACAATCACAAGAGGATTTAGAACAATACCTTATAGGATTAAAATCAAACGGTTTCCGGAAAGCTAACGGGGAATACACCGCTACTGCACCACCGAGAGAACCGCTGCTAGACCGCCTTAGGATTACCCAAAAACTCGAAAACCGAAAACTGGTTGAGTGTGTGTGTGTGGGACGATTTTTAGGAGAGAGAGAGAAAGAGGTTTAGGCTTTTCTTTTTCTCTAAGTTACTAATGAGATGAATTGTATGAGAAAGCCTTAGGTTTACCATATATTTATATTAGCAAATATGGTAACTACCCAATAGAAAAGCCCGTTTAATTATTAAGCCCGATAGGCTTTAATTAAACCTTTCCATATATTAATTTACTATTAATATATATCCATAAATAATAAATAGACTTATCTATTATTTATTTTTCTCTCTTAATTAATTAATTATACCAATTAATTAATTCCACACAACTGGTAAATCCAATTGATCTCTATTCAGGTGTGTAGCAGTGTGACCCACTAGTGCCTTATAACATTGGACACGGTAAACCTAGTTACTGTCTTGCACATAATCCTTTCAAGTTTGAGCCATGTGTCTACACAAAGTTTAGTGGGAGCGTAGTGACCTTCTTGGTCTTATATGTAGATGATATTCTACTCATTGGAAACGATGTACCAACTTTACAAATGTAAAGACTTGGTTGAGCAAATGTTTCCAAATGAAAGACCTTGGAGAAGCCGCCTATATACTTGGTATAAAGATCTATAGAAATAGATCTAGACAGCTTATTGGGCTTAGTCAAGGTACATACATTGCAAAATCCTGAAACGGTTCAGGATGGATGAATCCAAGAAAGGATTTATCCCGATGCAGCATGGCATAGTGCTAAGTAAAGCACAGTGTCCTGTTTCTAGTGAAGACCAGGACAAAATGAAATTGGTTCCATATGCTTCTGCAATTGGATAAATTATGTATGCCATGTTATGTACGAGGCCTGATGTTGCTTACTCGATAAGTGTTACAAGCAGATACCAGCAGAACCTAGGTGAAGCCCATTGGGTGGCTGTCAAGAACATTCTCAAGTACGTGAGACGGACTAAAGAAATGTTCTTGGTCTTTGGAGGATCTGAAGACGAGATTAGTGTCACAGGCTATTCTGACGCTAGTTTTCAGACCGACAGAGATGATTTTAAATCACAATCGGGATATGTATTCACCCTAAATGGAGGTACGATCTCGTGGAAGAGCTCGAAGTAAGACACCATAGCAGATTCTACCACAGAGGCAGAGTACATTGCAGCATCAGATGCAGCAAAGGAAGTAGTCTGGCTCAGGAATTTTATCTTGGATCTAAGAGTTGTAGCCAGTATCTCTAGACCCATAGATATTTACTGTGATAACTCTGGAGCAATAGCACAAGCAAAGGAGCCAGAGAACATCACAAGTCGAGACATGTACTCAGGAAGTATCACCTCATCCGAGAGATCATTGGAAGAGGAGATGTGAGAATATGCAAAATTCCGATGGATGAGAATGTTGCAGATCCACTAACTAAGCCACTAACTAGAGCAAAGCATGAGGGGCATGCTAGTTCCATAGGGATGCAGTACCTGCTGGATACTAGTAGTTAGTTTAAGTTATCGATTATAAAATGTAATATTTTGAGACATTATGAAAGTTTATTTCACAGTGTGTTTGAAATAAAGAGATACTGTTTTAAAGTGTTTCAAAAATTACTTTTTGCATATTTAAGGTTATCCATGATTTTTAAGCTTGTGAAAAATCTAAATTTCCGTAGCCACTTATTGAGATGGGAATCTCAGAAGGGTTATAACGTTATTATGAGTGTTTGATATACAGTTGGTATAGTTAAACATTCATAAGTACTTATCAGAGTGAATGAGTGTTGGAAGTGACCAGTTTCAAGTCTGCTTCATGGAGCCTATGTCATAAGCATTGACTTGATGATAGGTTGTCCTTTGACCTGAGATATATGGTCTGTGATCATGAGGACTACTGTACTCTTAGCATGCTCTAACGCTGCACCGTAACTGGGTGGCCATAAGGGGTATGACTAGATGCAGCGGAAGCCATGGTTGCAGATGCGGGTAGTCAAGATGGGATTTACACCTCCTTTATGGGAGAGATATTTCCGGGCCCCCTAGCGATTAAGATTGGCAGAAATGCGTGGCCACGCTCGGATAAATAACAGGGGTTATTTGGGAAGTTCCGTAACGCAGGCAATCGAGATCAGTGTCAGGAAATACTTGAGTTTATGATTGAACTATCTCAGCTCCATGTCTAAAACTCACTTTAGAAATATCGTGTGTAAAGGGAATGAACCTGTGTACAATTCAAATATGAATCGTATCTCTGGCTATAAGAGATCTTATAACCTGGTTAACCTAAGTGTCTGGCTAGGGACCTCCTTAGGCTAATGGTAACAGTTAAGTTACTGGTCTGGCACAAGTGGGAGTCTGAAGGGATTATGTGCAAGACAGTAATTAGGGTTATCATGTCCAATGTTATAAGACACTAGTGGGTCACACTACTACACACCCAACCCGAGACCTATTGGATTAAATGTGTGGAAATAATTAATTAGGTTTAATTAATTATTAAGAGAGAAATAAATAATAAATTGTTTATTTATTATTTATAGATAATTACTTAATTGATAACATGAATTAATTAAGGTAATTATTGAGGAGTTGTATTTGGTTTGGATTCTATTATCTTTGCCATATTTATCTTTATAGATATAGGGTTAAGGCAATGAGAAAAACATCTGATTTCATTCTAACTTTTTTCCAAGAAATCACAAACCCCCTCTCTCTCTCGCTCTCTCTCTTGGCCGCCGGCCACGCACACAAGCACACACACGCCGGAGTTTTTCCGATCAAGTCCAAGGCGGTCTAGCAGCCAGTCTCACGGTGGTGCAGTAGCGGTGTATCCCTCACTAGCATCCGGAGGTTTATTTGTATCGTCAAAAAGGTAAACGTGAGAAAACCCCCCTTGATAATTGTATTTGATAAACTGCGGTTGGATCATTGTTCGGGTTTGTTTTTATCCGCTGCGTTCTTATTATTTGATTTATCCGACCCGAAAAACCCAACACATAAGACCTATAAACAAAAGAAGATCCACGCATTGATTATCTGATAACAAATATACAGGGCTTATAAAAACGGTTTCATAATCCACATAAAAAATTTGATCACGCCTTATAACCCGCTATAACGCGCCATAACCCATCTTATAACCCGCCACACCTTAGAGTCACGCCACGAGCCTTAAGGTTATGGCACGCCATAACACGTTATTTAAAACATTGTATACATATACATATATATATATATATATATATAGAGAGAGAGAGAGAGAGAAGAGAGAAAGAGAGGGGGAGAGAGGGGGTGGGTTTATATAGGAACACTGACTATTTAAGAAAAAAACAAGGAAATTTTTATCAATGTACAAAATCATATATGATTCACACGACTTTGTCCGTGACTTTAACTTGTGTCCAACGTCGTCCACGTACAGTTTTTATTCGTTAGTGTAAAATCTCATGCGATTTTGTACATGAGCGAAGTTTGTCATGTTCTCCTCTATAGTTATAGTCAACAATATTACCTTTTTTAGTCAATCACAAAGTTTGATTTAAATTGTAACAAGCCGTCCCACATGTATAGAGAGTAGTATTTGTGAGCTCCTTATAAGCCTCAAGTCATGGGCTACCAATAATTTCCACCATGGTTATAAGTTGGATTCGAAGTTATTGGACCAACCTGTAGCTTTGGGCTTTGGGGTATTACATAAGTTCCCTTTAAAACCTATTAATTATATACACTAAAAGAGCAATCAACGATCATAAGGTGGATTCATATCAAATTAAAATATTAATTCATATTATTTTTAATACCTGATACATGATCATCAACCAGTTTAACTTCAATTTATTTTAAAAAAACAAATTATTGTCACCATGCAAGGCGCGGTGCCGAAAACTAGTAAAAATAAAAACTTAACCATAAGCCGTACTCATATAACTCTTGACCACATTGTCACACAAGATTCGTAACACACTTTGGTTAACTGCACCCACGCACCGTGGAGTCTTAAACTGGTTCGGCACAATCCCTTGTTGGATGTAATGATCTAGAATCTTCTGGAAAGTTCCTTTCGAAAGAACTCGAAGCTTGAGCGGTCCGATCGTGTTTATTTTTCTCGAGATCACATAACCTGCATCCGCAAACGCCAAGTCTAACTGGTTGCAACATTCATGTAGTAGCTCATCGCTGGCTTCCCCATTCACCTCCCAAAAGATCACATAATAGCCCGGCTCAGATAAAAGGTCAACATGGCTCGTAAAGTCAACCAACTCGAGTTTTTCAGCCGCCAAGAGCTTTGAGGCGGCTTCCACAGACAATTGTAGATCTTTTTCAGTGTTTTTATCGATATTTATACTCGGCATTAAGTTCCTCCTACAGACAAACTTGAGCTCAGGGGTCGAGTTATGGAAACCGGTCACCTTGACCACGTCCCCAAGCCGGTAGCGATACAGGCCTGCAACATTGGTGACCACAACTTCATACTCCTTGCCCACCTTGACGTCGGTTAAACCCACAGATATGGGCTTGACCGACGCCAAGTTATTTGGGTCAGGGTCAGAGTTAGTGTCCTGACTCAGAGGTAAGAACTCGTAGTACCCGTTATTAGGGAGCACTGTAAAAGTTGTCGATTCGGGTGGCAACGATGGGTTCACGTTGACTCCGATACAACCTTCAGACGCCCCGTAATCGGCGCTCTGCAACTGTATTCCTCCGGCGTAGTGTCGGAGTTTTTTCAGATACGGTTCCATGGATCCCGTCATAACCCCATAAACGTACTTGGTGTTAGGAAAGATCTCTGGGATGAGGCCGTACCATTCGGTTAAACCCGAGCATTTCTTGTGGATTTTGTCGGCTAGGTCTGGGTTCGGTTTAAGAATCTTGGACATGGCGGTTCGGACTGATGGATCCGTGATCCGGGTCGATAGGACCCCGGTTCGTAAGTCGGTACAAAGCTCTTCCCAAATTGCTTCAAAAGTCCTAAATGATTGGACAATGTTATGAGCAAAAGTGGAATAAATCACTTTGATTTCTTCATGAAAAATAAGGCCACAAAGGAGATGGCAATATAAAGATTGGTGAAAATCAGGCCCGAAAAAAACTGCGTCAGGACTGCAAGACGGTGTTTGTATCGCTTTCATCATATTCTTGTACTGTTTCGCTACTATACACGTATGTGGTGGTGGTTGTTGCCATTAAACCACCATTCGTTTTGATCGGCTTCGTACCGTAGATTAAGCTTAGAGATTTTCCGTTTTCGATCGGAAATGCCCTGATGAAGAAAAAAGATTTTGGTTTTAACGAGTACAAAATGAAAACATAAATCGTTATAACATGACATCATTTGACCATTCAACAAAGTCAACCAAATCAAGTTTGTTGGACAATATACTTCAAAATGTAACAAACTTGTTTTAGTTCTTATTTAATGTGACAATAATTTTTTTAAATCAATCAATGTAACAAAGTTATAGAATTTTCTATCAACGTAATAAAGGTTAAAAACGATTATTCTTTATATTCATTTTGAGTGGTAACATGTTAACCTATAATTGTTGATGACATGAATGTCAAGCGTATCATCGTCTTTGCTTTTTAACCCTCTCGTAGATGGGGTATCCATGTCATCAATAATATAAAATTAGCATCCCCCATCAAATTATGTCAAAATAGAAAATTTTGAAACTTTGTTATGTGAGAAAAATTAATTATTTGTTACATGAAATATAAACTAAACCAAAATTTCATTGCATTTTGGTATATTTTCTTATAGACAATGACATACCTGTTTCTAAAGGCGAAAGAAGTTCGTAAAACCTGCACGGTTGTTTCCATCAGTTTGTCATTAAAAGGTACAAATTTGCGCTTCCCTTGACTAGTTCCTGAGCTATGAACAAGAACAAAATGACAAATAAAATAACTAAAACATCCTTGAACCGAACTTATTAGTAAAATGACAAAAATAACCTAGTTTGAACTAGAAGCAAAATGACCAATGTTGATCCAGCTCTCCTAAGACCTGATGAAATGATAATGATCTTGTAACTTTACTTAGTGAATAGGTTCTTTGTTTCTATTACAGCTTGAGGAAAAATCACTGAGTCTGTTCAGTGTTATTCCTTGTTGTTTTATTCTACTTATTGTTTGAAGTATCAGAATCATGATCAAGAGTTAATAGACATAGAGTCTGTTCTGGAAACTACTGAGACTGATCAGAAGTGAAGACCTCCTGAAGACATCAAGTCATACCCAAAGACCCATCAGCGACGTCGAAGAATTAGCTGATGACAGGAACAACAATGCTCGTGATCTGAAGACGGAATTAAGTGATAGCAAGTTGCTCACAACATGTATGACCTCCTGAAGAGTATCAGGATATAGTGACCCCTGATCATCATCAGTATCAGGGCCTTCCTCACTAATCAGTATCCTGATCCTGAAGATGAAGAAATGTCTTCTACTTAATGCACAAAATGATTACACGCCTTTCTGACACATAGTACAAAAAGACAGTCTATTTAATGTTCCCTCCGTACTTATCAACCCATAAGGCAACTGTTTATTATAAGCACATTTTTGCACAACATGCAAAAAGATTTATTTATAGTAAATAGTACACTAGGACCACCAAGAGTGCAACACGTGCACATAGTAGGTCTGCCCATGCATTTAATGCAAAGGGTATAAATGGACGTGAAGAGGATGTTCTACATACATCATCTTCATATCTAATTATACCCCAATCCTTTCTTTCTTAACCCTCTAATTCTTTTCTTTTCTTAATTATCTTCTCACTTAGTGCATAGTGAAAGAATTGTAACTTTGATTGTTTAGATTATGTTTAGCCTTAATCTCTTCCGCAAACAATCTGTAAATTCAATGTTTATATAAACAAGAATTTAAAAGTGACATAAGTGTGTAATTATATTCAACCCCCTTCCATATCCTAATCCTTATTAGTTGAAGGTCACCTTTGGGACCAACCACCAAAATACCCCTAAATCGAAAGATAAATAAAATGATCAAGATACTTTTGAACGGAAACTTGGCTATTACCTTAATGTCATTTTAGTGATTGGGATGCCGGTCAGAACCGGATAGGATGCACCTTCGGTTATCTTCTGAATATAGGGTTCAAGATCTTTATGGGTAACAAGAGGAACACAAGAACTATAAGCTTCAGGATCGGTGCTACCATCAACACCCCATTTTTTCAAGTATTCTGCTTCACAATTTTCTTCCAAGATTTTCTTTAAAGTTTCGATTTGAACCCTTTTCGCATCTTTCGTCAAAGCTTCAAATTCTTCAATCACTTGTTCACCATCAAATATTTTCTCCATTTTTTACCTTAAAACAAATTTTAGTAAAATTGTTATGCATCTCTTCAAAACTGATCGAGTTATAGTTCGAGGGTAATTAATTCTTCAAAAATATTTAACTTCTGTATAGATAAATGATAGTTTGTAGGTAGTAAAAGATGCAACAACATAATTTGCTCTGTAAAAATGATAAAAAGTTGAACAAAAAAATGATTAATATGGTATTTAGAGCCTTTCCAACAACTTTTTCAAAATGAATAAAACATAATATTAGGATTTTCGAGCTATTTTCTTTGGTTTAACAGCTTCCCAAAATTATCTCCAAAATGTAGAAAGTAGAAGAAGAGGGAATGAGTTTTGTCTCCAAAAATGTAGATAACCCTAAAAATGATTACTATATGAGATAACAAATAAGAAACCTTGAAAATAAAAATTTAGAGAAAGAAATTATTATTTAATAGATGAGAAAAATATTTATATATTATAATATTAATGTTAAAGTTTTAAAAATAGACAAGCTGTTAGAGATGGATGCAAATTTTTTTTAAAGATTTTAACTTTTAACTTTCCATTATAGAGAAATTTTGAAAAAAATATTAAAGGTGCTCTTTTGTTTTTGAAATGTTGTACTTCTTGTATTTTTCCTAAAATGAACAAACGATTTTGCATTTATTGTGAAAATTAGATATAATAATAAAAAAACCTTCTTTATATAAAAAGAACAAATTTTAAGAATTTTTTCTAATAATAAGCGATTTTTGATGACAAATATTGCGTGCCGATACTTTTCTAATACAATGGCTTTAATATTTTGTAAATTGTTCTTGTAGAATACAATAATTTTTGTTTAAGAAGAAAAAATATTAACTTGCAATAAAAAGTTGATTATAATCGTTAAAACAAATATATACTTGACATCTTTTAATGTTCCTAATATCATAGAAAATTGTAAGCTATAAACAAAAATTACTCATCATGCCTCCCTTTTGTGCCCAAAATGTCATGCCTCCCTTTTGTGTTCTTATAGAATTATACGTTATTTTATATCCTTTTGTTTGAAAATAATTGTGATATTGGACATTTGATCGAGTAAATGTATACATTACTTTACGATCTATGATTAGTTAATAAAAATTACTAATCATAGACAATATACTACATAAAGATATGAATTATATGTTATTTTATATCCTAATGTT
The DNA here is from genome assembly GCA_030169165.1 of Centaurea solstitialis. Classification (NCBI taxonomy): domain Eukaryota; kingdom Viridiplantae; phylum Streptophyta; class Magnoliopsida; order Asterales; family Asteraceae; genus Centaurea; species Centaurea solstitialis. The sequence goes on along the minus strand of CM058042.1, from coordinate 25,000,568 downwards.
TATAATTGTAGAAAATTGTAAGCAATAAACAAAAATTACTCATCATGCCTCCCTTTTGTGCCAAAAATGTCATGCTTTTATGTTTTTAAAGAATTATATCTTATTTTATATCCTTATAATTTGTTCGAAGAAAAATTGTAATGATATTTAACAATTTGATCATCGAGTAAATAACCACAATATACTACATAAAGACATGCATACAAAAAATGTATACATTACCAAGATAATTGGGTCTATGATTAGTTAATAAAAATTAATTAACACCTCACTAAATAAAACACGAGAATGGATGGATACCTTTTCTTCTTTCTTTACTTTGCGTCTCTTGTTGCAAGGAGAGGTTGATGCAAGGTTGTTTGTGGGTGAGAAGGATATTTATAGGCTTCTTTTAATTATTATTAAATTGTCTTTATCAAATTTCTTTATTTGTATTATATTTTAAGTAATAAATTAATAATAAATACAATTTTTATATTTAATGGTAGTTGCTTTTTTTTAGGGATCATGAGGAAAAGGTTATCTCCACCAAGGGTGTGTTTGGTAGATGTTGAATTATCGGTGCTATCATGATTTATGGTGCACTAAAATTAATAAATATGTGAAGTTGATCAATTTTATTTTTATGTTTATTATATGTAATAGTAATTTAAATCTTAATTCTTTTTAACACTTCTAAGTTCTAAGCCCTAATATATATATAGAGAGAGAAAATAGAGAGAGAGACATGTTCATACAAAAATACTACCTTCTTAGGCTGGTTGCACCGGTAAGGTGGGTTTGCAGCGGGCTTACCCGCCGAGCCCGCCGGGTCTTTATGGCTTGGGTGCGTGGTTTGACGGAGCCGGCGGGTTCAAGGTCCAGCGGGTGTGGAGAGCCGTTTGAGAACGGCTCTTTCCAACGGTAAACTTATTTAATTTTTTTTTTACTTTTTTTTTTCAATTTTTACTCCTATAAATACTCATTTAACCCAACTTCTTTTTTCACACAAGCAACCTTCAATTCTTCAACTCTTTTTTCACACAAACAACCTCCAATTCTTCAAACCTCCCACTCTTCAAACGATGCATCCAAACGATCGAAACCTCGCATCACGGCGCGCGAAATGTAAACGTCGGGCGGAACCCGAGACCCCTTCGAAGCCCTCTTTCAAAGTCGACGTTACGCATACCGGGTTCCCTCCAGAATATCCACCCGATTACAATCTCGACATTTCGCCGAAAGGTTTTTCTATCACAATTACTCATCCTCAAGTTCCTCAACCCGGGAGCTCTTCACAACCCAATCAACCCGGGAGCTCTTCACAAGCTCCTCAACCGTGTCCTTATCAATCGTTTCCTTATCAAGCGTTTCCTAATCCACAATTTCCTCCAATCGATTTTGGTTCTCCTATCAACCACAATTTGTACCCGGTTACCAACCCAATTACCAACCCATACAAGAGGAAGACACTTCCGATGAGGAAGAACTTTCACCAACGACCCAACAAGAGGAAGACATTAAGTTTTACACCACCCCGTACTACCATCTCCGGGGTAAAAAGCTCTTCGATACTATGAAACGAAAAGACAAGATCAAAGCCAAATATGGCTTGTAGTTTTTAGTTTATTTAATGTTTTAGTTTATTTTATTTAATTATGTAATGTTTAATTTTAATTTTTAGTTAATTAATTATGTAATTTTAATTTTTAGTTAATTAATTATGTAATTTTAATTTTTAGTTAATTAATTATTAATCTTATTATTAATTAATTAATTATAAATAAAATAAATTGAAAAGTGGGAGGGTTGGGAGGGTTGGGTGTGTGTTGTAGAGGGTTATGGGAGGGTAAAGAGAGGGTTGACCAAAAGCTGATGTGGAAGCTGATGTGGCATTCAAAAAGTGAGTGGGTTGAGTGGGTTGATTGGGTTGGGTGCGTGTAGCCTTGTTTTAAGTAAGAATAATTATTTTATTCAGTTTCTATCTAACCTAAATTATTTTAGGGTATAAGAGTATCTCCAACAGATTTACTATAATTTTTTTAAAATAGAAAATCAAATTTTAAAATCTCAAAAAAAATTTAGAGTTAACTCCAATAGATTATCTATTTAAGATATTTTAACTCAAATTATATTATTATAATATTTTATCTCCAATACATTTTCTAAAAAACTAAATATAAAATGATAAAGATTCAACCTCAATGGTGAGAAAAAATAAAATAATTATTTCTATCTCCTACTATCAAGTTTTAGAGATTTTTCTTAACTTATAAAATTTTCAAGTTTTTTATATAAAAGTAAATATATGATGTATATTATTATTATATATATATATATATAAATTATAATATATAATACATATTATAAACTTATAATATATTTTATAAAATATTCAATATATATTATAGATTTATAGTATATATTTGTATTATATTTATATAAATGGAAATATATGATATATATATAGAGTTAGCTTCTTTTGTTAACTGTGTATTTTATGTTAACTATGTTAACCAAAAATATACCAATAGAATTTCTCCTTTTTTTATGTATGATATATATTACAAATATTTAATATATAAATATTATAAGTATATATTATATATTTGTAATCTATATATAATAAAAGAATAACTGGCCTGTCACGTGTCGCATTCTGGTGAGTCGGTTTCGGTTTTCGCCACATGTCATGCATGTATGTCTGCCACATCACTTTAAAAAATCCTCTACATAATCCTATATATTTAAAAAATTTACGTTTAATCCAAACTATAGATAAATATGAAAGCAATAAATAAAATAATGTAAAAGATAAATACCACTTTCAAAAACCCTTTAAAAATCATCTACATAATTAAATCAAATGGTTTTAATCCAAAGATAAATACCCCTAAAGATAAATACCACTTTCAAATTCAAACTATAGATAAATATGAAAACAATAAATAAAATAATGTAAAAGATAAATACCACTTTAAAAAATCCTTCAAAAATCCTCTACATAATTAAATCAATCGGTTTTAATCCGAAAATAAATACCCCTAAAGATAAATACCACTTTAAAAAATCCTCTACATTATATAACACCTATTAATTAATTATACTAAATACATCTTTCAAATCCAAAGATAAATACCCCTAAAGATAAATACCACTTTCAAAAATCCTCTACATTATATAACACCTATTAATTAATTATACTAAATACCCCTTTCAATCTCTCAATCTCAATCAATTACTGTAACTCTCTTAATTAAGCCACTACCAATTACACATACACACACAAAGGTAATTAATCAAACGTTCTTTAATTTTTATTTTTTCCTACACATGATGATATGATTATTATGATTCTATTTATGTTTATAGTCCAAGTTGAAGTTGTTGATTTCTCGTAAGTCACTTTGTATTTATGCTCATTGATTACACTTTTTGTGTTATTTTGTATTACAAAAATAGTTCTAATTTTTTATTTTTTTAATGTTTTGAATTTTTACCATATTACAGAACAATGGATGAAAAGAATATCACTCTTATAGACAACCTTGATCTATATATAATAAAAGAGTAACTGGTTGACACGTGTCGCGTTCTGGTGAGCCGAATTTCTATTTTTCCCGCCAAAACATGAACCTAGACACTTTTTTAGTCTAGATTCATTTTGTTTACTTGTCACTATTTGCCATATCATATGCATATGTGTCATGTGTCATATGTTGACACATGACACTAATTCAAAATTCAAAATTCAAAATTATTAAACTTTATCCTATTAAATATTAACTAATTCAAAATTTAAAATTATTAAATTTTATCAAAATTTAAAAACTATTAAACTTTATCCTATTAAATATTAAACTCCAACTTATTAATTCAACTATTTTATTCTAAAATTATTAAACTTTATCCTATTAAATATTAAACTCCAAGCTATTAATTCAACTATTTTAGATTCAAAATTTATTAAATATTAAACTTCATTCTATTAATTCAACTATTTTAGATTTTATTAATTCAACTATTTTAGATTCAAAATTTATTAAATATTAAACTCTATCATATATTAAACTAATTGCAGAATATAATACTTTTAAATATAAATTAAATTATAGTAAATAATGTAATTTAAAAAAAATCATATTTATAATATTAGTTTTTCTGGTATGATTTTTTTTAAAATTATCTTGTGTATTACACGGGATCAAATCTAGTATATATATATAAATAAGAAAATAATATATATCATATTATTCCGTTTATATAAATATAACACAACTATATATTATAAATATAAAATATAGAATTATTATAAAATATATATTAAATATTTTATAAAATATACTATATGTATATAATATATATTGTAAAAATATATAATATAAATTATTATCATAAAAAATATATATTATATTATATATTTATAATAATATATATCGCATATTTCCATTTATATTAATATAATAAAAGTATATAATATATATCATATATTTCCATTTATATAAATACAATACAAATATATGCTATAAATCTATAAATAAAATAACATCATCTTTTATTTCTTATAAGTATTGATTTACAATAAGATTTGTATGAAACAAGGTTTGATACCCGCGCTTCGCCGCGGGTCATTATGTATATAACGTTTTCTATAACCAAATTTTGAAGTTGTAGATGATTTAAAGTTATTGAGATGATTATTAATGAGTGTCATTAACCAAAGGCGGTAAAACATAACTTTTACAATTCGAATAATAGAATCGTATTATTTTTTAATGAGTTTGATTAAATGATGTTTTTAGCCCATTTACTATTTTTAAGTAAATATATAATCATAATATATATGGCATACAGTAAGATAATTAGATCAAAAAAAATTCAATATTAGACTCATTTCGAAGTTATCGATGATACGATTATAATAGCATAATTTGTTTAAATTGAAACACATTTTAAAAAATATTTTAGCCAGTATACGATATATGGCTAAAATGTGAAATGAAATATAGAAATTAAAAGGTATAAATTGAATAAATATTATAAGTCTAATGGGGTAAAATGTAACTTTTATAACTAAATTAACACTGCACACCATCATTAGCTATTGCAATTATTTTCCTGATAGCCGGTCACATGTATAGGACCAACTGGGCACTGGTCATTGTCTAAAAGATATTTTAGAAAAAAAAATGTTAAAAAAGTGGTTTAAACGGTATGGCAATGTATGTATTACTAATACTAATAAATCTCAATGACCCTACATATAAAAATAACATAATCCAGTGAAATTTATACCTCTAGCAAGGTTTCGTAGTGAGAAATCCGAACATGTAATTGTATTGATAGTTTTTCTAACAATTGAAGAGTAATCTTAGAGATAATGAAATAGTTTTAGATATATAAACATAATAAAAGAGAGTAAAATTTTACCTCTTGGAAGGATTCATAGCTAGGATTCCGAATATGTAATTTCAATATGAAGAATTGAGTATAATATGATTGAGAATACTTATTATTGTTATTGTTATAAAAGTTTGATTAATGAGTTTGATTAAGTGACGGTTTTAACCCCTCAACTATTTTTTAATACATATATAATTGTACTACATATAGTATCGGTGGAGAGAAAGATGTAGCTTATTCTGATAGATTATTATTATTATTATTATAAAAGTTTGATTAAGACCTTTTTAACCGTTCAACTATTTTTGAATACATTATAATCGTATATATAATAAAAGTTTCATTAAAACCTTTTAAACTGCTCAACTATTTTATTATTATTATTATTAAGACTTTTCGAAGGTATCGACGACACAATTATAATAACGTAATTTCTTATTAAAACGTATTTTTAAACATATTTTGACGAATATATAACATACGAATAAAACGTAAAATGAAATATAGAAAACTAAAAGATATAAAGTGAATCAATATTATAAGTCTAAGGGGGTAAAACGTAACTTTTACAACTCCAATTTGTTATAATAAAATTTTTATTAATGAGTTTGATTAAATAACATTTTTAGCCCTTTTACTATTTTTGAGTAAATATATAATCGTAATATATATGGTATACAATAAGGTAATTAGATCAAAAAATATCCAATATTAGGCTCATTTCAAATGTATCGACAATACGATTATAATGGCGTAATTTGTTTAAACTGAAACGCATTTTTCTAACATATTTTAGCCGGTATACGATATATGGCTAAAACGTGAAATGAAATGTAGGAAACTAAAAGGTATAAATTAAATAAAAATTATAAGTCTAAGGGGGTAAAATGTAACTTTTAAAACTAAATTGATTAAAATATATTAAAATTACTAAAAATATTAAAATATTGCTTAAATGGTATGATTAAAATATATTAAAAGTACTATTCATAAGGACAAAAAATATTAAAATATTGCTTAAGTAGTATGATAAATGTAAGTATTATTATTAATAAAATATAATTACCTAAAAAAGAAATTACTAAAAATAAGGAAAAAGGAGGAAAGGGAGGAGGGGTGTTGTAAATGTACCTCAATAGTATCTATAAATGTTTTCTTCAAAATTAGCATAAAGCATCTTAAACTATTAAACACTTCAATAAAAAAATTAAATTAACGAGAGATTTAAGGAGGAGTGGTTGTGAATGTGTTATTTGAACATAATATGTAAAATATGTCTAGATTCATGTTTAGATGGGAAAATACAGAAATTGGCTAACCAGAAAATGACACGTTGCATGCTAGTTACTTATTTATTAATTAGAGAGTATTTTTCTAATATTGAAATTTAAAGATTCCATCTTTTTAATTGTCAAATACTTTTAGCAAATATTTCAAAAAAATTTGAAATATATTTTTTTAACAAATTATACCATTATAATCATCAAATCAAAACCTTCAAAATGAGTTCAAGTGTTATAAGTTTGAAGAACCACTATCGAGCGAATCTTTTTCAGTTTTTTATTAATTGACCTTGAATTTTATACATAAAGTTCAATTGTTTATGTATAATTAATATGTATTTATGTATATTTTTCAGTTTTTCGCACTGCAACGCATACGGGTACATATCTAGTATATATATTATGTACATACATGAGGAAAGTTCAAATGTGAACAACTTTTTGGTTGTGAACGTGAGGACAACCGAGAGTGAGACACGTGGCGACTTTGAGTGTGGTCCCCCACTTTAATTCAATGCCCTCCCATTAATCGCGCCTAGTCATCCGCTGTGGATCTGACGTGGCGCCTAGTCATCCGCCACGTGTCGCGCTCTCGGTTGTCCTCACGTTCACAACCAAAAAGTGGTTCACATTTGAACCCACCCCGTACATACATTATATATAATATACTTTTACATATAAGCTATAAAACAAACGAAAATAAGCAAAAAAATAATAAGGACAATTATGTCATTTTGCATTACTGAAATCAAATTAATCTGACATGTCTACGAACCAAACAGAATATGGAATTGGATTCCAATTCCATTTCCCGTCAACGAAACATAATAATGAATTGGATTCCAATTCTTGACAGATTCCAGTTCCTTCAAATTCCAATTCATTCAGAAACATTCATGCGAACCAAACGCCACCTTACGGTAATGAGTGTAGAAAAGATAACAAGCTGATGTAGTGTTGAGGTGGCATCAGGGTTTAGTGGGTTCAAAGGGTAGTAGTACTAATGGTCTAAGAAGAACGTCCTTAAACTTCAAGAAGTACAATTATGGACATCATGCTTTGCATTTTGCTTTGAAATAGATCTTTGACTGTAACACAACCCGTTAATATGTCATTAAGTTAGGGGTATTTTCATCTTTATATACATTTTTTAAAAGCAAACCGCGATGATCATTATTATACTTCTTGAAGTGCAGGACATTATTCATGATTTTGTCTACACCACAAAGACCAAGGGGGCCTTAGGTTAGGGGTATTGAGGGGGTAATGCAATGGTAGGGATGACAATGGGACGGGTATTGATAATCCCAGTCTCATATCCTATTATAAAATCATGTCTCATACATGGTCCTGTCTCGTCGGGTATCCCATTACCAAATAACCATTGGGAGTGCGGGTATTTCCGTGGGTATCGGGTATTCAGGTATCCCATTTATATTATTAGTAGATTAAAATTAACCAAATAAAATTTCGTTTCCTAGGACTATATGCGAATCAAGTCAAACAATTAGTTGGGTTCTTTTTAAATTTTCATTTTCTAACAACATGAACATTCAACACGTTCAACGTTTAACAAAATGTAAGATAAATACAATCACCATATAAAGTTTCAACTATCTAAATTTCATGATAATCTAATGTAAATCGTTACATATTCTAAACAATGCTACTAATCTTTATTTCTATTATTCTATATATTAGTAAAATTTTAATGTATATAATGTTAATAATAAAATAATAAATTTATTAAACGGTTATTGAACACTACGTCACTATCATAGTACCATCCATACTTTTCTTTATGTTTTGTAGTTTTCCTCATCATTTTGCTAGGTATTGGGTTAATCGAAAATGCAACTATTTGAGCAAACATTTTTTGAGGTCAAACCTTCTTCAAGAATGAGATAAATCATAACCTTAAAGAATTTCGAAAATTTGCAGTTTTAAATTAAAAAAATCGTGGTTTACGTTTTGTATATAGACATATAGGGAAACATAGGGTTGTCAACTCATGTTTCATTGTGAACCGGGGGACAACCGAGAGCGCGAATGTCCCTAGGTGTGTAGGTTCAATATGGATAATGAAGGTCTATGTTTACGTATTATTCATGATGAATAATACAACATCCAAGATGAATTATATAACATTCAAAATGAATAATATATGAATTAATGATTCATAATTATCCATTTCGAATTCATTATTCATGATGAATAATATATGAATGATTTGTAAAGGTCCGACCATGTGGCACTCTTTTTTTTCCTCAAGTTCGCAATGAAAAATAAGTTTTCATTTAAATCCATCGTACACTAGTATATATGTATCTATATAAACAAATATATAAGAAATGAGAATGATAATGATAATAGAAATGAGCATCGCATACGGATGGCAAAAATACCCGAGCCTGATGGGAATCCCCAAACCCGAAACTTTTGGGCCGCGAAAATGGTTATGGGACCGAGTATGGGATTTTTTCAAAAAAAAATCACGGGTTGGGAATGGTTATGGTTTTAGTCAATACCCGCCCATTTACTTGATCCCATGCATGTTATATGTGATTTTGCACTGAAATTATAAACGGTTATTGAACACTATCAGCATAAGTGTGTGCAAGTGATTTGGCCTGTGACCTGGCTTGTGGCCAAGGTCGTGTGTGATCACTTGTTTATCATTATTCTCATTTGAACCTCACTCTACAGCTAAATAATGAGTTTATCTTTTATCTTAGAGAAACTTTTCTACGGTTTAAGGCATATATAGAAAAATGATTGCATACAAGTAATTGAAGTTGTTTTTCTGGTTTTTATGAACATGTACGCATACCATGCAAATTGCTTACAAATTACTTGTATGCATATGTGCATACCGTTACATGAACGGATACACGGGTGTTCCTCAATTTTTTCATTTTGATGTGGTTTTCCTTTGAACATGACCCTATATATATATATATATGCATATACCGGGTCTCACGGTTCTAAAAATATTTATGTTCATTTGAAACTTATCAGCATATCTGTGGAATTCTTATTAAATCGATGCCACAACGACTCCAAGAGGACGATCCAAAACCTCCACCATTGTCTTCTGCAAGGAAAAATGATGAATTCTGAAAGCTTAATCTTGTAAACCAGAGAGCATCAAAAGGACAATTTACAGAAACTTGAAAGAAAATCCCACAAAATGTGTATGAAATTCTGGGATCTATGGAACAAGTGTTGTATTAGGTGAAGCAATTGAAAGACATATGTTCTTGAACTTGTGTTGTTTTAACAAAAACTACATACTTTATCCTAGAGCATTTTCTCATCGACATTTCGATGATAAAATGCTTCTTTTTCCAACAAAAAAGGATGCATACAAAATAACACAAATTTGCATAAATGATAATTTATGATTTCACAAGGGTAGAATGATATTTAGATAACAATGATTATAAATTTACAATACCCCTCACATAAAAGCACTTCTTTGCAATATTAAGATAGAAATTAAGGACGCACCGTGGCCAAGTTAACAAAGCAATATATAAAGCCCATAACTATATACCATCCTAAAACAATCTTCTTATCTCCGTAGTTTTCAACTATATAAAATATATAAAAATCTAATCTTTTGTTATTTCATCGACTAGAAAACTAGAATTGATATAATAAATTTCATTTACATAATTTAATGACAAACAACAAATTACAAAAATTAATAATTTAATTGAACTTGCTCACATTAGGGTGGTCGCAATATTGATAACTAATATTCCTCCCCGTGCAATTACAGGTTGAGAAAAGGATTTTAAGAAGGTTTTTGACAAAGTTATAAACGAGTACATTACACCAAGTATAAACAAATTACAAAAATATATCGCAGTAACAAAAAATTAGGTAAGAACATCACATTTGTGTTATATGTTATCACAAAAACAATCCTCATAATACACCTCATTATTATAATCAACAATATTACGTTTTTTTATAGTTAGTTTTAGTCAATCATAAAGTTTAATTTAAGTTCCCTTTAAAGCTTATTAATTATATACACTAACAGAACAATCAACTATGACAAGGTGGAATCATATCAATTGAAATATAAATTATTTTTATCGAGAGTGCCTAGAAAAAAAAATTCAAGACCATTTATAGTAAGGGAGGCTAATTGCACCCTTTGACTTACACCCCTATAAAGTAAATTATTCTGTTACACACATCAACATCAAGGCTTGGTTTGGCAAGCATAAGCTAGCTTATAAGCTAGCTGATAAACTAGCTTATAAGCTAGTCCATCCAAACATGTACCAGGAAGCTAGCTTATAAGCTAGCTTTTTGAAACGCTACTTTGAGTAGCTTATGAGAAGTTTATTGTAGCTTTTTCCAATTATACCATTATTAATATTAATTATTAAATTCAAGGTACCCTTTTTGGTCATTTTACATACTCATAAGCTAGTTTTTGCCAAACATAATTTGTTCAACAGCTAGCTTATCAGCTACTAGCAAGCTTATCAATCAACAGCTAGCTTATCAGCTATCCGCTAGCTTATCAGCTACCAGCTAGCTTATAAGCTACGCTTGCCAAACATAGCCCAAGTCTTTTGTTTACATGCTCAATGGATGTTTTTTACAATCCCAATGCATCACACCTCTATTAAAAAGACGTAAATAGTAACCCCTTTCAAGACTGAGAAACATTTTTAAGCATATATATGTTGTAATTAATAGTTGTCCTAAAGATAATTAAAACAAATAGTTTAAAAACTTAAGTGGCCTAAAAACATAATTACCGTATTATTTATACAAAACAAACAGAGGTATGCGTTTTGATTTTGCAAAGAATCAATAATTGCAAATGCAAGACAAACAACATAAAAATTGAAAAATTTTTATTTATCAGCCATTTAAGATATCTTCAATCAAACACTAAAAACATTAAAAATATGGAACGTTTAAACCCTACAAAATATGAACTCCAATCCAACACTATCGTAACACATTTAAAAATCTTATATATATAATAATAACAAATATCTCAATATGTTATATCTAATTATAAAAAAGTATGTATCATAACAGTTTAATTTAGCATTTTGGAGGTACGGGGCTTCGACCCCGGTTGCATGCTTTAGCAGTCGGGCTTCGGCCTAAAATTGTCGAGGATTAGTCTGGGCCCAATGTGGTCTGGGATACCTCTTCCAAAAAAAAAAAAAAAAACAGTTTAATTTAGTAAAATAAATGAAAAAAACATGAACAATAATAGGTTAATAATAATAATAGTTATAATAAATAGGGGTGAGTAAAAAACCAAGCCCCGAAAAGCCCGATCTGACCCAACCTGAAAAAAACCCGACCCCGAATTCCCTGAAAACCAAAATCCCTAAGGGTTGGTCGGGGTCGGGTAGGGTGCGAAAAGTCTTGCCTCGATCCCCGGAAAAACCTGTCCGAAAAACCCGATTTTTAATTGTTTTAATTGTTTTATATATTTTATATACTTACATAACAACCTTAGAGTTTCAATGCTTTTTTAAATGTCATTTTGGTACTATAGTAGACTAGTAGTTTAGTAATTTTGTTGTTTTTGGTTTGCATAATTTTTGTAACTTTGAAATTAAAACATGGGAAAAAAGTCAAAAAAATTGGGTGCCTCGGAAACCCCCCCGAAATCCCTGAAACCTGAAAATCGGGTATCGGGGTCTTTATTTCCCCCCCGAACCCGAAATCCCTGAAACCCGAAATCTCCAAAACCCGAAAAACCCGTAATCTACGATTTTTGTCATTTTTACAAAAACAGTGTTTCATACGGCATGTATAAAAATCATATTTATAGTAGTGTTTTCAACCATATAAATTTCATCATAATGAATATATAAAGAAAAACTAAGGCCATCCGCAATGGGCTCAGTACCAAGGTGGGTACCGTCGGTAACACCATAGACGGTGAATCGGTAGGGCACTGGTACCAAGTGGAACAACATGGTGTTTCCGGTTGCTTACCCACCCCACCTTTCTCTCCATCTCTCTCTCTTCTTTTCTTTTTCTTTTATTTTTTTAATTAATTATTTATAGGGGTATGGAATTGGTACGGTTAAGGATGGTAAGGTATGGTATGGTATGATGTTGGTAAAGCTGATGTGGCGCTGATGTGGCAGCAGGTATGAGGGGTACGATTAAGGATGGCCTAATCTTCTGTTATTTCATCGATGGGAAAAGTAGAGTTGACATAATAAACTTCATTTAAATATTTTAATGACAAACAACAAATTAAACAACAAATTATAAAAATTAATAATTCATTTGAACTTGCTCACAGTCGAGTAGTCGCAATATTGATAACTAATGTTTCTCCCCGTGCAATCATAGGTCGAGGAAAGGATTTTAAGAAGGTTTTCGGCAAAGTAGTAAATAAGTACATTACAACAAGTATAAGAAAATTACAAAAATATCTTGCAATTACACAAAAGTAGATAAGAACATCACATTTGTGTTATATGTTATTACAAAAACAATCATAATACACTTATAATCAACAATATTACATTTAAAAAAAATGTTAAAGTTGATTTAAGTTCCATTTATCAAATTGAAAGAACAACTTGATAAGGTGGATTCATAGCAAATTGAAAGATTACTTCATATTAATTATAATACTTGAGACATTATCGTCAACCAATTTAACTTCAATATGTTTTTAAAAACAAATTATTGTCACCACGCAACGCGTGGTGCCAAACACTAATAAAAATAAAAACTTAACCATAAGTCGTACTCATATAACTCTTGACCACATTGTCACACAATATTTGTAACACACTTTGGTTAACCACGCCCACACACCGTGGTGTCTTAAACTGGTTTGGCGCACTCCCTTGTTGGATGTAATGATCTAGAATCTTTCGGAACGTTCCTTTTGAAAGAACCCGAAGCTCGAGTTGTCCGATCATGTTTGTTTTTCTTGAGGTCACATAACCTGCGTCGATAAATGACAAGTCTAGCCGGTTGCAACATTCTCTCAGTAACCCATCGCTTGGTTCCCCACTCACCTCCCAAAAGATAACGTAATGTCCTGGCTCAGATAAAAGGTCAATATGGCTCGTAAAGTCAACCAGCTCGAGTTTTTTCGGCCGCCAAGAGCTTCGCGGCGGCTTCCACGGACAATTGTAGATCTCTTTCACTGTTTTTATCGATGTTTATAGACGGCATTAAGTTCCTCCTGCAGACAAACTTGAGCTCGGGGGTCGAGTTGTGGAAACCGGTCACCTTGACCACATCCCCGAGTTGGTACCGATACAGGCCTGCGCCGTTGGTGACCACAACTTCGTACTCCTCGCCCACCTTGACGTCGGTCAAACCCACAGATATGGGCTTGACCGACGCCAAGTTATTTAGATCAGGGTCAGAGTTAGGGTCAGTATTTTGACTCAGAGGTAAGAACTCATAGTACCCGATATTAGGGAGCACTGTAAAAGTTGCCAATTCGGGTGGCAACAATGGGTTCACGTTGACTCCGATCCAACCTTCAGACGCCCCGTAATCGGCACTCTGCAACCATATTCCTCCAGCGTAGTGTCGGAGTTTTTTCAAATACGGTTCCATGGATCCCGTCATGATCCCGTAAACGTACTTGATGTTAGGAAAGATCTCCGGGATGATGCCGTACCATTCGGTTAAACTCGAGCATTTCTTGTGGATTTTGTCGGCTAGGTCTGGGTTTGGTTTAAGAATCTTGGACATGGCGCTTCGAACCGATGGGTCCGTGATCCGCGTCGATAGGACCCCCGTTCGTAAGTCGGTACAAAGTTCTTCCCAAATTGCTTCAAAAGTCCTAAAGGATTGGACAATGTGATGGGCAAAACTGGAAAAAATCACTTGGATTTCTTCATGAAAAATAAGGCCACAAAGGAGATGGCAATATAAAGATTGCTGAAAATCGGGCCCAAAAAAAACTTCGTCAGGACTGCAAGACGGTGTCTGTATCACTTTCATCATTTTCTTGTATTGTTCGCTACTGTACACGTATGTGGTGGCGTTTGTCGCCATTAAACCGCCATTCGTTTTGATCGGCTTCAAACCGTAGATTAAGCTTAGAGATTTTCCGTTTTCGATCAAAATGCCCTGATGCAGAAAAAAGATTTCGGTTTTAATGAGTACAAAATGAAAACATAAATTGTTATAACATGACAACATTGCTTGATGTGATATAATGAGTCTAACAACGTTTATTATATCAACATCTTGTGTAGCTGACGTGGAACTTGAATACCTGGATTTGACTGTCCAACAAAATCAATCACATTAGCCATGTGTACTGGGGAGGGGGGGGGGGGGGGGGGAGGGGGAATCAAACATTTTATTTGACCGTCAATAAAGTAAAAGAAATCAAGTTTGTTGGACAATATATACTGTCTTAATAATGTAACAACTTGTTTTGTTCTTATTTATTGTGACAATAGTCTTTTAATCAATCAATTAAAAAGTTATTTTGACCGGTAACTTATTTACTTATAATGTTTGATGGCACGCATGTCAAGGTTTATACATCGGCTTTGCTTTTTAACCATCTCGTAGATGGGGTATTCATGTCATCAATAATACAAAATTAGCAGGCCCCATCAAATTATGTACAATATAGAAAATTTTGAAACTTTGTCATGTGAGAAAAATTAATTATTCGTTACATGAAATATAAACTAAACCAAACGTTTCATTTTGGTATATTTTCTTATAGACATTGACATACCTATTTCTAAATGCGAAAGAAGTCCGCAAAACCTGCATGGTTGTTTCCATCAGTTTGTCATTAAAAGGTACAAATTTGCGCTTCCCTTGAGTAGTTCCAGAGCTACAAACATGAACAAAATGACAAATAAAATAACTAAAATTAGAACCAAACTTATAAGTAAAATGACAAAAATAACTTGAATCGAACTAAAACTAAAATGCTCAAAATATCCCTGAACCGAAAGATAAATAAAATGATCTAGATAATCATGAATGGAAACTTGGCTATTACCTTAATGTAAGTGTGGTGATTGGGATGCCGGTAAGAACCGGATAGGATGCACCATCGGCTATCTTCTGAATATAGGGTTCAAGATCTTTATGGGTAACAAGAGGAACAAAAGAACTATAAGCTTCAGGATTGGTGTTACCATCAACACCCCATTTTTTCAAGTATTCTGCTTCACAATTTTCTTCCAAGATTTTCTTTAAAGTTTCAGTTTGAACCCTTTTCGCATCTTTCGTCAAAGCTTCAAATTCTTCAATCACTTGTTCACCATCAAATATTTTCTCCATTTTCTACCTTGAAACAAACTTGCGTAAAATCGTTACGTATTTCATCAAACTGAGTTATACGTTCGAGGGTAGTCTTGGAACAAATTTATCAGAAAGAAAGAAGATCAAGAAGAAGATGTTTTTTTTATAAGGTTCATCTAGACTTTGTCTATATTACATCCTTGGCAATATGGAACTAAAATTAATTCGGCCGTCTGAGACTAAGCCTGACCACAAAATGCGCACGAAGGAATTCGAATCTGGGGTGAATGGGATACCATCAAGAAGAAGATGTTGAGACCTAACCATATATAATTCTTACTATAAATCTAGTAAAAGCGTATAAAAATTTAGAAAGAAATTAATTTTTCGAAAAATAATATTTTAATTATGTATAAATATGATAGTTTGTAGGTAGTAAAAGATGCAACAACATATTTTTCTTTATATAAATGAACAACTTTGAAAAACAAAAAAATTAATATGGTATTTATAGCAACTCCAACAACTTTTTCGAAATGGACAAAATAGAAGATTAAGATTTTCAGGCTATATTTTTACTTTAACAGGTTCCCAAAACTATTTCCAAATGGATAAAGTAGATAAAAAATGAGTTTTTCTCCAAAAATAGGGATAACCCCAAAAATGTTATTATACGAGAGAGTAAATAAGAAACCTTGATAATAAAAATTAAGAGAAAGAAAAGTACTATATATTTAATAGATGAGAAAAATATTTTAATATTATAATCAATATTAAAGTCTTAGAAATAGACAAGTTGTTGAACATGAATGCATATTATTTTAAAGATTTTAACTTTTAGCTCTTTGTTATAGAAAATTTTTGGAAAAAATGTTCATTTGTTTTTGAAATGTTGTACTTTTTGCATTTTTCCTAAAATGAACAAACATTTTTCCGTTTGTTGTGATAATCAAATATAATAAGAAAAAACCATTATTATATAAAAAGACAAAATTTTAAGAATTTTTTTTTTCAATAGTAAGTGATTGTTTGATGATAGATAATGAGTATCGATACTTTTGTATCTATAGATTTTATATAATCGCATATTTTATAAATTGTTCTTGTAAAATACAATTAACTTTTATATTTAAGAAGAAAAAATATTAACCTGCAATAAAAAGTTGACTATAATCGTTTAAAACAAATATATAGTTGACATTTTCTAATGTTCCTAATGTTTATAATTGTAGAAAATTGTAACCTATAAACAGAAATTACTCCTCATGCCTCCCTTTTTGCCCAAAATGTCATGCTTTTGTGTTTTTAAAGAATTATACTTTATTTTAAATCCTTTTGTTTGATAAAAAAAAATTGTGATATTTAACTTTGCACAATGTTTTAAAAACATTTGATCATCGAGTAAATAATCACAATATACTACATAGAGATATGCATACAAAAAATGTATACACTAGCTACCAAGATAATTCGATCTATGATTAGTTGATAAGAATAGGTACCTTTTCTCCTTTCTTTACTTCGTGTCTCTTGTTGCAAAGGGGAGGTTGATGCAAGGTTGTTTGTGGGCGAGAAGGATATTTATAGGTTTATTTTAATTATTATTTTGTTGTCTTTATCAATTTTCTTTATTTGTATTATATTTTAAATAATAAATTATTAATAAATTTAATTTTTTATATTTAATGGTAGTTTCTCTTTTTTATATTTAATTTTTATATTTAATGGTAGTTTCCCTTTTTTATACTTAAGGTGGATGCTCTCTTAAGTAATGCATTGGAATGATAAATTATAGAATATTTTAATAATATAATATAATGATATTTTCTCTAAAATAGTAAAATATTGAAGATGAAAAAAATACTTTTAGAAATTTTCACTATTTATTCTCTATTTTAGAAAAAGTTTAGCAAAGCTATTAGAGAATTTTTCAAGTTTTTCTTATTATAGCAAACAAGATTTAGAGAAAAAAAAAACCTTATTTTTTTTTTATCTTAGCAAAACTATTGGAGATGCTCTAATAGGTATACAACACTTTCCACTTAAAACCTTTCCTAATATATTATGATCATATAAACTTTGAAATTTAATATATTATTACCTTATAATATATTATGATTTCACATCTACCTTTGTATAAAATCACATATGAATTTACATTAGTATTTACACAAAATCACATGTGAAATTACATTAATATTTGTACAAAGTAATATATGATGCTGAAATCATATGTGATTGTTGACATATTTGACATTGTAATCATGTGTGAATATCATAGATGATTTCATTATCATATATGATTTTGTACAACGTTGATGTAAAAGTTATATGTGATTTTAAACAAAAGTAAATGTAAAAACATGTATGATGTTGTACAAATTATTTTCTCACATTATTACAATCCAAGTATGTCAACAAAATTACATATAATTTCAGCACCATATAAGATTTTGTAAAAATATTAATGTAAATTCATATGTGATTTTGTACAAAGATAAATATGAAATTATATAACATTTTAATATAATATTAATTAATTTACAAAATTTATTTATTTATAATATATTATAAAGTAATAATATGTTAGTTATATCATTTCTTGTGAAATAACCCAAGTTCAAATTTGTAAAGATATTTTTGATATCGTAATCTAATATTTGTTAATATATTTAATTATATTTTATATTAAAAGTGTACAATCTGATATAATTAGTATAAACTATAAAGTGTACAATCTGATATGAATAATATCCTCAAAAGTATAATTTCCAAAAATACAATTCAAGAAATAAATAGATATTCATTTACTTTTTTGGTTACTAAAAAGAGATATATGGCTACTATGGATTCTTTTGTTTTTACAAATATCAAAGGTTCTTACTTGAACCTACTTTTAAAATTATATAAATACATATATATATATATAGGGGTGGGTTCAAATGTGAACCACATTTTGGTTGTGAACGTGAGGACAACCGAGAGCGCGACACGTGGCGGATGACTAGGCGTCACGTCAAGTCCACATCTATAATTTGTGGAAATTTTGGAAACCATGTTTTCCACCAATCATAATTTTCTTGTTTATTTTTGATAATTTTATTTATTTTATTTTTGTGATGCTTAATTATAGGAGTTGGTGGTTATGATTTTGAATTTTGCAATTAATCTTGTCCATTGATCCTTCTAATCAATGGTTTATATGAGTTTCCAAAGTTTCCATAAATTAATGAGTTTTCAAAATAAGGTGACTCTATATATATATATATATATATATATATATATATTATGAATATATCATATAATCTATTTCAATTATAAACCATGATTTTAGTGTGAACTTATGAACCAGATCTTAACCATTTATATGGAGGATTGATGGTCAAGATGAAATGGGTAGTCTGTATAATATAGGATAGTTATTTTTGAAGAAACTACTCATTTAATCTTGGTCATTGATCTTGCATATGGACAGCTAGGACCTGATTCACAAGTTCACACTAAAAATATTAATATATGCATATTATATATTTGTATTATATTTATATTTATATAAATGTAAATATATTTTATAATAATATATATATATATTATATTTATAAAATATTTAATATGTATTATTATATTTGTATTATATTAATATAAATGGAAATATGTGATAAATTATAGAGTTAATTACATATTTGGTCCCTGTGGTTTGATGGTTTTAACACTCTGGGTCCCTCGATTGAAATAATTATGGGTTGGGTCCCTGTGGTATGCGTTTTATAACGCTCTGGGTCCCTGAAACTAACACCGTCTAAAAAATACCGTTAATTCATTAATTTAGAGGGGTATTTTGGTCATTTCAGTTACTTTTTTATTTTTAATTAAATCAGAGGGACCAAAACTGTAATTCACTCTATTGTATTAATATAAAGGACTATCTTCACCAAAATGTATCCAACTATACCCGTATTCCTATTGTGTGTACCCAACTTCAGAATGGGTTATTGTGTGTACTAAACTTTCAATTTGGTTTATTGTATGTACTAGATGACCTGATAACCTGTTTATGCTGATGTGTATCAGGTTAATTTCTACGTGGCATTTGACTTTTAATTTTTACCCAACAATTTTGCTGACTATGAAAAATTATATTGATTTTCTTTATTGGAATTTTACCCACTTCATCTTCTTCATTGAACAATAGCCATCAAACCAATTTTGCCATCAAACCCTTTTTTTTGGACTTGATTTCCTAAACAATATATATATATATATACAACTTGATTTCCCAAATAATATATATAGGTAGCATAGTGTTCTTATTATTTGAAATTTATACACACAGGTAGCATAGTATATATATATATACGTATATGTGTATATATAGAATTCATCCATCATAGTGAACAATATATATATATATATATTATAGGTCGCTCCCCTCTAGTTGTCATCATCCCCTCCGGCGACTTCCCGCTCCAGCGACTCCCCTACTTCACCTTCTCCGGCGAACCCCATTCAGCCCCGACCACTCCCCTCCAGCGACTCCCCCTTAGCTCCTCTCCCTTATGCCACCATCTGGGTTTTGATTTTGGTTCTGATTCAGGGATCTAGGTTTCGATTCAAATATGGGTTTTATGTGATACCGGTTTTTATGTGATGCATCTGGGTGTAAATATAAGAAGGTTTCATATTTAATTAGGGTTTGATTTTGGGTGTAAAATAAGAAGGTTTGGTTTTGGGAATAAAAAAGCCCCAATTTGGATTTTCAAATTAGGGTTCTTATTTTTCAAATTAGGGTTCTAGGTTTAGAAATGGAGAAGATGATGACATGGCGTCCAAATGACATCTACATGGCATCCACATAAGCACCTTCTGAAATGGGTGACCGGCTAAAGGTTTGGCAGGTAATCTATTACATACAATAAACCAAATTGAAAGTTTAGTACACACAATAACCTATTTTGAAGTTGGATACACACAATAGGAATACGGGTATAGTTGGATACATTTTGGTGAAGATAGTCCTAATATTAAACATCTATTTAATTTCATCTTCATAAACCATCATCACCTATCACCACCGCCTATCGCCGTCACCACCATCACCTGTCACCACCACCTTCTACCGTCACCGCCCACTTCCGACACCATTAAAAAAATCATAATTAATTCACTAAATCGATTTGTAAATACTATAAAATCCATATGAGTCAAGAATCAAAAAACAAGATTTGAAGAAATCAATAAATTGAACAAGAAAACATCCCACATTAGGGATGGGAACGGGGCGGGTACCCCTTTACCCGGCCCCGGCCCCGGTTTCGTACAAGGAGACCCGGCCCCGGCCCCCGACGGGTACGGGGGTTGACCACCCGGCCCCGGTCAATTTTCAATCAAACTCCGGTCAATACCCGGTTACGTCCCGGTCAACACCCGGTTACGACCCGGTCAACACCCGGTTACCCGATACCCGGTAATACCCGGTTACCCGACCCGGTATCTTATATATATATATTTTAAAAACTATTAAACAAGAAGAGAGTAAGAAGCATAATTAATTAAATATACCAATTTATTTTATACATTCATTTGAAAGGAATGCAAAGTATATACAACTCAAAGTATGTACAATTTATTTTATTATTTAATAATTAAACTATATATAATATAATATTATTACCGGGTACCGGGTACCCGCCAAATCGGGGACCATGCCACCCGCCCCCGCCCCCGCCCCGGTATTCTCAAACCGGGTATCCCCAGCCCCGATTTTGCGGGTTTTTCCCCGGCCCCGTCCGGGGCGGGTAAGCCGGGTTCCCCGTCGGGCCGGGTGAAATTCCCATCCCTATCCCACATCAAAACTTATGATTTTGATACTAAGATTTGTACCAAGATGAAAATGTCATAAAAACATGATCCACAACCAACACATATGTATTTGTAAATGTGACCCAGAGATGTAAAGGAACCAAAATCTGGTTTATAAAATACCCAAATTTGCACATACATCAAAGCTTAAAAACCCAAATCTGATTTATAAACGAAAATCATTTGAAGATGAGGATGATCAATAATCAGATCTGATTCATACAAAGAATCCAAAAACACTAAATCTAAAACTCAATCCCCAAAAAACTAAGAAAAGCCCTAAACAAAACCCTAAGTTTACACATGAACTTGGATTTTCAGAAAGCCAATCAAACCTGAATATACGCTTCCAAATCGTTTGAAACTGAAACCCTTGAATCTAAGAAATCGATTATGGTTTGAGTATAGCTAGTGGCCGGTGGATTACGAAATCGTCGGAAACTGTTTGTACACATGGTGCATGTTGTTTAGGTGAGAAGTTGAGATGACGGTGATGTTTGGGCTGTCGTCGGAGATTATGGTGGTGG
This sequence comes from Centaurea solstitialis, assembly GCA_030169165.1. NCBI lineage: Eukaryota > Viridiplantae > Streptophyta > Magnoliopsida > Asterales > Asteraceae > Centaurea > Centaurea solstitialis. The sequence continues at coordinate 24,978,265 of CM058042.1, read as the reverse complement.
AAGCGACCGATGGTGGAAGATGGAAATGGCGGTGATCTCTGCCTGCTGTTTAGGTTCTCGTCGGAGACGATGGTGGTGGTGGTATTGAAAGGCGTTGACTTCGGAGGGGGAAACGGTTGCAGAAGGAAACCGACAATGAAATCATTGATGTCTTTGTTAAGGAAAAGTCGACGACGGAGAGGGGATTTGCTGGCGGCGAGGATGTTGTTGCGATTTCCTTTGGAGTTTGATGAATCTGGTAGATGATGAAGAAGAAGAAGTGGAGGAGGAGGCGGTGGTGGCGGGTGAAACCGGCGGTGGTGACGGGCGAAACCGGCGGCGGCGACGGTGGTGGTAGAAGAGGGTGGTGGTGGTGGTGAATATGGGTGTGATGGAGATTAATGGTTGGTTGCAGACTTGCAGGAGGCGTGGGATAAGTGATGATCTTTTATTTTGTTTTTTTTCTTTTTTCTTTTTTCTTTTTTATTAATATATAATAGGGGTTATTTACATTTTTTTTTTGGGAAGGTTCGCCTGGACTTTGGCCAGACTACATCCTTGGCAATTTTTACCGAGAGCTAAAGCATGCTCCCCTGGGATTAACACTCAGTGGCCCCTGGTTGCTCACCCCCGGATTCGAACTTGGGTGGGTTTTTCCCCAACACCAAGCCTTAACCGGTAGGTTGCCCCATTGGGGTTGGTTAATTACATATTTGGTCCCATTATAGAGTGAATTACAGCTTTGGCCCTTCTGCTTTTAATTAAAAATAAAAAAGTAATTGAAATGACCAAAATACCCCTCTAAATTAATGAGTTAACGGTACTTTTTAGACGGTGTTAGTTTCAGGGACCCAGAACGTTATAAAACGCATACCACAGAAAGCTAACCCATAATTATTTCAATCAAGGGACCCAGAATGTTAAAACCACCAAACCACCGGGACCAAATATGTAATTAACTCTAAATTATAATATACGTTATATACTTAAAATATATATTATAAAATATTTAATATATATTATATATTTCTAATATATACCTGTATTATATTTATATAAATGGAAATATATGATATATATATATATATATATATAGAGGGAGGTTCAAACAAGAACCAAACAAATTTGCAAGAATGGAGGAACCAAGAAAATCACATGTGATTTCCTACTAAAGCTCGCCCACTCGCACGACCCACTCGCCTTGTCGGGAGAGTGTACTACACTCGCCAAAGGGGAATCACATGTGATTTAGTACAAAATCACATGTGATTTCCTTGGTTCCTTCATTCTTGCAAATGTGTGTGTTCTTGTATGATCCTCCCTCTATATATATATATAATATATATATTATAGTACTAGTTTTGATCCCGTGTAATACATGTGATAATTTCAAATAATTAAATCATGCCAAAAACCTTATATTACAAATATGAATTGTTGTGCTATTGATCTTTTAACATCAATATTAGTTTCTATCAAATACATGAATTATATTAAAAGAAACTACAAACTTTATTTATTTTTAATTTAATTCAATTGATATCAAATTATCAACAACGAAAATATAACAAAGACATTTTATAGATCAAACTATAAACTATCTTTGACTTTAAAATGATGTTAATATACTTTCACATATAAAGAGAAAGGTATACATAAAAAAATGTACTTGGATTGAAATATAATAATGGATACGCTTTAACAGTAATTTGTTATAAAAAAATACTAATTAACTATTATATTAAAACTCAATGATTATCTTGATTATATTTAAAATGAAATATTTATTTTCTATTTGATGATGTTTATCAATTAGTTACATGAATATAAATATAAATTATTAAACCATATCATTTATTAGTAAAAATAATTTTATTTTCAAAATAAATCAAGCCATATATGCTTCTATTGATGTAGATCAAAAAACTAAAAAAAAAATAATCAAGCAAAAAGCCATAAATCATGAGAAAATCAAACCATATGATTTACTTCATCATAAGAAAATGATCACACAAACTTTCTTACCATTCTTCAAATAATTGCAAAAACAAATAATAAAATAAATTTTATGCACGAATGTTTTTCGAAAAAGGGGTTGACGAACTTACCTAAGACATTTGCAAAAAGAGCAATGGAGGAACTTGAAAAATTAAAAAAGAAAATGTAAGGTTTATACGGGGTGTGTAGAATTTGCTTAGTATTTAAATCAACAACCTAAATCAGTAACAAAAATCATCATCACAAAAGTAAACCCCTAAATTCATCCATTTTTTTCATCATCCGTAATAATGATGCTCAAATCCACACAAAGCATATATATACATAATAAATCAAAATACACAAATACGATTCAATGATTCACTACAATAGAAGATTAGCTTTGAAGAATTTGATGAGAAATAACTTGCTATAAACATGAATACGATGATCATAAGTTTTTGAAAAACCTCTCAAAAAGCTTTTAAAAACCTCTAAAAAACCACATTGTGGATGCTCTTAACCTTTCAAAAAGCTTTTAAAAACCTCTAAAAAACCACATTGTGGATGCTCTTATTACAAAATATTTTTTAAAAATCTCATAACAATTTGTTATGATATCTAAAAACAATAAAAACTTCCAAAGTAAAAACATTAAAACATGTTTACATACGGCGTATAATGTTGATCCAAGTCCACGGCGTGTTTCCAAATCCAACTTGGACTATAAACATGAATAGAATCATCATAATCAAATCATCATGTGTAGGAAAAAATAAAAATTAAAGAGCGTTTGATTGATTACCTTTGTGTGTGTATGTGTAATTGGTAGTGGCTTAATTAAGAGAGTTGCAACAATTGATTGACATTGAAAGATTTAAAGTGGTATTTATCTTTTAGATGGATTCTAATAACTACTATGATAAAAAATAGAGATTGAAAGTGGTATTTATCTTTTAGATGGATTCTAATAACTACTATAATAAAAAATACTTATTTGATAATTTTAGGGATTACTTCTTCAAAATGTATCCAACTATCCCTAATATACTATTGTATGTATCCACCTAAAAAATTTTCTTTTGTATATATCAAACTTCATTTTTTTAGTCTATTGTGTGTATTTTTGATACACACAATAGTATATTGGGGGATAGTTGGATACACATAATAAACTCAAAAATACACATAATAGACTCAAAAATAAAGTTTGATATATACAAAAGGAATTTTTTTAGGTTGATACACACAATAGTATATTGGGGATAGTTGGATACATTTTGAAGAATTAATCCCATAATTTTATTTATTTTAATTATTTGTTTAAATACAAATATAATTTTTTTTTTCATATTTATCTATAACTTTTATCAAAAACCGGCTCACCATTGAAAGTATTATTTATCTTTTAGATGGATTCTAATAACTACTATGATAAAAAATAGAGATTGAAATTGGTATTTATCTTTTAGATGGATTCTAATAACTACTATAATAAAAAATACTTATTTGATAATTTTATTTAATTTAATTATTTGTTTAAATACAAATATAATTGTTTTCATATTTATCTATAACTTTTATCAGAAACCGGCTAACCAGAGCGCGACACGTGGCAGACCAGTTACTCTTATTGAAAGTGGTATTTATCTTTTAGATGGATTCTAATAAGTACTATAATAAAAAATATTTATTTGATAATTTTATTTATTTTTTTAAATACAAATATAATTGTTTTCATATTTATCTATAACTTTTATCAGAAACCGGCTCACCAGAGCGCGACACATGGCAGACCAGTTAACCAGAGCACGACACGTGGCAGGCCAGATATTTATTTGATAATTTTATTTATTTGTTTAAATACAAATATAATTGTTTTCATATTTATCTATAACTTTTATCAGAAACCGGCTTACCAGAGCGCGACACATGGCAGACCAGTTAACCAGAGCACGACACGTGGCAGGCCAGTTACTCTTTTATTATATATAGATAAGATATATTATATACTTAAATGGAAATATATGACATATTATTATTATTATTATTATTATTATCATCATCATTATTATATACTAGATATTTACGCGTCCGATGCATCGCAAAATATGTTAAACTATTAAACACTTCAATAAAAAAAATCTGGAAATAAAGAAAATAAGAAGTGAAAAGTAAACTATACATACCTAATTATGAGGATACAAAATGTAACATATAAAATAAAAAAAATTAATTAACGAGAGAGTAAGAAGAAGTGGTGTGAATGTGTTAATTGAACATAATATGTAAAATATGTCTAGATTCATGTTTAGGCGGGAAAATACTAAAATCGGCTCACCAAAACACCACACGCGGCATGCTAGTTACTTATTTATTATATATAGATTTTTAATATATAGAGTTAATTATATTTTGGTTCTTGTGGTTTGGTGGTTTTAACACTCTAGGTCCATTTTTAAAATAATTATAGATTTGGTATTTATGGTCTACACTTTATAATGCTTTGGGTGTGATACGTAATTATCGTATATAAAAAGCGTAACAAGTTTTAACCTCTAATGCCTAGCCACTGTCTTACCACATATACAGGCAAGCGTACCTGATCGTGAGTAATATAGTGTAGGAAAGTCCAGGTATCGTATCTACCACTGGGAACGGTCAAGTTATCGTAGACTAAAGTCTAAATCGGTTTAATTAACCTAAAAGGGGGGTTTTGTATGAAAAAAGGTTTGAATATTAAAAAGACAACTAAATTAACTATTAACTAAGAAAGCGATTAAAGAGATTAATTAAGAACTTATATGAAAGAAAACAGCAGCACTTATCATGGTATAGTGAATCCCCAAGTGGATGATTTAAGCAGGCCAAAGGTTTGGTTGTTTTGATTATTGTAGGAATTTAAGTCTGGGACACCCTAACATGTAGTGATTATGGTTTTAACTAGGTCTTGGTCCTCCTAGTCCAATACTTAGGTCGTTTGTCAAGCAACCTAGCACCGGAAATCCAATCCTAACTCTATTGTATGGTTTTCTATCTCCAGGTCACTCTCGGTCCAAGTAACCACTTAACACAACTCTCTCGGTCAAGGGCAGGTTAAGGTAGGTTGATTATCCTATTGGAGTCTATCTAATTTGGTCAAACAGATACACCCAACCAAAGGAGTTCAAATAACCAAACAATAATAATCAGAACGGAACCATAACACACATTCAAGCAATCAAAAACAAACCAATAAACATTAAGTATCAAATCATCATCCACAAGGGTTCATCGACCATGACAAGTACTACTATTAAGAACTACTCACTAAGCATAACGAAAACAAAAGCAATAGTAGACATCGACATGATACCGACAATACAACGACGGATGATCGAAGATCGATTCCCGCAGCGTATCGGCACCACTTGGACTCTCACTCTACTGCTTCGTATCTTCCCCGTATCGTATCTCGTGTACACCGACTCAAATTGCATGTTCTGAACTGAAGGAGAAGGCTGGTATTTAAAAGAAAACGTCCAGGGGCCATCTGGCGATCGCCAGACTGCAGGTTTGGCGACGCCAGACACTTAAGTCAACCCTAGTCTTCAATTCAGTCGAATCTGGCGGCGCCAGATTGGGAATCTCGCGAACGCCAAGTGTCTCCTGTGTTGACTTTGTGCATTTTTCACGTTTTCTCGCCTTTTTCGTACTTTTACGTTCCACGGCCTCCAAATCCTACATAAACGATAATAAGCTCATTTAGTGCGTGAAATGATCATAAACGGGTGAGAAATGGGGTAAAGTCATACAATTACGTTCAACCAAAACATGTATAATTTTGGTGTTATCAAAATCCCCACACTTAAGCTTTGATTGTCCTCAATCAAAAGACTCAAAGATAAGAAAGATAACTCCAAAATTATCTCCACCCAAGATCATCAAAGAGAACAAAGCATACTCACACAATCGAACACACAAACAAGACTCATTAAGCAATTGGATACCAAGATCAACCTTTTACCCTCACAAAGTATGAATAATCATATGAAGTGTATCTCTCGGGGGTAAAAGTGTATATGTAAGTGATCACACCAATACTCGACTAATTCCCTCATGCATAAGCTTGTCACTAAATCTAATCTCCACCACTGAGAAGTTGTCAACCGTCAAGAGGAATTTAGGGTTGTAATGTTAGGCTAAGGGTTAAGGGTAGGATAAATGATATATAAGTGACTAAGGGTTTTGCAACAAAAACTTGAAAACTCAATCAGTAATGATCCAAACAGTGAAACAATCTGACTTTCGAACAATGAACTCTTGGGATGAGTATTTACTCTCTTTTCTTTTCTTTTTAGAATCGGCCTAAGTCTATGGCTTGTTTGGGGCACAAATTATTTTTCAATCTTTTCAGCTCTCATTTTTTTTCTTTTTATATTCTCGACTCTTTTGATATTTCTTTTCTTTTCTGAGTCTCAAATATTTTCTTTTCTTTTCTTTTTTCTCAGAGCAGCAACTATGTTGCTTTTGGGCTCTTTTTTAATCTCAATCCCATAAAAATGTCAGATATGAAAAACTGGATCAAAACATCTCAAGAATCAAATTTAAGTTACGGCCAAAAGATAGATAAAACAATTAGGCTCAAGGATAAAGTGTATAGTGGGTAAAGAAATGAAAAGGCTAAGGCTCAAAATGGTTTCAAGGGATAAAGTGTTAAAAGGTGAACACTTTTCAATCAAAGGCTAGGCAAATCAAATAACCTTAAGATGAGGTTATCTGACGAAGGCTAAAAGGGTTAGAAACGAAGGCCTCTATCAGTGTAATGGTGATAAATACTCCTCTTATGTGGTCTCGACAAGCATTCAAATGACAAGTTCTACCTTGGGTCAAAGTCGGTATTCCTTACAGAATAAATAACAATTAAGGCTCAAACTCTCAATGGAATTGGGTGAGGCACTCATGGTAATCAGTTTTCCAAGGTATCCTTTTACTCAACTAATCCTATTCAGTGTTCTCCTATGCAAGCAACTTAGTCCCAAAAACAATCGCAGATTTCGAAAAAATTGGGGTCAAATCTCAAAGCTTTCAAAAATTTGAAAAACGACAATCCATAAGCAAAAAGTAAACCCATTTAAACAGATAAGTCTACATAACCCCCTCCCCACACTTAAAATTTGCAGTGTCCTCAATGCAACAATTAACACAATTAAGGAGTAATTGGGAAAAAGAGAAACTTCCCGGGTTATGTGACGAAATCTGTTCTAATATGAGAGTGGTTCAAAAAATTCGTGCTCGATCATAGATCATAGGTCGCTGTATCTACCAAAAAAGAAAAAGAAAAAATAAAAACGAACTAGCAAAAATAAACCAAACTAAACCAATTAAAATCCTAAACAAACCAACAGAAAAATAAAATTGTTCAAACCAAACCAAACCACACAAACAAAAATAAAATTGTTTACGACAACCATATCGAATAACGGAGATAAAAGAGAGAAAGATCAATAAGGGCCACGAGGTTGGTTTTGCCAATCCTCGTAAGTCGGGTAACCGGGCGGAGCATCCTCGGAGTATGGCCAATAAGGTGATGGAGCATAAGCGGTATTCGGTTGAATACCGAAGTGGGAGGCCATCTGGTTCATCACTCCACTTTGCCAGTTGGCTTGGTGAAGAGCCTCCACAGTGTTGTACTCCATATGCTGATGATGCCGGTCGTAAGAAAGTGACATCTCCGAGAGTCGGTTACTCAAGTCTTGGTAACCCGAATATGCCGTGCAATCCGCCGGTTGTTGACCCGCACTCGTCCCACTCGTTCCGCCAATCTCATGCGTGCTCCTCGGTGCTTGACTCGGTTGACTTCTCGGCTGACTCCTATAAGCTTGAGGATTACGGATCCATGCATTGTAGTCTCTTCCAACCATGTGCTCAACTCTCGCCACGCCCATGCCTCGGAGTTGGTCCATGTCGATCAACCCCATCTCCCCGAGGTTCGTCATCGAAGCAATAGCGGCGTCGGTTAGGATACCGAAGTGTTTGGCGAGGCGTGTGATATATTGGCCCCCGACCAAACGACTTCCATCCCGATAGCCGCTCGCTTTGGTGAGTTGCACGGCGATAAGATACGGAGCATTCAGATATTTGTCATCCGTAGAGAGTTGCTCAAGAAGCCACATATCATGCACGGTCACTTTCTCCTCACTCGAAGAACGAGCGTTCACCGCTTGAATAAGCATCCGGTGCAAGAGTCGGTCCGACGAAGCAAGAAAACCTTTCACCTTGAGGTTGCCATGATAGTCACCATCACCCAAGATCGACCATGCCAAACGTGGATCAAAACCATCGGGTCTCTTCGAAGTCGCCCACATATACTCCTCAAATCCAGGAGCATCAACATCCGATTGGGTATAAATCCCCAAGGCAAGAGCAAAGTCGACCAACGAAAGAGATCTCCAAACGCCACCAAGTCGGAAAGTCATACACGATTGGTGAAATTCCCCAAGAGCCTTGATTGCATCGAAACGAAACGTGGCCACAAACTCCACGATAAGCTCTCGGTAGAGGGTCTCGGCAATATCGAAAACTCGCTCCCATGCATGGCATATGTAATACTCATTGCCATCCTCGTCGTACGCGTGCTTTTCAAGAATTGCTTTTATGTCGTTCTCGACTCCCATCGATCCAAGAAGATCCCAATCGACTCTCTTTGGCATAAGCACTTGGCGGGGGAGAAGTCGATTGACGATGTCCCGATACTCCTCCCTCTTCGGGCCATTCAAGGTTGGGTCATTTGCAAAGGAGGTGAAAACATGACTTCCATCCGGTGCATGAAAGTTAGTTGCGGCGGTCGTAGACGAGCGGATTCTTTGTCTCTACAAAATCCAATTACCATTGTCTTAGAAAAATCTCAATCCATAAATGCAAGACAAGGTTTATTCACATTCGAAATTCCAACGAGACAAAATCTGTACGACTAACAAGTTCAACTAGCGAATATATGCATGATAAAACAAAAACAATGGGGATGTGCAACATCCCCACACTTGAAATTTTAGTCCAACCTCCATACAATTAAATCTAGCTAACAAGGATGGGGGATTTTGATGTCATCAAGATCCCCACACTTATCATTCAAGCATAAACACTAGATTAAACAAACACAAAGCATGCTAAAGTGAAGTTTCAATCATGAAATTGGGCATGCATAAACATCAATCAATCAATGGTGATTCAAGAACAATGTCTAATTCAATATAAGCATTCACACACCATTGATGGTCCAAACAAGATCTCCTCTTACCAATTCAAGCTATTCTTACGAAATTGAAGTTAGGAAACGTACCTTATTCATGTTGAACAATGAAATTGAAGCTCAAGAAAGTCAAATCTCGCAAGAACGTGAGAGGGTTTAGCGGCGCCTAAGAGAAATTAGGGTTGTGGTGAAGTGAAAAAGTGAGAAAAGAGGGTTTAAAACCCGTCAGTCCCAACTTCGCGTCGCGAAACTCAGGGTTTCGCGTCGCCAAACGGGCAGTTTTCAAAAATACCCTAGTTTTTTAAAAGTTTAGCGTCGCCAAACGGCTCTCTTCGCGTCGCAAGGTTCGAAATTTTTACCTGTTATCGTGGCTTACCAACTTCGCGTCGCCAGATTTGGAATCTGGCGATCGCGAAGTGCTCACTGTTTCCAACTTTTGAAAATTTGCATCGCACTCCGAATTCGCTCAAATTTGGTTCTTATCTCCTCCGTATGGTTACCTAAGCAATATCAAACAAAAACATTAATACAAACACACACGAAAATCATAAAAATGAAAGGAATAGAAAAAGCTCGGGTTGCCTCCCGAGAAGCGCTTCATTTTTGAATGGGTCTAGAGCTCGACCCCACTTCCGGCTCATTTCTTGGCACGTCGGGCAGACGAGCCCTTCTTCTTTCTGTGATCTTTCTTGGAGGATCCCGGTTCATTGAGTTTCTGATCCTTTTGATGCATCGGGTTCGGATAATCCTCCGTTTTCTTTCCATGCTCATGCGGGAGTAACGGGCGGTTCGTGCTTTTGTTGTAAGTCAGAGAAGGATCTTCGTATGGTTCATCGAGGTGTCTAACCGACTCTCCGTTAGGATCAAAGTAAATCCGATTGTCCCCATAGCCTAAACTCGTGACTTGGTTCCGCATATCGGTATTCACTTGAGCGGTGTGTAAGAAAGATCTCCCGAGGATTCTCGGGATCTCCGTGTTCTGTGGAAGGTTAGCTATGACGAAGTCCGTATAATAAACAAAGTTGCCAATGCGAATCGGGACTCCTTCCGCTATTCCTAACGGCTTTGTCATGTAACCGTTCACGCCTCGGTATTGATAGTCTGTTGGTATGATCTTTTTAACTCCCATTTTTCTGCAATAACCAACAGGCATCATATTAAGAGCGGCACCAAAATCTACCAAAGCAAGACCTTTAAATCTATGACAAGAAATAGGTAAGTTATAACTCCCTGGATCATGCTTGATAGGTGCAATGTAGATGAGGTCATCCTCCGGTGCTTTCTCCTTCTCTTTCTCCTTGCCTTTATCTTCTTTCTTCGGAATCATGAACTCCGCGTATCCGCCTTGCTTTCCATCTTCCTCCTCATCATCATCACTTGAAGCTTCGGGCATCTTGAGTCTTAGATGTTCGAATGACACGGTGAACCCCTCTGAATCGTAATCCGTGGCATAATCGGGTTCACTTTCACTCTCAGTTTCCACGTACTTCTTTGTGTAGATGTCCGTCCATTTCTTCTTTGATGGCTCCCCGGTCATCATGAGCATCGGCTTCACGTTCTCCACCTTCGGGTTGACTTGTGTTTGCGTTGGTAACTCGCCTTGAGTCCTTTCACTTAGCATTTGCGAAACACGTCCAACCTGCAATTCCAAATTCTGGATGGTGCTTTGGTGATTACGCAAGTATGAACTTACCTCGTCGTTTAACTTCTTTTGCGCATCCATGAATTAGATAATTCGATCTTCGATAGAGATACGTGGCTCTCCATCCGGTCTTTGGTTCGGTTGAGTTGGTGCAAAGAAACCGGGAGGTCTAGGGATGAAATTACGGTTGTTGTTCCACCTCCCTTGGTAATCGCCTCGGTTGATATAGTTCACCTCCTCGGGTGTCATCATTGGTCTGTTCGGGCAATCTTTAGTCAAATGTGGTCCACTGCACTCCTCGCATCCAACCTGCAAAGCATGAACAGATTTAATTAGTTCTTCTATTTTGCGTTCAAACTTTACCTGTTGGTTTTTCATAGCGGCTAGTTCATCAGATGGATCGAAGTCGGTTGATATCTTTCCGGCCATCCTCGGAATTTGCAAACGCTTGTCCGTCCTCCAATCTATGTTATGTATGAGCATGTCTTCTAGAAGCTTATATCCTTCCGTGGGCGTTTTGTACATGAAGACACCACCTGCAGATGAATCCAAAGTAGCTCGTGAGGAATAAGCAAGTCCACTATAGAAAGTTTGAACCTGTTCACTCTTATTCAACCCATGACTCGGGCACGAGTTTAAGAGGTGCTTGAAACGTTCCCATGCTTCGGATATGGTCTCCCCGTCTTGTTGTTGGAAAGATCGGATCTCGGCTCTCAATTTATCGATTTTGGATGGTGGAAAGAATCGGGAAAGGAACTTCGAACGAAGTCCTTCCCAAGTAGTGATTGAACTTTGTTCTAAGGATCGCAACCAAGCCCTAGCTTCTCCGGTAAGCGTTAGAGGAAAGATCCGAAGACGAATTGCATCATCCCGGTCGGCCTCTGTTTTGAACAGATCACAAATATCTACGAAGTTTTCCATGTGAACGATAGGATTGCTATCGTTTTTTCCCGTCGAAGGTAAGGTCCTTGATCATGTATAAAAGCTTCCCCGGGATTTCTTTGTTCAGGTTCGGCTTCGTGATTGGGTTGGTGGGTACTGTTGGAGCGGCTCTCCTGGCAGTCCACATCGGTGCCTCGTCTCCCATCTCAAAAATCAAAGCTCTTGGGCGAACTTTGTTTGCTCTTTGATGCGGTAATTATCGTATATAAAAAGCGTAACAAGTTTTAACCTCTAATGCCTAGCCACTGTCTTACCACATATACAGGCAAGCGTACCTGATCGTGAGTAATATAGTGTAGGAAAGTCCAGGTATCGTATCTACCACTGGGAACGGTCAAGTTATCGTAGATTAAAGTCTAGATCGGTTTAATTAACCTAAAAAGGGGGGGTTTTGTATGAAAAAAGTTTAAATACTTAAAAAGATAATTAACAAAGTAAAAACTAAGAAAGCAATTAAAATACTGATTTAAGATTATAATAAAGAAAAACAGCAGTACTTATCATGATAAAGTGAATCCCCAATATGGATGAATAGGTCGAAGGTTTGGTTGTTGTGACTATTGTAGGAATTTAAGTCTGAGACACCCTAACATGTGCAATTTATGGTGAGAAACTAGGATATGATCCTCCTAATTCCAATCCTAAATCGTTTGGTCCACAATCTAGAATCGGTAAACCCTTCCTAATCAATATTGCAATGGCTCTTTTACTATCTGGTCACTATTGGTCCAAGTAACCCCTTAACACAACCTTTTGGTCCAAGTCAGGCTAAGGTAGGTTGATTATCCTTTCGGAGTCTATCTGCTTTGGTCTAACAAATACACCCAACCAATTGAATTCAAATTGCCACAACAATATCAATCAGAAAAGAACCATAAAAGACATTCAATTAATCAAAACAAACCAGTAAACATTAATCACAAAGTATCATCCATAAAGGTTCATCGACCATGACAAGTACTACTAATAAAACTACTCACTAATCATAATGAAAACATAAACACAAACAAAAGTAGACATCGACATGATACCGACAATACAACGATAGATGATCGAAGATCGACTTCCGCAGCGTATCGGCACCTTTCGTACTCTCACTCTCGTTCCTCTGTACTTCCCTCGTGTGTCGAACATGTTTAGAACTGAAGGAGGAGGCTGATATTTAAAGCAAAACGCCCAGGGGTCATCTGGCGATCGCCAAGCTGCTGGTTTGGCGACGCCAGACACTTAGGTTAAACTCTGGTCTTCAATTCAGTCGAACTTGGCAGCGCCAGGTTGAGGATTTCGCGATCGCCAAGTAGCTACTGTGTTGACTTTGTGCATTTTTCACGTTTTCTCACCTTTTTTCGTACTTTTCCGTTCCACGGCCTCCAAATCCTTCACAAACAATAATAAGCTCATTTAGTGCATGAAATGATCATAAACGGGTGAGAAATGGGGTAAAGTCATAAGATTACGCGCAACCAAAACATGTATAATTTTGGTGTTATCATTCTTGATTTCTTTTTGTTTCTTTTTCTGAACTCTCTCTCCGGTTCCTCAAATGGCTCTAAAAAGTCTGCCGTGACTGAAATCACAACAAACGGTTACGGGCAACTTGCGGGAAACAAAGAGATAAAATATGAATAAAGATAAAACTAATTAAACTAGAAAGCGAAAAACTTGCAAGGGAAAGAATCCCTCACAAGGATCGATTAACAAAACTAATTAAGACTAAAATCTAACAACTATCGTTCCCCGGCAGCGGCGCCAAAAACTTGATGCGGTAATTATCGTATATAAAAAGCGTAACAAGTTTTAACCTCTAATTCCTAGCCACTGTCTTACCACATATACAGGCAAACGTACCTGATCGTGAGTAATATAGTGTAGGAAAGTCCAGGTATCGTATCTACCACTGGGAACGGTCAAGTTATCGTAGACTAAAGTCTAAATCGGTTTAATTAACCTAAAAGGGGGGTTTTGTATGAAAAAAGGTTTGAATATTAAAAAGACAACTAAATTAACTATTAACTAAGAAAGCGATTAAAGAGATTAATTAAGAACTTATATGAAAGAAAACAGCAGCACTTATCATGGTATAGTGAATCCCCAAGTGGATAATTTAAGCAGGCCAAAGGTTTGGTTGTTTTGATTATTGTAGGAATTTAAGTCTGGGACACCCTAACATGTAGTGATTATGGTTTTAACTAGGTCTTGGTCCTCCTAGTCCAATACTTAGGTCGTTTGTCAAGCAACCTAGCACCGGAAATCCAATCCTAACTCTATTGTATGGTTTTCTATCTCCAGGTCACTCTCGGTCCAAGTAACCACTTAACACAACTCTCTCGGTCAAGGGCAGGTTAAGGTAGGTTGATTATCCTATTGGAGTCTATCTAATTTGGTCAAACAGATACACCCAACCAAAGGAGTTCAAATAACCAAACAATAATAATCAGAACGGAACCATAACACACATTCAAGCAATCAAAAACAAACCAATAAACATTAAGTATCAAATCATCATCCACAAGGGTTCATCGACCATGACAAGTACTACTATTAAGAACTACTCACTAAGCATAACGAAAACAAAAGCAATAGTAGACATCGACATGATACCGACAATACAACGACGGATGATCGAAGATCGATTCCCGCAGCGTATCGGCACCACTTGGACTCTCACTCTACTGCTTCGTATCTTCCCTGTATCGTATCTCGTGTACACCGACTCAAATTGCATGTTCTGAACTGAAGGAGAAGGCTGGTATTTAAAAGAAAACGTCCAGGGGCCATCTGGCGATCGCCAGACTGCAGGTTTGGCGACGCCAGACACTTAAGTCAACCCTAGTCTTCAATTCAGTCGAATCTGGCGGCGCCAGATTGGGAATCTCGCGAACGCCAAGTGTCTCCTGTGTTGACTTTGTGCATTTTTCACGTTTTCTCGCCTTTTTCGTACTTTTACGTTCCACGGCCTCCAAATCCTACATAAACGATAATAAGCTCATTTAGTGCGTGAAATGATCATAAACGGGTGAGAAATGGGGTAAAGTCATACAATTACGCTCAACCAAAACATGTATATTTTTGGTGTTATCAGGGTGTATGGGTTTTAACTTTATAAATAATATAATAATATAAAATATCTCATATATATACATATATATCTATGCGATAGTTTATATTAGAGAAAATTATTTAAATAACTATTTCAAAAAATCCCCTTAACCTCCTACCCATTCTTTCCAAAAAAATTTATGTTATACCCACCGAGCCGCTATTGGCGACCGCTAATAGCGGCTCCCCTGTTTTTCCGGCCAAAACAATAAACGGCAACCATTTCTAGAAGTATGTGTGTGTATATATATATATATACATACCATTTCAATAAACAAAACCCCCTAATAACGGCTCCATTTTTTCCATAATTTCCCCTTCCATGTTGCAACCAAGAGCGCGACACATGGCGGATGACTAGGCGTCACGTCAGGTTCACGGCGGATAACTAGGCGCGATTCATGGGAGGGCATTGAATTAAAGGAGGAACCACACTCAAAGCCGTCACGTGTCGCGCTCTCGGCTATCCTCACGTTCACAATCAAAATGTGGTTCACATTTGAACTTTCCTATATATATATATATATATATATATATATCGCTGCTAGCTATCCATGTTATATCTTATCTGCATAAAATCACCTCATCCTTTAGAATTTTTTGTTGGAATTTTCTCATAATTTCTTCATTTTTCACTAATACTTTATATATATTACCAAATATATATATATATATATATTTTAAATAATATGTTTAATATATTATTATATGTAATATATTATGATTATATATAATAACGAGATATAGAGAAAGAGAGTGTCAGCTTCATACGAGAACCCTAACTATTTATGAGAACGCAACAAATTTCGGCAATGTACAAAATCACATTTAGGATGACAATTCTCGACACGATACGAAGATAAATGGGTTTGGGTCATTGAGTTTTTTGACCCACCAACCATCTTCTAGAATATTTTGTTGGAATTTTCTCATAATTTCTTCAATTTTCACTTGGATTTTTTTCTAAAATTTTTCTCAAATTTTCTTGAATTCTCTATTTTTAACTTATTTGAATTTGATTTTACTAATACTTTATATATATTACCAAATATATATTTTTAAAAAAATAATATATTCAATATATTATTATATGTAATATATTATGATTATATATAATAACGATATATAGAGAAAGAGAGTGTCAGCTTCATACGAGAACCCTAACTATTTGTGAGAATGCAAGAAATTTCGGCAACGTACAAATCACATTTAGGATGAAAATTCTCGACACAATACGAAATACAAAACGAACCCGACATGAAGATAAATGGGTTTGGGTCGTTGAGTTTTCTGATCCACCAACCCGTCAAACCTGTTTATTTCATGGGTCGTGCTCTGGTTGGTATATGGTTTACGATTCAACCCGTCAACCCATTAAAGATAATAATTTATGAAATATCATGTTCTCTTATGTGTACTTGCATATTTAAAAACCTTACGACATCGTAATTTGAATAATCCATCAAATTATAACATTCTACCTTCATGTCTCGTATGACCTATCAACCCATCGTGGGTCGTGCTCAACACGACCCTTAGAAAATTCCTAGTACATATATATATATATATTGCTGCTATCAACATGATTTCCATATCAAATTCACAGCTACCGCTATTGGCGGTGGGGTCCGATAGCAGCAGCCCATAGAATCTCTCCGGGATTGTGTTTTGGCCGAATAGCGGTCGTCGAAGACCGATAGCGGCTGCCGGATAGCGGCTCGGTGGGTATAACGTGAATTTTCGGGAGAGAATGGGTAGGAGGTTAAATGTATTTTCTGAAATGGCTATTTAAATAATTTTCTCTTTATATTATTATATTATTTATAGAGTACGTTACATATTTGGTCCCTCTTTTTTTTAATAGGAAAATAAAAAGAAAGTATTAGAAGACTAAAATACCCTTGTATTTAATCCATTTAACAACAAAAAAATAACGGAGTTAGAAGTCAAGGACCCAAAACATTATAAGATGCAAAATCCAAGAACCAAATCCATAGATATTTTTATTTTGGACCCAGAGTGTTACAACCACCTGTAACGCCCCAAAACCCAACATAATATATAATAGTAACCTAGTGATCTTACGCAGCGGAAAAATAAATATAAAAATTACCATAGTTCTGCTATAGGCCTGATTATTCCAGACAAAAAAGGCATTCTAATAGCAATGCTACTAGAACATCCCTCCACAGTTGAGATAGATTAAAAGGAAGACTAGATATGGCCAACTATTAAAAGCGAGTGGGCCGCTAGTCTATCCGCACACCTTCTCTTTTCCCTTTGTAACGACCCGAATCCCAATATAATATAAAATCATAACCCAGTGATCTAGCATAGCGGAAATATAACACTAGACATCAGAAATATGATTCATAAGTCTAATACATCAATTAAAGTGAGACACGTCTAAATGTGCCAGTGGAACAAACTCTCCACAGCTGAGATATTTAAGATTAAACGTGACCATGCTAAAACTAAGGAGATCGCTACTCTAACCGCATACTTTTTCCTTTCCTTTTCCTCCGCTCGATCCTCGAACATCCCCTGAGAAATGTTTAAAGGTTCTGAAAAACGAGGGTCAAACCATAAGGTCTAGTAAATCCCCTCAAAACAGTTTTAAAGTATAACCGGCTCACTGGCCCAAATATAAACAGTTAAATTCACTGGTGGTGCATGGTGAACATAGACACGAGCCCAACTGGTCACCCTATATATAAGGAAGCACGAAACAAATTCGCGCTTCATATCGCACCAAATAATTACCAAGGGCGCACCCCGTCCCTTGATACTTGATAACTCCCAAAGGCACACCCCGTCCCTTGGTATCCTATGTCCACCTTGCATCACGCTAATCAACAGTCGGTACCAATTCATTACAAGCATGCTTTAGATAAACAAATGATCGTCTGTTATCAATGGCAGAATTCAATAAACAATTCTGAGTAAGCATTTCATAAGTCATTTCAATAAACATTTTAGTTCGCAAGCATAACATTAACGTATTTCAGTTTATAAAAGATTTGGCAGGGGAACTCACCTGAGCCTATCTACGATATACGCACTACCGTTGATCCTCGTCTATCCAATCAGCTACCGATCTAGAATTATAAATCATTCTTAGGGAACGACTAAACCTTTACGACAAATGACCCCCACGATATACGCACGAGGGTTTCGCTATAGGATCTTCCTTAGAAATCTAACCCTAGGGTCGAAATTCCCAAAATCCCACTCAAGATAAGCCCGAATTCCGATCCAAAGAACCTAAAGTTCGACCCGGGGTTAAGCCAAAGTTCGACCCGGGGTTAAGCCAAAGTCCGACCCGGGGTTAACCCCAAAGTCCGACCCGGGGTTAACCCCAAAGTCCGACTCGGCCTTTTGCCAAGTTCGACCCAGACATTGTCCCAAGTCCGACTCGTAAGTCCGACCGAGTAATCCGACTTGGAAACCGAGTTGTCCGATTCAGACTAGTCCGACGCGGAATTTCCAGGGATTCAAGGAGATCGAACCCTGGTATCCGAAAATCATTCCCAAACAGCTCAAAACCCAAGGTTTCTCACATTAAAACCTCACTGAATGTTCTCTAATTAATCTTAATCAAATTTCAAAGCAAAGGATTAGAATCTTACCTGGAAGATCACTGAAGATGAAGAAGGAAGGTGATGATGATTGCTGCTGCTCTTAATACATACACATGCACAAAGAGATTTTTTACCTCAAATGGATAAAACCCTAAGAATTTTTCCTTAAATACCAAGGCCAAGCCCAATAGTCATACCAAAAATAGCCTAAGCCCATTATTATAGAACTTTTCCAATCTTGACACCCTTGACCCCTAACTTTCAGTTTACCAAGATTTGACCCCAAATTCACTATTTAAACGAAATAGCACATCCTAAAATTCTGGTTATTACACTCTTCCTAGTTCCTTCTCCTCTAGCTTCTCCTGAAAAAGGTTATAAGTTTTGAAAAGCGAGGGTTAGACCAGTGAATTCCCTCAACAGCAGTTTAAATCAGCCGGCCCGCTGGCCCAAATATAAACAATAAAATATCGGCAGTGCATTGTGGACTTAGTCATAATTACGGGTCACACGAAATTCATCCGTGCTCTAAGTGCCCTTCAGGGTCACCTGAAATAGTCTCGGGCCCCAGGCTATCGCCCAGGGTCACACACCAGAGGCATGCCCGAGGCTCAATCTCACTCCCAAGGAACATGCACTGAACCTTGGTACCCTAAGTCCACCACGCAACATACCACTAAACAAACACATATTCAATAAGCATGCTCATAATGTGAGTTTAAAGGAAAATAGTTCATCGCAGGTAAACAGTTTAAAATCAAATATCTAAAAAGGCTTGATAAGGGAACTCACATGAGCCTATCTCACAAGATGGTTACGCTCGCCTAATTATTAGCGCTGATCTAAAACACCACAAGTTAACCTTAAGAAACAGCTAAACCCTTGAAGTAATGACTCCCTAGGCAGACTTAGCACGGGGGTTCCTGTTACAGAAATAATTCACTACAGGGTCTTCCTTAGAAATCTAATCCTAGGGTCGAAATATTCCAAATCCGACTAAAAAACACCCAAAGTCTTACCCGGAGAACAAAATAGTCCGACTTGGAGAATACGAAGTCCGATTCGGCCTTTGGCCGAAGTCCGACCGGGGAATTCCCAAAGTCCGACTCAGAAAAAATTCGATTCCGGGTTTTCTAGGCTTCGAGAAGATCGAACCTGGTGCCCCAAAATTTATCCAATACAGCTCCCAAACCCATGATTTTCGATAAAAAAAAAAGGAGTCCATAGTTCAATCCTAATAAAGATTATGATCAGAGATAGATGATCTTACCCCCAAAATCGATAATGAAGACAAAACGATGAAGAAGAAGATGATACTGCTGCTGCTATGCTCCCAAATCACACACACTCACACACTGAAGAAATTACCCCAAAAGGTAAAATTTACCCTAAATGGTTTAAATACCTTGGGCCCTTGGCCTTAATTCCTTTTTCTTAAATAGAAAAGCCCAACTTATTAGTTTAGCACAATAAATCCCAAAAAATTATATTTGGTCTCTTACTTTCAAAGGTTTCTTAAAATAACTCTCATTCGTTAAAATAATTACATTCCCAAAATCCCGGTTATTACACCACCGGACCACAGACCATAGTGACTAACTATGTAATTTGGAAACCTTAATAGCCTTTATAGATGACTGTTTATAAAGAAACTATGTAGAAAAGGGTCTTTACTTTATACATGGTTGTTTATTTAAAAACTGCGTAGAAAAGGTATTTATACACGGTTTTGTTTTTCAAACCGTGTATAAAGGTTGCATTTTATAAACGGTTTTTATTCTATAACCGTGTACAAAAGTGACATCCTTTATACGGTTTTATTTATAACCGTGTATGAAAGGTTTTGTTTTATAAATGGTTTTTATTTTATAACCGTTTACAAAAGTGACACCATTTCTACGCAATTTTTATATATAACCACGTATGAAAGGTTGCATTTTATAAATGTTTCTTATTCCAGACCCGTGTATAAAAGTGACACCCTTTAGACGGAGTTTCTTTATAAACAACAGTCTATGAATGGTAAATTGTATACGGTTTCATCACACCAACTGTTTATGATTGTCGACTAACATTTATACACGGTATTAGAACTAAAACTGTGTATAAAACCTTTACTTTAGCAACCGTTCAACATTAACCATTTATAAAATGGTTCGGGTCCAACTTTTATTTACGATTTTTGTCATTTTTACAATAACCGTGTTTCATACGACACGTATAAAAGTCATATTTATAATAGTGTTTTCAACTATATAAATTTCATCATAATGAATATATAAAAAAGTTAACCTTTTGTTATTTCATCGATGGGAAAACTAGAATTGACATAATAAACTTCATTTAAATAATTTAATCAACAAATTATAAAAATTAATAACTAATGTTCGAGTAGTCGCAATATTGATAACTATGTTCCTTCTCGTGCAATCACAGGTCGAGAAAAGGATTTTAAGAAGGTTTTTGGCAAAGTAGTAAATAAGTACATTACAACAAGTATAAGCAAATTACAAAAATATCTCGCAATTACACAAAAGTATATACGAACATCACATTTGTGTTATATGTTATCACAAAAACAATCATCATAATACACCTCATTGTTATAATCAACAATATTAAATTTTTGAAAATTGTTTTTAGTCAACCATAAAGTTGATTTAAGTTCCATTTATCAAATCGAAAGAACAACGTGATAAGGTGGATTCATAGCAAATTAAAATATTAATTCATATTAATTTTAATACTTAATACATGATCATCAACCAATTTAACTTCAATATGTTTTTAAAAACAAATTATTGTCGCCACCCAACGCGTGGTGCCAAACACTAATAAAAATAAAAACTTAACCATAAGTCGTACTCATATAACTCTTGATCACATTGTCACACAATATTCGTAACACACTTTGGTTAACCGCACCCACACACCGTGGTGTCTTAAACTGGTTTGGCACAATCCCTTGTTGGATGTAATGATCTAGAATCTTTCGGAACGTTCCTTTTGAAAGAACCCGAAGCTCGAGTTGTCCGATCATGTTTGTTTTTCTCGAGCTCACATAACCCGCGTCCATAAATGACAAGTCTAGCTGGTTGCAACATTCTCTCAGTAGCCCATCGCTTGCTTCCCCACTTACCTCCCAAAAGATCACGTAATGGCCTGGCTCAGATAAAAGGTCAATATGGCTCGTAAAGTCAACCAACTCGAGTTTTTCAGCCGCCAAGAGCTTCGCTGCGGCTTCCACAGACAATTGTAGATCTCTTTCAGTGTTTTTATCGATGTTTATAGATGGCATTAAGTTCCTCCTGCAGACAAACTTGAGCTCGGGGGTCGAGTTGTGGAAACCGGTCACCTTGACCACGTCCCCGAGCTGGTAGCGATACAGGCCTGCGACGTTGGTAACCACAACTTCGTACTCCTCGCCCACCTTGACGTCGGTCAAACCCACAGATATGGGCTTGACTGACGCCAAGTTATTTGGATCAGGGTCAGAGTTAGGGTCAGTATTTTGACCCTGACTCAGAGGTAAGAACTCGTAGTACCCGATATTAGGGAGCACTGTAAAAGTTGCCAATTCGGGTGGCAACATTGGGTTCACGTTGACTCCGATCCAACCTTCAGAAGCCCCGTAATCGGCGCTCTGCAACTGTATTCCTCCGGCATAGTGTCGGAGTTTTTTCACATACGGTTCCATTGATCCCGTCATGATCCCGTAAACATACTTGATGTTAGGAAAGATCTCTGGGATGACGCCGTACCATTCAGTTAAACCCGAGCATTTCTTGTGGATTTTGTCGGCTAGGTCTGGGTTCGGTTTAAGAATCTTGGACATGGCGGTTCGGACCGATGGGTCCGTGATCCGGGTCGATAGGACCCCCGTTCGTAAGTCGGTACAAAGCTCTTCCCAAATTGCTTCAAAAGTCTTAAAGGATTGGACAATGTGATGGGCAAAAGTGGAAAAAATCACTTGGATTTCTTCATGAAAAATAAGGCCACAAAGGAGATGGCAATATAAAGATTGCTGAAAATCAGGGCCGAAAAAAACTGCTTCAGGACTGCAAGATGGTGTCTGTATCGCTTTCATCGTTTTCTTGTACAATTCGCTACTGTACACATATGTGGTGGTGGTTGTCGCCGTTAAACCGCCTTTTGTTTTGATCGGCTTCGTACCGTAGACAAAGCTTAGAGACTTTCCGTTTCTGATCGGAAATGCCCTGATGGAGAAAAAAGATTTTGGTTTTAACGAGTACAAAATGAAAACATAAATCGTTATAACATGACAACATTGCTAGATCCGATATGATGAGTCTAACAACATTAATTATAACATCTTGTGTAGCTTATGTGTGACTTAAATAACCTAATTTGACTGTCCAGCAAAATCAATAATCACATCAAGGCTATGTCTAACTGATGTGGTAATCAAACGTTTCATTTGGATTGACCATCCAACAAAGTCAAAAGAAATCAAGTTTGTTGGACAATATACTTTAAAATCTAACGGACTTTTTAGTTCTTATTTAATGTTACAATAATTCTTTTTTAATCAATCAATATAACAAAGTTATAGAATTTTCTATTAACGTAATAAAGGTTAAAAAGATTATTGTTTATATTCATTTTGACCGTAACATATTAACCATATAATGTTTGATGACATGGATGTCAAGCTTATCATCGGCTTGGCTTTTCAACCATCTCGTTGATGGAGTATCCATGTCATCAATAATACAAAAATTAGCAGTCCCCATCAAATTATGAACAAAATAGTAAAATTTGAAACTTTGTTATGTGATAAAAATTAATTATTCATTACATGAAATATAAAGTAATCCAAAATTTTGTTGCATTTTGGTATATTTTCTTATAGACATTGACATACCTGTTTCTAAAGGCGAAAGAAGTTTGCAAAACCTGTATGGTTGTTTCAATCAGTTTGTCATTAAAAGTTACAAATTTGCGCTTCCCTTGAGTAGTTCCAGAGCTACAAACATGAACAAAATAACAAATAAAATAACTAAAATATCCTTGAACTGAACTTATAAGTAAAATGACAAAAATAACCTGTATCGAACTAGAAGTAAAATGCCCAAAATATCCCTGAATCGAAAGATAAATAAAATGATCTAGATACTCATGAACGGAAACTTGGCTATTACCTTAATGTAAGTGTGGTGATTGGGATGCCGGTAAGAACCGGATAGGATGCACCATCAGCTATCTTCTGAATATAGGGTTCAAGATCTTTAGAGGTGACAAGAGGAACACAAGAACTATATGCTTCAGGATCAGTGCTACCATCAACACCCCATTGTTTCAAGTATTCCGCTTCACGATTTTCTTCCAAGATTTTCTTTAAAGTTTCGGTTTGAACCCTTTTCGCATCTTTCGTCAAAGCTTCAAATTCTTTAATCACTTGTTCACCATCAAATATTTTCTCCATTTTCTACCTTGAAACAAATTTGCGTAAAATCGTTACGTGTTTCTTCAAACTAACTTATACATTCAAGGGTAATCTTGGAACAAATTTATCAAAAAAGAAAGAAGATCAAGAAGAAGATGAAGAGACCTACCCATATGCAATTCTTAGTATAAATCTAATAAAAGCCTGTAAAATTTAGAACAAAATTAATTTTTCGAAAAATAATTTTTCGAAAAATAATTTTTAACTTCCGTATAAATAAATGATAGTTTGTAGGTAGTAAAAGATGCAAACATATTTTGCTTTTTAAAATTGGATAAATTTGAATAAGAAAAGAGATTATGGTATTAAGAGCATCTTTAACAACTTTTTTAAAATGAAGAAGACAGAAGATTAGGATTTTCAGGTTATTTTTTTTGCTTTAAAAACTCCCCAAAACTACTCCAAAATGGAAAAAGTAGACAAGGGAATGAGTTTTTCTCCAAAAGTGGAGATAATCCTAAAAATGATTATTATATGAAAGAGCAAATAAGAAACCTTGAAAATAAAGACATGCATACAAAAAATGTATACCTTTTCTCCTTTCTTTACTTCGTGTTTCTTGTTGCAAAGCGGAGGTTGATGCAAGGTTGTTGTTTGTGGGTGAGAAGGATATTTATAGGCTTCTTTTAAATATTATTTAATTGTCTTTATGAATTTTCTTTATTTGTGTTATATTTTAAATAATAAATCATTAATAAACATAATTTTTATATTTAATGGTAGTTGCCATTTTTTAGATATAATGAGGAGAAGGTTATCTACAAGGGTGTGTTTGGTAGATGTTGAATTATTTGATTCATAATTATTAAATGGTCAAAATGATTAAGTGAATGTATAATATATAAACTTTGGATAGTAAAAGATGGTTCAATTAAAATTAACAAATTTATGAAGTTGATCAATTTTATTTTTATGTTTATTATATGTAATAGTAATTTAAATCTTAATAGTGTTTTTTCTAAAATCTATATTAACAAATTCTAAATTTATACTATGTATATAATAATCCATTTTATATTATTTCAATTAATATATTATATTATTTATTTTTCTTACTATCTTGTTTGTATTAGTTAATATATTATAGTACCATAAATTTATTTTAATTATATTGTTAAAGACTTGTTTTAATTATATTATAAAATATTTGTAATTGATTATTTGTCTTAAATTCCCACAATTCCTATTATTGGTTGGTTTTAAGGTAGCGTTTGGTACGCAGACAAGATTGGACAGGATAGGACTGTACTAGACAGGACAAGAGAGTAGGACAAGACTGGACGGGACGGGACTGGATTGGACAGGACAAATGTCTGTTTTGTGTTTGGTACGCCTAGGACTGGACTGGACAGAACTGAACAAGTTTTCCCAAAAAATTATTTGATGATTTTATATATCACATAATATTTATAATTAACACAAATAAATTAAACTATATTATTTATAAAAAGATTACGCAATTTTCATAAACATAAACACACACACATATAATGGGGTCGTATCAAATAAAAACCAAGGGATTCTTACAAACTTTAGAAACCAATCACAACCATACATGTAAATGATCAACGATGTGGATTAATTCAGTTCCTAAATTATCTCTCAATCACATTTCAGAATCACCTAAAAATTAGGAGATAAACCAAATCGATGGTTAAGATTAGGTTTGTACGGTTGTTAAAATCCCTTGGTTTGTATTTGATATGTCCCCTAAATATATATATTTAAGTCATTAAACTTTTATAATAAGTTTTTATATAGGGTATATTGTATTAAAATATTTAAAAAATTATGTATAATAAATACATAATTAAAGCAATAGTATTTTCTGGATATAAATAATATATGTATTTGTATTAGTTTTATTGTATTTATTTCTATAAATAAAAATATAAATGATATAAGAGTAATTACGATTTCCGTCCCTGTGGTTTGATTATTATAACTATTTTCGTCCGTGTGGTTTAAAATTTTCTTTTTTCGTCCTTGTGATTTCAATTTGTTTCTATATTTGTTCCTACCTCTAACTTTGTTAACAAAAGAGGTTAAAAGTATATAATATATATTAGTATAAATATAACCCCCATTCCAACTATTACTTCATTGAATGTTGACCAGTAAAGGTGTATAATATATATTAGTATAAATATAACCCCCACTCTAAATATTACTTTATATATATATATAGGCAAGGGTTCAAACGAGAACCCTTGCAATTTGCGAAAACGCAAGAACCTTCGCCAATGTACAAAATCATATATGATTAATGTTACAAAATCATATATAGTTTAAGAAGAAAATCACATATATAATTAACGTACAAAATCATATATGATTAATATATAAAATCACATGTACAAAAATCACATATATAATTTACGTACAAAATCATATATGATTCACATATGAAATCACATGTATAAAATCATAGGTAATTTTGTACATGATCCAATTCCCTTTTTTTCGTTAATGTTGAATCATATATGATTTTGTACATGGACGAAGGTTCTCGCGTTTTCGCAAATAACAAGGGTTCTCGTTTGAACCTCCACCTATATATATATTATTATAAAGTATATATATTATAAATATATATTTATAAATGAAGTATTAGGTTCAAATGAGAAGTAGAGAAGTGATCTCCATCACTCATCCAATCAATAAAGGCGACTTTGACCGGGTCCCCTCCTTTAATCTTCACCATCCCATGAATCGCGTCAATCCTCCATGATCACGTCCACCATAACCAATCAAAGCCGCCTTTATTGACCGGATGAGTGATGAAGATCGCTTCTCTACTTCTCATTTTTTAGCATTTCTCATTTGAACCTTTCTTTATGGACACACACACACACACACACACACACACACACATAGGGGTGTCAAAAATGACCGAAACCGAATAACCCACCCAAACCGAATGACATTTGGGTAAAACGATTTCGGGTTATTCAGTTTTCGGGTAAAACGGTTCGGTTTTCGGTTAACTTTTTTCAAATTCAGTTGAGCCGAATAACCGAATAAGACATTCTACTAACATTTTATATAATTCATGGTTGTAAAAAATAAACCAAATACATGTTATACTATTATTATTTTATATATTTTATTGCTATATAATGTTTTTATATTGATAATAGATAATGGTTTTTACTAATATTGCGTTTATTACATGATTTACGTCGAATAAAAAAATAATGCCTTATTTTTTGATAAATGATGTTCTTTTTACCTAATATAAGTCAATAGTTGAGTATAAATGTATGATATAATTATATATTAAAAGCAACAAATACTTAATTGGGGAAAATTATTTGAGCAAGTATCCAAGGAAAAAATATAGATCCTTATTCGATTTGACCAGTTACCGAACCGAATAACCCGAAACCGATTAAACCGAACCTTATTTGGCTTGGTTATCGGTTAGTTTTAAAGAGCTTAAAAACCGATTAACCCGAACCGAATAAACCAAAAACCGATTTAACCGACCGAATAACACCTATCTATATATATATATATATATATATATATATATATATATAGAGAGAGAGAGAGAGAGAGAGAGAGAGTTGGTATGTCTGTATAGATACATATATATGAGTCTACGGTGGGTTTAAATTAAAACTTATTTTCATTGCAAACTTGAGAAGAAAAAAAAGAGTGCGACAAGGTCGGACCTTCACAGATCGTTCATATATTATTCATCATGAATAATGAATTCGGAATGGATAATTCACAGTTCATGATAAATAATATATGAATTCATATATTTTTCGTCTTGAATGCTTGTATTATTCATTCTGAATGTAATGATGGATAACATCAATCAGCAACAAACTCATTCACTATTGAATAATGTTATCCATCATATGTGATTTTGCACTAAAATCATAAACGGTTATTGAACACTATCAGCATAAGTGTGTGCAAGCGATTTGGCCCGTGACCTAGCTTGTGGCCAAGGTCGTGTGTGGTCACTTGTTTTTATCATTATTCTCGTTTGAACATGATTCTACAGCTAAATAATGATTTTATTTGAGAGAAACTTTTCTACAGTTTAAGGCATAGAAAAATGATTGGGTACAAGTAATTGAAGTTGTTCTTCTGGTTTTTATGCACATGTGCACATATTATGCAAATTGCTTACAGATTACTTGTATGTAGTACATGTGCATACCGTCTACATGAACGGATACCCAGGTGTTCCTTAGTTTCTCATTTTGGTGCGGTTTTCTTCTAAACCTGACCCTGTATGTATATACCGGTTCTCACGGTTCTGAAAATATTTATGTTCATTTGAACCTTATCAGCATATTTGTGAAATGCTTCTTATTAAAGTGATACCACGACGACTCCAAGAGGACGGACCAAAACCTCAATCATTGTCTTCTACAAGGAAAAAGGATGAATTCGGAAAGCCAATGAATCGTCTAATCCTGAAAACCAGAGAGCATCAAAAGGACATTTTACAGAAACTTGAAAGAAAATCCAACAAAATGTGTATCAAATTCTGGGATCTATGGGACAAGAGCTGTATAAAGTGAAGAAATTGAAAGACATGTTCTTAAACTTGTTCTTGTTTTAGTCAAAACCCATCATCCATCCATATAATCATATGGTAGTTGAAAAATGACATTGCCTGTTGCAAGGGTCATTTCTGAAGGTATTTCCTGTGGGATGCTATGATGATAGCTCATAGATGCTCTTCACAACATTTTAAGCACCTTTATACTTCCACCAGAATTGGTAGCCACCATCATATTTGATTTCTCCCTCCAGCACACACTAGATACAAACAACCTGTGCATTGCCATCACCATTCTCCTCACCAGATATGGGATCGATAGAAGATCCAAACTTGTAGAAAATAATAGGCATCGAGAAACTTTTATGATAAGCATAAACCTGAAGATAAAGAAACCCTTAGGTACTCACAAAATGAACTTTAACCACAAAGATTCACAAACTTGAAATGTCTCCAAAATTATGGATGGTAAGGTTGTCACCATGCTTTTGAAGACAAAAAAATCTTCCATTATGACAAGTTCTCTGAAATTTAAAATGAAAGCTCATCTTTCATTGTGAACGTGTGGACGAAGGAGAATGCACCATGTGTCACATTCAGTATGAATAACGAAGGTGCATGCATTATTCATAATACAAATTATTCATCTTAATTCTTAACTACTCTATTATCCATCATGAATAATGCATGAACGTGCACCTTTGTTATTCCTACTGAATTTGACACGTGTCGCGCTCTCAGTTGTCCCCATGTTCGCAACGAAAATGATTTCCCAGCTAAACTTTTCCATATGTGTGTGTGTTTGGGGGGGGGGGGGGGGGGGGGGGGGGGGGGGGGGGGGAGGTACTTGGGTTCAAAGGTGAACGTGAGGACCACTACAATCGCACCACGTGGCAACATTCACTCTCTGAATATCATGCATTATTCCGAGTGAATAAAGGCACCTAAGCTTTATTCACTCTGTATAATGCATGATATTCAGAGTGAATATTGCCACATGGTGCAATTTAGTGGTCCTCACGTTCACAATAAAAAATGAGTTTTCATTTGAGCTTTCCTCTATGTGTGTGTGTGTGTGTATGTCTGTGTATATAGGGTTGGGTTCAAATGTGAACTCAATTTTGGTTGGGAAAGTGATGACCACTAAAATCGCGCCACGTGGCAATATTCACTCTGAATAAAGGCAAATAAAGGCGCCTAAGCTTTATTCACTCTGAATAATGCATGATATTCAGAGTGAATATTGCCACGTGGAGCGATTTTAGTGGTCCTCACGTTCACAATGAAAAATGAGTTTTCATTTGAACTTTCCTCTATGCACATATATGTATCTGCCCAGCAATCTTTAGAACTGAATGACGGATGGGGGTACAAGAGATTCGTTTTACCATAACAAAAGTTGTGTCGAGTTTCACATCCATATTCTGCTTTCTTGCTTTCCTGTTGTCATCGAAGCGATTGAGGTGGCTGGAGAATTATCGGGTGGGACCCAGATGAGATGGTTAGTATACGCGATGAAATAACGAAAAGATAGTCAAGATCCAAAGGTATTTCAAAGGAAATTTGGAAAGAGTACCTGGTTTCGCAAGATATATGCACATAGATCGACTCCATTTAAGAAGAAGATAGATGGGTTCTTCTTAATCAGATGATGATTAGGAGAAAAAACTTGTGCACAACAAAGCTTGATCAGCAACTTCTTGATATAATTTTGACAAATTTCAGCGAATCTGAGCTGTTTGATCAGATAAAACCCTTTGAACATTCTCGTAAAAACAAGAAATGCATCCATGAATTGATACTTACAAGCAAAAGTGTCGGGACTCGGGTTATGGTCTTTGACAAGTCTCATATTGGTGATCTGGTATGCTCCCGAGATTTTAGCAGAACAAGAACAACCGGGAAACAACGGAAAATGCAAATTCATGGAAAAATCCGATGTCTATAGCTTCCGGATGATCTGTTTTCAGCTTTTAACGGGAAAAGTACCTTTTGAGGATAGCCATCTTCATGATATGGATGACAGAGTATCTCAGAGAGAGTCCATCCTTCAACCTGAAATTTTAACCAAGATTTCTATGTCAGCAAAGAGATTGATCTATCTAAAAGTCAAGAAACAACCAAGTTCTTATACTTTGAAAGATATACCAGTTCTTAGTATAGGGAAAAGATCGTAAACCGTAAAATGAAAAACTAAGTTATAATCGGTCAGGCTAAGGGGAAAACACCCTAGTAACTGTTCATCTGTACGTATGCACATGTGCATATAAGTTATTTTTCCATTATGCACATGTGTAATACATGCACACATGCATAGCAACCAAGAAACGTCTTCAATTACTTGTATGCACATGTGCACACCGTACATGTGAATGGTAATTAGGCTGTTCCTCAGTTTTTCATTTTTTAGAGGGTTTTCCCTAAACCTCACACTATTCATTGATATATACACACTATATAAATTCCAGTGATTATATGCATCAATGCATATATACTTCCATACATAGTAGATATGAATTGATGAATATACTCATTCACATCATACATACTTTGATAGTGTATAATGCATATATCATATACTAGTTCTCACGGTTCTGAAAATATTTATGGTATTCTGTATTAGTATATTTGAGGAATTCTGATTATTAAATTGATACCACAGTGATTCCAAGGAGGACGATCTAGACCCCCACCATTGTCTTCTCTGGGGAAAGAGGATGAATTCTGAAAGCCACCCATCTAGTCCTGGAAACCAGAGAACATCAAAAGAAACACTTATAAGAGTTGAGCATACCTATACTTCAATAAAGAAAATCCAACAAAATGTGTATCAAATTCTGGGATTTATTGAACAAGAGTTGTTAAAGTGAAGAAATCGAAAGACATGTGTTCTTAAACTTGTGTTGCTTTATTTGGGCATGCATCATTAGAATTGCATGATCTTTTTCACACGTTGATGATATAATGTTTCTTGTACCAACAAAAAGGATGCATACAAAATAATACGAATTTCCAG
Source organism: Centaurea solstitialis (assembly GCA_030169165.1). Classification (NCBI taxonomy): domain Eukaryota; kingdom Viridiplantae; phylum Streptophyta; class Magnoliopsida; order Asterales; family Asteraceae; genus Centaurea; species Centaurea solstitialis. The sequence goes on along the minus strand of CM058042.1, from coordinate 24,946,806 downwards.
ATTTTTTTTTTTTGATTATATATGATTTCACAAGGGTAGAATGATATAATAGATGATTGTAACACCCAACACATATAGCATTTCTTTGCAAATTAAGATAGAGAATTGAGGATATAGAGTGGCCAAGTTAAACAAAGAAATAAAGGTGTTTGAAGGGCTCTACCATCAGAAATCACCAAGAACCAAAGAAACTGCAAAGTAAGTTCATAAACTATTAGCATCCTACAACAATCTTTCTAATCAAATTTTCAACATAACGAATATACAAATCATTTCACCGCAATACGTTAAAAGTTTTTGGGGTTGGATATGAACCTTCATTCCACAAAATTGCAATGATTTTGCACGTAGTTTAACTAAAATGGTTGGCAATTTGTAATTATTACCTTCGATCAAATACAGACAAGAAAGTCGTGTGGAACCAAACCAATATCATCAATTTATTGGTAACAACGGATATGAGTTGATAGGTAAGTTAAACATGCTGTTTTACCAGAAAAGTAAAAATTTAAGGGAAGTATTGCAACTTTCATGGGATGGAAGAAGTATTTTCCTGTTTTTATTACAATCCCTTTGAGCATGTAATGAAGTGTCTAAAATGCAGCATCATAGTTCGATGATCAGATTACTATGACTAACGATAAAGCTAGAAACTTGATTCTTAAATTTCATAACATGACAAATTCACACACACAAAAAATCTTTTGTTATTTACTGATGGGAAAACTAGAAGACATTCCGATGAAACCCTTAGTAAAACTATAAAAGTAGTGCAAAAATAATAAGCACAGATGACCTTACGAACAATAGGAGTAATTAGTGAACCTGAAGGTTAAAGGCTGCATACCTCAAACTGGAAGCCGAACCATTGCTTTACCAAAGAAGAGACATTTTGCTCAAAAGTCGAAGCCGTCATAACTCAATTACGAAGCTTGAGAAATCACAATAGCAGCAGCCAATGCTTCTGAAAGTTAACTCTAAAGCATCCCACTTGCAATATTAGAAACTTCTTTACAATAAATGGAGTCTAAAACCACATAATAGGATTATCTATCTTCAACTACTTTGGGTGCCTCCTTGTTTCACTCATTTGCCCTCTTTGGCTCTTTCCCAACTCCTTATACAAGAAAGTATATAGGGTGTTGCCTGGAATTTTGTGCAAGATATGTTCGCTACCATCTAGTCCTGAAGCATTCAAATTATCCTCCGTTATTATCATAGTTGAAAATTGTCATTGGCTGTGAAAACTCCTCATGAGTCATTTCTGCATAATTGTTTATAACAAGAACTGAAGGTAGTTCCTGTGGGACGCTCTGAATATGTAAAAATGCTCAAAATTGCTCTTCACAACATTTTAAGCACCTTTATACTTCCACCTGAATTGGCAGCAACAATCATATTTGATTTTTCCCTCCAGCAAACACTGGAAACAAACTGTGCATTTCCATCACCATTCTCCTCACCAGATATGGGATCAGTAGATCCAACTTGTAGGAAATAATAGGCATCGAGAAACTTTTATGGTAAGCATAAACCTGAAGAGAAAAGAAACCCTTTAAGTGCTAGAAAAGTTGAAAAATGAACTTTAAATAAAAACAAGTTATGGACAGTAAGGTTGTTAAAACAAACAAGGACAAACTAAGCACAATAAACGTAGAAAGGACAAGGTAGATACACTAAAAGACATGATAAGCAAAATGATGTGATCCGAGAAATTTTATTTATGCAAAATAATGTGATGTAAGCAAATTGGAATGGTTTTAGTAGTAATAGTACCTCATTGGATTCAGAACCACACGCTATATATCCGTCCAGAACAGATAAGCCAACGAAGAGTTCTAAGAAAAAAGGGAAGGGTGAGATTTAAAATATGTTCATTGAATAATTTATTAAAACCTTTGGCATAAAGGTGTCTACCTTCTGGTTAGTGTGACCCTTGTAGGTCATGCAGCAAGCATCAGTGGAGATCCTCTAAACTGGTTTTCTTCAGGTCCCAAAGCTTCAGTGTGTTGTCGGTGGATGCAGAAACGAGGGAATCTGAACCCAAAAATTTTACATAGCTTACAGCCTTCTGATGTCCGCTAACGTGCACCAAGGAATTCTTGTATGTCTAAGATCATAACATTGTATCTTGTAATCAGCAGATCCAAAAGCCAATAGATGTGAGGAGCGTGAAGAGAACTGAACACAGCAGACATTGGCAGCATTTCTGATCGTGCACGTTGAAGTTTTCTGCACAGTATTTGAAGTTTGTAAGTTTGGCTTTTTTATGATTTATGGAATATGGATTTCAGACTTAAAGCTATATTCAGGTGAATATCAATAGTTTTTCACCCTTTATGCTTCAAAGAATATAAGTATTGACATAAATCACAGTAGATAACATGCTTCACATTTATCTCCTGGCTGTTTACCATCAAAAAATATCTGATATTTCTATCAAAATTTAAATGTTTTTCCCTGCAAAATGTGATTGTCCTTCAGCGATACAACCTCTCGGGTTTTGTAAGTTCGAGGTATACCAATGCAGTTTCTTGATCATCAAAGTTATTAACTCAAATAGTTTCAACAGAGAATTACTTCATTTAAGCTCCATAACTTCACTGAACAATCATCACTTCCACTGGCAAATTGTGTAGGATCCACATGAGAGAAGTCGACACACCAAGCCCTCGTTGGTGTTCTCTATAAATGAGATATTCCTTGACCAGTGAATGCATCCCAACCTGAGGTCCAATTATGATGTTTTAGTGAGATCACGATATAAAAACAAGAGATCAACTTGCTAGAAAATATTATATAAACTTAAACTTCAATAAAGCAAGAAACACACACCTGAACCACACCATCATAATCAGCTGACGCCAAGTAATTCTTGAGGTACTTGTTCCAACAAAACACAACTAAGCTTTGATTGGTTCAGCAACTCAACCGCGGGATAATTGACATCTACAGAATCTTGTAAAAGTGAAACGAATTCAAAAATCTTGATTTTCTTCGAGACACCAGCAGCAGCAATGTAGTTCTCATCACGATCAAAGCTCAAAGAGCAAATTACATTTGCAGAATTCAAAAGATTGCCCATTTTTAGCGTACCACATGCCTCAAAACTTGCTATATCTTATGAACTTGCATACACAATCCAAAAAATCATCCATGAAACCAACACATTTCTCTTTCATGGTAGGTTCGTTGACTCCACTAGTTTCACAAAGCACCTTTCACGACTCCCTAAAAGTCCAAGTCATTTCGTTCATTAGAGACAGTTCCAGCAGTTGAAGTTGAGATCTCTTACTAAAATAAGCACTTTCGAGCTGGCTGATAAATGTCTTCATCCTTTCCTCCATACCGTTTGAATCATAGAACATTCTCAATACATTTTCGTGTAGAACATTCTTTAAAATCAGTTTCTAAGAACTGTATATTTCCATATAACTCCAAAGCATGCTTTTCCTTTTGTTCCTTCAGTGAAATTAGAAAATCAAGTAAAATCTCAAACTCGGCATTTCATTCTTGTCAACGATTGAAGAACGATTGCTCTTGAAGTGCAGCTCTTTGGTTCCGCTTAATAATTCAGATTGCAAGATATCCTGATACAAATAAAATTTCTAAAATTACCGAGTACATCAAAATTAGGACCCAAGCAAAAATTCCTGTTACATTCAAATGATATCATGCTGCTTACAGTACCTTTCTTAGGCTAAAAAAGATCTCTAAATTAAAAGTTTCTATAATACGCAACAGACAAATAAAAAGTTTTAGAAATACCTTGTTGTTGGCCGAGATGAAGGCTGAGGATGAAGCAACCAAAGACAGAAACCGGCTTCCTGTGGATTTTCATATATAAAACTTGGTGGAAGGATCCGGTTACGTAAATCCGACATTGCTGCAGAATGCATCTCTAGTGATACAAATGAGCAGAGTAACTGTTGGAGAAAAGCTCAAATCAGCGCAGGACCATAAGCAGTGTTGTTTCCTTGAATTAAAGCTATATTATGAAATAAAGGTATCACAACTGGCATTGATATCAATATGGCGTATAATTTCGATAACCATAAATAAAAATAGATGGATAAGAGAACAAACAGACTTTCTCAGTTCTCACCTCAAACAAGAGAATCCCGAGGCTATAGACATTTGCTGATAAAAGATCCCTCCCATAGAGCTCCTCAGGACAAGCATACCAATTCTTTTCGAGTTCAACAGCTACAGAATAAGACTCTGTGGTAGTTATTACTTCGTGTTTGGTTGAAGAATCTGAATAAATGATCTCCTTTGATGGCAACAAAATAAACTTGAAAGCCATAAACCATGCAAGGCATTTCCTTGAGAGTGTGCCGCTATCGACAGCCTGAACAACTTGCCTGTATATCTGCAGCCTCTCGGCTTTATTCACCTCAACAAAACTATGCTTTAGCCACTTCCTCAAGCTCATCCCTTCGCTATACAGTTCTCGCATTCCTTTGTTCGCACTTTCTTTAGGGAGATCAACAGTTCGTCCATTGATATCTAATGATACATCACAAGTCATCCTGCTATTGAGATCCTTTTGTTCTGCAGCACTGTACTCATTAGAGATTCCTGCACTTTTACACAAAATCCCCATGCCTCTTGTGGATTGCATAACAGCAAAATTAGAGAAGTTCGCTGAGCTTGATACCTTCAACCTTTTATCACGAAGTGAAAGGTTATCCAAGGACTCATTTTTTATGTGACCATCCATTAGCCGATCAAATGGTTGTTCGTTTGGATCCTGATGAGCCCACCAAGCTTTACCATTTGCAGGATCTAAAGGCATGCTTGACAAGTCTTTTTGAGAGCTCGTTGAAGTCTTTTCCCCTTCTTGAAAACCTGCACATGAACTACTCCTTGCACATAAACTACTCCTGCCAATCCTTGCCAAATTAGAAAAATTATGCCTTGAGCCTTGCCTGATATACTCCCTTGTGCGCGAGCTGCTTGCAATGTTTGAATTCGTATAATTTATAGCATTTGTCTCAGCACCCAAGAATCCATTCTCACTTGTATGAGTAGGTCTTGTTTCAGCTTGCCTTGAACTTTCAGCATGCCTATTCATCCCGGCCATTATGCCAAACCTTTGTGATTCCAATAAGTTACTAGCATCAACATCTGTATGATTACCAAGTATTTCCAACTTGTCCATTTCCCTTTTCCCATCATCTTCTTCCATCACAAGAGAAGGAGAGAGACTAACTCAACCAAATAGAAAGTAGCTTTCGTGATAGACCTACCAAAATCCGTAATGCAATATTATCATACATGAATGGATAAGAAAATAAGCTTTTAAATATACACACTCATTACAAAAAATGGAAGGTTATACTAAAATTCTAAAATTACAAGTCAATGAATGATCGATATTCTACAATTGAAATTGATATATATTCATTTAACCATCGAAAACACTAAGCTCCATAAGGTTTTCCTTGTCAATTAGCTTGTAATAGCTATAGATGGAGCCATGGAGGTGTACTGACATTGAACTACAACTTAGGGGTTGTTCGGTTCATTAAACTGTATGGATAAAATTGTCTGGATAGATAAATTTATCTGTATGATATAACATAAAATTGTTGTTTGGTTGTTATGCGGGAATAGACAGTCTAAATATCACAAATGACCATTTTACCCCTTCGTCTATATTTTGAACCTAATTCTAAACGACTTCATTTCAAAACATATCAAATCCAAATTCGAACAAAATAAACTTTCAAAAATATCAAACCCTGAGATTTAATAGTTAGTATCAAATTTAACTTCTAACATTTCATGATTGACTTTCCAAATCAAACTACATTTGTAATCCTTAATCAAAGCAATATTAAATAAAAAGTCTAACATGAAATGAATCTTTATTTGACACTAATCTTTACTTCACCAAAACTCGCTTGCAATCATTTTCAAATAACTTGATCAACAAAACTAGAAATCCCTAAACCCTAAACCTAAACTTATCAGAAAAGTTAAGCAACAGCTTTGCAAATTGCTAATTTTTATCTTGGTTTACACCTACATTTCCCTTCCAAATACTACAATACTGTTTACAAAATCTGAAAAAAGGAGCTTATATCTCAGACAACAAAAATCAAATAAATATATCAAACATCTCCATTTTGAGCTTTAACACAACTACTTTTCTAAATTCAAAGACATATACATTCCAAAAATATTCCAAAATAAAGTATGATCATATCATGCCCATAAGATAACTGAATCAGAAAATTGAAATCTAGATCAAAATTAAAACAAATCAAAGGTAATCTAATTGTGATCAAAACATAAAACCAAAGTTAAAAATTAGCAAAAATCTATATCATATCATATATTGTAACAGATCACCAAACACATGGATAAGCTTTCATACCTTCATCAATCCAAGATACTGAAGAAGAAAAAGAACAGCGTGATGATATATGGAGCTTTTTTTGGTTTCAATTTGGATATAAATATCAAGCATTTATACAATTTGGGGATTACATCCATCTACTGTAAATCGAAGCCCTATCATATTCCATTAATTCTTTAATATTTGGCACGTTATTCTATAAAAAGATTTCAATATTTTAAAGTACCCTTTTTTTATCTTACGTTTAAAGTAAGGTCCGAATAATAATAAATATTGGATAAGGCAATTTTGCTTGAAAGTGAATACTTTAAAAAAAATACATCTATTAAGTTAAAGGGATTAGTTTAAGATGGAAAGATATAATCTTTTAAAATAATGCAATTATACATTTCACGAATCTAAAAGATTAGTTTAAGATGGGAAGATAATACGGTATCACCTACCTCTATTTTTATTGTGTGAGAATAAATAAAATTGTGATAATCTTGAAAATGGTGTATGATGTATTGTTTTACATGATGTTATTTTTACATATGCCTTAGATTTAGTGTATTAATTAATATATATTTGTTTCACAGTATTTTTGTTCCCACAAAAGGACGTACTTAAATAGGTGCTCACGGTGGCACGTGCCATATTTATTATGTTTTTAGCTTTTAATATCATATTTATTATGTTTCCTAAAAAATTGTAATAGCAAAAGTTGAACATGAGACTTTTCATTTTCTAACCCCAATGGGGTAGCCTACCGGTTAAGACTTGGTGTTGGGGAAAAACCCACCCAAGTTCGAATCCGGGGGTGAACAACCAGGGGCCACTGAGTGTTAATCCCAGGGGAGCATGCTTTAGCTCTCGATAAAAATTGCCAAGGATGTAGTCTGGTCAAAGTCCAGGTGAACCTTCCAAAAAAAAAGTTGAACATGAAACTTTTCATTTAAAAGTCGAAGAAACCAACCACAAAATCAATATTGACTTATTAAAAAATATCTCTACAAATGTTCATCATAGTTAAATGGTGCCGCCGTTAAAAAAATTCTCTAGGTCCGTCTCTGTTTCCACATATAACTGTTACACAATCAATGTAAGGGGTCGTTTGTTTTTTAAAAAGTCTAAAATATGAACCCTTATTTCACGTTTAAAAAATAAGAGGTTGATGGTGCCCATCTTAAAATTTCAAAGCACGATAAAAAGTTTACATATCTTTTTCTAAAAATAAACCGAATAGTCTTAAGTCTGCAAACCTTTTAATTTTTTAAATTAAAAAGGTTTTAAGAGTATTTTATTAAAAACGAACTACCCCTAAGTGTATTTTGTGTGTATGTGAAACAAAGAAATACAACTAAAAGTTATATGCTAAAAACCTAATCCATATTAAAAAAAATATGTTATAAATTAAATATATGTTAATTAAAATATTAAATTAAAAATTATATAAAACATATGTCATGGCTTCTCCTTCAATTATGTTGAATACATAAATAAAGCATATGGGTGAGAGTTTAAATGGAACTCAAATTTGTTTGAGAACGAAAGGACATTTAAGAGTGTTTGTCTGAATTTAATATATTATTTAATAAGAAATAACACAATATTCTGGTTAAATAATAATAAATATTGTATTATTCAATTTGAATGTTATGTTATTCAGCTTGAATAATATATAACATTTAGTAACTATATATTATTCAGATTAAATATGAACTAAATAAAACATGTAATACACTCTTAATTATCTTTATATTCATAATCAAAATTGAATTTTCATTTAAGTCTAACCCTAGCTATATATATATATATATATATACTTAGAAAAAATTAGTAACAATGTAATTATTAAATTCGAAAAAATGCTATTGAAACTCCTAACATTTATCAAATGTTTGGATACTATTCATAAGCTACAGTACCCTTTATTATTATATTTTTTGTGCCATCAAATTAATCATTCTCGGTTTTGGGCCCAACAGTAACTCTTATTTTAATTTCATTTATTGATTGTTATATGTAACTATATTTTAATATGTATAATGTAAATTAATTATGTTCTAAATTTTATATTCTTTGAACTAATGTGTTTTTTTAAGAACGAACTACGTATTTTTTTATAATATGTAATATTTGACGTTTTTATTTTAAAAAGTTTTTGTTAAATAAATTAATTAGTAATTGTTTATTAATTATAATAAGTATACAAAATTATAATTATTATTGAAAATGGTTTAATAATAAGAAAAAATATGTTATTTTTATGTATGATCTATAAATTTGGTGTTATATTTAGAGTGTATTATGCATTGAATTGGAGTAGAGTTTTTATTTTATGTGAATGGACCCACTAAATTTGGTGTTTTTGGTGTTATGGTTAGAGAGATGGTCTAAGGACTATATAATAACATGCCCAAGTTAATCATCCTAATTTTAGTCGGTTTAGTTAACCTGATATATTGACTACAACAAAAGCTACATTAACCCGATTTCAATTTTATATTTTCTCATAGGATTTTCTTTTCTAGATTAATAATAAATCGCGACTTGCACCATAGTTGTCCTATCGATTTATGTAGCATTTCAATTGCTCTTTGTTGATTTGCGTCACTATATTTTTATTACCTTCCTTCTGTCTTGCAACGCAGGGAAAAAAAACCTTGTTTACCAATAAATGGAGAAAGTAACATTAAATAAGTATAAATAAAACTAAAAATCATATTATTTTATTAATTAAGTTTCTTGTTATTTGGGTCACCTGCTTGGGCCACGTGGTAACAATTGGCCTGTGAGTGCTTGCGCCACATGCTCACCTATGGTCCATATTTCAACCCCCCACACTACTATTACGAGGTGTACAAAAAATCCATTAATTAAAAAATTGGGAAAAAACTGAACCGATTTTGATCGTATATCGGTTTTTCTTAAACTAGTTTTTGAGATCGATTTTTAAGATTTACCACACAAAGGTATTAATTGTACTGGTTCACAAACCGGTTTTCGAGTGCTCTCGGGCTTTTTTCGAAAATATAGCCGTTGTCAAACGGCTTTGTTACCATTCATAGTCGTTAGAAACTAAAAAAATTATCATTTTACCCTTAAAATCATATATATATAGAGAGAAGTTCAAATGTAAACATATCTTTCATTGTGAATATGAGTACCACTAAAATCACGTCACGTGGTAATATTCACTCTGAATATTACGCATTATTCAGAGTGAATAAAGAAGCCTAAGCTTTATTCACACTTGAATAATTCACAATATTCACGTGACGCAATTTTAGTGATCCTTAAGTTCACAACAAAAATTGAGTTCACATTTAAACCCCCCTTATATATATATATAGAGGAAAGTTCAAATGTGAACCACTTTTTGGTTGTGAACGTGAGGACAACCGAGAGCGTGACACGTGGCGATTTTGTTTGTGGTCCCCCTCCCCTTTAATTCAATGTCCTCCCATGAATCGCGCCTAGTCACCCGCCGTGGACCTGACGTGGCGCCTAGTCATCCGCCACGTGTCGCGCTCTCAGCTGTCCTTACGTTCACAACCAAAAAGTGGTTCGCATTTGAACCCACCCCTATATAGATATATATATATATATATATATATATAGATTTTTCATTGATTTACGTGTGCAACCATGAGTTTGCACGGTTTGCACGTTTTTTATGGTTTGCAATTGAAACTCCCTATATATATATATATATATATATATATATAGAGAGAGAGAGAGAGGAAAGTTCAAATGTGAACCACTTTTTCATTGTGGACATGAGGATGAATCTCAGTCATTCATCCCGTCAATACATGCGACTTTGATCGGTAGCCACTTTAATAATCTCTACCTTCCCACGAATCGCGTCAATCCTCCGTGATCGCGTCCACCGTAACCCGAAGATGTGTGGCTGAGATTCATCCTCACGTTTACAACCAAAATTGAGTCCACACACACACATACACATATGTGTGTGTGTGTGCGCTCAAGCTCTCCGCGAGACCGGTGAGACAAACATTTGTTACATGAAACTTTACAGCAAAACACTGTGAAGGTAAAAAAATTCAAACATTCATAGTAAAAACATTGTAAATGTTACGTTCACGGTGTTTTTGGATGTGAATGTTTGATTTTTTTTACCTTCACAACATTTTCGCTGTGAAGGTTCGGATTATTTAGTTTTTACCTTCACAACATTTTCGACATGAAGTTTCGTGTTTTTACCGTGTTTTAGATTTTTACCTCGATAGAGTTTTTTAGTATTAATATTCGAATTTTATTTATCTTCAGGTGTTCCGTCGTGAAGTTTTATGCATACAGTCTTGGTCTCACGGAAACAACTTGGTTTCACATGAACCTGAGTTTCACATGAAAGTTAAAATGTGAACTCATATTTCATTGTGAACACGAGTAGCAATGAAATCTCGGCGCCTAAACTTTATTCAGACTGAATAAAGTTTTATTCATTCATTCTAGATATGCATGCTTTATTCATTCATTCTGGATATGCATGCTTTATTCAGTCTGAATAAAACATGAATATCTAAATTGAATATTGTCACGTGATGTGATACTAGTGGTCCTCACGTTCACAATCAAATCAAAAAAGAGTTCACATTTGAACCTGACCATATATATAAATATATATATATAGAGAGAGAGGAAAGTTCAAATGTGAACCACCTATATATATATATATATAGAGAGAGAGAGAGAGAGAGGATTCAAATGAAAACTTATTTTTTATTGTAAACGTAAGAATCACTAAAATCGTGTCACGTGGCAATATTCACTCTGAATATCATGCATTATTCAGAGTGAATAAAGGCACCTAAGCTTTATTCACTTTGAACAATGCATGATATTCAAAGTGAATATTGGCACGTGACCGATTTTAGTTTATTAATTAACATATATTTGTTTCCCAATGTTTTTCTTTCCACATATAACTGTTATCCAATCAATGTAACGGGTTGTTTTTTTTAAGAGGTCTGAAATATGAAGCTTTATTTTACATTAAAATATGAAGCTTTATTTTACCTTTTCCTAAAAATAAACGAAACAGTCTTAAGTCTACAAACCTCTTAATTTTCAGACTTAAAAGGGTTTTTAAAGCTATTTTATTAGAACAAACGACCCCTAAGTGTATTTTGTGTGTATGTGAAACAAAGAAATACAACTAAAACTTCTATACTAAAAACCGAATCCATATTAAAAAAATGTATTATAAATTAAATATATGTTAATTGATATATTAAATTAAAAATGATAGAAAACATATATTATGATAATTTATCGTTTCTCCTTTAATTATGTTGAATATATAAATATAACATATAGACAAAAGTTCAAATAGAACTCAAATTTGTTTGCGAACGTAAGGACAATTGAGAGTGTGTGCCACGTGACATATTCAATCTGGATAATACAAGATTATTTAGACTGAATATTTTTTTTAAACAGCAAGTTAAGCACACACGTTCTAGCAGTATCGGACCTTCTTACTAGGGATGTTCATGGGGAGGGGAGGGGAGGGGTGGGGCACGTAGTAAATTTTTTGAGAACCACATGTACATGACGTGTACCTAATTTTACTATCCGAAATCGAACCGTACGGGATGGGTACCCACACTGAACTGAATAAAAATGAGCACCTTCATTATAGATGGGTAAACCTTTCCTCTTTGATATCCATTTCCATTTCATTTGTGATTTTTTGGCCTAATTTGATTCCCCAAAATCCCAAATTAGATTCACTTGTGATTAACCTAACATTTTGGTCAAAAAGCTCACCGTAATCAATTAGAAGGAGTAGAGGTAGCAGTAGATGGAGGTGGAATAGACGCCGGTGATGGGAACATGAACAAACCTCCTCCACTATGCCGTTGGTGCTCCAGAATCCGGCGACTCGTCAGTGAGTGTTGATGGCTGAATTAGCCTATGTGCTATTAGAATAGCCTTTAAAACATCCCTCAACAAGTCTATGGTGCCTGACGGAGGCGGTCCAAGATTCAAATTGAAGGTTATATTCATATTATAGGGCGGATTCCTAGGGCCTTCACACATCCTCTAATGTTCAGCCAGTGTCCCCTCGAGAAACCTCTCAAAACACCTGTTACAAAATTGACCAGTAGTAGCCATAGCTAGGTTAGTAGAGCTATCTAGAATGCGAGATAGTAGGTGGTGCACTTGTTACAAAGCTGGGTAGTAGCCGTAGGTAGGTTTTCGAAAATGAGAAGAGAGCTAGTATGTGTAAGAGTAGGTAATGTGTGTGTCTGTGTGAGTGCTTTTATACTTAGGTGTCTGACTCTATATTAGGAGAGAAATGTGTGGTAAAATAAATAAGTAATAAATTCCAATTTTTTTAAAGCTCAATTTTGGTAGTTGAGGATACTTTTTTGTTTAATAAAAAAAATGAATTTCAAATCCAGAATCAGATATGGATGGGTTCCATCTTTTATCATTAAGTTAGATTATACCATATATATATATATATATATTGTAACGCCCCATTTTCATACTTCTAATTGTGGACCTAATTGTCGAGCTAGTGATATTTACGGGTTCTTATGTTGGAATTTCAGGTCCAATGGTCTAAGTGTAAATTCTTATTTTTGGGTGGAGTGTAGGAGTAAAAGGGAGAAGTTCCAGACTTCTTCTTCAGTTTCCAGGATACGTACGATTGGAGAGGAGAAAGGCTAGGGTTTTAAATCTTGGCCAATTTGGGAGCAATTGGAAAAGAGAGTTGGCAATCAATCATTGTGGTGTTGTTAGCATCATCCAAGGTATGTAATTGAACTCTCTATTGTCTAATTTTGATGGTAGAGACTAATGGTTGGAGTTGTGATTTGTGGTTAAGAAATTGTAATCAATTGATCATTGTGTTATGTTTTTAGTCAATTCATGTTATGGGATGATCTAAACTAGGTTGAATTGAAGTAATTGAACTCTCATACTTAGAATCTTGGTCGAATTTGGGATTTGGAGTGAAGCCCTGTGTGCAGTCGCATTATGCGACTTGAAATTTTGGGTCTGCAGGCATCCGCGGGTCACGCCGCGGGTGGTGACCCTCGGGGTGACCCTCCGTTTATCCGTGGGTCAAGCCGCGGGTGGTGACCCTCGGGGTGACCCTCCGTTTTGGCTGTCCCCAATTTTCACTTTTTGCAAACGAGTTCGGCTGGGGTTCTTTTGTTTGGGCTTTCACTTAGGACATTGAGACTTAATGTTTGGCAAAGTTTGGGGGCAATTGAATGAGTGTAGCGTGGGTAAATGCATAAGAGGGCTCGGGTTAAGCTTAGAACTCATTTTGGAGCTATATGTTTATATGTCTTGCATGTTCATGTCTAGGTAAATTGCTTTGAGCATTATTCTAGCACGTGTGTGATTAACCCGAATTACTATCAGGTGAGTACTCTATCTATGTTGATGTGATTATACTTATGTGATGGACATGCATATGTGATTATATGTTATATGGATTATGTTAATACATAGTTGGTACGGGTTACCACTAGGGATATTAGTTCTTCTGGGAACAAAGGATCAAGTTATGGATTAAGCGGCCTAGTACCAGTGTCAAGGGATTAAGTTTGTGATATGTGATTGCTATGTATCTTTGTTATTTACGTATGATTATGTTGGTATAGATGTGTGCTCACTAAGCGAAAGCTTACCCGTTGTTATTTCACCTTTTTAGTGTCAGGTACAACATCGGGTAGTAAGGGCAAGGCTCACGCATGATGGTTCCGGTGGCAGCAGCTCAGTCAGTCATTAATCATGGGTTATGAAAGAGACTTTATTTATTTCGTTGAGAGTGCATGTTTTAGTTTAATTGAAACGAAAGAAATTATGATTTGGCATATGTTTAGCCTCGACTATGTTGGTTATTTCCTTTCTTTAAGAACAAATGGTTTGAGTAAATTTTCTATCAAATTTCAAGGCTTATGATAAAGCTTCCGCTTATTTCAACTATTTCCTTTGATTTGTATGTTTTGGAGTTAAGGTGTTACAATTGGTATCAGAGCCCTGGTTTAAGGGATTCAAGCATTCACGGGTAGTGGGTGTTTGAACTTAAACCGAGTGTTCTTGTTTTTCTAACTAAAATTTTCAAAATATCGAAGTTTGGTTAAGAAATGGGTATGAGACTGAGCTGCGGACCGGGACATCAACGTGAGGTGAGCACACTATACTTGGATAAGAAAAGCATGTTACTTTGTTGATAATGATAAGTCATGTCGGCTTGATATGTTATGTATGTTATGATACGAGTATATGCATGAGGCTATGTTATGTATAGACATGATGATAAACTATGTATATTTGTTATGAAGCATGAGGTCCTATATAAATGACATAGGGAGCAGGTATCACTATGATAGTTGTTGAGAAATGAATGAGTATGAGTTCTTAATGATAAGTGGTCTAGAATGTGTTATTATGTGAATAGATACTATGGAATAGTAGACGTACATGTTGTGCCTTTGTGTAGACTTATGGTTATGTGGTTACGAGTAGAATAGCATGATGCATGTTTTTATGTGATTGAATGGTAGGCGAGCTGTTAAGCTCTAGTGTAAAGGTTATGTATGGGACAACTAGTCGGGAATTAGGATCTTTGTGATGGTGTCGAAGCTAGATATGTAGGATGTATTTATAGTGATACAAGGGCCCGTATCATTGCAAATACATTGTGCATATCAGAGAATTGACATAGTTACAGGGAGTTCTATGAATCTACTGGATTGTCGGGATGGGGTAGTAGCATGATTGGACCTTCATGAGTGTCTGTAAGGTAAGTGGTTAGACCCCTAAGAGGCATGTATTGAGAAGAGAATGTGAAGCTAAGGTCATTGACCTGAGCTAGTAGACGGCATGAGACGAAAAGTAGGGTGGTGTTCAAAATGGTATGTTAATTGAGCCAGTAAAGATAGACCACTCAATAGCATGTTGGGAAAGGAGAGGTATAAAGGGGGTCGTTGACCCGAATATTCGTGGACTAGACGAAAAGGGAAGTAGTTAGCTTAAAGCGTGATGATATTTGGATTAGTACGGGTTATGGACAAAAGAGTGTCCTCGTTATGTGGGAAAAGTGATAAGTGTATGATGGATTACATGTGTACAGTCAGTGGATTAGAGAGTGTAGCAGATGAGGTAGGAGAAGTTCTCTATGAGATCCTTCCTGGACTTTCGAGCGTGAGGAGCAAGAATTAACCCAGGTGGTTAATAGCAGTCTAGAAGCAGTTATGGCCACATGAGCCGGTGATGCAGTAAGCTCTCAGTCTGATCAGGCTAAAGTAGTTGATTACGAGGGATTTCGGATTGTCAATCGCCGATTTTTGAAGGAAGAAATATTCAGTGGCTAAACCATCGGATCTCTGTGACAGGAAATGCTTTCAGCACTGGGTTGCAAGGCAGAAGTGGAGGCCAGGTTGTTATGAGCCTGCTTAGGGAAGCCACGGAGGAATTATGGAAGTCAATTGTTCAGTAAAGGACAACAAGGCAAGTGAAGGGTATGACTATGGAGCAACTCTCTGGCCTTGAGGGGAACAAAAGATACCTCGGCTAGAGATAAGAGAAGCTTCGGTGACAGTAAGGTGCACTGATTTATCAGATGCACGAGGTAACTGGGTTAGAGAGTTAGTATTAGGGAGGCAAGGAAAAGAATGATACCTCCAAGAATCGGGAGCGTGTGTTTTAGTCGACAGCAGAAGAGGCAAGGACGGAGCCGGACGTTGTGAAAGAAGCAAGCATGGAAGCCCGTTAGAAGTAGAAGTAGCGGACGAGGAGTACTGCTGGTATAGTGACGTGTATAAGAGAGAAAGTAATAGTTGATATGGACTGATTGAATCGAAAACGAGTCTGCATTGACTGAGAGATCAGCAAGTAGTAGTTCAAACCCAAGTGGGGGAGAACTTACTATCGAAGGGGACGGAAAGAGACTACCGAAGGTAAGTACTTTGGCTAAGGCCAGAAAGCATGTCCTACATAGAGGTAGCAGCTTCTTAGCGTACATGGTCGATAGCCGAGCTGAGACGAAGAAGAAAACGGTAGCAGGCGTGTCTGTGGTCAGCGAGTATCAGGATGTATTTCCGAATGTTTTGCCTGGCATTTTACCCGAAATGCAAGTGGAGTATCGGATTGAGCGAGTTCCGGGGACGGCGCCGATAGCTAAGGCCCGTACCGGTTAGCACCTCTGGAGATGCAGGAATTGTTGCGGATGTGAATCGATTACCGAGGGTTAATCAAGCTTATGGTAAAGGATAGATACCCGCTGCCAAGGATCGGCGATCTTTTCGATCAACTTCAGGGAGCCATGTGGTTCTCGAAGATAGACCTTCGCTCAGGGTACCACTAGTTGAAGTTCGAGAAGAGGATGCGCATGAAACGGCTTTTCGTGCTCGATATGGGCATTCCGAGTCCATTGTGATGCCATTCGGGTTGACGAACGCGCCGGTAGCTTTATGGTCGCTTGGGCTTACAGAGATTTGATGAATCGAGTCTATAGGCTGATGCTTGATGGATCGGTGATTGTTTTCATTGGTGAATGTTATTGTAGTAAATTTTGAAACGAGCTCTTGATTGTTCGAAACTGTCGTTGAATTGGGTCAGGAATGAAAAGGTAAATGTAACTGTATGTGTTGAGATGTTAGAGCCGGAGATAAGAGAAGGTGTGATGGTAGTGAGGTGCGTTAAGTGCACGAAGAAGTTGAGCTCGTTGTCCAGACTAATCTTTACTTGATTCTTGTGTTTCCTACATTGGTGGTTACACCCGTAGGCTTCGAGGCTCAAGTAGGGACCGTCGGGACTGGGTGTTTGGGGCTAAATGAAGTATGTGGATAGTGACGTAAGGGATGTTGAAAGGATTTGTTGATACAAATGTGATAGAAATAGGAAGGATAAGAGTTATGTCGACCCTATAATTGGTTGTGTGTTATATCGTAAGTGATAGTAGATGATAGATAACTATGTCAGAGGTGAATAACATGTTTTGTGTGCATATGGACAGCCTTGTACTAGTAAGGGTCAAGGGGATAGTATCGTTCTCATTAGAGGAACAGTAGGATCAGATCCGTTCTTGGAACGGAGGGCAGTTATATATGCAGCTATGTTTACGTTACAAAATCCTTGTAATCCGTAGAAAACGATGTGGTAGTGGACGTGTTTTGGGTTGTGACCTGGACTGGGCAACTCCAAAACATAACCGTGATGGAGTAGGGGTGACCAGTTAGGGCCCTGTGTCTCCAAAACGGACAATATCGAACCACGATCGTCAGATATGGGGTTACATGGATTCTGGTTATGAAAGAGGATGAAAGAAACTTGTGTTAATGATTTTTTTAAGTGATGTTTGGTACATGTATTTTTATGTTTTAAAAGAGGATTGGTCTTGTTTCATGTTTTAAAACTAGTGAAATTTTTTTTGGAAAGATGTTGGTTTTACTATTTTATGACTTTTGGACAAGGTTTTTGCTAAATTTTAAATAGTTTTCCTTAAAATTTACGTTTTGATAAACTGGGTGCAACTAGTACTTGATGAAAAAAAAATGTTAGTTTTCGTACATGTTTGAATTTCTAAACATTTGATGGGACGATGTTTTCCATTTTATTTTAAACAGTTTTCCATTAAATACATGTTTTGAAAATTAAAAGTGGCAGACAAGTGACAGTGATAACATCGCTAGTAAGAATGTTTAAGCAGTCACAGCGTATGTAGTTATGAGTGAGAAACTGAGGAAGGAAGGAATTAAGGATCAAGTGGTTCGGGTAATACCCGACAGTTATGGTCATTTAAGTCGTTGAGACTATGCAGAGGCTTCAGTATTAGAGACGTAAGGTCGGATTACGGGTGACCAGAGTAAAAAAAATGTGGGAAAAGCAAGTGGAAAAGTGTTAGACATGTTTAAGAGCGAAAGGTACCGGTTGGAAGTAAGAGCATGTGACGAGGGATCAGGTTACGAGGTTGGTTGTACTCTTAGGAAGCATGATGTTGTGTGGGAGGAGACATAGGATTCCCATCTTCTGGGGAGAGTTTGGACATAATGATTTGGACAGTATTGAAATTATCCAGAAGACGACTGAGAGTATTCAGTGGAATTGTGATCGACTGAAATCTGCTCAGGGTCGTCAGAAGAGCTATGCGGATAAAGTATTGTCAGACCTAGAGTTTGATCTAGGAAAGAGAGACCAAGCCTTGAGAGACGAGGATGTTAGGTTAGGGAATGATCAAAGGAAGCTTAGAAAAGGCTCGAAATAGACGTGAAAACCGAATAATGAGATGAGACGGAACTACTCGGAGTTGTTCCAAGTTTAAGCGATTTCGAGGACGAAATCCTGGTAAGTGGGGGAGAGTTGTAACGCCCCATTTTCATACTTCTAATTGTGGACCTAATTGTCGAGCTAGTGATATTTACGGGTTCTTATGTTGGAATTTCAGGTCCAAGGGTCTAAGTGTAAATTCTTATTTTTGGGTGGAGTGTAGGAATAAAAGGGAGAAGTTCCAAACTTCTTCTTCAGTTTCCAGGATACGTACGATTGGAGAGGAGAAAGGCTAGGGTTTTAAATCTTGGCCAATTTGGGAGCAATTGGAAAAGAGAGTTGGCAATCAATCATTGTGGTGTTGTTAGCATCATCCAAGGTATGTAATTGAACTCTCTATTGTCTAATTTTGGTGGTAGAGACTAATGGTTGGAGTTGTGATTTGTGGTTAAGAAATTGTAATCAATTGATCATTGTGTTATGTTTTTAGTCAATTCATGTTATGGGATGATCTAAACTAGGTTGAATTGAAGTAATTGAACTCTCATACTTAGAATCTTGGTCGAATTTGGGATTTGGAGTGAAGCCCCGTGTGCAGTCGCATTACGCGACTTGAAATTTTGAGTCTGCAGGCATCCGGGTCACGCCGCGGGTGGTGACCCTCGGGGTGACCCTCCGTTTATCCGCGGGTCAAGCCGCGGGTGGTGACCCTCGGGGTGACTCTCCGTTTTGGCTGTCCCCAATTTTCACTTTTTGCAAACGAGTTCGGCTGGGGTTCTTTTGTTTGGGCTTTCACTTAGGACATTGAGACTTAATGTTTGGCAAAGTTTGGGGGCAATTGAATGAGTGTAGCGTGGGTAAATGCATAAGAGGGCTCGGGTTAAGCTTAGAACTCATTTTGGAGCTATATGTTGATATGTCTTGCATGTTCATGTCTAGGTAAATTGCTTTGAGCATTATTCTAGCACGTGTGTGAGTAACCCGAATTACTATCAGGTGAGTACTCTATCTATGTTGATGTGATTATACTTATGTGATGGACATGCATATGTGATTATATGTTATATGGATTATGTTAATACCTAGTTGGTACGGGTTACCACTAGGGATATTAGTTCCTCCGGGAACAAAGGTTCAAGTTATGGATCAAGCGGCCTGGTACCAGTGTCAAGGGATTAAGTTTGTGATATGTGATTGCTATGTATCTTTGTTATGTACGTATGATTATGTTGGTATAGATGTGTGCTCACTAAGCGAAAGCTTATCCGTTGTTATTTCACCTTTTTAGTGTCAGGTACGACATCGGGTAGTAAGGGCAAGGCTCATGCATGATGGTTCCGGTGGCAGCAGCTCAGTCAGTCATTAATCATGGGTTATGGGTTTTGAAAGAGACTTTATTTATTTCGTTGAGAGTGCATGTTTTAGTTTAATTGAAACGAAAGAAATTATGATTTGGCATATGTTTAGCCTCGACTATGTTGGTTATTTCCTTTCTTTAAGAAGAAATGTTTTGAGTAAATTTTCTATCAAATTTCAAGGCTTATGATAAAGCTTCCACTTATTTCAACTATTTCCTTTGATTTGTATGTTTTGGAGTTAAGGTGTTACATATATATATATATATATATATATAGGGAGGTTCATTTGTAAACCACTAAAAGGGTGTAAACCGTGTAAACTAATCATAGCCGTTGATAAAAAAAAATCAAAGGATGATATGGATTCATAGAAAACATGGAAATGTGAAATGTGTGGTAAGTCATTGATTATGGAAATATAGAAATGTGAAATATGGAAATGTTTTTGAAAATCAATGGTGTGGATTGGTTTACACGGTTTACACCCTTTTAGTGGTTTACAAATGAACCTCGCTCCCTATATATATATATATATATATATAGTATTAGGTTCAAATGAGAAGTGTTAAAAAATTAAGAAGTAGAGAAGTGATCTCCACCACTCATCTGGTCAATAAAGGAGACTTTGACCGGGTCACTATCCTTTAATTGTCTCCACCCTCCATGAATCGCGTCAATCCTCCGTGATCGCGTCCACCGTAACCGGTCAAAACCGTCTTTGACCGGATGAGTGGTGGAGATCACTTCTCTACTTCTCATTTTTTTAGCACTTCTCATTTGAACCTTTCTATATGTATATATATATATATAGGGTTAGGTTCAAATGTGAACTCATTTTTCATTGTGAACGTGAGGACCACTAAAATCGCGACACTTGACAATATTTACTCTGAATATCTTGCATTACTTTGAATATCTTTGGGATATTTTGCACGGGTTAATTACATGGGTGTGTATCGAACTTGTCACATTTTATCATTGTATGTACCCAACTTCTAAACTTACCATTGTATGTATCAAACTTGCTAGAGTTGCCATTGTGTGTATCGATTTACCTTCTAAGAAGGTAACCGGTCAAAATGCCATATATGCTGCCACATAGGGTGCCACATAGGATGTCAACTCATTATATGTTTGAGTAAATTACAAAATTCGTCCCTCTAGTTTACTTATAAGGTTCAAGGACCTGTTTTGCAATATTAATATAATACATACACTCAAACCACCACCACCACCATTGCCTCACCACCACCACCACCACTACAGCCACCCCCACCTCCCTTCAAACCACCACTACCACCACACCCACCACCACCACCTACCACCGAACTACCATCATCTCCAAAACCACCACCACCTACCACCGAACTACCATCATCTCTAAAACCACCACGACAATCACCAAACCCACCACCAAACCACAGCTGCCACCATCACCACCAAAACACCACCACCACAGCCACCCCCACCACCCTTCAAACTGTTGGGTTTTTCTGTGATCCCCGAATCAAACTGATACGAAGAACACTAAGTATGCGAAAGCGATTTTGGATAAAAACCCGAAAACCACGATCGTTCGTTCTAATCTATTTAAACATTTAAAAGGGTAAGACTTTTACCTGGATTGCTTGAGTAATAATCCACCGGTGATCAACCCTTCGAGCGTTCCTCTAGTAGAACTCAAAAACCCGAGCAACTGGAAAAACCGAACTGGTTTTGGAAGTGGGCGGCGCCAAAAGAGAGAGAGAGATGAGGGAATTTTTTTTGGTGGAAACTATTTAACTGGTAATTGATTGAGACAATAAACCATGGACCCTAAGGCCTTTATTTATAGCTAATCAGATGGAGAATACTTATCTGATTCAGTTTCCTTAATAATTATCTTTTCTTTTCTTTTTCTTTAAGAAAAGACTTTCTAGATAATTACCTTAATTAATTAGATTATCTATTATATATTTATTTTACTAATAAATATATAATTATCTTAATTAATTTAACAACCCTCTAACTTTGGGATTTCTGACTGAAATTACCCAACTGATTTATAATTGACTATTATAAATCCAAACTCTCCATTTCTAGGTTTTATTCAACTTACTCGATTTATAGGTTCTCACAGGTGTGACCCTCAAGTATCTTGTAACATTGGATGTGTGATTACTGGTTTGTCAACTTCTGCACATAATTCCTAACAGACTCCCACTTGTGCAAGTTGGCAATACCGCCTTGTTCACACGGACCTAAGGAGGCCCCTAGACAGGCACTTAGGCTAACCAGGTTACAAGAACTCTTATACCCAGATAGGTGATTTAAACATTTCCGTAAGGGAATAACATTTATGAAACAACTGTTCATAAATTGGGTATAACTTGGCTTTTCCCTTTGCATTACGATATTCCATCTTTAAGTATGAGCTTGGATAGAGTCAACTCTTAATACTCAAGATTCTGTTTCTCGACTATCCGACCTCTACTGATAGGTAAACGACAAAGAACTAATCAGTTCGTTTGGGCATGGCCATGCACTTCATCAGTCTATTCAGTCAGTCAAGGGGCCCAGAAATATCTCTCTTCTGAGAAGAGGTGCAAATCCCATCTTGCATATCTGCATTTAACACCACGGCTTCCGCTGAATCTAGTTACGCCTTTTATAGCCACCCTGTTACGGCGTAGCGGTTGGACGCACTAAGTATCCGGCAGTCCTCATGACATCAAACCAGATACCTCAGGTAATGGGGACAACCACTGTGAGATTTACTTATGACAAAAATCCAAGAAGTAATTCTCAACCGCGGATCACGTCCGATATTTGCTGCTCTATCAAATATCTGTGCAACTTCTGGTCTACAACACTTGTAGCTGTTATTCAACCCCTGATCATAACTACCCAAAAGTTCACAATGACTTTAATACCCTATTGGGTTCCCACCACAATAAGTTGTCACGGACAATTTTCGAATGAAAGACTGGGAACTAGTCTCATTCCTGGATTACAAAACATGCAAAGTTTAAAGCGAATTTAAGAGACTAATTTTCGTATAGTTCATATTACGCTCTGTAATAATACTAAAATTAATAGCATCTCTTAATTACCTTTTACTGTGTCTATTTAACGTTTGTTAAATACTGATCTCAACTGAAGTATCACCTAACTTCAGTTTAAAACCCTTTGATTAATGTTTACCGGTCTAATCAAAGTGATAACCAAAAACGTTACAAGTCTAATACCCACTGATATTTTATACTTGTTACGGCTAATTTTGTTTTGCTAACACTATAAAACAAATTTAGACTTCTTTTACCATATTTCCTGTACTTGGAGATCTGGACAAACTCCGAGTTACCCTGAATATGTAAAAGCTATACTGCAACTTCTCTTAGCTGATGTGTAGATGAACGATTTCTACCTGAAATTGGATAAAATTTCCAATTACCTAACTGCAAATTGCAGGAAATTTTAATTTGGCCTCTTATAATATTTTAAGGTTAAAAGATACCTTAGTACTCTTTTACTAAGTTATTTCAACACACTTGATCATTGATTCTCTTTTAAAGTCAATCACGGCTTTATCTAATTTTTGAATTACTGATCCACCCTTTTTGGACTAAAGGAGCAGATTCTATATCTGGTGAATTTGTATCCTATCTGGATTATAATTCCTAGATATACTGAATCAATAATCACATTTTTTATTCTATATCTCAAACTGGATAGAGAATAAACTGGGCTCCCACTAACCTATATGAAAACTGACTTTTACTCAAAATTTACTATTGACTTAGTCAAAGCTTAGTCAATTCTATTTTAAGTAATGGTCACTTTAGAATTTTATTATTTATAAAACTGGACTTTGCTCAAATCCTATTTCCAAAACTTGGAATTTTCTCTAGTTTTATAAACACTGATATTATCAACGATATCTGGGATAATATCCTAAATTCCTTAAAACATATGAGTAATTAATTTTGATCAAAAAAAAAACTTTCATAATCCTTTACTCATAAATGTTTTATTCAAAACACATTATAGTACTTCGTGTGCTTTGACAGTTTTCATATACATTACTTTATTAAAGTAATGCTGTTAGTGTAATAGGCAACATCTAGGATCTAATTTTGAATCAAGTCTAACTTGACTTATACAGATTCAAAATATCATGCATAAAGATATTTGAATCAAGACTATAATTTTAAATTTTTAAAACCGATAATCATTTAAAACCCAAAAATCCAAGTTTTGGAAAAACAAGATTGTTTTAAATCATAAAAGTTTAAAATTGTCTTGATAATATCTAAAAGTAAACTTGTATGCTGATCCTTGCAATCTGGGCACTTCACTTTTAATGACCACCTGCAATTAAACATTTGCTTCTAGGTGTCAAATCATTTGTAAACTAGCAAGCGAAAGTGATAAACTTAAGCAGTCATGAATACCTGAGGTGTTTATACCTGCTTCGTAACGTTTCGGGCAGTTATGCCTCCAATGACCGACTTCATGGCACTTGAAGTGTTAATTCTCGGTCATTACTCTGTTAGGTTTTAACTTTCTTGCCCTAGCCCTTGCTTTTGCCCTTTTCACGAACCTTGGGTGCACTCTGGGTGGTCTGAACTGGACCTTTTCCCTTACTGGTGCCTCCATGCCCATGTTTCTTCTTTACTCCTCCGTCCCTCACCATCAGCAAATCCTTGGTTTTGTTCTTGGTCCCCATATTCAACTCAGCAGTCTTAAGCATGGAGTGCAATTCAGCTATTGATTTCTCCATGTTATTCATGTTATAGTTGATTACAAAAGGCTTGTAATCCTCTGACAGTGAGTTGAGTATAGTATCCGTTGCTAGCTGCAACGGAACTGGGTGACCGAGTCTCTCCAGGTGATCCATATGCCGTTTCATTTTCATGACATGGTCACTCTCTGAGGTCCCCTTGATCATCTTGCACTCGTTAAATGCCTTCGTGGCATCGTAACGTTCTGTGCGGGCTTGCGTTTGGAGCATGTCCCTCAACTGGCGGATCATGTCATAAGCATTTGTATTTATGTGCCCTGTTTGCAAATCTGGGCTCATAGTTGCAAGCATGAGACAACCGGCATCCAGCAAATCATCTGAATGCTTCTTGTGAGCATTTCTGGCAATAGCCGGGGCATTTGCTGGAGGGGCCTCCCCTAGAGGCTCTTCAAGGACATACCATTTCCTTTCGTGTCTGAGCACAATTATCAGATTGCGCTCCCAGTCAAGGAAATTGGAACCGGTGAGTTTATCCTTCTCAAGGATGGAGCGGAGGGAAAGATTGTTTGTGTTGGTTACTGTGTTTGCCATCTACATTTTAAAAACTTTGGTTTTTAGCAATTGTGAATAGACTAATTTCCAATAAATATCAATAAACCCTTAAATGATCATTTTATTGGACTAGGATCCTTATTTCATACGCCCTGATGTGCGTAATGTTCTTGCTCCACCAGGCCCACGTATTATTTCAGTAGGTAAGGACTTTTACCAATCACATCTAACTGACATGACTCCTAGATCTTTTCGGGACAACGGTAATTATCCGTACATGTTTCAGTCCCTCTAAGTGCTTTTTGGCCCGGTACCACCCGGTAAACATATGAGAACCAAAACAGATCTCACCATTTCGGGACTTGGACACTTTTACTCTGGCCGATACAACACGGAGATATATAATTCGCAGAATCGTAGTATCCCCTCTAGCTTGGGGTTTGAACGCGGATGCTCAAGGTGTGTTCTTCTTAGAACGCCCGCGTACCTTACGCCTGAGGTGCCCCTAGATGGGTTGCACTATTGATCTATGATTTATCGGGGTTTTTAAATAATTTTTGAAAAACCTTTTAATGTCCAGTTATTTAGAAAAATTGTAACTTTGGAAAACTGATTGTTTAAACAGAAAAGAAACCGATGTTTAAACTAACTGTTTCAAACATACGCTGTTTTAAAACTAACTGTTTCAAAAGACTCTTGCTAATTAAAACTAACTGTTTTAAAAGCACACTTGCTAATCAAAACTAGCTGTTTTGATGGCATGCTAGTTGCCCAAAACTAACTGTTTTATTAACTTGCCTTTAAACAATCTATTTACAATTTTATAGGCTTCAAAAAAGGTTTTTTGAAAAAGCTGGTGACTTTGATTTTTAAAACCTACTTGATCTCGTGATTTAATCTAGTTTTATAAATTAAAAACTAATTTAAAAACGTTTGATAAGACCTAGGCATGTAATATCAATAATCACGAGAAAACAGAATAATCACAACCACGCAGTTTAAAATAAATAAGCAATTATAGAGTTTGCCAATTATTTCCTAAAGGACCAAAAATGACCTAAAAACTATTGTGCTCCGATCTCCCCGCATAGCGCCGATCTCCTCGCGTAGCTCCCACTGGCCTCGGCATCTTTGATGGAACTTTAGGAAGAAAATCTATCCTAAGGGTCATTTTACATATTACCGGGGTTGTAAGTGGAACGCATGCCTCCCCAAATAGATCAAGGGTCTAAATTGGCAATCTCTATAATTACTGAATATACACTAAGCAGATATAAAATATTCAACGACGCAATTTTTATATAAAGCAATACATAAGCATATAAACAATTCCTAGATCCGTTAAAATTATTTTATCACAAACCATGATTTTAACTGATTTATAAAATCAAACTGTTTTATAAATCGAAACTGATATTTTAAAATCGAATTGCTTTTCATAAAATTTCTAGATTTATAAACTATAAATCAATTTTATAAGCCACTATCAATTTCACCAAAAATATCCGCTTTTAATTAACTTAATTAAACTGACTGTTCCGAACGAACTAGTCGGAACATCAGCCCGTGATCTGTGTCTTGATTCGATCAACCGGTCGAAAAAGATATCGGGCCAATTTGACCAAGAAACGGGTCAAATATCTTAGTTTAATAATTTTACTAGGAAAATAAAATTCCTTAATTTAAATTAGATAAAAAACTATTTAAATAATTATCTAATTTGGGCTAAAAGCTTAAACACCCAATAAGTCTTATTGGGCCAAGAACGTGGCCCAAAAATTACATGGTTTGGGCCCGTTATCAGACTGATAACTTTGGGCTCGAAAAAGTGATTGAGTTGGATTCTATCAGAAACTGTTGCAATCATCGAATCATGCCATCGATCACCTCCAAACTGGTGGCGATTCACGAATGGTCGACGATCCGCGATCGATCAACAACAACACCATCGTTCGGCCACCACCACGCTGGTGGATCAGCCACGGCTTAGGCGGATTCGACCATCGCCGTCGATCACTGCCGCTCGCGTCGTAATAAAACAACAAACCACCGTTGCTACCGACGTGACGACAGCAGTAGCATAAACGCGCCACCACCATCGCCTCCGCCTGTCGACGTCAGCAGCAGCAATACGCCACCGCCATGCCGTCGTTGCCGGCGATTAAAACAAACAAACACCGCCGCCACCTAGGGTTTGCCCCAAGGCGGTTGGCGGTTGCCGGGAACAACCACCCCCTTCGACTGCCGGGAACAACCACCGCCGTCGACCACTGCCACGACAACGGCTACTGGTGGTCTCACGACACCCGGCCAACCACCGATCTGGTGGTTGTGCCATGGTTCGGTGCTGATTGAGCCACGGTGCTGTGGTGAATCAAGCATTGTCCTGGTGGTTGTCATGCCATGGCTCAATGGCTGATCAAGCCACGGCCTCATGGTTGTCGTGCCATGGCTCAGTGGTTTGAACAAGCCACCATGGCTCAGTGGTTTGAACAAGCCATGGCCTGATGGCTGTCGTGCCATGGCTCGATGGCTTATCGTGCCATGGCCTGATGGCTTATCGTGCCATGGCCTGATGGCTGATCGTGCCACGGCTCAGTGGCTAATCGTGCCACGGCCTGATGGCTGTCGTGCCATGGCTCAATGGCTTATCGTGCCATGGCCTGATGGCTTATCGTGCCATGGCCTGATGGCTGATCAAGCCACGGCTCAGTGGCTGATCGTGCCACGGCCTGATGGCTGTCGTGCCATGGCCTCAGTGGCGATCAAGCCACGGTTCGGCTATCGGTCCATTGGCGGTTCGATTGCGGTTTTCGGTGGTGATAAAAATCCGATGATCGAAATAACCAACTAATAAAAACTTTTATTCTAAATAAGTTTTTGATAAAATTTACACAAAATCTGATATAAAAATTTTTATACGAATCTGATAAAGATCGAATTTTTATCTAAACTGATAAAAAAAAAACAATCTTTATACAAAACTGATAAAAATCGAATTTTTATCTAAACTGATAAAAATCTAATCTTTATACCAACTGATAAAAAATTGGATCTTTACACCAACTGATAAAAATCCAATTTTATACAACCTGATAAAAATCGAATTTTTATACCAACTGATAAAAATCCAATTTTTATACAACTAAAATAATTTTATAACGGATCTTTAAACAAAATTAGATAAACGATAAGTAAACCTGTGGCTCTGATACCACTGTTGGGTTTTTCTGTGATCCCCGAATCAAACTGATACGAAGAACACTAAGTATGCGGAAGCGATTTTGGATAAAAACCCGAAAACCACGATCGTTCGTTCTAATCTATTTAAACATTTAAAAGGGTAAGACTTTTACCTGGATTGCTTGAGTAATAATCCACCGGTGATCAACCCTACGAGCGTTCCTCTAGTAGAACTCAAAAACCCGAGCAACCGGAAAAACCGAACTGGTTTTGGAAGTGGGCGGCGCCAAAAGAGAGAGAGAGGAGGGAATTTTTTTTTGTGGAAACTATTTAACTGGTAATTGATTGAGACAATAAACCATGGACCCTAAGGCCTTTATTTATAGCTAATCAGATGGAGAATACTTATCTGATTCAGTTTCCTTAATAATTATCTTTTCTTTTCTTTTTCTTTAAGAAAAGACTTTCTAGATAATTACCTTAATTAATTAGATTATCTATTATATATTTATTTTACTAATAAATATATAATTATCTTAATTAATTTAACAACCCTCTAACTTTGGGATTTCTGACTGAAATTACCCAACTGATTTATAATTGACTATTATAAATCCAAACTCTCCATTTCTAGGTTTTATTCAACTTACTCGATTTATAGGTTCTCACAGGTGTGACCCTCAAGTATCTTGTAACATTGGATGTGTGATTACTGGTTTGTCAACTTCTGCACATAATTCCTAACAGAAACCACCACCACCGCCACCATCACCACCCCCACAACTGTCTCCAAATCACCACCGCCGCCACCATTCCTACCCCAGCCTCCAAATCAACAAAAACCCCAAATCAACAAACCACCGCCATATGAAACCACCACTACCATCGCCACTACCATCGCCACTGCCATCAAAGAGACAAAACCCCCAATTTTGTTACAGCCGCCGTCGCTGGAGAAGAAACCCACCACCGATGGAGGGTGGTGGTGGCTACGATTTTGGGATTTCGAGACAGAAATCAAAGGAGAGGAGAGCGAGAGATAGATACAGAGAGAGATAGAGAGAGGGATAGATGGCCGGAGGGTTGGGATCGCCGGAGGGTTGAGATCGCCGGAGGGTTGAGATGGCCAAACGGTTTTGAACGATCTCCCACTCTTGTCTGGTGGCGTTAGGCGGTGGTGGTCTGACGGCGGCGGCAGAATCTTGAAATTCCGGCGGTGGCGTTAGGCGGTGGTGGTCTGGCTATTGTTTCCTTCATCTCTTTTGAATTTAACTTAGGGTTAATTACAGGCTTTTCAGGTTAGAAGATGATGGGTATAGCTTGATTTTAGGGAAGGTGACAAGTTTTTCAGTTTTGGTCCTTGTGTTTTAGATTTAACTCCCAGGGAACAAATTTGTTGCTTTTTGTAAATATCAGGGACCAAATTTGTAGTTTACTCTTTTTAAAAGTTGAAAAAAGAAATTCCACGTCAGAAAAAACTTGTACACGTCAGCATTTTTGTAGGTAACAAGTAAATCGATACATACAATGGCAAGTTTAGCAAGTTCGATACATACAATGGTAAGTTTAGAAGTTGAGTACATACAATGATAAAACATGACAAGTTTGATACACACCTATGTAATTAACCCTATTTTGCACACACCAAATCATCACATCACAAATCAATCTGTACACAAACAAAAACCCACAATTCTCCCTCTTCGTAAAACTTTGTTCCTGATTTAGTTTTTCACTGAGTAAACTCTAATTTTGGTCCCTGTGGTTTGTGAATTTCTTTGAAAGTGGGACCTATGGTTTCATAAGTCTATTTTTAGACCTCATGGTTTGAATTTTTCTTTAAAAATAGGACCTCATCACTAACTCAATTAAAAAAAAAGTTAGAATTAGGGATATTTTCGTCCAACTTTGTTTATTCTCTTTTTTTGTAGAAAACATTAAACTATAGGAACCAACTCCACCTTTATAACTAAAGTAAATAAAAATAAAATAAAGTACAACAAATCGTGTTTGTGTTCCCGAATCTCGATCGGCTAACCCCCACCTTATCCCTGACCTTACCCTACCTCAACGAAAATTTTGGCGACAACCTCCGGTGCTGGCGATATCTCGTCTTGCCAACTCTTCATGAACAATAGTGACAAACAGCAACGTCACAACAACATCGGCGGACAACAGCGGCATGGCAGCAGCGGCGGACAACAACCACGCAAAGCATCTACTAACAGCAGATGGTGAGAGGTGAGATTTGGTCGGAGGTACATCGGAGGTCCCAGAGGTGTTAGAGCTGACCGCAGATGGTGAGATTTGGCCGTAGGTATGCCGGAAGTAAGATGGGTATATATATAATATGAGTTATACAAAACAGACCCCGAAAGTTGAATGGATTGAATAAAATAAAGGAAAAAGCATAAAAAGTATTGCAAAAAGAAGGATAAAACAAAGTTGGACGAAAATACCCCCAACTCTAACGTCATTTTTTAACAGAGTTAGTACAAATTTCAAGTCATGAGGACCAAAAATAGACTTATAAAATGACAGGTCTCACTTTCAAAGAAATTCACAGACTATGGGGACCAAAATTAGAGTTTACTTTGACTCGAATTACCAAGTTACTTTGTGAATCAACGAAGCAGACTAAAAATATATCAATAAAAAACGAACTCAATTGCCATCCATTGCCATCAAAACAAAGCGGACTGTACTTTTGTACTTTTTGTACTTTTTGTACTTTTTGTACTTTTGGTTGCTCACATTCTTTTGACACCATCAATGGCTAAAGCTAGACCAATTGACTTGCCCAACCTCTAGAAATTTGTGGTATATATCTTGTTTTGATCCAACGACCGGCTAATGGGGCAAGAACTGAGATCTAGCTTAATTTTATATTTTATCGCTAATTGATACATATCTAACTATCGATTCAAAGTTTCAAACCAACCCACATGAACAAAGCTTCGATTGGTTCAGCAACTCAACCAAGGAATAACTGACATCAACAGAATCTTGTAAAAATGAAACGAATTCAAAAATCTTGATTTTCTACGAGACACCAGCAACAGCAATGTAGTTCTCATCACGATCAAAGCTCAACGAGCAAATTACATTCTCGGAGTTCAGAAGATTGCCCATTTTCAGCATACCACGTGCCTCAAACTTGCTATATCTTATGAACTTGCATACACCATCCAAAAAATCATCCATGAAACCAACACACTTCTGTTTCATGGCAGGTTCATTGACTCCAACTGGATCCACAAACCCTAACAAGTCCAAGTCATTGCGTTCATTAGAGACAGTGTCTAGAAGTTGGAGTTGAGACCCATTACTAAAATAAGCATGTTTGAGCTGACTGATAAATGCCTTTATCCTTTCCCCCATACTATTTGAATCATAGAACATTCTCAATACATTTTTGTGTTGAATGTTGTTTATATTAGTTTCTAAGAACTGTATATTTCCATATAACTCCAAAGCATGCATTTCCTTTTTTTCCTTCAGTGAAATTAGAAAATCAAGTAAAATCTCAAACTCGGCATCTTCATTCTTGCCAACGATTGAAGAACGATTGCTCTTGAAGTACAGCTCTTTGGTTCCGCTTAATAATTCAAATTGCAGGATATCCCTGATACAAATAAATTTTTTCTAAAATTACGGGGTATATCAAAACTTGAAGAAAACAAAAATTCCTGTTGCATTCAAATGATATCATCTGCCTTAAATTGATTTAGCTATTAACTAAAAAAAATTGGCTGTCTAGTCGTACCAAATTAACTGCAGCTGAGACTTAACTTGGTATATGTAAGTCAACTCTTAAAAGAAAGGACCAATAATAACTTTCTTCGATTAAAGAATATCACTAAATTAGAAGTTTCTAAAATATGCAACAGACAAATAAAAGTTTGAAGTAGAAATACCTTGTTGTTGGCCGAGATGAAGGCTGAGGATGAAGCAACCACAGACAGAAACCGGCTTCCTGAGGATTTTCAAATATAAAACTTGGTGGAAGGATCTGATTACGTAAATCCGACATTGCTGCAGAATGCATCTCTAGTGATACAAATGAGCAGAGTAACTGGTGTGAAAAAGTTCAAATCAGCGAAGGATCATAAACAGTGTTGTTTCCTTAAATTAAAGCTATATCATGAAATAAAGGTATCACAACTAGAAGCATTGGTATCAATATGGAGTACAATTTCGATAACCATAAATAAAAATAGATGGATAAGAGAACAAACAGCCATTGTCAGTTCTCACCTCAAACAAGAGAATCCCGAGGCTATAGACATTTGCTAATAATAGATCCCTCCCACAGAGCTTCTTGGGACAAGCATACCGATTCTTTTGGAGTTCAATAACTACAAAATACGACTCTGTAGCAGTTAATACTTCGCATTTGGTTGAAGAATCTGAATAAAAATTGAAAGCCATAAACCTTGCAAGGCATTTCCTTGAGAGTGTGCCACATCAACAACCTGAACAACTTGCCTGTATATCTGCAATCTCTCAACTTTATTCACGTCAACAAAACTTTGCTTTAGCCACTTCCTCAAGCTCATCCCTTGGGTATACGGTTCTCAGATTCCTTTGTTCGCAATTTCTTTTGGGAGATCAACAGTTCATCCATTTATATCTAATGATATATCACAAGTCATCCTGCTATTGAGATCCTTTTGTTCTACAGCACTGTATTCATTAGAGATGCTTGCACTTTTACACAGAATCCCCATGCCTCTTGTGGATTGCATAACAGTAAAATTAGAGAAGTTCACTGAGCTTGATACCTTCAACCTCTTATTACGAAGTGAAAGGTTATCCAAGGACTCATTTTTAATGTGACCATCCATTAGCCGATCAAATGGTTGTTCTTTTGGATACCGATAAGCCCACCAAAACATTACACTAAAGTGAACCATATCAAGTATCAAATCAAAAACATAGAAATCCAAATCAAAACTTCTCAGTCTAATCAGTAAGTACGTATGTAATAATCAACTAATCAGTAAGCAAACAATCAATGATATTAACATCTTATTACAATTCTATACCTCAAAATGTGCATCGTCATCATCAAATCACGTACCTTTGTCCTAATCAGTAAGTAAGTAATCGATATCAATAACTAAGCAAACAATGAATCAAATATCAACATCGATATTATACCTCATCATCAGTTTCCGGTAGCTCTAGGGATTGATTGGTTGCGTGCTATCGGAGCCGCCCCCGGTGTGAGGTCGATGTGAAATTCCACCTGTCGTTCCGGAGGTAATCCGGGTAAGTCTTCCGGAAAAACGTCCGGAAATTCGCGTACCACGTCGACATCGGCTACCCCTTTCTTTTCTAACTTAGTGTCGATGACATAAGCTAGATACGAAGTGCATCCCTTAGCTAGGAACTTCCTTGCCTTTACCATCGAGATGGTCGTATTAGTGCCCTTCATCCTATCTCCGTACACGGTGACCATCTCCCCTCGTGGTGTTGGTATGGTGACCATCTTTTTGCCGCACCCGATATTGGCATCGTGAGCGCGCAACTAATCAATCCCTAGAACTACATCGAAACTCCCAATATTCATGGGTATGAGAGTTGCGGAGAAAGGTTCTCCATCTAGTTCTATCGTGCACCCCTCAAAGCAATCCCGAACAGTCACAAGGAACCCACCCGCTACTTCTACTACTAAAGCATCAGATAAGGGAGTGGTGGGCATAGTGAAATTCTTACCTAAGGATTCATCTACAAAAGAGCGTTCGGCACCCGTATTAAAGAGAATAAGTGCAGGTAGGGAGTTGACGAGAAACGTACCCGATACAAGATCGGATGCCTCCCTCGCGTCCCCAGCAGTCATCTGGAAAGCTCGGCTCGTCACCTTCGGTGGATTCTCTCCCCTTGCAACCAATCCGCTCGACCCCTCGGTAGGCGCCTTCTTGAATTTCGGGCAAGCATCCCGATAATGTCCTGGTTCCTTACACTCGTAACAAACCTCTACTCGGGGCATACAGTCTCGGGTCATATGGCCACGTTTCCCGCACTTTCTACAAGTGGGGAAACTCATCGGGAAGTCACGACGACACGGTCCAAAGTGCTTGCTTCGGTATTTATTGCACCATTTTGCCTCATCCCGACTTCCGCCTCGTCTCCTATCATGAAAAGTCTTGATCAGTTGGGCCGGCACGGTAGACTCCTCTCCCTTTCTCTTTTGCCCGACTTGGTAATTTTCCACTCGGGCTTGGTGATGTCATCTTCCATTCTCAACGATTCCTCGATCGCTTCATGCAAGGTAGTGACTTTTGCGATCCTCGCCGCCGATCTCATCTCGGCCAGTAGCCCACGTGAGTAAGCCTTGATCTTCGCTTTTTCATCGGGAGCCAAGTGCTCCACCAACCCCAACTTCTCCACGAACTCCTTCGCATAGTACGAAACGGGAGAGTTCCCTTTCTTCATCCCCCGGAACTCCTCTTCAATCTTGTCAAGGGCTCGCTCACTACAATATTTCTCGAGCATCTTCTTTTTGAATTCGCCCCACGAGAGCCTAGCCAAAACCTCCGGAGTTAGGGAAGAACGGGTCAAGTTCCACCATGTTAGGGCCTCGCCCCTAAGAAGGTGTGAAGCGAACTTGACTCGTTAGGAGTCATCAGACTCACTTGCCTCGAATGCCATCTCCATTTCCCGGAGCCAATACATACACGTTATTGGCTCGTTGCATCCATGGAACTCCAGTGGCTTGCTTCCCAAAAAGTTCTTGTAAGAGCACCCCTTCGCCTTTGCCTTTTCTTTCTCTCCGGTCATCCGCGTTTTCTCAGTGACCACGACCACCTCGGCATCCCCGGAATCATTACCGGCGTTTTCTCCCACCGCTTCATTTCGGCGTTGGCTAGCTTCGCGATCCTCCAACATTTTCACAAAGGATTCTTGTTGTTTATTCATGGCTTTGGCCACCGCCTTCATTATATTGTCGAACATCCTAGTCTCCAGGGTCACCTCGGTTAGTACCGGGTTTGGGTCTTCGAGGTTAACCCTTGGGACGTACTCTGGTCCTCCACCTAGGATTGGGATTCTTGGTGGACTCTCAACCATATCAACTCGGGCATGTTGGTCGGCGGTTGAAGC
The DNA here is from genome assembly GCA_030169165.1 of Centaurea solstitialis. NCBI lineage: Eukaryota > Viridiplantae > Streptophyta > Magnoliopsida > Asterales > Asteraceae > Centaurea > Centaurea solstitialis. The sequence goes on along the minus strand of CM058042.1, from coordinate 24,911,276 downwards.
GGTTAACTCGGGCGGTCCTCTCGTGGCACCCGTCTGACTACGAGTGTTCGCCATAACGATCTGTTTCATATACGTACGAGAATAGGATAAGAATAGACTACTTTACGATGGTAACATTTATCATCCTCATAACCATAGTTATTCGAAAACACTCGCGTAACAATACATTCATAGATCAATAGCTAAGTAATTTATGAACAGATCATACATAAGGATTTTCGTCACCATCATTATAATTCCGATCAGTGTAATCTCGTAAATCCTATCACTCTCCCCACCTAAGATTCTACCCAAGGTAGGTGGCGTGCATACTAATTTGCTAAGTCTAAGTCTAGGTACCCTATGGTCATTACCTAGTTCGCTTAGACTAAAGCTCTGATACCAACTTGTAACAGCCCAAAATTTGGAGTAAACAAAAACTTTTCATTTAAGAAAGGTGGTAACATAAATAACGCCGAAGTGTGAGCTCTTCCCAAAAATAGGGGTATAAGTAGTGTATAATTACAATTAGGGGTGTTCAAAATATACGAAACCGAAAAACCGAACCGAAAAACCGGCAAACCATACACTATCACCCAAATGGTGTCGTGACCCCTTAAGGTTCTCGGTAGTTTGGTCACAAAGTCCATCGTGATGTGCTCCCAGTTCCATTCCGGGATATCCAAGGGTTGTAAGCTACCATAAGGTTTTTGATGTTCCACCTTGACTTGGAGACATGTGACGCACTTTTCAACGTAACTTGCCACATGAAGCTTCATAACTGGCCACCAGTAGTTCGACTTCAAGTCCCGATACATTTTGGTGCTCCCGGGGTGTATCGAATACTTGGATTTGTGAGCTTCATCCAAAAGTAGCTCCCGATTGCCACCAATCTTTGGCACCCAAATTCGGCCTTGGAATAGTTTAAGTCCGCGGCTATCTTCAGTCAACAACTCCTTTTGCTTCACCATCACCTCATCCTTGAGGTTTTCTTCTTGGGGGGCTTCCGTTTGACTAGTATTGATTCTTTCCAACAAGCTCGACACCACGCTAATTCGGTTGAGGGTTACACCGATCCCTTCACTATGGTTCTTGCGGCTCAAGGCATCGGCAACGACGTTCGCCTTACCGGGATGGTACAATAAATCACAATCGTAGTCTTTTAGTAGCTCGAGCCATCTTCTTTGTCGCATGTTGAGTTCTTTTTGATCGAAGATGTGTTGGAGACTCTTGTGATCGGTGAAGAGAGTACACTTCGTTCCGTAGAGATAATGCCGCCACAACTTCAAGGCAAACACTACCGCCACCAACTCCAAATCGTGGACCGGATAGTTCTTTTCGTGATCCTTCAATTGTCGAGAGGCGTAGGAAATCACCTTGCCTCTTTGCATGAGCACGCATCCGAGTCCCATCTACTCTTGGTCCAAGCAGACTACTTACCACTTTACTCCGCGTCACCAGAGTGAGAGGTAAAGGAGGTTGATTAACGTGACAGAGTCTATCTATCTTATTGTCAGAAAAATAGATACACCCAACCAACAAGTTCAGATAGCCACAGTTAAAACATTAACTTCGGAATCAAAGACAAACATTCAATAAACCAAACAAAACTATTTAATATTTAAAACCAAACATCATCCAACAAGGTTCATCGAAACCACAATAAGTACTAAAAAGAAACTACTCCCTAAACATAACTAAAACAGCAAACGTGACTAAAGATAGAGACTTTATATCGACCGTGAAATGGGAGATGATCGAACACCGGACAAGCAACTCCGGGTGACAATCCGCTCGCGCTCAAATCTCATAAAAGACTCTCTCTTTCTCACTATCAATGACTGCTGACTCTAAAGAATGATACTGAATAATTTCTGACTCTATGTTCAACAAAAGGGTGGAAGCCTGTATTTATAAATGCATGCCCGGCTAACTTCGCGATCTCGGAGCTGCAACATCGCGGCGCTAAACACTTAAAGTACCCTAATTTTCCTTTTCTGCTCATTCTGGAATCTTCCGTAAAGGGTCTTCACTTACTTCGCGACGCTAAACTTCTGAACTCCAACGCGAAATCAGCCAAAAAGTAGGAATCTTCTAGAATCTTCACACCTCGCGGCGCAAAAGTATAAGGTTCGCGGACGCGAAACCTTTCTGTTTCCAGATTGCACTTTTTTCCCACTTTTTCACAACTTTTCGTACTTTTCCGCTCAATGGCCTCCAAAACCTACAAAACTATGATTCAGTAGCTTTCGTGAGTAAAACATCCAAGAAATGGGCTAAAATGGGGTAAAACATTATAAACCGAAACGACCAAAACATGTATAATTTTGGAGTTATCAGCACACAAAACACAATATTCACATCTAAACATAGTTATCTACCATCACATACAACACGAACACAATAAAGTCCTTTACAACATCCAATTACCTTCCCATGCTGCATCAAATCACAAACGAAGCTGTGATAGAAAGTACCACAGTAAACTGTCATGTCCTTAACTTCCTCAGGTAAAGTCAACACTGGTGCTTTGCATAGCCCTCTTCTCAAGGTCTTGAACGCTGATGTCTGCCCTTCTCCCTAAAAGAAGCGTTCATTCTTCCATATCAGCTTCGTCAACCGAACTACTATTTAGAGAAATCTTGGATGAACCGGCAGTAATACCCGGCTAACCCAAGAAAACTCCTAATCTCCGTGGGAGTCTTCGAGGTCTCCCATTTCATCACTGCTTCCACCTTAGCTGGGTCTACTTGATGCCTTCCCAGTTTACAGGATGCCCGAGAAACTGGACCTCTTGCAACCAGAAGTCGCACTTGGAAAATTCTGTGTACAACTGTTCCTTGCGTAAGTCTATAATACCTCTAGTAAGTGCTTCACATGCTCTTCTCTCAATTTGTAATAGATCAATATCTCGTCTATGAACACGATTACCGACCTATCCAACATCAGTCAGCAAACCCTGTTAATCACGTCCATGAACGCCACTTTATGCACGTTCTCTTTCCTAACCTTCAACTAATGGTACCCTGAGCGAAGATCTATCTTCGAGAACCAAACGGCTCCCTGAAGTTGATCGAAGTGATCATCGATCCTCGGCAATGGGTATCTATTCTTCACGGTTAACTTATCGAGCCCTCTAACCACTGGCACATCTGTCGCTGCTTTCTTCTCTTCCTCCCCTTGGCGGTAGATATGAAGGCGAGTAGCTGGCTCCCTTACGTTACACATACTTTCTCACTTACCAATGAACTCACCTACAGTAGTCGTTTCCTTTCCTTTCCCAATAATCAATCTCCCCCACTTGAGGTTTGAACCACTATCCACTGTCTATCACATTCACACGAGCTTAATGAAAACCAAGCACACACCATGCCAACTATCACAATGTACAATCATAAACACATAGCAAAACTGGACATGTAAAAACTTCATCCCTGTTCCTTATGGCTCAAAACCAACAGGGAACCTAAACATACTACCACTACGATGAGTCCCAACTTCATCCCTTTACATGACAGAGTTGCTCTTAACCACAATGTATAACAAACAGACAGATTGTGCATCAATGCATAAACAACATAGTACAAAATGATTTTTTGTGACGGTTTTAAAATTTCGGTTTGTAACGGTTTGTTAAAAAACCATTACAAAAAGTCACATAAACATTTAAAGAGTAGCTATAGTAACGATTTTTATAAAAAATCGTTAGCACTACCAAAAACCTAGAAACATAAAGTAATGATTCAGACAAAAGTGTTACTAAAAAGTCCCCTACGGTAATGGTTTTGAAAACCGTCATTTTATGTTGTGACGGTTTTTAAAAACCGTTGTCATAAATGACCATTTAGTAACGGGTTTTTTCTAAACCGTTGTTTTATGTTGTAACGGTTTTAAATAACCATTGCCAAAACTATAGTATATATCACAACGTTTATTTGAAAACCGTTATCGTAAATCACTAGGTTCTATGGTAACGGTTTCTAAATTTTATGTCACCAAAAAATAGTTTATAGTAACGATTTTGTAAAACTTAAGTCACCGAATGGCATTCAAAGGTAACGGTTTAAACTACATTTATGTCCCATATGTTATGCTACTGTGACGGTTTTGAAAATTTTACGTCACTATATGTCATTCTATGGTAACTGTTTTGATTACCATTTGTAATACTACAGTAATGGTTTTGAAAATAAATGTCATTGTATGATTATAGTGACAATTCTAAATAATAAACGTCATTATGTGCCATGCTACGACGATGGTTTTGTATAAGAAATGTCACCATGTCATGTTACGATGACAACAATTTTTTATTATAAACGTCATTTTACTTTGTGATACAGTGATTATTTTGAAAAATAAACGTCACTATATACCATCCTACGGTGATGGTTATGAAATATAAAAGTTGTCTTATGCCATGATACAATGATGGTTTTTTAGGATAAATTATGTCATGTTACAATGAGGGTTTTAAAAAACAAGTGTCATTGTACATCATGCTATAATTATGGTTTTGGAAAAACAAGCGTCACTGTATGTCATTCTAAAATGACGGTTTTGTCGAGACGATATTTGTTGAAAAGAAAAACGAAAATTTTTATACATTTTAGAATATAATGCTAACGTGACGGTTTTTAGAATAATGTTGTAACGCCTTAGGCAAATCCCATATCTGATATCGCCGTGGACAGGAGTGATGCTGGGTTCATAAGTAATACTTTGCAATTCCTAACATCAACTCGTTTTGGGGCCACATGCACGACATGTTTTTGGAACGCTGCAATTAAGCGTACTTGGGTGGGAGTAGTTACAGGATGGGTGACCCCTTGGGAAGTCCTCACCAGGTCACTAGAAGCAAAGTCGTGAGCTAGTGGGGCAAAGCGCACAATATTGTGTCGAGGAAGGCAGGGTGTTACAATTGGTATCAGAGCCGCTCTTGTGTCGTTCGGGATATGGGGAAAAACACATCGATATGGTAACAATTTGAAATACAAACATCACCGTATGTCATACTATCGTGACAATTTTCAAAAATAAACTTCACCATAATTTAAGTTATGCTGACATTTTTGAAAAATAAACGTCATCGTATGTCATGTACGGTTTTCAAATACAAACATCATCATAAGTTATGTTGCGATGACGGTTTGAAAAATAAACGTCTCCATACGCTATGTTGCAGTGACGATTTTGAAATACAAATGTCACTATATGTCATACAGTAACGATTTTAAAATATAAACGTCACCGTATGTCATCTCTAGTGATGGTTTTAAAAACAAATGTCATCATATGGCATAATATGGTGACGATTTTCAAATATAAACGTCATCATATGCAATGTATAGTGATGGTTTAAAAATTAAACGTTACAATATGTCAATCAACAATGACAGTTTTAAAATATGGGAAAATTTCATCTATATCCTTAAAAACTTGAGATATTACACATATCTCCTTGTAAACTTTGATATTACGCATATCTCCTTAGAAACTTCATTAACTCACACATATGTCCTTTTTCTTTTTTAATTATAATTTAAACATTTAAAAATACTAATAATTATCCCTAAAATACTTCTAATTTGTAAATGACCTAATTACCCTTCCAATTACCAAATAACAAAATCAAAATATCAAAATATTCATAAAATCTCATCGGCCGATTAGAGAGTCTTCTTCAGTCGATTCATATTCACTCCAGCAAGCTAATTTGATCATTGCTTCCAATTCCAATTCGATTTCTGCTTCCAATTGGATTTCAAGGTAATATTAGATTTCTACAATTGGTATTGTTCTCTATTTGGATTTCTCTAATTCTATTTTTTTGGGTATGGACGTGATCAATTTGTACAATGGATTTCTACAATGGATTATTGGAAAGATGAGTTTTGATAAGATAATTACAATGGGTTTTGAGAAATCAATTTGTTAAGGCCATTTATAATTGAGAAATCAATTATAGGAATATAGGAATAGGAATCAACTTGTACAATGGGTGGACGATTTCCATGTATTGGATAAAAAAATTTTCAACTTATAAAACTTGATAATTTGATTGTGGATATATTTTTTTTCAAGTTGTAAAACTCAAAAACTTTGGAATAATTTTTTGAATAAAGTAATCTGAACTTGGTTCAATGGTGATATAGTGAAGATGCATGATAATGTTGATACGACTATCAGTGATGATTTAACACCGAGATGGGAGATAATGGTTCAATCGCCAATGATCGAGTAAGTTTGTATGATATGTATAAGACATATATATTTGTTATTGAATTTAAATGGTTGTGTAATTTCAGTTTCTTTTTTCTATTTTGTTTTCATAATTGAAGGCAAGTAGCACCCAGTTACAAGCTTACGTTGAAATATGGAGGATTCTTTCGTTTAGCAAGAAATTCATGTAGGCAGGTATATTGTTTAGGCTATCGGAAATCTATCTACATGGAAACATGTACATACAATATGAGTGATTTACTTGAAGATGTGAGGAAACATTATCCATCAAAGAGTGATCAAGTTTTATCAATACTTTTTCTTGACAAGAATGCAAAAGAGCAATCATTTATTCAACTTGATTCGCATGAGAACTTCATGGTAATGCTTAGCATGTACAAAGATGAAGCAGAAGTAACCATTTATGTGACCGCCGATAAATTTGTCCAACAAAGGTATTACAATTTATTTTACGTATTTTATGCATTAATCTAGTCATGTAATTCCTTAGTTGAATTCAACTAAATTTTTTGTACAGTGGTGATGAAGTTATAGAGGAATGTGATGATGGAAACGATTCACATTCAAATTGTCCAAGTGAAGAAAGCTATCATAGTCGTCACAGTTCGGATGATGAATATGACTTTTTGAATGACGAGAGTGAAAGTGTTGGATATAGCAAGAACAAGAAAGGTCCAACAATGAAAGTAAACTCAAAGTTTCCAAACGTGGTTTCTTTTAGAAGAGCTTTAAACCATTATGCATTGACAAATGAGTTTGAGTATGTAATTGAGAAAAGTGACTCCACGCGACTTACGGCTTGTTGTGACGATAAAAAGTGTGCATGGATAATTCATGCTTCTCTTACTCAAGACGGAATTACTTTTGAAGATAGTATACGATTTAAAGTGATACTTTTTTAAACGTGATTATTTTGTTAACACAATTGTGTGTCCTAATTATACATTTTTGTAGGTTAAGAAATTTGTGGATACACATTCATGCACTCAAAGCAACAAGTGTGGTAATAAGCACGCCGCTCAAGGATGGATTGCTGAAGTAGTAACAGATAAGCTCAAATCTGATGGGGATGTCTCTTATGCCGAGCTCCAAAAATGGCTTATGAGAAACTACAATGTTGATGTGCCGTATATGAGAGTCTTTAGAGGAAAAGAATTAGCTTACAATGATATGTATGGCAAATGGGATGACTCTTTCTTAAAGATTGATGATTTTAAAGAGGAAATACGAAAAAGAAACCTTGGAAGTGTAGTTGAAATTGATTTCGAGACAAAGGGTGACAAGAAACATTTCCTGCGATTTTTTGTATCATTATCAGCTTGCTACAAAGGGTTCCTTCATGGTTGTCGTCCTTACATTGGGCTTGATGCTTGTCATCTGAAAGGGAGGTACAATGGTGTGCTAGCCGCCGCCACAAGTATTGATGGTAACAACGGCATGTTTCCGGTAGCATATGGTGTGCTTGAATCAGAGAACACAAAGTCTTGGACTTGGTTTCTTGAGTCATTGAAGAAAGCAATTGGTACACCACATGGTCTTCTTATATCCTCATACATGCAGAAAGGGTTGGAGGTAGCAATCACAAAAGTTTATCCCAACGTTGAGCATCGAGAATGCATGAGGCACTTATATAGCAACTTCAAGAAGCATTTCTGTGGTGACTTTTTCACGCTCAAACTATGGGGTGCTGCAAATACCTACAATGTTAGCAAGCATGACAGGTTATTAAGCGAGATTGCTAGTGTACGTGGAGAAGCAATTGCGTATTTGAATGAGAATCATAAGAAGATTTGGAGTAGAAGCAAGTTTGGCACCGAAGTCAAGTGTGACTACATTACCAACAATATCTCGGAAACTTTTAACTCTTGGATAGGTGAATTGCGTTATAAACCGGTGATTGATCTTCTTGATGGCATAAGAGAAAAGCTTATGGAACGATTTGACAAGAAAAAAAGGATTGTAAGCAAATGGAGGGGTGCATTAGTTCCCAATGCAAGTAAACATCTCAAGAGAATATCTAAGGCAAGTTGTACGAGATTTAATTATAATTTGTCTTTTTCTTTTGAATTATGAAGAATTTTTTTGCTAATATTCTCTCTTTTTTCGTGTAGAACTTGGGTGAATATCAAGTTATTAGAAGTGGTGACAATCGAGCGGAAGTGAAATGCAAAGACGAACGTTGGGAGGTTCTACTTGACGAGAAAAAGTGTGGTTGTCGAGTTTGGCAAGTCAAAGGTATTCCATGTGTGCATGCGGCGGCTTTTATTGCTTTCACGAGGGAGACTAATTGGGACAAATACGTTGATCCGTATTTCACAATCGCAAGTTTTAAAGAGGCTTATGCCTTAGAAATTGCTCCAATGCCCGGGAAAGATGAATGGGAGCATATGGAAACAAGCGAGAAAAATTGTCCACCTATTATCAAACGTCCACCCGGACAACCAAAAAAGAACAGAATCGTACCACCTGATGAGCCTAAAAGAAGACATAAGTGTCGACGTTGTGGTATGTTTGGACATCATGAACGGACTTGCAAAAATTCGGCACCACTTGATAACACATCTCAAGGTTCCACCAATAAAAGGTCAAGTATTTCATTATTTAATACTTTGTTTTTCAAAATAATTATGGAATACTAACGATCATTTATATTTCAGGGGACGAAAAAACAACGGATGTTAATGTTTGAAAGCAAGAAGTCAAAGACCCAAGTCTAGTTTATATTTGGTTATGCAATGAATTGGAATTTTGTGGAGTTGGATTGTAGTGTGTCTTGTTGGCTTTTTGGATTGTAGCTACTGTTGAAAGATTGCTTCTTTTGTCATCTTGGATTGTAGTGTAACTTTGGTCAACCATTTTGTGGAATATTGCATAACATCTTGGATTGTTTTCATGCTATGTATGCAAACAGACTGTTTTCATGCTATGTTACTTTAATAGAGCAATTTTTGGGATAACAAAAATATAGTATTATTTATTTACATATTTGGGTTGGAAATTTTGAAGTACCTTGTGATAAGTGTGACTGTTACTCAAATATTTGATTTTCTTGCAGCTGCTATCCTACCAGTTGTGCAAAAGCAACACCAACTTCTTGTAACACTGCTTCTATGTAATGCTGCAGCGATGGAGGTGGGTTTACAGCTAACGCTTATTATTTGTTGATAAAAAGTTTGAGCTGAATCTATGTCGTATCAGATATGGTAGCATACTAGCATGTATACTTCTTGCAGTCCAAATTGTTGGTATCTATGTATGATGTATCAAATATCACTATTTCACAAATACCTCTGCATATGCACCATATGCCCTTTGATACTTCACTTTTGAAAATGGACCATATGCACCATACCACTATTTCACAAATATCACTATTTTACATACCCGTATGATATCTAATTGAAAATGGAGGTTTCTTTTTGTCTAAAATTGTATTTGTTTACATACCCATATATATGATCTTATTGAAAATTGAGCTTTCTTTATGTCTACAATTGTATCTTTTTTACATAGGCATATGATCTTAAACAAATTAAAAGCTTTTATATGATTTGACTGAAAATTTGAGGTTTCTTTATGTCTACAATTGTATTTTTCTACAATCGTGAATTGGAACCTGGAATTGGGAAGTCGGCGACTTGAATTCACGATTTGGATGTCGCCGATTTGACTTGAATTTGGATATCGGAATCTGGAATTGGATGTCTCGATTTGAATGTAGCTGGAATCTGGACGCCGACTGGAATTGGAATCTGGACGCGGATTTGGATGGATGTCGCTGGAATCTGGACGCCGATTGGAATGTCGTCGACTGGAATTGGAATCTGGACGCCGATTTGGATGGATGTCGTCGGAATCTGGACGCCGATTTGGATGGATGTCGCCGGAATCTGGACGCCGATTTGGGGATTTGATTTTGTCGAAATCGAAATTGGAATTAATTGGGGATTTGGGGATTGATCTGGGGATTAATCTGGGATTTGATTTGGACGCCTATTTGATTTTGATGAAACTTGAGGATATTGATTTTGCAATTGTTATTGGAAGGGTAATTAGGTCATTTACAAATTAGAATATTTAGGGATAAATATAAGTATTTTTAATGTTTAAATTATAATTAAAAAGGAAAGGACATATTGTGAGTTAATGAAGTTTCTAAGGATATGCGTAATATCAAGTTTATAAGGAGATATGCGTAATATCTCAGTTTCTAAGGACATAGATGAAATTTTCCTTAAAAAATAACATTACGTTATCTCATGCTTTAGTGACGTTTTAAAAATAAGCGTCGCCTTATGTGATTTTATAGTGACGATTTTTAAAAGAAGTCATAGAATGTCATTCTATGTTTACGTTTTGATAAATAAATGTCATCGTATGTTATCTTATGGTGACGGTTTAGGAAATATTTTACTTTTTTTTTACTTATCAAGGTGACGTTTTAGTCAATGGTAACAGTTTTTTATGTGATTTGTACATTTTTAATGTAACAAAAGGTTTCAAAAGTGACGCAAAATAGATGACGTTTTTATGGTCACTGAAAACATTATCGTATACCTTTCAGTAACAGTTTTTACTGTCACAAATAACCATTTTTGTACTATAACAATATACTCTGCATGGAATATACGTTATTATTATTCACAATAATTTGTTTCATCAAAAAAAGGAATGAGGGCGACGTAAGCCTTACCCCATCTTCTTTATTACATTGCCTTTATAAACTTCACAAACCAAACATATACTCCTTCTCGTCAATTCTATACACTCTAACGGACTCTCTAACTTTACTTTTACATGCATGAAACTATACGAACCAAACCGGCTTTGTCTTTGTCTTTTCCACTATTTAGCTGAAACAACGTGCCCCTGGACTTGGTATCATTCTCTCCAGTGCTTCCCTGCGATCATCTCTATGCTTACGATACCGCGTGCCCGAGTTCTGTACAGACCCAGTAGTCGGCGGGCACTCCTTGGCGAATGGCCCGACTGGAACACTTGAAACATAACTTCGCAGCTACCTTGCAGTCTCAGCTCACGTGGCATGGTTTCCCGCATTTGTAGCAGGTTCCGGTGCCCATTCTACACTCCCTCATGTGTTGTCGCTCGCACTTCAAGTAACGGGAAACTCCTTCACTTCCACCTTTGACTAGACGATTTGGATTATCTTGGTCTGATGGGTCTTCGTCTAAGCGAGCTCTGCTCTCCTCTTCTTTCCCTGCCTCTCCAACTCGAGCTCTCTAGCCTGAGTTACCTCGTGCATCTAATGGAAATCAGTGCACCTTGCTATCACCAAAACTTCTATTATCTCTGTCCCTGACACCTCAACATATCAGCACATCTTCCTCCTCTCCTTGAGACATACACTGGACAAGAGTGATCGCCCTAGAACTTGCCGGTAGTCTCGTTCATCAACTCAGTAGGTTGCACCATCGATAACGACTCACTAGTCAGCCTCTCCTTCTCTATCTGAGATATATATATATTGCTCTCTGGAAAGACCAGACCCTCGCTCCCACATCATACTCTCCACTTGCTCCCTTGTCCTTGATTGAATAATCAAGCCCTACTAGTCCTTAGATCCTCTAGGCAGGCTCACAACAACCTGACCTCCACTCTCACTGTGCAAAACCAGTGTGGATTGCACCTTCCATCCCAGAAATCCAATGGGTGTTGGCCACTGGATCCTTATTTCCTTCGAGAATCGGCGATTATCATGCCAAGAAATTCTCGTAACTATCTGCTCTAGCCTGACCAGACAAAGAGCTTCCCGCAATATTGACTCTTGCGGCCCTAGCTGCTTCTACACTGCTGTTAACCACCTGGTTTAACTCTTGCTTCATACGCCGGTGTCCGCTAGGCCGGGAAGTAACTCATTGAGAACTTCCTCTATCTTCGCTGCAACAATCTCCCTCAAATCAGGGATCTCCTGCTTCTCACCGCCCACGGGCCTTTACCTTACTCCCTATTGCTCTCCATACTTGCTCCATAGAACATATCTACTGTAGATAACTATCTACTTCTCATCCCATTCGACAACTAGCTTAGGTCAGTGACCCTTGCTTGTATGTCTCCTTTCTAACATGCTTCTTAGGGGTCTGTCTAATCACTCCGAGGACACACACAAGTCCTATCATGCTACTACCCCGTGCCAAACAACTAGTAGGTTCATAGAAACTCTTGTAATTGTGTCAATTCCCAACATGCACAATGTAATTGCAATGATATGGGCCCTTATACCATTGTAACTACACCCTACAAGTTTAGCCTCGACACCATTACTAAAGCCCCAATTCCCGACTTAGTTGTCACACATACATAACCTTTACACAAGAGCTTACAACTCATCTACCGGTTAGTTACACATACATAACCTTAACATTCATGTTATGGTGACTATCATAGGGGTACATGCTCAACATACATTGCATAACATCAGTCATTCATACGTTCCATGCTCATATACACAGTAATTAACATGCTTAAAGAATAGGTAAGGTTTAGTGTGCTCACCCCTGTTCTGATGCTCCGGTCTGCAATTTAGTCTCACTATCCATTTCACATCAAAAACGTATTATTTTGGTTACTTTCATTTAAGAAAACACGAGCATTTGGTTTAAGTTCAAGTATCTACCACTTGTGAATACCCGAATCTCTTAAACCTAGGCTCTGATACCAACTTGTAACACCCATTTTCTAGAAACCCAAACTTAACATAATGTAACCAACACGATTATAAACAAATGCGGAAGTTTGTCAAAGAAACATTCCGTTGAAAGCCATTTTAAACTTAAAGTTCAAACACAATTCAAATATTTAAGAAACATGGTTTAACAATCCATTCCAAGAGTTTGAACTTCATAAGTCATAAAATAGTTTATTCGAAATCACATATCCTTGACGGAACTGCCATCCCTGGAGCTTCAAACCGTGACCTTCTCTTTTCCCTTTCGGCATGTACCTGACACTAAAAAGAGTAAACAACAACTAGTATTGTAGCCATTAGAGAGTAAGGTATTCACGAAAACTAACTATATTGATCATACCTATGCAGCTAGCGTATATATTTCCAGAAATCATCATATGTACGTAACCTACCTACAACAATCGATCAATCAGTTCATCAGATGTACGTAACCTACTTACAACAATTGATCAATCAATTAGGCGCTGGAGTTAAATAAGTAGATCATTCCTCTATCATTACACTCAAATTTAAAGCAGATTATTCCTCTAACATTACAATCAATTTAGGCGATGGATTTAAATAAGCAGATTATTCCTCTAACATTATTACAATCAATTTAGACGCTGAAGTTAAAATAAGCAAATTAACTAACCGTAATCAATTATGAGTATTATCAGTAGCAGTTGGAGCAGGAATTGATGTCGGCGATGGAAACATGAATAAGATCTGAGGAATCCTCCTCCACAAAGTCGATGCTCCAAAATGCGACTCACCAGTAAGTGCGGCTTGGCAGAATTAGCCTGTGCGTAATGAGTATAGCCTTCAACACATATCTCAGATGGTTTATAGTACCTGATGGAGGTGGACCTAAGTTCACATTGAAAGTTATGTTGAGATTATATGGCGGATATCGAGGTCCTTCACAAGTCCTCACATGATCATCCGTGTTCCTTGAGGAATCCTTTGAAAACACCTGTAGATAGAGAAATGATTAGCTAACAGCCATAGCTGACCTAGAGATAGAATGCTAGAGAGTAGTGGTGAACCTGTTACAGAGTTCTGTCGTAGCCATAGTAGTTTTCTTTTCGAGAGTGAGAAGAAGCTGGTATGCGATGTATGTGTTTGTGTGAGGGTTTTATAAGCTTAGGCGTAAAGCTCTGTTCTAGGCGGGAAACGTGTAGCAAAATAAATTAAGCTAGTAAACCCCAACCTTTTTTCTTTAACAAAAGAAAATGAATTTGAAATTCCATCTTTTCTCATATTTAAATTATATTAGTATATAAGCTATGTTTGGTAAATTAGCTCATACGTTAACTTATGACTGATAAGGTAGCTGATTAATAAATTATTTTGTAAAAACTAGCTGATAAGATAACTTATAACTGTAAAAAGACAAAAAATAAAAGACATGTTTGAAAATTAATGATATAAAACTTAACAATGGTATATTTGGAATAAAAAAATAAAAAGTCACATAAATCATCCCTGCAACCCATTCGCACTTTCAATTATGCCATATCAACTTTGCAATTACCTTCTACATACGTGCAATTTATCTACAATTTCAAAAGTGGTCCACCACACCATTATAATTACTTTTTAGTTAATATATATATATATATATGGGTTGCTTCAAATGTGAACCACTTTTTGGTTGTGAACGTGAGGACAACCGAGAGCGTGACATGTGGCGGATGACTAGGCGCCACGTCAGATCCACGGCGGATGACTAGGCGCGATTCATGGGATTGGGAGGGCATTGAATTAAAGAGGGGGACCATACTCAAAGTCGCCACGTGTCGCGCTCTCGGTTGTCCTTACGTTCACAACCAAAAAGTGGTTCACATTTGAACTTTCCACTATATATATATATATATATATAATAAAAAAAAGTTTATTGGGCCCACATAGCATTGCAACAACACTTGCAAATATTGCAAGTGTCAGAGAAGACTTTGCCTACATGGCTTTTTTCTTTGCTTACATGGCTATTTGCAATTCCACTTGCAAGTGCTTTGAAAGCCTTGTGTGGATCCTCTTAGTGAGAGTATTTTTTTTCTTCAAAAACTGGCTTATAAGTTAACTTACTTTTACCAAACAATGTCATAGAATTTAATATATATATATATATATATATATATATATATATTTATACATATGGGTGAGTTCAAATGTGAACCACTTTTTGGTTGTGAACGTGAGGACAGCCGAGAGCGCGACACGTAGCGGATGACTAGGCACCACGTCAGGTCCACGGCGGATGACTAGGCGTGACTCATGGGAGGGCATTGAATTAAAGGGGGGGGGGACCACACTCAAAGCTGCCTTTATTGACTAGTCTACGCCACGTGTCGCGCTCTTGGCTGTCCTCACGTTCACAACCAAAAAGTGGTTCACATTTGAACTTTCCTTTACATATATATATATATATATACTCGATTCAAAAATCCGATTAGGGGGTTAAGAATATTTTCAAAAATCTTAAAAGAACTTTTAGTGAAAAATCAAAGTTGAGTTTCGGTTTGGTTTACATTTCTAGCGATGACTTAGAGTAATTTCTAATCCTATTATATATGTATTAATGTTCTTTTTATTCGTTATTATTCATGAGTGTTCGTGTGATTTAATCGTTTCTACGAAACATAGGCATTGCTGCATTGATCATGCCCAACTTATTATAAATGAACGAGGTTAACGAGGTTAGCAGCTAACTGCTATTTTGTATGAATATGAAACAGCTGAATAGTTGGCAAGTTGGATGAGCTTTTGACTACATAATTTCTGCTGAGGACAAAGATTGATTTATTGGACAAAGGGGTTTGATTGATATGTTAATATTCTTTTTGATGATTACAATTATGCGATATGTGTGAAATTGATAGATATATATGTGTTTTTCAAGATTAGACTTTTTAGGAATGAAGATTGACGGTAAAGGAATAGAACTCCAAAAGAGAATAGGCAAATTATAAGTACCTATGATCCAGGATATACAGATACTTTGGGAAAAAGGATTAATTCATTTCCTGATAAATTAATAGATAAAAAACAAGTACAAAGTTTTTTAGGA
This sequence comes from Centaurea solstitialis, assembly GCA_030169165.1. Lineage (NCBI taxonomy): Eukaryota > Viridiplantae > Streptophyta > Magnoliopsida > Asterales > Asteraceae > Centaurea > Centaurea solstitialis. The sequence goes on along the minus strand of CM058042.1, from coordinate 24,895,296 downwards.
ATACTAAATTATGCGTCAGATTTTATTAAAAACTTGGCCCTTTTAAGAAAACCTTTTCAAGATTTACTTAAGAAAAATAAAGTATTTAGTTTTGATAAAAGCTGGTGACTTCTTAAAGATGAAAGAATTAAAAGCTTAGAGTATGTTGTTTTCGACGACGACAGTCACAATACTCCAATAGGCTACTTCCAAACAGTCCCTAACTTAAGTATGTAGACTTATAACACTAGCGTCATTATGCACTGGTCTATTTATATCTTATGATTGTATATGTGGGCAGCATGGCAGTTTGCTTCAGTGATTTCATGCTCTCTTGTAGCCAAGGGGATGATTTTAGGACGCCATAATGTTGATAATAAAGGATGGATTTCTATACTAAATAAGATTTAATCTCTTCTTCTTCAGTCAAGCTTGCTTGCTGTTATTTGCTTGATTGATTGGTAGAGAATTAAAATAGGAATTCATTAAAGCATGCTATGTATACAAGCAAAGTAACAGCAAAGGAATTACAACCACAATCAAACTCTAGTGTTAGCAATAGCAATCAAACTCTAGTGTAGGAATAGCTCACAAGACATTACAACCAAAATGAAACAATTGTATTGTAGCGATTACTACTTACAAACAGTAACACTTATTGTGCAGGAATCAAAATCCATATACTAGTATCGTAGCCATTAGAGAGTAAGGTATTCACGGAAACTAACTATATTGATCATACCTGTGCAGCTAGCGTGTATATTTTCAGAAATCATCAGATGTACGTAACCTACCTACAACAATCGATCAATCAATTAGGCGCTGGAGTTAAATACGCAGATTATTCCTCTAACATTACAATCAATTTAGGCGATGGAGTTAAAATAAGTCATCAAAAGAAAACCCAACTCCAGCGCCTAAATTGATTGTAATGTTAGAGGAATAATCTGCTTATTTAACTCCGGCGCTTAAATTGATTGTAATGTTAGAGGAATAATCTGCTTATTTAACTCCAGCGCCTAATTGACCGATCGATTGTTGTAGGTAGGTTACGTATATCTGATGATTTCTGGAAATATATACGTTAGCTGCACATGTATGATCAATATAGTTGTGAATACCTTACTCTCTAATGGCTACAATACTAGTATATGGATTTTGATTCCTGCACAATAAGTGCTACTGTTTGTAAGTAGCGATCGCTACAATACAATTGTTTCATTTTGGTTTTAATGTCTTGTGAGCTATTGCTACACTAGAGTTTGATTGCTATTGCTAACACTAGAGTTTGATTCTGGTTGTAATTCCTTTGCTGTTACTTTGCTTGTATACATAGCATGCTTTGTTGAATTCCTATTTTAATTGTCTACCAATCAATCAAGCAAATAACAGCAAGAAAGCTTGACTGAAAAAGAAGAGATTATATTTTATTTAGCATAGAAGAAATCCATCCTTTATTATCAACATTATGTTGTCCTAAAATCATCCCCTTGGCTACAAGGGAGCATGAAATTGTAGGGTTTTTGTGGGTATCCTTGGATCAAACTGATCTGAGGATTATCTCAGATCTATCAAAACCTCGCTGGTTTGATATATCTTGTAGGTTTAAAACAAACTGTTAAAACCCACGTGATCAGAAACACGCTGTTTTGATCTTATTAGTGCGGAAGCGATAAAAGCTAAAAACCCATAAAGCCTAATGATCTTAATCGTTTGTAGCTCTAAACCTAAAGGATTAGGTTAGATTAATTTACCTGGATGCTTGAGACTTAGTCCACCCGTAATCAACCAACGAACGTTCCTCTAGCAGAACTTCGTGAAAACCCGAACAAAAACTGGAAACCGACCCGGGGGGGGGGGGGTATTCGGCGCCGGTGGTGAGAGAGGAGAGAGAGGAAACTGAGAAACTGGTTTTTCTTAATTGAAAAAGCTTAATATTTCTTTTTACCCATAGACCTTATTTATATGGGAAGAATATAACAGTTTGGATGAGATTCAGTTTCCATATAGTAATTATCTCAAATTCATTCCTTTTATAAATTAGCTGGAAAAGAATTTGCATACGATAATTACGATTATATATATTTATCTAATATATATAAAATCTTTATTAATTAACTATTATATATTTATTTATCCAATAAATATATAATATCCTAATTAATTAATAACCCTCCAACTTTGGTAAATCTGACTGAAATTACCCAACTGATTTATAATACGCTATTATAAATCCTAACTCTCCATTTCGGGATTTCATCTGACTTGTTCGACTTATAGGTTCTCACAGGTGTGACCCTCAAGTGTCTTGTAACATTGGATGTATAATCACTTGGTTTGTCAACTCTGCACATAATTCCTAACAGACTCCCACTTGTGCAAGTTGGCAATACCACCTTTGATTATACGGACCTAAGGAGGCCCCTAGACAGGCACTTAGGCTGACCAGGTTACAAGAACTCTTATACCCAGATTTGGTGATATAAACGTTCCGTGAGGAATTGGTATCTATGAAACTACTGTTCATTGATTGGGTATATCTTGGCTTTTCCCTTTGCATCGCGATATTTCATCTATGAGTATGAGCTTGGAAAGTGTCAACTCTAAATACTCAAGATTCTGTTCTCTTGATTATCTGACTTTCACTGATAGGTAAACGACAAAGAACTAATCAGTCCGTTTGGGCATGGCCATGCACTTCATCAGTATACTTAGTCAGTCAAGATGGGCCCAGAAATATCTCTCTTCTGAGAAGAGGTGCAAATCCCATCTTGCATATCTGCCTTCAACACCACGGCTTCCGCTGAATCTAGTTACACCCTTTATAGCCACCCTGTTACGGCGTAGCGGTTGAGTGCACTAAGAATCCAGTAGTCCTCATGATATCAAATCAGATACCTCAGGTGATAGGGACAACCACTGTGAGATTTACTTATGACTGTTTCCAAGAAGTAATCTCAACCGCGGATCACGTCCGATATTTGCTACTCTATCAAATATCTGTGCAACTTTTAGTCTACAACACTTGTAGCTGTTACTCAGCAACTGATCATAACTACCTAAAAGTTCACAATGACTTTAACGCCTTATCATGTTCCCACAATGATAAGTTGTCACGGACAGATTTTGAATGAAAAATCGGAGACTGATTTCATTCCTGGATATATTAAAACATGCAAAATAGTGAAAGTGATAAAGAAATCAATCTTGTATAGTCCATATTACACGCTGTAATAATAACAAGATTGAATGTCTTTTCTTCTAACAACTTTCATTTTATCTATTTAACATTTGTTAAATACTGGTCTAAAATAAAGTATCACCCATCTTTAATTTTAAACCCTTTGATTAAAGTTTACCATTTTAATCAAAGTAATAACCAAAAATACAAGTCTGTTCATACGATCTACTTGTATCTGCTAATTATTGTTCTGCAAACACCTTATAAGAACAATAACTAGACTTTATCATATTCCATGAACTTGGAGACCTGGACTAACTTCCAGTTCCTGAATATGTAAAACTGCAACTTTCCTTAGTTGCTGTGTAGATGAATGATTTCTACCTGAAATCCGATTCCATTTGCAATCCTGGCAAATCTACTGGAATGCTATATATTTTAATCCAACACTTTTAATTATTGATTTTTAAGTCAGTTACGACCTTTGTTTCATGGGTCTTGAAACTTTTATCCTTTTAACTAAAAGGGTAAATTATATCTTATGAATTCTTATCCTACCTGGATTTATGAATTCCGAGATATATATCAATAATTATGTCTTTTATTCTTTTATCTTAGACTAGATAGAGAATAATCGGGCTCCCACTTGCTTGCATAAAAACTAACTATTACTCAAAATTTACTATTGACTTATTCAAGACTTTGATTAGTCAATCCTAATTTCAAGTAATGAACTTTGAGAATTTCCCTTTTATGAAACTCAACTGGATTTGGTTAAATCCTAATTCCAAACCTTGGAATCCTTCTAGTTTCATAAATACTGTTATTAACGCTATCTGAGTTAATATCCTAAATTCTCCTTTTAAAACATTTGAATAAAATTTGATCAAACTTAATTAGTTAATTCTTGAGAATTTCTTTTATAAAACTTACTGGATTTGATCAAATCCTAATTCCAGAACTTGGAATCTTTCTAGTTTTATAAATGCTGTTATTAACGCTATCTGAGTTAATATCCTAAATTCTCCTTTTGATCACAAAACTATTATTCATAAATGTTTTATTCTCAAAACACATTCCTATAGAATCTCGTGTGTTTTGATAGTTTTTATACAAATTACTTCAATCTCATTAAAGTAATTATAACAGGCATCAACAACTAGGATCATACAAACACTAAGCACAATCAGATATTTCAATTGTCAAGACAATAACTTTTGAAAAATAAAACCATCGAATTATAAAATATAATTATCCAAACATTGTTTAAAACATAAACCCCCAAAATAACTGTTTTAAAACTACAAATTCAAAAAAAATGTCTTGACTTAAATTATCTCGTGTTTTGATCCTCGGCAACTCCTGGGCACTCCACTTCATTTCTGATTTCCTGCAATAATCATTTGCTCTAGGTATCAGTATACTTGTAAGCCAACAAGTAAGAAGTGTCAAATCAAAGCAATCATAAATTTTCTGAGGTTTACATACCTGCTTCATGACGCTTAGGGCAGTTTTGCCTCCAATGACCGATCTCATTGCATATGAAGCAGCGATTCTCGGTCCTAGCTTTGTTTGGCTTAACCTTCTTGCCCTTGCCCTTGCCCTTGCCTTTCTTGGGTGCACTCTGGATGGCCTGAACTGGTCCTTTTCCCTTGCTGGTGCTAGCATGCCCATTTTTCTTTTTAACCCCTCCGTCTTTTACCATCAAGACATCCTTTGTCTTGTTCTTGTTCCCCATATTTAATTCAGCTGTCTTAAGCATGGAGTGCAATTCTGCTATTGTTTTCTCCATGTTGTTCATGTTGTAGTTGACTACAAAGGGCCTGTAGTCTTCTGACAGTGAATTAAGTATGGTGTCAGTTGCTAGCTGCAACGGAACGGGATGACCCAGCCTCTCCAGATGATCTAAGTGCCGTTTCATTTTCATGACATGGTCACTTACTGATGTCCCTTTAACCATCTTGCATTCATTGAATGCTTTGGTGGCATCGTAGCGCTCTGTACGAGCCTGAGTCTGAAACATGTCCCTCAGTTGGCGGATCGTGTCGTAAGCATTCGTATTTATGAGCCCTGCTTGCAGATCTGGGCTCATTGTTGCTAACATCAGACAGGCAACATCAAGGAGATCATCTGAGTGCTTCTTGTGGGCATTTCTGGCAGCAGCCGGAGCGTTTCCCGGAGGTGCCTCCCCAAGTGGCTCTTCAAGCACATACCACTTTCTTTCATGTCTGAGCACAATCATCAGATTGCGCTCCCAGTCAAGAAAGTTAGAGCCGGTCAACTTATCCTTCTCTAGGATAGAGCGGAGGGAAAGATTGTTAGTGCTGGTAACAGTGCTTGCCATCTACACAAAATAAAACTTTTGGTCTTAGCAACTGTAAATAGACTAATTTCCAATAAAATATCAATAAACCCTTAAATGATCAATTTATTGGACTAGGATCCTTATTTCATACGTCCTGATGTGCGTAATGTTCTAGCTCCACCAGACCCGTATTTATTTCGGTAGGTAAGGACTTTTACCAATCATATCTAACTGACATGACTCCTAGATCTTTTCGGGACCATGGCAACTACCTGTGCATGTTTTAGTCCCTCTTAGTGCTTTTTGGCCCGGTACCACCCGGTGAACATTATAGAACCAAAACAGATCTCACCATTTTGGGGACCTGATTACTATACTCTGGCCGGTACCACCCGGAGATAATTCGCAGAGTTATGCAACCCCTTCAGCTTCAGTTTGAACACAGACGTCGAATGTGTGATCACTTACAACGCCTATGTACTTTACGCCGAAGGTGCCCCTAGATGGGTTGCACTACTGATCTATGATTTTCGGGGTTTTGAAAAACTTTATTTCCAGGATTTAAAAAAACTGATTGTTTATAAAGGCTACTTATGTTTTAAACTAACTGTTTGAAACATACATGTAATTTTAAAACTAACTGTTCTAAAATTACTCGCTAATAAAACTAACTGTTTTAATAGCATACCTAGTTGATTAAAACTAACTGTTTTTATCAACTTTGCCTTTTATAAAATAATCATTCACTGATTGTTATAGAGAGCAATTGATATTCTAAACTTACTGTTTTAAATATTCATATTATTTTAAACCAACTGTTTAAAACATCGGTTAATTGAAATCAACTGATTTAAAGTGTACTGGTTGATCGAAACTACCTGTTTCGATAACCTTTTCGGCTGACGAAAGCTAACTGTTCCGTCAATTTTGCTCTTTTATAACAATACACTAGGTTTTATTAAAGTGCTTCACTTTAAAGGTTTTCGATTGAAAAGTTAATAAAACCTATTTTCTTCTTGTTTAAAAAAAATTCCTTTTAAAACATATCTAATAAACTAACAGTTATTAGCATCAACTACGCAGTTAATCATGCACACAGATAATTATAACAACTACGCAATTGTAAAACAGATAATTATAGGATTTGCCAATTTTGTTCCTAGGGACCAATAATGACCTATTCCACTAAAAAGCTTCAAAACTCGCGTAGCTCCCACTGGCCTCGTCATCCCGAAAGAATAAAACGAATTTCTATTCTAAGGTCATTATTACATAAGGGGTTGTAAATGGCACGCAGGCCTCCCCATAATTATGTCAAGGGTCTAAATTGGCAAACACTATAACGTATACACATATGTAAAATCAAACTGAAAAACATATGTAGTTCTCAAGCAATCACGCAATTATGTATAAAAGCAATATTATAATTACGAGAAATAAAACTGGATCCGTTGAAATTATCTTATCGCAAAACTTGGTTTTACAACTGATTCGAAAAACAAACTGTTTCATGAATCAAAATATTTTTTTTTTTAGGTTTGAAAATAAATCCATAACCATTTTAAAATAATCCTTTTACCCAAAAATTAAATCAAACAGGTTTTATGAATTCAATTTTACAATATTGGCCCCTTAGTGTTTTAATTAAAAGGTAAAAACATAATATTAGGCCTATTTTGAAAAACCTGTGAAAAATAAATTTTATAAAAGATTTATCAAACCTGGAAAAATAATTTAATTGGTTTGAATAAATTTTATCAGATAAAATTAATAATCTTGGGTAAGATAGCCTAAAACCAAACAAACTCAATTTGGGCCATAACTTGGTCCAAAGAACTATTGGGCTTTTAGGCCCAATTACTAAACATGGTTCAACACGAAAAACCCTAAGTCGATCAAGGTCTCGCTCGCGCCGCGAGAACCCTTTCTTTGGTTCTTTCGCGTCGCGAGATTTGTGTTTAACAGTCGTCGAGGGCATCTATGCTGCCACCATAAAACGTCGTAATCATCACCATCGGCCTTGGTTGTTTGGCCGAAATCGCCCCCACCACCGCGATCAACAATCATTGCCGCCACCACCACGATCGGTGGTGTGGCGGTCGATTCGGAGAGTAACAGCAGCAGCAATGCTACCACCACCACTGCCGCCTCCGGCGGTTGCAGATGACACGAACGACATCGCCGCCACCATCACAAGCGGTGGTGTGGCGGCGGATTCGTATTGTAGTAGCAGCAATGGCGCAAACGCCATCACCACCACCCGTTTTATGGCGGTTCTGATTAAACACCTCCGCCACCGTCGCCGCTTCCGGCTTTGGTGGCGCGATCGAATAATTGCTACACGATGGTTGTAACGCAATCGCCGCTGATCACCACCGATCTGATGGCGATCCTTCTGTGATCAATCGTCGATTGATGCCATTAACACCGCCATCCACCACCACAATCGTGGTTTCTGGTGGTTGCGGTGCGGCCGCCGCCTACTGTCGACATGGCCTCGCCGGTCACCACCATCGAACTCAATCACCATCATCACCACAAGCAGTGGCGTGGTGGTGCTTGTCGACCACAGCCGCAGCCACCTCGTGTGGCGTGGTCTTGTGGTTTGATCGATCGGGCAGCCGCCTGCTACCACAAGCGGTGGTTTAGCCGGCGGTGGTTCAGCGATTCCCGATTACTGCTACGGCCGCCAAGTGATATCGGTTTCATTCGGCCATCGCCACCACGCTGGTGGCGTGATTTGATGGCTCGCAAGCAGCAGCCGTGGTGTGTTCAACTACGGTGGCTAACCGCAACCACCACGCTGGTGGTGCGGTGGTGGTATGTCAACCGTAGCCACCACCAATCTGGTGGTGGTCCATCCGGGGTTTTACGTATGATATAACCAAAAAAAAAAAAATTCATATAAAGGATTAAACTTAATAAAACCAGATTTTTAAACTTGATATGAAACAATAATTTTAACGGATCGCGCAAGAACTGATAAATTGATAAGCAGATAAAAACTAAAAACGATTTATCAACCATGGCTCTGATACCACTGTAGGGTTTTTGTGGGTATCCTTGGATCAAACTGATCTGAGGATTATCTCAGATCTATCAAAACCTCGCTGGTTTGATATATCTTGTAGGTTTAAAACAAACTGTTAAAACCCACGTGATCAGAAACACGCTGTTTTGATCTTATTAGTGCGGAAGCGATAAAAGCTAAAAACCCATAAAGCCTAATGATCTTAATCGTTTGTAGCTCTAAACCTAAAGGATTAGGTTAGATTAATTTACCTGGATGCTTGAGACTTAGTCCACCCGTAATCAACCAACGAACGTTCCTCTAGCAGAACTTCGTGAAAACCCGAACAAAAACTGGAAACCGACCCGGGGGGGGGGGGGTATTCGGCGCCGGTGGTGAGAGAGGAGAGAGGAAACTGAGAAACTGGTTTTTCTTAATTGAAAAAGCTTAATATTTCTTTTTACCCATAGACCTTATTTATATGGGAAGAATATAACAGTTTGGATGAGATTCAGTTTCCATATAGTAATTATCTCAAATTCATTCCTTTTATAAATTAGCTGGAAAAGAATTTGCATACGATAATTACGATTATATATATTTATCTAATATATATAAAATCTTTATTAATTAACTATTATATATTTATTTATCCAATAAATATATAATATCCTAATTAATTAATAACCCTCCAACTTTGGTAAATCTGACTGAAATTACCCAACTGATTTATAATACGCTATTATAAATCCTAACTCTCCATTTCGGGATTTCATCTGACTTGTTCGACTTATAGGTTCTCACAGGTGTGACCCTCAAGTGTCTTGTAACATTGGATGTATAATCACTTGGTTTGTCAACTCTGCACATAATTCCTAACAGAAATCACTGGAGCAAACTGCCACGCTGCCCCCCTCCCCCCATATACAATCATAAGTCATAAATAGACTAGTGCATAACGACGCTAGTGTTATAAGTCTACATACTTAAGTTAGGGACTGTTTGGAAGTAGCCTATTGGAGTACCGTGACTGTGGTCGTCGAAAACAACATACTCCAAGCTTTTCTTTCTTTCATCTTTAAAAGTCACCAGCTTTTCTTAACATTAATACACTGTCATCATCTAATTAAAAAGGTTTTCAATGGAAAAACCATATACATAGAGGATGGTTGTTATATTATAAGAAATTATGTAGTCAAAAGCTCATCCAACTTGCCAACTATTCAACTGTTTCATATTCATACAAAATAGCAGTTAGCTGCCAACCTCGTTCATTTATAACAAGTTGGGCATGATCAATGCGGCAATGCCTATGCTTCATAGAAACGAGTACTAGGTGCATTATCATGTTGTGCAAGTATTGGCATTCTTATCTTATTTCTTTGGAGCCTATATATATCCTTATCTTCTTTAGATCTACATATGAACTCTCTCTCGGCACATCAAATCATACTGTAAAAGGTTTCTCCTCAAGTGATGTATCAGTTTTTACCTAGAAATATCAAACTGTGCATCCGTTTCATGCAGAAAGCCATAGAAAATAGAATAGATAGAATATCATCAGTTGGCAGGATTGATTGGCATCATTTGAATGTACAGGTGTTAGAAATAGAAAGGGAATTGAGAGAATGATGTATTGATTAATGAAAAGTGTACAAAAGAAGTATAATCCTAGACTATTTATAATACAAGGAAAAATGAAAAGCAATGGGCCAAGGCCCATGGGCCTATATACAACTAACACCCCCCCCCCCCCCCGCCGCAAACTTAATCAGGGGACGAACGAGACAGATTGAGTTTGAGAACAAGCTCCCGAAAACCGCCCTCGCAGATGAGCTTTGGTGAAGATGTCGGCCGGTTGATCGAGAGTCGAAATAGGCTGAAGGCGAATGGTGTTGCGCACAACATGTTGACGAACGAAGTGGCAATCAATTTAGATGTGTTTTCGTGCGCTCATGAAAGACATCGTTGTGAGCGATCTGGATGGCACTATTGTTGTCGCACCATAGCGGAGTTGGGGACAATTGAGGCGCACCCATGTCTGAGAGTAGCCAACGGAGCCAAATAAGTTCTTGGGAAGTGTCGGCCAGAGCGTGATACTCAGCTTCAGTACTGGACCGAGCAGTGAGAGATTGTTTTTTTGCTTCGCCATGAGATAAGAGAATCGCCAAGGAAGAAGCAGTAGCCAGTGGTTGAATGACGATAAGTCATGTCGCTATCCCAGTCAGAATCCGAGTAGACACGTAGGACTAACGACGACTTGGAGGAGAAGTGGAGACCATGAAACATGGTGCCTTTGAGATAGCGAAGAATGCGGAGGACAGCGGCGTAGTGGTCAGAGCAGGGGGCAGCCATAAATTGACTTACGGTATGAACAGCGTAGGCGATGTCTGGTCGAGTAACCGTGAGGTAGACAAGAGAGCCAACCAGTTGACGATATCGTGTTGGATCCTGTAAGGGAGGACCGGAATTAGGTGCCAGATGAAGATTGTGTTCCAGGGGAGTGGATGCCACCTTGTTGTCGGAAAGGGCTGCCTTTGAGAGAAGATCCGAGATATACTTGGCTTGGCAAAGATAGATGCCAGAGGAATCGGATAGGACCTCTAACCCAAGAAAGAAGTGTAGGTTGCCTAGATCCTTCATCTCGAAACTGGAACTGAGAGAGTGCTTTAGAGAGGCAATCCCGGTAGCGTCATCCCCAGTAATAATCATGTCATCAACATAGAGAAGAAGTAGAATACTCCCAGAGGCGGTGGTCCGGGTGAACAGCCTGAATCGTAGTTGCTCGCGGAGAAACCCAAGGAGAGCACCGTATTGCTGAACTTTTCAAACCATGCGCGAGAAGCCGTTTGAGACCATACAGGGCTTTGCGGAGACGACACACATGGCCAGAGGGAAGAGAGACACCAGGAGGGGGAGTCATGTAAACCTCTTCAGACAGATCGCCATTCAAGAATGCATTCTTGACATCCATCTGAAACAGGGCCAGTGTTTGGTAGCCGCTATGGCAAGGAGACTGCGAACAGATGTGACACGCGCAACGGGTGCAAATGTCTCCTCATAGTTGATGCCATATTCTTGATTAAAGCCCTTGGCCACTAGACGAGCTTTGTATCGATCAATGGAACCATCAGACTTGGTTTTGATCTTGAAGACCCATTTAGATCCGATGGGTCTTTGCCAGGCGGTAGCAGAACAGGATCCCATGTTTGAGCCTTTGCGAGAGCTCGAAGTTCTTCCTGCATAGCGTTTTGCCAATGGGAACTAGAGGCAGCTTCCTTGTAGGAAGTGGGTTCGTGATTTGACAACAAGGTAGCATAACAGTGATAATCACGAAGATGAGCGGGGGCCTGTCTTACCCGATCGGAACGGCGAACCGCTTCAGATGTGGAGGGTCCAGGATCCGTAGATTCGGCAGGTGCCTCAGTGTAGCGATGGAGTTGGCGCAGGATCAGAGGTCGTTGTAGGTGAGTCAGGAACAGTAGTAGGGATCAGAGGTGAGATAGGAGTGTCGAAAGAAGGAGAAGGGTTAGTAAAGTAAGGAGCAGTAGGAGTGATACTGGACTCTGCATTTGGCATGGAATAAAAAGGGACATCCTCGAGAAGGTGACATGTCGAGAGATTCGCAGACGTTTGGAAATAAGATCCCAACAACGATAGCCTTTGTGTTCAATGCCATATCCCAGAAAGAGGCATAGTCTGGCACGAGATTGAAGTTTGGTATGTTCATGAGGTTGTAATTGAACAAAACACGCACAGCCCCAGACCTTGAGAAGGTCATAAGCAGGGGAAATTCCATGTAAGACCTTATAGGGAGATTTTTGTTGGAGTATAGGAGATGGATGTCTGTTGATGGTATAGACAGCAGTGAAAGCTGCTTCTTCCCAGAAGCGTTCAGGACATTTGGCAGAGACAAGGAGAGTGCGGACCGTATCAAGGATATGTCGATGTTTGTGTTTAGCGCGACCATTTTGAGGAGAAGTACCCAGACAAGAGTACTGAGAGATAGTGCCTTGAGATCGAAAAAGGCGAGAAGAGAAGATTCTTTGTATTCCATAGCGTTATCAGCTCGAAAAATCTTTATGGGTTTTGAGAACTGCGTTTGTACCATGCGGGCAAAGGTGATGTAGAGCTGAGGCAGCTCTGAGCGATGCTTCATAAGATATATCCAAGTGAAGCGTGTGTGATCGTCAATAAAGATAACAAAATATCGAGCACCTCCCATGGATGGATGTGGTGCTGGTCCCCAAACATCAGAATGGATAAATCAAAGGAACAAGAAGCTTTAGAATTCATTTAATTTCAAAAGTAAGGGCATGATGTTTTCCAAGTTTACAGGGTAGACAGGAAATGTTGGAAGGAGTAACATGACCTAACGATCCTGAACTAGCTAACAATTTTATTCTACTAGAATATAAATGACCTAGACGATCATGCCATAGGTCAAGAGAGGATGGTTTGAGATATGGAAGCGACGACACTGTGGGATTGTAAGGGAAGGCGGATATAGACGACCTCGAGAACCCGTCCAACTCTAACGGCCTACACCAAGGGTCTGCTTGGTCTTCGGATCCTGTATAACACAACCAGAAAAATCAAAGAACATCAGTAAACCCATTTCTTGAAGTTGAGTAAGGGATACGAGACCTATTGCTAGGCCTGGCACATGTAAGACTTCAGGTAACTGAATATTGTCAGTAGAGACATCCCCTTCGAATAGAACCGACTTGGGGGTAAGATCCGCCGTTCTAACGGTAGGATGGGAGGAACGTCGCTTAGAGACAAAGCCATTGGGCAAGGCGACATGTGATTGAAGCACCCAGAATCAAAAATCCACAGAGTAACCTGAAGGAGCTGAGTGTTGGGAATTCATTCCCAGAGAACCTGTCATGATTTGAGCCATGAGTTCCTGATTTCGGCGCATAAGTTCCATGAGCTCGGGGTTTGATGAGACAGGCGCGGCAGCAGGCATTCCTGTAGGCTCATGTTGAGCAACAAATCTGACCGCAGTTTGGTGTTTCTTCGGGTTTTGAGGGCATTCAGATAGGAGGTGGCGAGGATGTTGGATGCCACAGTGTTTGCACCTTCTGACTGGACAGTCAACCAGGAAGTAGTGAGATGGTGAGTGACAGAAAGTGCACTCATTTTCCTGACGGTTTTCCCAGAAGGCTTGTTGTAAGGGAGTTCTGGAGGCTTGTTGTATGAGTTCTGGAAGTCTGGAGGCCTGTTGTAAGTTTTCTGGAAAACTTTTCCCTTGGAGCTGGAGCTAGAGTGCGGAGTTGAAGGCGAAGTATGGAAGACCGATTCTGATAAAGCAGGGGCTGGAGTGCGGAGTTGAAGGCGAGTTTCTTCACTTAGCAGTTCTGTGATGGCATCTTCAAGCGAGGGCAGAGGTTGCCTGTGGAGGAGGGAGGCTCGCACGTTTTCAAATTTGTCAAGGAGGCCCATCAGAATGGTGATCAGGTGCAACTGATTGAAGTAGGCCTTGTAGAGTTTCGCCGTGTTGTCATGGACTTGAGGGGCACCCAGATTCAGGTGATCGCGGATAGCTTGCATCTCGGAGATGTAGGAGCTTACAGGTTGATCAGGAAGTTGGCGTTTGCTTTGGAAAGTGGTCCACAGTTGATACTGGTGAGCTAATCCAGTGGAAGAGTATCTCTTTGTCAGAAAATCCCAAAGACCCTTTGCGGTCGTGTAGCCAAGGAATTGTTGATTGATCTCTGCAGTGGTTGAGGCATTGATGAAGCCAAGGATTTTGGCGTTGTTAATGTCCCACTCATTAACACGCTTGGCATAGTCAATTGCGGATTCGTTTGCCGTCCTTGTTGGAGCTACAGTTGTCCCAGTGACATAGGAGTAAAGACCATGAGATTTCAGAAGGATGGTCATATGATGGTTCCAGATGATATAGTTGTTCCCATTAAGAACAACTGATACGGGATTCGAATGACTGGGATTTGTCGTCATTGAAGTGTAAGAAAAAAAAGGCAAGCAAAATCCGATTCGGAATTTGCTGTTTTTCGATTCGGAAAACGTGATGCGGAAAACTGATTTTTCCGATTCGGAAAACGTGATGCGGAAAACTGAGTTTTCCGATTCTGAAAAAGTGATGCGGGAGAAGCAGGGTTTCGACTCAGGAAAGCGGGTTCCGACTCGGAATCAAAAGATTTCCAACTCGGAAGCCGATTCGGGAAAGATAGAGCAAGAGCAAATCCCAACTCGGGAAAGCAAGAAATCCGATTCGGAATTTGCTGTTTTCCGATTCGGAAAAGAGGAAACTCCGATTCGGAAAAGAGGGAACTCCGATTCGGAAAATAGGGAATTCCGATTCGGAAAATATGAAATCCGATTCGGAAAAGAGAATCCCGACTTGGGATTGAGGAATGAAAATAAGAAGTCTAAAGCTCTGATACCATGTTAGAAATAGAAAGGGAATTGAGAGAATGATTGTATTGATTAATGAAAAGTGTACAAAAGAAGTATAATCCTAGACTATTTATATACAAGGAAGAAGGAAAAGCAATGGGCCAAGGCCCATGGGCCTATATACAACTAACACAGGGGAGATGAGACATGTTGATGCACATCTCAATTACAAACAATTGAGTGTACTTCCGCGTTTAGGTTACCTTTGTGTACTTTTTGCTTGGATACGTGCATCAGAGTTCGCCTCATCATCATCACTACTGTTGTCAGTAGAATCAGCATCTGATTCATTAAGTAACTCTTCCTTCTTGGAGCATAAAGCTCCTCTAACACTCATTTGCAAATCTCTTCTTGTTTTGTCTTCGGATGGATCCTCCGACAGTAAATGTCATATTAGTTTATTTCATATAACATCAAATCACCAGTACTTCAAACATTAACCATACACAAACCAAATAATTAATATCAACCTAGACTAATGTCTTTCATTTGCTTCTAGTGGATACACATTTCATATAGTCAGTATCGATATTTCAAGTATATTCCTCAATCAATCATCTCTACACTTTCTCACACTGATTTATCACTTCAATATAGCCATCAAACTCAGAAATAACTTAGCTCTGTAATTTTAGAACCTCACACACTTCGGTGTTGTTCAATGTCGAATTAGGAGTTTATTTGACAACACTAACAACCATCACTTTCTTGAATTGCCTACGACCTAGAAAATAGCATATTATCTAGCAGGCTTCGAATGCATTATAAAGGCATAATAGACCAATGTATGCCTGCTCAGGTCTCGTAAGAGACATTATGGTGCAGATCCAAGAACAAAAAACAAAGATATATTTATACTTACCAATTTATCTCTTGCGTTTTCTTCTTTCAACATACGAGGATCACTCAACACATCATGACTACTTTTTTTATCTTAGTCTTCATAACTGCCAGTTCTCTCTTCTTCTTCGGCTTCCTCTCCAAATGACAACAAGTTCAACTTTCTGTACATGTTGAACAAAAATCACATGATCCAGAAAATTACAGCATAAGCACTATCCAATCCAAATATTTTTAATCACTCAAGAGGTAGGATAGCTTCATTACTTTGTTGCCTTCTTTTTTGTATCCTTGTTGCTAGCTTCCATGGTAGTGGATGGCAAAGATTTAGCAGGTGCAGCTCTTGGAAAAACATCATCAAATGGGTTCCACAACACCTGAAGTTTTGTAAAGTATCAATGATCCCAAAAGGCAACAAGACTAGCGATTAATGTTTAAGTTAGCCGCCTAGTTCACCGCCCAACGCCTTGATCACCTACATTTGGCTTCCGTTTTCTTTCAGGTTGGTCTTGAAGACCCACTTTACGCCAATTGCCTTGTATCCACTCGGAAGTTCCACCAGGTCCCTTGTGTCATATTGAAATCGTCGATAAAGGTTAAAACATACATACCTGCTTCCCCCTATAGATGTCGTTCTCATGGGTCCACACACATCTGTGTGAACCAATTCGAGAGGCTTAGATGCGTGCACCAAGCTTTGTCTTTCTGAAAAGAATTCCTTGCATGTTTGCCTAAAGCGCATGCCTCGCAAACTTCCCTCACGTTGTAAATGGTTGGCAGCCCACGCACCATACGGGACTTACTCAAAAACTGCAGTGAACCAAGACTCAAATGGCCAAATCTGAGATGCCAAAGTTCTGATTTGTCTTTAATAATCGTGCTAAATGCAGATAAAATATCTTGATTGGAAACATTTTGCTATTAGTCATCTTGACATTCCCCAATGTGTTGGCCTTTTGGATCTTTTATGACACATAACCCCGTCTGCAAAATGTACTTCATAATTCTTTTCCATCAATTTTCCAAACACTCTGAGAGATTGTGTTAGAGTGTCACATATCCTTTTTGACCCTGTTTAAGTGTATACCCGTATCGACAACAATGCTGGATACTTCTATTTTCATTTTTTAATATTTTTAGTGTAAATTATTTTAGAAAATAACTCATTTTTTAGAATATATTTTCTGTACATCATAACACTTGACAAAATGCGGGTACCCATGAACTGAACCGTGGGTACCCGCTCATTTTCGGTTCCGGATAGTAAAATTAGGTACCCGCCCTGTACATGTGGTTCTCAAAAATTTAACTACCCACCCCGTACATCGGTCTAATCTACAGATAACAAGGCTAGGTAATTTATCCCTTCTTGCCAACAAGAGAAAAGAACCAGCAACATCTGGAGGGGACGACAGATAACACTGAAGTGGACGAGGATCTTTCAGAAGCAAACGCGGGAGGCAAATAAACGTGGTTAAATGAGAAATAACTAGAGAAAGGTTCAAATGAAAAATAACTTTTAAGAAAACGTGAGGACAAATCTCAGCCACTAATCCGGTCAATAAACCCCCCCCCCCCCCCCCCCCCCAAATTTAATAATCTCTACCCTCCCATGAATCGCGTCAATCTTCCGTGACCACATCCACCGTAACCACGTGATGAATGGCTGAGATTGCTCCTCACGTTTTCTTAAATTGACATGCTTCTCGTATGAACCCACCTCATCTATACTATACTATATTATAAAGCATTATTTAGACGAAAATCTTAGGGGCCGTTTACTTAAACACTTACCCCGTAAGCACTTATCGGTTAAATTGAACACTTACTTGGTAAGATTCTCCTCGGTTCATCCGATCGCTCTTACCGGGGGTAAGATTGTAGTCCTTTTCATGTTCAAGGTAAATTGATCCGGCAAGCGTCAAGTAAACGGCACATTTTAAAGGATAACCAACTTCAGAATCCTATGTTTGCATCCCTTTAAACAAACAGAGGGTTGGATTGGAACGAAATTGAAACCACATTAGAGTTTTTGGTAATCATAAAGTAAAATTTTTATATATCCTTTATTTTCAGTAACAATCTACAAAAATATAATCAATAATTCAATACATATGGGTTTAAAAGATAATCGATCAAAAGCATATTTTAATACTTGTTTGTAACTAAAGTCTCATCTAAATAATACCTTAACCTGCTTTCTGTAGATGAAATTAATAAGCTCTCTGTAGATGAAATCAAACATATACTTCAATCAGCAAAAGTCGAATCCAACCAAAGGAAGGGTTTAAGGGATTGCTTTTAGAGGTTTAAAAGTGTTTCGGACTAGATGCCTTTATTGACTTATAGTGGGAGAAGGATTTTTAAAAAAATGTTTGGATTAGCTTATCAACCCTTTTGATCCTTTTGATAAAGGTTTGTAGCAATAAGTCAATAAATTATGATGTTTGGCGGGGTTTACCAAATTTTCTATTAAGACCTGTATGAATAAAGTTGTCTTGAAAACTCCATTTCATTCCTTGTCAAACAAAGTTTTAAAAACACTTTTAGATTACACAAACAAGCTTATCAACTTATTGACTTAACGAAAAAGTCAATAAATTAATAAGCACTTTTAAAACTAATCTCAAACACCCTCTAAGCCGTTGCATAGATGATTGGTAATTAAGGAACCCAACCAACACCAAACTATTCTTTGAAAAATCATTAATCTTTCTACTTTTTTATCAATTCATTTAACTATTATTATTTTTTTTAATAAAAAAAACTACTAAAATTTCTTATTTCAAAGGATTAAGTGCTTGAATTTATTCAACTTTTAGAAATTTATTATTTACATTCTCTTAATTTAAACTGATTATATTAAAAGGATATACGTAAACAAATTTTAAAAGTTTGATGATTTATTTATTTAAAAAAAGTTTAGAAACTTAATCATTCGAAATAAAAAGATTTAATGGGTTTTTGATTTAAAAAGTTAGTAACTTAATTATTTAAAGTAAGAAAATTAAATGAATTTTTCATTCAAAAACATAGTTTAGGAACTTAATTAATCAGCAAGATTCTCGATTCTCAATTCAAAAACTAAGTAGTCATTTACCCCGATATTTTTATGTAACGATTTGTTCAGTTAGAGTGGTCACCTTTACTTATGAGGTAGGTCTTTACATCCTTATCGTTGCTCCCTAGGAAGATTCTTGATTCTTGCCATGATCATCCGGTAATGTGAACGGTTTCTAAAATGATGGCTAACTACTCTATATTTGTAAGTTAGTATCGTGAATGATATGTAATCTTTTAAATGTATAAGTTTAACAAATTTATCAACACAAAATTACTTGATTAAACTAACTCCAACATGCTTTAAAATTATTTCATTAACTTGCTACGATGAAACACACCTTGTTGAACAAAGGATGAATGTGCACTTACATAGTACTGTTAAAGAATAACCAAATTCTATATGATGCATATATGCATCAAGCAAAGAAAAGTCTTTTAAATTGTAGAATTTTTTTAGATATTTAGTTGTTGTGATATAATCATCAAGTATAACCTCGTAGACTTGTCTCATGTCTGAAATTTTGTTCTAATACATTTTCAAAATGTAAAGCTTCTCATTGTTCTCCTGCTTTCACCGGCTACAGAGAAGACAATAATGTTCATGTTGCTCAAGAACTACATTGTTCGGAGTGTTCCTCTTGATGATTAACTTTATGAAAAATTGAAAAGATTTCTTAATCATCTTAAATAGTTTTTAAACAAATGTTTTTCCAGAGTCCACCTGTTGTACAATTCATAGCTAACGTGAAACAGATGCAACCCTTTGAAATCCTATAAAATTCTATGAAACGTTTCCATAATCATGGACTTTCCATATGTTCAATATTTTCATAATCATTGACTTTCCATATATTTAATATTTTCATAATCATTGACTTTCCACATATTTAATATTTTTTGATAATCATTGACTTTCCATATATTTCATATATTCCAAGCCCTATAAAGTTGGATAAAGTTGTTAGTGTGGATTGCATAGATTGACAAGGTTTATGTATAGCCAATCAAGTAACTTGTGAGTCCATTAAGCTGATTAAGCAACTAACATAGAGGCCCTAAGGTTCGAACGAGTACCATAAATATTTGAGAATAAACTAATTTTAGAAATTATTCACGATGAATAACCCTAAAACATTCAAGAATATTTGTCATGAATATCATGCATTTTCGTTATTCTTGGTGAGTAACTCTAAGATATTGTTAATGTTATTCATTATGAATGGTCGGTTTCCATGTTCTCAAACTATTTACTGTTCCCATTTCAACCTTCTCCAACTTTGGATGCTACGTCTTGAGGGAAAGGTGGTATTGTATTCACATCTAGAGGTTCTAAAGTTTTCAACTACAAAGGGAGATGAAAGTTCTACCAAAAGAATGCATGCTTCCCATTGGATTGCTAGTTTTTTGAAGGGTGATTCTTGGAAAGGTGGTTAGTTTTCAACTACAAGGCATTGAAGTCTCGGTGAACCGTAAAACAGATTCTTGATTTGTCTTCATCAAAAAACAAGTATTTGGTACCTTGATGCTATAAAATATTATCCTTCAATATGTTAATTTATTTGAAATGATTTATATAATTAGTATTTTCTAACTAATTACATTATATCACACCTTTCAACTCAGAATCATGATATACCATATTGTTTCATGATCATGTCATTATGGAACAGACGAATGACCATTTTGAACTTTTAACATTAGGTTTTTATATGTAGGAGATTGTTACAAGGTTACTAGGTAACGACATTTACCTTTATTAGGAGAATTCTCAAGCTTTTTGACTTATTTGTTATCATAGTTCCAGATCTGGAACTTTTATACATCAAGAAGATACCGGATGCAATTTCCATTCGCATTTACTAAGCAACCGGAACAATTAACCATAATTTTAGTCTGTCAAAACACCAAAAAAGTAAGCAATCTATAAAACGATATTAACATTAATTTAAAACTCATTATATTGTAGGTAGTACCTCTAATATTGGAGAGCAACAACTAAATCAGGAAGAGTGGGTAGGAGTAGGGCGTTGGAGTAGCGGTGTGAGGAGGAGTAACAGATGGAGTTGCATTGCGAGTAGAAGTATGAGGGAAATTGAACGGGAACAGGAAGCTGAACGGGAAGCGACACTCCCATGCATCAACAGCGATGGCGTCCGGCGACGGATTTTCCGGCAGCTGCTCAGTCACGGGCGCTAGCTTGCAGGATCCGCTGCGCAATCCGTATCCCCCCGCAGCAGATTAGGGTGGTGACAGCGGGTGAAAGACCAAGGCTTGTGTTTTAAGTTAAATTTTCCATTGTATGGGCAACGTGGTGAACTTCAAACTTTACAGAGTGTGACGTGGTTCTCCATCATGTCATGCGAAACTCTCTACAACTAATAGATGTAGAGGTGATCCATTAATATGTGTAGTATGCAATCATACCGATCCTGAGATTTTTGGTGCCCATGTCGAAAAGTTCAATGATGCCCAACTAAAAACATCATAGTGTGGTAATTTACAATTCTCTCATTTTTTCCTTCTAGAGATCCATCATTAGTCTCTTTTAAACTAATGGATCTCCCAGTGTATGAAGGAAAAACGAGAGAATATAAATCACCACACTCAATGTTTTTACTTGGGCATCATTTACGCCCTGTTCTCGAGTTTTTTTTAGCGAAGGAAAGGAAAGGATTTCGAAGGAAACTAATAAAAGTGTGTTCTCGAGTTTTTTTAAAGGAGGGAAAGGAAAGGATTTGGAGGGATATGTGTGTTCTCGAGTTTTTTAAAGGAAGGAAAGGAAAGGATTTGGAGGGATTAGGAGGGATAACTCTCCTTTATTTTTCTCTCAAAAGTTATCCTTCCCTTTCCTTCCAAAAGTGGGATGATTTGGAAGGATAACTCTCTCCCTCCTTTTCTTTTCCTTTCCTCTCCTTCCCTTTCTCTCCCTTAAATTTTAAACTCGAGAACAAGGCGTTAGACTTTTCGACCAGCACAACAAAAGAATCTTAGGCCCGACCCTGATTGTTAGTTACACATAATCACATATTATTGGATCTACTTTGCATCTACTACTTCCAAAAAGTTCCTCAGGACATGATGATGGAGAACCACCTCACACTCTGTAAAGCCTAGAGTTCACCACGACGCCCAAGCAATGTAAACTTTAACTTTAACATCAGCCTTGGTCCTTCGCCCACTGGCACCATCGATATTCTCCGTGACCTCTTGTGGGGATAACGGTTATGCATCAGATACTGCAACCGACGGAAAATCCACACCGAAGCTCATCGCTGTTGACGCATGGTGACCCACTTCCCGTTCAACTTCCTATTCCTATTCCCGTTCAACTTCCCTCCTACTCTTACGGGCAACGCTACTCAGCCGGCTACTCCTCCTCACACTGATACTCCGCCGCCTACTCCTGCTCGCTCTTCCTGATTTGATTGTTGCTCTCCAATATTAGAGGTACTACCTACAATATAATAAGGAGTTCAAAAAATTGGTATCAATTGTTTAGATTGCTTATTTTTCGGTGTTTAGACTAACTGTCTAGCTGAAATTACCATTAACTGTTTTGGTTGCTTACTAAATGTTAATGGAAATTGCATCTAGAACCTTCTCGATTCATAACAACTCCACATCTGGAACTATCGTAATTCAAACAAATCGACAAAAAATAGGTATTTTAGATCGAGAATTCTCCAAATAAAGGTACATGTCATTCTGTGGTAACTTTTAACAATCTTCTACATATGAAAACCTGATGTTAAAAGTCAAAACAAATAAAGGTAAATGGTGTTCCCTAGTAACAATCTCCTAGATATGAAAACCTAATGCTAAAAGTTCAAAATGATGATTCATGAGTTGAAAGTTGTGATATTTTTTTTTAGAAAGGCGTTGAAAGTTGTGATATAATGTAGTTAGTTAGAAGATACTAAGTATATAAATTATCTTAATAAATGAACATATTGAAGGATAATCTTTTATAAGAATCACTATACTACCAAATAAGTGTTTGTTTGACGAGGACAAATCAAGACATGGGCATAAGCTAATTTGACGGCATATGTAAGACCACATTGTTTTAGACGACAAACATGTACACAAGCAAAAGGTATACCTACAATCAACATGGTTTATATTCTAGAAAAATATCATGAAAAGATAATAATCAGAATCGGCTTTTGTATCTTGAGGTATATCAAAGACAGTTAGCATATGATTCAAACTAAATATAAATAACTGATTTGTGTGCTAGAACATATAAAACGGAAAGTTAACTTAAGAGTTAATATGCACATGAAACTAGAAAAATAGTTTTTCCATTAAGGTAAAATAAACTCACTTTTAAGATTATATTAACACTAGTATATGTTAATATTAACATTAGTAGATATATATATATATATATATATATGTGTGTGTGTGTGTGTGTGTTAGTTAGTTAGTTAGAAGATGAAAATAACTTTTATGTAAGTAAATTATAACTTGCCACTTGTAATAGTTGGCATTTTGTTAAAGTCATCACCTTTAGTAATAAAATGCAGTATGTTAGTAAAAAGGGGAAGGAATAATAGGCATAGTTCTGCAAATATAATTAAGCATACAAGTGGACATTGACCAGCTATGACTATAAATGCCTACTGATCTTCAAATTTTAATCATATTACAACACTATATATAGGCATTATTTAGCAAATATTAAGGCATGCAACCCATCACAGACTAGCATGATCAACATACGAAAAAACAAGATAAGTTGTGTTCCATGCACACACTTCAGGGTTTGTTAAGGGCTGTTTGGTTCGTTTTCCAATAAAACTTGTATGAATTTGAATAAAGTTGTCTGTGTTAATAAAGTAGCCTGTAATAATATTAGATAAATTGTTATTCGATTGTTAACCTGAATAAACAATCTAAATGCCATAAATGACCATTTTATCTCTAATCTATATTTTGTATGAATAAAACAGTTGTTTCCTATATTTTTTACTTGATAAAAAGTTGTTTGATAAAAATGCTAGATCAATGATTTTTAATGATAAAAATGATAGTAGTTTAAATGCTTTAAAAAAAATAAAAAATTAAACACCTTTATCCATGGTAATAATATGAATGACTATTACTTATAGTACCAAGATTATATATTATAATACATTATCTTTTTTGGGATCTCCTTATTTTAAGAACATCATCATCTTGATATCTCACCATAATCATCATCATCATCAAGGACATCTCCCCTTCTAGCTGGGAAAAAAACCCTCTAGAAATATACAAAACTCATACAAAAGAATAAAAATCAAAGAAAAAAAAGGATCAAAGAGAACCTGGAGAAGAGAAAGAAAAAGAAAAGAAAAACAAGGCCAATATTTTTTAGATGAAATTGAACCGTTGAACTCTACAAACTTCTCTATTGAAATCCATAAATACCTCAAGAAATGCATTCAGGGGCGGAGCCAGGAATTCCATTAAGGGGTTCCTTTAAATTTTAAAATTAAACAAATATATAACTATATTGATAGCAACATATGAACATAAATAATATATACATAACGACTACGTTGATAACAACCTTCGATCAAAAAACAATTTATGTGACCACAAATTGGCTCCGATGAATCAACGGTTGTTTTTCTCTTTACCAAAAATTTATCCATACCTGATACTTGTAAAATAGCCTAGTTAAAAAGAGTCCCAATAACTATATATTATACGAACAGAAATTAATACCACCAAACTTCCTACATTTTAACATCATTATATGCCAATCACATATTTTTAACTAACAATTCAACTATTCAATAATCAAATAAACCCTAGAATTATTATAATTGAAGCTAAAGAAAAAGGGCGAAAGCATAAAGGGAATTTAGTATGTATTGATCAAGAAAGAAATACCTCCACTAAATGTCTAAACTTTGTCTCTTATCATATGCAAGAATGAAAAAGATTTCATCAATTTTGTTGCTGACTATCCACTGTTGTGTTGAAAAGCTTTTTTGTTAAGTTGTCTTAATGGAGAAAGTCAAAGGAAAAG
The DNA here is from genome assembly GCA_030169165.1 of Centaurea solstitialis. NCBI lineage: Eukaryota > Viridiplantae > Streptophyta > Magnoliopsida > Asterales > Asteraceae > Centaurea > Centaurea solstitialis. The sequence goes on along the minus strand of CM058042.1, from coordinate 24,870,470 downwards.
GATAAAAAAAAGGGGATTTTTTTGTTAATGTGTGGAATAAATAAATGGAAGAAGATGGTGGGCCCTTATAAAAGTCTAGCTAATTATTTGTGGGTGGGCCTTTATAACAATTTTAAAGAATAAAAATTAAATAGCTAAATGTTTTCTAAAAGAAATTTCAAAATGAGGAGGGGCAAGTGATGATGGTGGGCCTATGTTGGCTCCGCCACTGAATGCATTGAAGACTTAAAGAGAAAGAAGGTGATGAAATGTGAAATAGATGACCGGTTGATTTGGTGTGAAGGTGAAATAGATGGCCCGTGGCCGGTTGCATTGGTGTGAAGAGAGAAGGATAGTCGAGGAATTTAATGGGCCAAGTGTGAACGACATGTAACTTTTAGATGAGCAATTCAGACATTGGTAGCGAATAAGCCACAATCGAACAACAATTTATGGTTGAGTGAGAGAATAATAAGGGGCCGTTTATTAATTCTTACCGAGTAAGAGTGCTGACTCGGATAAGTGTTGTTTGGGTAAAAGTGTATACCACATGTTTTTGGCAAATGCTTATCAACAAACAAGAAGACTATTAACTTTTTTTTTGTTGTTGGATGTTAAAAGAAAAAAATGGGGCAAATAAGTGGTAAACATGGAATAATCAAATCTAACCCGGGTAAGTAACATTTTGGTTCTGCCTCAATCAGATTTCAAAGCTCAGACCCAGGCATATTTCAATCAAAAAGGTTGACTAAGTCAACACCAAGTAAATAACCCCTAAGACCATCCATAATGGTCATGACGCTTGTCAATGGTATCAGTTGCTACACAAGCGCCATATTGACTTTCCACTATCTTACCGGTCGCCACACCAGCGCCACATTAACTTTCCACTATTAGAATATTAAATTAAACAATATACGATTGAATATTTGATTATATACATAATCATGTAGTACTAATGTACTTTGAACGATTTTACTGATTTAAAATAAATACTAGAAGTCAATTAACACTTATTCATAAGAATTTTGTTTGAAGGTGAATGGTTTATAAAATAATAAAAATATATTTATTAACATTTTCTTTATTTAAGATATCATATAAAACAATTGTATTTTCTAAAATAATACGGTTAGACATCTCATGAATCTAGAAAAAAATAGTTTAAGAAGAGACAATACGATGGCATGGGTCACTGTAGCCACCCACCTGGGTCTGTCTCTATCATTTGAGAACATATAAAATTGTGGTAATCTTGATAATTGGTACATTATGTGTTATTTTACATAGGACTTAGATTTAGGTGTCGTTTAAGAGTTTTGAAGTCTTATTTCACATCTAAAACATAAAATGTGTATGGTGCACCTTTAAAACTCTCAAAAGAAGGTAAAAGATTTTAAGACCTTCTCTTAACAATAATACAAACAGTCGTAAGTCTACAAACCTTTTACTTTTCAGACTTAAGAATTTAATCAATGTATTAAATTAATATAAAAAAGTATACAATACAACTTACGAATTACGATAATAATGATTATAAAAATTTATATAATACATAACTTACGACAATAATGCTTATGAGTTCTCATTTAATTATGCTGAATATATAAATATATCTACTCAGGGAAGGGTTCAAACGAGAACCCTTATTATTTGCGTAAATACGAGAACACTTATAAGCCTCCCAGTTTTTAAAATTAAACCGCCATGGTTATATCAACTGCTGACCCTTTGATGAAATGGAGGCTTTCTCATCTTGCTTACTGCAGGTGGCGCACAACAACCTCCCTATTGGGGTTTCTAAACCACCTCATACGCCTACTTGTCCTCCTAAACCCAATTGGTTCGTTTTCAACTTTTCTTTTTAATTCCGATTGCAAAATCGATATTATTTTTATAAATTTTGTACTGCTTGATGATGTTTTCAAGATTCCTACCAAAAATAGCAGATTTCAGTAGCTTTTGACGTTATCAGGTGAACGACATTATGACAGTGATAGCACGGCGTTATCACGTGTGATATCACGGCGATATCACGACGTTATCACGTGTGATATCACGGCGATATCACGTGTGATATCCCGGCGATATCACGGCCATATCACGTGTGATATCCCGGCGATATCACGTGTGATATCCCGACGTTATCACGGCAATATCCCGGCGTTATCACGGCGATATCCCGGCGTTATCACGGCGATATCCCGGCGATATCACGTGTGATATCCCGGCGTTATCACGGCGATATCCCGACGTTATCAGGTGTGATATCACGGCGATATCACGTGGCGTTATCACAGCGATATCACGGCGTTATCACGTGTGATATCACGGTGATATCACGACGTTATCACGTGTGTTATCACGTGTGTTATCACGGCGGTCGGCGGTCGGCGAAGGTGGTCGGAGGTGGTCGGCGGTGGTTGGCAGTTGGTGCTAGTCGAAGTTGGTCGGCATGAATGGTGGGTATTAGATTATTATAGGTTAATTAAATTGGAGGTGTACAAGTGTTCTCGCGTTTGCGCAAATAATAAGGGTTCTCGTTTTAAACCTCCACCTATCTAGTCATATATATAATATACTTTAAAAATTAATAACAATGTAATTATTAAATTCTAAAAAGAAATGCTATTTACTAATATATAGAGAAAGTAAAATTAAATAAATATCATATTGGTTTATTAATTAAGTTTCTTGTTATTTGGGCCACGTGTTAACAATTAGCCTGTGAGACTGTGAGTGTTTGGGCCACATGCTCACTATCGCTCATCTATGACTATGATCCATATTTCAACCCCCCATGCAAGACTATTTTCTTAAAAATAAAAACAAACTAATTAAGTTTCTTGTTGATTTGCAAGAAAACCATTATAATAATTTATAATTATTGTAATAAAATGTATTTTTGATGGAATAAAAAGTATATAAAATCTATAAACCATACTCAATATTATTGAAAATGAATAGGTTAGATGAATTAGGTGACATGTTAGAATAGTTTGCAAGAATGGATTAAAAACATTTCTATTATAGTTAAGTAATATCATGTTAGGGTTGAATTTCAGTGAAAATTTAAAATTAACATAAGAAGTGCGAGAAGTGGTTATCAACCGTTGGACGCACACCAGGATGAGATGCATTGAGATAAGACGTATCAGATCAATTTCTCTCTAAAGCGAAATTCATTGCAGGGATGAGATTAAGGGGCCGTTTATTTTTTAAAAGCAACCTCTTAAGTCTGAAAATTAAAAGTTTTACACACTTAAGACCGTTTGTTTTATTTTTAAGAAAATGTGTGAAACCCTCTTACCATCCTTTTAAATTTTAAGAGGTATACCATCCACCTCTTATTTTTTTAGACGTGAATTTAGACTTCAGGCATCAAACCTCTTTAAAAAATGACACCTAAAAACTATCAACATTTTAGATTCACTTTTCACGTTTTTCACACTAATTTCAACTTCTCACCTAAATGTTAGCCTATCAATTTATGTATAATGTTCAATGTATATTTTTTTGGATAGAGGGGGGAATATTTTTGTATAGTAATGATATTCATATTTGGTAACAATTAAAGTACAAAAAGAATAAATTTTTATTCAATGACCATTGGATTTTCTTGAAACAAAAGTTTTTCATCACATTTTAAAGACACAACTTGTTTAACATTTGGAATACGTTTGATATATGTTCCAACAATGATTATTGTGATTTTGAAATCAATTATTCACATAATTATTTGATTAAAGGTAATAATATTCCAATGATTCTAAATTACCAATAAAGTTCAATTATGTTACAGAATTGATTGTTTATACCTTACAAAAAATAAAAAATCAGAATAGTTTTCCAATATGAAAATGGCTCATCTTTTGGCCACAACTCGTCCATTCTCCTAAATTTCATCTCATCCCCAAACTCTTGTGATAAGATACTCCATCTACAAATTTTACGGATAAAATCTTTATCTGATTTCAGAAAATCTAAAGTTAACCCCTAATCACCAAAAAAAAAGTAAGCTTGTTGAGTCATTGGCATAAGAAATGATGGAACGAGAAGAAGAGAATGACAATAAAGAAGAAGGGCAAACAATGCGAGTAGATGATGAAAACATAGAAGAAGTTCCAACGAATGAGAGATTTCTTAGAGAGTTGAATCTCGTCATGATGCTTTCGTTTCTGTCAAAAGATGGTCAAGGTCTTAATCAGGGAGACAAAATACATGTTGCTAGAAATCATTTAATAAAGGAGTATATGTCAAGAAACCCTTGTACACAACGGGACGAAAGGTCCATGATTTTAAGGCATTTGAAAGACAAACAAATAAGGGTCAGAAGAAAATAAGAGACTCCAGGTACAAACATATATTTGAAATTCATTTAATATGGTTCTTATTTTCATATAACAACTCTTGCTTATCTCTATGCTATGGCATAAAAGTTATATTTATCACCAAATAAATTATGATTATCTAGTATCAAATCTATTAATATCATTTTCTTTTAAATAAAACGGTGAAAGAAATAATTCAGTGTAATGTTATAATTTTTTGCAGGCATAACAGGAAAACGTAAATGTGGTTATTTCATGATGAGAGCAACATATGCCAAAATACATTGAACATGTCATACAATCATTTAATTCTTTGTTAGTCTTTTAATTTCCACAAGTGCGATATGAAATTTATAGATGATAAATTCTATTAAGTTTCTTTATCCAAAAACAAACTATATGCTAACGAATATAAGAGTAAGCTATAATCATAGTCATGTGGTTTACACAAGACAAAGAACAAATGGCCATTACTATACTTATTGAAATTTAGGCATTGTTCATGATTTTGTCTATACCACAAAGACCAAGATCGTAGTTTGTTCCTGGTTTTTAATGCATAACAGAGTAAACAGTATTTATTGTCCCTTGGTTTGTCAAAGTATACAAAAATCATCCTCATGCTTTCAACATTTTAGTTTTTGTTTTTATGTTCTGCAATTCATTGTTGTTTTCATCGTTGATGTTAACTCCATCGGTTGTTTACCATTAAGTATGACGTACAAAAACAAAAATGAAATTTAGAGCACATAAATGAAAACATCAATGAATAATAAACAACGAGAATTAAAACCGTAATTTTAAAGCACAAGGGCAAAAATAACAACTTTCAATAAACAACAAAAAAGGAAAACATAGTTTACACTTTAACTAAAGTAATAAGATCAAAGATGTTTTAGGCTATGAGTACCCAACTCTCCCAACCCCATTGTTACATCAACTGCAACATCAGCTTTTCTCCAACCCTTCCATTAACCATCTGGAACCGTTTCTAATAAGTACCTAACCCTCCCAACCCTCTCATACACCACACACACACACAACAAAAAGCGGCTTCTCGCACCAAGCACGGCTTCACCAACCCGCACCCTTCCCCAGCCTGCCCAAGCCATTGCCGGCGTACCGGCAGCCCACTGAGCCTGCCAAGCCGGTGGCTTCCAACCCGCCGAACCAAGGTGCCGTTACGCACGGCCTTATAGACAAGAACATAAAATTGTAAAAAAGGGTGTGCAAGGGAAGAGCATACATGTATAAGCATTTTACATTTAAGATTTTTCATGAACAAGAAATGAAAAGTTTATGAGCTAAAATACCAGTTTATATTTTGATCATGTCTGAATCATAAATCAGCTTATTTTCTAGTTTATTAAGAATTTTAGTTTGGTTTACCAAGCTAGCTTATTAAATTGTTACATGGAGTAACATTTCAAGAAGCCTGGAATTTTTCTCTTGCCATTGTCTTTTAGTTTAAGTTTTGTTAATTAGTTAACATATTACATCATATTATATTATTAAATTTTTACCATTTGATTCGGATTTATTAATTAACATATCATAGTAATATATTATTTGTTGCAAAAGATTGATTCCGGCAACCACAACCGGTCCACACGGATTGCCAATTCCCGTTATGGGGGGCATTCCTGACTCATTCAGCAGTTGTGGTTATGAGGTCGTCCGTGCACGAGCCAAGGCTCGAACCCGAACCATTTGATATTTATTACAAACTTATCACCCATCCATTACCAATTGAGCCACATTAATATATTATTAATGATTCGTTTTAATTATATTATGTAATGTTAGAATTAACTACATTTCTAATATTTTTTTTGTTATTTTACATTTTCAACTAACTTATCAACCAGATCTTATTAAGCTTGATTAGTTTATGAATCAACTTTTTGTTTACTAAATAGCTTTTCAGATATTTTGCTAAACATAGTCTTCGTTTTTGACTTTGTATTTCATATAATTTTCCTAAGATGGATATTAAGTCAGTCTTGAGACAAAATCATCTATCTTTTTCCTCTAGTATCAATCAAATAGTTAGTGTTCACTACCAACGACCACTAATAAGTCTTTTTTCTAAACAAAACCATCATAGGGCCCTTATAAACATGAATAACTTTCATTGTTATATCGCACTTAAAACATTTATAACCACATTTCATGTTTTTCTCCTTTCTTACTAGACCCACCATTATTGTTTTCATCATAATTTAAAAGCCAAATATTTAAAATGGATCAAAAAAAAATGTAAGATCAAAATCAATATAATTGACTTTGTCTTGTGTTCATATTTTATCATATAAGCATATAATATATCTAGCTATCAATCAAATATTTTTACTAAACCATCTTATATTATTCGAGTTTTTGTAATGAAAACAACATAAATAAAAACCATTGTTGATAAGTAATCTCAAATATGGAACCTAGAACACTTTTTTATTTTAGAAAATCTACTTTTAAAAGCTTAGGTTTTATATTTATAACAAGCATCTAAATCACACAACTTGAAAATTTTCTTATAAAAACATCTTTAACAACTTCTTCAAAATGAAGATTTTAAGGGTTTTTTTTTGTTTTAACAAATTTCCTAAAATTTTCTCTAAAATGGAGAAAATAGAAGAAAGAAGAAAGAAATCTTCAAATTTAAAGATATTTCCAAAATGATGATCACATATGAGAGAAAATGACTTTTTATACATTCTTTCATAGAAAATGCTAGAATTTAAATATGTAGAAAAAAATAATATTTTATTAGAGTTGTTGAATATTTTACTAATGTAGTTACTTGTATAATCTTCAAAAATAGAAAATCTCTTATAAATAAAGGTAATTTTTTTGGAGTTCTTATTTTTTTCTTCTTCATTTTAAAAAAGCTCTTAAAAGTCCTTTTAATTATATTACAGAGTATAATGTTTTCTATAATAAAGCTTTTGTAAGTGAGTTCACAAAAATAAAATTGGTACAAAAATACATTCCAATTCAATTTCCTAGTAATTTATTTACTAAAAACAGAAATAAGCACCTAAATTTACATGAAAATGACGTATCATGATATCTTATTTGGCCATATCATATCAACCAATAACATCACTATATATTTTGTGTATCCTATTTAACAAATTATAATTATAAAAATAGAGTGAATTTTGTTATTTAAAAAATAGAGTGTGCCCTGGGATGCAGGACTTGATTGTTGTGGTCGGGGACGGAAACGGTTATGCTGTAGGGTTTGGGGAAGCTGAATACGGAAAGGGGTGAGGGAGATGATATGGTTGCTTAAATTACATTCTTAGTGTAGATGGTGGTGCAAATGACGTGATAGGAAGTAAAGGCAGTCGGTGATGCAGATTGTGGTGCAGGTGAAGGCAATCGGTGTTGTTAGGGAGGTGAAGGCGGCCAGTGGTGAAAGGGAGGCGAAGGTTGCAAACAAGGGTTTTATGTTAGGAAGATGAAGGGGGAAGGGTAGGAAGTCATGTGGGAATAAAGCAAAATTTTAACAGAAAATTAAAAAAAAAAATTATAAAATGACTCAAATACTTCTATACTTAATACATTTAACAGAAAATTTTAACGGAGTTAGAACTCAGGGATTCAAAGTATTATAAATGCAAACCACAAATACCAAATCCAAAGATATTTACGTTTTGGACCCAGAGTGTCAAAAACACCAAACCATAGAGATCAAATATGTAATTCACTTTTACTTTAGGCAACAAACTTCTACAAAATGTTTTAAGCCGTTAAGTTTTATTTTATTATTTTTTTTTTGAATATTTCGTTACCTCTATAGCAGGAAATCGACTATAAACATGCCAATGTGGCCCTGTTCTTTGAAGAGGACATTGACGTGGGCTTTTTTAAATTTTAGTAGAGCTAAAGTTTTTTCTAAAAACTTTAATCAATTTTCTAAAAGATCACATATTCATCAGTGACTCTTCTTTTGAGATAGATATTGATCTCATTTTCTGTTGTTATTTTTCTATTCAAATATTTGGTGATGTATGTTATCAGGTTAAAAAATAACAATATTTTGATCAATTTTGTTGTTTTTGACTACTTTTGTTTTGAAACTTTTATATGACATATGAGGGATGTTGGTGGTCGTGAAAACGATAATGAAATAAAATAACTTAAAAGGTAAAAATATTTTTATAAAAGTAATAATGATAACAATAATCATGACACATTTACATACTCCATCTTGTGGTTTTATAAATGTCTACTTCATTCCTAGACTTTAACTATTACAAATCTCTCATTTCTATATTTCTGTTTACACTTTATTTTTGGTTTTTGTGTCTCCTCCAACAATATATGTAATCTTATATTAAGGAAATGTTTGTTAGCAGCTTAATGAGTTTAATAGAACTCACACCTTATTCAATTGTTTTTATGTGATCGTTTGATACTCGCTTAATGATGTAGAAAATGATTTATCCAATAAACTTCTATGAAAGAGTTGCATGCAGAAAGACTAATTAGTTGAAAAACAATTTCTTCCATCTATGAAAAAACTATCCCAAACAAAAATATCCAATATATACAGACCGATTAATCTACATAGACAGCTTTATCTATATAAGACATAATAAAAACGTACAAACAAACAACTTTCTAAGTGTCCTACCATACTCCTCGTGTGAGGGCATTCATGGTTTTAGCAATATCAAATCAAAAAATATCTAAATGTTCCCTTATTTTACAATAATCTATTGAATTAGTTGCTTGAGATAAAAACTCGATAATATGAGTAGTTGTACAAAAGTTGAAAAACAAGTTGTGACAACATGCCTTGTTAAACGGAGGGACCGTAACGCAAAATTTAAGTCAATATAATCACATTAAGCAAGAAAAAGAAAATTATCATAAATTTTGTGAGGGTTCCACTATCTTTAGGTAACATGGTTTTATTTTCACCAAAAATAACATAAATATAAAAATTAAAAATGAAATTAGAATTAGAATTTAGGCCAGTTACATGTGAGATCAATTTGTTTTTGTGAGACCCATGAGACCAAAATTTTACACATCAAACTTCACAGTAAAACATTGTGAAGATAAAAAAAAATTCAAACGTTCATAGTGAAAACACTGTCAATGTTACCTTCACGGTGTTTTTTACTATGAAGGTTCGATTTTTTTTACCTTCACAATGTTTTTCAGCAATAAAACCTTTAAAAACCTTATTTGTTATGTTTTATCCTGATATATAATTGTCATCTCAACAAAATAAAAACCCCAATAGAACTTCATCACAACTGAGGTTCTTATAAAAACCTTATTTTTTCTATTTACAATATATATTTTTATTTATAAATTATTGCTTTTCAAAAAAAATTATAAATTATTATATAAATGTAATATATATATATATGTATTATAAATTCCTAAAAGAATCAAATATAATTTATTAATTCTCTTTTTATATTAATTATAATTTTTCAATGTATATATTTTATTAACGTATCTGAAAAAAATTTAAAACATAAATATAATTTTATAATAAAAAATAGACAAAACAAAAAAAAATTTAATTATTTTATAATAATTTATAATGTTTGATATCTATTTTAACCTATATGTTTTTTAGTTTTATTAAAAAAAAGGAAATGCTTACTAAATAACAAAAACAATAATTGAAAAGGAAAGTATATAAGAATTCGGGATCTTGTTTAAATATTTGGATTCTAATAGCATTCACAATGGAAGTTCTTAGTGAGGTTCTTTTTGGGTTTCTAATAAGACCCTCAGCTGTGAAACAAGGTTCTTCTTCACTCACAAGTTTTTCATGTTAAATAAGAACCTAGGTTATTGTATACTTTTCTTTTTGTATTATTATTTTATTTATTATTTTTTACTAACTTTATTTTATACTAATAAATATATAAGACATATATGTTGAAATTGACAAAAAAGTATAAGTAGATTATTGTAAAGTATTTTGTTTACCTTTGTTTTGTTTTTGGTTTCTTATAATTCTTAATACAAATTTTATGTGTTGTGTATATATGTTTACTTTTAATTATCTAATTAAATTACTATGTCTAGATTATTTTTAAATTTTTTTTACATATGTAAAGTAAAATTAATTTATAAATTGTAAATAATTAAATAAGATTATATATCATATATCAATTAAAAAGGGAAGTGAGGTTTTATAAGAACTTTCATTATGCAGTTCTATTATACTTTGTTGAGATGACAATGATGTGACAATAAAAAATATGAAAATTGAGGTTTTTTGAGGTTTTACTACTGTGGATGCCTAATAAGAACATGTGGCTAGAAAGAGCCTCTGTTACATAATAGAGGAAAAGTTCCGAAGAAGAATCTCAATAAAAACCTTTATTCTGTATGTATGTTATGTTGGTTTGGTTTGACATTCTTTTTTGAAGCATTTGGATTTTATGAAAAATTTGGAATTAGGTGGCATTGGAATTGAAATGATTTCAATATATTTCATTTCTAAGATTTGCAATAAAATTAAACATTATTATTATTATTATTATTATTATTATTATTATTATTATTATTATTATTATTATTATGTATAAATAAATTTGTAGAGCAAAGTTATAAAATTTACAAAACAATTAAGTTACATTTGTATTAATTGACTAGATATGTATATACACGATGCGTAGCAAAACATCTTAAGTTGTTGAGAAAATATCGATCAGAAAACGTCGAATGGGGAAAAATGTTAAACTCTCCGATGATTTGATAGAAGCAATGAAGGAGGCATTTGAAGAGAGCAATTGTTTGCGAAGGGATTGAAGCAAACGATGATTTGATGGAAGCAATGAATGAGGCGTGCGAAGAGAGCAATGTTTGACGAAGGGATGGAAGTAGTGATTTTGCTTTAATAGTAAAAATTTTATAGAAAATAATAATTAAGTATTATATTAAAACTCAATGATATCTTGATTAAATTTTGTATTTTTCTTATATCTAAAATTAGATGTTTATTCTCTTTATCAATTAGTTAGCCTAAATAAATTGAAAGTGTAAATTGGGTCCAGATAAGCCTAAATAAACTGAAAGTGATAAATGGTTGTCCAGATACATGTTTAGGCGGAAAAATACTGATTTTGGCTTACTAGAGGACGACACGTGGCAGCCCAGTTACTTATTTATTATATATAGACTATTACAAACCGGATGTTTTTAACATATTTTAGTACATTATTACAAACAAATCCTATTAATTCCTAGTGTTTGTTGGATTTCAATTCCAAGCTTTTCTTTAAACCAAATGCAAAATCAAAATGAATCTAAATCGAGATCTTAAAGTAATTGGTAGCTTGCAACTTGAGACTTACAAAGAGCTCACAAATCTAGCTCATTTTTATATCCATGTGAGATGGGTTGTTACACTAGTTAGGTTTTTCTCTGTCAAATAATTACGACATTGTTATGAAAGGAAAAAGGAGGAAAACCACGACATACATATTAAGATAGATCATGAAACTTGAATGTAATTTTCGAGTTGTTGACATTATACCAACATTTCGGATTAAAACAGGTCGGTTACAACTACTTTCTGAAAGGAAATATATTCAAGACATCTTGTACTTATTATTTTCACAACTGACTGTGAAATATATTAATACATTTCATGTTATTATGATTTATAAAAAATTTATTCTAGCGCATAGATAAATACAACAATTTTTACAACACCAATCAGCAATTTATATTAATACATTTCATGTTATTATGATTGATGTTCAAATCTTTATTTATTTCGATTTTACCAACGTTTATTGCTTTTATTTAAAAAAAATGATATATATGACGTCTATAAGTATAGGGAAAAGTCCACAAAAACCCAATGGACTTTAGTGGTTGGAATGATTAAGTCACTAGAGAATTTTTTGGAACAAATAAACCATTAGACTTTAAAAAACCTATTAAATAAATCCTTATCAGTTACATTTGTAACCTACAACTTGAATAGCAGGTAAAAATTTAAAAAATAAATATTTAAAAACCCTAATATTGAAAAATCGTATTCATCCCCTTCCCCAATAACATGTGCTTTGCCACCATCCACCGTCAATCTTCCGTCGCAGCCACCGTCGACCTCCCATCGCCGTCGTAGCACCTCCGATTGTTGTCACCGTCGTAGCACGCCCGGTTGCTGTCGCTGTCGCCGCACCTCCTGCTGTTGTGCCGCACCTCTTGCTACTGACGCCGTCGCCGCAACTTTGGTTGTCGTCACCGCCTTCAATCCAGCACCATCTGTTGCCACCACACTCAATCCAACAGGTTGGCAATAGCTGGAATTTTAATTTTTGGTTTGGAATTTCAATTTTACGATTGACATCTGGTTGTTAGAACTTTTTTACATCTCTGTTTGGGTCTCTTGGGTCTTAAAAGTTGTTCTCGGCGTAGTTGTTCTCGTCTCTTGGGTCTGATCCTAGCTCATGATCATAGTCTTCATGTGTAGCTGTCATTAGGACCTGTAATATCGACATTTTTTTTATCTGTTCATTTTTTGCGACTTGGGTCAACGGGTTACTTCTTGTAAGTTGTAACCTTCTGTCTTTGGGCAGTTCTTTGTGGTGGTGGACCCTACTCTTGGGGTTTTAGGTTTCGTTTGCCACTCCTTTTGGTGGTAACTGCTAAGTAATTGATTTGTTGGTTATGGCCTTGTACTTGGGACTTCCATTAGCTTGGTTTTTTATAAGTTCTGTTTGCCTCTAAAAAAAGTGGCAAAAATTAAAACATAGACTCCTTTGCATTTGTGTCACGACTGGATTAATAAGAAATTAAAATTATAGATAAATAATATGGTTTGGTTCAATGTTAATTTATATATCTAATTAAATTTGAAGAAATAGATTTAAGGACTAATTTAATAGGTTTTAGAAAGTCTAATGGTTTATTTAATAGGTTTTGTAAAGTCCAACGGTTTATTTGTTCCAAAAAATTCTCCAGTGACTTAATCATTCCAACCAATAAAGTCCACTAAATGGAAACAAATTAACAATGAATTTATTATCATAATAAAGTATTTATTTAATTTTGAAAATAGCAATGGCAACATACAATTAAATATAAAAATACAATATTATGTATCTAGGTTATCCAATCAAAGTGGTTTGATATTTCCAGTAATTAACTCGACACTCTTTTTTAATGACTTAAAAAAATGTACTACACATCAAGGTATATTCCCAAACTCATACTAAAAATCGGTACATGCATAGTAGAAATTGGTTCTACTAACCAAATCATCTAATGAAATTGGTTTTTTAATCATTTATCTACTTATTTTATTCAAATATCACAAGGTTCGTTTTTTACGGACTTAGCTAAAAAACATAAAAAGTTGATTATAGTCGATTTCCCCTTCAAAAAAACGAGAGAAAAGTTTCTTTTACGAACCTAGGTCGATCCACAAAAAACAGACCTAGATCTGCAACTTATTATTCTTTTTACAAATTTGATATTCTTTTGTATTATTTTAGGTAGATTCGTAAAAAAACAGGCCCGTAATTTGCAGACCTAGTGACATTTTGGTAAAGTAAGTAAATACTATGGGGTTGGTTGGTCTGGTTAGTAGAGCCAATTTCCCATAAAATTCGTCCATGGCATTAAATTTGGGGAACACTCATTCGGAGCTTCTAATTTTCTTTTTGGTAATTGTGGGGTTCCAGATTAACATATCTAGAGTCATTGTAGATGAACCTCTATGACTATAAGGCCATCCTCTATGGAACCTGCCATACCTGCCATACCTGCTGCCACATCAGCTGCCACATCAGCTTTCCCACTACCCTACCAACTCCATACCTTTCATCCACTATCATACCCCTCATACCCTTCCCTTTATTTTTTTAATTTTCATTTCATACCCTTCATTTTATTTTATTTTTATCTCAAACCCTTCATTTTATTTTTTTAAATAAATATTAGAATTAAATTAAATAAACAATAAAATTTATAATTATATTAAATAACTAACATTAAAATTAAAATTACATTAAAATTAAAATTACGTTAAAATTAAAACTAAAAAAATACAATACAATTAGTTATTGCCGTGTGACGAAGAGTTCCACACGTGTATAGATAAATCGTGGCGAAGGTTGGCGTGCCTCTCTGAGTTTTTCACTAGGTTGACGTTTCTTGCTCGGTCTTCTTCGGAGATAGTTGTTTCAATCTCTCCCGGTAAAACCTCCGTCGGATCAAAAGGATAATGTGAGAAGCCTTCGTCTTCACGAATCATGTTGTGTAAAATTATACACGTGTGCATGATGAGTGATAATTTCCGTTGTGTCCATACTCGCGCCGGGTATTTTACAACGTGCCATTTATCTTTAAGCGTGGCGAATGTCCGTTCGATGTCTTTTCTAGCCGATTCTTGACGTGTCTTGAAATGGACTCGTGGCTCTTCAACTGGGTACCTAAATGCTTTCACGAAGGTCGTCCACTCGGGATATATCCCGTCGGCAAGATAATACCCGTGATTGTAGTGTGTGTTATTCACTACAAAAGAACTATCGGGCGCTTTATTTTCGAATAAATCGTTGAAAATCGGTGATTGATTCACAACGATTATGTCGTTCGTGGCACCCGGTACCCCGAAAAATGCGTGCCAGATCCATTGATCTTGCGAGGCGACCGCTTCTAGAATTACCGACGGTCCAGTATGATCACCTCTATGGAATTGGCCCCTCCATGCCATGGGACAATTCTTCCAGTACCAATGCATACAGTCAATGCTACCAAGCATGCCGGGTAAACCGTGGGTTTGTTCATGCAATGCGTAAATCGCCTGAACATCGGTAGCAGTTGGCTTTCGTAAATATTGGCGCATATAGAGGAAAATAATACCTTTGCAAAAATGTTCAAGGCAATCCCTTGACGTCGTTTCGCTCATCCTCAAATACTCGTCGAAAGCATCCGAAGCCGACCCGTACGCCAATTGACGGATAGCGGACGCACACTTTTGGAGCGGAGAAAACCCTTTCACGCCTCTTGCATCCCATTGTTGCTTGAAAAAATCAACCTCTCTGTCAAGATCGTTGACTATCCGTAAGAATAGTCGTCGACTCATACGAAACCGGCGGTCAAAGTCGACGTCGTTGTACACCGGGTGTTCGGCAAAGTAGTCGGCGACAAGTTTATTGTGTCCCTCTTCACGACCTCTATCTTTACGCGGCCCTCTCGGTATTTTCGACGTTTCTCCAACCTCGTCTTGGAGAAGGTTGTTATCGTACAATTCCTTAATCAACTCCGCCGCTCTAACGTTGTTCATTACAATCTGATTTATCGCGAGATCTATATCATCGTTATCAGAATCAGAAGAAGAAGAAGACGACATTTTTTTGGTGTGGAGAAGAATATAGAAGAAGAATGAGAATGAGTATGTGGAGATGTGGAGAATGAGAATGAGAATGAGAAATATATATAGAAGGTTAAAAAGAAAAAAAATAAAAAAAAATAAAATAAATATATATTTAAAACCCCCAACGGCTATATGACCGTTGGGGGGGGGGGGTATTTTGCCAAACCTCGAAAAACAAAGGGGGCGTTTCACATCGGCATGGCTACACCGGTTAGGCGCGTACCGGTCTCCCTACCGGTCACCCGCGGCGGTGTTCCCGCCGGTGCCGGTAGGGAACCGGTCCTCCATACCGGGCCGTAGAGGATGACGTAAGTACTTTGATAATACCTGCATTTGAACCTAGGGATGATGGCACTTCTAATTTTGAAAAGTCAACATTCAAATTTTCTTATAATGAGGAACGAAAAAGTTTCATTCTTATTTTGAGAAACATGAATTCCATAAGTGAATACTATACATTAAAAGTTTTGAAATGAAATTTCAAAGTGTCTTCCAAATAAGAACCTATGGAAGATTGATTTATTTTTTATATACATTCCCCTAATTTTAATAAGATAAATTTAAAATTATCATATGCAATAATAAACACACATTATATATATATATATATATACACGGTGAATAAAAGGCCCAGCAAGAAGCATTAGAATGAATTTGGACCCTTGGATTATTTAAACAAAAAATCAATATTAATGAGATGTACCAAGATGCATCAAATCAATTCATATGTGAAACGCAATTCATAGGTGGCGATGAGATTGAAAGTGATTAAAGGTCCAGATCTCTTCTTACGTTTCTTATCTTAACTATTTTCTCACACGATCATTCGTCTATATCTGTATATAAGTCTAAAGACGGTAATTACAATTCATTTACTTAAAAGTAGTGTTGGCCAAATTTTGGGTTCGGGTTCGGGCCGGGTTTGACCAAAACCCGGTTTGCTACAGTGTTGGTCAAACCCGGGTTGAGTCGGGCCCGGGTTCCGGCCGGGCTCAGACCGGTTTCCGGCCCGGGTTCGAACCGGTTTCGGGCCCGGGTTTCGGGTTCAACCCGGGTTCGTCCGGGTTCGGCCCGGGTTCCGGACCGGTTTCTGGCCCGCGGGCTGAGACCCGGGTTTGACCGGGGTTCGGTTCGGGTCGGGTTGGTCAACGGGTCAGGTTCAGGCTAGCCCATCGGTTCGATTCGGTTCGGTTTCGTTTGGCCATCACTACTTAAAAGGTAGTCGATTCAAAATATATTTCATATCTTATGTCAAATAAAAGTTTCAGCTACAACAATAGGTTGAACATCTCAAAAATCATATAAAATGTATTTAAACACATACATCTTAAATTGTTATGCTTTAAACGAGTTTTTTTATTTTATAATCATATAAATTATCATAAAAAGTGTCAACAGAATGTTGTGACATGAATTTTGGTCCAAGTGAACCCAAAATCAAGTCAACTAAAGTGACCATAGTAATGAAAACCTGGAAAATGACAATTTTCCAAAAGAAGCAAAAGGGAATATAATGAGTTTTATAATAATTAAAGTAAATTACGACTTTAGTTCTTATCGTTTGTTATAAATGTTGATTTTACCTCTATGATTTAGAAATTTCTACTTTATTCTTATGGTTTGTAATTTATTACTATTTTGGTCCCTAAAATAACTCCTACCTTACATGGATTAAAAAATAATGAATTTTAAACCATAAGAATCAAAACTACAATAAGTTGTAAATATAAAACCGAAAATAGCAATAAATTACAAACCATATAGATGAAAACCGTAATTTCTACACCACATGAATGAAAACTGCAAATTTTAATAAATCATAGGAACTAAAACCATAATTTACTCTAATTATTATTTAGACCAAAATCATCTCTATAATGGAATGTTTTTTTCTTCTAGATGTAATGTATCATATTTGTAATGTAGATAAAAGGGTTTTTATTACTTTAAATTGTTCACAAAATACAGGTCCGTGACTATTACATAAACAATAAAATTTGGTGTCCTAAAACATGACCATAACTTGTTATTATGATATTCTGCTAGGATAACTTGTTTTCTTTTATAAGTTGTACCAAAAAAACCCATCTATATATATATATATATATAGGGGTGGGTTCAAATGTGAACCAATATTTGGTTGTGAACATGAGGATAAATCTAGGCCCTTGGATCAATTTTCGCTCATTAAATCAAAGGCATCTGGACGCGGTGGCATTTTTGAAATTATGATGAAAACTGTGTCCTTGGCTCCAATTAAATAAAGCGTGTAGGGGTAAAAGGGTAAAAAAAAAAGATGGGTCAAATCACAACTTCTTCCCCAAGAAAAACCTGCAAAAACATTTTCTCTCTCCACAATTATCTTTTCACCAACAATTTTCTCTCTCTCTAGAAAACTTTCTTCAAAGAAACACCTCTATGTCTCTCTCAAAAAACTTCCATTGTTGAATAGATCCATCTGAGGTAATATATCTGCAACAATTTCTCTCAATAATAACCCTCAGATGAAAAAAAACCTCCATTGTCGACGATTGTTTGAAGCATTCTTGAAGGATAAAAATGTTTGAATCGCACAAAGATACAATGGATGATCTTCAAATCGCAAAGAGCATTGTAATAAGTAAGTTTTATTGAATAAAATCATCAGATTTTGAATAGTTAGGGTTTCATTCGAGTTTTATTGAAATTTTATGGTTTGTGTTCTTAAGACTTTTTTATCAGATCTGGTTAGTTGGATTCGTTTTTTGTGATTGTTGTTTTTTAAAAGTTGTTTGTAATCATAGTTAGTGCAACATATTTGAAATTTAACAACTTTTGTGATGATTTTGGGAAATCGTTGTTTAAAAATTGAAAATTTATGGTTTGTGTTCTTGAGTGTTCATCATATGTTCTTGAACAAAAAGTTAATAAATATGAGTTTTTAAGTATTTTGGTAGTTGAACTGAGATTACTAGTTATTCAGACTGAATAACACTAAGTATGCTTGTTATTCACTTTGAAATAACATACCACATGTAAACTTGTTATTTAGTCTGAATAATAAGTGTTGTTATTTAATATACATAACAAACAACTTAAATATGATATTTTTATTAAGGTTAATTATTATTCAAACTGCATAACACTACGTTGCCTTGTTATTCAAACTGAATGATACATCTAGACTTGTTATTTAGATTGAATAACACAACTAGGCTTGTTATTAAGTCTGAATAATAAGTCTACTTGTTATTCAGTCTGAATAATAAGCCTACTTGTTAAAGTCCATTTGTTATTCAAACTGAATAACAAGTCTACTTTAACAAATCTACTTGTTATTCAGACTGAACAACAAGTAGAAAATGAATATTGATTAATCTTATTCAAAGTGAATAATATCAAGGAATAATATTATTCACTATGAATTAAAATATATCATTTTTAAAGTTAATATAGCTTGATTAATGTTTGAATCACTTTATTTAGTTTACTAATTGAAAAGGTAATCAGGAACTTGTCAAATTACTTGATCAAGATTTGGAAGAGTTGTACACAAGCAAGGCGGAGCTAGAATTCAAAATGAATTAAGCACTGAAGATGTATCCAACTGACATATCATTGATAGATTGGAAAGAAGGCTATCAAAAGTTGTTTTTCTATTGGTGAAGAAGAATTGAACAATTAGTATATGGTTTTTAAATAATTGATTTTAGATGGTTTAAGGTATATGTATGTTTATTACATGATGTACAATTTTAATTAATTAGTAAATGTATATTCATGTTTGTATTTTACTGATGTGAAGATTAATTTTAGCACATAATATAGTTGTGATTGTGAATAATATTACTTTGTACTCAAGCTGACTAAATAAAATTGTTTTTTGAATTAACTTTGAATATTGTATATTATCAAAATGAATGTAACTTGCAGTAATGAGAATGCAAAGAATATTAACTAAATAATGATTTTTGTCTTTTGTATGATTCAGTATGAATAATCATGTATTATTCACTCTGAATAATTATTTAGAATGAATACAACTAGAATATAACTTGTCTTTTTATTCACTCTGAATAACATACAATATTCATAGTGAATAACAAGTAATTCCATACAACATTTTTATTAAGCTTACATTTGCAGTTTTATTCAATTTGAATATAAAGTTTTATTTAGAGTAAATAACAAGTCATTCCAATCAACACTTCTATTAAGCTTACATACATGGTTTTATTTAGTCTTAATATACAGTTTTATTTAGAGTGAATAACAAGTCATTTCAATCAACATTTCTATTAAGCTTACATACATAGTTTTATTCAGTCTGAATATACATTTCTATTTTTTTTTCTTGGATGAATCCAAAGTATTTGTTTGGACTGAATACGAAAAACCCGCTCTATTGCATACAACATACTACAAAACAATATCTAACAACACATTCATCTTCACACAAGATAACTTAACATCAAATCCTACTCTAGATGCATACTTCTTATACATTTCAATCCCTTTATCTAAAGACTCAAAAAGTTGACCGACAATAGGTTTCAAATCATCTCCTACTCTAAAAATCCAAACCTTCAAACCATCCGCATAATCTACTTCAATACTTAAAGAACCAATTTCATCTCCGCTATAAATTGATCTACAACACAAATAATAGCTAATCAGAATACAATATAAAGCAATTCATAATGAATACTAAATCATATACACATTATTCGGACTGAGTATGTTTGTTATTCTGACTGAATAACAAAGTGAATTTACTTGTAAATCTAAGTATCTTTGTTATTTATTATGAATAACTAGTGTAACCTGAATAGCAACTAATTCCAATTAACATTTCTATTAAACTTACATTAAAATTTTATTTAGTCCGAATATAAAAGCTTTATTCAGAATGAATAACAAGTAATTTTAATCAACATTTCTAATAGGCTTAAATTTACAATTTTATTTAGTCTGAATATTAAAACTTTATTCAGATTGAATAACAAGTAATTTCAATCAAAAAGTTTATTAAGCTTAAATACATAGTTTTATTAAGTGAATATAAAGCTTTATTCAGAGTGAATAACAAGTAATTCCAATCAACATTTTTATTAAGCTTATTCAGTTTGAATATACAAGCTTTATTCAGAGTGAATAACAAGTAATTCTAAGCAATATTTTATTTTAATAATTCCATCTTCTTCTTCTTCAACAACATAGCTTCATCTTCAAAAAATTCATCTTCAAGAGTCCTAAATCAATTTATCTTCATCTTCAAGAGCCAAATGGTGCCAAATTTTCACTTCTCCATGTTTTTTATTCAAACACAAGGAAAAAATTAAATGCAACCAAAATAGATCTAACTTAGATTTATTAACATTTTGTTCAAAACATATCATGAACACCCAAGAACACAAAAACCATAAAATTTCAATTTTCAAACAACAATTTTTGAAAATTATCAAGAAAATTGTTAAAATTCGAATATGTTGCTCTATTTATGATTACAAACAACTTTTGTAAAGCAACAATCACCAAATACGAATCCAATTAAACAGATCTGATGAAAAATCTCAAGAACACAAACCAAATAAATTCAATTTTCAAACAACGATTTTCTAAAATCATCATGAAAATTGTTAAAATTCGAATATGTTACACATATTATGATTACAAACAACTTTTGAAAAACAACAATCACCAAAAACAAATCCGATTAACCAAATCTGATGAAAAATTTTAAGAACACTATTTTCAAAACTCAGATTTTTGATTGAATTCGATGTAGATGCAAGAAACTTACAAAAATTCGAGAGATGAAGAAATCCACCATTCATGAAGGTCTTGATGTCAAAGATGGAAGGGAGATGCCATAGGTGGTCTGATTCCCTGGTGCGTTCAAACAGAGAGAAGGAGAGGACTTCTTAAATTAAGTTTAGATTTGACATAAATACCCCTCAAGCCATTAATGAAAATTGGCTCAAATATGGCTAAGATCAATGGTCCAGGTTTGTCCTCATGTTCACAATGAAAATGAGGTTCACATTTGAACTTTCCTCTATATAGGGGTGGGTTTAAATGTGAACCACTTTTTGGTTGTGAACGTGAGGACAATTCTCAGCCTTTGATTAAAAAATCGGATATTAAATCAATGGGTTTAAAACACGGTGGCAATATTGTAAATATATTGAAAACTCTAGGCATGGCTAAAGCAATAATTAGCACATAGGGGTATAATTGTAAATATGAAGTGGCTTTTCTAAACTGAATAAATCAACTTTTTACACACGCTTCCTCTTCTTCATCTAAAATTCTCTTACTAAAAACCCTAATTCATCAAAGATATCTACAAAAAAACTCCATTGAAGATCGATTTCAAGCTTTTATGGTGATAAAAAATGGTTGAATCAAGTGACGATGCAATGCATAACCTTCCAATTGCATAGTGCTTTGCTACAAGTAAGTTTTGTTTCGAAAATCGTCAGATTATAAATAGTTAGGTTACTATGATTCGTTTTTTGTTGATTGTTGCTGTACAAAAGTTGTTTGTAATCATACCTAGAGCAACATATTTGAAGCTTAACAATTTTCGTGATGATTTCGAAAAATCATTGATTGAAAATTGAAATTTGATGGTTTATGTTCTTCAAACTTTTCATCAGATCTAGTTAGTTAGATTCGTTTTTGGTGATTGTTGTTTTTTAAAAGTTGTTTGTACTCATAATTAGAACAACATATCCGAATTTTAACAATTTTCGTAATGATTTTGGAAAATCATTGTTTGAAAATTGAAAATTTATAGTTTATGTTCTTGAGTGTTCATCATATGTTCTTGAACAAAAAGTTAATAAATCTAAGTTTTGATCTATTTTTAGAATGAAAAGGTTAACAAATATGAGTTTATGAGTTTTGAGTTAATAAACTATATATTCGGAATGAATAAAACTGTATATGTAAGCTGAATAAAAATGTTGATTGAAATTATTTGTTATTCATTCTGAATGAAACTTTATATTTAGACCGAATTACTTGTTATTCACTTTGAATAAAGGTTTTTATTCAGACTAAATAGCAAGTAGCTAGATCTGTTGTTCTACGTGTACTTGTTATTCATAAAGAAGAAGATTATTTAGATTTACTGTTCTGAGTATCCTTATTACTCAGACTAGATAACAACAAGATTATTCTTTAATAAGTTTGTTATTCAAACTGAATAGCAAGTAGATCTGTTGTCATGAGTATGCTTGTTATTCAGACTGAATAACAAAGAAGATTATTGAGATTTGTTGTTCTAAGTATCCTTATTATTCAGACTGAATAACAAGTACATTTATCGTTCTGAAAATGTTTGTTACAAGAAGATTATTCCTTAATAAACCTTTTATTCAAAATAAATAGTGACTGATATGTTTTTCTGAGTATACTTGTTATACAGACTGAATAAAGAAGAAAATTACTCAGATTTTTTGTTTTGAGTATCCTTGTTACTAAGACTGAATAATAACAACATTATTCTTTAATAAGTTTGTTATTCAGACTAATTAGCAAGTAGATTTGATGTTTTGAGTATGCTTGTTATTCATAGTGAATAACGAAGAATATCATTGAGATTTGTTGTTATGAGTATCCTTGTTATTTAGACCGAATAACAAGTACATTTGTTGTTCTGAGTATCCTTGTTATTCACTCTAAATAACAAGAAGATTATTCCTTAATAATCTTGTTATTTAGATTGAATAACAAGTATATTTGTTGTTCTGGGTATGCTTGTTATTCACACCGAATGACAAGAAGATTTATAATTTACTTGTTATACTAACTAAACTATATAAACTAAACTTCATATTCAGACTGAATAACAACGTAGATTTACTTGTTAATCTGACTATGCTTGTTACTTAGATTGAATAACAAGTATATTTGATATTTATAGGTTAACAAATACACTTGAAATACAGTCTGAATAACAAGTAGATTTGTTGTTCTGAGTATCCTTGATATTCAGACTGAATAACTTTAAAAGTAGATTTGTTGTTCTGAGTATGCTTGTTATTCAGACTGAATAACAAGTAATGTTACAAATCCACTTTGAATAACAAAAACACTTGTTACTTACATGATACAAAATGCAGGTTTTATATATCGACTCAACAAAATGCAATGAGGTTCCACAAAAGAGGAAGATTAGTTGGAGAAGAAAAGAGAACTACAAAGATTATGGCATATTCATTATGAGGCATATGGAAACTTTCATGGGAGTTCATGGAAGGAATCGGGAATGTAGACTACATGATGACAACAAAGAGCGAAACTGGAAACTAAAGATGTTAAGGTATAAATGTCACAAAAATACTTTTGTTGGACATGAATGAAAAGAGAGTATGCGTTCTAAAGGAAGCACGTAATTTTGCAAAGTTGCCAGCACAAGATATGATTGAAATAGATAAAAATGCAGAAAAAGAAATCAAGGAGAAGCGCCTAAAAAACATTGTTTAGGAGCAAAAAGATACAGAAAGTGGATAATGAACATTTGGTTTTGTTTGATTTGAAACAATTGTCATGGTTTATATTTGGGTTTTGTGGTGCTATAATTGGTTTGATTGTGTAGTTGATATGCTCCTGTTGAACTGCAATTAAACAATTATTTTATGATTTGTAAATGGTTTGTATTTGATGGTTTAAGGTTTATGTAAATTTATTACATTATACAACTTTTGGAAAACATTAAACAAGTCATTTCAATGGCATTACTCACAACCAACAAATTTACTTTTTATCCAGTCTAAATAACAAACGTATTAAGGAATAATCTTCTTTCTATTGAGTCTGAATAACAATCATACCCAGAACAACAAATATACTTTTGACAAGTCTATTTGTTATTCAGTTTGAATAAGAAAGCATAATCAAAATAACAAGTATACTTACTTATTATTCTGACTGAATAACATGCATACTCAGATTAACAAATCCATTTGTTATTCAGTCTGAATAACGAAGAAGATTACTGAGATTTGTTGTTATGAGTATCCTTATTATTCAGACTGAATAACAAGTACAATTATTGTTCTCAGAATGCTTATTTTCGGACTGAATAACAAGAAGATTATTCTTTAATAAGCTTTTTATTCAGACTAATAACAAAGTAGATTTGTTGTTCTGAGTACACTTGTTATTCAGACTAAATAACGAAGAAGATTATTAAGATTGTTGTTTTGAGTATCCTTGGTATTAAGACTGAATAACATGAACATTATTACTTAATAAGCTTGTTGTTCAGACTGAATAACAAGTAGATTTGTTGTTTTGAGAATGCTTGTTATTCAGACTGAATAACATGAAGATTATTCCTTAATAACTTTTTTATTAAGACAAAATAACAAGTAGACTTGTTGTCTGAGTAACAAATCCATTTGTTATTGATTATGAATAACATGCATAATCAGAACAACATACATATATACTCATAGAATATACAAATTTTATTCAGATTGAATGTAGCTGCAGTTATTTACTTATAATAATGGGGCTTAACTATTCAATAAGAATAATACTGAATATAGGTTCTATTAAGCATAACATTAAGAGTGATCTGAATTCAATATAACTTATGATTTTATTCACTCTACATAATATACAATATTCAGAGTGGA
Organism: Centaurea solstitialis; assembly: GCA_030169165.1. Classification (NCBI taxonomy): domain Eukaryota; kingdom Viridiplantae; phylum Streptophyta; class Magnoliopsida; order Asterales; family Asteraceae; genus Centaurea; species Centaurea solstitialis. The sequence continues at coordinate 24,845,154 of CM058042.1, read as the reverse complement.
TAAAGCTTTTATTCATTGTGAATAACACTACTTCTTTCAAAGTGAATGAAATCAGAATATCAAACTAAATTGAAAAATTCAATGAAGTTTTTATTCAACATAAAGGATGAATACAAAAATGAATTATCACTACCACTATTTCCAACTAAAATAATTTATTTAATAAAAATCATCTTTTTATGGGCAATTCTTTGAGTCATGATTACATATTTCTTTACACAACCTACACAATTTCCTTACCGCTCTTCAACCTCTTACCTGTACCACACCCTTTTCTGATTGCTTTCGGATTACGGACATCAACATTATCGAATTTTGATACACCAAGCAATGACTCCATCACCTATTTTGTATTTCGACCAGAAATACTACATCCACTTACCTCCAAATTACTCTTCAAATCTTCCATTTTCGAAACAAAATCTTCAAGTTTCTCCATATCATTCAAACTAGACCAAGACAATGATAAAGAGAAGTTTGGGCATCATTTTCAAGTTTGTCACGACACTCATTTCCTTCATATCCCAATGATGCTTCTTCAAATTTTTGGAAGAAATAACGTCTTTTTGCCAACACTTCGCTATGTATTGTAATGGTATATCTTCAATAGAATGATCCGTCAAACCATAAAAAATGTGTCGACATAACAACCCATAATGATGATAGAACAACCAACTACAATCAAAAGAAACATTGTTTTTATTATGCACAACCTGTATAATATAGTTAAAACAACATTATGATCTACTCTGAATACTATAATTTTGTTTTTAACCATGTATAATTCAGTGTGAACATTACACAATTGAGGATAGTTACAGTAATGGAACTTGATTATTCAGCCTGAATAATCATGTATTATTCAATATATTGTTATTCAGACTAAATAACAAGCTAATTGGGGATAATCTTCTTGTTATTCAAATTGAATAACAAGCATATGCAGAACAATCAAATACGAATAACACTTTAATTAAGACTGAATAACATTACTTCTTAATCAAAGTACTATTAGACCTAAATACTAAAACTTAATATTACAAAACATGAGCATAACATAAAATCTACAAAAAAACTCAACCAAAGTATAATACAAAACTAGTTAATTCAGAAGAATACAAAAGAAATAACAGGAAAATTAGAAAAAAATTTACAGCTTGATGAATCTTCATCATTGGATGAACTGGAAGAACATTCCTCAATTCATCGTATTTGTTATCAAAATCAGAAACAAAATTGAGAGGAAAAACGAACTCTTTATCACTAAGTAATTCCAATCAACCTTTCTATTAATTAAGCTTACATTTACAGTTTTATTCATAGTGAATAACAAGTAATTCCCATCAACATTTCTATTATTACATTTAGAGTTTTATTCAGTTTGAATATAAAAGCTTTATTCAGATTGAATAACAAGTAAAACTTCAATCAAACCTTTTTATTTTAATAATTCCATCTTCAAGAATCCTAAAATCAATTCATCTTCGTCTTCAAGAGCCAAACAGTGGCAAAATTCAGTTTCTCCCATTTCTAATTCAAACACAAGAAAAACAATTAAAACACAACAAAAAGAGATCAAACATAGATTTAGTAACTTTTTGTCCAAGAACATATGATGAACACTCAAGAACACAAACCCTAAATTTTCAATTTCAAACAACAATTTTCCAAAATCATTACAAAAATTGGTAAATTCGGATATGTTGTTTTAGTTATGATTACAAACAACTTTTGTAAAGCAATAATCACCAAAAACGAATCAAACTAACCTAATTTGATGAAAAATCTCAAGAACACAAACCATAAAATTCCAACTTTCAAACAACGATTTTCAAAAATCATCACGAAAATTGTTAAAATTAAGATATGTTGCTCTAACAATGATTACAAACAACTTTTGTAAAGCAACAATTACCAAAAACGAATCAAACTAACCTAATTTGATGAAAAATCTCCAGAATGCTATTTTCAATTTCAACTTTCAAAACTCAGATTTTTTTTATTGAATTCGAGGTAGATGCAAGAAATTGACTAGAATTCGAGAGATGAAGAAATCTACCATCGATGGAGGTGTTGATGTCGTAGATGGAGGGGAGATACTGGTGGTGATCTGGTGCGTTCGAATAGAGAGGAAGAGATGTGGTCTGTTCATTTAAGGGAAATATGTCAGATATTTTAGGGAAGCTTGTTTAAAAGAATCCATCTCATAAAAAACTTGTCAAAAATACCCCTCAAGCCATTAATGAAATTTGGCTCAAATTTGGCTAAGATCAAGGGTTGTGATTTGTCCTCATGTTCACAACCAAAATTAAGTTCACAATTGAACTTTCCTCTCTCTCTCTCTCTCTCTATATATATATATATATATATATATATATCAAAATCGTTACTCTTTATCTATTATATCCTTAATCATAGCTTAAATTACGTAAAACCACAAATGAAAAACGTTCCGGTCTTTCATATTTTGTAACTTGTAAATTTATATTTTATAGTTTGTATATATATGGGGATTAATCAAATGAGAACTCGGTAGTTTGTGGTAACTGTGAAATCCACTCTTAGCCAATCATTTTATTATTTGGGTTAAGTATATAGGAGTGTATCGAACTTGTCACGTTTTATCATTGTATGTACTTAACTTTAAAACTTACCGATTAATGTATCGAACTTGCAAAAATTGCCACTGTATGTATTTCATGACAAGTTGGATACACTTTCGTGACAAGTTGGTTACATTAAATGGTAGGTTTTTGATAAAGTTGAATACATACAATGACAATTTTAGCAAGTTCGGTACATTAATCGGTAAGTCTTAAAGTTGAGTACATACAATGATAAAACGTGACAAATTCGATACACTCCTATGTACTTAACCCTTATTATTTTACTGGATTTTAGGGACGTTTATTTGAAGTGGTTATTTGGGAGGATTTTTAATTTTATTTAAGCCATTAATTGGTGAAATGAGTGAATGAGATTGGATCTTCTCAAATAACCACTTCAAATACACGTATATAATATTAAATTATATTTTTTAAACAACATTATTTAATACCAACCAAGAAACCAACTAGTACAAAGAGGGTTTCACAGTGAATCCCAGCCAAAGACCGATGAAGAATGCCAACCATTTTCCTACCTACTTTCATCAATTGGACAAACACGAAACCCAGAAATGAAAAGAACCATCACCGAATAAAACACAACAACCCTATTCGAGCAGGGCTACTCCACGATCAAATCTTCGATGCCTTTATCGATTCCCCCGTCCACCGCAACAATCATCCATTTTACCCGTCGTTGCCCTCCTTGCTCATTAAACCGCGATGACATGCAGTCGCATCCAGAAGCAATTAACATGGAATAAACCAATAGAAGATCGTAAGTCGACAGAAGACTTAGGAAGCCATAAGTAGTTGTTGCACCTTTTCTCTAAACGACATTAATTTGGCGAAGCAACCGAAACCAGCAACTCCACTCCCTGAATTCGCTATTAATCCAATAAAACACGACTGTCACACACGTTGCCTGCATTGCACTTAGGAAAACTTGATCTGTACAACAAACATTCGGACCAAGCCGCTTTGGACAACCTACTATTTCTAAATGAAGTCTTATCATGAATTGTCAATAGCCACGCGAACAAATCAACGTGTTGATTGTGACTTTTTACTCAACCATTCAAACACAATCCTTTCCATTTGAAATATTGATCTTTAACTTTGATGTTTTTTGCTCTTAAACACGATCCTATTCCTATGACTCTGAATTAGATATTAGATAGATGAATGCCCATTTCACGTCGACCCACCAAGACTTACCTTTTAAGGATCAAATCTTCTCTCGTTTCCTCGTAGAGTAATCAGTTGATTGATGTTACCCCTTCTAAGTTTCAACTACAATCTTCCAACACAAACCCAAATATTTTTCACTTCCTCACAATTCACTAAAGCGTGATCAATGCTCTCGACCCCTTCCCTACACCTCAAGCATAAGATAGAGTCTAAATCCAAGCCTATCTCAATAGTAATGATCGGTAAGGGATACGGCCAAATTTAACTCTCCAAAGAAGTATATTCACTTTCTTTGGTAATAACGGATTCCATACTGTCTCTCTCATGCTTACACCTACCCTTCCATGACACTCCTCTAAAGTATCCCGAAGTTTTTTTTTTGACAGAGAAGCCCTTCTTCTTATCTAGCTCCCATTCTCACGTCCCTCCCCCTCTCATCGGTTGTCACCTCTCTAGAATCCTCCTAAGCTCCTCTAATTCTACCATTTCTCTCCCTCTCGGTTCCCTTCTCCAATTCCAAGACCACGACCATACGTTATCCACCCAACCCCCTCTATCCACTATTTTTGAGTCAAGGTTCAACTCTAACTGGTCGAGTCTCTCAAAAGACACGAGCAACAACTTATCCCCCACCCACTAATCTAGACAAAATCGTGTCTTTCCTTCTCCTACTACTTTTCAGAAAGATCCTAAAAAGTTAACCCCTTCCCCATCCAACCATTTACCTACTTCAATGATGTTTTACCAAGTAGACCACCCCCTTCCTCTAGACTCACCCCTGATAACCCCCACCCCCCCCCCCCAAACCCCATAGATGCTCTTTATAACTCTCTTCCACAAGGGGTCTTCCTCTGTATGAAAATGACGCCAACATTTTCCCAACAAGGCCCTATTCATTCCTTGTAAATTTCCTATACCCAACCCACCATCATTAGCGAGCCAATAGTCCTCTAACAATTGATCCATATTTCACTCTCCCCAACCTCCACTTAGGGTTGGGAACAAAGATAGAAGTTTGTATAATATTTAAACTTATAGGTTAATTTTTTGACATAATGTATAGAAAATAACATATTTTTATTAATTTCTATTTGAAGAAACATATTTTGAAAAAATATGATTCAAAAAGTTCTATTTATTTAAGGTTTTATAGTTCAAAAAATCTTTAGTTTTATAAATATACTTTTAAAAACACGTCAAATTTCACCTACATTAAATCAATGCTAGATATCTGAATAGACATTTATCAAATTATAAACTTTGGATGTGTATTTTGATACTATCTCATCAAAATAAGAATTAAATAAAAGTAATTGTGTTAAACTTCCTTTTCTTTTCAATTTATTAAAGAAAACGTTGGGAATATAGGTCTGGATCCTAACTCATATACAGTTTATTACATTATGCACCGACACCCAAAAACCATAATCTCAAATTTTCTTTAAAAAGATAGCACGAGAAGGCATGCCAACAAAAACCACTTTATACCATCATTCATGTATTGTTGGTTGAAAGTAAAAGCAGCAACACCAAAGAAAATGTAAAGAACATGATAAATGAAATTAGTTAACCAATTGCAATATGGGAGGTCGTAGTCTTTTTCATAGTTTGACATATATGACCGGTGGGATTGCCGCATTGTTCTCAAATAGGTAGGTTTACCTAAAAAAGTAGGCAAAAAACTCATACGTTGACGTTTCTCATGGCTTACGAGGATTCCAAGGCAACCCTTTGTTATAGTGTATCCTTAAGCTAGACCAAAATAAGCAAAATTTGATAGAGGGATTTAAGTTAGTATCTTTTTTGTGTTAGGGTTGGTAAAACGAATAGGTTTGATAATTGCTTAAAATAGGGTTAGATCAAGATGACGATTTTTTAGCACAAATAGATGGTTGTAGTTGATTTGACCAACAATTTTGAACACCTTTTGTATTTTATAAATAAGTAGCACCTTAAACATGATTACAAAATTGTATATTTAAAATAGTTTATGATATTATAAAAAATGATTTAAAAATTTTCAACACTATCTCGTCCAATGATGTTACCGACCACTAGACTATTAATGCTTTGATATTTGATTAAGGGGGTTGTTATCCCTAATCCAGTAACCCCTAAACTCACAATCATTTATTTCCCCACCCCTATCCCACTTACATTTCATACCTACTCACACCCCCTTATAACTTATAAGGGGTGTAGATAGAAGCCGTCTTGATTAAATAATTAAATATAATTTTTTAAGTTAATCATATTGTGATGGTGTATAATTACTAAATGCTCTTGGCACGTAAGTAAAATATTTGGTTAAATACACAAACCACCAATGTACGTTATAACATTACGCAAAATAACATAGTTTATATTCAATTTTTCCGTTTGATTTTCATTAACCAAAACCATGATAATTAAGTAATTATCAATGATACAATGTTAACAAATAAAGAATAAATAAATAGATATAATTATATAGAGATAAGATCAAGGAAAATGAAACGTATTAACATATTATTTCTTACTTAAGAGAGTCATCATAATCAACTTATATTCGACATACCATTTATATTTATTACTTCATGAATTGTTTTATTTTGACAAAGGTTAAAAGCAATATTTAAAAACTATTTACCCAATTTATTTGACCATTCAAAAGAAGGTCAAATAAATAGAACCGTTGCGACAATTTTTTTATATAATACAACAAAGTTTTGGTTACTATTTTTAATTAATTAGATTAACACAATTAGTTAACTAATTTAAAGAAAAATATTTAAGAAAAAAGCAACTTAAATAAAATTTAAATTTAGGCGAAGTTTATACAATAACAAGATGTTTTTAAAATTCGCTCGTCTTAAATTATATGTTTTATATGATATAATATCTTTTTCCCATATAAAACGTTGTTGTATTTTAATTAATTTTTTTTGCATGTTTGTGTTATCTAAAATTAGGTAGGGGAATGGATCTCCACCCATCGTAAAACTCGGTCCAACTGTCTTGAACAATAAGATTTTTTTGTTAAATCGGGGATAGGGACGGAGATAGGTATCATACTTCTCCCTTTTCCGTCATATAATTTATTTAAAATATCTATATATATATATATATATATAGGGGTGGGTCAATTGCAAACCACTTTTCATTGTGAACGTGAGGACAACGAGAGCGCGCCACGTGTCACTCTGAATTTTCGCGACTTAGTGTTATTCAGACTGAATAACGCTATATTCAGACTGAATATAGCGTTATTCAGTCTGAATAACACTAAAGTCGCCGAAATTTCAAAGGACACGCGCGACTTCAACCAAAAAGTGCGCGACCTTAGTGTTATTCATACTGAATAACACTGAATAACAGTGTTATTCAGTATGAATAACACTAAGGTCGCGGGAAGGTCGCGCGTGTCAGAATTTTTTTTTGCCACGTGTCGCGCTCTCGTTTGTCCTCACGTTCACAATGAAAAAGTGGTTTGCAATTGAACTTTCACCTATATATATAATATAGAGTTACCTATATAGAGGAAAGTTCAAATGTGAACCACTTTTTGGTTGTGAATGTGAGGACAACCGAGAGCGCGACACGTGGCGGCTTTGAGTGTGGTCCCCCTCTTTAATTCAATGCCCTCCCATGAATCGCGCCTAGTCATCCGCCGTGGACTTGACGTGGCGCCTAGTCATCCGCCGTGGACTTGACGTGACGCCTAGTCATCCGCACGTGTCGCGCTCTCGGTTGTCCTCACGTTCACAACTAAAAAGTGGATCACATTTGAACCCACCCCCTACCTATATATATATATATATGTATTATTTATTTATTTAAAGTAAATCAATAATTTGTAATTTCCTATTTTCTTAACTAGTTTAGAATTTAAAATTATTATTTCTTTGGATGTGACTTGTTAGAAATATTTGTTAGTTGTGTCAATTTGTAATAGTTAGAAACATTGTTTCCTTAATTGTAATTGTTAATTTGGCCCATTTGTTTAGGCACATGCTTTCTAAAGCCTAAGTCCATTAAGTAACTAGTATAAATAGAAGTCTTGTAATTCATTTGTACTTTCCAGTTCCATTAATCAACTTTGAGAGAATTACATTGTGTTCAATCCTTGTGTGTTGATTTGGAAACGTCAAATTAAAATAAAATCACTTAATATGGTTTTGGATATTACTTTACATGTCTAATGTTAAGGTTTTCTTTTTTTCTTTTTTTGGATTAGATTGAATTTCTTTTGATTTTACCAAAACCTTATTAATTATTATATGAAGTGATATTTTTTCGTATTACTTTTTTTAAAGTTTTCTGAAAATGTGATAGTAATTTAAACATGACAGTCTCACATATTAGATTTAAAATAGCATGCAAAAACGAGAAAAAAAAAACCCATTTTCCTATTGGGGATCCTCGTTGCTAGATGGGGATGTGATCATATTTTTTTTAATGAGAATGTGATTAAAGTCCCCCACCCTATTCCCATGTCTATTTATAGGTTTTTTTAACAACAAATAACTCACACACACGTTCAGAGGTATCCAGATCCAAACGGGCACCGACTAATCCCTCACGTCCATGAACCTGCCCATGAATTCGCCCCTGAACCGGTACTATGGACCGGCCCAAGAGCTAGGTACCGCAACAACTTGTCTCTTGCGAGGTTTAAACCCTAGCCAACTGAGGATACCATCCCTGAAGGCACAAGGGTGTTACCTTCACTCACTACGCTAGACCATCTTTGGTCCCATGTCTATGTATAATTCCTATTATATAACGTGAAAAGAGAGAGTGTTATTTCAAGGGAAGACCAAGTCATATAATGTTTTATACGTATCAAATGCTAGAAAAACTATTCATACTTATATTTGTATACCGCATGCACTTAATATATGAAACTGTGTCAAACTGTACGTTTTAATAGAAATTATAGTTTAAAAAATAGCCTATAAATATCCCTCCTGCCCACAAAGTCACAAACAACTTTACATCAACCTTTGCTTGCAACAAAAAGCATAAAAGTAAAGAAAAGAGAAAAGGTATGTGTTTTATTTAGTTAGGTGTTATCAATTTTTATTGATCGGTTATAGATCAAATTATCTTGATAATTATTATTCTTTTGGGTTAAGTAGCATTTAACTTTTTGTGTATCCTTATTTAGTGTATCATGGTTATTTTGTCAATAATCAAATGTTTTTGGAACCTTGATGCAATGATAGATATTATCATTCTTTTTGATATATTATATTTTAGGACATATAATTCTTATAAAAGAAACACAAAATATGACATTTTTGGGCACAAAAGGGTAGGCATATTAAATATTACAATTTTTGGATAAAAAGGATATCATTTATTTACAAAATATTAAATATTATTATTCAAAAAATAATTTCTTTTTAAGTTTCTATTTATATGCTATTACAAATTTATAAAGAAGAGGAATTTGAATTTCACGTAATGAGAATGAGAATGAGTTCCAATTCATCCATAATACTTCTATATTTGAAAAAGTTATTTTCTTCTTCTTTCTTTCTGTATATGATCAAATTTTCTTTTTGTACTTAAATTTTCACATCAAACGGAATGTCATTTACTTATTTAGGAAAATTACGAAAATGCAATACTTATAGAAACGAAATGATTCTGCATAAATGAAAATTCCACATTAATTTGATTTTTATTAAAATTTGTTCATTTCCAAAAGTCAGTTCTATAATGCTTCATTACAGTTTGCACGATATCAAATAATTATATTAGATCAAATCAGACGGAATTGTGAGTTACATTTTTATTCCTCTTCCAAAGGTTACAAAATTCAAGTAACCCACCTAGTTTATTATTAATAGGTTAGCAGTTATTTGTTAAAAGAATGGGTAAAAGCTAACTAGGTAACATACTTATACCAAATATGGTAAATCTCTCCGTTTTCATTGAATCATTATCTCAATCAACAACATATTAGTTAAGAAGTATAGTAAACAAAAATTTCTCTTATCCAGTAAACACTAGTAAAAAGAAAACCCTATAAACATGTAACTAAACATCCTCTCAATCAAACAATCTGTATATATAAGAAGTTTGTAATATAAAAATTAAAGGTTGTTAATGTGTAAATCAAATATTCGTATGTGAATTGATAGTGAAAATATGAGCTCACAACTCACATATATATGCTCTTTTTTATATTTATTGAATAAATGATGAAAATAAACATGATTCACATATACTCTTCAAATGAATATTTTATTATAAAACTAAAGTTTTTTGTCACCATTTCTAATTTTCTATAGTTCCCATTTAAATTATTTTGATAGGAGGCAATTAGGCAAATGGTCTCTTGACTTATGTTTGTGTGTGCATATACCATAAAGTCCACAACACCATTCTTTGTCTTATTCTCTCTCTAAAATCCAGATCTTTCTCTCTCTAGAAAAACCACCTCTTCTAAATCACCATGAACCCTCTGGTTGTTTCATAACAAGTTTTCCACCATTGGTACCCCCTCTATTTCTCTCTCTCTCTCTCTCTCTCTCTCTCTCTCTCTCTCTCTTTAAATTGCTCTATACTCTGTGTTTTGTGTGTGTTTCTTGGTGCATTCACTAGGTGTTCTTCTTGCAATTCTGCATACATCATAGTTATCATCTGCCATGGTTTGCAATCTGCAGTTTAACTTGATTATATATATATATATATATTGTGTGTGTGTGTGTGTGTGTGTGAGTGTGTGTGTATATATATATGTGTTAAATTTGTGGATTCTCTTTATATATTGATTCCTCTGTTTTCTGCTATTTTTGATCTTCTTTTAAAGATTTGACTTTTCTCAGTTTCTGTATATAGATGTATGATAATATATGCATATTTGATCAATAGTTATTTATTATTTTGTTAAATACTTTTTAATATTTTATTCATTCTTCTGTATAAATCTTCTTGGTTTTCTGAAGTTGACTAGCAGTCAACTAAAATAAGAATATGAATTTTTTAATGTAACATGAACAACAGAGAGTTTTGGTTAATAATTTCATATTTTTTATATGATGTCATTTTTTATTTACATTTAGAGTGGATGAGTTTGTTTATGTGTTTCTAAATTTTTATTGATAATCTATATTTGTCTAGTCCTTTTAACATTTGGACCTTGTGTGTTTGTCTGACTTGTGTTGAAGGAAGCATGTTATATATGTTAGATCACTTGTTTTTTTTTTTTTTTTTTAATTTGAATTTTTTTTTCTAAATGTTTTACATATTTTAATAGTGTATTTTATTCATATTTTTATGTGGGTATGATGTCAATTGCATTTAGTTGAAATTGGGTTTTGATTGCTACCTTAATAGATACACTTGAATTAAGTCTATTCACTTGGTACAAGGTTCATTGAATCAAAAGGTATAAAACTACCATTCTTTTGTAATAATTATGATCCTTGTCTATATTAAGATAATGATAAATAAGTAATAATAATAACATTATCTGTCTTTTTGGTCAAAATAAAATAAGATAATATTATTTATCTCTCAATTTGTTTATTATTTTCTTTTACCACTCAAATAATAAAATATTTAGTGATTAATTTATCAAAAGAAATAACTAATTTATATTCACTTGTGAATAAAAAAATGCTTTGTAAAACTCTAGATTTCTGACTTTGACCAAGTTGACCGAAAGTCCACAACACAACAAATCTTGATCTTTTCTTTAAAGTATTTCTTTAATCTAACATGAAAAAGAACACTTATCTTTGTTCCTTCTTTTCTGGGTTTCATTCAATTTTTCATTCTATGATTATGGTTTGATCTAATTATTTTCTTCTTTTTGATCATTTTTCGTTTGTCAAATTGAACCTGTAACTCAGAAAAGGGGTGGAATAATTTTATTCAAATTTGTTTCAGGGTCTATATAACAAGAAAATGGAGAAAAAATTCGATTGTGAAAAAGTGATTGAGGAATTCGAAGGTTTGACGAAAGATGCCAAAAGGGTTCAAGGCGAAACTTTAAAGAAAATCTTGAAAGAAAACTGTGAAGCTGAATACTTGAAGAAATGGGGTGTCGATGGTAAAACTGATCCTGAAACATATAGTTCTTGTGTTCCTCTTGTTACCCATAAGGATCTCGAACCCTATATTCAGAAGATAGCCGATGGCGCATCTTATCCGGTTCTCACTAGCAAACCAATCACCACAATTACATTAAGGTAATAGCCAAGTTTTCGTTTAGGGCTATTCATTTTACTTATCATTTTGTCCAAAGGTATTTTGATCATTTTGCTTATCATTCCTTTCATGGGTATTTTGTTCATTTTACTTGTCGTCCTGTTCAAGGGTATCTTGGTCATTTTACTTCTTGTTCAATTCAATAGTATTTTGGTCATTTTAATTTACTTGTCGTTACGTTCATGCTTGCAGCTCTGGAACAACGCAAGGGAAGCCAAAGTTGGTACCTTTTAATGATGAATTGACGGAAACAACCATGCAGGTTTATCAAACTTCTTTTGCCTTTCGAAACAGGTATGCTAATGTCTTTTAGAAAATATAACAAAATGCAACTAAGTTTTAGTTTAGTTTATACTCAATGAAACGAATAACTATTTTTCTTATGTAACAAACCTTCAAAATTTTCTATTTTATGCATATTCTAATAGAATTTTCTATTTTATGCATATTCTAATAGGGCATCTGCTAACTTTTGTAACAAATATATATGACATGGATACCTCCTTACAAGAGGGTTAAAAAGCAAAGTGCATGATAAACTTCACATCAATGTTATCGAATCTTATAATGTTACCATTATCAAAATGGATATAAAGAAGCATTTTTTTAAACTTTATTACATCAATAGAACTTTTTTTATAACTTTATTATATTAAATGAGGGAATTCTTTTTGCCACTTTAATTAATAATTAAAACAAACTTCGTCACACATAGATATATATTGTCGAACAGCCTTGATTGTTGACTTTATTGGATGGTCAAATCGAAACGTTCGATTGTCACATCAGTTGGAGATATCTTGATTGACTTTGTTGAACAATCAATCAAGTTGTTCGAGTCCAACGTTAGCTATACCAATCCTTAATATAATCGACTTTGTTGGACTTGTCAACTCAAATCGAGCAATATGTCATGTTATAACTTATGTGTTATCATTTCGTACGTGTTATAACCAGGATCTTTTTTTCTCGATCAGGGCATTTCCGATCGGAAACGGAAAGTCTCTAAGCTTCATCTACGGTAGCAAGCCGTTGAAAACGAAAGGCGGTTTAACGGCAGCAACCGCCACCACGAACGTGTACAGTAGCGAGCAGTACAAAAAAACGATGAAAGCGATACAGACACCGTCTTGCAGCCCGACGCGGTTATTTTTGGACCCGATTTTCACCAATCTTTATATTGCCATCTTCTTTGTGGCCTTATTTTTCATGAAGAAATCCAAGTGATTTTTTCCACTTTTGCCCATAGCATTGTTCATTCCTTTAGGACCTTTGAAACAATTTGGGAAGAGCTTTGTACTGACTTGCGGACCGGGGTTCTATCGGCCCGAATCACTGTCCCATCTGTTCGAACCGCCATGTCTAAGATTCTTAAACCGGACCCGGAGTTGGCCGACAAAATCCACAAAAAATGCTCGGGTCTAACCGAATGGTACGGCCTCATCCCGGAGATATTTCCTAACACCAAGTACGTTTATGGGATCATGACAGGGTCCATGGAACCATATCTGAGAAAACTCAGACAGTACGCCGGAGGAATACTATTGCAGAGCGCCGATTATGGGTCGTCCGAAGGGTGGGTCGGAGTCAACGTGAACCCAGCGTTGCCGCCCGAACTCGCAACTTTTACTGTCCTTCCTAATATTGGGTATTTTGAATTCTTACCCTTGAGTCATGGTCAGGGTCAAAATATTGACCCCGACTCTGATTCTGGCTCTAATAACTTCACGTCGATCAAGCCCAAATCTGTGGGTTTGACCGACGTGAAGGTGGGCGAGGAATACGAAGTCGTGATAACCAACTTCGCGGGTCTGTATCGATATCGGCTCGGGGACGTGGTCAAGGTTACCGGGTTCCACAACTCGACCCCCGAGCTCAAGTTCGTCTGCCGGATGAACTTGATGCTAACTATAAACATTGATAAAAACACTGAGAAAGATCTACAATCATCCGTGGAAGCCGCCGCGAAGTTGTTGACGGCCGAAAAACTCGAGGTGGTTGACTTTACAAGCCATGTTGACCTTTTATCGGAACCGGGCCATTATGTGATTTTTTGGGAGGTGAGTGGGGAAGTGAGTGATGAGCTACTAATAGAATGTTGCAACCGACTAGACTTATCGTTTGTGGACGCGGGTTACGTGAGCTCGAGAAAAACGAACGCGATTGGACCGCTTGAGCTTCGGGTTCTTTCGAAAGGAACATTCCGGAAGATTCTAGATCATTCCATCCAACAAGGGACAGTGTTGAACCAATTTAAGACACCACGGTGCGTGGGTGCAGTTAACCAAACTGTTTACGATTATTATGTGACAATGTGGTTAAGAGTTATATGAGTTCGGCTTATGATTAAGTTTTTTTTTCTTTTCTTTTAAATTTGGTTAGGTGTTTTTAAGTTTTAAATAAATGCCTAAATGGTATGTTTAAACTGCATCGATTGTCATCAAAGTTTTAAAATTTATATGATTTTATAGTTTTACGTGTTTAAATTAATAACTTCTTTTTGTTATAATAAACTTTATAAATTGTAATTGTTGAAGACTTAAAATTTTGTGATAATTTGTAACTAAATTTTGTTTTACATGACTTTTTTCCATTTAAGTATAGTATATAATGTATTAATCAACACAGTGGCTGATCTAGGATTTCTTTATAGTGGGGCACCTTTTAACGTAGATTAAATGTCCGTAAAGTTTTCCGTTGTATTTTTAGCCTAAATCCATCGTTTCGAAGGATTTAGAAAGTTTTTTTGGTTGATTTAGGAGATCTTCAAGTTTTTCTGTTGATTTTAAGGGACTTTTCGGATTTTTAGTTGATTTCGAAAGTAATTTTTAGTTTTATAGTTGGTTTCGATGCAGTTTTTTGATTAGTGGGGTCCTGAATGAAAATTTAGTAGGGAGAAAGTAAGGTATAAAGTTGAAAAACACATGATTTTACAATAACAAAGACTTTTTTTGTCTTTAAGTGGGGGCCTACCCCTCACTAGTTACCTAATGGATCCGCCCTTATATTTGTTGTACTTGTGTTTTTCTTTGGATAAGTTAGGGTGCATTTGGTATACTGGAATGTTTTTGAAGAAATTGGAATCCTAAGAAATTTAGAATCCTGAAGGAATTGGAATCCAATTCCATAATCTGTTTGGTTGGCAGAAATGTCCGATGGAATCGGAATTCAGATATGCAAAATGATAGAATTATCCTCCTTTTGTTCTAATGTCGAAGCGGTAGCGGTGGGTCAAAGCGGTGGCGGCGGTCGGCGACGGGTCTAGGCAGTGGAGGCGGTCGGCGGTGGGTCAAAGCGGTGGCGGCGGTCGGCGATGGGTCGAAGCAGTAACGGCGGTCCGTGGTGGGTTGAAGCAAAGTAGTAAGTTGGGGCATCTAATTGAAGGGTAATCTGGTAATTTGGCAATTCCCATGTCAAGGAATTTTAAAATCCTTCCGTGTACCCAAGGATTTCAAATTCCTTCATATGAGGGATTTTAATTCTTTCCCCCAATTCCAATTCCCTTCTCTAAATCTTACCAAACGCAGGTAGAGATGGCCAAAACGGACCGGACCGGCCGGTTAACCGGTAACCGGACCGAGCCGTAACCGGTTAGGACCGGACCGATTAAGGACCGGTCAGTCAACCGGTCCACACCATCGGTTACGATTTTTGGCGTTTTGCACAGGACCGGTTAGGACCGGACCGGGACCGGTTAAGGACCGAACCGGAACCGGTTAAGGACCGAACCGGGAAATTCAAAAAATATTACCGTTAATATAGACGTTAATATAGACGTTGGCTTCGATTTTTAGCATACATGACCGTTTTTTTGGCTTATTTTGATCCCATTTGCCATATAAATAAGTGGTGTGGGGTTTGGGATGAATACCAACTTATAAACTTACGAAAAACGCAAAAAACGCAAAGTTCTCGTTATAATTCATATTCGTTTTTGCAAGTTCTACTCTCTCAACTCCGTCTCGTATTCTAAATTTCTAATCTTTCAAGTTCCAAAATGGCCAACGAACAACACGATCCTAACGATCCTAACTTGACCTTTCTTTTGCAAGTTTATATAGTTGTAAAAAAAAACCGGTCCTGATCCATAACCGGTCCCTTAACCGGTTCTAACCGGTTAAGGTTAACTGGTTATCTGAAGTAGCCTAACCAGTCCTCACCTTCGAACCATAGGACCGGACCGAACCGTAACCGGTTACTCCTTAACCGGTCCCGGTGTGTTACTGTTTAGGACCGGACCGGCCCGGGACCGGTATTTGGCCATCTCTAAACGCAGGAATCCTTGAGAATTGGATTCCAATTCCTTCAGATTCCCAAGGAATCCTGCATACCAAATGCGCCCTTAGGGTTTTTGGATCAGCTTATATGTACTGACTAATCTCATGGACGACCACAAATGGCCCATTGTACTTGTGTATGTTTAGTACATACTTGGTTCACAATCACATAAACGAAATTCTTTAACATGTATTTTTTTTTTGTTTCCCAAACAATGTCAAAAAGGTTCATATACAAAACCAAGTATATATGAAACAAACACATTGTTAAATAAATATATGTTAATGATGATGTTAAATTATAGTTAAAGATAAAAAAAATCATATAAAATAACACATGATGAATTGGTCTTTAAAGTTCACAAATTTTAGAATATTTTAAAAAAGGTTCTCTTATAATATTATGCAAGTGTAACCAAAATAAACTATTTATAATAACAGTTTTCGATTTATACTTTTATTTATGTATACTTCAATGGTGTTTCTATTTTACATATGTTATTGTATTCTAACTATTAAAAAATATTTAACTTTCAAAATATTGCTAGAACTTTTAAGAATGAAACTTATTGTATAATGGTCCAAACCAAAGGTAGATCTAGGAATTCTTTAAAGTGTGAGCATCTTTTAACATAGATTAAAATTATGTATAGTCATTCGATATATTTTTAGCCTAATTTTATTGTTTTCAGGGATTTTTAAAGTTTTCTTTTTGTTAATTTCAACGGATTTCTACTTTTTTTTGGCGATTATGAGTAAAAAGTTCGGTTCATTTTGTTGATTTCGATTTTCGAGATTTTTTCTGGTGTTTTTTTGTTGATTTTGAGCTAATTTTTTGTTAATGGTGTCTCATACGAAAAATCACTAGCGGAACCATGTAGAAATTACAACAACAAAAAATTAGAGAAAATAATTAATATAGCCATTTGACAAACATCATTTAACCTCTTACCCTTTCTCTCCCACCTATCACCAAAATACCCATCCGGCCGCTCTCCGGCGAGTTTTCCGGCCGCTCCGAGCGGTCCGGCGAGTTTTCCGGCCAAAACATGATGGAACCTGCAACTCCGGCAAGCTATCAACTATGGCAGACCCGTTTTTGGTTTTCACCGGTGAGTTTTCCGTCTTCACATCTCCATACTTCTTTAAAAGAGCTCCATACTTCTTTAAACATGATGGACCAGATTTCCGTTTTCACCGGTGAGTTTTCCGGCAAGCTATCAACTCCGAGCTCTTTTAAAGAACCTGCAACACGATGGACCAGATTTGTGCAGTGGTTGGTGGTATTTGGCCGGAAAACTCACCGGTTCTTCACCGGTTCTTTAACATGATGGCCGGAAAACTCACCCCATGTATTTGGCCGGAAATCTTGAAGACGAGCTTCTGAAGTCTGACAGTTGCAGGTTCTTTCATGTATTTGGCCGGAAAACTCGTCGGACCGCTCGGAGTGGCCGGAAAACTCGCCGGAGAGTGGCCGGAAAACTTGTCGGAGAGCTCGGAGCGGCCGGAAAACTCGCCGGAGAGCGGCCGGATGGGTATTTTGGTGATAAGTGGGAGAGAAAGGGTAAGAGGTTAAATCATGTTTGTCAAATGGCTACATTAATTATTTTCTCATTTTCTTTAAAGTGTGAGCATCTTTTAACATAGATTAAAATTACGTAAAGTCATTCGATATATTTTTAGCCTAATTTTATTGTTTTCAGGGATTTTTAAAGTTTTTTTTTTTGTTAATTTCAACGGATTTCTACTTTTTTTGGCGATTATGAGTAAAAAGTTCGGTTCATTTTGTTGATTTCGATTTTCGAGATTTTTTCTGGTGTTTTTTTGTTGATTTTGAGCTAATTTTTTGTTATTGGTGTCTCATACGAAAAATCACTAGCGGAACCATGTAGAAATTACAATAACAAAAAATTATTGTAACCTAAAAAAGACCCCTTCTTTTCAAAAAAATAAAGATTCAGGGCTATTCCTCCATTAGTTTGCAATGTAAATTCGTCCATGATTCAAACTAGTTATTAAGAGCCCGGGCTTCGCACTGGGTTATAAACTGTGATAGAATTTAACATTTAAATGAAACATAAACTTTGTACGTATGTTGTCGTACGAAAGGTTAGTATGACGGACTTCATGCATTGTGTTGGATATTTAGCTATATGTTTGCAATCAAAAAGAGGTATATGATGCATCTGATGTCTATTTTATGTGGTTGTTAGCATGTAAATAATATGTAGATAATGTGTATGTGGAGGGGAATGGGGTTTTATAAGCCAATGGTTATTTAAAATAAATAAAAAGATTTGATACAAATAAGTTACATGGTACAACTGATATCTATTTTACGTAGTTGTTAGCATGTTGATAATATGTAGATAATGTGTGTGTGTGAGGGGCAGGGGAGTTGTTAATGTCAATGGTTATTTAAAATAAATAAGAAAAGTTATTAAATCGATAAAAAATTATTTTTTAGAGATTTTAATCTAAATCTTAAGAATAAAAAAAATATAAAGATGGTATATCATAAGAACCAAATTTGTAATTTAATCAAATATGTTTTTGGATAAGTTAATCACTTAATTTAACAAAGTTGAATGAAAAGATTATAATGGAATGGAAATAAAATCATAGGGACCAAAAAGCAACTTTTAAAGATGTTACATATGTAATTTTATCACTTGATTATAAACTTCAAACTATAGGGACTTAAACTGTAACTTTGTTAAAAATTACTGTTCATTATTCCTCACAAATGTTATATATTATAATAAGTGATCTTATTGATAAGACAAAATAAAAGAACCGAGTCGTAAAACATGTTCAATAAGTTGGTCCAACTACAAAAAGTTGCTTAGTGATCAATCAAGCTTTTAGTTTAATGTGCATGTTTTAGATATGCATCTAATGATGTAATAGCATAAGATGTAGATTCTTCGTATCAACAATAATGGCATGTTCATGTCGTCGATCATGAAAGAAAACAAATTGTAATGTGTTCTTCTTTGAGATAAGGAGAACGAGAAAAATATAAAGAAAAAGTTGAAGACAAAAAGAATGTTGGAATTTCAGTATTTTTATACTCCTTTGGTCCCATACTTATTGTTTAGTTTTGACTTTTGAAAGTCTTTATTTTTCGACTTTGATCTTAAATTATTTTGTTTGTGTTATATAATAGTTGATGCAAAATATATGAATGGGTTGTGTTTTTTAAGTATTTTTATTGGTATAATTTTTATCAAGTATTATATAACACAAACAAAAATATTTAAGGTCAAAGTTGAAAAAGAAAGACTTTCAAAAGTCAAAACTAGACAATAATTTTTTTAGTTCATCTAAAAAATGATATTTTTGAAAATTTGGAGATCAATTTTATATTAATTCCTTATATTCATATTCTTTTTCAAAAATGGCATGCGAACTTAATAATAACTTGATTTACGTTATATTTTATCTTTAATTGTTAAACAAAAAATTAGTTATAAGAAAAGGGTTTTTTTGGAAAGGCAAGAAAAGGGTTATTTGACTTTCATTACAATTTATGAAATTATGAAAATGGATTAAAAAAAAAAAAACGTACATTGGGATCAGGGGTGGAGCCAGAAAATAATCCGTAGGGGGCAAACTCTGAACCACAATTTTATTTATAAAAAGTAGGTTTTATACACAAAAAAGACCTCCAAAATGTCAACAATAATCGTAATTTTAAAGCAGTAGTTTTTTTATACAAAATAAAACTCCAAAATATTGACCCAAAAAATGGCCATTAATTATTGATCTAAATACGTAGCTAGAATCTCTTCGGCAATTGACCACGTCGAGTGGCATCTTTTTGAACCTTTTTCACTATCAATTCATTGTCAATCCCCTGAAGTACTTCTTTCTCGATATATGCAACCAGACAATCATTCATCCACTTATCTCCCATTTTATTGCGTAATCGATTTTTCACAACCTTCATTGCTGAAAATGATCTTTCAACCGAAGCCGTTGACACAGGTAAAACCAAAACTAACCTAATCAACTTATAAACCAAAGGATAATCAACGTGTTTCTTCATCTCGACTAGCTTTGCGGCAAGACATTCAACTCCCTTCAAAGTATTAAAGTCGAATACTACTTTTCATGTCAATGCAGAATGTCTCAAGCTCGTTTTCAAGATAAACAAAATCCAACTCAGAAAAATTTGAAGGATAAAACTTAGCTAAGCGAACCAACTTATCTTTGTTAAAAGATGAGAAGGAATCATTCGGGCTGAAACAAGCCATGCAAGATAGTAGTTCTGAAATAACCTCATCAAATCTACTATTAAGTTCCTAAAACATCCAATCTATGACCGTTTTGAATATTTGAATCTCATAGTGATGACGAATTGTCACTTTATGAACTCCACGGCGTGGTCTACCTGGAAGTATATATAAATCCTTCATCCTTGGAACAATGAGGTCATGCTTGTGGAAAAATGAAGAAACTTCTTTATCCAATTGTTCCACCCATTTTTTCTCATTAAATCTAACTTTTCTTTTGCTATATCAACTAATTTCATTGCATTCACTATATCTATGTTTTTTCTTTGCGATGTTGATGACAACTCATTTGTTATGCCAAGTATATTTTTCATCATTATTGAAGTAAACAGAAAATCAAATGATAGCAATCAAGCTAACAATTGTTTTGCTTCTCCCTTTTGTTCAAGACTAGCTGCATCTTCAAAAACATATTCAAGTACTTCAAGAATAGAAAGGGAACATAATTACAATGTTTACCAATGCTTTAAAATGAGAGCTCCAACGTACGTGTATCAGTAGCTCTTTGAAAGTATATTCTTGATGCAAGCCTTTGCTGCTTTGAATTTCACCAATTTCCACTGCTTCTTTAACTTTGTGAGCTTGCTTCTCACGAATGATAACTTTTATAATATATATTTTTATGGATTATTGATTATAAATATAATTTTATTTTATAAATACAAGTTCATAAAATACAAATTTTAAAATGGACTACATGTGGATGGTTATTGATTCTAATTTATAAATACAATTTTGTTTGATTTTAAAATTTTTGAGGGGCAATTATCCAAATATCTCTATATACAAGAACCTTTAGCCACGATGCACCAAGCGGCTAGCATGACGACGAATCTTTTAAAAAACTGATATTCGTCTTATACATATCAATTTCACATTGGTGACAAATGAATCAATTTAATTACTTGCCCCTTATTCCTTCCATCCCGAAATTAATATATACATTGATCATAGGTTGAGCCACATTGCAGCGGATTAGTGTGAGAGGCCTGATACCACTGGAACGTGTGTGTGTGTTAACTTGTTGTTCAAAGAAGAAAAGATATACAGTTCAGCTTACGAGCATGTCGCCTTATTCTATGGACCCTGGAGAGTAGTCAAAGAGTCCCGAGTGACCTTGCAGGACGAGGACTGATGTTTATTGCCGGTTGCGCTAAACCCCATTCATTCTAGTTTTAGTTTGTCTCAAAAATAAATTCCCATCTTCAACATATATGTTTATTTTTCAATTTTGATCATATTTATTATATGGAGACATTCAGAAGTCCCTTCATAACTAAGAGTAAAATTTTGTTTAGTCAATTGAAAAAAGTTAATAACTAAACATTTTAAATATCGTTTTTCAGTTATATACGTTTTATCTTGCAATGAACGTACCATTTTACGAATTTTTTGTTAATGGGTTCCACAACATGTGAATTTACATACTTGCATCATTTAGAGGGCATACAGGGACCTCTAGGACGACCTAAAAGTCAATATTTTTCTTCAATATTTGTTTAAGAAAAATTCCTAATGAGACAAGATCATGACTCTCAAATTCACTTATGTGATGAATGCAAAAACTATGAAATTTATTGTCTCTTAACTAGATATATCAACTTCCTATTTAAAGGAGGTTTCAATTGTTTAATTCGTCAGAGTTACTTTATAAGACTTTAAATTTTGTACCAGTTTCAACAATATTGAGGTTAGTTGAGGGCCAACCACCTTCGCTTTTAGATCATGACACATGTCTTGGCTAGATAAAGCGGCAATTGTAATATCTAGCCATCCCCATCCATCTCTTCAAATTTCGGGAACTCAATATTTGGCCAATAGCCCGCTCGTTGCAATACTCTTTGAGTATTATAAAGGTCGCACTTCTAAGGATGTGAGAGGCGAACTTCCCCTTCTGTCCTTCCGCGCACTCGCATGTATGGAATGGTTACTCCATTTCTCGGAGCTGATTCATGCAATTTATGATGGGGGATTTGATAAACCAGTTTTGAAAACAACAATATAACCGAATAATACAGTGGAAGAAAAATAACCTTTTCAAAACACAAATCCCAAACCAAAGGATCCGATCTGAGTATAGGGATAATACAGTTTTCAAGATTACAGTCTTGGATTGCTAAGGATTTACACCACCACTGCACCGCTTGCGAGTTGTGCTGCTTGACCACACCAAGAACGTCATGTTTACTTTTAGATGATTAACTTATCATCTTAAAGTTCCTAATTAATTAATGAGCTATTAGTTAATTAACTAATTAAATATCAAACCGAAACTTAATTTAAACTCTATAAATAATAGATGACTATCTATTATTTATTTATCCCTAATTACCCCGTATGAGACTTTCTTTAATCACGCTAATTAGGTGTGTAGCGGTGTGACCCATTAGTGTCTTATAACTCATGGGCATAGTAAGCTATATTTATTGTCTTTGCACACAAAAGACCAACGCTTTACTGGTCTTCAATGTCGTGAAACTCTGGCGGTTTACAATTCTGAAACGTCTTAAGTGAGCATGTTCTTTATGGTGGTCCAGCCGTCAAGGTCACTATCTCGTCAGTTAAATTCCCGGTTCTAGTACCCCCCGAATCCTTCAACCATCAGATTTTCCTCCACTATTTAATGACAATGGTCATTCCTGTCTCCCTCTTCCGGTATCTTCTTGAATTGTTCTTCTTGTTGAGGCATCGCCCGACTCATTTCCTTCATCATACGGTCGAACGTGCGGGTTTCCGCCATCACCTCCTCCATGAAGGGCTCGCTAGCTTCCAAATTGACTTGTGGTATAGTTTTCGTCTACCCGTCCAAAGCATCATCTCGAGGTGGTTGTTCGAATGTCGTAGTCCTCGCCAATTGATCGGTCTTAGATATCGTAGCTTCATGATCGTTCCATCTACTTCGGGTGTTAACCATGATGTGTTGCCACATGAAGGTCATAAGTTAGTTCTTTGAAAGACAACTACTTTATAACGTACTAATAAAATTATCAGCTATTAAGCAACAACTTTAAGTATACTTGCGAACTAACATACTTATATTCATAGTAGCTAAAATGAATTATGAATACATTATACACAAGATATCTAAATATTATGTTATTAAAATTTATGATTTTTATAATTTACAATAAAGAGAAGTATTTTTAGAAATTCAGTCTGATGCATCATTAAGTTATTTGCCCCAAAGACATAGTTAAAAACTTAAAAGTTATCAGTAAGGATGCGTTTAGTAGATGGTTAATAGTTTGATGCAGAATGATTAAATTGTCAAAATGATTAAGTGATTGCATGATTTATAAAGTTTGGATATGCAACTAAAATTAACAAATATTTGGGTTATTGAAGCAAAAATAAGTAACCGATTTAGAGCCTTCGGAATCATTAGGCCATCCACTGTGGGATGGTTTTTCAATCGGGCAGGGCTTCGGCTTCATTGAAGCCGTCGGGTAAATAACGAAACACCGCCGCGCCCCTATTTCGGTTTCATTCAAACGGTTTCACCAAACCGATACAATATGACCGTTACCACCCCCCCCCCCCACTCCCAACGGCTAATTTTCAATTTTTTTTTCTTTTCTTTTTTTTTTCAATTTAATTTACTATAAATACATATACATACATCATATTCCAACCCCAATTTAATTTACAAACACAACTCTCAATTTTTCAAACACAACCTTCATCTCTTCCACTTTTCTCTCCAAAAAATGTCTTCATCGTCATCATCACGATCATCATCGGCATCATCCTCATCAATTTACCACCCGAATTACGATGACGACGCTAACGATTTGTTGGAGCTCAACCACTTGGCGGCCATAGCCGCCGTGAACGAAGCGGTCAAACTAATTATCGGTGACGAAGCAACTTCAAGTCGACAAACGAGGAGGACGCCAAAAAGTCGAAATCGTATAGTGGCACACGAGAAACTTGTTAACGACTACTTTTCAGATAATCCGGTGTATGACGATAACGATTTCAAACGGCGGTTTCGTATGAAACGACGACTATTCCTTAAAATAGTTGAGGATCTTGAGAGGGAGTACGAATTTTTTAGGTGGACTCATGATGCAAGAGGAGTTAAGGGGTTCTCTCCGCTTCAAAAATGTACGTCTGCTATCCGACAATTGGCGTACGGTACTGCTGCTGATGCCACGGACGAGTACTTGCAAATGTCCGAAACGACATCAAGGGAATGTTTTACTAATTTTTGTGAAGGTATTATACATCTTTATATGCGAAGATATTTACGGAAGCCTACGGCAAATGATGTTCAGTTGTTGTTCGCATTGCATGAGCAACAACACGGCCTCCCCGGCATGCTTGGTAGCATAGATTGTATGCATTGGGATTGGAAAAATTGTCCCGTAGCATGGAGGGGTCAATACCATAGAGGTGATCATCAAGGACCGACAACTGTTTTAGAGGCGGCAGCATCGTACGATGGTTGGATTTGGCACGCATATTACGGAACCCCGGGTGCCGTAAACGACATAGTCGTTGTAAACCAATCACCGATATTCAACGATTTGTTCGAAGGCAAAGCACCCGATAGCTCGTTTTCAGTGAATGGCAGACAATACAAACACGGATACTATCTCGCGGACGGGATTTATCCAAAGTGGACGACTTTTGTCAAAGCGTATAGATATCCATCGGAACCCGAACGGATAGCGTTTACGGAGCGTCAAGAATCGGCTAGGAAGGATATCGAACGTGCATTCGCGATGCTTAAATCAAAATGGCACATTGTTAAGTATCCGGCACGGGCGTGGACAAAGAAAAAATTAAGGTATACAATGTACACGTGCATAATTTTGCACAACATGATTCGTGAAGACGAAGGCTTTGCAAATTATCCTTTTGATGAAAGTTGGGTTACAACTGATGATATCGAAGTAGATATATCCGAAGAAGAACGAGCGCAAAACGTCAACGAAGTCAAAAATAGTGATAAACACCTCCAACTACGACCCGATTTAATGGAACACTATTGGGCATCCCGAAATTAATTTTTTAATTTTTATAATGTAATTTTTTATTTTTATTTCTAATATTAGAATTATTTTTATTAAAATTTTATAATGTAATTTTTAATTTTTATATAATATTAGAATTGTTTTAAATTAAAATGAATTTTGATGAAGTGGGTTGCAGTGGGTCGACAGTGGATGAAATGAGTAGTTTTGGGTAGTTTTGTTAACTTACTTTTTGTGAAACAGCTTACTTTTTGTGAAACAACTTTTTTTCTCTGACCAACTCAGAGCTTCACCTCTTAATGATTTTATCAGATGGTAAACAAACAACCTCTAACACAAATTCAAGCTTAAAGAGTGTTTATAGATCTATGTTTATATATATATATATATATATATATATATATAGGGGTGGGTTCAAATGTGAACCACTTTTTGATTTAACCTATGAATCGTCGTTTTGGCTTCAGTTCACAAATTCTCACCAAAAATAAGTTCAGAAAAGAAAATTCTTATACATATATATATATGAGACGAATTTTAACACATACAAGTCTACTAGGATTATTTGAAAATATACAATTTCTTTAATTTTGATAGGCCTACCCAATCACACTTTATATATCACTAGTTAAAAATAGATAAATATTGTAACATCCCGTTTTTATTTAATTGTTATCTAATTTTCATAAGTTCTTTTAGGCCCTGTTTGGTTGGAGGGATTCCCTGGAAATTCATGGGAATTCATGGGAATTGGAATCTAATTCCCACAATTCATGTGTTTGGTTGGCTTTTAAGGGAGGGAATTGGAATTCAATGTGGGATTTAAATCCCATGAATAAGGGATTCTCAATTCCTTTGGTAGATGGAAGGATTTTAAAATCCCTTCCTTTGGGAATGTGATACATTACCATTATACCCTTCCTTCCTCTCTTCTATTTGCATCTAGAAAAAAACATTGCCACCATTATATCTCACACTCCGTTGCTCCCTGACGCCGACCACCGCTGCTCCTGGACTCCGACCGCCGGCGCTCCCTGACGCCAGCCATCGCCGCTCCTGGACGCCGACCACCGGCACTGGAACTCGATTATCGCCTACCTCTGCCGACCACCGTCGTGGAAACTCGGTCATAGAACTCGATCGTCGCCGCCCTTCGCCGCCGCTCCTCTCGCCGCCGGCGCTTCCTGACGCCGTCCACCGCCGGAAACTCGATCTCGCTACCGGCTCCTCTCGCCGCCCCTCCTCTCGTGCAGCAGTTGTTGGTTCTGGACGTCGCCGCCACCGCTGCTCTGGTTCTGAACTGACGCGATCTCCGACCGCCGGTAGCTGCTTCTGGGCCGACGCGATCTCCGACCACCGGCTGCTGCTGAGCTGCTTTCTCCTTCCCCGGCTGCCTTCTCCTTCTTCTTTTGACGGTGGCCGGAGGTGTGGTAGAGAGAAAATATGGGGTACTGGTCAAAGAGAAAAGAGAGAAAAGTAGGGGAAAGAGAAAAGATGAGGAAGATGTTGAGAAAAGTAGAAGGCAAAGAGAGAAGAAGAAAAAATTGGGGTATTGGTCAGTGTAGTCTTGTTGATAACCATGAGAAAGAGAAAGAAAAAGTAAAAAAAAACAAAAAAGCAAAATAAGAGGAAAGGGCAATATTGTCATTTTACGTTTTAGAAATCAAATTCATCTGATATGTCTACCAACCAAACACACTATGGAATTGGATTCCAATTCCATTTCCTGCCAACCAAACAGAATATGGAATTGGATTCCAATTCCTTCAGAATTCTAAATCCTTCAGGATTCCAATTCCTTCAAAAACATTCCAGCAAACCAAACGCCACCTTAGAATTTTATATGGGATTAAAAGGAAATTAGATTAAATTAAACTCGGGCTTAGTTAGAGTCGGCTTTATGGTTAGGAGAGTAAACCCGACCCGAGTATTTAAACCCTTAAGCTGAATCAAATCCCGCATTAGTCAAAAGAAATCAAACCCTAGCCTCTCACTCCCTTTGCAGCGATTTTTCACCAAGCCACGAACCACCACCGTCAACTGAGTCACCGCTAGCACCGTGAACCGTAATAACCGGATTTGTTTTTAGAAATTCCTATTCCGTTTAATTATTAAGCTTGGGGTCAATATTGGTAAATTAGAAGTTAGAGGTCAGAAGTGCCAAGATTGAAAAGTTATATGTTGGGTTTAGGCGTTTTATGGAATGAACTTTAGGCTTAGCCTTGATATATAAGGTTAATTTTTAGGGTTTATACCATTTGGGGAAAATCATTAGTGTGTGTGAATAGTGTGTGTTCTTCGTCTTCATCATCATCAGCATCAGACTTCACCGTTTCTTCAAGAATCATCAGATCGAGGTATGAATTGGTGTTTTATAGTGTAAAAGTTATTCTAGATTGATTGTTAAGTTGGGTTTTATAACACCCATAAACCAATTTAAACATTTAAATAAAATTTTAAACTAAAAACTTATTCAACGAAAACCACCTGTTTAATTTATCAATGTTTACCCAAAAAAAGATCATTTAAATTCCTAACAAAATTATTAAATAAATAGACTGTTCAATGGACTGATCGAAATGCCGTTTAGCCGAAACCTTCAAGCCGGAGCTTTGCCTCGATCGTCAACCGTACTCGCACCTAAAAAGTTTAAACAATTGAGGGGTAAGCACAACCGCTTAGTGAGCAAGTAATCACATACAATATATCGCAACAAATATATATATATATATATATATATACTAAATCTCATCCACTTTAAAACATCACATCTTAACGGTTTTCCGCTCTTCGGACCATCCCGCAGTCCGGCCTTAGTGATTACCCACTCTTCGGATCGTTCCACGACCCGGCCCTAGTGGTTACCCACTCTTCGGGTCATCCCGCAACCCGGCCCAACATATACATCAACATATATATCAATCACCATATAAAGCATGTAAAAACCCACTCACCTCAATTCTGAAAAGCACGCGTACACGAAACGTTTCCGAACACTAAATCAACCACAATTCAATCTGCAAATTTTAATCTCCACATTACTCCCTATACTACTTCTACTTGCTTTCACATACTCAAACCAAATAAACAACTACATGAAAACGAACTCCTAATCCACAGCTTGCTAATAAAAGTTATACTACTAAATAGCAATCCAAACCAACCACCGGTTCAACCCGAATTGTAGCCCGGACAGCCGTTAACGCGGCGGGCATGGTAAACCTCTTAGCGACGTTAAGCACAAGCTATAGTGGCAGCGATGAAGTATCACCACCACCACCAGCCGTTTACAACAACCACAACAAGGACAGCAGTGACGGTGTAATTCCGCCACTAACGGCAGCAGCAGCAGGTCTGCCACCGCCGCCTGCCACTAAAGGATCAACGGCAGCAGCAGCCAAGACAAGCCACCACCGCCGGTCCACACTACCTCAATCAACCAGTCGGCAGCAGCGGTGTGTACCACCACCGCCGCCGATCAACTGTAGCAGCACGCCGGCAGCGTGGTGTGAGCACCGCCACCGCCGGTCACCAAAATCCGACAGCAACAGCAAAAGAACTCGGCTGCCGCCGGCCAAAGAGAAAGCAGCAGCGGCGATTGCCGCCGTGGAATCAACAACCTGGCAGCCGGCAAGTCATGCCTCCGCCGGCCACACAAAACACAACCACCACCGGTCATCACCGCGTGGGGGAGACAGCAGCTCGCCGGAGAGCTTCGCCGGCCAAGACCGGTGGTTCCGGGGTCTGCCGTCGCTACCAGGAACAACACTTACCTTACGTTGACGTCGGAAGAGAAACGAATTCCGGCAGCTTCCCCGTTCACTCTCTCGCTCTCTAGTTCTCTCTCTCGTCTCTTTCTCGTTTCCCTCTCTATCTGATATCTATCTCTCTCTCTTTTTTTTCCCAAATCTGATTTCTTATCTCTCTCTCGTTCTATACATATATAGATATTTATTCCCCCCCCCCCTTTTGACTTTGCCTATAAGTCTTACCTTTATTTATTTTATTTTATAGAAATCTGATAACTCTTTCATATATTTATATGTATCTATTTAGTCTTATGGGCCAAAACCACTCTTTCCTAGTTAGATTCAAATTACAACTCTAAACTAGGCCCAACTCAAGGTATCCACTAACTAAATTAATTTGATAAACTAAAAACAACAAAAGAAACCGAGCATCATGCACGGAATAAAGAGTTTACGGGTTTTGGGACGTTACAACTCTCCCCCACTTACCAGGATATCGTCCCCGAAATCAATCGGAGAAAAGCTCCGGGTAATGCTCCCGCATTTCGGTTTCCGGCTCCCAAGTACACTCGGAACCCTTCCGATGCTGCCACTGCACCTTTGCCGTACACTATCAGCTCTCCTCCACTCGGATTCTGGATCCGCACCAACTGTCCCGCAACCTATGTCGTCGCCCGATTCGGAAACATCCAATCAATCCCAACTACCACGTCAATTCCGTTCATGGGGACGGGTATGGGATTGATGCTGAACTGCACCCCGAAGATGTCGATGGTACACCCCCGATGCACGCGCTCGACTACACGCACTTTCTCCGCGGCTACGTCAATTGTCACAGGTCTATCTAGCTTACCTAGCTCTATTTGGAAATCCTTACAAAACTTATGCGACACATAGGACCAAGTGGCCCCCGTGTCAAGGAGTACTAACGCAGGCTTTGGAGTTAACAGGGAAGATATCTATACCTCTCATACAACATGCTACTTTCTATCTACACAAGGCAAGAAATTATTTAAACTAAACCTAACAAGGGTATACCTGTAATCGCATCAAGTGCCGCCTGAGCCTCCTCAGCAGTCATCTGGAAAGCCCGTCCTCGTGTAATAGGTCCGCTCTTTCCCGTAGTGGTACCATCAGTAATCCTAAGCGTCGCTGGGGCCGGGGCCTGAACTGGTGCTCCATTCAACTGGGGGCAATTGGGCTTGATATGCCCGGGCTGGTAGTAGTGAAAGCAGGTCTTCACTGTCTCCTTGCAATCGTGACTGAAATGGCCCGGCTTGCCACACTTGTAGCATGATAACTCATGTGCCCTACACTCACCCCTGTGGTTCCGCCCACACTTGCTGCAAGCTGCAGGTTCGCTCTTAGAATCGCCCTTCGCTCCCTTATACTTCTTAACTGGCCCCGACTGATCATCCGCCTTACGCTTCCCCTGCCGCTTCTCTTCCAGGTGTATCTCCTGAGCTCTCGCTGTCTCCACCATGTCGCTAAAGGTCTTGCACCTCTTCGTGGTTACTGCCCCTTAATTTCTGTCTTCAGAACCCCTAAGTATCGAGCCATCTTCAAGGACTCGTCGTTCGCATAACCTGGTACGAAAAGAAGCTTTTCTAGAAATTTCGCGGTGATCTCATTCACTGTCTCCGTCGTCTGAGTTAGGTTCAGGAACTCAGCTGCTATCCGCTCTTTCTCAATGCTAGGAGCGAACTCCTCATCGAACATAATCTTAAACTCTTCCCAAGTCAGTGCAGTGATCTGTGCCTCCGAAAATCTCTTTAGGATCAGGTCCTCACCAATCTTTAGCCGCGTTCCGGAGTAGGTTCACCGCAAAAAGAACCTTCGATCCCGCCGGGCATCCGCTGGTGCGGAAAGCCCCCTCCACAGCCGAATACCAGCGATAGCAAGCAACGGGGTCCTTCTGCCCCTCGAAGAATGGTGGTTTGCATGTCATGAAGTCCTTATAGGTGACCGCCCGACTCTGAGACTGTGCCGTGCTCCCGCTCCCCGAACTCCGTGCCGTAAGAGCTGCATCGATACGCTGATCCAGGGTCTGAACTAGCTCATCCCTCATCTGGTCAAATAGCCCTGGCAGCGTTTGCTGCAGAATCGCTGTATTTGAGCAGCAAGCTGGTCTGCCTGCTCGGCCTCACTCCCACTGGGATTATTCCTAGTTTGCACCATTCTGAGGGTGCAAGAGAATCTTAGGTCCTAACTACGATAAGACAGTTTAAAATTACATTGCGATGCCTAACCGTATCTTTAAGCTACTAGTGCTCATGCAAGTATCTACCTCTAGTCTTAGTGCGCATGCAAAATCGTAGATAAGTTCACACCTTCCACATAAGTACTAACCACATAAATGCTCATCCCTAACTGTCATCAATGAGTTAAAGTCTCCAGGACTTAATCAATCCCAACACTACACAGGTGTTTACAGTAACACTATTATTGGCGCCGTATTACTATAACCATCCATTCCTGGTAGCCAAATCAGGATCACCGGGCACCAATCAAACAAGAACATGCCCGATAACCCATCCTTAACATACCAAAGTGCCTACGTTTGGGTTTGATACCATCCTACCTAATTAAACCTTAACTTATCGACTAAGCAGGTACTCGCAAACATATCACTACAGAACATATTATACTCACATCGACCCACATATAGTTGTGCATGGTAGCATGTATCCACATACGAATCATCATAATATATACATAATTTAACTCTATCTCATACGCGCATTTACGTATAAATAACAATTTAAAAAAAAAACTCTACTATTGCTCACCTCCGCCTTGACGGTTTCCGCTGGCCATTCCGATCCTAACTATTCCCAAAATCACCTAGTTTAAGTCCAACCACACACAACCCACTAGTGTGTATGCTGATTCTCTTAAACCTAGGCTCTGATACCAAGTTATAACACCCATAAACCAATTTAAACATTTAAATAAAATTTTAAACTAAAAACTTATTCAACGAAAACCACCTGTTTAATTCTATCAATGTTTACCCAAAAAAAGATCATTTAAATTCCTAACAAAATTATTAAATAAATAGACTGTTCAATGGACTGATCGGAATGCCGTTTAGCCGAAACTTTCAAGCCGGAGCTTTGCCTCGATCCTCAACCGTACTCGCACCTAAAAAGTTTAAACAATTGAGGGGTAAGCACAACCGCTTAGTGAGCAAGTAATCACATACAATATATCGCAACAAATATATATATATATATATATATATACATCTCATCCACTTTAAAACATCACATCTTAACGGTTTCCCGCTCTTCGGACCATCCCGCAGTCCGGCCTTAGTGGTTACCCACTCTTCGGATCGTTCCACGACCCGGCCCTAGTGGTTACCCACTCTTCGGGTCATCCCGCAACCCGGCCCAACATATATATCAATCACCATATAAAGCATGTAAAAACCCACTCACCTCAATTCTGAAAAGCACGCGTACACGAAACGTTTCCGAACACTAAATCAACCACAATTCAATCTGCAAATTTTAATCTCCACATTACTCCCTATACTACTTCTACTTGCTTTCACATACTCAAACCAAATAAACAACTACATGAAAACGAACTCCTAATCTACAGCTTGCTAATAAAAGTTATACTACTAAATAGCAATCCAAACCAACCACCGGTTCAACCCGGATTGTAGCCCGGACAGCCGTTAACGCGGCGGCGGCAGCAGTGGTATAAACCTCCATTACCGCCGATCGTTAAGCAACAAAAGCTATAGTGGCAGCGATGAAGTATCACCACCACCACCAGCCGTTTACAACAACCACAACAAGGACAACAGTGACGGTGTAATTCCGCCACTAACGGCAGCAGCAGCAGGTCTGCCACCGCCGCCTGCCACTAAAGGATCAACGGCAGCAGCAGCCAAGACAAGCCACCACCGCCGGTCCACACTCCTCAATCAACCAGTCGGCAGCAGCGGTGTGTACCACCACCGTCACCGATCAACTGTAGCAGCACGCCGGCAGCAGTGGTGTGAGCACCGCCACCGCCGGTCACCAAAATCCGACAGCAACAGCAAAAGAACCGGCTGCCGCCGACCAAAGAGAAAGCAGCAGCGGCGATTGCCGCCGTGGAATCAACAACCTGGCAGCCGGCAAGTCATGCCTCCGCCGGCCACACAAAACACAACCACCACCGGTCATCACCGCGTGGGGGAGACAGCAGCTCGCCGGAGAGCTTCGCCGGCCAAGACCGGCGGTTCCAGGGTCTGCCGTCGCTACCAGGAACAACACTTACCTTACGTTGACATCGGAAGAGAAACGAATTCCGGCAGCTTCCCCGTTCACTCTCTCGCTCTCTAGTTCTTTCTCTCGTCTCTTTCTCGTTTCCCTCTCTATCTGATATCTATCTCTCTCTTGTTTTTTTCCCAAATCTGATTTCTTATCTCTCTCTCGTTCTATACATATATAGATATTTATTCCCCCCCCCCCCCTTTTGACTTTGCCTATAAGTCTTACCTTTATTTATTTTATTTTATAGAAATCTGATAACTCTTTCATATATTTATATGTATCTATTTAGTCTTATGGGCCAAAACCACTCTTTCCTAGTTAGATTCAAATTACAACTCTAAACTAGGCCCAACTCAAGGTATCCACTAACTAAATTAATTTGATAAACTAAAAACAACAAAAGAAACCGAGCATCAAGCACGGAATAAAGAGTTTACGGGTTTTGGGACGTTACAGGTTTAATTAAGATCATTTTTAGGCTGAATTTGGATCTGCAAAATAGTCCAAGTCGGACAACTCCGCCAATTATCCGAGTCAGATTATGGTTCCCCGAGTCGGGATTCGACTTTCCCGAGTCGGATTTCTAGATTCCCGAGTCGGCCTTTGGCCTATTTCCCGAGTCGGATTACCCATTTCCCGAGCGGACTTTGCGGTTGTCCGAGTCAGACTTCGGAGTTTTTCGGGTCGGATTTTGGGTGCTTTTGACTTTAGAGTTAGTTTTCGAAAGAAGATCCTCTAGTGAACTATTGCTATGGAAACCAAAATTTTCTCTACGGGCGGTCCCCCTTGACCCCATCCGCTAACCGGGTAGCGGAACCCCCGTGCTGAGTCTGCTTAGAGGGTCATGTATCTTAGCGTTTAACCGTCTCTAAGATTGTTTGGTAATGTTTTAGGTCGGGTGTTCGGGAGTTAGCGGCGGTAAGCAAATAGCGGAGATAGGCTCAGGTGAGTTCTCTCGTTAAACCTTTATTTTAATGAACTAAAACTGTTTGATGAATTATTATCGAATCTTCTTTTTATATTGAATATTATAAGCATGCTTATATTTGAATGACTGTGTTATGGTGTGTCGCCTAGTGGACTTAGGGTACCAAGGACCGGTGCACATCCTTGGGAGTTGTGTTGTAGCATGGGGCACATCCTTGGCGTGTGACCCTGAAGGGCAACAGCCTGGGGCCCGAATTCAATTTGGGTGACCCTGAAGGGCAATTAAGTCCACCACGCACCATCGGTTTCTTACTGTTTATATTGGGCCAGTGGGTCGACTGCATTCTAAACTGTTGAGGGAAGTCACTAGACCTTATGGTCTAACCCTCGTTTTCAAACCCTTCTTAAAACATTTTCAGGGCGAGCTCAAGCATCAGGGAAAGGGAAAGAGAAGGTGTGCGATTAGAATAGCTGCTTTTTGCTTACTTGAACACATAGTATATAATATCTCAACTGTGGAGGGTTGTTCCACTTACACTACTTTTGACCTTTGATTTAGGCTTAATGCCAGTTTTTGATATCTATATTATTTCTGCTGCGTTAGATCACTGGGATATGAATTTATTGTATGTTGGGTTTTGGGGCGTTACATGAACCGCGTGAGACTCACGAAACCATTCGTAGATTTTAGAAGCTCGAGATTCACGATACCCAGAGGTAAGTCTATTATTTTTTTTACGTCTAGATGATTACTTGGTAGAACCGTGCCATTAGATTAGTGAGAAAACTGTTAGAGAATGGTTATTGTTCCATATATGGATTAAATAGTTGTTTGTTGATAGTTTTTCAACACAACCCACTCGTTCTGTTAATTTTATTTAATTATTATTTGAGTGAACGGTGCCAAAAACAGGTGTGCAAAAGAAATAAAACAAGTAACCTTCGGTCCAAGTATAAACCTCTGATTACTGTCGTTTTTCTAAAAACAAGTAATAAAATGGTACAAGTACCAGATATCGATCCCACAAGGAAACGGTGAAAACAATCTTTCGAGATTCAGTTTTTGTGAAAGTTAACTTCAAATGGGGTTTGGATGAAAAAGTATTTGGTTGGTTGGTTGATTATGAGCTACTTTAAGAGAATAATTGTAAAAAGGAGCCAAGGGTGTAAAGTCTTTTAGTTGGAATAAAAATAAGTAAATTGGATAATAAGTAGTTTAATAATCTCAATTATGCAGAAATGATATCCAAGTAACTTCTGAAAAGTTATCACATTTTCATATAAACCAATTATTTATCGATGAGTTTAGATGCAATCTTTAATGAAATGTTAAAATATATTAAAAATCAACACTTACGTAACCTCTGAAAGATTAACACATTTTCATGCATCTGACTCATCGTTAAATAATTAGTTATAATCTTTAATGGGATACTAGATCTGATACCAACTTAGGAATAGTGCCAATTGTAGTCCCTTAAGAGACTAACACATTTTCATGTCCTTGGATCATTAGTAGTTAACTTTTAGATATACTCTTTAATGAAATGCTAAAGACGTGAGATAATAGCAACGAGTGTTGTCACCCACTCATATATCCCCAAGATAACATTTTAGTAACTTCTGAAAAGATACCGCATTTTCGTACATCTAATTAACCGGTAACAATCCAAGGACAATCTTTAATGAGGCATTTAAACTTGAAGTGGCAAAAACCGAGTTTATATAAAAGACTTTTTTCTTTACCAAATTAATATTCCATCTTAAACCTTACACCCCAAGCTATAAAATTAGCCGATCATGCTTGGGTGTGTTTTACTAATATTTTTAGACGAATGATTGATTAAACAAGAAAACGTTAGTACGCCAGTAAGAACTATAAAATGCAGTGATTGAAACAGTTGATATAATGCAATTACTGGAATTGACCAGTTGAAATTAAAACAGTTGTAAAGGTAAACTGGAGAAATGACCAGTTGATACTGTGAGTGTGGAATTAAACACAGTTAAATATAGAAAGCGCGTAAATCTATAACTAAACAATTGCCATAAATATATATATATATATATATCTATAGATACCGAGTATATATATATATCTATAGATACCGAATATATATATAAGACTATAGGATTGTATGTAACTAACCGCTCACAATGATAAACAAGGTAACGAAAAGATTGCGTAGATTAAAACCATAGAAGTTACGTTAAACACTTGGTAATGCTTTTGGTGATTACAAGAGTTCTATGAAAACCCAAAAGCAAAATACCAAGTGTTCCAAAATGCTTGTTCGGCCTCAACCCGAGGAAACCCGAACTCAAGAGTGTTGTGAAGAGAAGTGTCGTAACGATGGTACCCAAAAGTCTTGGATTCGATTTCAAGAAACCGAAAACCAAGACTGTGATGCTAGAGAGTTTGCTACTACTACTACTAGTGTTGTTGTGTGAGGAAAGACATGCTCCTACACTACATAACTACATTACATACACCAAAGTTTCGGCCAACTTTGATCGGCCCAAGGTTGCTCCGCTTCATGCTTCGAGACTTCGAAAGTTTGGTCCATCAAAAGATCTACAAACGTCGGCCCTTGACACTCCAAACCTGAAAATAAATAAATGTACATAAGTTTTTTTTTGTGCTGAAATCTGAAAAACATATATATAGATGTGAATATAATAATAAATGCATGTGACGATATTTAACGTAGTTTTGACGAACGAAATGTAACAAAAAGGAGAAAAAATGCACAAATTACGTAAGTTACGAGGGTAAAATATTTACCCTATCACATCCCTAAACTTGAATGGTTGCTTGTCCTCGAGCAACGAAAAGAATGAAGATTTAAGAAACTTTTCCACCAAGTTAGTCACTTAGCCAAAATTAAGTTGCCACTCGTTTGTTGTTTATCAGAGAAAACAAAATTTGAAAAATTTATACGATGCCCTTACCGACTTGATAGTTAGCGCTAAAAGTTGAATGAGTGGTGCATAGTTCGCTTTTTATTGTTTTTTCTCTCCATGCTTATTGGTTAGCTCAAGATTTGGTAGAGATAAGGGTGTTTGGGTGTGTAGTGTACTTTGTACACAAGCATCCTTTGGAATGGCACAATTTTTCTGCCGTCTTCTCATATTGAGGTATGGCATAGACCATACTTTAGCCTATGTGCTGCTTTGACGGATCGTCGAGTGTCTCATCTATGTGAGTTTTTGTAAAGGAGTTTGGGTAGAAAGAAAGAAAAAAAATTTGGGTGTGTTAGTGCTATTTACATGCTAGATGGGGTTATCCATCCCTAAACTTTGAAATTTTGCTTGTCCCCAAGCAAATAGGAGTGTTGATTACAGGGGACGGTTAGTATAAGAGAGCTGAGAGAAGTAGAGCGGTCGAATTTAAAATTTGTTCGAAGGGTTGTTAGGTTAGAAAGTTAGTGTATGAGGGGTAGTGAGAGAAGTTAGTGTGAGCCATTTGCATGGAAGAGTCTACAAAGGTTAAGCATGATGCATACTTATCACAATTTAACCATAACGTGTCATGACGTTAAGAGTGCGTGCATGAAATATAAGGAGTTTGAGAAAAGAGGAACGTGGGCTTTCACTGTGGATTTGGGAAAACCACATTCGATTGTGACAACTTAGATTATTCCAAGTGATAACCAGCTGGCTTACGTGTGCACAACACAACAAAAGTTCTTAACTGCCTTGAAAAGTAAAACCTTGTCAAGGTAGTTCCAAAAGCTGGTAGACGACAAGGGGAGGTGTAGAAAGATCTTTAAAACGTACGTTGTTACTTCTTTAAAATTACAACCAAAACCTTAAAGCTACGGATGTGATATGTAACACTAGGAGGTGTCCTTAAGTTGTGGTCAAAAACAGCAGTCGCACGGTTGTGGTGACAAACAACATCCCAATGTGTATGAAAAAGTGCCCGGGGGGCTTGTTATGGTTTTTGGTCATAGATAGCAAGTAAATCAACTGCCCTTATGGCTAGGTTGATTTATCAACAGGCCAACAGCCTTACGGCTGTGATAAGCCAGTAAGTCTAGTTAACCCCAGGTGGCTTAATGAATAAGCCAACTATGCACGCATGGGTGACCATACTCAACAGCCGTGAAGTGCGTGTTATGACACGTGCAGTGTGTGCAAAGGTCAGATCAAGTGTATGCATATGTGAATCATTCATGCATGAGCCATACGTGGCTTAATGAAGGGCTTATGGTTATTTTATGAGCAACATCTCACGGCTATGTTTATTAGAACAATCAAGCGGCCGTGAAGTGCACACATGAAGCAACATACCACATCCCTAAACTTTGAGTTTATGTACGTATGGAAAAGAAGCTCAAGTATGCAAAAGTATTAGGCAGCTTGAATATATATCCAAGTATGTATATGAAATAGACAAGGAATCATAAAAGTGCTAAGTTAGATGAGGGAGAGAGAGATCGCAAACCACATCCTATTGTCAGAAAATAGGAGGCTGGAGCATCGGCTCTAGTGGAGGTAAGGTGGGGTATGGTGGTAGTCCGTACAACAACGACCGATTCTGCACGCGGATGGTATCCCTCCAGATTCTGTCTCAATGGCTGTCATATTCCCTGAGCTGGAATATTACTCTTGTCAACCACCCGATTTGGGTCTGATGATTCTGCATCATCCTAAGGAGGTCTTTATTATCCTGCATCTGTGACTGATTGTTAGCTAACAATTGCTCGTTTAGAGCATAAACGGTGGTGGAAATGGACATAAGTGAGGCAAGCAGTGGTTCATCAATAGAGGTAGAGCTACCTTCTGAATTTTGAGATGAATGCAATAATCTCTTAATTCCCCTCTTGCTGACTGCCATTTTCTCATTGGAGAAAATGTCAGTGTTGATGACCAAGACATTTGCGTTAGCCATCAACTTGTGTATGATGGTAGGGTAGTATAACCGTCCATTGAATTTCCGACAACTTGTTTTTATATTAGCGGAGATTAGTCTCCCTACATCAAACTTGTATCCTTTAAGGATACAATATAACACCAAAATCCTATCAATGCTTAGCTTGGAGTTGTGACTTGTTGGAAACAAAGTGTGCTGATGGGTGTCGAAACCGTAAAATAATAATATATTCCAACCACAGGCTAATTACAAACAAATTTGTAATAGCGGTAAGTCGGGTCGAATCCACAGGGATTGGATGTGAAAGTGTCAAAAGTCTACGCTTTATGAAAAAGGGGTTTTGTTGGATTTGATTTAACTAAGCTAAACATGCTATTAAAACTAACTATAAACAATTATAATAAAAAAAGAAACCCGACCTTGGATTGCAAATACAACTCTATTCAATAGATGTTATCATTGATGATGTGGATGAAAATCGCACTACTTTGATTAACCCGATTCTATTTGTTAATAAGCTCTAACAAACAATTCCAACATACATAATATTTGAAAGGAATAAGCTCTCCTATCAAACCTTAGTAAACAATTGGCTTCAAACAAGCTCTTGAAAACCTAATTGAAACTAGCATGAAGATTTAATGGAACCCGGATCCGGATAAATTAACACACAAGCTCGGTTAATCTAATTGTTCCGTTTCGCCCAATTTCATAACAAAATATAGGTATCTTTTACAAAACTTAATTTGTTATTTGTCACCAACATTAGTTTACTAAACAATTACGGATTTAGAAAACTAAATTGACTATAATCGATTTCCACATAATTGATCAGAGAACATGAAAATCAATTTTATAAACAAAAAAACCTAGAAATTGGATGAATAATCAAAGTAAGATGGAATTACATCATCTCAAACAACTAATTGAAATAGAAATTGCAATTGCTAGATAATCCAAAGTCGAATTAAAAAAGGAATTAGCCACACATGGCTAATTGAAAACAAAAACTAAGAAATTGAAAATAGAAGAAATTAACCTATTTGACGAAATTGATGTCGAACTCCCTACATTGCTCCTCTTTCTTTTCTTCTCTTGGTTCTCTGATCGATCCCCTTGAAGTCATTCCCCAAGTCGTTTCCCCAATTGACGGTTCCCAATCCATTTTTATACCTCTATCTCATAAAACTGAAAAGAAGATCGTGGGCTGATTTTCAGAATTGAAGATAGCATCTGACGAGACTTGATACGAGACTTGAACCCTCGGAACAACCCACGTGAACGTGATTTCCAGATCGAGACTTGAATCGTGGGTTGAACTCACGGACTTATGCGAACATGATTTTTGAGGCGTCGAACAGCAAGTTATGAGACTTCATCCGAGACTTGATCTGAGACATGAAGCCACGGAATCTGAAAATCAACCATGGTAGCCATCGATCGTGCTAGCGAAGAGAGAAAGCGTTACTGTTGCTGCTTCACAACTTCTTTCTTAGGTTGCCTTCTCTATCTGATTTTTTCTCCTCATGGGCTAAAAAACAAATTGGGCTCCTTTGGGTTAAAATCCATCTTTTGGGCACCTATCAAACACCAAACAATAACTAAATTAAAGGGGTTTTATTAGCTATAAAAACATTACAAAGTGTACTCGATTCATTATAAAAAATATGTTTAAATGTAAGCTAATCAAAACACCCCATACTTAAATCATTGTCGTCCCGGCAATGACTAAAGTTAGCATGAGATGTAACCAAAATGAGTCAAATAGTATATCAACACACATAGCACATCATGAACTTGAGATTTGCAAACATAGCATCAACTAGTGAGCACACACATGATCAATTAGACACAAGCTAATCTCAAGAACTCTCACGAATGGGAAAATCAAACAAAACGACTATTCATTCTATTATGCCCAAATCACCCTGTGATGAACCCAAGGGTTCACTAGGAGTTTGGTTGAGATCGAAATGAGGTCTTGACAGTGTCTGGGGTTCGATATCAATATCTACACAAATCATTTTACCTTTCTCCTTCGGGTTTGCGGCGGTGTGTTTCATCATCGTCGCGGCATCGACGAGGGCTCTCATTGACTCTGAGGCGGTGTTCGGGAATGAGTTCAACATCAGAAGTGGTGCGAGAGGCTTGGTCCGAGAGAGCCATATCGTTGGTGGTTGGTGTGATGGTGGTCCGAGTTACCGAGCGAGTTCGTCGCCCGCGACTCTTCTTCTTGTTGCCTGAGCTTCTTTGATTCGTCATTGATGTGCTTGGAATCAATGTTCTCAGCCTTCATTTATAGTCGCACCGTGTCGAGTTGGGGGTCGCATCGTGCAAGAAGAGAAAAAGAAAAGGGGGCACCGATTTAGGGTTTCTGTCGATCGAAGAGGACGGTGGGGATGGTTGAGTTCAGGTGTCAGAGGATGGCAGAGGGTAGTACAAGGTTTTACTTGCCGCCGTCGGAAGTACGAGAATGGCCGGTGGCTTGCAGTCGCCGGCGGCGCTTCGTTGTTCGGCGAAGAGAGCAGCGAGAGAGATGGAGGAGATAGAGTTGATGGTTTGAAAAGATGGTGACTCTTGCTCTTCCTGCATGCGTATACCGGCGCCTCCAACAAAATCCCTCAGTGCATTAATTGCACTGAATAAAAAAAAAATTCTTTTTGCAAAATTAATATAGAATTCAGATTAGTTTAAAAAATTGAAATACAAGTTGCTATTTGGGCCAAAGGGAAAAAAAATTTGTTGGTGGGCCACGAAAATTTAGATAAATTATAATGGGCCGAAAATCTTAAATAAAGAATTTGCTTGGATAAAATTTCGTGAGGCAAGTTGAGTTCGAATGAAAAGAAAATTTCTATATCAATTACGTTGATAATGAAGTAAAAGAATTTATGAAAGTTACTGACCAGCCTCGGCTAGTTCCGAGGGTGCGTAGAAGTGTTTCACCCGTTGTCTGTTTACTTTAAAAGTTGCACCCCTTTCAGGGTCAACTAATTCAATAGCTCCATAGAGATGTACCTTGGCTATCGTAAATGGTCCGGTCCAACGAGAATTTAATTTTCCTGGAAATAATTTTAATCTGGAATTAAATAAAAGTAACAGCTGGCCTTCTGTGAATTCCTTAGAAATAATCCTCTTATCATGCCATTTTTTTGTTTTCTCTTTGTAAAGCTTAGCATTTTCATAAGAGTTATTCCTAAGTTCTTCTAGTTCACAAATTTGTAAAAATCTTTTCTTTCCAACTGCATCAGTACTCATATTTAATTCCTTGATAGCTCAATAGGCTTTGTGTTCCAGTTCTAGGGGCAAATGACAGGCTTTTCCATAAACCAATTTATAGGGGGACATCTCTATAGGAGTCTTATAGGCAGTCCTATAAGCCCATAGGCATCATCCAATTCGGATGCCCAATCCTTTCTGTGTGGTTTGACCACTTTAGCAAGGATCCCTTTTATTTCTCTATTGGAGAGCTCGGCCAATCCATTGGTCTGCGGGTGATAAGCCGTGGCTACCCTGTGCTAATGTCATATTTTTCCAAGACTTCTTCCAACATTTTATTTATAAAATGGGTACCCTCATCACTTATTAAGGCACGTGGTGTACCAAATCTTGAAAAAATGTGCTTTCGCAAAAATTTAATTATCGTCTTTGCGTCATTGGAATGGCAAATCATAGCTTCCACCCATTTAGACACATAATCTACAGCGACCAAAATGTAAGAGCAGTTATTTGAGATGGGAAAAGGTCCCATAAAGTCAATTCTCCAAACGTCAAATAATTCTATTTCTAGAATCTCGTTTAAAGGCATTTTATTTCTGTGGGAAATATTACCATTCCTCTGGCATTCATTGCATCTTTTTGCAAAGTTGTAGGAGTCCTGATGTAAAGTAGGCCAGAAAAAACCAGACTGCAAATTTTTTGCAGCCGTCCTACTTCCACTAAAATGACCTCCACATGGTCCCGAGTGGCAATGATGGATAATCTGAATGGTCTCTTCTTTAGGGACACATCTCCTAATCATCTGATCTGCACAAATTTTAAATAAAAATGGGTCATCCCATAAGTATTTCTTTGCATCAAAAATAATTTTCTTCTTGCATGCTTATTTAGCTCCTTAGGATAATCCCACAAGCTAAATAATTGACAATATCAGCAAACCATGGTACTGACAATTGTTTTATAACAAAAATCTTTTCATCTGGAAATGTCTCACAGATGTCAGTACTGGGTTCCCGATTGTCTTGCTTTTCTATCCTAGATAAATGGTCAGCAACTTGATTATTTATGCCTTTTCTGTCAACAATCTCCAAATCAAATTCCTGTAACAACAAGATCCACCTTTGTAACACTCAAAATTTCAAAAGACAGTTTAACCAGAAAAGTAACCATTCATAAGAAGAAAGCGGAAACTTGTCCCCAAGATTTAAATAAAATCAACTTCCAGAAACCATAGTGTTCAAACCTCGCTCCAACGAGCAAAACCACAGGTATCATAAAGGTAAAACCAACCGACAAAATAAGTTAATAAAAACAGTTTGGAATCCATTAAAACTCATACTCTCTCTCTCTCTCTCTCTCTTCCCTTGGAGACTGAACATGCGGAACCCGGAGCCTCAAATCCTTTCCTTTCCCTTTCGGGAAGTGCCTGCATCTAAATGAAATAAACAACAACAACGGGGTAAGCGGAATGCTTACTGAGAACACACCTAACCAACTATCATCATACATACATAACAACAAAATCATATAACCACATACGTGCCTCTTGCACTATCTTCCCTTCGGCTAAACCCGAAACAGGAAGAAACTCCATATCCCCGAAGGGAGAACATATCCCCAGAGGGAGCATACATAACATAAGCAATTACATGTCTCATCATCATACACATACAACAATAGGTAGCTAGGTAGTGAACTCACCTTAGAATGATCACAACTAGCTCACGGTACTTTCAAGGGTCACCACGTAACACCTAAACACATATATGCATACATAACATATATCAACAAATATTTAAAT
The DNA here is from genome assembly GCA_030169165.1 of Centaurea solstitialis. NCBI lineage: Eukaryota > Viridiplantae > Streptophyta > Magnoliopsida > Asterales > Asteraceae > Centaurea > Centaurea solstitialis. The sequence goes on along the minus strand of CM058042.1, from coordinate 24,800,749 downwards.
ATTCCTAATAAACGTACCCGAGCCTTAGGCTCCAAACTCAAGGAAAACCTACTCCAACTCTATCAACTTTTCTACATTATTAACTTAAACAATCCCTTGCGGAAAACCCCTTGAGAGAACCCCAAATGGTCGCCGCAAGAAAAAGTCGCAAAAAAATATATATATAACCTTTCTGCCCAACTCCCCGGCCGGGGAAGAATTCTTCCCGGCCGCGAAAGGAGGCAGATTTCCCTTTCTCCATGAGTTTTCAATCCCAAACTCGTGGGTTTTCACTCTAACCCAAAAACTCAACCATTCTTTGAGCAAATAAGTGTATACAATCATCTCCAAACATTCAATTACATTCTATAACATATAACCATTACAAAACCTCCAATTGATGATCAATAAATCATAAATTCCCAAACCAAATTTATTGGAACCCTAACCTCCAAAATTCGATTCAATCCAATCAAATACAAGTCTATACTTCATTCTCATACCAATAACCAATAATTATGACATCAATTTGAAGTATAAACAAGTATTTGATGATCAATTGATCATCTCTCTACAAACCCTAGTCCCAACCATAAACTCAATCTTACACAAACATGAATTGGGATCATACCTTATGCAATTCTCGTAGTCACCACTTCAATTGCACCAAAGTAACCTTTGAACTTACTTCAATTGCTTCCAATTTCTCCAAGGATTCGCTATCTCTATCTCTTCTCTTCTCTGGAAACGTCTAAAATAAACTGAAGGGAAGTTGAGGGCTTTTCTTCTTATACACATGCCACCACTTAGCCCTTGCACTTTAACTTAATACACTTTAACCCCTAGGCTCCTACAAACACATTAATTGGGTTGATTAACTAATCAGACATCGTTAAACTTAGCATGGGAAACGGGGCGTTACAACTCTCCCCCACTTACCAGGATTTCGTCCCCGAAATCGTCTAATTGTGGAACAATTCTGGGTAGTTCCTTCTCATCTCGTCCTCCGGTTCCCAAGTCCATTCCGAGCCTTTTCGATGCTCCCATTGGACCTTCACAATTCCCACTTCCTTGTTCCTCAAAGTCTTGGTCTTTCTCTCCAAGACTGCAACCGGTCTTTCCACATAGTTCAGCCGCTCATCTACCTGAATGTCATCGATCGGTACATGAGCTGACTCGTCCGCTAGGCACTTCCGTAGCTGAGAAACATGGAAAGTGTTGTGTATCTGGCTGAGTTCTGGCGGTAACTCAAGCTGGTACGCAACCTTTCCTACCCGAGCGATTATCTCAAACGGTCCAATGAACCTCGGACCCAACTTGCCTCGCTTTCTGAAGCGTATCACCCTTTTCCACGGGGACACTTTCAGAAGCACTCTGTCACCACCTCTGAACTCTAAATCGGACTGCCTCTTATCTGCATAGCTCTTCTGACGACTTTGCGCTGTTCTCAGTCTATCACGAATCAACTGGACACTCTCCACGGTCCTTTGCACAATCTCGGTGCTCCCGAGCTCTCTCTGTCCGACCTCTCCCCAACACACGGGAGTCCTACACCGTCTTCCGTATAGCATCTCGTAAGGTGGCATGCCGATACTGGCATGGAAGCTGTTGTTGTATGAGAACTCTACCAATGGAAGATGGGAATCCCAGCTGCCTCCAAACTCTAGCACACACGCCCGAAGCATATCCTCGAGAGTCCGAATGGTCCTTTCACTCTGACCGTCCGTCTGCGGGTGGAAAGCCGTACTAAACTGAAGTGTGGTGCCCAACTCCTCATGGAATCTATTCCAGAAACGGATGTAAAACGGACATCCCGATCTGAAATCACCGTCACTGGCACCCCGTGCCTCGCCACAATCTCTCGAACATAGGTATCCGCCAATACTTCCGAAGAGGAAGCCTCTCTGATCGCAATGAAGTGGGAACTCTTCGTCAAACAGTCTACCACCACCCAAGTGGCATCGTGCTTCCGGACTGTCATCGGTAATCCGGTAACAAAATCCATGGTCACGTGCTCCCACTTCCACTCGGGTATCTCCAAAGGTTGGAGTTTCCCGTGTGGCCTCTTGTGCTCTACCTTGACCCTCAAACATGTCAGGCACTTCTCCACGTATCTTGCCACATCTCTCTTCATACCGGGCCACCAATAACCCGTCCTCAAGTCTCGGTACATTTTCGTGGCACCAGGATGAATTGAGAACTTCGATTTGTGCGCCCCATCAAGAAGAGTCTGCCTTGCCTCACATGAAACTGGGACCCACACTCGGCCGTAACGGGTCAGTAACCCCCGACTGTTGGCCACTAGCTGATCTACCTGCCCCTTAATCCTCTCTTTTCGCTGATTTTCCAGCTTTACCGCCTCCTCTTGAGACTGACGTATCAACTCAATTAAGGAAGCCGATACGGTCATCCTCATACACGGCACTCGGAGAAGTAAACTTCTCCCCTTCCGACTCAAGGCGTCCGCCACCACGTTCGCCTTTCCCGGGTGATAAAGGATTTCACAGTCATAATCCTTTATCACCTCTAACCACCGACGTTGCCTCATATTGAGGTTCCTCTAAACCATGAAGTAGTGAAGACTCTTGTGGTCCGTATAGATGGTACAACGAACCCCATAAAGGTAGTGCCGCCACAACTTAAGCGCGAACACGACTGCCGCCAGCTCAAGATCATGGGTCGGGTAATTCGCCTCATGCGCCTTTAACTGGCGAGACGCATAGGCTATCACCTTCCCCCTCTGCATGAGGACGCAGCCTAACCCGTGATAAGAGGCGTCACAGTAGACTGTCATGTTGATCCAGCTCTCCTAAGACCTGATGAAATGATAATGATCCTGAATCTTTACTTAGTGAATAGGTTTTTACTTCTGTTATAGCTTGAGGAATTATCACTGAGTTTGTTCAGTGTTATTCCATGTTACTTATGCTGTAACTTATTTTTATAGTAATCAGGATCAGGATCAGGAGACGAACGAGTCTGTTCTGCAGTCTACTGATCCTGTCCACTGAAGTGAAGACCTCCTGAAGACATCAAGATCATACTCAAAGAACCATCAGCGACGTCGAAGAATTAGCTGATGACAGGAACAACATGCTCGTGATCTGAAGACGGAACTCAGTGATAGCAGGCTGCTCAATATCGTATGACATCCTGAAGATTCATCAGGATACAAGTGACCCTGAACAGCACCAGTTTCAGGACTCTAGTCACTGATCAGTATCCTGATCCTGAAGGATTAGTGTAATGTCTTAGTCTAATGCACAAAAGGATTATCCGCCTTTACTGACACAAAAGTACATAAGGACAGTCTCTTTACTGTTCCCTCCGTACTTATCAGACCTCAAGGCAACTGTTTACACACTTCCTCTTTTGCACACCATGCTAAGAGTAATTGTTTATAGTAAATAGTACAAAGGACCACTTACATTGTGACACGTACACAAAAGTGAGTCTGCATGCATTTAATGCATTGGGTATAAATAGGGCTTGAAGAGATGTTCTCCATACTTCTTCTTCAACCTAAAAATACCCTAATCCTTTCTTTCTTATTCCCTCTATCTTCTTTCTTTTCTCCATCTCCTCACTTTAGTGCATAGTGAAAGAACTTAGATTGTTTAGTTTAGACTAATTGTCTTTTCTATTTCCGCAACAATCTGTAAATTCATATTGTTAATACAACAAGAATTTAAAAGTGAGATTTTGTGTGATTATATTCAACCCCCCCTTCTATAATCCCAAACACTATCCTTGCTTGAAGGTCACCTTATTGGGACCAACAAGTGGTATCAGAGCAGATACAAGCTCTCATTTTCTTCTCTTAGAAAAATCTTGTGATCCTCTCTCCTAATCCATGGCTCTTCAAGCTAAGGATAACTACTTTGATACCGGCTCTGCTGGAAAGCCTCCTAGGTTTAACAAAGATAACTTCTCTCTTTGGAAAACCAGGATGGAACTCTTTCTCTCTGGTTCTGACCCCCAGATTCCATACTTTCTGGAAAATGGACCACATGTGCCTACACAAACCGTCTACCCCATTCCTGCTGCAGGTGGCCAGCCAGCTGTACCTGAAAGGCAACTAGTAAAGCCTGTGACTGACTGGAATGATGAAGACAGACGCCTGGTCAACATTGACACTAAGGCTAGGTCTCTCATCGCCATGTCACTCCCTGACGATGTATTCCATTCTGTCTGTCACCTTCGATCTGCTAAAGAAATATGGGACACCCTCTGTGTTCAATATGAAGGTACTGCTGTTCTCATGGAATCAAGAAAGATTTTCTTGGTTCATCAGTATGAAAGCTTTATTCATCAGAAGGATGAAACTCTCTCCCAGCTACATCAGAGATTCAACTGTCTTCTGATTGATCTGAAGACTATCGGTACTACCTACTCTAACTCTGAGGTGGTTACCAAGTTCATGGAAGCTCTTCCTGAACATTGGGAAATCTACACCTCCTGCTTAACTATGTCAAAGGACATAAAGACACTCACACTAAGTGAGTTGTACGGTATTCTTCTTAACCGTGAACAACAGAAGAAACTGAAAAAGAATCTCATAAGAGATTCTAAAGATACCAAAAGTAACTCTGTTGCATTGGTTTCTGATTCAGTTCCCACTGTTGCTACTCCTTCTTCAGTAACTATTACTGAATTAGAATCCTCTGACTCTTACATGTCAGAAGATCCTGAATTCAATGAATCTCTTGCTTTATTAACTAGATCTTTCAAGAAGTTTGCCAAAAAGGGAAACTTCCACAAAAGAAACATCTTACTATTACTGACAAGCCTAAATCAGACCCTGTTGATAAGGCTACTGCTATCTGCTACAACTGTCAGGGCAAAGGACACTTTGCTAATGATTGCAGGTACCGAAAAAGTCAGTTTGCTCCCTCTTCTGCCAAAACTTCCTCTAAGAACCCCAAATACCAGCGCCTGAAAGAGAAATACAAGAAGATGAAATTTCAGCACAAAGGTAAAGGTCTTATCGCAGAAGACTGCGATTGGGATGATGTCTCCTCTGATGACTCATCTGATGAGGAAGATACTCAAGTGGCACTGATGGCCATTATTGAGGAACTTACCTTAGCTCTCATGGCTAAGATAGAAGAGGTCCCTGAAGAAATTCCTACTCAGGCTCCTGAAGCTTCTTCTTCCACAACTCCTGAAGCTTCAACCTCTGCGACTGACTCTCCCAGTCAGGTACCTATTCCTCTTGTCCCTCTTGAAAGCTTAACTCAGCTAGACCTGGTTACTCATGATCTTTACAAAGCCCTAAATGGTAAAACCTCTGCTGAGAAAATGAACATTGATCTTCGTGATCAACTCAGAGAATGCCAAGAAAAAATAAAACAACTTACCATTCTGGAAGAAAACTATAAAGATCAGGTCACTGTTAATAAAACTCTTTGTATTGAAAGAGAAGTGACTCTTGCTGCCAAAGAAAGAGCCCTGGCTGAGTTAAACGCTGAAAAAGTCACCATCAAAGGATGGAGTGACGCCTCTGAAAAGGTTGATGAAATATTAGCCTCAGGAAGAAATGTTAAAAACAAAAGGGGTCTTGGATACACTCATGGAGGAACTAAATCTGATTGTTCCATGCTCAAATTTGGAAAATTTGTTTCTTCTATCCCTGATCCTAATGCTCCTGAAAACATCCCTTCTTCTTCTTCTAACACACACTCTGAAGGTGCTCCTAAGAGCAAAAAGAACACAGTCAAGGAAAAATCCAAAACTGTAACACCTTCAAAGACCAAGAGTCCTAAACCCAAAAACAAAGTTCTGGGTGGTGGTCCTTCAGTCTCAGGATCAAAATCTTTCTCTCAAAATCCTGTTCCCAGACTGAAGATTGACCTGAAGCAAAAGACTCAGGAGAAGAAACCAATTCCTCCTATGTCCAATGCTAAAGGCATACTTGGTGCTGGTCCTGCTCACTTGAAGTTCAAAGACTTCCTTGACCACACTAAACGCTTTCAATATCGCAAATGTTATCACTGTGGATTAAATGACCATATTGCGAGTAAGTGTCCTGATGCTACCAAAGCTGAAAAATCAGCTAAGGTAAAGAAAAATCCTAAGACTGATAATTCAGTCAAAGGAAAGAAGGTTGTCAAGACTGTCTCTTCAGTCAAGACTCCAGCCTCAAGAACTGATAACTCAGTTAAGGCTGCCACTGACTCCACCAGTCCTACTGATACTTCTGGATCCATAGTTCTATGGGTACCAAGAAAAACTTAAACTCTAAATTTTACAGGATAAGGGCATCTGGTACCTGGACAGTGGATGCTCTCGACATATGACTGGTTCTAAATCTGTCCTATCTAACTACCGTGAAGAAAGAGGTCCTGCTGTGACCTTTGGTGGAAACGGTAAAGGCCAAACCCGAGGGTATGGCACACTGACCAACGGAGTAACTACGTTCAAGAGAGTTGCTTATGTTGAAGGTCTGATGCATAATCTTCTGAGCATCAGTCAACTGTGTGATAAGAATCACAAAGTCTCATTCTCAAAGAAGAAGTGCAAAGTCAAGAACAGAGGAAAGGAAGTTATTCTCACTGGAGTGAGACATGCTGATATCTACATCATCAACATGAATACTTCCACTGACAACTTCTGCTTTGTATCTCGTGCTTCCTCTGATACAAATTGGCTTTGGCACAAGCGTCTTTCTCATCTCAACTTCAAGACGCTGAATCAACTCTGCATCAACAATCTGGTCATTGGTCTTCCTGACTTTCGCTACACAAAGGTATCTCTTTGTTCAGCATGTGAGAAAGGAAAACAGACCAGGGCTACCTTCAAGTCCAAGCAGATTTCCTCCATCAGCTCTCCTCTACAACTTCTCCACATGGATCTCTTTGGACCTGTCAACGTCCAATCCATTGCTGGAAAGAAATATACTCTGGTAATCGTTGATGAATATTCCAGATATACTTGGGTGTTCTTTCTTCGATCCAAGAGTGATGCTCCTGAAGAAATCATTCTGTTCGTCAGGAAGATGGAAAGACTCAACAACCTTACTGTTCGATCAATCAGGAGTGACCACGGAACTGAATTCAAAAACAGTACCCTGGAAACTTTCTTCGATCAGAAAGGTATCTCACAGAACTTCTCTTCTGCAAGAACTCCTCAGCAAAATGGTGTTGCTGAAAGACGAAACAGAACCCTGATTGAAGCTGCACGATCTATGTTGAGTGAAGCCAATCTTGCCACTCAATTCTGGGCAGAAGCTGTTAACACAGCTTGCTATACTCAGAACAGATCCCTGATAGTAAAGCGCTTCAGAAGAACTCCTTACGAACTCTTTCGTAACAGGAAACCCTCTATCGAACATCTCCATATCTTTGGTTGTGTCTGCTACATCCTGAACAACAAAGATAATCTTGGAAAGTTCGATTCCAAGTCTGATGATGGAATCTTCCTTGGATACTCCTCTATCTCTAAGACCTACCGTGTGTTCAACAAACGAAGACAAGCCATAGAGGAAACGATTCATGTCAAGTTTGATGAATTGGGTCCTACCTTTCCTCACCCTCATGAAAATTCTGAAATAAATCAGTGGGCTGACTCTTTCTTTCAAGTCCCTGAACCTCCCATTGTTGATCCAACTCCTCAAAACCTTCCTGATGGTTTTGAAGAAGATCCTCCAATACCACCCACTGATATACACATTCCACCTCTGATAAATGCCACTCCAATTACCCAAATCACACCATCTGAACCTGATCAACCCACTAACAGTGAAGACTTCTCTCAAACCACTGTTAGTGAGCCTACTCCCACTAATCTTCTCCCTGATCCATCAGTAAATGAAGCTTCCACTTCAGGACAGGTATATCAGCCACCTGCTCTTCGATGGACCAAGGATCATCCCATTGATCAAGTTCTTGGTAATCCCTCCTCTGGCATTAAAACTCGACGCCAATCTGGTAACATCTGTCTTTACGTTAATTTCATCTCTGAAAATGAACCAAAAGAAATAGATGATGCTTTGCGTGATCCTGCCTGGGTCTCAGCCATGCAGGAAGAGCTAGCAGAGTTCATCAGAAACAATGTCTGGCTTCTCGTCCCTAGGCCTCGAAAACGTACTATCATTGGTTCCAAGTGGATTTTTCGAAATAAACTTGATGAGATTGGTACGATTATTCGAAACAAGGCTCGCCTTGTGGCTCAGGGATACAGGCAGGAAGAGGGCATTGATTACGATGAAACCTTTGCTCCTGTGGCTAGGCTCGAAGCAATTCGACTTTTTCTAGCCTTTGCAGCACATATGAACTTCAAGGTTTATCAGATGGACATCAAAAATGCCTTTCTGAATGGAAAACTTAATGAAGAAGTCTATGTGGCTCAGCCTCCTGGCTTTGTAGATCCTAAGTTCCCTGATCACGTCTACAAGTTAAACAAGGCTCTCTATGGGTTAAAACAGGCTCCTCGTGCCTGGTATGATACCCTCTCAACCTTTCTTCTCTCTAAAGGTTTTGTTCGTGGTAAGATCGATAGCACTTTATTTCTAAAGAAATATCCTAAGCATATCCTTCTTGTCCAGATATATGTCGATGACATTATCTTTGGATCCACAAATCCCAAACTCTGCGAAAAGTTTGAGTTGCTCATGAAATCTGAATATAAAATGTCTATGATGGGTGAACTAACATTCTTTTTAGGACTTCAGATCAAGCAATCTGAAAAGGGAATCTTTATCAATCAAGGTAAATATGTACATGAGATGCTGAAGAAATTTGATCTCACATCCTGTACACCGATGAAGACTCCAATGGCTCCTCCTCTGTCACTTGACAAGGATTCCAAAGGGAAACCTGTTGATGTGACTCTCTACAGAGGAATGATCGGCTCTCTGCTGTATCTCACAGCTAGTCGCCCTGATATCATGTATTCTACATGTTTATGTGCTCGTTATCAGGCTGAACCCAAAGAATCCCATCTGACCGCTGTAAAGCGGATCTTCAGATATCTGAAGGGAACTCCTAATCTGGGTCTTTGGTACTCCAAGGACTCAGGGTTCGATCTAACTGCATATTCTGATAGTGACTTTGCAGGATGTAAGATTGACAGGAAAAGCACCACTGGTGGGTGTCACCTGCTAGGTGGCAAGTTGGTGAGTTGGACTAGCAAGAAACAAAACTCTGTGTCCACATCAACTGCTGAGGCTGAATATGTTGCAGCAGGAATCTGTTGTGCTCAAGTCCTGTGGCTGAGAAATCAACTTCAGGACTATGACATACAACTTTCTAAAATTCCTATCTACTGTGACAACACTTCAGCGATAGCCATCGCCAACAATCCTGTCTTACACTCCAAGACAAAGCACATTGAAGTGAGATATCACTTCATCAGGGATCATGTGATGAATGGTGATATTGAACTCCATTTTGTCCCTACTGAATATCAGCTTGCTGACCTCTTTACCAAACCACTGGATGTGACGCGTTTTAATATGCTCATCAGTGAACTTGGGATGTTAAATCCTGATGATTGAAGTTTATCAGGACAAACAGTTGTTAAATCCTATAGAATAACTATTCTCAGGACCCTTTATTTAACAACTCCTGAACAAACTCTCATCAGAGGATGACTCTATTCAGTACTTACAAAATCTTTGTTCAACATCCGAATACTGATGATTCTCAGGTAAGTACCTCTGCTCCTGAAACCTTATCGCATTAAATGTAATAAGATGATTTTCCCAAAACAGTACTTATCTGATAAGTACTCCAATTCCAAGAAAACAAATCTTTCATCAAAATGGAATTATCCCCTGAAAAGGTGGTTTTTATCTTTTCAAATAAAACAAACTTTTCATCTGCACTGACACGTAATGGGACGTTTCCTGTTCCCCACGACGTGTGTCAGGCGCGTGAACACGCGTAGAACTTCCTCTTTAATCATTACGTTTGAATTAAGCCGCCCTTTTTCTCTCTCATCCATTTTCTCTCTCCTACCGCGAGGTATAAAAACCTCACTCGTAATCCATTACGCTCTTTACGCTCACATAATTCTCTCTAAGAACTCAAGCAAGAAAAAGCAAGAACTGTTTTCTCTCAAGAACACCAAGAACACTCACCACTTTTCTTAACAAGATCATCGTAAGTGTTTCTTTACTCTTGTTCTTTCCACATTTTAAGTTGGTATTCTTCATCTAAACAACTTATTTTGTTAAACGTTTTTCCAAAAACCCTAAGATCACTTCGTTTGATCTTAGTTTTCCCAAAATCTTCTAAGATTTTTGTTAAAACAGTTTATATGGTTTTTCTTATTTCTTTTAAGAACAATCATAAACTCTTATTTTGATATCTATTCATCAAAATAAAAGTTCTTTTTAATACCAAAACACATTCCTTTTGTGTATTTTGGTATCTAATCCATTCCAAGTATAAAGGATTTCACCACTTTTATGAACATATTCTGTGTTCATTGAAAAGTGAAGAAAAATGCATATTTTGGATCTTTAATCATCCACATATGTTGTTTTTATGTTTAACAGAATGGCTGCTACTACTTCTACATCTTTGGACGCCCAGCTCTCCTCTGAGGCCACTACCCTGATGACTGCTACTGGAAACCTTCCAATAGTCATCCCCCAGCACGACTTGCAGTTCAAACCCAACAATCTGATTGGGCAGTTCGATCTACCTGCAAACAAGGCGTTTCTGAAGCCTGCCAGGGACTTTCTCCTCTCATGTCCCCTGAAGACGGCTTTCACTCTGAACCCCGCGCCCAACAAACCTCTACTCCTGCAATTGTGGTCCACTGCTACCACGGCCCAAGAAAGGAACTCCAAGGGCAAGATGCACGAAGTAATTAAGTTCCAGATAAAGGACGACATTATTTCGTTCGGCATTGGAACCCTGAGGAACGTCCTCAATTTCCCCAAGAAGCAGAAGTTTCCTCCTGCTCCTTCCTCTGACGACGTCATCGAACTCCTGGATGCCATTGGCTACAAATGGCCTGTGAGAGAAGGCCAACCTCTGGTGAAGACTGCTGCCACTGTCCACAAGACGGGGCTAAACGCTACGTTCTATTACATATGGAACACGTTTGGTCTATCTCTGACAGGGAAGACGGGGAGCACGGAGCAATTCCCCACGGTCATTCAGAACATGGTCTACTCTGCGATCAAAAATCGCAAGTTTGACTATGTCCGATGCATCTGGGACGACATGATCAAGAAGATCAAGAACAGAACCAGGGTGGTCAACGTCCCCTACACCAGGTTCTTCACTGCAGTTCTGGCACTGCACATGGGTACCAACTACCCAACAGAGGGAAACTTCAACAACTACGCCTTAGGCGTGAAGTTTCTGGAACAGTTGTCTTCCAAAGCTGACGATGTTCCTCTGTCTGCTGTCCTGGTTGTCCCTGAACCACAACCAGACACAGAGGAACAACCCATCTCTGCTCCTGCTCAAGGTATGTCTTCTCTTTTCTCTTCCAAACCATCTTCTTCTCCTTCTATGCATGCTATGTCAGTAGCTAACCCTATACTGACTTCCCCAGCTGCAACAACTTCTTCGGCGCCTCTGAAGCGCCCTCCTCCCTCTGGCTCCTCTCCTCCACCTCAGCCCAAACACGCCAAATCCAATGCGCTAAAGAAAAAGAAGGCACCAGCTGGTAAGAAATACTATATTACCCTGCCTCAACTTTTTAATAAACCATCTCCTTTATCTAAAACTTCTTCACCTGCAGATACTCCTATCACTGCTCCTGTCCAACAAGAACCTGAGGTTGTTCATCTCGAACACTCAGAGAACGTGGAGGGTAATCGCTCTGATACCCTCCTAGCCTCAGGTAATACTATTAAGCATACTATTGCCGTTTCTTCTTCTATGAAAGCTATTGAGTCTTCTAGTACTCACTTAGCTACTCTGTTTACAGGTTCTTTAGGAGCAGCTGTTGAAGGGCACCCTCAACTCCATCAGGATGATCCCTTCAACGATTTCATCTTCACGGACGCCGACCGTCAACTGAACGCCGCTGAGCTTCGTCGGCAATCCGCTGAACGGCAACTTCAGGAGGTCTGCACGACGCTCCAGCAACAGGAAGAAGCTCACAAGGCCCAGCTTCAGGCTCTGGAGCTTGAGCTTGCCTCTGCCAAGGCCGCTGCCACTGCCGCCGAAGCCACCGCAACCTCTGCTACTATTGCTGCCGCCGCCGCCGCCCCTGCTCCTACCGGTGTCACCATCACCATACCCTGTCTGGATGCGATCCATGACAAGGTCTCTCAGGTGGCTACCTCCTCTTCCTCCCTTCAGGCGTCGGTTGACGACCTGAAGGCCACGGCGTTACCCGCTCTCTCCACAGCGGTCAACAACAACTCCACCTCCACCACCAACTTCCAACAACTTGTGGTTCAGAGGTTGGATGCACAGGAGAATGGGCTACGAGCCCTACAGAAGAAAGTGGCTGAGCTTGCCACTGCAGTCAACACACTCACCACTGCTCCTCCTCCACCGCCGTCGTTCACTACGGCTGATAGGGAACTTCTACAGTCCCTGCTCTCATCTTCCTTCATCACCAGGAAGCTCAACGCCAACATGGCCTCTCTCCTCCAACGAAGTGTTTCAACAGCCGCCTTACAACAGGCACCTGTTGAGGGGGAGAGACAGCCCCAGAGAGACCATTCCGTTTATTCCCCCTCCACCAACTGGAGAACCAATGAACAAGGGGGAACAAACGAGGATGAGGATGATGAAGATGATGATGATGATGATGAAGACGACGACACCTTCTTCGTCGAGAAAGTGCCAGCTTCAACGCCCACTCCAGGGCCTGCACACTCTCAGGGGGAGAACCCCGGTGCACCTGGTACGTTACTCCTACCATCCTCTCCCTCATCTTCTGATAACCAACCTATCTCCACCCTTCTTAAATCTAAACCTACACCTGAAACCATCACCCTCGACACCTCCTCTGAAGACTCACCCACAAATAACCTACAAATGGTTATATACCAACCACCCAAACAAACTACCCCTGAACCAACACCTCAATCTACTCCTAAACAATCCTCTGAACCTGAAAACCAAGAAGACTCTGAATTTCAGGATGTGAACTTTGGTTCTGTCACTGGTGAGATTATTCGCCTTATGGAGAATAGTCCATCAGAACAGACATGAGCCGAACTAAGCAGAATGACTTTCAGAGTAACTCCCCTAAACCCTGAATCCATTCCTTCTAAACCAACCCGCTTTAACCCTGGAGCATCTTCCTCTAGAACCCCTGAAATCAGAGCCCCTCCTGAAACCATTTGCCTATCATCAGATGATGAATTCATCTCTGATGACTTCTCTACCCCTGCTTCTTCTCCCAGATCTCATCCCTCTAACTCTCCTAGATCTGAAGGTGAGAATTACCCTGACAACTCTGCTACTGTCAACAGGGATGGGCGTTTAGACGCCGTGATAGAGCGACTCGAGAGTACAAGAGTAAAAATTCTTCTTCGTACCTCTTGGGACTCCGAGTTCGCCTATCTATCACAGGAGGAATACAACAATGTTGTACAGGCTCGGGAGGAGCATAATAAAAGGCAGAAGGAAGCTTTCCTCTCTGCTCAAGCCGCTCAAAGGCTTGCATCGGATTTTGTTGATGAAGATGCTGAAATAAGTGCTGATCCTGTTCTAGCACAGAAGGCCGCGCCGAAGGTCTTCAACAGAAACGCTGAGGAACAGACTGAAGAAGTGAACTCAGAGCTTGACTGGTGCCGAGACCGCCTACACCTCCGGAAACATGGTGCTGCTATCTCTGGAATCCATCTCAGCCGAACACGCGGCAAAAGAGCAAAAACATGGATCACCGTCAAACGCTCAGGAGTCAAGGATGTGCAACACACTCTTGACAAATTGGAAAGATACAACTTGTCAGAGTGGAACGAGATCAGAAGCCTACTTCCCAAAGCCAACAGAAACTATCGGGCTGAAGTAGAAGTAGTTATTAATCAACTTATTGCACGCATCAGAAGAACAACCGAAATTCCTGATGACCTTCTCCAACCTTCTTCAACACTGCCTCAGCCTCCTGTTCGAAGATCAGCCGGTGCTTCAACAAGGAGACCAACTCCTTGCATGCCCAGGATGGTTGTCAAGCCACTGGACCTCTCGATGCTTGATCTTTCACTCCCTCCAGGAGTCTCTCTCTCTGAAGGACAAGTCATCAGAGAACCTGTTCATGGTATTTGTGTGAGCGACAACTCTAAGATCATACGCTTTCAGCGTTTCAGCGAGCTACACAAAGCACCATATGAACACTTGGTTTCTGTTCTCTGCGGGTGGAAAGCCGTACTAAACTGAAGTGTGGTGCCCAACTCCTCATAGAATCTATTCCAGAAACGGGATGTAAAACGGACATCCCGATCTGAAATCACCGTCACTGGCACCCCGTGCCTCGCCACAATCTCTCGAACATAGGTATCCGCCAATACTTCCGAAGAGGAAGCCTCTCTGATCGCAATGAAGTGGGCACTCTTCGTCAAACAGTCTACCACCACCCAAATGGCATCGTGCTTCCGGACTGTCATCGGTAATCCGGTAACAAAATCCATGGTCACGTGCTCCCACTTCCACTCGGATATCTCCAAAAGTTGGAGTTTCCCGTGTGGCCTCTTGTGCTCTACCTTGACCCTCAAACATGTCAGGCACTTCTCCACGTATCTTGCTACATCTCTCTTCATACCGGGCCACCAATAACCCGTCCTCAAGTCTCGGTACATTTTCGTGGCACCAGGATGAATTGAGAACTTCGATTTGTGCGCCCCATCAAGAAGAGTCTGCCTCGCCTCACATGAAACTGGGACCCACACTCGGCCGTAACGGGTCAGTAACCCCCGACTGTCGGCCACTAGCTGATCTACCTGCCCCTTAATCCTCTCTTTTCGCTGATTTTCCGGCTTTACCGCCTCCTCTTGAGACTAATGTATCAACTCAATTAAGGAAGCCGATACGGTCATCCTCATACACGGCACTCGGAGAAGTAAACTTCTCCCCTTCCGACTCAAGGCGTCCGCCACCACGTTCGCCTTTCCCGGGTGACAAAGGATTTCACAGTCATAATCCTTTATCACCTCTAACCACCGACGCTGCCTCATATTGAGGTTCCTCTGAACCATGAAGTAGTGGAGACTCTTGTGGTCCGTATAGATGGTACAACGAACCCCATAAAGGTAGTGCCGCCACAACTTAAGCGCGAACACGACTGCCGCCAGCTCAAGATCATGGGTCGGGTAATTCGCCTCATGCGTCTTTAACTGGCGAGACGCATAGGCTATCACCTTCCCCCTCTGCATGAGGACGCAGCCTAACCCGTGATAAGAGGCGTCACAGTAGACTGTCATGTTGATCCAGCTCTCCTAAGACCTGATGAAATGAAAATGATCCTGAATCTTTACTTAGTGAATAGGTTTTTACTTCTGTTATAGCTTGAGGAATTATCACTGAGTTTGTTCAGTGTTATTCCATGTTACTTATGCTGTAACTTATTTTTATAGTAATCAGGATCAGGATCAGGAGACGAACGAGTCTGTTCTGCAGTCTACTGATCCTGTCCACTGAAGTGAAGACCTCCTGAAGACATCAAGATCATACTCAAAGAACCATCAGCGATGTCGAAGAATTAGCTGATGACAGGAACAGCATGCTCGTGATCTGAAGACGGAACTCAGTGATAGCAGGCTGCTCAATATCGTATGACATCCTGAAGATTCATCAGGATACAAGTGACCCTGAACAGCTCCAGTTTCAGGACTCTAGTCACTGATCAGTATCCTGATCCTGAAGGATTAGTGTAATGTCTTAGTCTAATGCACAAAAGGATTATCCGCCTTTACTGACACAAAAGTACATAAGGACAGTCTCTTTACTGTTCCCTCCGTACTTATCAGACCTCAAGGCAACTGTTTACACACTTCCTCTTTTGCACACCATGCTAAGAGTAATTGTTTATAGTAAATAGTACAAAGGACCACTTACATTGTGACACGTACACAAAAGTGAGTCTGCATGCATTTAATGCATTGGGTATAAATAGGGCTTGAAGAGATGTTCTCCATACTTCTTCTTCAACCTAAAAATACCCTAATCCTTTCTTTCTTATTCCCTCTATCTTCTTTCTTTTCTCCATCTCCTCACTTTAGTGCATAGTGAAAGAACTTAGATTGTTTAGTTTAGACTAATTGTCTTTTCTATTTCCGCAACAATCTGTAAATTCATATTGTTAATACAACAAGAATTTAAAAGTGAGATTTTGTGTGATTATATTCAACCCCCCCCCCCTTCTATAATCCCAAACACTATCCTTGCTTGAAGGTCACCTTATTGGGACCAACATGTCAAGTCCTCGACTCCCTCCGGTAAGGTCAACACCGAAGCCTCGCATAGCTTCCTCCTCAAAGTATCAAACGCCGCCTCTTGCTCAGCACCCCACACGAACCGTTCATTCTTTCTTGTCAGCTTGGTCAATGGAACGTCTATCTTGGAGAAGTCTTGGATGAACCGACGGTAGTATCCGGCCAATCCAAGAAAACTCCTAATCTCAGTGGGAGTCTTTGGGGTCTCCCACTTCATTACTGCCTCTACCTTCGCTGGGTCTACCTTTACGCCTTCCCGGTTCACAAGATGCCCGAGAAATTGAACCACTTGTAACCAGAAGTCGCATTTGGAGAATTTAGCGTACAATTTCTCCTTACGCAAGACCTCCAAAACCTCTCGCAAATGCTCCACATGCTCCTCCTTCGATCTCGAATAGATCAGTATATCGTCTATGAACACGATTACCGATCTATCCAACATCGGCCTGCAGACCCGATTCATAAGGTCCATGAAAGCTGCCGGCGCATTCGTTAACCCGAATGGCATCACCACAAACTCGAAGTGGCCATAACGAGTGCGGAATGCCGTCTTGTGCACATCCTCCTCTCGAACCTTCAACTGGTGGTACCCGGAGCGAAGGTCTATCTTCGAGAACCATGCGGCTCCCTGAAGCTGATCGAAGAGATCATCGATCCTCGGTAGTGGGTATCTGTTCTTCACCGTGAGCTTGTTTAGCTCCCGGTAGTCGACACACATCCGCATCGACCCATCCTTCTTCTTTACAAACAAGATAGGGGCTCCCCAAGGTGAGGTACTTGGGCGGATGAACCCCTTATCCAAAAGCTCCCCCAGCTGCTTTGATAACTCCATCATCTCCGGAGGTGCCAACCAGTACGGAGCCTTAGCTACCGGTGTCGCCCCCGGAACTAGCTCAATCCGGAACTCTACCTGTCTCTCGGGAGGGATGCCTGGAAAGTCGTCCGGGAAAACATCCAGATACTCGCTGACTACGGGTACATCTGCTACTGTCTTCTTTCTCCACTCGACTCGGCTATCAATCACAAACGCCAAATAACTGTTGCCTCCTCGGAGAACGTGTTTCCTCGCTTTCGCCATGGTACACAATCTTGGTAACCTTTTCTTTCTTTCGCTTTCGACGACTATCTCTCCCCCACTTGGGTTCCGAATTACTACCCGCTCAAACTCACAATCAATGTGAGCCCCATTACGACTCATCCAATCTACCCCAGCTACAACATTGATCTCCCTCATAGGAATCGGGATGAGATCAATGTTAAACTTTACACCACCTATCTCTATTACATTATTCCTATAAACATCTCTACACAACCGATAATCTTCAGCCGCTATCTCTACCTCTAAAGGTTTGTCTAGTCTACCTTTTTCATTCATAAAACTTTTACAAAAAGATAGCGATACAAACGATTTACTAGCTCCCGAATCAAACAACACGAGAGCAGGTACAGAATTAACAGAAAAGATACCTGTGACCACATCCGGCTCCTCCTTGGCCTCCTCGGCCGTCAGCTGATAAACACGAGCTCGAGTGCGAGGTGGATCTACTTTCTTCACGGTGCTTGCTTCCGCGGTCTTGACAGGCACCGCTCCAGAAGACTGACTCGGGCCGGCCTTAGGGCACTGGCTTGCGATATGGCCCAACTCAAGGCACTTAAAGCACATACGTACGGTCTCCTTGCAATCTCGACTCATATGGCCCGCTTTCCTGCACTTGAAGCATGTTCCTGAACCCAATCTACAAGCGCCCCAATGCATGCGTCCACAAGCAACACACCGTGGAACCTCCTTCTTCACCTCGACTCTCGGCCCGAGCGGCTTGGGCCTTTTGGCCTGCTGGGTCGATACCGGCGCTGCCTCGGTCTTTTTCTTCCTGTCTGGCCTCTCTAACTCTAGCTCTCTCATCCGAGCCATCTCATACGTCTCCTGGAAGGTTTTGCACTGAGACGTCGCCACGAACTCGCGTATCTCGGGCTTCAAAATCTCCAAGTAGCGGTATTTCTTAGTCCGCTCATTCTTCACATAGTCCGGACAGAAGACCGAACGTGCCAAGAACATATCGGTGATTTCATTCGCCGATTCAGTGGTCTGCTTCATCTGGAGAAACTCGCTCGTCAACCGCTTGATTTCCACTTGAGACACATACTGCTCCTTGAACAGCTTAGTAAATTCCCCCCATGTCATAGCCGCGATCTGCTCAGCTGATCGGGACTTGTTGATGATGTTCCACCAGTCCTTACCAGCCTTCCTCAATAGGTTCGCAGCATAGCGAACCTTTACCTCCTCGGAACAGGCGCAAGTCAGAAATGCACCCTCGACGTCAGCTAGCCAACGGGTGCTGGCAATGGGGTCTTTCTGCCCATCAAACTGCGGTGGCTGGCAAGCCATGAAGTCCTTGTAGCTAGCACTTCTAGGTTGCCCACTACTCGAGCCCCCAGAACCACTGGCCCGATCACCTACGACCGCCTCCACCTGCGATCGAATCTCCTTTCTCATGTCATCTTTCAATTGGGCGAAAAGCCCCGGCAGCAAATCCTGCAATGCCTCACCGACCTCTGAGGATATCAGTTCCCTCAAATTTCCGGTGTCGGCATCCTCCTGACCAGTGGCTCCCTTCTTGCTCGGTCTAACCATACTGATTCAATAAACACAAGACTATCAGTTTCACAGATTTCCTCTATACATGTTTCTTAGGGGGGGTCCACCTAATCGTCTTAAGGACATATACGTGTCCTACATGCTACTACCCCTAAAACAACTTAGCTAGTTCACGTCACTCCGGTAACTATGTTAATTCCATGATATGTACAATATATTTGCAATGATACGGGCCCTTGTATCCTTGTAAATACACCCTACATACCTAGCCTTAACACCATCACAGAAATTCCATTCCCTAACTAGTCGTCCCACACAAATTATTCACACTAGAGCCTAACAGCTCACCTACTAGTTATTAACATAACAGCCACATGCTTTTCTACTCATAGCAAGTATCACTAGCCTATTTAAGGCTCGCATGCAATGTCCATAATCCAGTCGCTATCATAGTGGTACATGTTGTCTATCAGGCAACTTATGTTCGATACTAGCATGTCATACCATAAATCACATTTTAAGCATTACTCATGGCAACATAAATCGACATATTAACCACAGATAGGGTTTAGTGTGCTCACCCCCGTTCTGACGCTCTGGTTCGCAGTTCAGTCTCTTAAACCCTTCGTCGCGTAAAAACACATTTGGTTACTTTTATCTTAAGAAAACATAAGCATTGGTTTAAGTTCAAGTATCCACCATATGTGAATACTCGAATCCCTTAAACCTAGGCTCTGATACCAACTTGTAACACTCAAAATTTCACAAGACAGTTTAACCAGAAAAGTAACCATTCATAAGAAGAAAGCGGAAACTTGTCCCCAAGATTTAAATAAAATCAACTTCCAGAAACCATAGTGTTCAAACCTCGCTCCAACGAGCAAAACCACAGGTATCATAAAGGTAAAACCAACCGACAAAATAAGTTAATAAAAACAGTTTGGAATCCATTAAAACTCATACTCTCTCTCTCTCTCTCTCTCTCTCTCTCTTCTTCCCTTGGAGACTGAACATGCGGAACCCGGAGCCTCAAATCCTTTCCTTTCCCTTTCGGGAAGTGCCTGCATCTAAATGAAATAAACAACAACAACGGGGTAAGCGGAATGCTTAGTGAGAACACACCTAACCAACTATCATCATACATACATAACAACAAAATCATATAACCACATACGTGCCTCTTGCACTATCTTCCCTTCGGCTAAACCCGAAACAGGAAGAAACTCCATATCCCCGAAGGGAGAACATATCCCCAGAGGGAGCATACATAACATAAGCAATTACATGTCTCATCATCATACACATACAACAATAGGTAGCTAGGTAGTGAACTCACCTTAGAATGATCACAACTAGCTCACGGTACTTTCAAGGGTCACCACGTAACACCTAAACACATATATGCATACATAACATATATCAACAAATATTTAAATATTCCTAATAAACGTACCCGAGCCTTAGGCTCCAAACTCAAGGAAAACCTACTCCAACTCTATCAACTTTTCTACATTATTAACTTAAACAATCCCTTGCGGAAAACCCCTTGAGAGAACCCCAAATGGTCGCCGCAAGAAAAAGTCGCAAAAAAATATATATATAAACTTTCTGCCCAACTCCCCGGCTAGGGAAGAATTCTTCCCGGCCGCGAAAGGAGGCAGATTTCCCTTTCTCCATGAGTTTTCAATCCCAAACTCGTGGGTTTTCACTCCAACCCAAAAATTCAACCATTCTTTGAGCAAATAAGTGTATACAATCATCTCCACACATTCAATTACATTCTATAACATATAACCATTACAAAACCTCCAATTGATGATCAATAAATCATAAATTCCCAAACCAAATTTATTGGAACCCTAACCTCCAAAATTCGATTCAATCCAATCAAATACAAGTCTATACTTCATTCTCATACCAATAACCAATAATTATGACATCAATTTGAAGTATAAACAAGTATTTGATGATCAATTGATCATCTCTCTACAAACCCTAGTCCCAACCATAAACTCAATCTTACACAAACATGAATTGGGATCATACCTTATGCAATTCTCGTAGTCACCACTTCAATTGCACCAAAGTAACCTTTGAACTTACTTCAATTGCTTCCAATTTCTCCAAGGATTCGCTATCTCTATCCCTTCTCTTCTCTGGAAACGTCTAAAATAAACTGAAGGGAAGTTGAGGGCTTTTCTTCTTATACACATGCCACCACTTAGCCCTTGCACTTTCACTTAATACACTTTAACCCCTAGGCTCCTACAAACACATTAATTGGGTTGATTAACTAATCAGACATCGTTAAACTTAGCATGGGAAACGGGGCGTTACAACCTTGTTAGCCTAGGTTTTGCATCCTTTTTAGAAATAAGATACTTGATGGCAGCATGGTCAGTATGAACTATAACCTTGGTTCCCATTAAGTAAGATCTGAATTTTTCAAAAGCAAAAACCACAACTAATAATTCTTTCTCAGTGGCGGTGTAATTGATTTGAGCATTATTGACAGTTTTACTGGCATAATAAATGGAATGAAAAATCTTTTCTTTTCTCTGCCCTAATACTGCTCCAACTGCCCAATCACTAGCATCACACATAACCTCAAAAGGTTTTGTCCAGTCAGGTGTGACTACTACAGGGGCAGTGACCAATGTTTTTTTCAAAATATTGAAAACAGTTCTACATTCTTCATTAAAATCAAATGCATGGTCTTGATGCAGTAACAAACAAAGAGGTTTTGAAATTTCGAAAAAATCTTTTATAAATCTCCTATAAAAACCTGCATGGCCAAGGAAACTTCTGATTCCTTTGACTGTAGTTGGTTCTGGTAATTTTTCAATTACCTCCAATTTTGCTCTATCTACCTCTATTCCTCTTTTGGATATGAGATGCCCTAACACAATGCCTTCTTTAACCATAAAGTGACATTTGTCCCAGTTTAAAACCAAATCAGTTTCTTCACATCTTTTAAGAATCTTTTCCAGGTTTTGCAAACAATCATCATATGATGTCCCATATACAGAAAAATCATCCATAAAAACTTTCATGGAGTTTTCTAACATGTCAGAGAAAATAGACATCCTACATCTCTGGAAAGTGGCAGGTGCATTGCATAATCCAAAAGGCATTCTTCTAAAAGCAAAGGTCCCATAAGGACAAGTAAATGTGGTTTTTTCCTGGTCATCAGGTGCTATGGCAATTTGATTGTAACCAGAATAACCATCTAAAAAACAGTAAAATTCCTTACCAACTAACCTATCTAACATTTGGTCAATGAAAGGTAAAGGAAAATGGTCCTTCTGAGTGGCTTTGTTGAGTCTTCTGTAATCCATACAGATTCTCCAACCCGTGACTGTCCTGGTGGGTATGAGTTCATTTTTATCATTTGTGATTACAGTTACCCCACCCTTCTTAGGTACACATTGTACAGGACTGACACATGTACTACTGGCAATAAGATAAATGATACCAGCATCTAACCATTTTAGAATTTCCTTTTTAACAACATCTTTCATTACTGGATTGAGTCTCCTTTGAGGCTCAACGGAGTTGAAATTCTTATCTTCTAAAATGATCTTATGCTGACAGATTGTAGGGCTTATGCCCTTCAAATCAGCAATGGTCCATCCTATGGCCTTGGTATGAAGTTTAAGCATCTGAACTAATTTTTCTTCCTGATCTGTCTCTAAGGAAGATGAAATAATGACAGGCAATTTTCCTGAATCTCCCAAAAAGGCATACTTTAAGTTGGATGGAAGTTGTTTCAGTTCTAAGTCTAGTGCAACCTCTAAGGATGGGACAAGAGTTTTCCTATCTTCATTCTCTAAAACTTCAAATGCAGCAGTTACTAAGGGTACTTCCACAATCTTATCTTCTGCCTCATCAATAGTGTATGCATCCCATAAGATTTCTCCTAAAGTCTTTTCTTCACACCAGGTTTCTATTTCACTTAGGGTGGAACACTCTTCTCTGTCATCAGGGTATTTGAGAGAATCTAACACATTAAAAGTCACCATTTGATCATGGACTCTCATGGTTAATTCACCCTTCTGGACATCTATCAGTGTTCTTCCGGTTGCTAGAAAAGGTCTTCCAAAAATGATAGGGACTTCTTGATCTACTTCACAATCTAGGATGATAAAGTCTGCAGGAAAAATGAATTTATCTACTTGCACCAAAACATTCTCAATCTTGCCTTTAGGCCAAGCTATGGACTTATCAGCTAACTGAATAGATATAGTGGTGGGTCTTGCTTCACCTATTCCTAGGGTAGTAAAGACAGACAAAGGCATAAGGTTAATGCATGCACCCAAATCACATAGGGCTCTCCTAATGGTCTTTCCTCCTATGGAACAGGGATTATAAAACTTCCTGGGTCTTTCATCTTAGGTGGAATTTTCTTGGTTGACAGAACACTACATCCCTCAGTCAGAGCTACAGTTTCATACTCAGTCAGCCTTTTCTTTTTGTTCAAAATATCTTTTAAAAACCTCGTGTAATTTGGCATCCTTTCAATTGCTTCCAACAAAGGTATGTTGATATGCAATTGTTTGAAGACATCAATAAATTGTTTAAATTGAGTTTCTTCTCTCTGATTCCTTAACCTTTGAGGGTATGGAATATAGAGAGGGACTTTGTCACGTCCCATTTTATTCACTTTTATTATTATTATTATTATTATTATTGTTATTATTAGGGTTAGGGTTTTAGCGGGCTTTCTTGTGACTCAAGTAAGGGGGGGAAGGGGCCCGTAGTTGTTATTAAAACCCTAGGGTTTTACAACCCTCTGTCACCACATCGATAGCGGCTCACGAAAAACCTAGAACGAGAGAGAGAGAGGGCGGCGGAGAGGAGGAAGGTCGCCGGTTTCGTGCGTGCATCAAAGGTAACCACGCCTCCTTCCTCTTGCGGAGACCGTAGTGGCGTCGGGGTGATGGGAAGCGGTGGTGGTGGCGGTTGTGCCGTCATCGCCGCCGTACCACCCTCGTGGGGAGAACGACACGGCCCCGGCAGCAGCCGTGGGTGACGGTGTGGTGGCCGGCGGTGTGGTGATGGGTGTTGTCGCTCGGCGCCGGCGGTGGCTAGCCCCGCTAGCTGCAGCCGCGCGGCTTTGTAGCAGGAAAGCGTGGGAGGCGGCGGTGGTCGTGATGATCGCTGCCGCTGTTGATCGAACTCCGGCCGGCCGGCGGCTTGGCGGGATCGCTTCGCCGTCGCGCCGCAACCGGTTCTGCGGAGAGGCGACGCCGGCGGATGGCCGGTCGCCGCTGCTATCTCCTGGCGGCCGATTGACGGCGGTGGTGGGTTGCAAACTCGCCGCCGTTGTCCCATAGCCGCCCAAGGCGGTGCGTGTGGGTGTTCCGAGGCCGGCGGTGACCGAGACCATCCTTGGTCGCCGTTGTGACCTGCGGTGGTGTTTGCGTGATGGTGGTGGCGGACCTCTCCGGCCGCGGCTGCCGTGTAGAGGACGAGGCGGACCAGCGGTGGTGGTGGCTTTGACCGCCGCTGCCGCTGCGTGGCGATTGTGCACGGTAGTGGTGGCGGGACACCGCCGCCATGGCCGCCGTTCGGTTAACTTGATGATAATAGTAACGCGTAGGATTTCTGTGCTTTAATTTCAGAAAAGTTACGTGGATTATACTTGTGAGCGAAGCGTTCTTACGCGTACGTGACATTTTGGGGTGAGTGGGTTTTACATATGATATATTATGATTTTATGTGTGTATACGTGCGATGGGTGTTATGTGGTGATGTTTCGGGTTGCGTGATGACCCAACGGGCGGGAAACCGCGGAAACCGGATTGCGGGATGATTCGGTAACGGGAAACCGTTCAGCTGTTGATGTGAATAAATGTGTATGTGCATTAAATGATAATGTATTGTATGTGACTTACTCACTAAGCGGTTGAGCTTACCCCTCGTGTTTAATATCTTTTTAGGTACGAGTTCGGGTGTCGATAAGGGCAAGGCTCCGGCTTGAGGGTTCCCGGCTGAAGGCGTTCCGATCCGATCGTTTAGTGTTATCATTGACTTTACGTAATTATGGGATTGACTTTATTTTGGAATATTGATATGGTTGACTTGGGTTTTTAAAATAATTACTATTTATTATTTTATGCAAGAGTTTTTATTTCAAAATTTTTATTTGAAAATTTAAATTGGGATTGGGTGTTACAGACTTGAGTAGGAGTGGTAGTCCTTTGAGGTGTAGGTGAAGGTGATGGTGAAGGTGTGACAGAGACAGGTTTTATCACAGTGGTGGATAAAGTGGTATCTGTCTCTTTGGTGAGTGTGTTACTAATGATTTTGGGGCTGTCACCAGATTGTGACACATCCTTACTGATGTTTTCCTGAGGTTTCCAACTTGTCCTTTGGGGTCATGTAGATGTTACAGGAGACAAAAGTGGAAAGTCAGGGATAGGTGAGGTGAAATCTGACTCTACTGTGGTAGGAGAGTCATGTCTTGTCAGTGTAGAAGATGATGCAAAGTCCTTTTTAGGACTTCCATCCTTCTTTTCAGACTTATTTAAGTCTTTTCCACTTCTTAAAGTTGCAGCTTTAACCTGCTCTCTTCCCCTGGTCTTTGAGGAATCTCAGTGTCACTAGGTAGAGAGCCAGCCGACCTATTCCTAATTTCTAGAGCCATCTGACCCACTTGGGTCTCAAGGTTTTTGATTGATGCTTGGGTTTGAGAAATAAACCCTTTCATCATGGCTTCTAGTGAAGGCTCAACTTGTTGGTTTTGCTTTGGTGGATATCTAGGAGAGGTGGTCTGTTGGTGATTCTGTGAATGGTTGTGTGAAATGTGTTGAAATCTAGTTGGTTCCTCATCTTGAAAATGGACACGCTTTTGATTTTGAAAATGTGACTGTCCTTGGTTTTGAAAATTGGACTGTCTTTGCTGTTGAGGATATTGGTTAGTCTGACCTTGTATCCTAGGTAACTGTGAATTAAGAGAAGGGCCATTCCATTTTAAATTTGGATGCTCTCTCCAGCCAGGATTGTAGGTTGGTGAAAAAGGTCTAGTCTTGTCATTATTACCAATGTAATTGACTTTTTACGGATTTCCAGGACAATTATCAAAAAGGTGATTTCCACATATGTTTTTTTGCCACGGTTTTAAAATTCATGTTAGTCACGGTTAGGTCTAGAACCGTGACTAAAATTCATAAATAAAATTGGAGTAATGTTTTAGCCACGATGTAACTCAATAACCATGACAATTAAAAAACATGTTTAAACATAATGTCATGGTTTAAACAAAACCGTGACTAAATTGTTCGTATGGCCACCATTATTTTGTCGTGGCAAGTAATAATTAAAAACCGTGGCCATAGACATATATATAGTCACAGTTTTTTTATGACAATTATTATTTGTGACCATAGATCGCATATGGCCTCATGAAGTCATTTTTCCGTGACCAAAAGAAAATACATATATAGCCATGAAAATTTGTAAAACGTAGCCAAAAGTCATGGGTATTTTTAGTCATGGTTTTATTATTTTGTGTGAGAATAAGATAACCAGTAGCCACAGTTTATTGTATGAAGCGTGACAATATGTGATGATTTCGTCACAGTTAATATGAAATGTGTGTAACTATTAATATAGTTAAAACCGTGATTAAAATAACTTATTGTCACTAAAAGCTAACCAATATGTCTTGAATTAGCCATTGTTTATTATCTGTGTGACCAAAAAGATACTTGTAGCCACGTTTCTAAAATTAAGTGTGACTATATGTCTTGAATTTGGACATGGTTTTTAATATTTAGTGAGATACTTTTAACAAAATCATTATTGTCCTGGTGGTTGGTCCATTCCTTATCAAAGATGAGGTCTCAAGTTCGAGTCTTGGTCACGTTAAAACAAATATACATGATTATAGAGCAATCACCGGCTACATTAAAAACAAATTATGTGGCTATAGGTAGTTTATTGCCATGTTTTTTTATAGATTGTGTGACCAAAAGATAACTAAACGCCACATTTTATGTTAGTTTGTGTGGCGAAAAGTACTTTATGGCCACGGTTATAGGTAAAATGCTCTAATATCATAAAAAATTGGATATGCCTATAGCTACGGTTTCTAAACTATGGCTATGGTTTTTAATTTGATATGGTGACACATTTTAAGCGTGACCAAAAGGGTATCAATGGTCACGCAAGAATAGGCTACGGTTTGATAAAAATGAAAAATTGTGACTAAAGGCCTATGGCCACGGTTTTTAACCGTGGCAAATGTGAGTTTTTGTACTAGTGCTTGTTGGTAGTGAGATTTTTAAGCATCACGGCCATCTCACGTACTTGACTAGCAAGTGTTGAATAATTACCATCATCCTTGGTACCAAGTAGTTGTAAAGGTTTTGCACGAGAATCTGCCCAGTGTCCATTGTTGTTTGAAATCTTTTCAAGGATATTGTATCCTTCATTATAAGAACTTGCAGTAAAAGCTCATCCTGCAGTAGCATCGAGCATTTGTCTGGCTGGGTAATTCAAGCCATTATAAAATGTCTCTAGCTGAATGCAGTAGGGAATGCCATGGTGAGGGCATTTTCTCAACAATTCTTTAAATCTTTCCCAAGCTGTGGGAACTGCTTCATCATCATCTTGTCTGAAAGTACAGTTCTCATTTCTAGACTGCGCATTTATTAATGGTGGAAAATATTTTTTTTAAAATACTTCATCCATTTGATCCCAAGTATAAATAGAGTTTGGTTTTAAGGAATTATACCATGCTTTGGCGTGATGACTTAATGAAAAAGGAAAACGTTTTAATTTTAAGGCGTCATCAGAAATTCCTCGTAGTCTAAATGATCCTGCAATTTCTAAGAAAGATCTGAGGTGAGCATGTGGGTCTTCTTTTGACAATCCTGCAAATTGACCATTATTTTGTAACATCTGAAACATCACAGTTTTTAGTTCAAAATGCGGGACATTGCATGTTGGATCACGTATTCCTGTTTGTAATTGATGTACAATAGGAATAGCATAATCCATCATACTGTTATCTTTTGAATTGGCCAAACGGAAAATGTGTTGTTTTGCATCTTCAATCTGCTGATTATTATTAAGAGGTGGTGGAGGATTTCGTAAAATTCCATTAACTGGATTTTCTTGCTGAACTTGTGGTCCAGGTTCCTGAATGATAGGTACAGGACCAGCATGTGGTTCTGCCACATGTGGTTCGATGTCTTGCTGTCGATTTCTACCATTACCTCCAGGAGGCGGTGGTAGAGGTGGAGTGATGCGGTAATTATTGTAAATAAAAAGCGAAACAAGTTTTAACCTCTAATGCCTAGCCACTGTCTTACCACATATACAAGCAAGCATACCTGATCGTGAGTAATATAGTGTAGGAAAGTCCAGGTATCGTATCTACCACTGGGAACGGTCAAGTTATCGTAGACTGTTAATCTTGACTAGTTTAATTAACCTAAAGCTTTGGGGGGGTTTATGAAAAAGGTTTAATAACTAAAAAGACAATTAATCTAAGTAAGAACTAAGAAAGCAATTAAAAGATTGATTAAAACTATAAGAAGGAAAACAGTAGTACTTATCATGGTATAGTGAATCCCCAAGTGGATGATTTAAACAGGCCAAAGGTTTGGTTGTTTCGGTTATTGTAGGAATTTAAGTCTGAGACACCCTAACATGTGACTATTATGGCTATCAACTAGGTCTTGGTCCTCCTAGTCCCAATACATAGGTCGTTTGTCAGACAATCTAGTACCGGTCACCCAATCCTATCTCTATTGCATGGTTTTCTACTACCTGGTCGCTCTCGGTCCGAGTAACCACCTAACACAACTCTCCGGAACGAAGGGTAGGTCAAGAAAGGTTGATTATCCTATCGGAGTCTATCTATCTTGGTCAAAAAGATACACCCAACCAACGAGTTCAAATAACCAAACAATACGAATTAGATCGGAACCATAACACACATTCAATTAACCAAAAACAAACCAATAAACATTAAATCATAAAATCATCATCCACAATGGTTCATCGACCACAATAAGTACCACTACTACAGACTACTCACTAGACATAATAAAAACAGATAAAACGAGAGTAGACACAGACATTATATCGACAGTACAACGACGGATGATCGAGAATCGAACCCCGCAGCGTATCGGCACCACTCTAATTTCACTCTCTATCTCTCTGCCTATCTATGTGTCTCTATATGCGTCTCTCTATGCGTCCCTCTATGCGTCCCCCTATGCGTCCCTATATGCGTCCCTCTATGCGTCCCTCTATGCGTCCCTATCAAAACTGAAGAAGGAGGCTGGTACTTAAAAGGAGAGGTCAGAGCCCGTTTCGCGTTCGCCAGACGGCACTTTCGCGGTGCGAAGTACTTAGGGCAAACCCTGGATTTCGAACTTGGCGAACTTAGCGGCGCTAAACTTGAAAACTCGCGATCGCCAAAAGGCTACTGGATTGAGATTGTGCATTTTTCACGTTTTCTCGCCTTTTTCCGTACTTTTCCGTTCCACGGCCTCCAAAACCTACAAAAGCAATAATAAGTCCAAATGGTGAGTAATTAGACCAGAAATGGGTGAGAAATGGGGTAAAGTCAGACAATTAAGCTCAACCAAAACATGTATAATTTTGGTGTTATCATAGAGGTAGACCATCATTATTGTACCTCCCATCAGGTGGGTTTCCAGGAAATGGCAGTTCTTCTAAAAATACATTTTCTTCTTCCATTGTAGACGAAGTAGAAGCTTGCAAATTTCTTTGCTCCTTTTTACGACGTCTAAAAGTTCTTTCGGTATCGGGGTCTAGATTGAAAAATTCCCCACGTGGTTTTCTTGGCATAAACTAAAAAAATCTTTTTGTGTTTCTTATATTTTTTTTATTTTTTTCGAAAATATATAATTATATATAAATTCTTTTTTTCTTTTCAAAAAGGTGGTAGAAAAATTAACTCTCTAAAACTAAATTTGAAAATTTGCTTTGTTGCTTCCCCGGCAGCGGCGCCAAAAACTTGTTGATAGTTTTTCAACACAACCCACTCGTTCTATTAATTTTATTTAATTATTATTTGAGTGAACGGTGCCAAAAACAGGTGTGCAAAAGAAATAAAACAAGTAACCTTCGGTCCAAGTATAAACCTCTGATTACTGTCGTTTTTCTAAAAACAAGTAATAGAATGGTACAAGTACCAGATATCGATCCCACAAGGAAACGGTGAAAACAATCTTTCGAGATTCAGTTTTTGTGAAAGTTAACTTCAAATGGGGTTTGGATGAAAAAGTATTTGGTTGGTTGATTATGAGCTACTTTAAGAGAATAATTGTAAAAAGGAGCCAGGGGTATAAAGTCTTTTAGTTGGAATAAAAATTATCACATTTTCATATAGACCAATTATTTATCGATGAGTTTAGATGCAATCTTTAATGAAATGTTAAAATATATTAAAAATCAACACTTACGTAACCTCTGAAAGATTAACACATTTTCATGCATCTGATCCATCGTTAAATAATTAGTTATAATCTTTAATGGGATACTAGATCTGATACCAACTTCAGGAATAGTGCCAAATGTAGTCCCTTAAGAGACTAACACTGTAACACCCCATTTTTTTTAAATAATAATTATTATTATCTTCTTTTTATATATTTTTATTAGTAGTATTTTATTTTTGGGGATAATAATCAGATAAGTGTTGGAGAGAATCAAATTAGACTAGGATAGGGATAGAGGTACTTTAAGTACTCATCTCTTAGGCTTTTTCCACTTTATCCATAAAGTTGTTTGAGTTAGTCAAAGGGAGTTGGGAGAGAAAAAGAGTGAAGTTGCCGGAATTTGGGGGATATCGCCGGAGACCGACCACCGGAGAAGGGAGATCGACGCTTGAGGTTGCATTCGGTTGTGGTTTACGTAGGTAACTCCGTTCTAACCTTTTCGCACCCTAGGGTTTTGTTTTTTTTTTTAGTTTAGTTTTCCGGCGGCTTAGGTGGTGGTGTACGGTGGCCGGTTGTTACCGGCGTAATTCCGGCAGCGGCGTGGTCGTGGCCATGTCGTCGGAAGCCATGGAGCGCCGGCCACGGCCGGCGACGTTGTTGCTGTCGCTGGGTTGTTTTGCGACGGCGATGGGTTTGGTTGTTGCTGTCGTACGGCGGGGCTGCGGTGGCAGTAGCCACCGTTGCTGCTGACCCGGCGGCCGTTCCGGCAGCGGTTGGCCATGGCCGGCTGCTGTCCGGTGGTGGTTCGTGGTGGT
The DNA here is from genome assembly GCA_030169165.1 of Centaurea solstitialis. Lineage (NCBI taxonomy): Eukaryota > Viridiplantae > Streptophyta > Magnoliopsida > Asterales > Asteraceae > Centaurea > Centaurea solstitialis. The sequence goes on along the minus strand of CM058042.1, from coordinate 24,769,579 downwards.
GGTTCTTGTTGTTTGTTGAGGTTCGTAGTTGTTCTTTTTAAGTTTTTATCTATGTATATATATATATATGGGAGTCGTTGGTGGTGATGATGTTGTGGTTGGTTGTTTTATAAGTTCTTTTTTTTATATAAATATATATATATATATATATATACAGAAGTCAAAGAAGTCAGAGGATGATGATGATGTTGTTGTTTCTTAAGTTAACATGAATATATATATATATATATAATAAGACAATGTTAATGTTGTTGTTAATGTCAGACTATTTTTATTTATATATATAATAAGACAATGTTAATGATGTTGTTGTTGTCAGATTACTTTTATTCATATATATATATATATATAAATATAATTATTAATTTTTTTAAAAGAAAAACTATATATATATAAATATATATTTATCTAGGTTTATTTCGGGTTAGCTTAGGGTTGTTAGACTGGCTAAGTGTCGTCGGGGTTAACCATTGTCCGTAGTTGTGAGCGGCGCGAGCCGGGTCGCGTTTAAACCGTTTAGACCCGCTTGACGTCCGCGGTTCTCGTATAGGTTTTCTACATTTAACACTTTCCTAAAGTGGTTGGGTTAATTTAAGGTTTGGATTAATTAGATAATTATAGGGATTGTTTAGGAATATTAGTAATAATTATAATTGTTAAAAATTATTCCAGGTTTGCTGTGATTTGTTTGTGGTTTGACGTTTCTGCAATTAAGGTGAGTTACGTTATGCATGAATTATGATATTGTATGTAAGTGTGCACTTTATAGTGTTGATAGGGAACCACATGCCATTGATGAGTTGTGGGGGCCGACCCGTGTCCTAACTGACGGGCGAAAGGGAATCCACATGCCCTTGGTGAGTTGTGGGGGCCGACCCGTGTCCAAACTGACGGGAGTTTATGACCTCATGAGAGTCGAGTTTTGCTTGGTTTAAATGTATGCGATATGTGATATTTGTGATTGCTTGGGAACCTATATCGGTATGTGTGCATGTGATATTGTAGTTTGTGTGTAACGCTAGCTCACTAAGCGTTTTCGCTTACCCCGTTAGTTGTTTCCCTTTTTCAGGTGCTAGTTCGGGCAAGGATAAAGGCAAAGCTCCAGCGTGACTCCGAGTTCGATGATCCGACGGCACTTGACTTTATGCGTTATTAATTATTTAAATTTGATTCTTAGCGACCGTATTTATTGTTAAAACTGGGTTACTTAGTTTAATTTTGACTACTAGTTGGATTTGATTACTTGGTTTTAAAAATTTATTATTTTTCTTTGTTGAGCTATTTAGCTGAATTTATTTTACAAATCTTGTTTTAAAAAAAAAATTGGCGTTACAACTTGGTATCAGAGCGTGGTTTAAGAGAATCAGCGCGCACGTTTGCGAACGTACGTGTGGTTGGACTTAAACCCGAGATTTTGAGACAATTAATGGGTCAAGGGTCGGAATCATCGGCGGAGCTTCAAGCTGGAGGTGAGCTATATCTATATAGTTATTATATTGAATGTTAATTGCATGCTAATTTTTGGTTATCGATAAGTACGACACTTATATGATTTTATGTGGTTAAATGTTGTTTAATTATCTGCTTAGTCGAGTCAATGGGGCTGTTGAGGATGGTATCAGGACTAAGCCTGTACGGTGGTATGTCAGGAAAGGGTCATGAGGCATGTTCTTGTTTGATTGTTGCCGAGTGATCCCGACCCGGCTATCATATGGAACGGTTATAGTGGCGCGGGCCCAAATAATAGCACCACTATAAACGTTTGTATGGGTTTGGAATTGATTAAGTCTTGGGAGCTTCATTAGCTTGACGATAGTAGGAAATCTTTCGTATGTGTTGAATGAAATTACATGCTTTTGTATGCATCCTGAGTATAGAAATGCAACCTAGTCTATAGGTGGTATGCACACTAAAGGCTAGAGGTAGGTATTTGCATGAGCATGGGTAGAATTGGGAAGGTAGTTAGACATTAGTTGAGGGTATTCGAACTGCCTTTTTCTTTAAGACCTGTTGCTAAACTAGTTTAAAACGCTCAGCATGGTGACCACTAGAAGGAATCAGGGTAGCGGGGGTCTGAGACTCCGGATCTTAGGGACCTCATCGGCTCGGAGGTCAACGAGGTGCTACACCAGCTCCTTCCTGGGTTGTTCGCCCAGATGAAGGACGAGTTATTACAGGCCTTCAACGAGAGGATCGAGGCGGCTTTTACTGCTCGAGGATCGGGGACGGGGAGCACCAGCCTGAGTCAGGGACGGACGAGTACATTCAAGGACTTCATGGCGTGTCAACCGCCACATTTTGAGGGTCGGAAGGACCCCATTGCCTGTTCCCGATGGGTGGTCGCCGCCGTTGAGGGTGCTTTCCGCACCAGCAGCTGCCCGGAGGGAATGAAGGTGTTTTATGCTGTGAACCTGCTACGCAACGCGGGAAAAGACTGGTGGGGGCTGATTCTCAAAAGCCGAACTGAGGAGCAGATCAACGCGATGATTTGGGACGAGTTCAAGGTGCTACTTGATGAGCGGTTCGCTCCTCGCATCGAGAAGGAGAGGATCACGGCAGAGTTCCTGAAGCAAACGACAGAATCGGTGAACGAGATCACCGACCAGTTCCTGGAGAAGTCACTGTTCTGCCCTGATTATGTAAGCACGGATGCGATGAAGATGTTTCACTATCGGGGAGTGCTAAAGACAGAGATCCAAGAGTTCGTGGCCACAGCAAGGTGTAAGACCTTCAACGACATGGTGGATGTAGCGCGGACTCGGGAGCTGTTTCTCGAGGAGCAGCAGCAGGGGAAGAGGAAGGCGGAGCAAGAGCCCGTGCCCGGGAAGAAACTCAAGGGTCAGAGGAGTGACGGTCGCAAGGAGTTTTCTGGATGCCCTAAGTGCGGGAAGAACCACTCAGGGGAGTGTCGACTACCGGAGCCCGTGTGTTTCAAGTGCGGGAAGCCTGGTCATCGAAGTCGGGAGTGTAGGGTCGAACCGAGGACCTGTTTTCATTGCTTCCAACCGGGACACATCAAACCCAACTGCCCTCAGTTGGTTGGAGCAGCAGCAGCAGTGACACCAGCACCCACTCCATTGATGATCACCGACGGTTCGACGGGCAAGGAGAGCGGGTCCACTACTGGCGGCCGTGGTCGAGTGTTTCAGCTGACGGGCGGGGAGGCGGAGGCGGATCCCGATATGGTTGCAGGTACGCCTTAGTTATGTTGTAGCCCTGACATTATGAATGTTGTGATCTAGTAGCATAGTTGTGTGTATGAGCTTATCTGGTAGTTGAAATTTTGAACTGCTTAACTTAGGCATTTTCTTTGTAAACGAGAAACCCGCGTTCGTTCTATTCGATATGGGAGCCACTTAGTATTTTGTATCGAATGCGTTCTGTTAGGACTTTCGGTTAGAGCGGGGCAGGTTAGCCAGAGTTTAGCAATAGACATAGCGGCCGGGGATAGACGTGACAATAGGTGTAGGCTGGATGTTCGTAACCAAGGTACGGTAGACTGTGCGGAACAAGTGGTCCGCATCCAGAATCCGAGTGGGGGAGAGCTCATCGTGTACGGCAAGGGGCGGTTGAGGCAACTGGTGTTCTGTTCAGTCGTAAATGCGAGAGAAGTACCCGGATTAGTTCTCAGATTGATTTCGGGGACGAAATCCTGGTAAGTAGGGGAGAGTTGTAACACCCCATTTTTTTAAATAATAATTATTATTATCTTTTTTTTATATATTTTTATTAGTAGTATTTTATTTTTGGGGATAATAATCAGATAAGTGTTGGAGAGAATCAAATTAGACTAGGATAGGGATAGAGGTACTTTAAGTACTCATCTCTTAGGCTTTTTCCACTTTATCCATAAAGTTGTTTGAGTTAGTCAAAGGGAGTTGGGAGAGAAAAAGAGTGAAGTTGCCGGAATTTGGGGGATATCGCCGGAGACCGACCACCGGAGAAGGGAGATCGACGCTTGAGGTTGCATTCGGTTGTGGTTTACGTAGGTAACTCCGTTCTAACCTTTTCGCACCCTAGGGTTTTGTTTTTTTTTAGTTTAGTTTTCCGGCGGCTTAGGTGGTGGTGTACGGTGGACGGTTGTTACCGGCGTAATTCCGGCAGCGGCGTGGTCGTGGCCATGTCGTCGGAAGCCATGGAGCGCCGGCCATGGCCGGCGACGTTGTTGCTGTCGCTGGGTTGTTTTGCGACGGCGATGGGTTTGGTTGTTGCTGTCGTACGGCGGGGCTGCGGTGGCAGTAGCCGCCGTTGCTGCTGACCTGGCGGCCGTTCCTGCTGACCCGGCGGCCGTTCCGGCAGCGGTTGGCCATGGCCGACTGCTGTCCGGTGGTGGTTCGTGGTGGTGGTTCTTGTTGTTTGTTGAGGTTCGTAGTTGTTCTTTTTAAGTTTTTATCTATGTATATATATATATATATATGGGAGTCGTTGGTGGTGATGATGTTGTGGTTGGTTGTTTTATAAGTTCTTTTTTTTATATAAATATATATATATATATACAGAAGTCAAAGAAGTCAGAGGATGATGATGATGTGTGTTGTTTCTTAAGTTAACATGAATATATATATATATAATAAGACAATGTTAATGTTGTTGTTGTTAATGTCAGACTATTTTTATTTATATATATAATAAGACAATGTTAATGATGTTGTTGTTGTCAGGTTACTTTTATTCATATATATATGTATAATATATATATATAAATATAATTATTAATTTTTTTAAAATAAAAACTATATATATATATATAAATATATATTTATCTAGGTTTATTTCGGGTTAGCTTAGGGTTGTTAGACTGGCTAAGTGTCGTCGGGGTTAACCATTGTCCGTAGTTGTGAGCGGCGCGAGCCGGGTCGCGTTTAAAACCGTTTAGACCCGCTTGACGTCCGCGGTTCTCGTATAGGTTTTCTACATTTAACACTTTCATAAAGTGGTTGGGTTAATTTAAGGTTTGGATTAATTAGATAATTATAGGGATTGTTTAGGAATATTAGTAATAATTATAATTGTTAAAAATTATTCAAGGTTTGCCGTGATTTGTTCGTGGTTTGACGTTTCTGCAATTAAGGTGAGTTACGTTATGCATGAATTATGATATTGTATGTATGTGTGCACTTTATAGTGTTGATAGGGAACCACATGCCCTTGATGAGTTGTGGGGGCCGACCCGTGTCCTAACTGACGGGCGAAAGGGAATCCACATGCCCTTGGTGAGTTGTGGGGGCCGACCCGTGTCCAAACTGACGGGAGTTTATGACCTCATGAGAGTCGAGTTTTGCTTGGTTTAAATGTATGCGATATGTGATATTTGTGATTGCTTGGGAACCTATATCGGTATGTGTGCATGTGATATTGTAGTTTGTGTGTGACGCTAGCTCACTAAGCGTTTTCGCTTACCCCGTTAGTTGTTTCCCTTTTCAAGTGCTAGTTCGGGCAAGGATAAAGGCAAAGTTCCAGCGTGACTCCGAGTTCGATGATCCGACGGCACTTGACTTTATGCGTTATTAATTATTTAAATTTGATTCTTAGCGACCATATTTATTGTTAAAACTGGGTTACTTAGTTTAATTTTGACTACAAGTTGGATTTGATTACTTGGTTTTAAAAATTTATTATTTTTCTTTGTTGAGCTATTTAGCTGAAATTATTTTACAAATCTTGTTTAAAAAAAAAATTTGGCGTTACAAACACATTTTCATGTCCTTGGATCATTACTAGTTAACTTTTAGATATACTATTTAATGAAATGCTAAAGACGTGAGATAATAGCAACGAGTGTTGTAACCCACTCATATATCCCCAAAATAACATTTTAGTAACTTCTGAAAAGATACCGCATTTTCGTACATCTAATTAACCGGTAACAATCCAAGGACAATCTTTAATGAGGCATTTAAACTTGAAGTGGCAAAAACTGAGTTTATATAAAAGACTTTTTTCTTTACCAAATTAAGATTTCATCTTAAACCTTACACCCCAAGCTATAAAATTAGCCTATCATGCTTGGGTGTGTTTTACTATTATTTTTAGACGAATGATTGATTAAACAAGAAAACGTTAGTACGCCAGTAAGAACTATAAAATGCAGTGATTGAAACAGTTGATATAATGCAATTACTGGAATTGACCAGTTGAAATTAAAACAGTTGTAAAGGTAAACTAGAGAAATGACCAGTTGATACTGTGAGCGTGGAATTAAACACAGTTAAATATAGAAAGCGCGTAAATCTATAACTAAACAATTGCCGTAAATATATATATATAGATACCGAATATATATATATATAAGACTATAGGATTGTATGTAACTAACCGCTCACAATGATAAACAAGGTAACGAAAAGATTGCGAAGATTAAAACCATAGAAGTTACGTTAAACAGTTGGTAATGCTTTTGGCGATTACAAGAGTTCTATGAAAACCCAAAAGCAAAATACCAAGTGATCCAAAATGCTTGTTCGGCCTCAACCCGAGGAAACCCGAACTCAAGAGTGTTGTGAAGAGAAGTATCGTAACGATGGTACCCAAAAGTCTTGGATTCGATTTCAAGAAACCGAAAACCAAGAGTGTGATGCTAGAGAGTTTGCTACTGCTACTACTAGTGTTGTTGTGTGAGGAAAGACATGCCTCACAATACTACATACATACACCTATATATAGCAAAGTGTACAAGGGCCATGGGCCAAAAGATAAGAAGTTCATCAAAACACAAATTGGGCTTCGGCCCAACTTCGATCGGCCCAACTTTGATCGGCCCAAGGTTGCTCCGCTTCATGCTTCGAGACTTCGAAAGTTTGGTCCATCAAAAGATCTACAAACGTCGGCCCTTGACACTCCAAACCTGAAAATAAATAAATGTACATAAGTTTTTTTTTGTGCTGAAATCTGAAAAACATATATATAGATGTGAATATAATAGTAAATGCATGTGACAATATTTAACGTAGTTTTGACGAACGAAATGTAACAAAAAGGAGAAAAAATGCACAAATTACGTAAGTTACGAGGGTAAAATATTTACCCTATCATTGTTCTAGTGGTTAACATAGGTTAAAGATGGAATAATAAGGGTTAAATTTAGTGTTAAAAGAGTTAAAAATCGATTAGAATGGCCTTGGAATCGAAACCTAGGAAAAAGTTGAACTAAAGATGTTTGGGGCCGGGCGTCGGTGCCGGCCCGGGTCAAGCCGCGGCACAAGCCGTGCGAGCCACTATTTTGCACCGGAATGGGTACTGGCGCGGGTCATGGCGCGAGTTGAGCCGCAGCCAAGTCCGCGGGGTGGTCAGCTAAGGTGCAGCGCGGGTAGCGGTGCGAGGCAAACCGAGACAGAAACCTTTCAGCCTTCTGGATACGTACTGGCGCGTGTTGCAACGAGGGCCAGGTCGCACAGAAGCCGCGCCACACCTACTCGCCGCCTACAACGTCCGTTTTCGTCCTGTTTGATCCCATTTTGAAGGTCTAGCTTAGGGGGTTCTTCTAGGACCTTTTTAGGCTACTTTCTAGGCTAAAAGAAGGTCTTAACCTCAAATTATATTTGTTAAAATTCAGGATTTCGGTTTAAAGGATCGGGATAGTTTCGTTACTTTGAGAATTTAGTTATTTGTCGCGAATCCAGGTGAGTTACACTAATTTGTACATTATTATGTGACCCATTTTTGTGTGTAATGGCATGTGTATTATGATTGTTTAGACAACCTTGTTCTCGTATTTGACAAGGGGACAACTTCGTGCTCGCAAGGGCCAGAAAGACAAATTCATTTCGCTAGAGATGAAGGCAAATCAAATCTGTTCTCTTTGAGACGGTAGAAAATTTTTGTGTAGATATGTGTTTTATGATAATTGTGCTTGTTGTATATGCTCACTAAGCATTAGCTTACCGTTATTGATTTCCTCTTTTTTTAGGTAGCAGTTCAAAAATCGATAAGGGCAAGGCTCCAGCTTGACTACAGACGGCTCCCGCTTGAGATGGATTTTCGATTAGTTAACTTTAAAACTTACAGTTTATTTTAGATGTTTGGATTTTAGTTATGATTTGATACAGTAAATTCAAATTTTTACTTTTTGACCATTTTCACAATTAAATTCATTTTATATTTTTCATGTCGAGAATTGTGTACTCAGTAAACTATTTATTTTTATAACTAATCTATAATTTAACTATATACATATATACAACAACAAAAATAAAATTTTGTAATCCGTATATAAATAAATGAATAACTAGCATGACACGTGTCATCTTCTAGTGAGTCGATTTCAGTATTTTCTCATCTAAACATGTATCTAGACGCTGTTTACATTATCAATTCAATTAAACTTATCTAATTGACATGTGTCCTCTTAGTTAATATTTTATTTTTTAGTTATTTAAATTACTTTTAATCTCCTACTTTTTACTTAGGCATTATTTGGTAAAATAAGTCAGCTTATAAGTCAGGTACACTGTTTGGATGGACCATAAGCTAATTTATAAGCTAGTTTTTTGAAAAACTACTCTCACTAACCTTTTGGTTACTTATGGGATTTTTTTGTTTTTAAAAGTTTACCCTTGCTAAGTTCTATACTACTAATTTTTAAATATGTCTTTTTTTGTCATTTAAAGTCACAAGCTACCTTATCAGCTAGTTTTTGTCAAACGCAACTTATTTATTAGCTACCTTATGTTAGGATTATGTGCGAGACAGTAACAGTGTTACCGTGTCCAATGTTATAAGACACTAGTAGGTCACACCGCTGCACACCTAATTGAGAATTTGTGTGTAAGAGATAAATGAGAAGAGAGAAATGAATAATTATTAGTTAATAATTATTTATTAGTTTTAATCAATCAGTAAATTAATTAATTGATTAATTAATTAATTATGGAATTGATTAAAAGATAATTATAAAAGGAATTGTAATTATCTTAAATCATTGCCTTATTCTATCCTATAAATAAAGGGTTAAGGCTTTGATGAATCAGTTGATTAATCCTACGAAAATCTCTCGCTCTCTCTTTCTCTCTCCCAACCGTCGATCTCTCTCTCTCTCTCACACGTCGGTCGGAATTTTTCCGATCAGTCACGGTGGTCTAGCAACCCTCTCGCGTGGTGTCAGTAGCGGTGTACCCCCTGCCAGCTTTCCGGAAGTCTATTCGCAAAAGGTAAACCGTCAAACCCACTTTGATTGTATCTGTTATGGTTTAAGATGGGTCCGGGTTTGGGAATCGTTTTTTGTTATCCGCTGCGCACCGTTAGTGCCTACGGTTCCCCAACAGTGGTATCAGAGCCACTTCTTAAACCTACAGATCAGGATTAAATTGTTGTTTGCGATAAACTGTTATTTGGATTATGGTTTTGTTAAAAAAATCGATTTTTATCTGTTTATATTAAAAATTGGATTTTTATCGTTTATCACACGAACCGTGTTAATCGACGGTGGAACGACGGCAGTTAGCCGAATCGAACCACCGGATCGATTAAAGGCCGTGGTGATGGCGACTGTGGCTTTAGCGCCGCTGTCCGCCGGCGGTTGCACCGCAAAACCACCAAGACCGCCGGCTGCCTCGCTAGGCGGCGGCGGTGGCCGTGTCTTTCGATCGCACAAGGCGATGGTGGTGGCGTTAAAGCCGCTGCTGTCGCCGACGAGATCAGACCGCCGATCGACAGCCCCTAGTGGCGGATCGATGGCAGTAACATGGTTGTTTGTCCCGCCAAGCCGCCGGCTGCCTTACGGCCACGCCAGGGCGGCGGCGGTGATTGGTTACGCGAATCGCCAAACCACCGAATGGTGGTGGCGCTGTTGTTGCCCAGCGGTGGCGACGGCGGCGTAGTGGTGGCAACGGCTTTGGCCGTTTGTCGCCGGATAAGCCACGAACCACCAGGCCACACGCCGGCTGCCCTAAGGCCGAGCCAAGGCGATGGCGGTGGCTGATTGTTTCCGCGATCGCAAGCCGCACCACCGAACGATGGTGACGGCGTTTGTTGTTGGTGATGGAGCCGTCGGCCACGGCGGCGATGGCAGCCTCGGCTGCTGTTGTCGTCGATCGGCCTTGCGGTGGCGGCGGTGGTGACCTTGGTTATCGCTACTGCCGCCGGTGGCGGTTTCGGGAAGATTGCCGACGATCGGCGGCAATGGTAGCTTCGGCTACGTTGTCGTTGATCACCGGTAGTAACAATGGTAACCGTTTGTTATTTTGTTGCTATCGATGATGATATCGGATAAGTTTTTCGTGTGGATAGGGTCGTTTTGCCCGATAGGCTAAAACCCCAGATAAAATTATTTTTTTTTTTTACTTTTATCTTATAAAATTAAAATCAATTTTAAGCAATTATAAAATCAATTAGGTTTTATAATTCTGGTTTATCGTAACTGTATATATTTTAGTTTAACTGTTTTGTTTAAAACTGTTAGTTGCGAGTGTCATAGCCAAGCCCTAGACCAGTGTTTGTGTTTCGTCTTTATATTATTGTTATTGTACTCTGTCTTGGTAAGGAGGCCTGCGTGCCATTTACAACCCTTTTATTGTAATTTTTTTTATTTTTATATTTAATTTACGCCGAAGACGAAGAAAACCTTAAAGACGGAGTTTGGAGGCACAACCAAGGATGTCGGAGCCAGTGGGAGCGTTCTACCTTCATGCCTTGTGTATTGCTTGTCACTTAGGTTAAAGACCGTCAGTTTAGTGTTGGCTCACTTAACTGACAATAGTTTTAAGGGTAAAAGCTATGACACAGTAGTTTTTAAGTTTTGTATATAATTGCGTGGTTTGGTTTTAATTGCGTAATTGTGATAAAACGGAGTTTTAAAATCTAATGAGATAATTTTATAAAAACCTAGAGGTTCGAATACAGAGTGCTTTTCGAATCAGTTTTAAAATTAAGGTTTTTGAAAAACTGGCATTTATGACCCTTGTAAAATCATAGATTAGTAAGTGCAACCCACTTTAGGGGCACCTCCGGTGTAAGGTACATAGGGCGTTGTAAGTGCACACACTATGAACGCCCGTGTTCAAACCGAAACTGGAGGGTGATAAAACTCTGTGAATTATCTCCGGGTGGTACCGGCCAGAGTTTGTCCAGGTCCCGGGTGGTGCAATCTATTTTGGTAATTATTTATTCACCGGGTGGTACCGGGCCAAAATGCACTAGAGGGACTAAATATGCACGGACTATATATCCGATGTCCCGACGATCTAGAAGTCGTATTTTCGAGTTAGAATACGATTGGTATAGTTTTACCTACCATAAATCGCATGAGTCGGTTTGACATGATCACATGCTTCCCGACACATGTGAAATATGGATTCTAGTCTAATAAACTTATTTTAAGGGTAATAATTTATTAGAATTTTATAATTATAAACTAAATTGGAATTTATATTCTTCTGTAGATGTCTCCAATTAGCATTCCGTTTTATTCACCTGAGGAATCACTTCGCCTTATTATGGGCAAGTGGAAGCTTACGGGCCAGAACTTTCCAGTTTGGAAGTTACATTTACAGAATGTTTTGAGTGCCCAGGGTAAGCTTTATGTGATCAATAAGCCTATGTCACGACCTAAGAGCAATGCCCCTGAAGAGGAATTTGCTTAATACTTTAGATTCATGGCAGATGAATCGGATGTAATGTCCATTCTAATTTTCTCTATGTCACCCGAGTTCACGGGAGATTTAAGAGTCAAATTCTGTCACGAGGTTGTGAAAAATGTGGAGAACCAGTTAGGTCTCTACAAGCATACGGGTAAGCTTTTGATCATGCAAGAGATTTTCTCCCTGAAGCTGCAAAAGGGTCAGTCAGTTAAAAACCATCTTATTGAAATAAGAAGGCTCTTTAAATGTTTATCACGTCTGGGGTACAAGATGACTCAGGAAGAGTTAGTGTATCTCATGTGGTTTTCCCTCACAAAAGAAGTTCAGGACACAGCTAGTGCCTACATGAAGGAACCAAAGAACGACGTGGATAAAGTTCATGAAGATATTCTGGCCAGTCTAGAGCCAGTACCCGAACCTGCAAATCTCATGGACACTGATATAATTGATGAGCTGGGAGATCTGAGTTGCCCAGAGTGCGGCAGCGAGGATATTTGCGAGCACTCGATGAATATCGACCAGATAGAGATCGGTTTACCCGATGCTCCAGGTATCTTTATGATAGATTGCTTAATCACTTCTTATGAATCATGGGTAATTGATACAGGCAGTGGTAACCACATTTGTAATCATTTACAGGGATTCACTAGAAGAAAGACTCTGAGGAAGGACCGTTCGAACCTACGAGTTGGCGAAGGCACACCGCTGATAACTGAAGCTGTAGGATCTTATAGTCTTAGTTTACCCTCGGGTCTAGTTTTGGAACTGGATAATTGTTATTATATTCCAAATATGATTAAGAATGTTTTGTCTTTTGATTTATTAGTAGACCAAGGATTTTATTATAAAATGATTTCAGTCTTTAAAGATAATATTTTCTATTTTAAAGCTACACCCGTGAATGGTCTATACACAGTAAATCTACACGACAACAGTAGTGAAATCTATCATATAAGTAAACGATCCAAGGATATTGAGGATCAAAGTTACCTCTGGCATTGTCGTTTGGGCCACATAAACAAGAAACGCGTTGAACTACTCCTAAAAGGAGGTTTTCTTGGTAATTTCGATTATAAACCTTTTGATAATTGCGAGTCTTGTTTATCTGGCAAAATGACAAAGCAACCTTTCAACAATGAAAATGAAAGGGCTACTGACTTGCTTGAAATAATCCACACAGATGTGTGTGGACCTTTCAGTCATGTGGCAAGAGGAGGATACCGGTACTTCATTACCTTTACTGACGATTTCAGTAGGTATGGTTATGTCTACCTTATGAGACATAAATCTGAAAGCTTTGCAAGATTCAAGGAATTTCAGAATGAAGTACAGAATCAACTTGACAAGAGGATCAAGTTCTTGCGGTCGGATCGTGGTGGCGAATATCTTAGTGATGAGTTTGACAATCATTTGATGGAGTGTGGGATTGTATCCCAACTTACACCTCCGTATACACCTCAGATGAACGGTGTATCAGAAAGGAGAAATCGTACTTTGCTTGATATGGTACGAACGATGATGTGTCACTCTACGCTGCCAATATCATTCTGGGCACATGCGCTCGAAACAGCAGCACACATACTGAACAGAGCGCCAACAAAGTCGGTAGAAAAGACTCCATATGAACTATGGAAGGGTAAGAAACCCAACATATCTTTTCTAAAAATTTGGGGTTGTGAGGTTTACGTCAAACGACCCACCTCAGAAAAACTCAGGCCCAAATCCGACAAGTGTTTCTTCGTTGGATATCCCAAGACCACCGTGGGATATTACTTCTACAACCCTGAAGAGAACAAAGTTTTTGTTGCTCGAAATGGAAAATTTCTGGAAGAAAAGTTTCTCAGTTTAGAGAACACCAGAAAGGATGTAGATCTACAGGTAGTAGACGAAGAAAACACTGCACCGATCGTTGAGCCAGAAACTCAACATAGCAATGTTGAACCTCAATCAGAGCCGATTGAGGAAGTGCAAACACAGGACCTTCGCAGATCCAGTAGGGTGAGACAAGAACCAGATAGGTATCTTGGGTTTCTAGTCTCTCAGGACAGTGGAGACCTGAATGAACCAACATCCTATGGAGAAGCTGTGTTAGGCAATGAGTCTGAACAATGGCAGAAAGCCATGAAGGCCGAGATGCAATCCATGTACGACAACCAAGTTTGGGAGTTGACTGATTTGCCACAACACTGTAGAGCTGTTGGGCGCAAATGGGTTTTCAAGAAGAAAACCGACATGGATGGGAATGTGCACACTTTCAAGGCCAGACTGGTCGCAAAAGGGTTCACGCAAACTCATGGTATCGACTATGATGAAACCTTTTCACCAGTAGCCATGTTGAAGTCAATTAGGATTCTAATGGCCATTTCAGCGTACTTTAACTACGAGATTTGGCAAATGGACGTCAAGACAGCCTTTCTGAATGGAAAGTTAACAGAAGACGTCTATATGGAACAACCAGAGGGGTTTGAAGATCCTAAGAACCCTAATAAGGTGTGTAAACTGCTAAAATCCATTTATGGATTGAAGCAAGCATCTCGAAGCTGGAACTTACACTTTGATGAGCGAATCAAAGAGTTTGGTTTTACCAAAAGTGAGTTCGAGCCGTGTGTCTACACTAAGTTCAGTGGGAGCATAGTAACCTTCTTGGTCTTGTATGTAGATGACATTCTACTCATAGGAAACGATGTACCAACTTTACAGGGTGTAAAGAGTTGGTTAAGCAAATGTTTCCAGATGAAAGACCTTGGAGAGGCCGCTTATATACTTGGTATAAAGATCTACAGAAATAGATCTAAGCGGCTTATCGGACTTAGTCAGAGTACGTATATCGATAAAATTCTGAAGAAATTCAGAATGGATGAATCCAAGAAAGAATTTATCCCGATGCAGCATGGCATAGTGTTAAGTAAAACACAATGTCCTGTTTCTAGTCAAGATCAGGACAAAATGAAATCGGTTCCATATGCTTCTGCAATTGGATCGATTATGTATGCCATGTTATGTACTAGGCCCGATGTTGCTTACTCAGTAAGTGTTACGAGCAGATATCAACAGAATCCGGGTGAACCTCATTGGGTGGCTGTCAAGAACATTCTTAAGTATCTGAGAAGAACGAAAGAAATGTTCTTGGTCTTTGGAGGATCTGAGGATGAAATTAGTGTCACCGGATACTCTGACGCTAGTTTCCAGACCGACAGAGATGACTTCAGGTCACAGTTAGGGTACGTCTTTACCCTAAACGGAGGCGCGATCTCATGGAAGAGCTCGAAGCAGGACACGATTGCAGATTCAACTACAGAAGCAGAGTACATTGCAGCATCTGATGCGGCAAAGGAAGCTGTCTGGCTAAGGAATTTTCTATCGGATCTCAAAGTGGTTGCCAGTATCTCGAGACCGATCGATATATTCTGTGATAACTCGGGAGCCGTGGCGCAAGCAAAGGAACCTAGAGAGCATCACAAGTCAAGACACGTGCTCAGGAAATATCACCTCATCCGAGAGATTATTGGAAGAGGAGATGTAAGAATATGCAAGATTCCATTGGGATGCAGTACCTGGACGCCAGTATCTAGTTTTAGTTTATTGAATTATTACTATAGTTTAATTTTGAAACAATGTAATCATGTAAACTTTTTATTTCACAGTGTGTTGGAAATAAATGGAGGTTTTTAATTTCATGATTGTTCTAAAATTAACTATTTTTCGCATATTTAACGTATCCATGATTTTTACAAAGTTTTGTAAGAAAATCAAAATTTCCATAGCCACTTATTGAAATGGGAATTTCAATAGGAAGTTTAACGCTATTATAAATACTTGATGATTTATTCGAAGTAAAGAATAAAAGCACAAGTGATGTGACCAAGTATTTATAGATACTCATCAGAGTGTTTGGGTATTGGAAGTGACCAGTAATCAAGTCTGCTTCATGGAGCCTCAGTCATAAGCATTGACTTGATAGGTTGTCCTTAGACCTGCGATACTTGGTTTGGAAACATGAGGACTGTTGTACTCTTAGCATGTACTAACGCTGCACCGTAACAGGGCGGCCATACGGGACGTGACTAGATGCAGCGGAAGCCGTGGATCCAAATGCAAGTAGTCAAGAAGGGATTTGCACCTCTTTCAAAAGAGAGATATTTCCGGGCCCCTTGACGTAAGATTGGCAGAAAATGCGTGGCCACGCTCGGATAGAATAATAGGTGTTATTTAGTAATATCCGTTACTGCAGGCGATCGAAATCAGAGTCAAGAAATACTTGATTTTAAGAAATGAATCCTCCACTCCATGTCTTAAAATCACTTTAGAAATATCGTGTGCAAAAGGAATGAACCTGTGTTCAATTTTAAAAATTGTATCTCTGGATGTAAGAGATCTTATAACCTGGTTAACCTAAGTGTCTGGCTAGGGACCTCCTTAGGCTAATGGTAACAAGCATAGTTACATGTCTAGCACAAGTGGGAGTCTGTTAGGATTATGTGCGAGACAGTAACAGTGTTACCGTGTCCAATGTTATAAGACACTAGTAGGTCACACCGCTGCACACCTAATTGAGAATTTGTGTGTAAGAGATAAATGAGAAGAGAGAAATGAATAATTATTAGTTAATAATTATTTATTAGTTTTAATCAATCAGTAAATTAATTAATTGATTAATTAATTAATTATGGAATTGATTAAAAGATAATTATAAAAGGAATTGTAATTATCTTAAATCATTGCCATATTCTATCCTATAAATAAAGGGTTAAGGCTTTGATGAATCTGTTGATTAATCCTACGAAAATCTCTCGCTCTCTCTTTCTCTCTCCCAACCGTCGATCTCTCTCTCTCTCTCACACGTCGGTCGGAATTTTTCCGATCAGTCACGGTGGTCTAGCAACCCTCTCGCGTGGTGTCAGTAGCGGTGTACCCCCTGCCAACTTTCCGGAAGTCTATTCGCAAAAGGTAAACCGTCAAACCCACTTTGATTGTATCTGTTATGGTTTAAGATGGGTCCGGGTTTGGGAATCGTTTTTTGTTATCCGCTGCGCACCGTTAGTACCTACGGTTCCCCAACACCTTATCAGTCATAAGCTACCTTATCAACTAGTTTGTCAAACATAGCCTTAGTACCCATGTAATTAGTTATTTATTTTACTTTTGATCCCTTACTTTTTCATTTTTTATTCTACACATTTATCATATAAAATAAATACTCGTATATTATGAACTAAAATGCATTAAAATTACTTTTCTCTTTTTACAACTTCTATTATTATATTCGTCTATTTATAATCTTCTAAATGAACCCAATATTGAATATTTTTTCTTATTCTTATTAATAAAAATTAAGAATACATATGAAGTAATATGTTTCACATTTTTTTATGTTTTCATTTTTATTTTACACTATTATCATATTAAAGATACAAAATCATATATTAATTAAAAGTGGTTTATTAATTTTTTTTAAATTGTACCCCTATAAATCTATTGTAAATACTTTCAAAATAAATTAATTATTGAATATTTTTGTATTTAATGATATTATAAATATCATAAATAAAATGTCTTAAACTATTATGTTTTTATAGGTACAAGTCACCATAAACACCATTAATTTTAATTTTCGTGTTCTGGATTAACAATAGTTGTTATTCGTTTAAGGATTCATTCACTAGTACAAAAACTCACATTTGCCACGGTTAAAAACCGTGGCCATAGGCCTTTAGTCACAGTTTTTCATTTTTATCAAACCGTAGCCTATTCTTGCGTGACCATTGATACCCTTTTGGTCACGCTTAAAATGTGTCACCATATCAAATTAAAAACCATGGCCATAGTTTAGAAACCGTAGCTATAGGCATATCCAAATTTTATGATATTAAAGCATTTTACCTATAACCGTGGCAATAAAGTACTTTTCGCCACACAAACTCACATAAAACGTGGCATTTAGTTATCTTTTGGTCACACAATCTATAAAAAAAACATGGCAATAAACTACCTATAGCCACATAATTTGTTTTTAATGTAGCCGATGATTGCTCTATAATCATGTATGTTTGTTTTAACGTGGCCAAGACTCGAACTTGAGACCTCATCGTTGATAAGGAATGGACCAACCACCAGGACAATAATGATTTTGTTAAAAGTATCTCATTAAATATTAAAAACCATGTCCAAATTCATGACATATAGTCACACTTAATTTTTAGAAACGTGGCTACAGGTATCTTTTTCGTCACATACGTAATAACTAATGGCTAATTCAAGACATATTGGTTAGCTTTTAATGACAATAAGTTATTTTAATCACGATTTTAACTATATCAATAGCTACACACATTTCATATTAACTGTGACGAAATCATCACATATTGTCACGCTTCATACGATAAACCGTGGCTACTGGTTATCTTCTTGTCACACAAAATAATAAAACCATGACTACAAATACCCATGAGTTTTGGCTACATTTTACAAATTTTCGTGGCTATATATGTATTTTCTTTTGGTCACGGAAAAATGACTTCATGAGGCCATATGCGATCTATGGTCACAAATAATAATTGTCATAAAAAAAGTGTGACTATATATATGTCTATGGCCACGGTTTTTAATTGTTACTTGCCACGACAAAAAAATTGTGGCCATACGAACAATTTAGTCACGGTTTTGTTTAAACCATGACATTATGTTTAAACATGTTTTCTAATTGTCATGGTTATTGAGTTACATCGTGGCTAAAACATTACTCCAACTTTATTTATGACTTTTAGTCACGGTTCTAGACCTAACCGTGACTAACATGAATTTTAAAACCGTGGCAAAAAAACATATTTGTACTAGTGATTTGAGACATATGGTCCATGAGTCAACAAACCAAACTAAATCATCCCCCGTTTTTTAAAAGCATTTTTAAAAAAATTGAACCTAAGCATAAATAGTATCCTTAATATTAGATTTCGAGAGTGTAGGAGTTGTCCTTGAAACCTGAGTGACTAATAGGCATATAAAGTGCACCTATGTAATATTTGAAAACGGAAGTTCATAGAGATGCATGGGCCTCCTTTAGATTATTGGACCGTGTTGATTGTTTTTTTTTTATCGTCAAACAAAACATGGCATAAATTTTGAGCAAGCAAAACTTTATGATTGTTATTTTGTATCTTACTAAAAGATCAAATCAAATAAATAAATTTTGACCAATTGATCATATTGACATTGAATTTCCTACATTCGATATGCAATTGAAAAACACATAAAATCATAAAATTAGTATCGTGTGAAGCAGAATAAAACTGAAGATGAAACAAAATTATTCTTTCGAGTTTTCATCTTTAAATCGAGAAACTTTGCATCATATCGCATGCAGTTATAGTCTAATATTATATATATATATATATATATATGATATAAATAGTATGTAATAATGTTAATATATTTTAAAAATCATACCATAGCTTGTACTATACAAGGTATATGCATTCAATAATTAATATAAACTATATAAATAATAATAATATAGTCAATATTATATATATATATATATATATCAACACACAATAAAATAGATTATAAAAAACATAAGTTATATTATATAGATTAAGCTTAGTTTGATCCCGTATAGTAGACGGAATAATTTATAAAAAAAATAAATCATGATAGAAAACCTATCTTACAAATATAATAATACATCAAAATTACGATTCTATTTTAACAACATAAATGAATAACAAATAAATTTTAATAGTTAAAAGTACGACATCAAATATTTTATTTATATAACAATCAGATGATTTATATTATTTGAACTCATCTATGTAAAAGTATTATAAATTCAAAATTATAATTTGTTGTTTTGGGTCAAAAAAGAAATAATTTAATTAGAAACAAAAAAACAAAAGCATAAAACATGAAAAACAATAAAGAAAATGAGAGTAGGTCGACTAAAATTGAAGAAAAGTAACATAATTAAGCAGAAAAAAAAAGTAACAGTAAAGGAAAGGGGAGTACATGCATGCAAGGAGAAAGAAGAGTTTAAGCCATGTTTTAAATTTTGAAATAGTATATTTTATCTACCCCTTTTCAAAAGCCTAGATTAGAGATATTTTAGTTATTAATTATTAATATTTAAAATATATAGATAAAATTTTAATATTTAAAAGAAATAGATAAAGATGACATGTGTGAATCAGTTGGGCTTAAATGAACTGAAAGTGTAAATTACGCCCAAGTTCACTTTTATGCGAGAAAATATTGATTTCGGCTCACGAGAGAGCCACACGTGTCAGCTCAGTTACTCATTTATTAATAGACTAGTTTTGATCCCGTGTAATTCACGGGATACTTTAAAAAAATTAAATCATATCAGGAAACTTATATTATAAATATGAATTGTGGTGTTATATTAGCTCCTGAGTTGTTATTTGTACTTCTTAGAAAGAAACTTTTTCTGCACAACATGGAAATTTCACTACCACCCGAGGAACCAAAAACCACTTACAAAGTTCGAAGCCCAACAATTAGGCAGCAGCGAAAAGGACCAAACAGAAACATTCATTCACCCAAAAATGCCAAACTAAAACGATTTAAAACTAAGGAAAACAAAACAGAAAGATGGAAAAAGCGTAGAGCAAAGGGACTTATGAGGCATAAGCCGAAACAACCCCTTCACCGAGATGCCAAATAGAAGGATAGACCCGAGCCGAGAAGAGCGTCACCTGCAAACAGTATGAAGAATCTAAACATTCGAAAAACTAAACCATATCATTTATTATAAATATAAAAGTAATTACTCAAAATAAAAGTAAATCTATATAAAACAAATCTTATTATTAACTTATATTTAATTAAAAGAATAATATATTGTTTTAAATGAGACCATAGTGAATACACATAAAAGGGTTGCACCCGTGTTTATAATAGTAGTACATATAAGAAAACAATGACAGAGATAAATATATACAAAAATGAGCTGTTAATAGTATGGTGGTTGGGGGTCAAGATGAATACAAACCCAGGATCATGAAGAAACATCTATCCAAGTACTGTCAACAAAACAAACAGAGAGGAGATGCGAAGTTATGAGATATAAGCCACAATTCATCGAGATAGAGATAGTTAGAGATACATGTAGAGATATAGATATAGAGATGCTTAGAGATAGTTAGGTGTTGTTTGTTTTTTAAGTGGTGCTGAAAACTGAATCTGTTTCCACTTCTGATTGTTAAGTGATGGTGCTGAAGACTGAATCTGGATCTGTCAAGACTGTTTGTTTTATAAACTGTCAAACATCTGAATCTGAATCTGATTACTCATAAGAACTAAAATCAACTTAAATACGTCAACCCAATCAAGTACAACAATAAACTTTAACAAGCTTAATGAGCTTAATGAACAATCCAAAGAAGCTTAATGAGCTTAATGAATAATCCAAACAAGGTTAATGAGCTTAATGAATAATCCAAACAACCTTAATGAACAATCCAAACAAGTCCAAGCTTAACAAATAATCTAAACAAGTCCAAGCTTGATGAATAAGTGAAAAAGTGAACAAAAAGTGGTTTTACCACCACTTTTTCGGTAAGTGGTGAAAAAGTGATAAGTGACACTTAATAAAAATAAAAAACAAACAGTCTGAATGGGAAAATCACTGACCGAATAAGTGATTTTCCCCCAGAAAGTGATGAAAAAGTGATAAGTGGAAAAAACAAACGTCCCCTTAGAGATTCATAGGATAAGGATAGAGAGAAAGAGAAAGATTTTGAATAATTATACTATTATTAAATATTTAAATATGAGTTATCATTGTTGATAAGAGCAAAATACTGGTAAATAGGTAGAGATGGGATGAGATAAAGTTTGTTATACTAATAGATAATTTTGAGCAAAATACCGGTAAATAGGTAGAGATGGGATGAGATAAAGTTTGTTATACTAATAGATAATTTTGTAGAATTTTTTATTAAAATGTAAATTATATGTGGCACCGGCTCACCAGAGCACAACACGTGGCAACCGGCTCAACAGAGCACGACACGTGGCAAGTAAGTTACTCTTTTATTATATATAGATAAGCATGTGTGAATCAGTTGGGCTTAAATGAACTGAAAGTGTAAATTACGCCTAAGTTCACTTTTATGCGAGAAAATACTGATTTCGGCTCACGAGAGAGCGACACGTGTCAGCTTAGTTACTCATTTATTAATAGATAAGCTATCTAGAATTTTATACTTTTAAATATTCAAAATAAATAGATAGGATTTTATAACCACCAAACTATAACGAAGTAGTCTGGGCATAGCCCAGATGAACCTTCTAAAAAAATAGATAGATTATTGATTAGTAGTAATAAATAAAATTTTGATTGAGTTGTTGCTTTTCCTTTAAAACATATACATATCTATAATTTATTACGCAGTGTTCAAACAACCTTAGAGATGTCAATAATTATCTTCTATAGAGATATAGATAAGAATAGAAGGAAGCTAGATTTAGACATATCAGTGATATCACTAATTATCTTGACATATTTAACAAGTAAAAGAAATTAAGTTTTTGGCTCACGAAAGAGCTACATGTGGCATCCAGTTACTCTTTTATTATATATATATATATATATATATATTAAAGGACTTAGGATTAGGTGAGATCAATACCTAACGTATTAAACTTCACAAAAAACACCGTGAATGTACATAAAACTCAAATACGCAGACCTAAAAATCACTTTCGACGCAAAAAAATATCCAAAACTAGGTAAAAAACGAATCATTCACAGCTCAAGTTCTGTGAAGGTTACATATATATAATCACTAGTACAAAAATTCACATTTGCCACGGTTAAAAAGCGTGGCCATAGGCCTTTAGTCACAGTTTTTCATTTTTATCAAAACGTAGCCTATTCTCCCGTGACCATTGATACCCTTTTGGTCACGCTTAAAATGTGTCACCAAATGAAATGAAAAACCATAGCCATAGTTTGAAAACCGTAGCTAATGACATATCCAATTTTTATGGTATTGGAGCATTTTACCTAAAACCGTGGCCATAAAGTATCTTTTGCCACACAAACTCATATTAAACGTAGCATTTAGTTATCTTTTGGTCACACAATATAAAAAAAAGCATGACAATAAACTATCTATAGCCACATAATTTTTTTTAATGTAGCCGATGATCGCTCTATAATCATGTATATTTTTTTGACGTGGCCAAGGCTCGAACTTGAGACCTCGTCTTTGATAAGGAATGAACCAACCACTAGGACAATATTGATTTTGTTAAAATTATCTCATTAAATATTAAAAACCATGGGCAAATTCATGACATATAGTTACATTACACTTAATTTTTAGAAACATGGCTATATGTATCTTTTTGGTCACACACATAATAAACAATGGCTAATTCAAGACATATAGTTACACTTATATTTTAGAAGTGTGAGTATTAAATGCCTTTTGGTCATGCGAAATATTAAAAATCATGACGTTTAACTATTTATTAGTCACACAATTGATTATGTTGAATCGTGGCTATTGGTAAGCTTTTAGTGATAATAGAATTATTTCAGTCTTGGTTTTAACTATATTAATAGCTACACATATTTCATATTAACTGTGACGAAATCATCACATATTGTCACGCTTCATACAATAAACCGTGGCTACTGGTTATCTTCTTGTCACACAAAATAATAAAACCATGACTACAAATACATGTGACTTATGGATATGTTTTACAAATTTTCGTGGCTAAATATGTATATTCTTTTGGTCACGGAAAAATGACTTCATGAGGCCATATGCGGTCTACGGTCACAAATAATAATTGTCACAAAAAAACCGTGACTATATATATGTCTATGGCCACGATTTTTATATGTTACTTGCCACGACAAAAAAATTGTGGCCATAGGAACAATTTAGTCACGGTTTTGTTTAAACCATGACATTATGTTTAAACATTTTTTCTAATTGTCATGTTTATTGAGTTGCATCGTGGCTAAAACAATACTCCAATTTTATTTATGACTTTTAGTCACGGTTCTAGACCTAAATGTGACTAACATGAAATTCAAAACCGTGGCAAAAAAGCATATTTGTACTAGTGAATGCGAACATTCACAAAAAAAAAGTGTTGTGAAGGTTTTGTTTTTTAACCTTTTTTGTAAAAAAATTTCAATAGTGTTTTTAGTATGTTTTAAAGATGAATGTTCAATTTTTTTTACCTTCACAAATGTTTTGATGTGAAGTTTCAAGTAAAATATGTTGGTCTCACCAAAAAGGTTTGTTCTCACCAGAACCTAATTCTATATAAAGAGCATCTCAACAACTTCTTGAAAATAGCGAAAATCCACTTTCTCTAGATTATTCTAAGAAGATCCTTATCTTATTCTCTAAAATAAAGAATGACCTGAAAATTTTATCTAGATTATTCTAAGAGCATCCTTATCTCATCTCATTTTCAAATATAAATTATAAAGAATGAAAAGAAAAACTTATCCAAATTATTCTAAGAACATCCTTATCTCATTCTCTAAAATAAAGAATAAAGAAAAACTTCCTATATAAGGAGTCTTCTATATGTTTGTTAGGATGAGACACGAATAAATATTTTATTCGTTCAACAAACGAGGATTGACATAATATTATTATACATAACCTTTTTAAGAAGTTTCTTGTGATCATAATTATTAAATCCTTAAATAATATAATTGATGGAATATGTTTAAAATATAAAATATTTTGAAAATGAATACAATTTATTTTAAAGTATTGAAAATTTGATTATCTATTTTAAAAAAGTTATAAAAAATTTGTTGAGATTGGTCTAGGTTTTAGAAAAATCTGTTAAATGCATTGGAAATTGAATACTTTAAGTTTTGATGGTCTTTTTAATTTTCAGTGCATTCAACACCCTCGTAAAGGTGCAAGTAACAATGTCTTAGTTATTTTTAAATGTTATTAAATATGTCAGTTATATTTATTATGTTTAATTATCAAAAGTGAAACATAATAATTTTTAAAATATATATGTAAGTTATATAGAACGATATCCATATTTTTTACATAGATAATAAAAGCATACATTATATTTCAATAACATAAAAGTTATCCTAAATTAACTTTTAATAATTAATTAAGATATGTGAAGTTGATCAATTTTATTTTCGTTTTCATTATATGCAATAATAATTAAAATTATAAATTAATGTAGATATTTTTCTAAAATTTGTTTTAACAAATTCCAAATTTATAGTGTATATATATAATAACCAATTTTATATTATTTGAACCACCAAGGTGTAGCGTAGTGGTAAATTTCCTAAAGAATGGTAGCTCCCACCCGGATTCAAATCCATGAATGCACAAGAATGTACTCTGAGCAAACCTAGATGAACCTTCTCAAAAAGAAATATATTATTTAATCAACATATTATATTTTTAATTCTTTTTACTATCTTGTTTGTATTAATTAACATGTTGTATTGTAATACCCTTAAATTTTGAAAAAAAAATGACTAACTAAGTTTTTTCTAAAAATATCAATTTTGGAATTATTTCTTTTCTATACATCAATACCTAAATAAATATTAAACCAAGTCCTATAACAAAATTAAGACTAGGTCAAGTGTAACTATAACTTAAAAGACGATCCCTATCTTCAATACTGAAGACATTATCTAAAAGCTAGAATATTTTCATGTCTCATATGTAAATATTAAAAATCATAAATTTTAGTAACATAATATTAAATATCTCCGAATTTATATTTTTATATACTAGAAAAATTATGTTATTCCTTTATTTCTAAATAAAGTAAATAAGGGTAAATCACAACAATTTATATAAAATAATATAGTAAAATAATACAAAATAAATATTATTATATAATATTATAATTAAATATAAAATTATATTTATTTAATAGTTTATATTAATAAAATATAATATAAATAGATAAAAATGATACAGAGAATTAAATAATAATTAAAAAAAGCCTATAAATATCCTTCTTACCCACAAACATTTTTACATCGACCTCTACTTGCAACAAAAGAAAGGAGAAAAGGTACCTATTTTTATGTTTTATACTTTTATCTAGTGAGGTGTTATCAAATTTTATTTATTAGGTATAGATCAAACATACTTTAGTAATGTGTAATTTTTTGTATGCATGTCTTTATGTAGTATATTGTGAATATATTCTTGAGGATCAAATGTTCTTAAAATCATTGTACGATGTTAAATATCACAAAAAAAAAATTCAAACAAAAATATATAAAATGGAGTATAATTTCTTAAAAAATACAAAAGCATGACATTTTGGACACAAAAGGGAGGCATGATGAGTAATTTTTGTTTATAGATTACAATTTTCTATAATAAGTTGTGTATTGATATATTTAAAACAATTATTAGTGGTCTGAAACATTAAAAAATGTCAAGTATTTGTTTTGAGCGATTATAATTGACCTATAGGAGGGTCTACTTTTATGTAAGACCATCCACAATGGAAAACATCAAGGGAGTGTCAAGCAATTGGTACCAATCGACAAGGGTGGCAACATCGTCGAGGTTGATTGTCAAGGTTGGAAAACGACATGGCCGTGCCAATGCGTTACCCCACCCCACCCAACCCTATCTCTCCTTTCTCTCTATCTCTCTCTTCTTTCTCTCTCTTCTTTTCTTTTTCTTTTATTTTTTTAATTAATTATTTAAATTGACATGGATGTGATTGAATATGTAAAGATTGGTAAGGTTTTGGTAAGATAGCAGAAAGCTTATATGGCAGCTGATATGGCAAGCGTCACGACCACTGTGGATGGTCTAAGTAAGAAAAAACTTATGAAAAATCTAGATAACAAAACCCAATAATATATCAAATCCCCTCTTTACATTCTCAAATGAATTTCACCCTCGACTACAAAGGGTACAAATAGCAATCCCTATTTTTAATATCCAAAAAAATTAAATCTCTTTTCATCCGACATAAAAAGACAGAGTTTTGATTAATTTTGTAATATGGGTACATGATGTCGTTCTCATTTTAGAGTAGATGAATTTGTTATGTGATTATAAATTAATCATAAACAATGTTGTTTTTGATATATTTTATGTAACATTTTTATTTTTTTTCCCCTTAAAAAAGAATACTTATGACCAAAAAAGTTCAAGTAGATACCTGGGGATAAAAAACTCTTAGTTGATTTTTTTTTCTTCTAATTTTTATGTCAACTAACTTTGATCACTTGATCTTATTTATGTATATTAAAATGTCTTTTCTCTCCTAAATAACATAGCTTTTTGGGACACTAAACATGGATTTCCACATATTTTTGTATGGTATCAAAGTTAAAGTCTATTATTTTAGAGATCGAACTATATAAGATAATTTGTATTTATCTAGTCTTTTCACCTGTTTAGACCTTTATCGACAATTTGCATTTGTGTCGCTTTTGTTGGAAGGTGCAACATTATATATGTTGGTTTATCTGTTATTTATTCAAAGGCTTTAAAATAATACATTTAAAGATTTCACATATTTTAACACCGTATTTTCACTATAAGAAAAAAGGGTTTTAGGCATTGTTTAGTAAAAATAAGTTAACTTATAAGTTACGCATAGCCTTATAAGTTAACTTATAAGCTGATGTGTCAGCTGATGTGACATTAAAAAGTGAAAGGGTTGGGAGGGTTGGATGTGTGTAGCCTAAGTCACCTTATAAGTCAGGTACAAGTTAACTTATAAGCTAACTTTTTGAAAAGCTACTCTTACTAACCTTTTGGTGACTTATGAGACTTTTTATTTTTTATATTCCAAATATATCCTTGGTAAGTTTTATACCATTAATTTTCAAACATGTCTTTTTTGTCCTTTTACAATCATAAGCTACCTTATCAGCTAGTTTTTATCAAACGTAACTTATTCATCAGCTACCTTATCAGTCACCACCTACCTTATCAGTCATAAGTTAACTTATGAGCTAGTTTGCCAAATATAGGCTTAAAGAAGAATTTGGAAGCTTATCTAAATGCAGACTTTTAGAAAAGGAATTATACCATAAATGTAAGAAGTGTAACTAAATATAAGTTTTTCTTACCTGAAACCTTTAGTCAGTCTATCATAATATAGGTAAAATTGTTGACGAAAGTAAAAATTCTTAAAAAAAATTTAAACTTTTAAATACAAAAGAAAGCATATGTAAAGGATATTTTTCTTATAATGTTTGTTCGTATTCCATTATCTAAGTTTTATGGGTATGATGTTATTATTTTCTTTTACTACTCAAATTCCACTATTTCATAAAATATAATATGATTAATTTAATAAAAGAAATGACTAATTCTATTCACTTGCGTATAAAAACTCGCTTTTTTAATCTCTAGATTTTTGACTTTGACCAAGATGATTGGAAGTCCATGACACAACAGTTCGTCAACTTTTTCTTTCTATTTCTTTAATCTAACATGAAAAAAACACTTGCATTTGTTCATTCTTTTCTAGGTTTGATATGATTACTCATTACATTGTATATTACATTGATTTTGGTTTGGTCTCATCATCTTTTTGTCGATCTTCTTTCTGTTTGATAAACTTATTTTGGGATTACCCTCAAATGTATAACTCGGTTTGCAAAGATACATAACGACTTTACTCAAACTTGTTCCAAGGTAGAAAATGGAGAAAAGATTTGATGGTGAACAAGTGATTGAAGAATTTGAAGTTTTGACGAAAGATGCGAAAAGGGTTCAAACGGAAACTCTAAAGAAGATCTTGAAAGAAAATTGTGAAGCAGAATACTTGAAAAAATGGGGTGTTGATGATCGAACTGATCCTGAAGCATATAGTTCTTGTGTTCCTCTTGTTACCCATAAAGATCTTGAACCCTATATTCAAAAGATAGCCAATGGTGCATCATATCCGGTTCTCACCGGCATCCCAATCACCAGAATGTCATTAAGGTAATAGCCAAGTTTCCGTTCAAAAGTATGTTGATCATTTTATTTATCTTTCAGTTTAGGGATATTTGGTCATTTTACTTCTAGTTCGATTCAAGATACTTTTGTCATTTTACTTATAAGTTCGGTTCAAGGATATTTTACTTATTTTACTTGTCATTTTGTTCATGTTTGTAGCACTGGAACTACTCAAGGGAAACCCAAGCTTATACCTTTTAATGACAAATTGACGGAAACAACCATGCAGGTTTATCGGACTTCTTTCGCTTTCAGAAACAGGTATGTCAATGTCTATAAGAAAATATATCAAAATGCAACAAACTTTTGGTTTAGTTCATATTTCATGTGACGAATAACTTTTTTTTCACATAACAAAGTTTCAAAATTTTCTATTTTGTACATAATTTGATGGGAACCTGCTAACTTTGTATTATTAATGACATGGATACCCATCTATGAGAGGTTAAAAAGCAAAGCTCATGATAAACTTGACATCCATGTCATCAAACATTATAAGGTTAGCATGTGTACCCGTCAAAATGTATATAAAGAATAATTTTTTTAACTTTTATTACGTTAATAGAAAATTTAATAACTTTATTAAATTGATTGCTTAAAAAAGAGTTGTTTTCACATTAAAATAAGAACTAAAACAAGTTCGTTATATTTTGAAATATATTGTCCAACAAAGTTGATTTGGTTAACTTTGTTGGATGGTCAAATGAAACGTTCGATTATCGCATCAGTTAGACATGTCCCTGATGTGATTGACTTTATTAGACAATCAAATCAAGCTATTCAAGTCCCATGCACATCAGCTATACAATATTTTGATATAATTAACGTTGTTCGGCTCATCATATATCAAATCTAGGAATTCTATCATGTTATAACGATTTATGTTTTCATTTTTTACTCGTTAAAACCGAAATCTTTTTTCTCGATCAGGGCATTTCCAATCGGAAACGGAAAGTCTCTAAGCTTTATCTACGGTAGGAAGCCGTTCAAAACGAATGGCGGTTTAACAGCAACAACTGCCACCACAAACGTGTATAGTAGCGAGCAATACAACAAAACGATGAAAGAGATACAGACACCGTCTTGCAGTCCTGACGCGGTTATTTTTGGGCCTGATTTTCACCAATCTTTATATTGCCATCTCCTTTGTGGCCTTATTTTTCATGAAGAAATCCAAGTGATTTTTTCTACTTTTGCCCATTACATTGTCCATTCCTTTAGGACTTTTGAAGCAATTTGGGAAGAGCTTTGTACCGACTTACGAACTGGGGTCCTATCGAACCGGATCACGACCCCATCCGTCCGTACTGCCATGTCCAAGATTCTTAAACCGAACCCAGACCTAGCTGACAAAATCCACAAGAAATGCTCGGGTTTAACTGAATGGTATGGCCTCATCCCAGAGATCTTTCCTAACACCAAGTACATTTACGGGATCATGACGGGATCCATGGAACCGTATCTGAAAAAACTCCGACACTATGCCGGAGAAATACAATTGCAGAGCGCCGATTACGGGTCGTCCGAAGGGTGGATCGGAGTCAATGTGAATCCATCGTTGCCACCTGAACTGATAACTTTTACAGTGCTCCCAAATATCGGGTACTTCGAATTCTTACCCCTTAGTCAAGGTCAAAATACCAACAATGACTTTGACTCTAACCCAAATAACTTGGCATCTATCAAACCCATATCTGTGGGCTTGACCGACGTCAAGGTGGGTGAGGAGTACGAAGTTGTGATCACCAACTTCGCAGGGCTGTATCGCTACAAGCTCGGGGACGTGGTCAAGGTGACCGGTTTCCACAACTCAACCCCCGAGCTGAAGTTCGTTTGCAGGAGTAACCTGATGCCTACTATAAACCTCGATAAAAACACTGAAAATGATCTACAATTGTCCGTGGAAGCCGCCGCGAAGCTCTTGGCGGCCGAAAAACTTGAGGTGGTTGACTTTACGAGCCACGTTGACCTTTTATCTGAGCCGGGCCATTACGTGATTTTTTGGGAGGTGAGTGGGGAAGCAAGCGACGCGCTACTTAGAGAATGTTGCAACCGACTAGACTTGTCGTTTGTGGGCGGTTACATGTCCTCCAGAAAAGCGAACACGATCGGACCGCTCGAGCTTCGGGTTCTTTCGAAAGGAACGTTCCAAAAGATTCAAGATCATTACATCCAACAAGGGTCGGTACCGAACCAATTTAAGACACCACGGTACGTGGGTGCGGTTAACCAAAGTGTGTTACGAATATTGTGTGACAATGTGGTCATGAGTTATATGAGTACGGCTTATGGTTAAGTTTTTATTTTTACATAATGGGTTAGGGGGTTTAAATAAATGGTGCGTCTAAACTATATCAATTGTTATCGGGAGTTTTAAAATTAATATATGATCATATATATAGTGGTTCACATTTGAATAAAACTTAACTTACGGAAGTCAGATTGACACGTGTCGCGCCCTGGGCTGTCATCACGTTCACACAACCAAAAAGTGGTTCACTTTTGAACTCACCCCTATACATATATATATATATATATATATATATATTATCGGGGGCTTTTAATATACACCCCATCAAAAGGTTATCCCTCTTACACCCCACATCTTAGCCTTCCATCATTTAATCAACGGTCAAGATGCATTCATTAATATTAGTTTAATTTCTATTTTTATTTTAACCAAAAAATAGGTGCCATACTCAAATTCAAGGGTAAAATCGTCCATTATCAGTTAATTTGAATTTGATTAAAATGAATAAGTTGGATAATTATGGTAGTTATTTTCATAACAAATTTAATCCTAATATCTCTCTAACCTTCCATTATGTCATGTTTTTCTTGGTTTCAACGTTTTTTAATTTTTTTTTATCATTTGAATTCCGTTGCTTCATATTAAACGAGGATATCAAGAAATCGTTGAAGGCTTTGAAGAATCAGCCATTTATCGGAGATACATTCATCAGATATGCATTCATCGAAAAATTCATATATTCATCGAAAAATTGATTCATCAAATATGTATTCAAATAAAATTCATGCGCTCATCTTATGATCATCATAAAATTCATACATTCATCGGACGTGCGTCGGAAAACTCATACATTTATTGAAAAAATCATACATTCATCGGACGTGTATTGGAAAATTCATACATTCATCGGACGTGTATTGGAAAATTCATACATTTATCGAAAAATTCATACATTCATCGGTCATACGTCGGAAAAACTCATACATTCATCAGACGTGCGTCGGAAAACACATACAATCATCGGACGTGAATCGGAAAAATTCATACATTCATCGAAGTACATATATAAATGGATGAAGATGTGTCTTCACTTACGATAGATCGCGCCTTCATCATATATTCATCATCTTCATTATTCATCGTCTTCATCGCAAGTTCATCGTATTTACTTACGATGAGGTGACGATGTCTCCTTCAACTTTCCGGTGGCCAACAACGGTTTCTTCTTCGACAACGATGACACTTTCTTCTTCGAACGTCTGGTGACCGGCGATTTCCCAGTGGTCGTACGATGAGATGACAGTCTCTCCTTCGACTTTCTAGTGGCCGACAACGGTTTCTTCTTCGACGACGATGACAGTTTCATCGAATATTCATCATAATCTCCTTCCAACGTTAATCGTGTTCATTGTATCCTCCCGAGTTAACCATCTTCATTGTATCCTTCCAAGTTAATCATCTTCATCGGAACTTCATCGGAAATATTAATACATTCACGGTCGAAAAAACCGAATCTTCATCGCGTCTTCATTCCAATTGAAATTGGTTACCATCTCCATCCATGTGCACGAACAACAATTAAAAAAAATACAATTATGCAGAAAACAAAAAGTAATTGAATTACAAAGATGAACAAATATTTGTAATTAGAAACATTGAATCACAATTGAATCAGATGAACAATTGAATCAGATGAACAATCGAATAAGTTAAAATCCTATAAAAATGGTAAATGGAATTCTTGAATAAGAAATATTGAAAAAGGATAATCTTTAAAAATAAAACCATATAAACATGGTAACTACAAGAATGATCCACGGCAATAGCTAACCATCTTCAAATATTATCTTTTCAATATGGTTGAATATAGGATTTCATATAAAAAATAAATAGAAAGTTGTGTTGCTTATCATTAATAATTTACTAAAAGTAACCGTCCATTCATTAAGGAAACCCCTAATATAACTGTCGTTTTTCGAAATTGCAATCTCATATTATTTGAATTTAAATAAACTATAAAATGTAAATGACAAAACTGCCCCTATGAATTTATTTCAAAAAAGAATTCATTAAATATAGATCTAGATGAATTGAGGGCTAAGATCAGGGGTGTAAGGGAGGTAACCTTTTCATGGGGTGTATTTTAACCTTCCTCTATATCTATATAGGGGTGGGTTCAAATGTGAACCACTTTTTGGTTGTGAACGTGAGGACAGCCGAGAGCGCGACACGTGGCGAATGAGCAGGCGCCACGTCAGATCCACGCGGATGACTAGGCGCGATTCATGGGAGGGCATTGAATTAAAGGGGGGACCACACTCAAAGCCGTCACGTGTCGCGCTCTCAGTTGTCCTCATGTTCACAATCAAAAAGTGGTTCACATTTGAACTTTCCTTTATATATATATATATATATAGAGAGAGAGAGAGAGAGAGAGGAGCCTTCTAGGAAAAACCACTTTTTTTGTAAAAACTAGATGACTGATCTAAGCCCTTGATCTGAAAAGGGCATGATCGTCATTTGTTAATAAAAAAATCGCAGTTTATTCACTATATGAATATACATATTTCATATTCATCTTATGAATTTCAGATTCACTAGATGAATATTCATATTCATCTTATGAATTTGAAAATTCACCAAAAGAAACATATAAATTTATTCAGCAGATAAATATTCATATTCACCATATGAATATTCATATTCACCATATCATATTCATCATATGAATATTCATATTCACCATATGAATCTTCAGATTCACCAGATGAAAATCATATAAATTAATTCACCATCAGGTGAATATTCACCTTATGAATACAAAACAAAATGTCCATTTACATTCATATTCATCTAATGTCAGATTCACCAGATGAAAATCATATAAATTAATTCACCATCAGGTGAATATTCACCTTATGAATACAAAACAAAATGTCCATTTACATTCATATTCATCTAATGAATACAGAACAAAATGTCTATTTACATTAAAATTCACCTAATGAATACAAACAAATGTATATTTACATTTAAATTCATCTAATGAATCTTCACATGATCGTCCACTTCAACCTTCAAGAACATGAAGAACCTTCAAGAACACATGATAAACTTTCAAGAACAAAACTTAAAAAATGTTAAAATTCAGATATGTTGCTCAAATCAAGATTACAAACAACTTTTATAAAGCAACAATCTCCAATTTTGAATCAAACTAACCTAATTTTGAAAAAATCTCAACAACCCTGGAAATTGGGTTTTTTAGATAAAGAGAAAACTTACCGGATCTGGTAAACAATGGTGGTGGAGGCCGGCGACGGTAGACGACGGTGGTGGCTATGGCGGTGGAGGCCGGAGAGTCTGATGACGGAGATGAAGAACGATTGCAGATCTGGTGGTGGCAGTGGACGCGGGTGGAGCGGCGGCGGCGGTGGAGCGCCGGCGACGATGGAACGCAAGTGACGGTGGAACGTTGGCGACAGTGGTGGCGGTGGAGCGTCGTTAACAATGGAGGTCTGATGGGTTTTCTTCTTTTGGAGGTTTGATGTTGTTGTGGTTGGGAGTTTATATCTGATGGGTTTGGGTTTACAAAATGTCAAAAATACCCTTTTTGGGTTATAATCTAGTGTGGTGTAGGCTACAATTGATAAAACTACAAACTAATCATCTTATTGGTGTTAGATTGGTCCTTTAGTTTTTACAAAAAAGTGGTTTTTATTTGATTAACCCTATATATAAAAATGGTTTTTATTTGATTATTCCTCTATATATATATATATGTATAGAAGAGTAATCAAATCATAACCACTTTATTAGTGCAAACCCGTGAAAACCGACTAAAAAATAATTTTTTTATGATTTTTTTTATCAAATACTATGATATTAACTATTGTTTCACATATATTTTTTTTTCATAATGTAAGTATCATCCATGCAAAAATAAATTTTTTATCCATATTATGTATTGAAAATATACAACATTTTTATTCATATTATGAAACCAACTCATGGATGATATTCACCTTATGAAAAAAAATATATGTGAAACAATATATCAATTCTAATATTTGATGGAAATTTTTTTTTAAATATTATTTTTTTTAATCGGTTCTCACGGGTTTTCACTAATAAAATAGTTTTCAAAGAATTTAACCCCTACATGTGTGTGTGTGTATATATATATATATAGAGAAAGGTTCAAACAAGAACCAAACCAATTTGCAAGAATGAAGGAACCAACAAAATCACATGTGATTTTGGCCTACACCTCGCCCACTCGCACCACCCACTTGCCTTGTCGGGAGAGTGTACTACACTTGCCAAAGGGGAATCACATGTGATTTAGTACAAAATCACATGTGATTTCCTTGGTTCCTTTGTTCTTGCAAATGTGTGTGTTCTTGTATGAACCTCCCTCTATATATATATATATATAGAGAGAGAGAGAGAGAGAGATAGAGATAGAGGGAGGTTCATACGAAAAATATAACTTTTTAAGAAGACGCGAGAAGCAATCTCAACCATTCATTTCGGTCAACAAAGACGGCTTTGACCGGTCCTCCTCTTTAATAATCTCTACCCTCCTATGAATCGCGTCAATCCTGCGTGATCACGTCCACCGCAACCGCGAGAGGATTGGCTGAGATTGTTCCTCATTTTTTCTTAAATTGACATGCTTCTCGTTTGAACCTTCCCCTATATATATATATATATATATATATTTGTTGTATGATGTGTTTGTTTCATATATTCTCATTTCATAATGTAAAACTCTTTTATACATATTTTTTTTGTTTAACAAACACATCAAAAAGATTTTTATTAAGAACCGAGTACATGTGAAATAAACGCATCATTTGTCTCTGTCTTCTTTCATCTCGATCGATTTTTGGAAAGGAACAACCCTTGGTTAACAAAACCTCCTCAAAACCCTCGATTCTCAGCATCGATCCATTTCTCCCATTTGATTTCGCACCAGACGAAGATGGGCACTATCGATTTCTCCTCCTTGACCCCCTGCCTTTCCCGATTGGAAGAGGTAACCATCAACTTGTCCTCCTTCACCCTATTGATAAGTGGTTTATGATATGGATTTCATGCCTTGACTATACATAAACCTAGTGAACCAAATCAACACAATTTGACCGTAGGATTAATTGCTTCAGCTAATCTACTTAATCAAATTAGTTCATGATTTTAAGTTCTCAACATGAGGACTCTCATAGGGTTTTATACATTACTGTGATTCCTTAGAAAAATATGATGCATTTTACTTTTGGTCTACACTATTCCCTTGATGCCAAATTGATCAAACCAATTGATATTAGAGCCTATAATGCACATTAAGAAGAGGTTGAAAAGATTGTCACAGAGAACTTGTATTTGATCTTTTAAAACTTGTGATCCTCTTTTGTTGTTACAAAGTATTGTGTTTGTTTTAGTCATTTAAAATAACTTTGTAATTAAATTTATGATTTTGTCAATGCTATAGAAGCGGGATTGAGAGGACAAGCAATGAAGCATTCAAGACTTGTTTTGATATTTGTGTATTAGACTTAAAATAGGGTATAATAGTCATTTAACTATTTTTTATTATTAAATTTGATTTAAAATGATTAAAAATTGATATTTAGATAAATAAGATATTTTGATACGTTAGGAACGACATATATGATATTTGTAATTTAAGTTGGATAAATATGATATTTTAAATTTTAATAAGGACATATATAAAATTAACCCTTAAATTTATTATGGTTGTTGATGGTGTGAATGATGGTTGTTGACGAGAGCGGTGGTTCTCGACGGTGGCAACGGCGGTTTTGAGATGACGGTGGTGATGTTTACCTGCTAAGCAGATCACAGGTCATTTTGTAACACAATAACAAAAACAATTGATACATTGGAAACATTTTTTGTAAGTAGATTTATACAATAACGTTTTAGGTATAGTTTGATACATTGGAAGAAGTATCCTCTATTTAACAAATGTAAAGTATATTTGTAAAATATATTAAAACTTTTGTTTATTTTTTTCAACAAATTATATCATTATAACCGTCTTCATTAAGATGAGTCTAATATTAAATATTTTTGAATTCAATCTATGATGCTTTATAAAGCAGTTGGTCGCCCAATGTTTAAAGACAACTTTTGTTACACAAGTACCATATTATTGTGCATAATTTCTTAAAATCTCTTAAAATTCTAACATCTCGGCAACCGTATCTTTCGTTGGATGAGAGGTAAAAAAAATAATTTTCTAAAAGTGCAACTGTATCATTTTGAAGGGTGCCACCTTATTATTTTCGGAACTTAAAATTGTGCACCCAAAAAAAACCTCTTGAAATCAACAAAAATTTCACTCTAAATCATTTTTTTCTCGAAATCAACCAAATAAACTAAAACATGGAAAAAAATTCCTTGAAATCAAATAAAAAAACCAGAAAATTCTCGCGACTCAACAAAAAAAAATCAAAAAATCCATCGAAATCAACAAAAATTTTGAAAAAAATCTATAGAAATCTACAAAAAAAACTTAATTACATAGTGCCACGGTTTGAAAAAATTTCTACCTCCATCCCTAGTACCGAGGCCAAGTTTCTGTGTGCGATGGTGACTACGCGAGAGTGCTACCAACCCTGTTGTTGGGCACTCTCACCGGAGCTCTTTCTGACTGTAATTCACGTCACCGGAGCTCTTTCTCACCGGAGCTCTTTATGTACAGGACTTCTACATGTGGGAACCAACTTTGGATGCCAGAATGCAAAAGATTTGGGAGAGAAGATGTTCGAATAACTACAACGATAATTTGAGTGTCGCCAGGATTAGAGCCGCCAAATTGTCCAATCGTGCCGGACATCCCTATGATGTCAACGACCAGTATCGTGATATGAACTTTTTGAAGCCCTACCACCCTGATTGGCTCTCTCCGGTGATTTGGATGGAGATGATTGATCACTGGAACAACGAACATTGGAAGACTCTTTCCTTGGCGAGTCGTAAGAACCTTATGATTGAGGTGGATGGCGAAATATCCAAGCAGTTTGGCGGATCGAGTTTGTTTGGAGAGCATGGTAATCGCATGGTATAGTAAGATCTTCGTATTTAATGTGTCGTAACCGCCGCCGGACATTTCGAGTATTTGTAGCAATTTTTATTGCTTTTTAAACAATTTAGTTTGAATATGTATTTGTAATATTCTGTACTTTTGGATCGGATAATTGTATAATTTATGTCCGGACAATTTGCGGTTTAATTAATGTATTTAGCAATATTTTTGTATTTTTATTAGTATTTTCAAATTTACAGGTTTTAATTTTAAAAAATTAATAAAAATAAAATAAATATTTTTTAAAATTAATAAAATTAATAAATATTTTTTAATTCCCCCGGAAATCCGTCGGAAATAAATAAAAATAAAATAAAGGGTAAATTACAAATTTGGTCCCTGAACTTCGAAAAAAATTACGGTGGAGGTCCCTGCAGTTTCAATTTCATGGTGGTGGTCCCTGAAGTGTTGATTTGGTTATGAATTGGGTCCGTCAATTTAACACCCGTTAACTAGCTCTGTTAACTCAAGGGTATTTTGGTCAACTTGTAATTTTTTATTAGATTCTTTTAAAATTTAAACTAAAACTAACCACAGGGACCAAACTTGTAAATGTAAACATATACCCAAACCCCCTTTCCCCTTCCCCAAATCGACGTCGAGCTCTGCATCAGTTTCGTCCGTCGCCATAAATTGTCGCCGCCGCATCAGTTTCCCACCACCGTAACCTCCGACCGTCGCCGCCGCATCAGTTTCGTCACCACTGTAACCTCCGACCGTCGCCATCTCCACCATCACCATCTCCGACCAACACCACCTCCACCGTCGCTAGGCCGGATTTGTCGTTGCAGATGGATTTGGGGGTGGTCGGAATTGTCGTTCCAGATCGATTTTGGGGTGGCCGGATTTGTCGTTGCAGATGGATTTGGGGGTGGTCGGATTTGTCGTTCCAAATCGAATTTGGGGTGGTCGAGGATTTGGTGGTTGTGGTGTTGGTGTTGGGGGTTGAAGGTGGTAGTGGTGTCGGGGGGTTGAAAGTGGTGGTGGTGATGATGATGGGTTGAAGGTGGTGGTGTTGGTGGGTTGAAGGTGGTGGTGGTGTTGGTGGTTGTAGGTGTTGGTTGTGGTGGTGGGTGTTCGTGGTGGTGATGGTGGGTGTTGGTGGTGGTGGTGGTGGATTGGTGGTAGAGGGGTGGTGGTTGTTGGTGGGTGTTGGTTGGTGTTGGTGGTGGGTGGGAGAGAAGAAGACAAATGGAGAAGAAGAAGCAAAATGACCAAAATACCCTCACGTGTGGGGCACGTGAGGGTAGGTTAACATCTGATTTAAACGTCATTTAAATTAAGGGACCACCATCATAACCAAATCAACACTTCAGGGACCACCATCATGAAATTGAAAC
The DNA here is from genome assembly GCA_030169165.1 of Centaurea solstitialis. Lineage (NCBI taxonomy): Eukaryota > Viridiplantae > Streptophyta > Magnoliopsida > Asterales > Asteraceae > Centaurea > Centaurea solstitialis. The sequence continues at coordinate 24,730,328 of CM058042.1, read as the reverse complement.
TGCAGGGACCTCCACCGTAATTTTTTTTCAAAGTTCAGGGACCAAATTTGTAATTTACCCTAAAATAAATAAGTATTTTTTAATTCCGTCGGAAATCCGCCGGAAATAAATAAAAAATAAATAATAAATAATAAATAATTATTTTTAAATTCCGCCGGAAATCCGTCGGAAACGTTAATCTGAAACTTAATTAGTTTTTTTAATTAACAAAAGATAATCTTTTTGAAAAATGATTCCGGCGGATTTCTGGCGCCCAAATCCGTCGAAAAAGCCAAAATCCGCCAGAAATTTGGCCAGAAAATTGAATTTGCAGCGCCCCGGATTCCGACGGCCAAATCCGCCGGAAATCCGTCGGAAATGCCAAATTCCGGCGGATTTCCGACGGATTTGGCCGTCGGAATTGCCTGTCTGTTTTGTAGTGGCAATGTGGGTTCCGAGCTCACGAGAGTTTCCCTAATGCAAGTCTATACCAGCGACGATGATTTCCGACCACATCATTCTCTTACGAAACCATTACAGATAGGTGTTAAGCAAGGGCTACACATGCATGTGGATTTTACGCAACTCTTTATATAAGCATACCATCAGATATGAAATGGATGTCAAGCTATGCATTCTCCATAGCATGTATGTTGTTTATCTAAAGTTCACGTGAATGATGTGAATGTATACCTATAGGGCCATCTTAATTTGCAAACAATTTTTATAATACAAATTGTACAAACCATCGATTTTATTAGTTAAATTAATAAGAATATTCATGAAATTAATAAGAGTATTCATGAAATTGTTTAGAGCATCTCCAGCAGGTTCTTCATAACTTCTTTAATATAGACAACCAAAAGTCAAAATCTTTAAATCAAATTGCATTTCACTCCAACAGATTTTCTATTTTAGAGACTTCAATGTTAATTATATTATTAAAGTATTATATAATTTTATCATTCCAATGCATTTTATTTATAAAAAAAGGGAAAATTTCCATTTTTACCAACATACTATTCATCTTTTTCTATTTTTACCAACATTCTTTAATTTTTACTAATTACATCATTAAACTATCAAAAAAATTTCAATAAAGCCAATGTTTAGTTTTTTTCTCAATAGTTTCTACCCCAAATTAAGAGTAAATTACATTTATGGCCCATATGGTTAATACTCATTATCAACTTTGATCCTTCTTTAAAACTAATTACAATTTTGGTAATCATGGTTATAATAATTTTCCCATAATACTTTTATCTTTAATGGGTTCATATTTTCATAGACTACAAAATTAATTATATCATTTTTTTAAAGAGCCAAAACTTTATTACCAATTTACCACAAACAAAGATTTACACAACAAAATACAAAAGCCAATAACGCAAGACCTAGTACAAAGAGAGACAAACAAAGTAGCTTACTAGCCTCCCTATTACAAATTAATTATATCATTGAAATAATTTGTACATATAATAATTTATTTATTTATTATTTATCAATTGTAAATATTTAAATTTAAGATTTTTTATAGAAAAGAATATAATAAAAAGTTATTTCTCATCCATGATGATAACATTTTTGAGGAGTCATTTACATTTTGAAATGTTACCACTTTTTTAAGATTTTCCAATTTGGAGAATACATTAAAGTAAATTTTTACCTAAAACCCCAAATTTGAAAGATAAATTCTTTTATCTCCCGTTCGTTTCGATATAAAAGTCGCTTTTATTTTTAGCTTGAATATACGACAATTTAGGGCCAATATGTTTTTAGAAACCACACCCCATTGACTAGAAGTTTATAAATAATTTTATGAAAAGATTAAAGTTGTATCTTAAATCATTTCTCTGCATCTTTTGGCCTCCATCAGAGTTTTATGTTAAAATTATAGTATTGGTTTGCATTTAGTGTATCTTTAGCGATTATTTTAAGATTAATCTATTATTTTAATTATTTTCAATAATGAAATTTAAATTTTTCTATAATCTAATAAGACAACAATGAGAAATGACAAAAGAAAAGTTGCAACTATAGAAATAACCTTAAACTAACTAACCTTTATAATTAAATTTATTCAAATGGACTAAAACCAAAATAAAGAGATAACCATGATTTACAAAAAAATTAATTAGTTTAAAAGAGGGACCGAAGTTGATAATAAGTATTAACCATAGGGACCAAAAATGTAATTTACTCTTAATTTGGGGTAGAAACTATTGAGAAAAAACTAAACCTTGGCTTTATTGAAAAAAATTGATAGTTTAATGATGTAATTGGTAAAAATTAAAGAATGTTGGTAAAAATAGAAAAAAGTGTATAGTATGTTGGTAAAAATGACAATTTTCCCTAAAAAAAATAATCTAAAATAATAACAACTTAATGGTATTGGTGGAAATGAGTAAAATAATAGTTTCTCTCACCTCCAACCAAGTTTTAGAGAATTCTCTAAAGTTGGAGCTTTCTCTTGTTTTCTCTATTTTAGAGAACATTATAGAGAAGTTGTTTTTTTTTTTTTTTTGAAGGGTATCCGAGGCTTTGCCCCGACTAATCCCGGCAAGGTTCACCGACAGCTAAAGCATGTTGCCCTGAGTTAATCCCCAGTGGCCACAATCTGGAAGCGCCTAGATTCGAACCTGGGGTAGAAGGGTTAACTAGCCACTTCCCCCACAAGCCTTAACCAGTACGCCACAGCCTTGTGGTTATTATAGAGAAGTTGTTCGAGCAAATATAGAGAACAAAATCACTTTTTTCTCTATTTTGGAGATGTTGTTGGAGATGCTCTTAAATTGATGAAAATGTTCCATATAATTATGTTGTTGATGAAGTTGTTTCATAAATTTATGTTTTTAAAAAATGAATTATATAATACAATTTCATCATATTAAACAATTTCATGAACCAATTTTAATTAACATAACCAATGAAACCGAAGGTTTGTACGGTTTATATTCTAAGAGTGGTTTATATTTGATCGTTCCCCTATATATCTATACACACACGTTCATTTTAAGAGGTACGTAATCACAGGATATATGTGTGTGTCTGTGTGTGTATCTAGTGGCTAAAATACGATTATCGAGTACATATACATATAAAATGTACTCATGCAAATGCAACATGTCCTGTCGTAGGGTTAGAGGCGTTGGGAAAAGTACCTTCAAAGAAACTCGAGTGTTGCAAAATGTTTCCACTCATCTCTCAACTCGGTCTTTGAGTTTGCTAATTGATGGCCTCGATAGTTTGGACATTCTTAACAACAACCTAATCATCAAAATCACAACATCAATCAAGTCATACCAATTATTTCTTGACTAAAAGCTTTTTCACATAGAAATATTCTATCATGAACCCATGAACCCCAAATTCTTTCTGAGTGCACAACCGTTTCCATAAGATTATAGTTCATGCTATGCATTATCTAAAGAAGTTACTCTAAGCTTTGCCTTTAAAACTCATTTAAGCCAAGAATTTAATTCCCCAAATCACCCAATTCATTTCACAGGAAGAAATTTTTAAGTCAAAAGATGATGTTTTTTCACTTAGAGCATCCACAATCATGAACCTTTTAAAAGTTTATGAGCTTTCTTTCTCTGCCACATCAATTTTCTCTTTTCTACATATCTTATATAAATCTTTTACTTTCAATCATGAACCGATTCATCACTTATATAATATTAAAGTACAATAAAACAAATTAGTTATTATAATAAAAAAATTAGCACAAAATAAAAGCTACACTAATAAAGATCAAAAAATTAATAATAATAATAATCAACAAAATTACCATAAAAATAAAAGCTACATTAATAAAATATTAAAATAAAATAGCGATAATAATAAATAAAAATAAATAACAACCAATATCAAATAAAATAATTTACCAACACTGTTTTTAAAAAAAATAGTTATTTAGCTATTAAATATTGCAGTTTATATACTTTAGAAATGAAAAATATGAAAGGAAATAAATTATAATAGCATCTAGAACTCTATTTTTCTATTAAAAAAATACATGGGCCCCATCCTTGGAACCGGCCCATATGAAGATGGATCTTTCCTTGTCCACCTCATCAAGAACCTTTCTCACCCAATGGTACCTACAATTTAAGAACCGGTCCATGAACCTTTTAATTTTATGGGTTTTTGAAACTTCAAGACTCTAATTGCTCCAACTCTCTTAATTTCTTCTCCTTCATCGGCTCCAATAATACACATACACAAACACAACCCTCTTTGGGGTTTCTTCCAAAATGCCTGAAATGGCAAAGACCCACTCTCGTTATACCTTGAGTAAATTATATGATTGATCTCTATGCTTTACATAAAATTACAATGTACGTTCCTAAATCAAAATAGTTATGGAAAACGTCCATGTGGTTTACATTTTCATACACCTTTGATTCATTTACCCTAATGTCGTTTGATGATTCTATTAAAGTGAGTTAACTCTAAGGATTTTTTAGTCTTTTCCATTTACTTTTTAAAATTCCAAGGACAAAGAATGTAATTTTACTCTACCATCTATACATATTTAACTATTAATATAATAGGGGTGAGTTCAAATGTGAACCACTTTTTGGTTGTGAACGTGAGGACAACCCAAAGCGCGACATGTGGCGGATGCCTAGGCGCCACGTCAGATCCACGGCGGGTGACTAGGCGCGATTCATGGAGGGCATTGAACTAAAGGAGGGGACCACACTCAAAGTCGCTACGTGTCGCGCTCTCGGTTGTCCTCACGTTCACAACCAAAAAGTGGTTCACATTTAAACTTTCCTCTAATATAATATATATATATATATATACACACACATATAGAGGAAGGTTATTTTGTTAACCACTCAAATTGTGTTAACCAATCTCCATCATTGATCAAAACCAATCAATGATTGTGATAATTATGGGCGGTTATTTATATTTAGTATGTTTCCTATAATTGTGGAGGTGATAATTATGGGAACTTAGATTAAATTACTGTTGATTGGTTTTGATCTACGGTGTAGATTGGTTAACACGGTTAACACAATTTAAGTGGTTAACAAAATAACTTTCCTCTAACGTGAGGACCACTCATGATTGACTATATTTTTTTAACAAAAGAATTTAATTCAAATTCTATAAACTTAGGGGGCGTTTGGTTGGGGGTATTGAGCAGTCAGGAATGGGAATGATAATGAAAGCTGCTGTTTGGTTTGATATTATATAATGGAATCATTCCTGCAGATCCATTAATTTCCATTCCTGACCAAATTGGGGGAAATGAAATTTTTATTTCTACTTGGTTCTTTTTTCCACCCATTCTTCTATCTATGGATGTTAAATGAAATATCTTTTGTATTTTCATGATGAAAAAACATATTTTTTTCAATATGAAGCAATTTTTCATTGATTATAGTGGGTTAACCAAACAGCATCAATGCAATGCTCATTCCTATTCCCATTCTCCTGCATTCCCATTTTCATTTTCATTCTCATTCCCTGAAATGAACCAAACGCCCCCTTAGGATTTTTTTAACATATAAATTTGTTATTTTAGTTTAATTGTTTTATATAAATATAAAGATTTTCAATCAAAAAAATATATAAACATTTTATATTTTATTTAGAAAATTTAATATATAAAATTAAGTTTTAATAATTGTTTATAAAAAAGACGCGATTAAGATTTTAATAATTTAAATTTTTTAATAGTTTAGAATTGTTTTATAAAAATTAAAATTTTGGATTTTTTAATTTATGTAAAAATTAACTAGTCCTTCATAATGATCATTAATTAATGGTATTAAGTCTAGGGACCATAAATGTTATAGAATAGAAAAGTTAGAGAATATTAATGAGTTTTTGACCAAACAAGTGTTTTTTAAAAACTTAATTACCAAATGGGTGTTATTTTTAACTTATTTACCAATCTGGTGTAGTTTTCTATCTGGAAAACAACCCTTCCACCAATAACAAACTCCTCACAGGAAGCTGAACCCATCTCTCCGCATAAACCCATCTCCAATCTCATCTTCTTTGGTAAGAACAGGAAGGGACAACCCTTAGAAAACCATCATCTTCATCCCCTCAAAACAATCCATAAATCAATTATCATGAAAAATTTAAAACCATAAATAAACTTATACAAACCTAAAATTTGGTGACACAAACTTCAAGTTTCAGGCGGTCGACGATCTGCAGATCTGAGATGGAGAGTTTTTCGGCAAAAGATCGCCTTCGCCGGAGAAGAAAGGAATGCCGGAAAAAAATCTCAAAGCCTATTGTGGCGAAACTCAATGAGAGCTGTGGGGGGCCATGGCCACCCCGATATTTTATGTTCTTATATTAAGTATACAGGAAAATTATCATGAAATGCCTGTAGCTTGGTGGTTTGAGCTTTGAATGCTTCTAATGGCCACCCGGGTTCGATCCCTCTCTGGCCGTTTGTTGCATCTTTAAATCTTTTTCTTTTTAAACTATCAATTCAAAACTCCACTTTTGGTCCCTTTAATTTTTCAAAAAATATAAAATTGTCCATGAGCTTTAACAAATATCAAATTAATCATTATTTTTTGTATATTATTTTGAAAATGGTCATTAGCCAAGTAAATAACTCTATTTATTGAAGGACCGTTGTTTATAGATAAGGCATAACTTTGAAATTGTTGGGACGATTTTCCAAATGTAAAATTCTTTGTTTTAATTCAAATAATGTAAATGTTATTTCAAAAAACATTTTGAGTTCAAGTCTATGATAGTTAAGTCTTTTTTTTTCCTTTTTCTTTTTGTATTTATAAATAAACTTGTTGTTATACTTAATAGTTATCTTATAAATATTTTTCTTGATGTTTATTGATATGCAAAGATTTTATAAAAATGATTATATCAAAATCATGATAATATAGATCCTAATTTATACAAAATTATCAGTTTTTTCAAAGTTTATGGATTTAAAAAAATATAACGTGGTTAATACTTTGGTTACTTTTTTTTCGCATAAGATATTTATAAGAATAATTGAAAATATACTATGAGATACATACTATTATACATAGTCCAAGAAAATACAAACAACACGTTTTATGATATCATCTTCAACCCGATCATATTTTTATAATGTTATTATTCGGCCCCCTAGGTTATCTTACTCATGTTCCGCCACTGAAGCCTAAGGAACTATGGAAGCCATCGTTGGAACCACAACCACCACCGTCATCACCCTCCTCCTCCTCCTCTTCCCCCTCTTCCCCCACACTCCAACAACAATCTGGCGACCTCTGCCACCAATCACAACCGCCTACCACCATCAACCACACACCACCGTCAAATACCACCACCATCCACCACCGTCAAATACCACCATTGACCAAAACCAACCCCATCACGATTTTGGGTAGTGGATCCAGATCGGGGTGTCGTAGACTTCGTCGGCGGTGTCATAGACTCTATGAGGTGGCGACGGCGAGGCGTTGCTCGTACCAGATTCCGGCGACTTCGTAGACTCTTCGTTTCTAACCCGGCGACGCAAAGAGGAAATCGAAGAGGTAGCCGCCGATCTCGGCCTGCCGCTGTGTGGCGGAGGTTTCTCGCCGGTGTCCTCCGCGGCGGCGATTTCGGGAGAAGTGGTGGTGTCGGTGAGCAGAGAGAAGTGGTGGTGGTGGCGGTGAGCAGAGAGAGAAGGAAGAACAAGAAGAGAGAAGAAGCCATGTGGCTCTTGGGGTGAGTAAAGTGAAGAAAGAAGATGAGATTAGTGTTTACCGATAAAAGTAAACACTATCACTACCATATCGGATAATATTATAGTCATTCAAAAAGGTATTGTCTACAACAATTTACCTGGTAAGCTCCTACCGGAGTACCGCCGGAGTACTGGGTAAGAGTTATCGACCACTCTTACCAATTCATATTATAGCTCTTACCGGGTAATATTCTAGTCATTTTATGGTCGTTTCATAAGATAATTGACCCGATAGTATTTACCGGCTAAGCGTTAAGTAAACAGCTCCTTCGTTTTTTTTTTTTTTTTTTTTTTTTGAGATACTATGAAAGATCTCTCACGTTCTAAAATTTAAATATTTAAAGTATATTATTTTGATATTATTTTTTATCTAATTTTTTTTAACCCCACTTTTTATATGATATTTAATCCAATAAAGATTAAAGAATTTAATTAATTACCATATTTATATTATTGTTAATATATGATTAAAAGTAACTTTATTGATTTATAATTTAATTAATTACCATATTTCCATATTAGTAGATACCTAGTTAGTAGATACCTATTAGTAGATACCTAGTTAGTGTATTTAGGGGCCATAAATTTTCTAGTATATAACAATTTATGATTGTTATAATTTACATTAATGACAATTATCTTAATAATCTAGTCGGATACATCCTTAAGTTATTGTCGTAAAGCCATAATTAAAAACTTAAAGTTAGCAAGGATGTCTTTTATAGATGTTGAATGGTCTGATGTAGAATGATTAAGTGGTTAAAAGGATTAAGTGACTATAAGATTTATATTTACTATGTTTTAATTATTTATAAAACTAGTGTCGGAACCGCGCGTTGCGCGGTAGTGCAAGTAACTCTTTAACTATTTTACCTGAAAATTTTACGAATATTAAGTAATAATACCGACGAAAATGGATTCTACAAAAAAAGACACAGTAAACATACAAATTCAATATAATATAACATAGAACATAAAGATTGTTATACATTATATGTTGATGGGTAATGGTCTTATTTATAAAGAAGTTTGTTGTAGGTTTTCATTTTAATTAATAAGTGGGAACATGAAGAGAGTAAATTAATGTCTCCATTAAGTTAAAATAAATTAGAAGTTAAAGCTACTTAGATTGTAAGTCAAATTACCGAATAAATCTTCTTATTTTTACTAAAGGTAAAATAGACTTTTAACTTATTTAATACATAAAAAAAATTCAAAATTTTTAAAAATTTTCTAGAACCAAATCCTATTATTATATAGTGTCACATCATACCTTCAACATCTTCCTTTTATCGCACGTTGTGCAGTGGTAACAACCATTTTTGATAAGTAATTATGCATTATATATTAAACTAATAAGAACCGCTATTTCATTTATATGAAACCACCATATTATTTCTTGTTGTTTCTTTTAGCCAATGCACATTTTTACATTTTAAAAACATTCACATCATTTTTATATATATTCAAGTTTGTTCTCTAATTTATAATTTCGCCATTGATGTTGGATTACTAATGCAAAATTACAATTTACTTTTTCAAAATTCTAAAAAAAATATAACAAAAAATATAAGACCAAGTTAAGATGAAACATATTACAAAATTTAAAATACTTGTTTTTAGCTTATTTAGAAAATCACATTACATTTTCTATAATGCTATGTCATTCATCTACAACAAAAATTTAATTTTCTTCTTAATGTTTATATGAATAATAATTAAGTTGAAACATACTTCCTTAGCATTTAATTTGCTCATTTGATATATTTTTGATATGAAAATTTTAAGATGTATCATTAATAGTGAAACAAATACTTGTTTTGGAAAAAGATGGAGGTTAAAAATTAATTTAATCAACCAAACTTCTCAAACATTAAGTCATCATTGTATACTCATAGCATTATTGTATTGAGTTGATTTTTCCATATCGATTAAGAGAATAAAATTTGGCTCTCCATAGAACAACCTACATAAGCCACGAAACATAATTAGAGATGGAAGTTATTTTCTTGAATACTGTAATCACAAAAGTATCCAAGATTTATAAGAATGTATATAATTCAGTCATAAACAAAATATATCATTTTATAACCAAAAAAACCAAAAAAAAAGGATTGTATAATAAAAAATCACACTCCTTAAACAATATTAGGACTACATAGTTGGGGAGGTTTTGATCAAGTGTTTTGTCTATGCTCATAGCATTGTTGTATTGAGTTGATTTTTCCATATTGTTTAAGAAAATAAAATATGGTTCTCCATAGAACAACCTACATAAGCCACAAAACATAAGTCGCTTTAGAGATGGAGGTTATTTTCTTGAATACCGTAATCACAAAAGTATCCAAGATTTGTAAGAATGTATATAATTTAGTCATAAACAAAATATATCATTTTATAACAAAAAAAACCAAAAAAAAAATGTAAAAAAAGGATTGTATAACAATAAAACGCATTCCTTAAACAATATTATGAATACATACCTGTTGGGAAGGTTTTGATCAACAACCTACATAAGCCACAAAACATAAGTCGGTTTAGAGATGGAGGTTATTTTCTTGAATACCGTAATCACAAAAGTATGCAAGATTTATAAGAATGTATATAATTTAGTCATAAACAAAATATCATTTTATAACAAAAAAAACCCAAAAAAATATAGAAAAAAGGATTGTATAACAATAAAACACATTCCTTAAACAATATTATGAATACATACATGTTGGGAATGTTTTGATCAAGTGATTTGTTCTATCTAATTCGATATTCTATGAGCAACTTATTTGTCTTCCATGTTAGTGCCTTAAATAGTAATTTTTTGGAATGAAAAATTAATGGTTTTATTGTGAATTAAAAGCATGTAATAAAAGAAGCAAGTGAAGAGTTGTCGGTTAAACTAAAAAAAAACAAAGAGTTTTTTTTCTAATATTAATTAACATTAAATTAAAATAAAATTAAAAATTAAAAAAATTAAAAAAAAGGAGAAAATGCCACGTGGCATTGCCATGATTCAGCTTTATATATATATATATATATATATATATATAGATAGTTATAGCTTTAATTCTATGTATCTTACGTAAATATTTTAAAGATTGTTATATTTGTTTTTTCATAACCAAACATATTAAATAATAACTGATATAACTAATAACATTTATAAATAATTAATATTTGTAATTAATATATAATGTATAACTAGATTCAATTAATAATTTGTAATTACTATAGTTAATATTTACTAAAAATAAATACCTAATATTTATTTTTAATTAATGATAGTTAATATTAATTAATGATATAATTGAAAAAAGTCACATAAAGTTCCTCTTTTTTTTTTTTGAAATGCAAGAAGCTAACTAGGAAAAGAGCATCGACAAAGCCAACACCCACCCTTAGCCAAACCAAGAAAGACAATGTTAGTGACAAAACTTCTAGCAAGATGCTAGAAGCAAGAGCATACAGGGAAAAACAAATAAAAAAATTCCTTTTAACGCTACTTCAAATAAAGTTTCAATAAGTACCTTATGTCATTTAAACATGTGCCCTAAAATAAGCTATTTCATTTTTGATATTTTTGCCAAACACAATCTTAATAAACAGTGTCAACTTATGCATATTAAATAAAATTTAGAGTAAATTATGGATTTGGTCCCTATGGTTTGGGGGTTTTTATGGATTTGGTCCCTAAACTTTAATAATTACCGATTTGGTCTCTGTGGTTTGCAAATTCTATTGTATTTGGTCTTTGTTGTTTGCAAATTCTATTGGATTTGGTCCTTATAGTTTGCAAATTCTATTGGTTTTGGTCCCGGTCTATTTACACTACCAAGGACCAAATCCAAAAGAATTTGCAAACTACAGAGACCAAACCCATAATTACTGAAGTTTAGGGACCAAATCCATAAAAACCCCCAAACCACGTGAACTAAATCTATAATTTACCCTAAAAGTTATATTTTAAAAGAAGCCTATAAATATCCTTCTTGGCCACAAACAAATTTGCATCAACCTCTACTTTCAACAAAAGTCGCAAAGTAAAGAAAGGAGAAAAGGTACCCATTTCCTTGTTTTATTTAGTGAGATGTTATCAATTTTTATTTACTTATTATAGATCGAATTATCTTGGTAATGCATAAATTTTTTGTATGCATTTCTTTATGTACTATGTTGTGAATATTTACTCGATGGTCAAATGTTTTTAAAACCATTGACAATGTCAAATGTCATAATTTCTCTTTGAAACAAAATGATATAGAATGCCTTATAATTCTTTTAAAAAAAACATAAAAGCTTTACAATTTTTTACATTGTTTATAGCTTTATAATTTTTTATAAATATAATCATTAGGAATTTGTAGTGTTTATTGATATATTTAAAACAATAGTCATTGGTCTGAACATTAAAAAATGTCAAGTACTTGTTTTAAACGATTATAATTGACTTTTTGTTATATGTTAACATTTTTTCTTCTATAGATACAAAAGGCATCGATATAGCTTATTATTGATTTTTTTTTTCTTTAGGTTCTTTCTTTTTATATAATGATGACTTTTTCTTATTATATTAATTTTCTTAAGAGATGGAAAATCATTTGTTCATTTTAGGAAAACTTTGAAAAGTACAACGGGGTTGAAAACAAAAGATTGTGCATAAAACTACTAAATGCCACATTAATCTCTTTTTTATTCAAATTTGTTCATTTTTAGAAAGCAAAATATATTATATTATTACATTTTTCACTATCAACAAACTGTCATATATTTATATAGAAGTTAAAATATTATTGTTCGAAAAATTAATTTTTTTCTAAAATTTTTATACACTTTTATATTTATACTAAGAATTGCAATTTTAAAATTTTAAAGATTTCGTGATTTATTTCTATGTTTGGTGAAAATAAGCAAGTTTATTTTTGGGGTACTTGTTCAAATGGACATAAGTTAGCTTTTTAAACGCTACATAGAGTAACGTTTGAGAAGTTTTTGTGACTTTTTCCAATTATACCATTTATTAATATTAACTATTAATTATTATCAATAAATATTAATTAGTTAATATCAACAAATAGTAATCTATAGTAATTAGAATTAATTATAAACTATTAATAAAATTTAGTTATATTCAATGACATTATAATTATTAATAACTTTTAAAATTATTAATTATATAAACTATTACTTAATATGTTTAGTTATCAAAAAACAAAGAGAGGTATTTTTAAAATGTTTATGTAAGTTACATAGAAAAAAGCTAAACTTTTTTTTTTCATAAATGATTAAAACATGTTAAATATCTTAATAAAAAATATTTAAGTTAATTTTTAATTATGTTATTTTAAAACTACTAATTACGTAGGATATGCAAAATTGTTCAATTTATTTTTATTTTTGTTATATGTAATAGTAATTTAAATCATGAATTAATGCATTTTTCAAATTTTATTTTAAGAAACTCTAAATTTATAGTATATGTATATAATAATAAATTTTATATTATTTCCATCAATATATTATTTTATTTAATTTTTTTACTACCTTATTTGTATTAATTAAGATATTATGTTATTAGGAATTTATTTTAGTTATATTGTTAAAAGAATTCTTAATTATATTGTAATTACTTGTAATTGATTATTTATTAAATATGTTCTTTTTGGTCATTTTACATATTTATAAGCTAGTTTTTGCCAAACATACTTTTTCATCAGCTAGTTTATCAGCTACCAGTTAGATTATCAGTCATTATCTAGCTTATCAGTTAGTTTGCCAAATATAGTCTAAGAATAGAAACAAAAATTTAACATAATGAAAATAGGAGTGAGTTTCATTTCATTCACAATACCTCGTGATTGAAAAATATTCTTTTTTCTTCTTTCTTTTTGTATATGATGGGGTTTTCTTTTTGTATATAAGTTTTCACATCAAATGAAAAGTCATTTACTTATCTAAGAAAATTATGAAAATACATCACTTTTAGAAAACAAATGATTTTGCATAAATGCAAAATGCAACATTAGTTTTCTTTTTATTCAACTTTGTTCATTGTTAAGAAGTGAAATATACTGTTGCGTTTTCATTACCAAGAAACGATAACTTATTTATAAAAACTAATTACATACTTTATGCCAAAAGTCAGTTCCTTACACGTCATTACTCAGTATTAGATAATGACCATTATATTATATCAAATAGGCCACAATTATGATTTGCATTTTCATTCCTATCTCCTGTTAGTTGTTACAAAAATCAAGCAACACAACTAGTGTCTCTTTATAACTAATAGTTAAAGGTTGTTTATTAGTAAGATAGTAAAAATAAGTAAATCCCTCAAATCTATTGAAATAAGTAAATCCCTCAAATCTATTGTTTGTGTGTGCATACACCATAAAATCCACAACACCATGCTTTGTCTCATTATCTCTCTAAAATCTCCATATTTTTTTTCTCTCTCTCTAGAAAAACCACATTCTTCCAAATCATCATGAACTCTATGCTTGTTTCATAACAAATTTTCCACCATCGGTACCCTTCTATTTCTCTCTCTCTTTAATCATTCTATTCTTTTTGTATTTCTTGGGGCATTTATTGTGTATTATTCTTCATGGTATGCAACTGCTATAACATGGTTTACAAATGAAGGTAACCCTATATATATATATATATAAGGAAAATTCGAATGTTAACTTATTTTTCATTGTGAACGTGATGACTACTAAAATCGCTCCACGTGACAATATCCACTATCAATATCATGCATTATTATGAGTGAATCATTCTTTTTTTCTCCAATTTCTTGTCCTCTTTTGAAGATTTGAATTTTCTTAGTTTCCGTATATGGATGTATAATATATGCATATTTATTTAATAGTTTTGTGTTATTTATTAAAGGTTTCACATTATTTTATTTATTTTTATGTAGAAATCCTCTTGCTTTTCTGAAGTTGATGGCAGTCAACTCAAACAACAAGAATTTTTTTTTCATCCATAAAAAAAGACCGAGAGTTTTGATTAATTTTTAATATATGGGAACATGATGTCATTTTCATTTTAGAGGGGATAAATTTGTTATGTGGTTATAAATTAATCATAAAAAATGTTGTTTTTGTTATATTTTATGTATCATTTTTTTCCCTTGAAAATAATACTTATTAATAAAAATCAAGTAGATATCTAAAAAAAACCTCAATAACCATTCTGAATCTCGTTTTAGTTTATCGTTTTTTCTTCTAATTTTTAAGTATTACAATCTATGAACTAACTTTGAATTTGATCATTTGATCTAATTTATATATATTAAAATGTCTTTTCTCTCCTCATAAACTTGGCATTTTTGGATGGTAAATATAATTTTCCACATATTTTTATATGGTATCAAAGGTAAAATCATTCAAAACAAGGGCGTAGCCAGAAAGCTAAGTTAAGGGGGGCTTAAAGATTATAAATTTAGCTTGTACATGAAGTTCTTCATTCATACACAAGAGACTAGTGTGAGATGTGATTAACGTCGGCTCTCTCTTAAGTTTCATGAGGCTCTAAGAGGAAATTGAGTTACGATGAATGTCCAGATAAAAAGACAAGAAAAAAACATAAATATTTAAACTTTTTGTTTGTGGAATATTAGAAATAGATAATGTGCTAAATGAAGTTAAGAACATGTTTTTATTATTGTGCAAATGAGCCATT
Source organism: Centaurea solstitialis (assembly GCA_030169165.1). Taxonomy (NCBI): domain Eukaryota; kingdom Viridiplantae; phylum Streptophyta; class Magnoliopsida; order Asterales; family Asteraceae; genus Centaurea; species Centaurea solstitialis. The sequence continues at coordinate 24,714,940 of CM058042.1, read as the reverse complement.
TTGCTAATTTATATTTATATCATTCGATATAAATATTTTATATTTTACTAATGAGTGAAAAACACATTTCATATTTCGGTAGCAAAATAAGAATACTATAAAAAAAGTAATAATATAAAAACTTAATTTATATGTTTTTCAAATTTATCCGGTGATACTAATATTAATTACTTTTTTGTGATTTTTGACATAATAATATTTTTTTTAAATATATTTGTAAAGAAGAAATTTTAAAAAATCAAGAATAAAAATTAATTTTAAAGAACTTTCACTAATTTATGAAAAAAAGATTTCCATGATTTATAAAGAAGATAATTTAATGGAGATGATAGTTGATGAAAAGAATTGTTATGATAGGGGGAACAATTAGGGAGGGCATTGGATTCGAACTTGCAACAATTAGGGGGAAGGGCAAAGCCTAAACTAGCTAGGCTAGGTAAACCTATGTTAAACATTTTAGCTTTCATCTATATAAGGGGAATGGTTAGGGGGGCTGAGCACCGGCCAGTTCCCCCACTGCCTACGCCCCTGATTCAAAAGACCGAATTGTATGAGGTAATCTATACTCATCTACCCTTTTCACCTGTTTAGACCTCTGTTGAAAATTTGCATGTATCTGGTTCTTGTTGAAAGGTGCAATGTTATGTGTGTGTGTGTGTATAAACAAAAAATCAGCTGCAACCTCAAATTTCATTGCGCACGTGAGGACAATCGAGAGTACGCCTCATGATAAAATAATCATATATTATTCAGAGTGAATATGTCACGTAACGCACTCTCAGTTGTCCTTACATTCAAAAAAAAAAAAAAGTTTCACGTATTTGAACACCTTATTTTATTCATATTCCATGTGGGTATGATTTCATATGCATTTAATTGAATTGATTGCTAGCTTAATAGATACTCTTGAATCATGTCTATTCTCTTAGTACTAGGTTCATTGAATCAAGAAGTCTAAAAACTAAAATTCCTTGTTAGTAATTTTGATTTTGATCAACATTAAAATGATAATAATAATATTGTTCGTCTTTATCTCTCAATTCGCATTATCTTCTTTTACCACTCAAATTCCATGATTTTAATAAAAATGTGTAATTATTATTTTATTATAAATGGACCTTTCTATAAGGAGAATGGATCTTTTACGTGAGTGTACAGGTAGGATCCAGTATAAGGAGGTCTATTTTTATATGAGTGTATTAAAAATTAAAGAAAATCCACATTAACCCATAAAAAATTGCTGTAAATCTCTAGATTTTTTACTTTGACCAAGTTGACCGCAAGTCCACGACACAACAAGTCTTCAACTTTCTCCTTCTATTTCTTTAATCTTCTAACACCTAAAAAATACTTATATTCGTTCATTCTTTGCTGGGTTTGATATAATTTTCCATTGTATGGTTATGGTTTGGTCTCATCATCTTCTTCTTGATCTTCTTTCTTTTTGATAAATTTGTTCCAAGATTACCCTCGAATGTATAACTCAATTTAAAGAGACGTAACGAATTTACTCGAATTTGTTTCAGGGTAAAAATGGATAAAATATTTGATGGTGAACAAGTGATTGAAGAATTTGAAGGTTTGACAAAAGATGCGAAAAGGGTTCAAACTGAAACTTTAAAGAAAATCTTAAAAGAAAATTGTGAAGCAGAATACTTAAAAAAATGGAGTGTTGATGGTAGAACTGATCCTGAAACATATAGTTCTTGTGTTCCTCTTGTTACCCATAAAGATCTTGAACCCTATATTCAGAAAATAGCCGATGGTGCACCGTATCCGATTCTCACCGGCAACCCAATCACCACAATTTCATTAAGGTAATAGCCAAGTTTTCGTTCAGGGGTATTTCGATTATTCTACTTATTGTTCGGCTATGGGATATTTTGGTCATTTTACTACTAGTTTGGTTTAGGGTTTTTTGGTCATTTTACTTATAAGTTTGGTATATAGGGGGATTTTGGTCATTTTACTTGTGGTTTTATTCATGTTTGCAGCTCTGGAACTACTCAAGGAAAGCCCAAGTTTGTACCTTTTAATGACAAATTGACGGAAACAACCATGCAGATTTATCGAACTTCTTTCGCCTTTAGAAACAGGTATGTTAATGTCTAAAAAAAATGTATAAAATGCAATAAAGTTTTGGTCTAGTTTATATTTAATGCAACGGATAGTTATTTTTCCCGTATAACAAAGTTTCAAAATTTCCATTTTGTACATATTCTAACAGGGTAGATCCTAATTTTGTAACATTTATATTTGATGACAAGGTTAAAAAGCAAAGTGGATGATAAACAAACATTTATGTTATCAAATATTACAAAATTAACATGTTACCATTCAAGATGGATATAAAGAAGATTGTTTTTTTAACTTCTATTACATTACTAGAATATTTTATAATTTTACTATTAAGAAAAACAATTTATTTGTCACGTTAAATTAGAATTAAAACAAACTTCGTTGCATTTTGATATGTATTTTTCAACAGTCTTGATGACTTGATGTGGTTAACTTCGTTGGCTGGTCAAATTGAACCGTTTGATTACCACATCAGTTATATAAAGTCCTGATGTGATTGACTTTGTTGGATAGTCAAATTAAACTATTCAATTCCCACATCAACTGTACAAGATGTTGATATAGTTAACGTTGTTAAACTCGTCAAATCAGATCTAGCAATTGATACTCGTTCAAAATTGGGATTTTTTTCTCGATCAGGGCATTTCCTATTGGAAATGGAAAGTCTCTTAGCTTCATCTATGGTAGCAAGTCGTTCAAAACAAAAGGTGGTTTAACGGCGGCAACCGCCACCACGAACGTGTACAGTAGCGAGCAGTACAAGAAAACGATGAAAGCGATACAAACACCGTCTTGCAGCCCTGAAGCCATTATTTTTGGGCCTGATTTTCACCAATCCTATATATTGCCATCTTCTTTGTGGCCTTATTTTTCATGAAGAAATCCAAGTGATTTTTTCCACTTTTGCCCATAGCATTGTTCATTCTTTTAGGATCTTTGAAGCAGTTTGGGAAGAGCTTTGTACTGACTTGCGAACTGGGTCCTATCGATCCGGATCACTGCCCCATCGATCCGAACCGCCATGTCCAAGATTCTTAAACCCAACCCAAATCTAGCCGACAAAATCCACAAGAAATGTGTGGGTTTAACCGAATGGTACGGCCTCATCCCGGAGATCTTTCCTAACACCAAGTACATTTACGGAATCATGACGGGATCCATGGAACCGTATCTGAAAAAACTTCGACACTATGCCAGAGGAATACAGTTGCAAAGCGCCGATTACGGGTCGTCTGAAGGTTGGATCGGAGTCAACGTGAACCCATCATTGCCACCTGAGTTGGCAACTTTCACCGTCCTTCCAAATATCGGATACTTTGAGTTCTTACCTCTAAGCCAGCGTCAAAATACTGACTCTGACTCTAACCCTAATATCTTGGCGTCAGTCAAGCCCAAATTAGTAGGTTTGACCGACGTCAAGGTGGGCGAAGAGTACGAAGTTGTGATCACCAACTTCGCGGGTCTGTACCGATATCGGCTAGGGGACGTGGTCAAGGTGACCGGGTTCCACAACTCGACCCCTGAGCTCAAGTTCATTTGCAGGACGAACCTGATGCTGACTATAAACATTGATAAAAACACTGAGAAAGATCTACAATTGTCTGTGGAGGCTGCTGCCAAGTTGTTGGTGGCTGAAAAACTCGAGGTGGTTGACTTCACGAGCCACGTTGACATTTTATCTGAGCCGGGCCATTATGTGATTTTTTGGGAGGTGAGTGGGGAAGCGAGCGATGGGCTACTCAGAGAATGTTGCAACCGGCTAGACTTGTCGTTCGTGGACGCGGGTTATGTGAGCTCGAGAAAAACAAATGTGATCGGACCTCTCGAGCTTCGGGTTCTTTCGATAGGAACGTTCCGAAAGATTCTAGATCATTACATCCAACAAGGGACGGTGCCGAACCAGTTTAAGACACCACGGTGCGTGGGTGCGGTTAACCAAAGTGTGTTACAAATATTATGTGACAATACGGCCAAGAGTTATATGAGTACGGCTTATGCTTAACTTTTTATTTTTATTTTTAAATTTTGGGTAAGGGGGGTTTAAATAAATGGTATGTTTAAACTGCATCAATTGTTATTATTGGAGTTTTAAAATTAATATATGATTATGTTGTGTTACATGTTTAACTTATAACAATTTTTTGTTTGTTATAATCATTTTATGAATTGAAATATTAAGAATTAATTATATGAAAACTTTAAAATCTAATTAAGGTTAGTAAGAAATTTTTAAGTTAAAGATTTTTTTCACATGATAATTTCATTAAATTATAGTATTTAGTGTATTAGTTTACAAATACTTGTTGCATGATGTGTTTCTTTCATATGTATTCGTTCATAATGTGAAACTTTTGTACATGTATATTTTGTTTAAGAAACATGCCAAAAAGGTTTATATTGAGAAGTGAGTACAAGTAAAACAAACACATTGTTAAATAAATATATATATTAATGACAATATTAAGTTCTAATTATAGATGTCAAAAATCATATAAAATAACCAATAATCCACTTGGCTCTCACAATTCCAAAAGAAATCCCTTTATATTAATGAGGTTTTTTATTTTAAAAATAGGATATTGTGTTGTAACTTCTAAATTATTAAAAAAATACTTAACTTTCTAAATATGATTGGATCATTAAAATGAGGTCTAATTATTAATAAGACAAAATAACATAAACGAGCCTTAAAAAAACATATTTCATAGTCGAACTATAAAAAGTTGTAATGGGTAGTTATCATTCAGACTTTTAATTTACGGTCTCAATCTTCTTATAAGGTAGATGTTTGTTTTTATTGTGCATGTTTTATACGTGCATCTAATAGCATAAGATTTAAATATATCATCATCAACGACAATGACATATTCATGTCGTTGATCGTGAAAGAAAACGAATAAGAGTCATTTTGTGTTCTTCTTCAAGGTACGGAGAACAATAAGAATACTGAAAATAGTTGAAGACAAAAAGAATGTTGAGATTTTGATATCTTTACCTAAATTTGGTTCATTGAAGAAATGATACTTTTTAAACATCAAGAGATCAAGGTCACTAATTTTCTTAATTTCATATTATTTTTCAAAAGTAACATACAAATTTAATAATAACTTGATTTATGTTATATGGTATGATTTTATCTATAGTTTGTTGAATAAAGATTAGTTACAAGAAAAGAAAAGAGCTATTCAACTAAATAACATCTTGAATCATTGTGTTGATAAAATTTAGATAACTATTTTAATAACATAGTTCTGTAATTATAGATAATACAATAATCATTTATGATATTATGAAAATGGAAATGGAAATGGATAAAAAAAACATGAATAAGTCATAACATATCACAAGCTTAAAGTGGCATGATACATGAACCTCTAGCCACAAATGCCCCACCAGATAGAACAATGGTATTAGTCATACAACAATCAATTCCATAGGTGACAAAAATGAACCATTTTAATTGCTTGCCCCTTTCTACTTGCATCCTGAAATTAATATCCACGTTTTTTTTGTCAAAGATGGTTATTTGGGTCAACAACTTGCATGTATGACGATGAATCTACTGAAAACAATCATGAATCCTAGTGACCTTGTAGGGCTGGAACCGTTAACCTCTGAAGAGAATCCTCGAAGATCCAAGATTTATTGTTAATCGAGCTAACCCCATTAGATTAGCACATATTTATTTTAGTGTCATAAAAATTAGAGTAAATTACACTTTTGGTTCTTATGGTTGTTACTCAATATCAACTTTGGTCCCTATGTTAAATTAATTACAATTTTGTTCACTATGGTTGCCATTTTATTTCACTTTTGACCCCTCTGGCTAACTTTAATTAAAAAAGATTAGTTAGCCAAAGGGACTAAAGTTGTAATCTAATAAGAGTAGAGAAGGAAAAAGACCAAAAAAAGTAAAATGACCAAAATACCCTTAGTTAACTAGCTTTCTTTAACTATAGTTAGTCAGATGAACCAAAATTGAAATAAATTAACAACCACAATGACCAAAATTATAATTAATTTGACATGGGAACCAAACTTGATAGTAAGTAACAACTATAGGGACCAAAATTATAATTCTCTCTAAAAAATAAATCCCCACTTCTAAAAATTTGTCTATTTTCTAAATGAAATTTTGATTATTACATAAAGAAACCGAAAATCCCCATTATTGTAAAACTTTCATTTAATCAATTAAAGGATTAACAATTAAACATTTTTTATATTGTTTTCTCTGTGTGAATATACAATTATGAATTATGATGTCTTCCAGTATTGTCACGGATTGGTTATCGCTCGGGAGGTTCATAGCGCTCTAACCGAATTTGAGTCTTTCCGTGCGCATGCCTGGGGACATTTAAGTGGGAGTGAATTGCAATTTTGGTCCCTGTGGTTTAACGATACCAGCATGTTTGGTCCCTACAAAATTTTTATTGCAGGAAAACCACTGTGGTATGTCTTTTTGTTTGGTTTTGGTCCCTCAATACTAACACCATTAGTCGTCTCTGTTAATTCTTCCTCATGTGCCTTGCACATGAGGGCTTATTGGTCTTTTTTACAAAAATTAAACTACAAGGACCAAAACTATAATTTATAAATAATATGTATTAACATCTAATATAAAAGTTGTATAATATTATATTATTATATATAAAATAAAAACCCATCATCTTCTTCAATGAGATACCTGCAAGTTGAGACCACCAACACAAAACCATCATCATCCCCTATTCCCCTTTGAAACCCCATCTTCTTCTTTTTACCGTCACCCACACAAAGCCACTCTTTTCCTCCATCGCCGACCACCAAGTCGCCGCCGTCCAAACGCCGAGATCTGATGTTCACGGAATAGATCCCACGACCACCTTGGCACCACCTTGAACTCCGACGAGATCTGGATCGATTTCGTGAGTGCCCCTCACTACCACCCTCCAGCAACCCTCCATATCAACCCACGACCACCTTGGCACCACCTTGAACTCCGACGAGGACATCGTCTTCTCCGGCGAGTGCCCCTCCAACCTTCGACGAATTCCCTCCCCGCTGGCGGCTGGCGCAACCACCATCTCGGCGACTTCTCCTCCTTTCAGATCTGGGTCCGATTTCATCTTCAACCGTTGGTTCGATGGTTCGATGGTTTGATTTTGATTTAGGGGTTAGGAATCGAGATTCTAAAAGAGGTTTCTCAAATCATTCCAGATGTGTTCTTGACTTTTTTGGTTGAAATGGCTCTTCATTTTCCTGATTTTTAACAATTTTTTTGATTTGATATGGATACTTGATTAGGGTTTGATTTTTGGTTTTCAATTTTAATTTAGATTTAGATTAGGCTTTGTGATTTGGGGCTGTTGATTTATGTTGAATTTGTAAAGAAGATAAAGATTCAAAGGTGTGTTGTTTATCTTGATATTCTTAGATTAAATAAAGAAAATTAATCTGAAATTAAAATAGAAAAAATGTGTAAATTGCAATTTGGTCCTTGTAGTTTATTTTTTGTAAAAAAAAACCAATACTTAACAGAGATAACTAACGGTGTTAGTGTTGAGGGACCAAAACCAAACAAAAAGACATACCACAGTGGTTTTCTTGCAATAAAAATTTTGTAGGGACCAAACATGCTGGTATCGTTAAACCACAGGGACCAAAATTGCAATTCACTCTTTAAGTGGGGCTATGTTTAACCCCCAAAATTGTCGGGGATTAGTTGGACTTTGGCTCGAACACCTTTCCAAAAAAATTATGAATTATGATTTTAGTATCTTACAAATTATCAGTTAATGAGTTAATGGGTTCCAAAATATGTGAATTTAAAGATTTGTATTATACATAGAGCATATAAAGATCTTTTACAATGACCTAAAAGTCAAATATACTTCTTTGGTTTATAAGTACGAACTCCGAAATGAGACGAGATCATGACTCTCGAATTCACTCACCAATGAATACAAGAAATATGAAGTGTATTGTCTCTTAACTAGATATATCAACCTTACTATTTATCATCGGTGGTTTCGATTGTTTAATTCGTCACAATTCCTATATATGACCTTAAAATTGTATCAATTTCAACAATATTGATGTTAGATGAGAGCCAACCACCTTCGCCTCTGATCATGACACACGTGTCTCATGGAAGACCATTATTTCTATTAATAGGCATCATGGGCTAGTTGACCATCACTTTTATCAGGTTTCTATAAGATACGTCATAGCGTAATAAAAAGTCGTAACAGTTAAGTTTCTGGCATGGCTCACAACTTGATACATGTCGGTGCGTGACTCTTTTTTTCAAATAAATTATCATCTTTTAAAGTTAATTCTTTTAGCTTTTTATTCTTAAAAATAACTCTTGTAGCTTTTGTGTTTGGTTTGGAAGGGATTTTTCATACATGGAAAGGAGAGGGCATATATTTAATTGGTAAGTTTGTAAAAAACCTTATCCTTAAGAGCATCTACAATGTGGTTATTGGAAGCTTTTTAAGAGGTTTTTCAAAAAGCAAAAGTTTCATTTTGAGGTTTTTTATATAATGTGGAAGTTTTTCATGTGAGGTTTATGGTGAGGTTTTTCAATCATAATTACACGACCTGCTTTTTTAAAGATTTTTCGTATTTAATCGGTTTTAATTTTATAAAATTTGATGAAAGCCATATATTAATCAGCTTTATTTTTCATCCCCCACTGGATGGGTATGGTAAACAACTCTATAAACCCTTCCCCCTCCCCCTCCCCCTCCCCCCCTCTACACTGGATGCGTACCTTTAATCTATATTAAAGTACCTCCACTAAAGAAAATTCCTAGATCCACGGATGAACCCATCTGCGGTCTGCCTGAGTTGAAACCGGACACTAACATCCTATAATCAAACCTCATCTCAAACAACCGTGTCTTAATTACCAAACTGCCAAGAATGTATCCTCGGCAAAGTCTCTATAAACCTTTTCAAAAAAATAATAATTAGCAATAATGGTAACATGACTCTATAAACCGAAGCTAGACCCACAAATGTTAAATGTCACCAATACTCAACCACAAACACACATGCCCTCCATACCCATACCTCTCTGTTTCCCATTTATCACCAAATTTACTCCCATTTCATCACCTGTCCTTCTGCTTCTAGAGAGAGAAACCTTTCAAGTTTTCTTATTTTGTTTTATTCTATTTTTTTTTAACTTTTTATGTTTTACTGTCACATTCTGAAGAAGAAGATCATAAGATGAATTCAGACATGAAAAATACCACAATTCCGGTGAATCAGCACCAGATTAAGATGTATGTTAAGATGGCTGCTTGTTTGATCTTTATGGTGTTTGCTTATCGCATCTATTCGTTAAGCTATCTTCAGATTTCGCCTGTGGTTGTGGTTCTTGATGATGATGGTGGCAAGAGTCCGTCTCCGCCGCCTGTGGTGGCGAATTTCACTTTTTCCGGTCAAATTCCGGCGAATGATACCGGAGCTGATGACGGTATGTATCTGTTTTTTCTAAACGCAGCTTTAGTTAGTTGTTAGTATACACCTCAGTTAAATTAGAAACGTCTTTGTCCGGATCCGGACTTCTAGTCCAAGAGGATTACCCCTCCACCAACCAGGCTAGCCATCCACCGGTTTTACTTTCTTCTTTTTGTGACACGATTTAATTTTTGTTCGAACAGTCTAGATCTTTTCTGTTTTAAGTTATTTAAAAAAAAATCAAAATTGCTAAAATGTTTCTCTAGTTTGTAAGATGAAATTGTCTAAAATATCCCTTTTGGAATTTTTGACATTTTATGGCCGTTAAAAAAATGTTTAACAAACTTGTAAAATTTGCTTTATAAAGTTGTTTAATTTGCTAAATGCTGATATGTCAAATAGTACTTTTTTAACAAGTCGGATAAGTATTTAAGTAGCATTTTAGAAAATTGGATAAGTATTAAGAAATATTTTAGCAACTTGTAAAATTTTCTTCCTATAAATTTAATTTTTATAGGTAATGTTACTTGCAAAATGATGATAAATAGGAGTATAGGACGTTTGCAAGTTGGGTAAGTGCTAAGTAGCATTTTAGCATGTCCCACTTAAATGTGATTTTCATGTTGACATTTTGCGGGTAACATTTTAGCAAATTGCCAAATTTGCTACTTTATGAATATAATATTAATAAAAAGTGAATTTTGAAAGTTACTAAAGTGTTATTTGCGAAATATTGGTTCTATTATGTAGAAAAACGGCTATTCGGGACTATTTCCTATTTATAAGCACCCAGTCTCCCAAGTCTCAACAATGGTCCTAGGTAGGGCTGTAAACGAACCGAACGTTCGGCGAACGGTTCGTGAAGCGTTCGGCGGGAAGCTCGTTTATGTTCGTTTATTTATTAAACGAACGAACATGAACAAGTTTTTTTGTTCGTTTAGTTACACGAACGAACATGAACAAAGGTCCCGTTCGTTCATTTACGTTCGTAAACGTTTGTTAACGTTCGTTTATGTTCGTTTACGCTCGTTTAATAAAATTTATTTACCAGTGATAGATATATTAAGTTGACAAACAAAAATTTAGAAAATTAACAATTAATTAATTAATAACAAATATTATACAATGATTAATAACGATAATAATGATTTGATTATTGAGAAAAATAACAATTTTTAATTTAATCCATCATACGTGTGCTTTATATATGCGAGCCATTTGGTGAAATCCTGGGGCATGAGCCTAGCGGCTTAAGCCTCTACGAAAAGTAGGAGGTTAAGTATGTTTGGCTATGTTTGTTTGACAGTTTGACTATTTGGTAAACATTTAAACGAACACAACCAAACAAAAATTTTAAAACAATGACCACGAACTCCAAATTCTATGTTTGTTTAGGCTTGTTCGTTTATGTTCGTCTAAATTTTACATTCGTTCGTTTGCGTTCGTACGTTTATGTTCGTTTAACTTTTATTTCGTTTGTTTATGTTCGTTTACCATGTTAAACGAACGAACATGAACGAACACGAACACACCAAATTCCTAAACGAACGAACACGAACACAAAAAATTTTGTTCGTTTACCGTTCGTGTTCGTTCGTTTGTTCGGTTAAGTTAAACGAACGAATATGAACAAGCCTCCGTTCGTGTTCGTCCGGTTCATTTACAGCCTAGTCCTAGGTGGACCTTGTGCAATTGATCCATAAAGCCACGATCAATCCGTTATGTTTAGAGATGCAACCCAAGTTTGAAGCCCGAGCCCAACCGGATTAAGACTGTTTTGTGTATCTTTGATCTTTGGTACCGTAGCGGTTTATCCTGGGGAATAGTATATTAGTATTAAGCTTGTCTTATTTTGGTTGGTTGCGATATAGGTTCACAAAATTGTGATATATTTGATGGAGAATGGATTAGGGATCCACGGGTCCACGATACACCAACACGAGCTGCAATACAATTGAACATCATCAGAATTGTATGAAAAATGGGCGGCCAGATTCGGATTATATCTATTGGAGGTGGAGACCCGAGACTGCGAGTTGCCTAGATTCGACCCGGAAAGATTTCTTGATTTGATGAGGAAGAAATCGATGGCTTTCATTGGCGATTCAATCTCACGCAACCATGTGCAGTCGTTGCTTTGCATCCTTTCTCAGGTATGGCTTTTCAAGTACTTTATGGGGTGATACTTTGGCTAAGTTGGCTAAAAAGTTAGTTGTTGGCTAATAAAACAGGTAACTAGTCACATTTGATTAAAAAAACCTAAGCTAGAAAGGACAGGATCCGGAAAATAAATGAGAAAAATAATACTATAAGATTAAAACATTTCAAAAATTGAAACTTAGAGCATCTCCAAGGGCTTCCCTAATATAGAGAAAATGAGACTTTTTTTTCTCTAAATTGCTTCAACAAATTTTCTATATGGTTTTTTAAATTAGAGAAACTATAAAAATCAGCAAGTTTAGAGAGTTCTCTAAACTTGATGTATGAAGAGAGGAATTAATTTTTTTAGTCATCTCTCTAAAATAGATAATCTGTTCAAGCTAAATATAAATCTTTTTAGAGATTTTGACTTTTGAGTCCATATTTTAGAAAAATTATAAAGAGGTTGTTGAATATGTTCTTGTAAACCATATGACAATGTAAATGAGCTAAAAGGATAGTGACAAAAAATCAATGGGAAAAATATAAGAGGGCATTAATAGAAAAAAGTGGAAAAGCCCCTGAAACTCATTAAAAGTTTCAAATAGCTAGCCTCTTAACTAAGGAAACAAAGCTTTTTCAACAAACTAACAAATGGCTGCCAAAACATGGCCTTTGGCTGGATTTGGGAAAAGGACGTTTTAGGGTAAATGTCAAGTTTACGTACATCCAAGCTTATATCAGATGTATTTGTGTTCGTTTGGTTTGGTTTGGTTAATCATTGGAAAGTTCGTGAAGATGCGCATGGTTAAGTTTGCAGGTGGAACAACCGCTCGAGGTGTACCATGATGAAGAATACAGAAGCAGAAGATGGTTCTTCGATTCACATAAGTTTACGCTTTCGGTTATCTGGTCGCCTTTTCTGACACAAGCCAAAATCTTCGAAGACAACGATGGGCACGCATCAGATGCGGTCCGGCTCCATCTCGACGAGCCCGACTTGGAATGGGCCAACGAACTCGGTAACTTCGACTATGTACACATCGGGGCCGGCCAATGGTTCTTGAAAACCGCAATCTACTACGAAAACAACACGATTGTCGGGTGTCACAACTGTAAAAAACGAGAATGTGTCCGAGCTTGGGTTCGGTTATGCGTACCGTAAAGCATTGCAAACGGCTCTCAACTTCATCATCAGGTCGGACCACACGGTCCACGCCTTGCTCCGAACCACGACGCCCGATCATTTCGAGAACGGCGAGTGGAACACCGGAGGATACTGTAACCGAACAGTCCCGTTCAAGGAAGGGGAGATCAAACTGAGAGATATCGACACGATAATGAGAGATGTGGAATTGGGAGAGATGAAGGTGGTTGGGGATATGAACACATCGAGAAAAGGGTCGACTTTGAAACTATTTGATACTACCTATTTGTCGTTGCTGAGGCCCGATGGGCACCCAGGCCCGTACCGTGCGTTCCATCCATTTGACGCGAAAAACTCGAACTCGAAAGTTCAGAATGATTGTTTGCATTGGTGCTTGCCTGGGCCAATTGACTCATGGAATGATTTACTTATGAGCATACTCCTTAGAGGTTAAAAAATGAAGTCTTTTTGGTACAGGTTTCATTCGATCCCGTTTTATTTGGGCTTTTGGGAGAATAGACCGACTATATTGTATAAAATCAAACAGTTTTTTAGGGGGTGTTTGAGATCGTTTATCTAAAACAACTTGTTTTTTTACAAGTGTTGTCAACTTATATGATGTCAAATCGGAGTTTTGTGTTTAGATTGGTACCAAAACATAAAAGCCGACAAGTTGTTTTTTAGGAGGCGTTTGAAATTGTTTATACATGTAAAATAAGTAAAAAGTTAATAAGTTGTTTAAAATAAGTTTAATAAGTTTAAAATGCGTAACTTATCAAAAACTCATTATAGCGACACAAAAAGCTATAAACATATTATTTTTTTCCTACCCATCCAAACACGGAAAAAAAAACTGTTTATCAACGGTGACAAAACGAAATAAGTTAATAAAAAGTTCAAATATTCCAAACACCCCCTTAATATCACTCTCATTGATTGATTATTGGTTAATACCTCTAACTAAACATCCCCTAATGCTTTAAAACCAAATATAATTTAGAATCGAATCACACAAGCCTAGTATGTCCCATGTAGAAAAGCAAGGTTTTACTCATGTACATAGACATAGAAAGCAAGGTTTTACACATGTACGTAGACCTAATTTTTACCCTAAAGAGTAGACTGATTGTTTTGTTAGTTTCTAACCAATACCGGGTGACGGCAATGACCAAGAATCTAACTCAGTGAGGGTGGTAACTCTTACTTGAAACAGGTAAGAGACGCTTACCAACAAACCTTACTATGCTAGTTTGATGACAAGAAAGTTTACCAACAAATCTAACTCATTCGAGGATTCTTTCCCAATAAAGTTTACCTGGTAGGCATCGGTAAACGGCCTTTAAAGGTGTTCTCTTTCAAGTAAAAATAAAAACATCTAAAGATCTCCTTTCTAAGCTTGAGGAACTATTTGCATGACACATGATGAGTTGTTTCATTTTAACTTAATGAGCTTAATTCATTAAGCCATTTAAAGGTGTTTGGTTTCAACTTAACGTTAAATACACATCGATCATAATTCATTTTGTTTGTACGTTCGGTAGAAAACAAATAATTAATCTTAAGGGTGTGCTTGGTTCATTTTAGGGAAACGGAATGGGAATGAAAATGGGAATGCAGGAGAATGGGAATGAAAATAAGCATTGTAATGATGCTCCTTGGTTAACCCACTATAATCAATGAAAAATTGTTTCATATTAAAAGTTTTTGTTTCCCCCACTTTAAAAATACAATAGATGTTTCATTTAATATCAAAAGATGAAATAACATATGGAAAAAAAGAACCGAGTACAAAAAGGAATGATTTCATTATATAATATCAGATCAAGCAGCAATTTTCATTATCATTCCCATTCCTTACCCTGCAATACCCCAACCAAGCACCCCCTTAATTTAATCATTATAGTTGGCTCATTTCATACAGGAAAGAATAATCAAACCCCAAATCTAATATATCACTAATATTTTGGTTATGAAATGGGCTAAATCACTAGTCCATGCATTCATTAAGACAATATAAATGAACAATCAATATGAGATATGTTCATATCGATTATTAAGAGTTTTATCAAAATTTATTCAAAATACAAAGTCGGGATTCCGAAAACACATCTGCAAATTACGAACTGAAATAAACATCCAACAGGGAAAAACATGCCATCATTTAAAAAGATGTGAATTCACCTCTTGACGTCTGTTCTACTTGCTTGATGACGTCGAGCCTTGCTTTCCTCCTGACGGTTTAGCAAAAGGATCCTGCATACACGGAGAAACACACAAAAGTGTAAGAATGTGTGTAAGTTGGCAAGCAACTTCAATAACTTGCCTATAACAGTTTTCAGAAAATACAGAATTCTGTTTGATTTGCAGAATGTAGCTTTGAGGATCAGAATGAAATAATGTTAAATGACCAAAATACCCTTTTATGGTTTCTTCGTAAAGTTGACCACCAGGTAAATATTTTGAACTCTACCTAAATGAATTGGTGTTCTACGTATAGTTTTCGGTGTGCTGCAGATGCCATTCTTTATCTTATATCTTCTATTAAAACCTAAGGAGGCATTTTGGTTCATAGAATGAATTGATGGAATTGGAATCCATCAAACTGTAAGGAATTTGAGTTTGGAGAAACTGGAGTGGAATTTGACCATGCGTTTGGTTAGCAGAATTCAATTCCTTCACTTAGGCCAAGGAATGATGAATTCCTCAAATTGTGGAATTCAAAGGATTCCATCAAGTTCATTCCACGAACCAAACATATTTAAGGAACTTTGTCAAAAAAAATTTCCATTCCAATTCCATCAAGTTCCTTTGAATTCCGCAAGCTCTAGAATACTTTCTCCTACTAATCTCCTGACACTAACTTGATTTTCTTATCAATTGCCTGCTGGCTAAAGAGGTCTGTAACAACTCTCTTATTTCTTTATTGATATGCCTATTAAGTTGTCTACACAATCTTACTGTTGGAGTCCCACATTAGCTAGACTTTGAACCTTTCTCCTCGATATATGTTGGAATCTCCTATCTTTCCTCAAGAGCTCTTTTGGAGAATAATCCAATGGGGTTCCACATATTTTCACTTACTAACCGACCAAAAGTGTATGTGCTCAAATCAAATTATAAAGAAGTGCTTCAATTTGGTATGTTTGTTCCAACTATTACTTCTGAATTCACAAAGCTAAATATTGACTATGGTGCTCCATGTGGCTTACCGCTGTACGCCTATACATTAAGTTTGTTCTTGATATAAGGAGCAGTTTTCTAACCCAAACACACCAGAAGTAGCTTTGCCCAAATCAAAGCAATACGGTGCTTCAATATACTACATTTGCTCCAACTTTGTCCACCAAATGCACACAATTGAAATTTGACTAAATTGCTCCATGTGACTTGGCTTCCATGTTGGTACAAGGTATATTTAGGATTTCCATGAAGAGCACACTCCCAATCAAATCAATTTGAAGATGTTCATTCAAACTTTGATGGACAAAACCTTTCAATGAATTCATCAAAACCTTGATTATCCTAATTATTGTAAATCATTGAGTTCTGGGTGTTTGATTCACTTTAATTTGTGGGTTTTTGTCTTTATGATTTCAATTCGAAATCTTGAAAATAATGCGATTGATTCGTCTTCTCTAACCAAAGGAGAATTAGGGATTTATATTCTATTGGCATCGCATAATCACTCCCAAGGGGGAGAGACACGAGTTTTTGAGGTCTAACAGTATTCAAAGATTTTGTGATTGATTTTAAGCATCTTTTACAGAAGATGGAAATCCATAACTACACTCTCACCTTCCAATAATTAAGGATTTATTACAGATGCCACAAAGAGCATACTTCTAACTTCTAAGTTCCAACCAAATAAATTCGAAAACAATCATTCATAGCCAAAACCTAACACATTAGTCAATCATCCCAAGGCATATTCACAGAATTGTTCTTCCAGTTATACGTTGAACCTCCCAATGCAAAATCATATGGATATACTACAAAATATAAATCTATCATCAACATTGTCTTCAAATTTAAATCTAATTCCCTTGAAACTTGCCAATAAACTCGTTCTTCAGATCCAAAATCAAGATCTAGCTCTTATATTTATTGCAAGAAGAGAATATAATCCATAAAAAAACCAAAGATAACAATATTAAAAACCGTTTGATTTCCAAAAACATATGTATCTCTGCTAGTTGTGATTTGATACAAACATATAACCTATATAATCAACGATCTAATACAACATAAATCCCTAATTTCCGTTAAAATCTCAAATCGACATCATAAATACAAAAATTCCACAAATCAACGTGAATCAAACACCTACATACATCAAAACTCAACGATTTTTACAATAATCGTTGAGTTATTTCTAATTAACGATCTAATACAACATAAATCCCTAATTTCCGTTAAAATCTCAAATCGACATCATAAACACAAAAATTCCACAAATCAAATTGAATTAAAAACCTATAAAATAGCATAACTCAACGATTTTTTGCAATAATTAGGGGAAATCTAGGGTTTGATTGATGAATTGAAGGAGAGAAAAACGAATAGCGATTGATTACTGACTTGTTTGAAGATAAAATTAACGGCAAGAGCAGCGACAGCAACGCCACCGCACATAACAGCTGGACCTGTTAACAAACTCCATTTCCTGTAAATCATCTTTCTTCTTCTTCTTCTTCGCCTTTTACTTTGAGAAAATGGAATCCTAATAATTTCCAATTTCCAATCTTTTTATATATAATGTTATCAAGGTGTTCATAAATCGACCAGATAAACACAGGCCCAATTAGGTGGGCTTTTGGGCCTAATTGCATGGCCCAACTTTTACATATGTATAACTATTTTTGTTAATACTTTATTTTAGAACAATTTTATTTTACTAAAAATGACAATAAATTCCTACTTTTCGTCTTAAGGGTTATCTAATTTTTTTTTCTATCAATTTATGAGTTTGTGACATAAGGTAGCGTTTGGTTCATTTCAGGAAATGAAAATAAAAATGGGAACACGGGAGAATGGGGGGAATAGGAATGAGTATTGCATTGATGTTGTATTGCTGTTTGGTTAACCTGGTTAATAGTATAATCAATGAAAAAATGTTTCATATTAAAAAAATATGTTACTTCAACTTGAAAATACAAAAGATAGTCCATTTAACATTAAGAGATGGAAGGACATATAGGGGGAAAAAAGCAAAGTAGAGATAAAAATTTCATTCCTCACAATTTGATCAAAAATGAAAATTAATGGATTTGTAGAAATGATTCATTATATAATATCAAACCAAACAACAATTTTCATTATCAATCTTATTCCTTACCCCCAATATCCCAACCAAACGCACCCTAAGTTAACGGAAGAATTTTGGAAGTTCAAATAGAGCACAACTCTATTGAGAATTTCCTTTGATTCATACGTAGGTCATAAAGCCATATGTCTCTTTAAATCGCATATTGCTATACCCTCTTGATGCTTTTTACAGCAGAAACACGCTTCTTCCATTAGGATAAAGACAAATGTCCCTTTAAAAGAAAAGTTATTTAACCTAGCTCAAAATGGTGGCACGTCAGTTTGAGATAAGCAAATAGACAGAGTCGAATTATTCGTGAGACACTTCTTTTATTACTTTGTTTGTGGTTGCTTAGTGAGAATAGGAGTCCTGATTTTATTCATGTAACCATTTTGGCTTAACGGCTAATAAGTTAACCCAAAAAATAGTACCCCTATATGGTTAAGGAAATAAATTGGCCATATCATTAAGTAAACAACCCCTTAATAATTAAGTTGTGAGGTTTTACTTTCTTTTGTTTGATCTAGTTATAGGTACTCTATTTTTTATTTTAGAGAAAATAATTATTTTAGCCAAAAAAATACACCCATTTAACCTCTTAGCCAATCTCTTTCTCCGGTAACCAAAATACCCACCGACCTGCTCCCGGCCGACCGCTCTCCGGCACCGGCAGCCGCTCCACGGCGAAAATTCATTTGGGCCGCTCCAGGCCCGGCCGCTCGGAGCGGCCCAGTCCATGTCACCCGCTCCATGTCACCCTCTATATATTAATAGTTGCAAAAAAGATATTAAAACCTCTTCCAGCCTAATGGTAGGGCGTGTAACCGCTACAATATTGGTCTGGGTTTAATTCATGGCCAAGACATCTTTTTTTAATAAATCCAGCGCCTCGCATGAAATTTTATACGAAAAAAAAAAGTAATAGGTGAGGTTCGAACCTGCACCATTCCAATATACAATACACATCTAAACCATCTCGCTGGGCATGCCACATCCACACAACAAGCCTAATAAATTGTTTTTGTTCAATAACAATAGAGCCGCTCCGAGCGGCCGCGTCTGGAGCGGCCCAAATGAATTTTGCCGGAAATCGCCGTGGAGCGGTTGCCGGCGGAGAGTGGCCGGCCGGGAGCGGATCGGTGGGTATTTTGGTTACCGGAGGGAGAGATTGGCTAAGAGGTTAAATGGGTGTATTTTTTTGGCTAAAATAATTATTTTCTCTTTATTTTATTGTTGAAAGGTATTTATACATATTCTATTAGATTATTGGAAAAGATAGAGATTGATGGTAAGACCAACAATGGTGATAGGTAACCAAATTTCAAGTTACATCTAGGTTTTTTTATCAACCAATGCAGGTAACCAATTTCTAAAGAGTTTAACTGTTTATTTATCAAACAAAATTGGACTTAATCATTTTTTGGGTGATGGTGGAAAAACTGACAGAGAAATCAATCTTATGACCATTCTACATAACTGTATATGAGATTTTCACTTCAGATGAGTCCTTGTTGAATTCTTTTGAAGTCATTGGATCCTTTTTCGCGTTCAAGAATCCTCCCTTCCTCTTTCCACCCCCTCCCCGAAGAATAACTAGGACCAATTTGGACATGTTTTCATTTTTCAATTGGACACTTTAAAAAAAATATATTCTAAAAGGAGAAGATTATTTTCTTTACCAAACATATGTGTAATCCAGTCGCAATCTTATAATAAGAACAAAAGATCCTTCTTGATCAATCCCGGACTCTTTTAAAAAAGGCTTCCAAACGAGAATGTGAAGGGATGAAAAGATTTAGAAATTTCCAAAGTCTATTTTAAAATAATTAGAAACTTAGGCTATGTTTGGCGAGCGTAGCTTATAAGCTAGCTGGTAGCTGATAAGCTAGCGGATAGCTGATAAGCTAGCTGTTGATTATAAGCTTGCTAGTAGCTGATAAGCTAGCTGTTGAACAAATTATGTTTGGCAAAAACTAGCTTATGAGTATGTAAAATGACCAAAAAGGATATATTTGAATTTAATAATTAATATTAATAAGGGTATAATTGGAAAAAGCTACAATAAGCTCCTCATAAGCTACTCAAAGTAGCGTTTCAAAAAGCTAGCTTATAAGCTAGCTGATAAGCTAGCTTTCTGGTACATGTTTGGATGGACTAGCTTATAAGCTAGCTTATCAGCTAGCTTATAAGCTAGCTTATGCTTGCCAAACAAAGCCTTAATCATTTATAATGGAAAAGTTTATTATAACTTTTAACTTTTTCAAGGTTATTCATTATAGTTGTATAAAAGTCAAGGAAGGAAGGGAATGTGTTCCTTACATTTTAACAAACATAATCGTCAATATAAATTAATATTCGTTAATTTAGCCGGTGGTTCGTGGTTTTTCTTTTTATAGTTTCTTCCAATCATATGTATCAATCATTACACACCAATTGTTTGGTAAAATTCCTTAAAGCGGGCCATCACAACTTCTACTTGTACATATTGATCTCCAAACAAAGCTACTTGTACAACGGCTATTTGCTTTCACATACCTTAGGGTGTTTAGTTGTGGAAAAATTTTCTGTTTTCTAGAAAATTTTTCCATGAAAACTGAAAATTTAGAAAACTTGTTTAGTTGAGTCAATTTAGAAAAAAATTTCCAAGAAAACAAAATTTTCATTTTCCAAATTTACACTTGAATTAGAAAACTACTTTTTATAGTTTTCCAATTCTCATTTTCATTTTCAATTGTCGTCCCCTTCTCGGCTCCGGCCACCGCCACCGTCGCGCCTGCCGCCGCCGGCGGCCACGGCCACTACCGCTGCCGCCACCAGCCGCCACCGCTTGCCGCCACCGCCACCAGCACCGCCGCTCGCCGCCACCGCCGTCACGCTACCGTCATCCCCTTCTCGTCGCCACGACCACCGTCGCCGCCATCGCCGCCTCAACCACCGCCGCGACCACCATCTCACCACCGCCCCACCGTCGCCACCACCATCTCCGCCGCCGACGTCGCCGCCACCGCCACCGTCGCCACCACCATCACCGACGTCGCCGCCACCGCCACCGCCACCATCACCATCTCCGCCGCCGACGTCGCCGCCACCGCCACCGTCGCCACCACCATCACCGACGTCGCCGCCACCGCCACCATCACCATCGCTGCCGAGGCCTCCAAGGCCACCGCCGTCGCCGCCGAGGCCACCGCCATCGCCGCCGAGTCCACCGAGGCCACCGCCGTCGCCGCCGAGTCCACCGAGGCCACCGCCGTCGCCGCCGAGTCCACCGAGGCCACCGCCGTCGCCGCCGAGGCCACCGCCGTCGCCACCGAGGCCACCGCCGTCGCCGCCGAGGCCACCGAGGCCACCACCGAGGCCACCGCCGTCGCCGCCGAGGCCACCGCCGTCGCCCCCGAGGCCACCGCCGTCGCCCCCGAGGCCACCGCCGTCGCCCCCGAGGCCACCGCCGTCGCCCCCGAGGCCACCGCCGTCGCCCCCGAGGCCACCGCCGTCGCCCCCGAGGCCACCGCCATCGCCGCTGAGGCCACTGCCACCATCGCCATCGCCGTCGAGGCCTCCAAGGCCACCGCCATCGCCGCCAAGGCCACCGAGGCCACCACCACCACCACCACCGTCGAGGCCACCAAGGCCACCGCCGCCATCGCCGCCAAGGCCACCGAGGCCACCACCACCACCACCACCGTCGAGGCCACCAAGGCCACCGCCACCATCGTCGTCGCGGCCGTTGCAATATTTGGAAAAATGGAAAATGGAAAATGAAAAGTAATGAAAAATGCACAACTATACGAGTTTTCTAATTTTCTAAAAATGGAAAAATGAAAACTCCATGATTTCAAGTAAACAAGTTTTCCAAAATTTTCCTAGAAAACAGAAAATGAAAAATCAACTCAATTTTCTGTTTTCATTTTCTTGGAAAACAAAAACAGTTTTCCACAACTAAACACAACCTTATTCCTTGGAAAATCTACAGAAATAATCAATCTGCCAAAAGGGTTTCATTTATTAGCCATTTCACGACTGAAATTCACTAAATAATTGATTCTTACACATATTGGTTTTTGGCAACAACAAAAAAGAATACACAGAGGACGATTTTATTTTTATGTTTTTTGCTTAAGGATCATTTTTCTACACAAGGATCCTCTTAGTGTCATTATTTTTTTTTACCAAAACCAAACTTTATACATGCATGTGCTTTCTGTGTAAAGATTGGCTACTTGATGATTTGGGTCCTAAAGTAACTATAAAGTGAACTGATTTGGGTAGATTGGCTATTTTTTGTCAAATTCCCTTCTTCTAGCCTTGGTTGAATTTTTTTAACCGCATCTTCTTTAATGTAATTATATTTCTATTTTAGATCAAGCAATGCAATATAATATACTAGCTACAAAATAACCTTAAAAAAACAATTTTATTCGTTGGCAAAATCCCTAAAAACGTACAACGTTTACATTCGTCTTGAAAAATAATTTACAATCAAGAAGAATAATAAAAATACTTGAGTGCCTTCGTTACACTAAACATATCCACTAGAAATTGCTAAGAAATTTGGGAAAACTTTTACATCCTATCTTATCTATGATCTCAACAGTAGATGTCATGTTTGTATGGACATCTGACCCCTCAAAGGCTCTGCTTCTAAATAGAATATTCTGTTCATTTGGTTTCGTTTCGTTTAGCAACAACAACAACAACAATGCTGGTTGCGGTTTCAAGCGAACATCTCTGAGTCGGTGATGTCAAAATGAAAGTTATTGTCGAAATCGACATAATCAAGTGAAAGATCCCAATTCACCAACGGCGAATTCTCACCTGAATTCGGTGTCGAGGTCATCATCTCGCTAAGATCAGAATCCGAACTTTGGAGGTTGTGATCAAGCGTGATAAAAGTCGTGGAATCGCATCCTAAATAGATGAGATTCTCCAACTTCTCGGTTTCGATTGGTGTTGATGGGAACGAAAAGGAAGGACATGCTCCTTCCTCACTAGCATTCATTCCTTTATTCATTTTGAAGCTAAACGCGCGATCGAAATGCATTTTTTGTGTCGGTTTTACGTCTTGAAACGCTTCTTCTTCTTGTTCTTCTTCTTTCTTCGGTTTTTTCTCCAATGCTTTCGATAGCTGAGCGGCTTGGATACAAGTATGTCTTCCCCTATACGTTACTTCAAAGACAGATGAATCTTCATCGGATCTTTGTACTTGTTTCGTTGCCAAACATCCTTGAATGTTTCGATGAGTACATCTATAATATGCCCTGCAATTTCAAAAACCTAAATTTAGAACAATAATACTACAAAAATTGAAACAATTGTTCTACTCTTTGTGGCAAATTTAATGTTTGCTTCAGGGATGGACCAAGTATATTGGATACATTGGCTCGGCCACTGCATGGCGGTGTAAAAAGTTATAGGGCCGTGAAAATATCATTGTATCAATTTTTTGTTTGCCACTTATATTGTAAAGCTATCCATTCAAGACCCGAGTTCGAATCCTGTTACTGTCATTTTTTTTACTTTTTATCATTTCATTTAAGATTTATTATGATTCTCAACAAAATTTACAATAAAAAAATTAAACCCAAAACATTACATATAAAAAGTTGTGAACTAACCATGGAACCAATGGTGAATTTTGAATATACATATCAAAAGTACATGAATCATGGTGTAACTAGTTTTTCCAACAAGTGTTTTTGATCATTAAATTCCAAAAGGTTGGTTTCTTAAAATATCAATGTTGAATAGGGGACCCCAACATTGATGGCCTCATTCTCCATTGGTTCGTACTCTTGCCTACCCAATTATTGAATTAAAACACATGTAGAAGATTAAAAACAACCTAAATTTTCACCCTTTGAACCTTTTTGCATATGCCCTTTTACCAAGATTTGCTATTGAGTTTTTCTCAAAAAGATTTTTCAATTGGTGATATCATTTTACTACAAGAAAACAAATATATGGATATTTTTATAAAATTGGCATTGGTTTATTGATTAGTTCATTCTTTTTCACATTTGAAATCTTGTGTTCAAATCTTTTATTGCATTTTTCCCGGAAACATAATAAATATGAAATTAAAGGCTAAAAATTAAGAAAATGCCACCAACATAATTCGAACTTGTATAGGATAAAAAACAAAGTCTTGCAGACCAACTTTACTAAAAAACTTGTTTTCGTTTCAAAATACATATAATGATACACAACAAACTGATACAGATATGAACAAAGTGATGGCACAAGCCACCACTTTGCAACCTAACTTTTATTGGGTCACCATTTTTAATAATAAAAGGGGGGAAACTAAAAGGATTAAAGTTTCTAACCTTGGATGATTAGCACCTAAGATATCTTTCTGACCATATTTCCTCCAACTATAACCATCACTAAGAGGACCTTCCACCATGGTCCCAGAACAAACCTTCACCTGTTCACTCCATTTAGCCATTGTTTTCCTGCAATAATTTCATAAAAAAATACCACCAAATCAAATTAAAATCCAAATTCCAATAACAAAACCAAAAACCCAACTTCAATCAAGAACTAAAAAAAAACTTCTATGAAGTTTAAATAATTGTTTGATTGGTTTTTCATTAAGTCCTGTATGAATAAGTTGTCGGATTGTGTTTTGCTTAAGAGGGTTTTTTCATTGAGATGGGGCTGTTTTGGAAAAACTTGGCTTCCCCATAAGAGCTTAATGAATAAGAACTTGTAACAAGCTTACCTTTTTTTAAAGACATTCTTGTTGCAGTGATGAGGTGAATCTTGAGGGTCAGAAAGTTGAGCCCTTTGACTGATTTCATCAAAAGCACTTCCCCAATTAAGCATAGAAAGTGCTTTTTCATAGGAAGAAAGTATCTTCTCAACAAGAAACTCACAAGGTTCAGCTGACATGGTCTTATCAAGATGGTTCTTAAGCTGGTAAGCCAGCTCTTTGCCTTGAGTTAACTCATTGATCAAAGGCCTTTTCTGACCTCTTTCCATTTTGGAAATTGCACAAAGCAAAATTGAGTTTTTGGCTGAATGTGTAGAGATGATCAAGTGATGAGCTTAATGGATTAAGCCAAAATGGACAGCAAGCATGAAAACTTTGAGCAGTTTAAAATAAAAGATGGTTTATGAAGTTGTGGAATTGGATTGAGTAGATATATATGGTTGGTTGATTTGGAAGTGAGAAGGCAAATTAAAAAGAAAGGAAGTGTGAAGGTGGGTGGAAAGAGAGGTGAGGCAAGATGTGTATATATAAAGAATGTGAAAAACCCAATGCTGAAAAAGACTCTTTTTCAGAAGTGAAATTATGAAATCAAGATGAATACAACTTTTGATGCATCATTCACAAGTGAATACAAGGGAATTCTCTCTTTTTTGTCTTCTTGTCACTCTAGTTAAACTTGTAAATTTTAATAGAAAAAACTAAAAAAAAATATCCAACAACCTATCTTATTTTAAACGATCAAAGTGCTAGTTAGTTTTTTTTATATTAAGTCCTATATGAATAACATTGTCTGTGTTTATCTACATAAATTTAAAAGATTTTTGTTCAAGAGGGTTTTTTCATGGATGGAACAATCTTATTTTTTGTTAGAAGTGACAGGTTTGGAAAATTTTGGCTTTTTGCATAAAGCTCCCTCCTAAAAGCTTATCGAAGAAGCCACTTACAAACAAAGATCTTAAAATATAAGAAAATCTAAATCAGCTTTACCTTTCCAAACCTCACATAAACACTGATATCACTCCTCCTAACCACTTCTCGTCACCCCATCTGTTGTATGACCTTTGTATTATCATGTTGTTACCCCTCCATCGATCTCTTTCTTTTTTATCTGTTTTTTTTTAATTTTTTTGATTCTCTTTTTTCTTATTTTTGGTTTCTTGTCACTCTACCTTAACTTAGATATTTTTTTAAGTCATAACTAAATACACAAGGATTTCAAAGTGGACCCAATCAAAAAAGGACCCCATCATGCCTAACAAAGACACTCTCTTTCACGCATAAACACAAACACTTTGTGTGCATTCTACTATTTATTCACTGAAATGCATAAATTACGACTCATTCTTTTTCTCATAATTTCGAACTCTTGGAATTAAATTTCACAACGCGTATAAATTCTCCCCAAATTCAAAACAAAGAACCCAAATTCTTTACTCTACAAATTCACAAACCCAATCTGTATAATTTCCAAAAAATAAAATCGAAATTCAGGCCGTATTTGGTAAAAATAAGTTAGTTTATAGTAAATGTTTGGATGGATCATAAACTAGTTTTATATAATCATAAGCTAATTTTTATCAAACCTACTTTATTCATAAGCTAGGTTATTAACTACCAGCAAGCTTATTAGGCTGAGTTTAGATGGACCATATGCTAGCTTAGCTTATTGAAACATTGGTTGAATTAACATTTAAGGAGCTTTTTGTAGTTCCTTTTTCCAACTACACATTTATTAATAATAATTATTATACCTTAAAATATAAGCTAATTTTTGCCAAATATAATTTATTCATAACCTAATTTATCAGCTACTTGCTAACTTATTAATCAACACAACTAGCTTATCAGCTACCATCTACCTTATCAGCTAACTTACGAAGCACAAACTAATAGCTAACTTATCAGCTACCAACTAGCTTATCATCTAGTTTGTCAACCACAAACTAACAGTTAGTTCATCAGCTACCAACTAGTTTATCATCTAGTTTGTCAACCACAAACTAATAGTTAGCTTATCAGCTATAGACTAGCTCATTTATGATACAAATTCACAAACCCAATAACTTTATAAAAAAAATTCAATCTAGGGTAACAAAGCTTTCCCAATGTGAGAACAAAAAACGATATAAATAGACAAACACCCCCCACTCTAATTTTCAGAAATTGGGATACAATCTAGAACATGACGTCATGACTTAAGAATGGGACCCACAAAAGGTATATAAAAAATAATAGAAATTTCGTAGAATATCCAAATTAATTAGAGTAATTGGGGAAGTCAGCAAAGGGAAGGAAGAAATGAGGAATGTTCAAAGCTGCTTCCGCGTTGTTGCCTTGATTCAACATCCCCCCCAAAAGTTGATAATGAAAGAGAGAAAGAGAAAGATGACGATAATATTTGGTGGTCATTTGTGAAACCCACTGCTTACGCTAAATTTCTCATTATTTTTTATTCTATCCAAGAAATAAAGGTTTTGTTTTTATTTTTTATTTTATTTTTTTGAAAAATGAAATATTGGGGATTTTGATGTTGATTTAAGAAAAGTCATGGCGAATGATCGTGTGAGTATTTGAGCTAACAGGGAGAATCGTGAGAAGTGAAGTGAACGCTATTTTATGTTTTTTCATTGATTGTGTTATAGAAAGAAATTGATCTGGTTCATCTAAGTGTATCTTATCTTTATGCATCCAACGATTGATAACAATTTCTCACGCTTCTCACGTTAAGATGAGATACATCGAGATAAGATACACCAAGATAAGATGCATTGAATCAGTTCTTCTAAGGCACAATTCATGAGACGGCATGAGATTAAAAGTGATCAATGGTTTAAATCCATTTATCACGTTAAACTTAACTTTTAATCATATATTCTTTTATAATTTGGGGCTTGAAAAGGAATTGATCCAGTACAACTTTTTTCAGTGTATTTCATTCTAATGTTCACCAATTTCTCATCCAACATTGATAACCACTTAGATAATTTTTATCGGAACTCAACCCTACACACACACACATACATACATACATACATATATAGAGAGAGGTTCATACAAGCACAACCCAATTTGCAAGAACAAAGGAACCAAGGAAATCACATGTGATTTTGTGCTGCGATGGAAAAAGGGTGTGTAGGCCACGCTCCGACAAGGCGAGTGAGTGAGCCGCGAGTGGGCATCCATGCATAAAATCACGTGTGATTTTGTTGGTTCGTTCATTCTTGCATTTTGGTTTTGTTCTTGTTTGAACCTAATTCTACATATATATATATATATATATATATAGAGAGAGAGAGAGACACACACACAAAATCAAACGAGAAGAATAAATATTTAAAAGAACATACAAACTAAGAAAATCTAAATAAATTTAACTGGGTTACATAATTTGTGTTTTAAAAATGGTTTATACTCTAAACCTCCCACATATACATAATGTGTGTGCCACTAAAGTTAAATGAGCATTTAAAAAAGATCAAATAGGTAGATGAATAAGAATTTTGACCTTTTCTCTTTAATTATTATCAAATACCCGAGAAGTAGCTCTCTTTTGTATGGCCCTTTTGGGCTTCCCAAATCTCCCCATGTGTCAAAGGGCAATAATCCACTTGAGGTATCAACCCCACATATTAAACTAAAGTACAAACTTTTATGCAATATGTACAATTAGGTGCATTACGGTTGGACACAACTACAACTATTATACTTGGAGAAAAATTATTATAAAATGTATAATTAAGGAAAGTGTAATCTTAACTTCAATTTGTTGGATTAGACATTTTGTACAACATATACACATGTATACAGATTCAAAACGTGAGATTAGCATGTTTCTAGGAGACTCATAGAACTATAAAACTACAGTGAACCTACGTAAAAGAAACATTGTATAGCTTCATATTGTTTTTGTTTTGAAAGGATGTTTTTGTGCTTTTACACCTGATTTTACGAGTATCATGAAAACATATTGGTGTCACGATATCTCATCTCATATCTGTGTATATGTGCATGCACACACACACACACATATAGAGAGAGAATCGATCGTGTGAGAAGTGTGTGTATATATATATATTGTAATGTAACATGTATTTAATAATATATATTTACTTTTCGTATCATATATATGATATTACACTTACTTCAAAATGTTGTGTTTTTCGTTTTAACATGTCCATATATATGTGTGTGTGTTTTTTGAATCAAGTGGACAAGATATCAAAAAACTCTATGAGATGAAATATATTTTTCGTACGTGTATTTGTTAAAGAATATTGAAAAGAAAATGACGATATAAAATAAATAACAAAAATGTCAGATTCAATCAATAAATACAAATATTCATCTAGAGTAACTAAAATTGTCCTTATATGACTCGCAAACTAATTAGTATGCAACTTATAGTCTTATATAACGGAGTTAATTACATTTTTGGTCCCTGTGGTTTGGTGATTTTAACACTCTCGGTCCATTTTGAAAATAATTATGGATTTGGCACCTGTGGTTTACATTTTATAACGCTCTGAGTCCAAGAAGTTTACACTTTATAACGCTTTGGATCCAAGAGTGTTAACTCTGTTAAAAATTCTTGTTAAGTGAAATAAATACAAGGGTATTTTAGTCATTATGAATTTTTTTAACTTTTAATTAAATCACAAATCAAAATCAAGTAACTTCATCTTCTTCAGTCTGAAACCACCATCCAGCCACCACCACCCACCACCCACCACCCACCTACCGCCACCACCCACCACCCCACCCCACCCCACCCCACCCCACCCCCGCCACTGCCACCACCCGCCCCTGCCATTGTCACCAGAAAAAAATCATATATTTTCATAAATACCCTAAATTTGTTTGAATCAAGAATCAAAATCCAAATATAACTATCAAAATCTAAACTTAAAAATGACAAATGACATCAATTCCAAACATAACTATCCAAAAAATACATGAAAAATCAAAATCAAAATCAAATTGGGGAATCGAGAAAATCCGCAGTTAGGGTTTCTCTGTTGGAAAATCAAAATCGAAATGCAAAACGAAAATCAAACCAGATTAATTTGAAAAGATGAAATCATCCGTCAAACTGATTCATCTACCAAATCTCCTTTCCAGGTTTCGATTTAGTGGGTTTGTAGGAGCGTTCTCCGTTAAGATGAGGGTTTTCATCGGAGCAACCAGCGGTGGAGATGGGTGGGCAACGATGAATGTTAGGGTTTGGACTAGAAAGATGAAATCAACGGTGGATGGTGGAGTATAGCAGCGACGAGTGACGACCTCAGATCTTTTGAAGATCCAGTCGACGATCTCCAATTTGGGCATGTATCTTTGTGTGGGAGGGATGCAAGGGTAAAGGCTTCATCGACGTGAGGGTGATTGAGATCGAGGGGAGACCTGTGGAGATTTGGAGATGCTCGCCGGAAAGGATGTCGGAAAAGATGAAGACGGTGGTGGCAGAGGGACGATGGTGGTGGATGACGGTGGCGGCAGAGAGAAAAGATGAGGACGACATCGACGAAGGGTTTCAGTACAGGTAAGGGTTACTGAAGGCAGCATGATTCACGATATATATATATATATTAATGAGTAATAATATGATATTTTTTATTAATATATATATATATATATATATATAAATAAAAGAGTAAGTTACACTTTTGGTTTAGTGGAAAATAAAAACATAAATAAAATGACCAAAATACCCCTGTAGTTAATCCATTTAACAGAAATATTTAACGGAGTTAGATTTTTGGACCCAGAGCGTTATAAAATGTAAACCACAGGTGCCAAATCCATAATTATTTTCAAAATGGACCGAGAGTGTTAAAATCACCAAACCACAGGGATCAAAAATGTAATTAACTCTATATAATGTTAATTACATTTTTGGTCCCTGTGGTTTGGTGATTTTAACACTCTGAGTCCATTTTCAAAATAATTATGGATTTGGCACCTGTGGTATGCATTTTCTAACACTTTGGGTCCACAATTTGACCTCCGTCTATTTTTGCACCGTTAGAGACCCCATGTGCATTGCACATGATGGGTATTTTCGTCTTTTCATCTTATTTGACTTTCAGACACCATATAAACCCTTAAACCCCTCCTTTGACATCATCTTCTTCCCCAACCCATTTTCTTCCCCAACCCAACGAGAGAGATCAAGAAAGTAGAAATCCATGGCCTCTCCAAGATGTGTCTGCGGCGCAATGGGTATCACACGAACTTCGTGGACTACTAGAAATCCAGGACGCCGGTTCTATGCTTGTTCAAACATGGTAAGTATGAGGTGGTTTTGCCCTAGTTCTTCCCAATGATTTTGCCCTAAATTTTACATTTTTTGTAGGAACGAAGATGTGGTTTCATACGCTGGTTTGAACCTCCAATGTGCAATCGATCTGTGGAGATTATACTAGGGTTATTGTGCTCGAAGAACCTCCTTGAAGCAAAAATCAGAAAACTTGAACACGAGGCCCGTAGATGGAAGCTGCTGCTACTTATAACTTGGGTTTTTTTGTTAATTGATTTGTTAGTTTAGTTTAGATAAACCTTTAATAGAGAAGTATCAATGTTTTGCTGTTTATTGTATCTTTTGGTATTGATCAAGTTATGTTGTTGGTTGTAATGGTTGTAAACCACCTTGTTGGTTGTAACAATGTATATTTTGGTATTGATCAATGAAGAAAGCTTTCTCAATCTGTTGTGTGTTGTATCTTTTGGTTTCCATTCAACTTTGACATGATATCCAATCCATCAAATGATAAACCAAAAACAGAAAACATACATTACATTAATACATTACTATGTTTAATACCCAAAACAGAAAACATACATTACTTTGACATGATATCCAATCCATCAAATGACATACATTACATTCATCACCAAAAAGATAAGACATTGAAATTCACCAAATGACATCCATTCATATTAACCAAATGTTTAATACATTCATATGCACCAAAAAGAAAACCATATGTGCACCAAAAAGACAACCATATGTGCACCAAAGACAAACCATATGTGCAGCACCATATGTGCAACATTTACCAGAAAAGCCAAAAAGAAATTAAGGTTTTGTCACAAGTTACCAAAAAAACCATACGCAACATTTACCAAAAAAACCAAAAGTTATGTCCAACCATTTACCCCTCATGCTTCCCAACCCTTTCAATTTGGTGCTTGTCCTTTGCAGGTACGCTTGTTATGCCCATGTTGCCCACACTTGACACATCTAACAGTCTTCCCAAATCTTTTCAACCTCTTTCCATCTGTGATTTCTGTAACAGACTTCACCCTTTTCTTCTTTGGACAGCCAACTGGTTTGTGATGTGTTGGTGGTAGAATCTTAGTTGGACAAGCAGACTTTGGCCACATCTTTGGTCCATTAATGGGCTCAAGACAAAAAGAATACATTTTTTTCCAAGTGTCCAACCAATACACTTCATCAACCCAAACTTCAGGTATGCCCACAGCTGCCCCATTACTAGCCATATTCCAGATCACAGCTACAACATGTTTACATGGAATACCAATGAGTTCCCATCCCCTGCAAGAGCAGTACTTCTGATTAATGTCAACCTTAGCCTTGTCTCTCCAAGGACCATTCACCTGATAGCTACTATCTCCATTCCAAATCACATCATATTTCATAGCTTCTTCTTTTATTGAGTTTAACACCTTGGTTGCAGATGGTGTCAATGGCCCATCAGCTTTCTGGATAGCTTTGTTGACATTCCCTATCCTTTTCATCACATATTGTCTGATGTACTCCAAAGCAGTCAGTATTGGCTTATCCCTCCCTTCAGTTAATTGCTTATTGAAAACTTCATAGAAGTTGTTTAATAAGCAATCAGTGTGACTCCTACCTGTGTTTAATAAGCAAATAAATAGTAGTGAGTACATGTTATCTCATCATATAACTCAGTACTAGTAAAACTCTAATTGACAAACCTGTGAAATGAGCCCTTGACCAGTGATGTGGGGGTATCTGCTTAAGCCAGTCATGGCATTGAACACTCATTGACTTAAGCTCATTCATTGCTTCTTGGAATTCTGGAACAGTAGCTGCAGCAGCACATTTCCAAAGTTGAACTTGGAATTCTTTACCTCTCCATCTCAGTTTCATGTTTTCTTGAATATGTCTGATACAAAATCTATGCTCTGCTAAAGGAAATACTTTGGCAATTGCAGGTATTATTCCCTACCAATGAACAAACATGTGTTAAACTAAGAAACATATATGTAACAATAGCCAATGAAATTGAAAGTGAAAGTACCTTTTGTCTATCAGAAATGAAAGTGAAGTTGGATCTAGTAGTGAGATCCAAATCATCTCCAAGCAACTCTAAGAACCATGTCCAAGCATTGATGGTTTCAGCTTCCACAATAGCCCAAGCTAAAGGATATGTTCCATTGTTAGAGTTTATTCCCACTGCAGTTAAAATCTGACCTGGGTATGGTCCTTTCATAAAAGCACCATCAAGCCCCAAAAAGTCCCTCTTTCCAGCTTTGAAACCCTTCTTTAGTGCCTCAAAACATATGTAAAGCCTCTTAAACTTCCTAGAGTCACTTGATAGATCTGTTGAAACCTCCACATCTAACTTAACAGTTGTCCCTGGGTTTGTCGTCTGCAACTCCAAAGCATAGTCTCTAAGATGATTGTATTGTTCTGCATAACTCCCCCTTATCTGATCCAATGCCATTGTCTTAACCCTGAAAGCTTTCATGTGAGACATCTTTTGGCCATATTTTTTTTGCAATTCAATCTGCAGAGCATTAATGGGGATCTCTGGATTATGTGTAATAATCTCTACAACTGCTTTTGATAAGAAAGAGGCAGTACATGCTCTTACTTTCATTGATTGCAGACATTTATGGGTATCCTCAAAAGTTTTGACCATCCAAGTGGCATCATGCTTGCCTTTTGAAACATGCAACAACCAAGGACAACTTCCACTATCACTACCCTTACTCTTTGACCCCACTGATGTACTTGACCCCACACCATGTTCTTTATTCATCTCGAGTATTGAACCTCTACAAACAGCCCTAATCCTGGTGGTATCATTCCTGATCACATGTAGTTGTCTTCTAGTTTTGATTCCATGCAAGTCTACCAGCCTCTTTATACCTTCTTTGCTTCCAAAGACTTGTCCAACATAGAATGACAAGTTGTCTTCATCAACTGCAGCCTTTGATTTTCTCAACTTCCTTAACAAAGCTTTCCTTTCTGCTTCCAAATCTTCATCATCTGTATTGCTATCAATATTATCCATGTCCACGGCATCAACATCTCCATCCACATTACCTGCTTCAGTTGGCTTATTTGATTTGTCAAACCATTCAGCTTCATAGTCTGTGTTTTCAAAGAATGTAGCCATGTCAACATCTACTTCATCAACGGTATTATGAAGCTCTACTTCAAAATCAGAATCTGATCCACCATCTGAACCAGCATCCCCTTCACCATCCACATTACCATCCCCTTCACCATCCACACTACCATCCCCTTCACCATCTGCTTCACCATCTGCTTCACCATCCTCAAATGGATTAAAGTTGTCCAACATAGATTTGTCTATACCAAGAAACTCATTTGTATACATTGGTTGTTTGCCCACATCATCAACACTACTAACAGGCTTATCTGTATCCAATGGTTGTTTGCCCACATCATCAACATCCAATGGTTGTTTGCCCACATCATCATCAACACTCCATTCTAGTAGGAGTGGTTTTGGTCTTTTTGAGACTTTCTTCTTCGTAACTAACTCAGGTTGTACTTCATCTGGGAGCTGTTCTATAACCACATTACTTACACCAGGACTAAGGTCATAAGTATTTAACTTACTAACCCAGTGTTCTATGTATATGTCAAAGACCTTGCATTTGGGCACAAATTTTAAGAACTCCCGAATATCCTGATCACTACCCAAAGCATGAAGACCACAATCTAAGTCCTTTCCAGGAACTAAGAAATGATAGTAAGTAGGACGAGGAGTTTTATACCCAACTTCGTGTATCATATCTTCAAGCTCATGGACAGAAAATGTGTCTGTATCAACTAACTCAACGTAATGAGTTTTACCTTTGACGTACTGTCTACCTGGGAACTTTGTGAACCTCCCTCCATGGTGTATCTGTAATTTTACAAGTGCTGGATATGCATCTGTAATTTTACAAAAACAAATATCAAAATCTCATCCTCCTAGGTCAAAAACAACAATCAAAATCATTATTTGATAACAAATACCTACCATAAACATCTTTAAACTCCTCACGATCATCATAACTTCGAACCTCCCACAGTGTACCCATCTCGAAAACCCCTGAAATAAACACAATATTAACGCAACGAATGCGAAAAAAAAAGTTAAATCAAAGAAAGGGTTTTTGATTTACATACCGATTGTTCAATCGAGGGTTTCAAGATCAGATATCAAGGAAGACAAGGGTTGTTCGTGGGGTTTCAAGATCAGAAAGACAAGGGTTTTTTGTTCGTGGGTTATTGAATGAGGGGTTTAAAGGTTTATATGGGGTCTGAAAGTCAAATAAGATGAAAAGACGAAAATACCCATCATGTGCAATGCACATGGGGTCTCTAACGGTGCAAAAATAGACGGAGGTTAATTTGTGGACCCAAAGTGTTAGAAAATGCATACCACAGGTGCCAAATCCATAATTATTTTGAAAATGGACTCAGAGTGTTAAAATCACCAAACCACATGGACCAAAAATGTAATTAACTCTAGACAAAAACTTTTTTAAATAATCCTTTAAAAAAGGAACTTTTGTTAACAAGTTATAATACATTTTTTCATAATGTTATACTAATAAGATATAATAACTTTTCTATAATGAAAGTTTTGAAAATATACAGTTCTCCAAAACAAAAAATAGAAAGAATATATACAAATCATATCTAGCTCAGTTGGTATTACCAAAGGAGGTAACATCAAGAGGGGGGGGGGGTCCCAGTCTGGCTGGGTTCGATCCTAATAGTGTCAATTTGAGAACTTGAGGAGTACCCATCTTGGGTTGGTCCAGACTCCAGTTATAGATTGGGTTTTCCCCCAAGGCCCCAACCTAGTCAAAGACTGTAGTTGGATTCTAATTCCAGCGTAAGCTGGGCCAAGACAGCGGCGGATTAGTGAGCTACATGTGGATGCCCGATACTGTCGGGTAGGTGTACATGCGTGTATGCGTGTGTTCGTGGTAGATTAGTAGTCGTTTGTTGCTTCGATGCCGCTATACCTTCCAAAAAAATAAAAAATA
Organism: Centaurea solstitialis; assembly: GCA_030169165.1. NCBI lineage: Eukaryota > Viridiplantae > Streptophyta > Magnoliopsida > Asterales > Asteraceae > Centaurea > Centaurea solstitialis. The sequence goes on along the minus strand of CM058042.1, from coordinate 24,678,823 downwards.
GAAAGAATATATTCTTCAACTTGTGATTCAATTTGCCTTGTTTAACTATTTTTTATTTTATTTGTATTTGACAAAACAGTGATTTTCTAATAAATTAGTGTTCTTAAAGTTTGAACGTTTTTATATTGACTTTTAAAGTTTGATGATTTAATTAGAAACTGAAGTGAAACTGCATTATAAAAAAGTAGCTATCATACCCTTTTCTGACGAATCATATGGTTTTATGATTTCATTGCCCAATAAGGTTATCAAATGAATTGTAATTACAATTGAAAAAACCGAAACAAATATGAGTTAATATATGCTCTAAAGTTGAAAGTATCATAAAAACGCCGAGAGAGGTCGTACTTAGGGAACCATACTATACGATTTTTGGTATTTTCCGTATGCTGACATTCGGCCTTATGGTCCACCGGTTACGACTTCTCTCTTTCACAGAGATAACAAGGGTTCAAGCCCCTCTAGGGGTAAACAATGCCCATAGAAATGACATTTTTAGTCGTTTAAAAAGAATGATATTTTCAATTGTCTATAATTTCTTGCAATTTTGGTACAATCTATCCTTTAGAACAAAAAGTAGATCTTACTCACTAAATTCAATATTCATTAAATTGTAATTATGGCCCTTGAACATTATTATCATTTAAATCAACGAAAAAACCACTAATACATAAGATAATGTCTTGTTGTTATATTTTAGGAAGATGTGGTGAAATATCTTATATGTTCATGGTTTAAATTCAGGTGTCCATAACAATTGTAACCACTAAGTTTATCAAGGTTAACGTCTTAGAGTTTAATTTATTAAAAAAAACATATTGTTGGCTTTCTGCCTATCAAGAAAACACATTCTTTCATTATTGAATTTGATACGACTATTCAATGAAATTCAACTGCATAATAAACAAGAAATTAAATCGAAGCAATCGAACTTTATGTTTGCTGATACCGACAAGAAAACACATTTTATACCTCTTTTCTATTTCGATGACCATATTTTAAAACCGAGGAATTGTCCATACGTAAAATCATAATTATTGATGCGAAGCTGAGGTTTAGGGGAAAGAGGAAAGTCATTCACTTACTATAGGCCGAGGAGCGTAGATTCATCTTACTTTTTATAAATGGAAAAAGAGAAGTTTTAGAGCTTTTAAAAATTAACAATAATAGAATTCTAAGATATTTATAAAACATGTGTAATAGAAGTCATATACTACTTTGTATATTTTAATCTGAATTCTATAACTATGTTTTTTCTTGAACATATTTTGAGAAAACAAATTCAGATAACTTCCAAAAAGTCCAAAACATTGATGTCATTATAAGTATATAACCTTTTCCCCAAACTACAAGTTACACACTAGTGCATGAATGCTTGTACAATACTTTAAAATTTGTGTGTTCACACCTACATGGCTCATTTGGGATTATTGAATGATTTTCATAGTCTATATTTAACATGATGTAGAATTGTATTGTAAATTAGAATTTAAAGTTGATCAATTCTATAATCAAAATGGAAATGTTAAACTTTATATTTAAACAAAATAGATATTACACCCGTCCATAATCATACGTATATCATATACGTATGATTATGGACGGGTGTAATATCTATTTTGTAGTGGGTTAATCGAGCCGAGCTCAAAAAACTCATGTTGGGCTCGAGCTCGACTTGAGCTCGATTAACTTTTTCCATGTCGGGCTCGAGCTCGAGCTCGAATATTTTTTGAGTTATCGGGCTCGAGCTCGAAGCTCGTTTATGGGTTCGAACTCGCAATCGATTGACTCGTTTATCTACTTGAGCTCGATAATTTTTATATATTTATACTATTATTAATAAATATATATGAACATGTTCGGCTCGAAAAAAGGTATGCTCGAATGGCTCGGCTCGACTCGACTCGACTCGAAAAATTTAATCGAGTTTTCAAACGAGTCGAGTCAAACATTGGTGTTATAAAGCTCGGCTCGTTAACTTAAACGGGCTCGATTATGTGTTCGAGATCGACTCGAGCTCGAGTATTTTTAAGCTTGAGCTCGAGATAAACGAGCTCGAGCTCGAGTAGCTCGTTAAAAGCTCGACTCGCTTACACCCCTACGTATATGTATAGAAAATGTTAAATATGTTAAATTCTTTTGACTTTTTACTAAACAAATACCTTCGGAGGAAACATCTATCATAAAGAAAGGATTTATATATATTTATGCCCACAATTTTCAAAGATTTTACTAAAAATTCTACACATATCTTTAGAAAGAAAATTTGCTATGCACATTGAACATATTTTAGGTATTGACCCCACTCCAATTTTGTTGCCCCTTAAGATTGGACAAGATTCCTAATACTTCATAACTTTCAATTCATTTGATTGTACTTAAACAGTTATCGTACTTTTAAATTTTAAAACTGTTATCAAGACATGCAAATATGCCTTGTACTTGAGAAGGAACATAATACTCAAAACCAGTTTAACTGAGAAATTTTGTAGTTATCTAGAGTACGGGAACGAAATAGGAAATCTCTGACTTCAAGAACTGAGGATAGTGCGGAGGTGAGATAACCTCTATCCATGTACCCAAACCCATTACACATAACAAACAATATATACATATGATACTTTTTTTAATTAGATATGTCAATATTTTTTGTATACTTGCATTTTCGTCTTGAGTTAGCTCGTTTGTGTTTGAAAGCTGAACAAAATGTAATCTTTCATGGTTTACATTGCTTGTAACTTGTTATTGTTCTTCCGATGTCTTATCACTTGTCCATTCATTCAACATGATGTCTTTTATCAAATCAGTCAACAATATTAAACCATCAAAAACACGTTTTGGTTTTTCAAAATTTCTATCATTACATCGTTTAAATATGATATAGCATGTGGTGACAAATCAAATGCAAACTTTCTAAATGCTACAAACCTACAAATCAATATTAAATTCGTGAAAGTTCATTTATTATAATTTGATTATTTTATGGAATATGACTAAAGTTCATTATTATGATCTACTTTTTAAATTAGAAAACAATCGATATATTTATGAAAACAAATATTCATTAGACTAGTTGGACACTTGAAATTGGTTGTATGGTTTGTATTTGATTGAGACTCTACACACACACACACACACACATATATTCAATTTCATTTGTGTGAACTTGTGAACCAAAGCTCAAAAAGACCATTTCTTTGGTTAAATCGATGAAATTGGTTTATGAAATTGTTTAATATGATGAAATTATATTATATGGTTCATTTTTTGATAAAATTGTTTCATATTTCGGTGTTTTTAATGTAAAAATCAAAAAATTCATAAAAATATATGAAACAGTTTCATAAGAATGAATTTTTTTTTATTTTTACGTAAAAAACACCGAAATATGAAACAATTTCATTAAAAATGAATCATATAATATAATTGCATCATATTAAATAATTTTATGAATCAATTGCATTGATTTAACCAATGAGATCTTCTTTTTGAGTTCGGGTCACAAGTTGACACCAAAATTATAGTTCACAGGTATATATGTATATAAATATATAGAGGGAGGTTCAAACGAGAATGACATCAATTTAAGAGAATACGAGAATGATTTTTGTGTACAAAATCATATATGATTAACAAAGGAAAAATTCAGGTACAAAAAACATGTACAAAATCATATATGATTCATATAGTAAAACACATATGATTCATGTTGTTAATCATACATGATTAACAACTTTGCGGGTTACATGCGACTTACAACCAGCATGTAACCCGCTTGCGTCCCCTTTTTTTCGTCAGTACTTAATCATATATGATTTTGTATACAAAAATCATTCTCGTATTCTCTTAAAAAGATGTCATTCTATATATATATATATATATAGAGAGAGAGAGAGAGAGAGAGGGAGAGAGAGAGAGATGGTTTGGTTATGGTTAGATCAGTCACTCTTATTAACATTCGTGACATGCTTTGGGGTTCTTGGATAAGTTCTTTTTCATCTCGTTGAATATTCATAGGCAAAACAATAGATCTTCACAACATTAACATGGAAAACATTGAACATTCAAAAGAAAAGCATTGAACCCTCACAACTTGGACATGGAAAACACGACGAACATTCATAGAAACACCTCACTGAATTGTCACAGAAACACACAAAACTTTGAAAAGGTTTGACTGTGTGTGTGAAACTTAAGTGGTTCACGAGTTTATAAGTTTCTTTTCCCCTCTATATGTATCTACCCATCTACATATAGGGGTCAAATAAAATAAAACTGTCTAAAAGTTACAAGCTGTAAAAACCAGTTTTTATGTTGTTGTTTTATAGATGAAACAACAATACATGTTAATATGTAGTTTTATACAATGTTATTACATAACTGAAACATCATATATTTTACATGCAAAAAAATCACAAAATACTTTTATACATGAAACAAATTGCCATACTTGCACAAAAAAAAACACGAGAAATCATATGAATATAAAAATCAAACTCAGAAGCTGTTTGTTTACCTCTAAACAGTTCTATTAAGAGTACTCTTTGAATCTTTAAGAGGTAAATCTTGTTTGGCAAAAAAAATTTGCCTCTTAATGGTTCTAAAACGTGTGAACGGTTTTTGTATCTTAAGCCTCCCTTAACTATTAAGCGTCTTAATTTCATTCTCAACAATTATCAAACATCCATATTACATTTTGCACTATATTATAAGAGACTCTTAATCATTTTGACCACTTAATCATCCAACACCAAACTATTCAACTGTTATGGTTGATTTTACGGTTGTGATTTTTTAATGTGTTATTTTTCACCTACAAAATAATAATACATCAACCTGGTTTTCCCACATTTCCTAATTTTAGCATGTTTTTATTTGATATATATGGTGTATATATATAGGGAGGTTCATCTATCACAAATCATCTCTCTCTATATATATGTATATAGAGGGAGGTTCAAACGAGAAACCTATCAATTTAAGAAAACGTGAAAAGCAATCTCAGCCACTGACTCGGTCAACAAAGGCAGCTTTGACAGGTCCCCCGTTTAATAATCTCTACCCTCTCATTAATCGCGTCAATCCTCTGTGATCACGTCCATCGTAACCGCAAGATGAGCGACTGAGATGCTCCTCACGTTTTCTTAAATTGACATGTTTTTCATTTGAACCTTCCCCCATATATATATATATAATTATATAGAATTAGGTTCAAACAAGAATAAAATCAAATTGCAACAATGAAGGAACCAACAAAATCACACGTGATTTTGTGCATGGACGCCCACTCGCGGCTCACCCATTCGCCTTGTCGGAGCGTGGACTACACACGCTTTTTCCATTGCAGCACAAAATCACATGTGATTTCCTTGGTTCCTTTGTTCTTGCAAATTGGGTTGTTCGTGTATGAACCTCCCTCTAATTATATATATAATAACCTTTCTTTGAGAACCTAAACATTGTGATAACTATGAAAACTATTTTCTCATATGTTATTTGATATGATATTTTTCATCTAACACTTGGAATTAGAATACCATTTAAGAGTGGTCCGATGAGAGACCCTTACGAGGGTGTTGTTGAGGAGCACCGTGTTGCCAACGACTGCGGAATAAGAGTGGTCTAATGAGAGACCCTTATTTAGAAGGAAACTCGTTAATGACTAGGTGATGCGGTAATTATCATACATAAAAAGCGTAACAAGTTTTAACCTCTAATGCCTAGCCACTGTCTTACCACATATACAGGCAAGCGTACCTGATCGTGAGTAATATAGTGTAGGAAAGTCCAGGTATCGTATCTACCACTGGGAACGGTCAAGTTATCGTAGATTATTAATCTAAATCAGTTTAATTAACCTAAAGCTTTTTGGGGGGTTTTATGAAAAAGGTTTTTAATACTAAAAAGATAACTAAATTAACTACGAACTAAGAAAGCGATTAAAAAGATTAATTAAGCACTATATGAAAGAAAACGGTAGTACTTATCATGGTATAGTGAATCCCCAAGTGGATGATCTAAACAGGCCAAAGGTTTGGTTGTTTTGGTTATTGTAGGAATTTAAGTCTAGGACACCCTAACATGTAGTGATTATGGTCTTTAACTAGGTCTTGGTCCTCCTAGTTCCAATACTTAGGTCGTTTGTCAGACAACCTAATTCCGGAAATCCGATCCTAATTCAATTGTATGGTTTTCTACCTCCAGGTCACTCTCGGTCCGAGTAACCACTTAACACAACTCTCTTGGTCAAAGGGTAGGTTAAGGTAGGTTGATTATCCTATCAGAGTCTATCTACTTTGGTCAAACAGATACACCCAACCAATGAGTTCAAATAACCACACAATAATAATCAGAACGGAACCATAACACACATTCAATCAACCAAAAACAAACCAATAAACATTAATTATAAAATCATCATCCACAATGGTTCATCGACCATGACAAGTACCACTATTAAAAAGACTACTCACTAAACATAATATAAACAGAAAACATGATAGTAGACATGATACCGACAATACAACGACGGATGATCAGAGATCGAACCCCGCAGCATATCGGCACCACTCTGACTTTCACTCTGCTTCGTATCCCGTATATGCGTCTATGTGAGTCTCCGAGTATATTCTGAATTGAAGGAGGAGGCTGGTATTTAAAGGAAAACGTCCAGGGCCCTGATAACACCAAAATTATACATGTTTTGGTTGAGCGTAATTGTATGACTTTACCCCATTTCTCACCCATTTATGATCATTTAACTCATTAAATGAGCTTATTAATGTTTATGTAGGATTTGGAGGCCGTGGAACGGAAAAGTACGAAAAAAGGCGAGAAAACGTGAAAATGCACAAAGTCAACACAGTAGCAATCTGGCGTTCGCGAGTTTCTAAATCTGGAGCCGCCAGATTCGACAAAATTAAAGACCAGGGTTGACCTAAGTGTCTGGTGTCGCCAAACCAGCAGTCTGGCGATCGCCAGATGGCCCCTGGACGTTTTCTTTTAAATACCAGCCTCCTCCTTCAGTTCAAAGCATGATTTTTGGTACGGGTTACGAGGCAGAAACGAGAGAGAGAGTCCGAGTGGTGCCGATACGCCGCGGGAGTCGATCTTCGATCATCCGTCGTTGTATTGTCGGTATCATGTCGATGTCTACTATTGCTTCTGTTTTCGTTATGTTTCGTGAGTAGTCTTTTAGTAGTGGTACTTGTCATGGTCGATGAACCATTGTGGATGATGATTTGATACTTAATGTTTATTGGTTTGTTTTTTGATTGATTGAATGTGTGTTATGGTTCCGTTCTGATTATTATTGTTTGGTTATTTGAACTCCTTTGGTTGGGTGTATCTGTTTGACTAAAGTAGATAGACTCCGATAGGATAATCAACCTACCTTAACCTACCCTTGACCGAGAGAGTTGTGTTAAGTGGTTACTTGGACCGAGAGTGACCTGGAGATAGAAAACCATACAATAGAATTAGAATTGGATTTCCGGTGCGAGGTTGCTTGACAAACGACCTAAGTATTGGACTAGGAGGACCAAAACCTAGTTAAAAACCATGATTACTACATGTTAGGGTGTCCTAGACTTAAATTCCTACAATAATCAAAACAACCAAACCTTTGGCCTATTTAAATCATCCACTTGGGGATTCACTATACCATGATAAGTGCTACTGTTTTTCTTTCATATATTTCTTAATCAATCTCTTCTAATTGCTTTCTTAGTTATTAGTTTATTTAGTTATCTTTTTAATATTAAAATCTTTTTTCATGAAAACCCCCCAAAAGCTTTAGGTTAATTAAACTGATATAGTCTTTAATCTACGATAACTTGACCGTTCTCAGTGGTAGATACGATACCTGGACTTTCCTACATTATATTACTCACGATCAGGTACGCTTGCCTGTATATGTGGTAAGACAGTGGCTAGGCATTAGAGGTTAAAACTTGTTACGCTTTTTATATATGATAATTACCGCATCAAGTTTTTGGCGCCGTTGCCGGGGAACGGTAGTTGTTAGATTTTAGTCTTATTAGTTTTGTTAATCGATCTTGTGAGGGATTCTTTCCCTTGCAAGTTTTCCGCTTTCTAGTTTAATTAGTTTTATATTTATTTTTAGTTTATCTCTTTGTTTCCCGCAAGTTGCCCGTAACCGTTTGTTGTGGTTTCAGTCACGGCAGACTTGTTAGAGCCATTTGAGGAGCCGGAGAGAGAGTTTAGAAAAAGAAACAAAAAGAAGTCAAAAGCCGACAAAGTTCGTCCGAGAGCTTTGATTTTTGAGATGGGAGACGAGGCACCGATGTGGACCGCCAGGAGAGCCGCTCCAACTGTACCCACTAATCCGATCACGAAGCCAGGCCTCAACAAAGAAATCCTGGGGAAGCTCCTTCACATGATCAAGGACCTTACCTTCGACGGGAAAAACGATAGCAATCCTATCGTTCACATGGAAAACTTCGTTGATATTTGTGATCTGTTCAAAACAGAGGAAGGCCGAGATGATGCGATTCGTCTCCGAGTCTTTCCTCTCACAGTCACCGGAGAACCATCAAAGAAGAAGTGGACGGACATCTATACAAAGAAATATGAGGAGACTGAGAGTGAAAGTGAGCCCGATTATGCCACGGATTATGATTCGGAGGGGTTCACCGTGTCGTTCGAACACCTAAGACTCAAAGTGCCCGAAGCTTCAAGTGATGACGAGGAGGAAAATGGAAAGCATGGCAGATACGCGGAGTTCATGATTCCGAAGAAAGAGGATAAGGGCAAGGAGAAAGAGAAGGAGAAAGCACCGGAGGATGACCTCATTTACATTGCACCTATCAAGCATGATCCAGGGAGTTATAACTTACCTATTTCTTGTCATAAATTTAAACGTCTTGCTTTGGTAGATTCAGGTGCCGCACTTAACATGATGCTTGTTGGTTATTGCAGGAAAATGGGAGTTAAAAAGATCATTCCAACAGACTATCAATACCGAGGCGTGAACGGTTTACATGACAAAGCCGTTAGGAATAGCGGAAGGAGTCCCAATTCGCATTGGCAACTTTGTTTATTATACGGACTTTGTCATAGCTAATCTTCCGCAGAACACGGAGATCCCGATAATCCTCGGGAGATCTTTCTTGCACACCGCTCAAGTGAATACCGATATGCGAAACCAAGTCACGAGCTTGGGATATGGAGAAAATCGGATTTACTTTGATCCTAACGGGGAGCCAGTCAGACACCTCGATGAACCATATGAAGATCCTTCTCTGGCCTACAAGACAAACACGAACTGCCCGTTACTCCCGCATGAGCATGGAAAGAAGAAGGAGGACTATCCTAACCCGATGCATCAAAAGGATCAGAAACTTAATGAACCAGGATCCTCCAAGAAAGATCACAGAAAGAAGAAGGGCTCGTCAGCCCGACGTGCCAAGAAATGAGCTGAAAGTGGGGTCGAGCTCTAGACCCATTAAAAAATGAAGCGCTTCTCGGGAGGCAACCCGAGCTTTTTCTTTTCCTTTCATTTTTATGATTTTCGTGTGTGTTTTTATTAATGTTTTTGTTTGATATTGCTTAGGTAACCATACGGAGGAGATAAGAATCACAATCGAGCAAATCCGACGTGCGAAAGCAATTTTGAGAAGTTGGAAACAGTGGCCAACTCGCGATCGCCAGTTTCCAAATCTGGCGACGCGAAGTTGGTGAGGTTGGTACCAGGTAAAATTGTTCGAATCTCGCGACGCGAAGAGGACCGTTTGGCGACGCGAATTTTTTAAAAACTAGGGTACTTTTGAAAACCGCCTGTTTGGCGACGCGAAACCCTGGGTTTTGCGACGCCAAGTCGGGGCAGACGGGTTTTAAACCCTATTTTCTCACTTTTTCACTTCACCACAACCCTAAGTTTACTTCGATGCCGCGAAATCCTCTCACGTCCTTGCGAAATCCGACCTTCTTGAGCTTCAATTTCATCATTCAACATGAACAAGGTATGTTTCCTAACTTTAATTTCATGAGGATAGCTTGATTTGGGAGATTTAGATCTTGTTTTAGGCATCAATGGTGTGCTTGTGCTTATTTGGATTTGACATTGTTCTTGATACACCATTGATTGTTTAGAGCTTATAGATTGATGCATGCCATATATTATGATTGAAATCTTGTTCTAGCATGCTATTTGATTGTTTAATCTAGTGATTGTGGTTAAATGATAAGTGTGGGGATTTTGAGAACATCAAAATCCCCCATCCATTCTTTCTTGTTAGCTAGATTGGTTTGTAATTGAGGTTGAACTAAAAGTTCAAGTGTGGGGATGTTCCACATCCCCTTTGACCTTCGATTTGTGATTTTTCGTATATGATTGTGATACTTGAACTTGTTAGTCGTGGAAGTGTTTGTCTCGTTTGGTTTTGACATGAATAAACCTTGTCTTGCATTTATTGGATAAAAATCATCTAAGACAATGGTATTTTGGTTTTGTAGAGACAAAGAACCCGATCGTCAACTTCCACCGCTACTAATTTTCGTGCACCGGATGGTAGTCACGTGTTCACCTACTTCATGAATGACCCAACGTTGAATGCCCCAAAACGGGAGGAGTACCGGGATACCGTTAACCGACTTCTTGCCCGTCAAGTGCTAATTCTGAGAAGAGTCAATTGGGATCTTCTTCGATCGATGAGTGTCGAAAACAACATCAAGGCAATACTCGAAAAACATGCCTACGACGAGGATAGCACCGAGTATTATATTTGCCATGCATGGGAGCGAGTCTTTGACATTGCCGAGACCCTCTATCGCGAGTTTATTGTTGAGTTCGTGGCCACGTTCCGCTTCGAGGCCATCAAGGCCCTTGAGGAGTTTCATCAATCATGCATGACGTTTCGACTTGGTGGAGTTTGGAGATCCCTATCTTTGGTCGAGTTTGCCGTTGCTTTGGGGATATATACCCAAGAGGAGGTTGATGCTCCCGGATTCGCGGAGTACATGTGGGCGACCGCAAAGAGGCCGGATGGTTTTGATCCTCAATTGGCTTGGGAAATTCTTGGTGAAGGTGACTATGGTGGTAATCTCAAAGTGAAGGGTTTTCTTGCTTCTTCGGATAGACTTCTACACTGCATGCTCATTCAAGCGGTGAACGCTCGTTCTTCAAGTGAGGAGAAAGTTTCGGTTTATGATCTATGGCTTCTTGAGCAACTCACCACGGATGACAAATATCCGAATGCTCCGTATCTCATCGCCGTTCAACTTGCCAAGGCAAGTGGTTATCGAGAGGGTAGTCGCATAGTTGGTGGCTAGTATGTGACGCTCTTGGCCAAGCACTTCGGTATCCTTACCGCGAGTGCCATTGCCTCGATGACGAACCTTGGGGAGATGGGATTGATTGACATGGACCAACTCCGTGGCATGGGTGTAGCAAGGGTTGAGCACATGGTTGGAAGAGATTACAATGCATGGATCCATAATCCTCAAGCTTATGGGACGAGGAGTCAACCGAGAAGTCAAGCAAGGAGCACGCATGAGATTGGTGGAACGAGTGGGACGAGTGCGGGAGAGCAACCGCCGGAATGGACGACATATTCGGGTTACCAAGACTTGAGTAACCGACTCTCGGAGATGTCATTGTCTTATGGCCGTCATCATCAACATGTGGAGTACAACACCGTGGAGGCTCTTCACCAAGCCAACTGGCAAAGTGGAGTGATGAACCAGATGGCCTCTCATTTCGGTATTCAACCGAATACCGCGTATGCTCCATCACCTTTTTGGCCATACTCCGAGGATGCTCCGCCCGGTTACCCGACTTACGAGGATTGGCAAAACCAACCTCGTGGCCCTTATTGATCTCTCTCTTTTATCTCCCTTATTCGATATGGTTATTTGAGACAATTTTATTTTTGTTTGTGTGTTTGGTTTGAACAATTTTTATTTTCGTTGGTTTGCTTAGGACTTTAAGTACTTTTAATTGCTTTAGTTTGGTTTAATTTTCTTTAGTTCGTTTTTACTTTTTCTTTTTCTTTTTGTTGGTAGATACAGCGACTTATGATCTTGAATCGAGCACGATTTTTGGACCATTCTCTCAGATCAGAACAGATTTCGTCACATAACCCGGGAAGTTTCTCTTTTTCCTAATTACTCCATAATTGTTTTAATTGTTGCATTGAGGACACTGCAAATTTTAAGTGTGGGGAGGGGGTTATGTAGACTTATCTGTTTAAATGGGTTCACTTTTTGCTTATGGTGTGTCGTTTTTCAAATTTTTGAAAGCTTTGAGATTTGACCCCAATTTTTTTTTTGAAATCTGAGATTGTTTTTTAGACTGAGTTGCTTGCATAGGAGAACACTGAATAGGATTAGTTGAGTAAAAAGGATACCTTGGAATACTAATTGCCATGAGTGCCTCACCCAATTCCTTTGAGAGTTTGAGCCTTAATTGTTATATCTATTTCGTGAGGAATACCGACTTTGACCTAAGGTAGAACTTGTCATTTGAATGCTTGTCGAGACCACATAAGAGAAGTATTTATCACCATTGCACTGATAGAGGCCTTCGTTTCTAACCCTTTTAGCCTTCGTCAGATAACCTCACCATAAGGTTATTTGATTTGCCTAGCCTTTGATTGAAAAGTGTTCACCTTTTAACACTTTATCCCTTGAAACCATTTTGAGCCTTAGCCTTTTCATTTCTTTACCCACTATACACCTTATCCTTTAGCCTAATTGTTTTATCTATCTTGAGACGTTTTGATCCAATTTTTCATATCTGACAGTTTTTATGGGATTGAGATTTAAAAGAGCCCAAAAGCAACATAGTTGCTGCTCTGAAAAAAAAAAGAGAAAAATATTTGAGACTCAGAAAAGAAAAGAAAAATCAAAAGAGTCGAGAATGTTGGAAAAAGAAACGAATGAGAGCTGAAAAGATTGAAAAAGAATTTGTGCCCCAAATAAGCCATAGGCTTAGGCCAATTCTAAAAGAAAAAGAGAGTAAATGCTCATCCCAAAAGTTTCATTGTTCGAAAGTCAGATTGCTTCACTGTTTGGATCATTACTGATTGAGTTTTCAAGTTTTTGTTGCAAAACCCTTAGTCACTTATATATCCTTTATCCTACCCTTAACCCTTAGCCTAATGTTACAACCCTAAAGTCCTCTTGACGGTTGACAACTTCTCAGTGGTGGAGATTAGATTTGGTGACAAGCTTATGCATGCGGGAATTAGTTGAGTATTGGTGTGATCACTTACATATACACTTTTACCCCCGAAAGATACACTTCATATGATTATTCATACTTTGTGAGGGTGAAAGGTTGATCTTGGTATCAGATTGCTTGATGAAGTCTTGTTTATGTGTTCGATTGTGTGAGTATACTTTGTTCTCTTAAATGATCTTGGGTGGAGATAATTTTGGAGTTATCTTTCTCATCTTTCAGTCTTTTGATTGAGGACAATCAAAGCTTAAGTGTGGGGATTTTGATAACACCAAAATTATACATGTTTTGGTTGAGCGTAATTGTATGACTTTACCCCATTTCTCACCCATTTATGATCATTTCACTCACTAAATGAGCTTATTAATGTTTATGTAGGATTTGGAGGCCGTGGAACGGAAAAGTACGAAAAAAGGCGAGAAAACATGAAAAATGCACAAAGTCAACACAGTAGCAATCTGGCGTTCGCGAGTTTCTAAATCTGGCGCCGCCAGATTCGACAAAATTAAAGACCAGGGTTGACCTAAGTGTCTGGCGTTGCCAAACCAGCAGTCTGGCGATCGCCAGATGGCCCCTGGACGTTTTCTTTTAAATACCAGCCTCCTCCTTCAGTTCAAAGCATGATTTTTGGTACGGGTTACGAGGCAGAAACGAGAGAGAGAGTCCGAGTGGTGCCGATACGCCGCGGGAGTCGATCTTCGATCATCCGTCGTTGTATTGTCGGTATCATGTCGATGTCTACTATTGCTTCTGTTTTCGTTATGTTTCGTGAGTAGTCTTTTAATAGTGGTACTTGTCATGGTCGATGAACCATTGTGGATGATGATTTGATTCTTAAAATTTATTGGTTTGTTTTTTGATTGATTGAATGTGTGTTATGGTTCCGTTCTGATTATTATTGTTTGGTTATTTGAACTCCTTTGGTTGGGTGTATCTGTTTGACTAAAGTAGATAGACTCCGATAGGATAATCAACCTACCTTAACCTACCCTTGACCGAGAGAGTTGTGTTAAGTGGTTACTTGGACCGAGAGTGACCTGGAGATAGAAAACCATACAATAGAATTAGAATTGGATTTCCGGTGCGAGGTTGCCTGACAAACGACCTAAGTATTGGACTAGGAGGACCAAAACCTAGTTAAAAACCATGATTACTACATGTTAGGGTGTCCTAGACTTAAATTCCTACAATAATCAAAACAACCAAACCTTTGGGCTATTTAAATCATCCACTTGGGGATTCACTATACCATGATAAGTGCTATTGTTTTTCCTTCATATATTTCTTAATCAATCTCTTTTAATCGCTTTCTTAGTTATTAGTTTATTTAGTTATCTTTTTAATATTAAAATCTTTTTTCATGAAAACCCCCCAAAAGCTTTAGGTTAATTAAACTGATATAGTCTTTAATCTACGATAACTTGACCGTTCTCAGTGGTAGATACGATACCTGGACTTTCCTACATTATATTACTCACGATCAGGTACGCTTGCCTGTATATGTGGTAAGACAGTGGCTAGGCATTAGAGGTTAAAACTTGTTACGCTTTTTATATATGATAATTACCGCATCAGGCCCATTTGGCGATCGCCAGACTACTAGTTTCGCGGCGCCAAGCACTTAGGTCAAACCCTGGTCTTCATCTTTGTCGAACTTGGCGGCGCCAGATCTTGGATTTTGCGGATGCCAGATGGCTACTGGATCGATGTTGCACATTTTTCACGTTTTTTCGCCTTTTTTCGTACTTTTCCGTTCCACGGCCTCCAAATCCTACATAAGCAATAATAAGCTCATTTGGTGAGTGAAATGATCAGAAATGGGTGAGAAATGGGGTAAAGTCAAACAATTAAGCTCAGCCAAAACATGTATAATTTTCGTGTTATCACTAGGCGAAGTCCATTGAAATATGGGCAAATCCACGAAGGACGGATTGGTTAGAACCACCTAAGTGAATGCATGATATGCACTTTGACTCTTATAAGAGAGAGTTCTATAGGTTATTGGAGTGTGTTTCTAAGAGATTGTAGCAACCCATCTAGAACAAGACTTGTTCGAGGGATTAAGTAACCATGTTTTGGAGGTCTTCGTGAGGCGATACTTACCTTGGTATGAGTAGTTTAGAAGAAACAATAATGGTTGTGTGTACTAAGTGACTTTCCAAACTGTGATCATGGAGGACGTGGTAGAATAGTGATTGCATGGATGAAATAATAGCTGTTATGGGTGACTAAGAATCGAGAAAATGTTATCAGTAGTACAAGAGTCGATGACTTTGGGATTATGCTAAGGACTTTGTGAGCCGTTTGAGAGGTGCAAGCTACCAACGTGTTAAGATTGCCATAGAGAAAGGAAACCTTTTAAGAGTATAAAGTGACCTTGGAGACGTTTCTTATAATTGAATTGTGAGAAGTAAGAGTTTGTGTTGGAGATAGTGTTACTATATGCCAAACTAAGCGTGAAATTCAGCGTATAATGACAAGTGTTAACGTGGCCAAGTGGTGGCTTGTGTTGCTTAGATTAAGATGAATATATGCAGGGGTTATCGCTCGGAATGTTTTCTCTAAATCATCAAAGGCGACAGGTACGATTTTATAGATGATAGGATGTTTGGAAAAGTTATGTTAGTACGGATTTGAGAATGTAAGAATCTTGTGGTAATGAACGATTTGCTAGACAAAGAAACTTACCTTCCTTATGGCATCCATGGCCGATTAGGCAAAAATTTTGAGTTTCCTTGAGAAATTTTGACGACGACTAGACACCGTTAGTGAGAATTTGAAACATTTCTTGGTAGTAAAGAAACTCTTAGCCGAGTGATCGACTTTAATGGGAGGCGAATGATGTATAGCACCCTGAACCGTAAACTTTAGTCGACTTGGTTTTGTTAAGTTGTGCAAGGGACTAAGATTGCGTATTCTAGTGATCTTGTCCTTATAGAACGCGTCATACTTCGAAAGCTAGGCGTAAAGTAGTGACTTGCGATGTTTTCGATGAACTACGCTTAAGTTAGAATGTTATATCAGTGCTTTTTTTGGGGTACGTAATTAAGACTGGTATTAGTCTAACCGACTGGTAGGGAGAAAGTATAGTCGTCTAATATTTGGGAGATGATTGAATGAGGTTACCAGTGGTGGTTCGGACGAGATTTGTAATTTCGAGGAAGAAATTTTATTTTAGGTGGGGAGGATTGTAACACCCGTGATTTTTGGACAATTGCGAATCCGGATCTGTGTAAAACTTATCTTTTAAGAAAATATGGAAAATAGGACTTTTGATCAAAACCTAGATTTTATGGTCTTGTTGGATGGGAAATTGAAATACGAATCCAACGGTTCTTCCGGAATCGAAATCGAAGCTATAACGAAGAAGTTATGGCCAAAACAGTGAATCGCACGTGTTTCGGGCTGATTTCTGAGTATGGGCGGGTTTCATGCGGGTATTACCCGCCGATAACCCGCCGATGCTTCTAATCTGACCTAAAAGACGCGATTTCAAGCCCTCTTCTTCATTCCTTCATATCTCTCTCATTTCAACTCCGATTCTCTCGATTCAAAGTGTTATCTTCTCGATTTTTCAAGCTCTTTAAGACTACATCAATGGATTTCAAGTATTTGGGAGTTCTAAAACGTTGGTGTAAGTAATCTCTTCATCTCCTTCGAGTTTAAGCTTCGATTTGGGGGTTTTTCACCTCCAAAACTTTTCTTCCATACTTGGCTTAGATCTAGTATTGTTTTAGGTGGAATTCATGTTTTGAGAAGTGTTGGATACTAGATCTACTAGTTTGGAGGGTGGAGGCTTCCATGGCTTCATCTTCTCCACCTCTCACAACCTCAAGTCACCATTGTTGCAAGGTGTTCTTCATCTAGGGTTTGTTCAAGATTTGGCTAGGTAAGCTTTATCTAAACCATTTGAGGTTGGTTAATCTATGTGATAGGAGTTATGAAACTAACCTAAGGTTCGATTTATTTGATTCTAGGTTCGTTCTCGTATTTGACCTAAATCGGAGGATTTGGGGGTTTTGGGTATAAACCCTAAGGTGAGTTGCTAAACCCTTTTTGTTAAAACTGAGAGTGCATCACCTTGATTGAATTATGTACCTTTCTTGGGTAATTGTATACATGAAATAGTTTGTTGTGTACTACCTTGCATGAGTTATATCCTTGTGGCTATGTGATGAACGTATGCATGATAAATACATGTATTGAAATATGCCATGGAATGATGCGAAGGGCTTGAGACCCTCGAATTATACCTCCGTTGATGATGCTATGCTAAATTCAGTATCGAGGTCTTATATATAAATAACATGGACGAGATGCTATGCTAAATTCAGTATCGAGATCTTGCATATAAATAACATGGACGAGATGCTATGCTAAATTCAGTGTCGAGGTCTTGTATGCAAATAACATGGACAAGATACTATGCTAAATTCAGTATCGAAGCCTTGTACGTTAATAACATGGACGAACCAACTCAATATTTCCACACCAAACAGTCGCGGGTTTGTACCTATGTCGCCGGCCCTCGAGTTGCTCCTTGGTGCGCGGGCCTCGGATGATGTTGCCATGCTAAATTCGGGACATCGAGGTGTTTGGAAGTAACGAGTGTCGGGGTATTGGTTGGTGGAAATGGGTCGCTCCCATTGTTTCCGAAGATAATAATAATAAACCGGTTTAACATGCTACTTTCGTTGTTAGTGTGATATTGTATATCTTGCATGCCTTTACATACTTTACATGTATAGTGTCATTTATACGACTCACTAGGCTCCTTTAGCCTAACACTTGTTTGGTGTCGATGTGTCTCTCAGGTACTAGGGACGCCGCTCCCAAGTAGGCTTCGGGAGTAGAGTGAGCATGGGGGATTGTGTGAAGAGATCGGTTCTTTAGACTGTACAGGCGTTGACAGACTGACAACCCTTTTGTGTAGTCTTTTTCCTATATAGGATTTAGAATAGATGGTTGTCACATCCTTTAATTAAATTACAAACATTGTAATTATACGTTATTATACCCCTGTTTTTGGGAAGAGCTCACGCCTTGGCATACATTGTATCACCAACTTTCTGTTCAATGAAAGTTTTTGTTCACTCTGATTTTTAGGGTGTTACAACATGTATTTGTTTCACAACACGAACTTTTTAGCATGTTTGTGAAACAAAAGTTATACGTAAAAAAGTTTTGCATAGCGAACCACATACATATTAAGCTAACACATGTGTAGTTTTAAAAAAATTAACCCCATATGCATATATAGGCCATGTTTCTTTTGTGAACTACATGATTCGTCATTCCGTGTAAACTTTGTGAACCAATTATCAGTTTATCACCTTACATTTTGAAAGAAAAAAATTATGTGAAAAACGTTTTTTAGGAATTGCAAACAATCATGGGTGGAAGGATGATTTAATTTTAGTCATTGATTAAAATAGTAAGTGGTCTAGATTGGTTCACAAAGTTTACACGAATCATGGAGTTCACAAAATAAATCAACTCTATGTATATATATATATATACACACACACACACACACACACACACACACATATATATATATGTACACACATGCGAAGGATTGTCTAAGAAATTTAGTTTAATGTAAGAAATGTGAGAAGTGGATCTGAACTGTTGGTCACGTATGGTTTTATGCCCTCCCATGAATTGTGTTTTGAAAGGGAGATGAATCTTATCCTGATGTGCATTTAACGGTTGATAATTATTTCTCACGTTAAACTGAACTTTGGGTTGGGTTCCAATGAGAACTGTTATATATGTTGAGAAGTGTGTGAAGCTGTTATTCACTATTGAATGACAAATGGACTCACAATAAGATAAGATGCTGGCAGGGGCGGAGCCACGAGAGGGGCAGAGTAGGCAGTTGCCCCCCTAAGATTTTAAAGTTTTCTTTTAAAAAATTTATATATATTAGACAGTTATATAATTATCTTAGAATAGGAGGATGTAACATGTAAATGTAGGAGGATGCAATGTGTAAATATGCTCTCTATATATACTCTTGTAATTCCCAGATTCAATATACAGAAAACATAATTACAATACAAATCACCAAGTTTAATTTGGTATCAGAGCCAAACCCTAGCAGCCGCTAAACCCTGCTGCCGCCCTTGCTGCCCTTTTTTTTCTTCTTCCAATCAAACCTCACAGCCATACAATGGCCAATATCGTTGCCTTTACTTCTGTTGAGAAAACTTCTCACAACTCTCACAAGTTCGCTTTTACACTATCCCCAACGAATTACGGTTTTTGGAAGACAATGATCCAGCCGTTTCTCATCACAAACAATCTGATTGGCTATGTCAATGGAACCATCCAATGTCCATCGCCAACTATTGAAGCACCTACCCAATCATCTGACAAAGATGCCACCAAAACCATTGATGCGGTAATTATCATACATAAAAAGCGAAACAAGTTTTAACCTCTAATGCCTAGCCACTGTCTTACCACATATACAGGCAAGCGTACCTGATCGTGAGTAATATAGTGTAGGAAAGTCCAGGTATCGTATCTACCACTGGGAACGGTCAAGTTATCGTAGATTGTTAATCTAGATCAGTTTAATTAACCTAAAGCTTTTGGGGGGTTTTTATGAAAAAGGTTTTAATAACTAAAAAGACAACTAAATTAAATAAGAACTAAGAAAGCAATTAAAGAGATTGATTAAGAACTATATGAGGAAAGCAGTAGTACTCATCATGGTATAGTGAATCCCCAAGTGGATGATTAGAATAGGCCAAAGGTTTGGTTGTTTTGGTTATTGTAGGAATTTAAGTCTAGGACACCCTAACATGTAGTAACTATGGTTGTTAACTAGGTCTTGATCCTCCTAGTCCCAATACTTAGGTCGTTTGTCAGACAATCTAGTACCGGTCATCCGATCCTATTTTTATTGCATGGTTATCTACCTCCAGGTCACTCTCGGTCTGAGTAACCACTTAACACAACTCTCCGGGTCAAAGGGTAGGTCAAGGTAGGTTGATTATCCTATCGGAGTCTATCTATTTTGATCAAAACAGATACACCCAACCAATGCGTTCAAATAACCAAACAATATAATTCAGAACGGAACCATAACACACATTCAATGAACCAAAAACAAACCAATAAACATTAATTATAAAATCATCATCCACAATGGTTCATCGACCACAATAAGTACCACTATAAAAGACTACTCACTAAACATGATCAAAACAGAAAACATGATAGTAGATACAGACATGATACCGACAGTACAACGATGGATGATCGAAGATCGAACCCCGCAGCGTATCAGCACCACTCTCTACCTCAATGTTTCTCTCACAAGCTCTCTATCTAACTCTATTCGTGCATATCACAACTGAAGGAGGAGGCTGATATTTAAAAGAGGCGTCCAGAGCTTGTTTGGCGATCGCCAGACGGCTGCTTCACTGCGCCAAACACTTAGGTCAAACCCTGGTCTTCATCTTTGTCGAACTTGGCGGCGCCAGATCCTGGATTTCGCGATCGCTAAGAAGCTCCTGGATTGAGATTGTGCATTTTTCACGTTTTTCGCCTTTTTTCGTACTTTTCCGTTCCACGGCCTCCAAATCCTACAAAAGCAATAATAAGCTTATTTGGTGAGTGAAATGATCAGAAACAGGTGAGAAATGGGGTAAAGTAATACAATGAAGCTTAACCAAAACATGTATAATTTTGGTGTTATCAAAATCCCCACACTTAAGCTTTGATTGTCCTCAATCAAAAGACTGAAAGATAAGAAAGATAACTCCAAAATTATATCCACCCAAGATCATCCAAGAGAACAAAGAATACTCACACAATCGAACATACGAACAAGACACATCAAGCAATCGGATACCAAGATCAACCTTTCACCCTCACATAGTATGAATAGTCATATAAAGTGTATCTCTCGGGGGTAAAAGTGTATATGTAAGTGATCACACCAATACTCGACTAATTCCCGCATGCATAAGCTTGTCACCAAATCTAATCTCCACCACTAAGAAGTTGTCAACCGTTAAGAGGACTTTAAGGTTGTAACATTAGGCTAAGGGTTAAGATTATATGGTAATATCGGGTCTTCGTGAGGAATACAATGGTCTCAAATCTACACTCCTTGCTTGTCAGATTCCGACAGCTTTTGCTGAACTTCATGGCCTTCTTTCTGATCATGATTATATGATATAGAAATCAGCCCCTGTCGTCCCACCAGCACAAGCATTCACTACCACAACTTCCAGTTCCCAACCTGACACAATGCAAACCCTTCAACAACTGGCTTCTCGGCTTGGTTTTCAACTTCAATCTCTTAGTCCACAACCTGCACAAGCATTCTTTGCCTCTCGTCCTCAAAATTCTTGGGGTCGTGGCTCACAGTCTCGCCGTGGACGGGGATCTTTCAACAATCAGCAGACCGGGGGGAATAAAAATCAGTTCAGTTGGGCTTCAAATCAGAATACAGTTTATGGTACATGCAACAGGTGTGGTATTGGCCATATACCATCTCAATGCCCTAATCGTGATCCCGCAACCATGAAACCGAGACAACAGCAGCCTTCAGCAAACTTCGCGGACTATCGGTCGCAACAATTCAACACATGGCTTCCAGACACTGGATCTAATAATCATGTTGCTCAGGACGCCTCCAGCCTTGACAGCCATGAGCCCTACTACGGTGATGATACACTTCGTGTCGGTAATGGTAAGGGTTTGCCTATTCTCCATATTGGTTCCTCTCGTTTCTTTTCACCTTCTAAAACCTTTTCTCTTTCTAACATACTTCATGTTCCACAAATCAAACGAAATTTACTCTCTGTTCAAAAATTCTGTCAAGACAATCATGTTTTCTTTGAATTTCACTCTACCTTTTTTGCTGTGAAGGACAAGTTTACACGCACTACCCTCCTAACGGGTCCAAGTAACAATGGCCTCTACTCACTCCTCCTTCCTCAGCTTCAGTCTCTACCAAAAGTTGCTTTCACCACTGTCTGCGCGTCTAGTGATATTTGGCATCAAAGGCTTGGTCATCCACATTCCCAGCTTTTGCAAACTATGCTATCTAGATATAATCTTCCCGTTTTTAATAAAACTTCGAGTTCTTTTTGTAATTCATGTCATATTGGAAAATCATCAAAACTTCATTTGTCTTCTTCTAATTATAAGAGTACTCATTTTTTAGATTTATTGTTTTGCGATGTCTGGGGTCCAGCACCTATTACTTCATCTGATGGTCATAATTATTTCTTACTTTGTGTTGATGATTTCTCTCGATATATGTGGATATTTCCCTTGAAACACAAATCCGATGTCTACAATGTCTTTAAACAATTCATGATTGTTGTTGAACGACAATTTAATACTAAAGTAAAAGGTAGTTGAAAAGAAGCTCTCGGTTCAGTTCATCTCTACCGATGACCAAATTGCTGATGTCTTCACTAAGCCACTCTTGTCACAACGGTTTGCAAGTCTTCGGTCCAAGCTGCAGATCGCTTCCCGACCTTAGCTTGCGGGGGAATATTAGACAGTTATATAATTATCTTAGAATAGGAGGATGTAACATGTAAATGTAGGAGGATGCAATGTGTAAATATGTTCTCTATATATACTCTTGTAATTCCCAGATTCAATATACAGAAAACACAATTACAATACAAATCACCAAGTTTAATTATATATTAGACATATCTGGGTAATTGCCCCTTTAATAATTTAAAATTAAAATTTATATATTAGGGATATTTGAATAATTACTCTCTTAAAAATTTAAAATTACGATTATTATTGACATTTGTGTATAAAAAACCTATTTTTCTAGAATTAAAATTGTTGTTTAGAGTTTGCCCCCACACCAAAAAAATCCTGGCTCCGCCCCTGGATGCTGGTACATCGGATTAATTCTTTTTTAAAGAGCGATTCATGGAAGTTCAAGAGATTTAAAAGTGATCAGTGGTTCAGAACCACTTTTTATACTTATCACCGTTAACTCAACTTCTCACACGATCTTTCATACGTATAAACAAATAGTTGGGTTTCGATAAGAAGCTCAAATTGACATAAAAAATGATTGTCAACTTTTAACTCAATTTTTCATGCGATCCATTGTCTATACGTACGTAGTTTAAACGAAAAAAAAAGAATCACACATACTTCGTTAATTAGAGATCTCGTTTTCCATTGAAAGACATGTATGGAATCTTATTCCCCATTAGATACGGTACTCCTATAACTAATTTAATATCAAAAAAAGGTAGTTGTGCTTAAAATATATAAATACTAAAGCCATCGTTGGATGAGTACAAAACATTAATAATGCATCATCATATATGCATGCAAACATTATATTACAATACTTTGAATCTTTATTATAATAAAAATTTAGAATAAATTGATTTGATTTTTAAATATTTATTTCGTGTGAGTTGCAGATTTTGTTTTTGTTTAAAAAAAATAAATAAGTCAAGTGGATCATGTGTCTTGAAAGAAGATTAAGAAAAATAAACTAATCGAAGTAGCTATGAACGTTCTAAATATTGTTATTTTCTTTTATTTATATTACTTCAGTTAACCTCCATCGAGCAATATGTACATTTTCCCAAAATCATCACAAAGTATTGTTTTATAAGTCATAAATCTTCAGAAAATCATCTCTACCTATGGGAGTAGTCGAGTAGATGTATTTGTTTGTTTGTTTATATTATATGTGTATTTGTGTAGAAGGATTCAAACGATTACAATTAATAACATTTTACAAGAACGTAAAAATATCTTAAACGGACCATTATTACATGTAATAAACTGGTGATTAAGGGGGAGCATCTCATGGGTCCAAGCGATCCGTGGCAGACTTACCTTAATTATGATTATTAATTTGAGGGGAAGGGATTAAAACAAAGAAAATTGGAATTTTTTTTAGTTTTAAATTATTATTTTTTAAGTTTAATTGTTCCCCCACTAATTTTTGGTTTGGGGCCCAATCAACTAACAAAATACCTCCAAATCAATCAAAAGATCAAAAAACTGTCGAAATCAATATAAAAAATTTGTAAAAGTTTAGAAAATCGACAAATAAACCTTAAATCAACCAAAGAAACGTTAAGAATCCCTTGAAATGGTGTAATTTGATTAAAAACATGTAACACGATTTTGCGGGTCTTCGATCTACCTTTAAGGTTCCCCCATTAGGAAAATTTCCTAGATCCATCACTCCAAGAGATTCTAGGTGGAGTGGGGTAAACCTCGCTCGGGTTTCAGGGTTGGATAGCGAGGCCCGACCTTCATGATTTCGAGGTGGGTTTGTTTGTGTCCGGTGAAAATCCGGTAGGGCAGGTTCAAGTGAATGGAGTTGGTTTGTTGTTTTCTTTGCTGCTATCTGTATATTTTTTTATGCTTGCAGTTGCAAGTCCCTTTGAGCGGTTTTCTGGTGTAGTAAGTGGATAAAAAAGCATAATTGTAAGGTATCTTTTGTCCAAGTGAGATAAGCACGAAAAGAAAACATCTTATCCAAGTGAGGTAAGCATGCATACGAAATAGGGAGTTTGCACAGGGTTCATATGGCGGCAATCCTACTAAAATTTCAGTTTTCGATTTACATGTTTTATTAATAATTGGGTATTGGTTTTTTTTTCTAAACAATGGTTCAAACTAGACAGATTCATCATGTTAACTCGGGTTTTTGCACAACGCTACTGATATTACACACATTAAGGAAACACGCGACCTTGCCTACGACCTAGGTCACCGACACCCTATTTCATCCTCTCACGGTATTACATTTGGTGGTTGATTGTTTCAAAGGTTTTGTATCATTCTCGTCTGAACCTTCACTTGAGAGAGAGAGAGAGAGAGAGAGAGAGAGAGAGAGAGAGAGATTGTGAGAGAGAGAGAGAGAGAGAGAGAGAGAGAGAGATTGTGATATGATTATGATGGATTTTCTTGATTTTGGTCCAAATTTTCTTTGCCATATGCTAGTAATTGAAGAAAAGTTCAAAGGCGTTCATACAAGAGAAATAATTCGGGTTTGGGACCCACCATAATTTGACACAACTTCAATGCATGGACATCGCGGAATAATTGCATTTTTTAATTAACTTTAGTAATTATTTTAACATATTAATTCGGTATTTTGACTTTAAAAAAACAAAGTTTTCTCAGAAAAAATGTCCAATAAAGTGAAACTTGAAAAAGTAAGAAAAATATTCTATTTTAAAAAAATACTACAACTTTCCATAATTGATCCCGAAATTAAAATATTAATATATTAATGATTTTACATATACATTTAAATACCAACATAATAAAAAGCTTTACAAACCACGAAATTCACTAATAAATTTTTTTATAGAAATCTAAAAACAAATAAATTACAGATTATGCAAAATAATAAAAAAATAAAAACTGTCTCGATGACGGTCAGTTTGTAAAAACTAGAAACAACGTTTGCAAAAAGGGAATTTAGAAAAAAGGACAAATTACAAGTAGTCAAAAAAACCATATAAATTCAAATATTATTATAATAAAATAATTAAGTATTAATATTCACCAATTATGATACTATCTTGTTCTTATCCTATTCAACATAAATTGCTACCCACTCAAGAGGTGTGAACACAAGAATCTAAAGCATTGTACAAATTTTAATGCATAATTTACAAGTTCGTATATCTCACAACTTGTAGTTTGGGTAAACACACCT
This sequence comes from Centaurea solstitialis, assembly GCA_030169165.1. Taxonomy (NCBI): domain Eukaryota; kingdom Viridiplantae; phylum Streptophyta; class Magnoliopsida; order Asterales; family Asteraceae; genus Centaurea; species Centaurea solstitialis. The sequence continues at coordinate 24,652,919 of CM058042.1, read as the reverse complement.
ACTATATAATATATAACCTTTAATGCATAAAAAACAAGTTTAACTTTATTCTTTGGATTCATTGAACATTGTTGATTCTGATTTCAGAATCAATTGTTTTAACTATGTTGGGAATGTACAAATTTTGATGCATAATGTATATATTTTTATGTAAAATTGTTAAAGTTTAGAAGTTAAAGGCTTAAAAAGTTTAAAACCTGGATTCAGATTTTATGTTATAAAAGAAAATAGGGGATAGTTTTCCGAAATGTACTGAACTATCCCCAAAAATCTATTGTGTGTATCCAACTACCAAAAATGCTATTGTGTGTATCAAAGTTTTTTTTTTGCTATTGTGTGTATCAAACTTTTTTTTAATGTATCAAACTTTATTTTTTCTTCTATTGTGTGTATCAGTTTACCAAAATTACAAGTCATTTGTAACACAATAGCAAAAAAAACTAAAATTTGATACACACAATAGCATTTTTTGTAGTTGGATACACACAATAGATTTTTGGGGATAGTTCAATACATTTCGAAGAACTATCCCCAAGAAAATAATGGTGTAAGAAATTCATATGTACAAACAAACAAAGAGATAGTAATACTACATGATATGTTGATTCATTCAACATTTCAACCCATCAATTCAAGAGTTATTTAAACCCATTAATTGATATAAACTAGTATAAGGCCATGAGTACCGCAGGCCCTGGCTGAGAAGGCTTAAGCCCGGCAGGCTCAGCGGGTAGGACGGGCTGCAGTACGCGGTTCTCCATGCCAGCGGGCTCAAGGTTGGGAGGGTTGGCTAACCCGTTCTTTTATGTGTGTTGTGTCTTGTGTGTGAGAAGGTTGAGAGGGTTGGGGTACGGGTTATAAAGGGTTACAAAGGGTTATGAGAGGGTTAAGAGAGAGTTGACGAAAAGCTGATGTCTCAGCTAATGTGGCAGTTAGGTTGGGAAGGTTAGAAGGGTTGGGGTACTGATAGCCTAACAAGTTCTTTAAGCAGACCTCAAGGTTCGTTTCACTTTAACACGTTTGTTAGCACCACATAGGTAATATGGTTAAGCACCACATAAAGTTTTTTTTTTAAGAAAAATGGTTTTAACCAATTAGTTAACATGTTCAATTGCTTAGGCTGAACAACCCGAGAGATTGAAAACTTTGTTCTTTGCACTTCGGACTATGAGATATTGTGCAACACCAGACTGTGGACATCTAGTCTGAATTTTTGAAAGCAACATTTATATTGGATAACTAGTACCTTAACCATTCATTTAAAGCAACAATATCTGATAGTAGTTTCTCTTTAACTGGTCCAAATCCGTATAATTAGTTTCGATCGTTCACATTCAACTCAAATTACAAGAGCTTCTCCAACTAACTCTCTATAATTTTTTTTAAACCAATAAGCAAAAGTTAAAACCTCTAAAGTTTAAACTCTACTCAACTAATTTCTTGGTTAGGATATTTCAACATTAACTATATTACTAAAATATTTTATTATATTATCATCGCTATACAAATTTTTACCAATCATCCCAATACACTTTTAAATACGTCAATTTGTATGTTAACTCTTTTATGAACGAGATACAAATGATATAAGAAGTTACACAAGGATTTGATTAATGGACGTTTTTGTTTTTTAGTTTATGTTGTTATTTTCATTTTGATATTCTTTTAACATAAATGAAATAACATTTCATATCAAGAAGAAAATCAGCTTGTTGAAAAATAAACAGTTTTGAATATTGAAGTTGTTTTATCTTACTAATTTGATATTATATAGATTTCTTGTAAATAAGTTGAAATTACCATGTTTCTAAAATAATATTTCGCTAAATAAGTTTTTCAATTGTTATCTTATAGTTTGTTGAGAAGATGTAAAATAAAATAAAAATATATCAGAAGTTACTACACTTTTAGTTTTGGTAGGAAAATACCTCCTTAAAAATGACTCTAGAAATAGTTTTTTTCTAGAAAGAATCATCCATCATATTTGAAAACCTAAATTAGGGATATCAAATTTCCAAGAAAATTCTTGAAGATAATGGTGAAAGTGAAGGCAACAATTGTGTTTTTGTTGCTTTATGATGAACTTTGACACTAGAGAATCAATGAAAATTTGTGATCATTTTGTCTCTCCAAAAATAGAGGTAACATAAACATATATAAACTTTTTTTCTTTTTAATTTACCAAATTTCAAGCAAAGTCTCATTGATTATTTGTTCTTTCTGCTTTATAGCAACTTCCGGGTCATTACTTCTAAATGTAGACAAAAATCATGGATTTGACTCTATAGTTGTAGCAAAAATAGAGGTAAGATATAGTAAAATTTTAGTAAAATATGGAGATGAATGACTAGATAATTAGTTGTAGCAAAAGAAATTATTATTTTAGTTAGTTCTTTTAAGAAATTAACTTGAATAGTCATTTCTTTCATCCAAATTGGCTTTCTAGTCATTCATCTTTCGGTTTTACTTAAATGTCACTACCTTTGCAAGTGGCAACTCTACATTTTCTGAAGGGGTCAAAAAGTAAAGAAACAGGTATTTGAATATGCTCTATAATTACACGGGCCAAATCTGTAAAATAACTTAACCATGTCCGCAACTTACGGACCGTTAATTGTGGATGTAGACTAAAGTCGTGGATTTGGTCCCTTTATTTGCCGATCATGTGTAGAAACTTTTACCTTTTGACCTCTTCGGAAATTGAGAAGTTGTTACCTTCGGAGGCAGGGACATTTTGGTAAAATAAGAAGACTTATTGGTGTCTATATTCCTTATCTTTATGATGAAAAAATGTTTCATAATATAGTAAAAAGTTTAAAAAATTCCAACAAACTTTTGTATTTTGAACGATTAACTTCTTGTATATTTGTGAATGTATAAATTCTTACACATACCGAACTAAAACAATTCATCTCTGTAACATGTATAACATGTTATTGTGATAAAATCATGAAAGAAAAAAACTTAACGGATTTGTATATTTTAAGCGATTAGGTCAATTGGGCAGTTTTTTAAACGAATACAACTTTGCGCTTATAAAATAAAAGTAACACATTGTTTTTCTCGGTGTATCATAAATCAGTAGCAAAGTATAATGCATGAACCATAAAGAAATATTACAATTTTCTCTAATCATTTCAAACAAGACTTAAGTTTGCGCTCCCATGGGATAAGCTAATAAAAGTTGTGCTCATTCCTTTTACATGATGTATTAACTATTAAGACGTTGTTGATATCTCATCTACAAAATATACCAATAGCTATTTGTAGTTGCCAAACAATTGAGAGTTAGAATGGTAGTCGAAGAAGGCTAGTCGTAATAATGAATTAAATATTTTTCTTTTTTCTTAACTTTAAGTATTAAGTAAGAATAATTTAAATATTACGTAAGAATGATTTAAATATTACCACAACAGAAACGGATAGTTTACCGTTATTTTTATAGGTTGTAATGGACATTATTTCAATTTCAGTAAATACAAAATTTATTTTTCAAATTAATGTCTATAGATTTAAACACTCAAAATATTGGAAATCCTCTCTATCTTTTTTTTTTTGATCTTCCCATTAATTTTTACCACAACAAATGGTTTTCGGTAAAGTAAGTGGATTTATTTGCTAATATAACTATATCAGTCAAAATAAGAGTACATCGAGTTCTTTCAAATGTTTTTAGAAAAAAAAAATCTTGAAACAACTTAGAAGAAATACCATTTATGAAAGAAACATACTTCCAAATCTTTAAAAACTTTAAATATTTTGGTAAATATCACTTTTAAAAGGTTTTGAACTTTTTTCACGGAAAAAGTTATCTTTAAAGAACCCATTTTTATAAAAGGAAAGATCGGATCTTTGAAATTTATTATCTAAAAAACTGCTTAAATCGAATAAAATGATTTTTTAATCTATAAAAATGATCGAAAATCAATCGTTCAAAAAATCATTAAATATTTTTTTTGATGGATGTTCGTACCAAAAATAGTTAAAAGTTTCAATGTGGTTCAATGCATAGACATTGTTTTCATATAGAAATTTCTTTTTGAGCTCCAAAAGGAGCCTCCTATGGAAGTGGAGCATGGAAAAATTGGTCTCTTATCCATTTTCTTTTTAACTTTTGTAAAATATCCGTCAAACCCAATAAATAGGGTCTACTTTTAAAGGGCCCAAAACAATAAAAAAAAAGTTAAATGGTTAGGTCAGTTGAAAACATACCTAAGTCAGGTCAACAATACTAAAATAGAGGTGAAAATGGTTAAGAAACTAATTAGGAAGTTGGGTTTGATCACCAAGACCAATTTCCCTCGAGCATGACTCTCGAGAGGTTGAAGTGTTGAGCATATCTTGCACATAAAATCATATATATATTTAGAGAACATTTGGGGCAATGCCATGTTTTTGTAAAATGTGATTTCGCAACCAATAATTGTGTTTATGTTATCTATGATAATTTGCTTGAGTTTGTTATACTATCTCAGTATGTAGTTATACCGTAAGATAACTTTTTAAATAGTTGATACGAATACCAACTTGTGTTTAACATGATGAGCTATCCTATATTTTTTCCTTTTTTGGCATTGTTAAGTATCATAATTTATTATATTTAATCGACCATCAAGGTGAGAGTATCAGTTAAAGTAGACTAGGACAAAACTCTAAATCACTGTCGAGATGTGTAATAGGTAAAATGGACTAAGTCTTTCTGTCAATCATAAACATCTTACTTTTCACATTTACTTTTGCAACATATATGTTTTTTGAGTTGTATTTTGATTAGTATATCCAAAATAAAAAACCAACAACAACATCACCAGTTATTCATCTTATCTAGATTGTCTAATAGTTACTTTGAAGTTTTGATTGTTGGTAGATGTTTGTGTTTAAATAAAAATTTAACTTTCAGTTCACATGTTCTTTAAAATGTTTCATTTTTAAAGATCAAGTTAATTGACTTTTGAAAATTATGAACTATAACGTTTAACTTTGCGTACAACTTTTCTGGGGCATTTGGTTTATGTGATTTGAGGGAATTTAGAATTGGATTGCGCTCCAATCTTAGGTTTAATATAAAGTGTGGAATTAAAATATCAGATTTTTAATGTAATCCCACAAACACTGTATTTAAAAATCTCATGGGGTATTTGGTATTTACTATTTAATGAGATTTCATGAAATTTATTAGTAACAATGCTAAAATACATTAAAAACATTTATGGTGTAATAATCAATTAGTAAAAAGTAACTTACTAAATTTAAAATTATTTATATTTTATGTTTAAAAAAGTTATTTATAAAGAATAGAATTTCATTTCAAATCCTACAAAGAGAATACACTAACAATTCTAAATCCTTTTCATTCCATATCATTCCACAAAATCCAAGTTCCTAAAACACATATTGCCAAATAAAATACCCCTTAGTCTATTTCTTGGATCATCATATGAAGGTCAAAAATACACTTGTCTTGAGCAACTATTAACCTACATTATTTAAACTAATCTACTACAATCAAAACAAACATAACCCAATATATAACTTTAAAAATGTTCTAGTAATTTACCATAAAATCAATTTCCAAAAACAATCCAACAATTATATTGTCCCAGATAGTGATATTTACTATAAATTTCTACATATATCGTTTTGCTTCATTAAAATGATCAGTTCGTCACTACATTACAAATTAATTTGGGTTATCAGGTTTCAATACTTTCAAACTAGTTAACAATTAGGAAATGTTCAACCTGGCCAAATCGAAACAATTTGGTTGAGTAACTTATCCATACCCTAGGTTGAGATATGTCATTTATCATAGTTTTTAGGGAAACAAAATTTTAATTACATTGTTGATTTTGATAGGTATCATGAACCATTTTATTTGTTATTTATACTAAGTTTCCTTTGAAATATTGAACACAAATGTTGAAAATGTCAAAAAGGAGAAAAATGTTGTGTTAAATTAGATGTGTACGATACCCATACGTGTTAAGTTTTTTTTTAATCTTTCAAACTCAAAATAATTACTCTTACTAAACTCAACACTTCCTCAATTGCTACTTTTCTTAACAATAAGTATTATTATTAATACCAACTAGACCAATTACCTAGTAACGGGAACAAATCAATTGATCGAAACTCTTGCTGTAAAGAAAATACTAGACTGAAAGTTTTATTGCTTTATTTAACAATATCGATAATGAAGCACATTCTCTTAGTTGAGAATTTATGATAATGAGAATATCAAAATATAGCACTAAAAATATTGGAAACGAAGATAAAAAAAGGTCACAAATATCAAAATCCGCTTGAAATGGGAAACCATATTGTGTATCCGTTAATGTAACACCCCAAAAATTGGAGTAAACAAAAACCTCATTTACGAAAAGTATTAGTACAAATATACGCCAAAACGTGAGCTCTTCCCAAAAACAGGGGTATAATAGTAGTGTATAATTACAATGTTTGTAATTTAAATAAAGAATGTGACAACCATCTAGTCTAAATCCTATCTAGGAAAAAGACTACAAAAAGGTTGTCAATCTGTCAATGCCTGTGCGGTCTAAAGGACCGGTCTCTTCACACGTCCCTCAAAGCCCACTCTTAACCCCGGCACCTACATGTGAACGGCGTCCCTAGCACCTGAGAGACACATCGACACCAAACAAGTGTTAGGCTAAAGGAGCCTAGTGAGTTGTATCAATATCATACCATACATATAAAAGCATGTGAAGACATGTGAGATATACAAGAGTATGTTAATCAACAAAATGAAACATGCTAAACCGGTTAATATTTTATCTTCGGAAACAACGGGCGCGACCCATTTCCCCAACCAATATCCCATCACTCGTTAGTTCCAAACACCTCGATGCCATATAAACCATGACACCATCAGAGGCCCGCGCACCCCGAGGGCCGGCGACATAGGGGCATTCCTATTTCAGAACCTCCCAAGACTGTTGGTGTGGAAATATTGCGTTGGTTCGTCCATGTTATTTAATTACAAACAACCTCGATGCATATCTATCATGACACCATCGGAGGCGTATACGTACTGTCTAGAAAGACTCATACATTTATCTCAACCTTTCATAGGTATTAATCGAGGGTCTCAAGCCCTTCATTCATTCCATTAGGCCAACATGCTCGGGAGTCAACTCCTTCGCATCATTCCGTGGCATACATAATAACACATGTTTCTCATCAATACATTCACCATGTAGTCAAATGGATTTATCTCATACATTAATAGCATACGATAATCTACTCAATGTATCGAATAATTCAAGTCAAGTCATTCATACAAGAATCATCATTTATTCACTTCATGGCAAACCTTAAACCTAGAAATTTAGGCATTTCATCCAAAATCATATTTAACCACAAATATCTAGCAAGATATGCAAAATCAAACAAGATGATGAACTCTTAGTTTTAACAAAACGATTTTAGCAACTCACCTTAGGGTTTACACCCAAAACCCCCAAATCTTCCGATTTAGGTCAAATACGTGAACAAACCTAAAATCAAGTAAATCGAAACCCTAGGTTAGTTTCATAACCCCTACACATAGATTAAAACAACCCAACAAGGTTTAGATGAACTCACCTAGTAAGATCTTGAACAAACCCTAGAAATGGAGAAGCACAAAAATCCAACAATGGAGGTTTGAGGTTGTGAGGGGTGGAGAAGATGAAGATGGAGGAGATCTAGCTACCAATCTTGCTATCTTGGAGCATCAATCCATCAATGTAGTCTTGAAGATCTTGGAGAGAAGAGAATGTAGGAAAAAGAATCAACTCAAAAGGATAAGAAATGAGGGAGTTATGCCAAAAAGAAGAGATGAGGGTTTTTAACCCGTTTTTCTTTGCTGGCACCCAGCACAGCTAGCGATCGCTAGTGTGATAGCGATGCTAGCCTCCTGATAGCATGCTAGCGATCAAGAGTGGTAGTGAGCTCAAACAGAACCTATGGAAGCTTTGCCTAGCGATCGCTAGCTGATGCTTAGCGATCGCTAGCCATCTGGGTGATTCTGGGTGAATCTTGTTTCGGCCATAACTTCTTCGTTATAGCTCCGATTTCGATTCTGAAAGAACCGTTGGACTCGTAATTGAATTCTCTAACATACTAGACCATAAAATACAAGATTTGTTACACGATTCTAATTCTCATAATTTCATTAACGGTTTATCATTACGAAGAAAATTACGGGTGTTACAGTTAAAGACTTGGACCATATGCATGTATATACGTACATTCAAGAATTATCTAAATCACAACTTTGTAATTTTTTTTGACCATTTCAAAAATTGGTCTTTTAATAAGTTATATAAATACAAGTTTATTTTAGTTTTAGTTATTTTATGTTACTATGATTTTTATTTTTCTTATTAAAATTATTTCCAAACTTATAACCGAAGATTAAACTCAAATGAAAAATGGTTTGCTCTTTAATATAACACATTCAATAGTTAATGTTGAATAAATTATATTTTATTTCTAAAACTTATAATTCTATATCTATTTTATACTTTTTTCATTTATAACTTACAATTGTTATATATATATTGGAAACAATTTTATCATCAACAATCTTATCGTTAAAATCGTATTGTTTTCTAGTAAAGATATCATCTTTAAATCTATTGTGACAATAACATATGTAAAGTAAGAATGTGAGTTTGTTAAATAACAATAAATAATGATGTGATTTGTACAATGAATAGGATGGATTTTTCTTAAATTTGGTCAAAATTTTCTTTTCCACATGTTTGCTTTCAAGAAAAATTCAAAGGCAATAGTTAGTGAGGATGGGGCCCAAGTCAATTTTTTTGTTAATCTAGTTTTTCTTTAATATTCATTTTAACATATAAAACCGAGTTCTATTTAGTCATTGTAATTACACTACGGATTGTAAAAGTAAAGATGATTCAATTTGAACGCACTCATTTTACACTAGAACATATAATATGATTGATTCATATGAACATAAGTTTAAACCGGAGATGAAAACAAAATGCAGCGTTTGTTCTTTCGTTCATTTCATATCTATTTATGGAAATTAAAAAAGACCCTGAATATTGTTTTCACGTGATAAGATTCGATCACGTCCAAATGAAATGTATATCTGACAAACTATTAAATTAACTTTTTATTCATATATCATAAACGCTGATTAAAAAATGCTATACAATTACAAAACTATATATTTTTTATTGAAATCTTATCGATTTAAATGTGATTCTAATGAGTTTGAAAATGTCTATTTTTTTTTTTCTAAAGGATAAGAAAATAAATCTAAATCTAAGTTTTTAATTAAATTAACTTGAAGTTATCTAAAAACCTACAACGATTTTTGTTTGGTTTAAATAAATTAAGATTTTATTTTATTATTTATGGAAGAAAAGTAATATGAAACGCGGTTTGTGGAATACGGTTTGGAAAAAAAAACATAAAGAAGGTTTGTGGGTCCCACGATATGTTTTGTTTTTATTTGAAAATATTTTCCACGAAAACACGAATAAATTGTTTGAATGTTCCAAAAGTGTTAGAAAAAAATGTGGGCGTGTAAACGCATTCACACTGTGTCGGAAGAACGTATGACGCCGTTAAATAATAACGGATTCTTGACGGCATTCCACATGTGGGACCCACTAAAAACAACGTTAATCTAATAATCATATTGCTTGCTATAGTGAAATTATATATACTTAGGCCATCCACAGTGGTACCACTCATACCACCTGCATAAACTCGCCACCTCAGCGCCACATCAGCTTTACCACTACCTTACCATTACCATACCATTCATCCACACCCGTACCACTCATACCACCTGTATGATTTTTTAAATAAAATACTATAAATTTAAATACTATAAATTTAAATAATATAAATTTAAATACTATAAATTAAAAATAAAATTACATTAATATTAAAATTTCATTCAAATTAAAAAAAACTAATTAAAAATAAAAAATACAATAAAACTAATTATGATGCATAGAATCCCACAAATGTTGAGATAAATCGGCGCGAAGGTTGGCGTGCCTCTCTCCGGTTTTTTACGAAGTTGACGTTGTTTGCTCGTTCTTCTTCCGAGATCGTTGTCTCGACTTCGCTCGGTAAAACCTCCGTAGGATCAAAAGGATAATGTGAAAACCCTTCGTCTTCACGAATCATGTTGTGTAAAATTATACACGTGTACATGATTTCTTGTAATTTCCTTCGTGACCATACCCGTGCCGGTCTAGCAACGACGTGCCATTTACTTTTAAGCGTGGCGAATGTCCGTTCGATGTCTTTTCTTGCCGATTCTTGACGTGTCGTGAACTGCACCCGTGGCACTTCCACTGGGTACCTAAATGCTTTCACGAAAGTTGTCCACTCGGGATATATCCCGTCGGCAAGATAATACCCGTGATGGTAGTGTACGTTATTCGCTACGAACGAACTATCGGGCGCTTTATTTTCGAATAAATCGTTGAAAATCGGTGATTGATTCACAACGATTATGTCGTTCGTGGCAATCCTCTAACACTAACCATAAAACAATCGTGCAAACCATTCATCTCATATTTCATAACGGTTCTTACGAAGAAATTCCCGGGTTCGTGCGGCCTCATGATACTCTTCAAGAATTACCTAAATCACAACAATTTTTTTCCTTCAATTGGTCTAATGCTATATAAATCTAATCTGAATACTAATTCATTCGGTTAAAACCTTTAACCGAAGATTACTCAAGCAAAAGGTAGATGCCTTTAATATACCATTCAGTTTGTTGAATAAATATATTTTATTCTAAAGACTTTAATTAATCTTTTCTCTTATAACAAAATATATTAGGCATTTCTCACTTATGTAACGTTTTTCAGAACCATCTTTATACTATTGTCCATAGAATTAGAAGAAGTTCGTTAAAAACCAAATATGTGGATTTACATGAATGGTGATCTTTTTGAAATTGCAAAAACTTTCCCCTCTTTCCACATGTTGCTTTCAAGAAACAATCAAAGCATAGTTCAAGGATCGGCAACAATTTTTTTCGTTAACGAATATTCATTTAACATATAAACCGGTTTATAAGTCTTGTATGTACACCGGTTTAAAAGTAAGTGATCAATTTGAACGCACTCATTTACACTAGACTATATTATATTCGACTTCATTGACTAAGTTTACCGAAAACAACGGTTCTCGTCATTCTCCTATTTGGATAAAGACTGAAATAATAAGATTCGCCCGCCATGAAATGTATTCGTGAACAAATTTAATTAACTTTTATCATATATCTACGTCTGTAAAAAGGAAAATACATTATTTTGAAAAGATTAAGGTTTAATGAGAGTTTGAAAGAATTAGAGGTGAAATAGATTATAAGTTTTAATTAAATTAATTGAGACAAAAATTAAGTTTGTTTGGGTTTAAATAAATTAAGATTATAAAGGAAAAAATAATATGAAAACCGTTAATACTTAATAAAAAAATAAAAGGTTGTTCCCACATATGTTGTTATTGAAAATAAAAAAAGAAAAATGAAAAAAAAATTTGAAACGCATCAACTTGTCAAGCTTGCCCTCAACAATAACGGATTCTCCCCGGCATTCCGCGGGGGTACCCACTAAAACAGCGTTAACTCAAATCCTCTGCTTGCTATAGGGAATTATATACTTATATAGTGAAATCATATATAACATTATATAACATCAACCTATTTTCGTAATACCACGGGTTGTTAATTGAAGTTTTATTATAAAACAATGTGAATGTAAATAACTAACGTAAATCTTCACTCGAGAACTACTATGAAGCTTCATGTAGTGGTGGATTCAGAATTTTTTTGGATGGATGAACTTTAAGACTGATTAAAGGCCCGTAAAGTCTTTTGAGTACTTTTAGCTTATTTCTAATATTTTGGGAGATTTTTAAAGTATTTTTGGTTGGCTTCAAGAGATTTCTGAGTTTTTTTCTTTTTCTTTTTTGCGATTTCGAAAATCTTTTTCGGGGTTTTTGGTTAATTTCAAAAGTTTTTTTGATTGATGTCGAAACATTTTTTTTTTGGTTGATGGGGTCTCATATGAAGATTCACTAGGGCAATCGATGATATAAATTATAAAATATTTGTTTTTAATGTAAAAACAAATCTATTTTCTTTAGTTTTCTAGTAGGGGTCCTTTCCCTCATAGGTTGTAACATGTATCCGCCCCTGGCTTTAGGTGCAAAAATACGATCTTACAAGTCTCACAAAGCTAGTTTCACATGAATTTAACCATTGCTTGCTATTTGAATATCTTTCTTATTAATTTACTAAAAGATGTAAAATTTAGACATGGCTGGGTGGTCATTTATTTAACACTTACCCGATAAGTGTGTATCGGATCACTTTACTTGATTGGATGAATATAAAAAGAATTAAAAATCTTACTAGGTAACTATGATGATAAGGGCCAATGATTTTAACTGATAAGTGATAGTGATGAGTCTTATCTGGTACGTGCTTATTGGAACAAAATATTGCCAGTGATACTATATCACTAGACTAAAATCTTAACTGGTAAAATAAGTGAAAGTTTCACTTTTATTGGTGGACACTTATTGAGTAACAATTGAGTAAACAACTCCTAAGTTGATATTTTAGCTTCTCTTTAAATAACGGTTTACTTTAAAAAAAATAGATATTTACTTATTTAGTTTCTCATTTTATTTTTATTATGGGATGTTAAAAACATTATGATACGAGTATTGTCATTTACTTAATGAAAAAAATTTGATAATTACTCTCTAGTAAGATTGTGTGTCTATTTCGTTAAGGACATTTAAGTTAAGATAAAGAAATATCAACATTACATTTTATTTAACATTTCGCTTACCTCAACAACAATATTGTCCGCTTTGCCCTTGGATTTAACCAACGTGTAACACGGATTTGTTTTTGGCGACTTAATGAGAACTTCCCAGGAGGTCACCCATCCTGGTACTACTCCCACCCTAGCACACTTAACTACAACGTTCCAAGAACCTACCGTGCATTAGGCCCCAAAACGCGTTGTTGTTGGGAAAGCCAAGATATTACTTATAGCACTCGGCATCACTCTTGTCCACGGTCGATATGGGATATGCCTAAGGTGTTACAAATAGCACCACCTTTTGACAATTTCTATAAGAAAAAGGAGAAAAGAAATCTGAATTTTTTCTTCAAATAATATATTACCTATTGTTCGAGACAAAACAAATAAACTATTCAAACAACAACAATTTGACTAGTTTGGCCATTTTCAAGATTTTGTTGTCGATTTGTTTTGGTTACATTTGTAGATGGATCATTTTGGTTGCATCAAAATCTATACCTTCACGATTTGAATCTTCTTTCCTTTGTTATTTTCTACAAACAAAAATCCCCAATCTATTTTCTTGTTGATTTGGTCAGCATACCTTATACACAGGATTTGATTTATTCAAAAATTTGAAAATTTACAACAATATTTTTCAATACCAGATATTAATTTTGGTAAATGTGGCCTTTCAATTTTCTATCTTCGAAATTTTACTTTTGACGTACAAAAGATTTCGAAATTTTACTTTTGACGTACAAAAGATTTTATTAACGACATTCCAAGTGGGACCCACAAAAGCAATGTTAATCTAATAAACGATATTGCTTGCTAAAATAGAATCATATAAGATTAACTTGTTTTTCTAAGACCAGAGTTTTACGATTGAAGTTTTATTATAAAACAATATGAACGTAAAAAAACCAATTTGAATTTTTACAGCACTATGAAGTTTCAGTCAGTTGATGGATTCAGAAACTTTTTTTTCTTGTAGGCACCTTTATGATAGATTAAAGGTTTGTAAAGTCGTTCGAGATATTTTTTAGCTTAACTTTAACATTTCGAGAGCGTTTTAAAGTATTTTTGGTTGATTTTCAAGGATTCCTAAGTTTTTTTGGCAAATACGAAAAACTTTTTTGGTTTTTTTGCTTGATTTCGAGTTTTTTCTGGTTTTTTGGTTGATGAGAAGCATTTTTTTTTTTGGTCGAGGGGGTCCCGTACAAAAAGTACTAGGGGAAACGATGGTATAAATTTAAATTATTTGTTTTTAACCTAAAAAAACTATTTTTTTTTTTTAGTAGCCACCCCCCCCCCAATAGGTTGTAACATCCTTGATGTCAGGTGTAAAATGTGGTCTTACGAGACTCGCAAGATCAAGTTGATCTCAAATGAACTCAATCATTGCTTGCTATTTTAGTATCTTTCTTATTGATTTGCTAAAAGATGTAAAATTTAGACGTTGCTAAGGGGTCATTTATTTACCGCTTACTTAATAAGTGTGTATCATGTCACTTTACTTGATTGGATGAATATGAGAATAGTTAAGAATCTTACATGGTAACTATGAAGAGAGAAGGGCCAACGATTTTAATTGGTAAATGAGTGATAATTATTATCCGGCAAGTGCTTAGTTGAATAAAATGTTGCATGTGATATTGTTTCAATAGATTAAAATCTTAACCGGTAAAATAAGTGAAAGTTTTGACTCTTATTGGTGGGCACTTACTGAGTAAGAATTGAGTAAACGACTCCTAAGTGGCTATTTTAGTTTCTTGTTTTATTTTTATAATGGGATATAAAAAACATTATGATATGAAATGAGTATAATTGTCATTTTCTTAATTGAAAAATGTAATAATTACACTCAATTAAAATTGTGTTTCTATTTCATTATGGACATTTACATTAAGATGAAGGAATATTAACATTACATTTGTGGTTTATATTTTTAATAATCCAAAAGAGATTCAGATAGCGACACCTTTTGACAATTTCTATAAGAAAAAAGAAATCTAAAAGATTTCTTCAAGTAATATATTACCTATCGTTCGTCAAAACAAGTAAACTATTCAAACAACAATTTGACTAGTTTGGCAATTTTTAAGATTTTGTTGTCGATTTGTTTGGTTACGTTTGTAGATGAATCATTTTGGTTGCACCAAAATCTATACCTTGACGATTTGAATCTTCTGTCCTTTGTTATATTCTACAAACAAAAATCTTCAATCTATCTTCTTGCTGATTTGGTCAGCGTATCTTATACACATGATTTAATTGATTCAAAAATTGGAAGATTTGCACGATATTTTTCAATACCAAATGTATTTTTGGTAAATGTAGCCTTTTAATTTTGTGTCTTCAAAAATTCCTTTTGACGTGCAGAAGAAATTAATATCGAGAGAAATCTTGAATGATGAGAATCATACTTATTCTCAAAGAATGAAAGAAAGAGGAAATGATCAAGAATTATTTGTCTCTATTACAAGATTGCGACGAAGCAAGTTGTCAGTCACAGAGGCATTCTCAAATTCTAGTTTACAAATGGATAAATCCGATAGGATAAACTGACAAACAAATATTTGTTACTTTTCTGAGCTAGGGAGTTTTTCGTCATTTTCTTTCTACCTAGCTATATAGGAGGAACAAAACAATTGAAGAATATAACTAGCATCCATCTCTTGCTTAAGGATACATTCAAATGTAATTAAAAGGGTATTGCCATAACTGTAGCCTTTTGGTAAAGATCGTCCATTTTGCCCACAATTGTAACACGTGGGGATATACAATCAAAAACGTTAAAAGTGACCCGCGTACCCTATTGAGTTATATGTGCTAGATGCCGAAACCTCCATCTATAGGAGTCGGCGGTAATAAATCAAATCTGGCTAGATAAATGGCATAAGAGATTTGGCCATACATCAAATAAACATAATTTGGATATAAAGTCTATATGGAATATAAAAGATTTTTTTTGTCAAGGATGCCCAGGGGAGCATGCTTTAGCTCTCGGTAAAAATTGCCAAGGATGTAGTCTGGGCAAACCCAGGTGAACCTTATTAAAAAAAAAACATGTCTCCATATCTGATTCGTCCTATTGCAAATCAAAAGCTACCATTTTGTCTTGTTGAATCATAGGTCCGCAAAACCATTTCTATGGTTTACAGTGATATATGGATCCTATTGTATTCCAATTCATCATAAACACAAGTATATATGACTATAATAAAAGGATATAGTCAGTTAACTTGGATTTACTTGATAAAACATAAATCTACGGTTAGCAATGTCATATTTCAGTTCTTTGTCGTATTAACTCAATTCGGTTAGAAGATCAAGGTTTTTAGTTCCGATAACACAATAGACTTGACATCACCGGTTTCTTTTAACGAACAAAGCATGATGCATCAAAAGTTTTGGATCAAAAGTTATGGGTAGGGAAAGTTTGTTGAACACAAACATCAACATCCGTGTCATTATGGGTGGATCGCTTTTTCTTCTATCCATATCTTATGATGCTTTTTTATCTAAACGTTTGCTGTCAACTATCTTTTTAAACTCTAAGAACATGTGAAATTTTATTAGTTTACTTTTCAAAAGTATTGTTTTTTTTATGGCTTTTTCAATGATTGACAAGCTTGTAAGAATGAAGACTCTGTTGTTACCATTAAAACTTATGGAGTTTCATTTAATTAGACGTTAAAAATGCATTCCTTAATCTGATTTAAATGAAGAGGTTTATATCAAAGTTCCCCCTCGATGTCAAATTCAAGGGGAGTATGGTTTAATTGGCATGAAGCTTGTACGCAAACTACATAAATGTATTACAAACTCAAACAAACATCTAGACAGCGTAATGTTACGTTTTCTTACTTCACGATAAAACCGGTTTTCTTCCATAAACGCCAAACGAGTCGTCGTTTTACAAATGTGTTACAGAAATTTTTGTATCTTTGTTATTCTTCGTTGATAATATTATCATAACAAATACAAACAATAAGGTACGTCTTAGTGGGACTAGGGAGTATTACGAGTTAGGGAGTTTTTTGTCATTTTACTATTAATCATTTATGGTTAGAATATCTTATAGATCTACATATTAATTAAGTTCACCACAAAACTAACATTTTTCCTATAACGAAAACAGACACCAACGGGCTCGACCCATGGCTCGTACAACTAACGGGCTAAGTGCACCCTTCGAGCCTAGCGATCCAACAACCGTAAGTTAACTAAGCTAAACTACTTTCTTAGTGTTTTTGATTTGGAAAGTTGGCTTTCTAGCCTTGCTTCAAGTAGCTTAGCCATCAATGTGTTTGATTTCACACCCTCACGAGCCCGTGGCTCAGCCAATCCCAGTCCCAGACCCTGGTCCGTCCCCCTTACAATTGGTTTCGAAGATGGTTCGGTGGCACCCGAACCCCGACCAACCCTTCTTGACATCGACCGTGCAGATGGTCCAGCCGGTCCATGGTTCTGGAGCCGCTCCATTCTTGACATTGATTGTGAAGATGGTTGAGTTGCTCCAGGACCGTGGCCAGTCTTTCCTGGCGCCATCTGCAAAGATGGCTCAATATTTTCAAGAATTTCATCAGCTTCAACCCCAAAGCCACGGGATTGTTTCTTTTTCACCTCGAGAAACGTTTCGATTTCAGAGCATAAGTTATCAGAAATCGACGTTTTTTCCGACAAATCACACTTCATTTGTGCCCTTTCATCAAGCCACGCTTCGGAAACATGAAGGATAAGGCGATCAGGTTCGTTTTCGCTCACGGTCCGATCGTTTTTCCCGCTGTTTTGCTGCAAAAATCTCACTTTTTGCTCATAATCCCTAATCCCGTTTGCAAACTCATCGCATAGACTTTCCAACAAAATCCGGGCCTTCCGCTCTCGCATTAACGAAGCTTTTACGTCAAAAAGTTCGTCCCGTGTTGACTCAGCCGCCTTTTTCTTCCGCTCGTCGACTGACTTTTTCAATTCAGCCATTTCTTGACGATCCCTTTTCCGTTCTTCGAGTAGCGTCGTGACTTGTGCTCGAGAAATGCCGAGTTCCCTTTTCAACGTTTTGATCAGTGCTGAGTTCAACGAATGTTGTTCTTCGAGGTTCCAAATTCTGTTGAGAATTTTAAGCAGGTGGGTCGACGTCTTAACGGTGTAGCTAACCGGGGTGGCGGATTTAACGAAAGGTGTAACCTATGCAAAGAAATAAAGCGAAAAAGTTATCGATTTGTGCACGAGATAAGAGCATTTCCAACATATTCTCTAAAATTTATTTAAAATGGAGAAAGCAAAAGTCAAAATCTCTAAAATAAATTATGTTTTAATTTCAATGGATTCTCTATTTTAGAGATTTCATCACCAATTATACTATTTAAATATCAATAATTTTATGACCACAATAAACTTTTTAACTTGTGTAAAATGACATTAATTCAATCCTGGTTGGTGGAATGAATAAAAAACTTATTTTTCTCTCATCCTAACAAAGATATAGAGAATTACCTATATTGGGAGTTTTTCCTTTGGTTCTCTGTTTTAGAGAGTGAGATAAAGATGCTATTGGAACAATTTAAAGAAGAAAAAGTGGATTTTTTTTTTTTTTTTTTGAGAAGCTGTTAAAGATGCTAGAAATCGAAAACCGTAATACCTGCATCGAGCTACAACAACTTGCTGATGAAACATGTTGTAGATCGTTATCATTTGTTGCGACAGATAAATGGCGTAAGCTTGGTAATTCTCTAATGTCACTCTTCACATTAGTCTCGATCTCCGGCTGAATTGGAAAGAAAAGGGGAACAAAAATTCAGTAAGACCATCTTAGACAACTTATTTTGGAGCTTATTGAAAAAGCTTCATTTGGCAAGACATAATTTAGCTTATAAACTAGTTTTTCCAACTATCCCCCTAATATTTTTTCAACTAATTTTCAACATGTTCTTTTATATTATTTATTTTACATTATTATCTAGCTTATCGGAAAGAAAAGGGGAACAAAGATTCAGTAAGACCATGTTAGACAACTTATTTTGGAGCTTATTGAAAAAGCTTCATTTGGCAAGACATAATTTAGCTTATAAACTAGTTTTTCCAACTATCCCCTTAATATTTTTTCAACTAATTTTCAACATGTTCTTTTAGATTATTTATTTTACATTATTATCTAGCTTATCGGAAAGAAAAGGGGAACAAAGATTCAGTAAGACCATCTTAGACAACTTATTTTGGATCTTATTGAAAAAGCTTAGCTTCATTTGGCAAGACATAATTTAGCTTATAAACTAGCTTTTCCAACTATCCCCTTAATATTTTTTTCAACTAATTTTCAACATGTTCTTTTAGATTATTTATTTTACATTATTATCTAGCTTATCATCTAGTGTTTACCAAGGTTTTAAATGATACGAGACGTGACATTGTAAGTCAAGCCTCGAGCCTTATGAGCTACGGTGAAGCCATGATGGTTTTTAAAGATGTGCTTTAAGTTGGCACACACGTGTGCGCACATATTTATGTGTCTATGTGTGTGTGTGTCTAGGGTTGGGTTGGGTTCCCACGAGGCCGACATGTTTTCGTGAAATTCATAAAACCAATTGTGAAGCACAAAAACACATTGAACCTTCACAGTAGAAAGCCAAAAACACCATAAAGGTGCAAAACCTTCATAGCTTAGTGTTTGTTTTTATAGTGAAAGGTTCAATGCTTTTTTGTACTTTCACATGGTCTGACATGATCTCAAGTCCATGCGACTATGCATGTATATAGGTGGTCAAGTTCACGTGAAACCAACTTGTTTTCCTCAATAACCTATAAGACCACAAAATAACAATAAAACCTACTGAACCTTTACAGCAAAAACACTTTAAAAAAAAGAGGGTATACGCCACCCTCTGGGGCGCCCCCACCGCACCGGTCCCATGGTCATCACGGGGGAAGTAAATCATCGCATGCATCCCATTGGTAAAGATGTGGTGCCAATGGCTTGAACCTGGGACCTCACACATATGGATTACACCCACACCTTTACCGCTAGGACAGATCAGAGGGGACAAAAAAAAACACTTAAAAGGTTGTATATTCACTATCTTTTATTGTATGGTTTTAGTGTTATTTACATGATCTCGTGAAAACGGCTTGATCTCATGATCCCATGTCTAAAGGGTCCAATTAAGATTTAATCATTAAAATACGTGATATAACACCAATGATTTCAGTTCACATACATCTTCAAATACGAATTTTTCAATAATTTATATATCAACACTTTCTACCTACCTTTTTAGTTCTCACAATATTTAACATTTTTATTTAAACCAAATTATAAATACATATATTTTAGACTGAGTTTGGCAAACTAGGTGACAAGCTAGCTGGTAGCCAATAAGCTAATCAGTACATGATAAGCTAGCCTACAAATAAATTAAAAACCAGCTTATAAGCATGTAGAATGACTAAAAAAGTATCTTGGGTATAATAACTAATATTAATAAGGGCATAATTAGAAAAGAAAAACTAAACAAAAATTTCTGAAATGCTACTTAAACTACTAGCTGATTATTTTTACTAAACACACCCTTAATCATGTAAAAAATATCAAATTTAAAATAACAACAAAAAAATTGCAGGTTGTGGTGGTCTTCGACGGTGGTGGCTCCGCCGATCACCGCCACTGCCTTTCTCCATAGTGGAAACAATTACCCACCGACAACAGTAAAAAAGTTAAAACAACAGTAAAAAAAGGTAAAAACAAAAACAAAACTTACAGAGTTTGGATCTTTATCAGGAGGTTGAGGTTGTTGTTGTTGTTGTTGTTCATCATCCAAGTGATCGGAATCCTCATGGCTACGGTGGCGCCGGCGACGGTGGTGGTGGGTGAGATTATCAGCAGCTCCGGCGTGATCGTTGAAATGGAATTGAGGTTGAACTTCTTCCCATAGATTTGCAGCGATCTTTCTAGCGGAAATCACAGAGTTGTTCATCGGATGTAAATTAGAAGAAGAGGGATTATGAAACCCTAATTTCCAAGAGGATATAGGTGTGGTTGTGGTGGTTTTGTTCCCGTTTTTCAACTTTATTTTTATTCCCGACAATTCTTGCTTTTTATCATCATCACCCATCATCTTTCTACTGTTTATTTTTAATGTTTTCGAATTACTTTTGAGTTCAAGATGTTGGTTAAATAAGGGAGTCTCGATTGCCGTAAGAGCAACAACCCAGCAAGATATATGTCTGGCAAACTAGCTGATAAGTTAACTTATAACTGATAAGGTAACTTATGACTGATAAGGTAGCTGGTGACTGATAAGGTGGCTGATGAATAAGTTACGTTTGGCAAAAACTAGCTAATAAGTTAGCTTATGACTGTAAAATGACAAAAAAAATGCATGTTTAAAAGATGATAATATAAAAAGTAGAAGAGTATATTTGGAATAAAAAAATAAAAAGTTCCATAAGTCACTTAAACGCCAGTAGGAGTAGCTTTTCAAAAAGCTAGCTTATAAGTCAGCTTATAAGTTAACTTATGGTCCATCCAAACATGTACCTGACTTATAAGTTGACTTATAAGTTAACTTATAAGCTACCTTATTTTTACCAAACAATGCCTTAGTTTTTTTTTCTCTCTCTTTAAAATCTTGTATGAATAAGGGGTTGGTGTTTGCACCATTTTATTAAGAATGAGAATGCATATCAAAAGTGTACTTTGATGTTGATGCATGTGAGAGAAGCAATTCACATTTTAAAGTGTAGATAGTAATTCATATGGTGTATTTAGTCTTTTTTAGATAAGGTTCACCTGCATCCTTGGTAATTTTTACCGAGAGCTAAAGCATGCTCCCCTGGGATTAATACTCAGTGGCCCCTGGTTGCTCACCCCCGGATTTGAACTTGGGTGGGTTTTTCCCTAACACTATGCCTTAACCGATAGGCTGCCCCATTGGGGTTTGGTGTATTTAGTCTTTCCCTATAAATAATTGTTTTTTTATAAAGTATTTTGTTAGATCATGAGCTTCGGCTATTCTGCTCCCTCTTTATCCGAGCGTGTATTGGTGTGTACACCGAACCCGTCCGGTCCAACTTGAAGGCAATACGGGTGGCCTTAGGGTGGTTAATTATATTCCTATGGTTGTTGAATGCATTCCCTATCTAATATGTATTTTCAGTCGTTAAAATCATCTTCCCCTTCATACACTTACATATGTATATACACGCAAATTTTAACTATCTTGTGTGTCTATTATATAAAGCATGCATTCGTTTTTGTACGTAGAATGTAGGTTCAGTAAATGTGATTATATACGCAATTATGCATATTAAAAAAATAGTTGAATGTGACATGATTAACAATTATGGATAAGGTTGGATCAATCAAATGATGATAAATAACGAACTATGAGTAGAGAAAATATGACCACATTCAAGGCAACAAACACAGGGACTGTTTTGATGTATCAAAATTTCAACACGACTAACCCAAACCAACTTGTATAAACTTTTGTTTGGTTAAGATTTTTTTTCAAATCGAAAACATTAGATTGAGTTGTTTAAATTATATAAAATAAAATTTTAGTCTATGTATTAGGACTAGGAAAACCATCCTGGTTTATAATCTTAGATATTCATGCTTGGGTGCTATATGCTTAAATTCTGACAACAATCATTACTTTATGTCTAATGAAAGTAAACCATAATGGATACAGTTATCTCCAATGTATGTTTGTTCATCAGTTTTCCACTTCTTGGTTAGGATTTAGTTGTTAATTGTTTTAGTCTTTTCTTTTAAAATACTTTTCCAAAAGCAAAACCCCCAATTTTCTAGATTAATTAATTATAGCTTTAGTTGACATCTAACTTAACCGTTCCCAGTGGTAAGAACGATACCTGGAGTTTCCTACGCTATATTACTCACGATCAGGTACGCTTGCCTGTGAATGTGGTAACAGTGGCTAGGCTTTAGAGGTTAAAACTTGTTTCGCTTTTCATAAGCATAGACTTGATGATAGGTTGTCCTTAGACCTGAGATATTTGGTTTGGGAACACGAGGACTACTGTACTCTTAGCGCGTTCTAACGCTGCACTGTAACAGGGCGGCCACACGGGACGTGACTAGATGCAGTGGAAGCCGTGGATCCAAATGCAAATAGTCAAGAAGGGATTTGCACCTCTGCAATAGAGAGATATTTCCGGGCCCCTTGACAATTAAGATTTGCAGAAAACGCGTGGCCACGCTCAGATAGAATAACAAGTGTTATTTAGTAATATCCGTTACTACATGCAATCGAAATCAGAGTCAAGAAATACTTGAATTCGAGAAATGAATCCTCCACTCCATCTCTCAAATTCACTTTAGAAATATCGCGTGCAAAAGAAATGAACTTGTGTACAAATTCAAGCGTGAATTGTATCTCTGAATATAAGAGATCTTATAACCTGGTTAACCTAAGTGTCTGGCTAGGGACCTCCTTAGGCTAATGGTAACAGTTCAGTTACACGTCTGGCACAAGTGGGAGTCTGTTAGGATTGTGTGCAAGACAGTAACAGGGATTACCGTGTCCAATGTTATAAGACACTAGTAGGTCACACCGCTGCACACCTAATTTGAGATCGTTTGGATTATATGTGTGTAAGAAATAATTAATCGGTTTTAATTATTAAAGGAAGAGAAAGAATAAATAATTAATTAAGTTAATTATTTATTAAATATAATTAATTAATTATTCAGTTTGATTAATTAATAGATAATTAAAGACGGAATTATATTTGGTTAAGAACACTGCCATATTTATTATTATAAATATAGGCTTAACCTAATAATTCAGATGCTTGCTTTTTCACCAAGAAAAAAAATCACTCTCCCTCTCTCTCTCTCCTTGCCAGCCGAAAGCACACACAGACACAAAACAGTCGGTTTTGTTTCAATCCTGGTGGTCTAGCAGCCTATCTCACGTGGTGTCAGTAGCAGTGTACCCCCTGCTCGCGTTTCGGAGATTATTTGCAAAAGGTAAACCCTCTTAAACCCCTCATTTTGTGTCTGTAAGGTTTAGGTTGGGTCCTTGTTTGGGAATCGGGATTTTGTTATCCGCTGTGCATGTTTTTGCTACCGGTTCCCATCAATAATGTCTTAAAAATCTTCTCTAGCAAAAACATAGAAGCTTCAAAATCTTTTACCTTTATGCCTCCCGCCGCATTGAACGGGTACACAACTAGTATTATAAAAATGAGTTTGTGTAAGATGCTCCAGTGGAGATATTTTCAATGCCCATCAATCCCCTTCTCCCTCCCTATTAAAAGTACATAAAAACCCGTATAACCCAACCCAACTCAAAATAACCTAACTTGAAACCACTTGCTGCTAAATCCATTTAAAAGATATTCAAACAATAGCATTGCATCATGATCATTAGAAGATAACCCAATAAGCCTAATACCTTTTTTTCTTCTTTGGCATATTTATGAATATGTGATTGTTAGATTCCCTATCTAATATGTTAAAATCATCTTCCCCTTCATACACTTACATATGTATAACACAAATTTTAACTATCTTTTGTGTCTCTATTATATAAAGCATGCATTCGTTTTTGTACGTAGAAATATGTAGGTTCAATAAATGTGATTATATACGCAATTATGTATATTAAAAAATAGTTGAATGTGACATGATCAATAATTATGGATAAGGTGGGATCAATCAAATGATGATAAATAACGAACTATGAGTAGAGAAAATATGACCACATTCAAGGCAACAAACACAGGGAGTGTTTTGATGTATCAAAACTTCAACACGACTAACCCAAACCAACTTGTATGATTTAAACTTTTGTTTGGTTAAGATTTTTCAAATCGAAAACATTAGATTGAGTTGTTTAAATACTTAATTCAACCCATATACACCATTACTTCTTTAGATTAAATAACAAAAGGGAGGGTTGTTGAACATCATATTCACATTTAATTTTGGATAACCAATAAGGAATAAAAAGCATCCAATACAACTATTCTATGAAAATGAATTCATATGAAATGATTGTAATGTAATATGTTAAATTTATAGTAAGGTCCTAAATGCATTAATTAGAACATGCAGTTTGCAATTTCCATTAACGTCTATATCTTGGTTTCTTTTATAGAAAATTTTTGTTGCCTATTTTTTGTTAATTTATTTTTGCTTAAATTGCATTTTTAATAAAAAACTAAATTAAAACATAAAATGCTCATAATATCCTTTATTTAAGGGATTCTTTTAACGATGTGACTCTTTAACCAAAATCATGCACAAGGGCCAAAATTGCAACTTACTCTAAAATATTATAATTCAATCAAACAAAATAAGGGTATTTCTTGATTTTAAAATATCAAAAGGAAAAAAAAAATCATTTAACACAATGAAAATACTTACCCTGAGGTCAAAATAGTAATTGAGCTCATATGAGCTACCAAAAACCTATCTAATCGTTAAGACAAATCTCAACCGTCAATTTACCATCTAATCCTTTACACAAGAAAGATTCTGATCCGACGGACCAGATCGTCTCTGCAAACTCAAACCGCACAACAAACCACCACCACCGTCCGATCTCCCATCTTTCTTTCCCGCCACCTGAACAAGCTCCGATCCCGACCTGACGCCGTTACCGTCCTTAACCGCCGTCACGGTGGCGGACGACGTCGACGCCGTGGAGTCCGTTCCACTTTCATCGGAGAAATCAACCGATTCTTCTTCCACCGATAGATGATCCAACGATTCCGCTTCAGACGATGATTGCAAGCTTTTCTTAGATCCGGCACGGCTGAGACACCGTGAGAACCGCCGATCGGAGAACAGATCTCCGCCGGATGATCTGTGACCTTTTCCGATCAGATCTCGGAAGCACACGGCGGAGGTCCTTCCGGTCAACGACGCGAAGTGAGATCCGTCGTAGACCGTGGCGGCGATGTTGAGGACGCCGTGGATGTTGCCGGAGGGACGGCGGATGTGCAAGGCGGAGAAGGTAGGGATTCCGGTGGTGACGGAGGAGGTGCTGAGGAGGTAGCGTACGGCGCCGATGGAGTAGTCGGTGATGTAACCGGCGGCGTAGATCTGGAACTGGACGGCGGAGGTGTCGCCGGAGATGAAGGCCGTGGAGACGCGGAAGATGAACTTTTCGTTCCAGGTAGGGTTTGGGCCGCCGACGCGGTCGAGGTGGCTGCGGAGCTTGGCGGTTGGATCCACCCAGGCGAGTGCGTAGGTGTACATACGGCGCATCATAGCAGAAGGCGGAATCTTCAGGCCTTGCGCTGAGATCAAGGTGATCTCTAGAATCTTCCATTCCGTTTCTTCGATTTCCGAGTTCTCCATCTCCTTTTTCTTCTTCTTCTTCTCTTCTGTTTTCTCTTCTGGTTCTTCAATCGAGATTGAAATTGATGTGATTGTGATTATAGGTGAAATCGAGATCGGAATTGATGTGATTCTGGATGAATTTTGGAATCAAGATCAGTGAAATTGAAGAAGAATCGGAAAAAATGGAGATCGTCGGAGAGATGGAAGGAATTCTGGTATGTGGCCGGAGTCCGGCGAAGTCTGAATGAAGTTAGGGTTTTGGAATTTAAATTAGTAAAGGCGGTTTAAAGAATAAAGAGTGTACGGAAATTTGAATTTTTGTGATCAAATGGAAATTTGAAAGTAACAGCAATCAATTCTCCAAAAATTTTAGTTCACTTCTAACGGCTATTTTTGGATATTTTCTGTATTTATTATATTTTTTAAATATTAATTATATTTAATACAATGTTTTTTAAGAGTATATGGAATTGTAATAATCTTTTTAAGAGTTAATTAGTTAATGATGTGCATCATGTGTTATGATATATGATTTTTTTTTTCATATAAAAGTAGCATTTAGAGCATCTCTAAAAGGAAATAAATAGTAAGATAGAGAATTTATATTATATATTATGTTTTAATAGTTTTTTTAAATCTTTTCTCTAAATTGAAGAAAGTGGGATACATAATGAGTTTTTCTTCGAACACGAAAATAACCCGGAAAAAATAATTATTATTTAAAATATCAAATAAAAAACATTGGAAATAATTTTTAATAGTTGACTGTAATGTTTAAGGGGGTGCTTGGTTGGGGGTATTGCAGGCTAAGGAATGAGAATGGTAATGAAAACTGTTGTTTGGTCTGATATTATATAATGGAATGATTCCTGCAGATTAATTAATTTCCATTCCTGACCAAATTGGGGGGAATGAAAAACTTTCTTTTTACTCCGTTCTTTTTTCCATATGTCATTCCATTTTTTGATGTTAAATGGAACATCTATTGTATTTTCAAAGTGGAGAAAAATATTTTTTTAATATGAAACAATTTTTCATTGATTATAGTGGGTTAACCAAGCAGCATCAATACAATGCTCATTTTCATTCCCATTCTCCTGCACTCCCATTTTCATTCCCATTTCCATTCCCTAAAATGAACCAAGCACCCCCTAAATGTAATAAGTTTTAATTTTGGTATTGGTATAATTGAAAGTTTTGAGGTGGCTTTGTCAAGTTATCAATTTTTGAAGGACCAATTCTAGAAATATTATATGACGTTGATTACGTGTTTTTAAAAGAAAGCAATCAAAGCATGCCTGATTACTCATGCTTTCATTTTAGACGTGTCATTTTTTTGGCAGAAAGTCTTGGTTTTATAACGAATCTCATTGGTATATAATAAGGTGATACTTGAAGTTTAGAAAAAATGGAAATTTGAATGACAGATCATATTCTCGAGTTGGAGACTTGATTTAAGGTGTTCGTTTTGGAATTAGTTAACCATTATCACTCAAGGTGAAATACTATATGAGGTAGGTTTTCTTTTAATCATTTTCGAACTGAAATGCATAGATTTATGATTAGTTATCGTTTAAATGATGGATTAAATGGTTTACGGTTGATAATCGTGTTTACAGTATTTATTACATGTGAATAATAATTATTGCATGTAACGTGGTTACTGATTTGTGTGTTAAAGGGACTTACACAACAGAAGCTTGTGTGCGTGTGAGACTGTAATGGTCTATACAGGGGGGTTATGTAAGGATGTTTTTGACCCATGGATTTGTTTCGTGTCGTGAGCCACTGTCGATATTAATTGCGATCTTATTGGAATGTGAGTGTTTGTGCTCATGGATATGTTCCGGGTAGTGAGCCACCTCTGGTATTGATTGCGATCTTACCAGGGTGTGCGTTATTTTGGAAAAAACGACTGTTGTGGTTAGTTACTATGGGAGGGATGTAGACATGTAGTGCTTGCGGGCCTACTGTTTGATAATCCGATTTAAAGATTTGCAAGTTAAATGGTTTATTGAACTGTTTATTGAGTGAGATTTACTCATTAGACTGTATGGTCTAACCCTCATTTTGTTGTTTTCAAAAATATGCATTTCAAGTCAATATTATATTGGGATTGCAAGCTTGAAAAAAAATAGTTGAGAGTTGATAGAATTACCTCTTCGTTATTGGAAGTTTTTATTTATTTATTTGTGGTTAGAATTAATTATTTTTGTCGTATTTGAGACGATTCTGGAAAGATTGTATAAGTTGATTTATTTTCGAATTAATTATTAGTCGGTTTTTGGTATTTATGGTTGAAAGGCAAATTTCTGGAAACCGGGCTGTTACATTTAATATTATAAATCATGTAAAGTCTTAAAATGAGGAAGATGTTAGAGATGGATCCAATATTTTTTTATTTTTGAAAATTTTGATTTTTAGTTTTTAATTTTAGAGATTTTGGGAAAAACCTTGGAGATGCTTTTAGAATAGTATCCAACTAGTATCTATCACTCTTTTTCTTGAACCTAAACTGTTTCTTCAGCCTACCCAAACTGTTTTGAAAGTATTGAGTTTAAATTGACACTATGTGATGTAAATTATAATACTTCCAAGTTCCAATGTACCACTTGGCAAGCAAATCAGTTAAATCTTGAGAGAATTTCATAATTGTGCTATTTGATCAAATCCAAGGTGTTCTCAGATAATGCAAAGGCTTCTCTTTTATTCTTTTGTGTCTTTAATCATCATTGATACCCTAAAAACCTAATCAATTTAGGGAAAAGACTAATATCAAACTTCAAGGAGCAAATGAGTAATAATATCAAGTTTAGGATAAGCAAATAACTAATGTAATGTAACACCCAAAATCCAAAGGTGCAATTTATTTAAAATTTTAACTAGTAAAACGGATTTTTAAAAATAAACGACCCCCAACGGTAACAATTAATTTAATGTCAACAATAATAACCGAAAATTTGAAATAAGTAACCAACTTCGAATGTTATAAAAAAAATTAATAAAGTGATAAAGTGCCGAGAGTCATCGGATAGTCGCCGCCGGAAGTCAAGCTAGAGCTTTCCCCTTATCCACACCTGAACTAGTCCCTGAAAAAGATGGAAAACAACGGGGTAAGCGATAACGCTTAGTGAGCTAATACCACACGCGCCTTACCACACGGTAGGCAACGCGCCATAACAGCCATCCATAACAATCAATATCAATCATCAATAACAACCAATGTCACATGCAATTAATAACAACACTCATGAGGTTTAATAACTCCCGTCAGTTTGGACACGGATCGGCCCCCACAACTCACCAAGGGCATGTGGTTTCCCTTACGCCCGTCATTCAGGACACGGGTCGGACCCCACAACACTCAAAGGGTAATGTGGATACCCTATCAATGCACTATCATAACACATTACATAACATGCAATAAGTCACGTGAGAATTAACTCACCTGTTCACAAGGCAATTAAATACCAATTATCACGATCTCCCTACAGCGAATCTGTAAACAATAATAATTTACAGCTATTAATATCTCTCAATAATTCCCTTAATGTAATTTAACTAACCCGGAAATCTTAATCCTAATCTAGACTTAATCTTAACGATAACATGGATAGAAGTTATACCTTAAGAGATTCCATGCAAACACTTGAATCTCTTCCAATTTCCCTCACGAATCGAACAAACACCACAATCAAATCTCCAAAACACCAAAAATCGGCTTTCTGGAAATTCCAGAAACTTCGATCCAATGCTGCTCTCTACTGGAAACTCCGATGATCAATCCCTCCGGTCAGATCGTAGATCAGTGAGTCTAGAAGCCACTGTCAAAATTTCACGACGATCCAACGGTTAACGAAGTAGAACCGGCCGTTCTCCCACGACTGCGCAAATCTGCCGAAAATCCGAAAATCCGAAAATCAACCCAAAACTCATTATTCGACCAACGATAACCCAAAGTCGATTCTATACTAACTAGGGTCGATTATTAACATTTACCAACGATTAATTCGACCCTAAACACGCTAGAGATCATCAATTGAGCAATAACCAAACCTTAGCTATGCAAACGAAACATAAAGATTACCTTACGGAAAAACGGAACGCGAACGAAACCCTCGACCGGTTCTCTCTCTCCCTTCTCGATCTACTCTCTCTCTCGGCCCTCTCTCTCTCTCTCTGTCTCTCGATCGTCTCTATCCCTTCCTCTCTTTCTTTCTTCCCAAGCAAGCTACAAGATCAAGAGGCTAAACCTAGGAGACTTAAGGTAATTATATACTTCGGGCCGGGCCTTCTCTCGGGCCTAAGTCCAAAACCTAATAAGGTCCAACATGGTTTTTCCTTAATTTAATTTAAACAACTAAATCACGGTAGCAATAATAATTAACGGACTAATAAAAAAATGCTAAAAGATTTGGGACGTTACAACTCTCCCCCACTTATCAAGATTTCGTCCCCGAAATCAATCTACGAAAGTCTCCGGGTACCACTATTCCCCACCTACAAGGGTTTCCCCTACATTTCCGCTTCCGGCTCCCAAGTCCAAGCTAAATATCGTCCAACGATGTAGGTTGTTCCGACTGTGAGGCGATTACGCAACTAAGACACATGGAATGTGTCATGGGTCCGCCCCAAGACTTCTGGTAGTCCTTACGATAAGCTACCTTTCCAACGAGAGTAAGGTTCGCAAACGGCCCGATACAAAATCAAAAACCAAACTTGCCTCTCTTCCGAAAACGGCTCACTCTCTTTCCAAGTGAGATCCTCCACCGAAAACAGTTGCCCACCTGGAACTCTAGGTCCGATTTTCGTTTAACTGCATCGCTCCCTTACCTACTCTGCACGGTCCCTGATCCTCTAAATGTTCTCGATGGTCTTCTATGCCACTCCCGCTCCCGATAGCACGCTGACCAACCTCCCCCCAACAGATCGGTGTACGACACCCCTTCCGTATGCATCTCGTGCGACTGCATCCCAAAGCCCGAGTGAAAGTTGCTACTACGAAACTCGAACAAGGGCAGTACTCAAGTGAACACCACCAAAACCAAGATCACACGCTCGAGGCACATCTTCTGACGTTTGGATCGATCACTCGCTCCACTCAACGGTCTGCAGATGATAAGCGGTACAAAATGCGGTTTAGAATCCAAAACATTATGGAACCACTGCCAAACTGAGAGGCGACCGAGTATCTCCAATAGAAAAAAAATCCACACCGGCACCTAATACTTCACCACCACTCCTCTCAAAAGACTTTCGCCAACTGCTCCGGTGAGAATTTTCCCGCAAGACAAAAATCTGGCACTCACGATCGACCGATCTACTATCACCCTAAATTGGTGACTAAATTCATGGTTATGCTCTTCCTGCTATCTTCGTTAACCGATGGCTGTTAACTTCTAACCCGCTCCTCACTTTGGTTTTCGATTCGATTAGCTCCATCTTAAGCTTGAAGAACCACGTCAAGGGATGACGCAGTCATGATCACCTTAAGGAGCGCTATCCGAATGGAACACACTGCTCTGCTTACTGCTCCGCTGCCTCTAGCGTAAGCTAAATTTTCGGTCTCTCTGCATAACAACACAACCCCGACTGAACCATGACACATCGCAAAGTTCTGGCATATCCTCGACACCCTCGGGATGCGTCCAAAATCGGCGCCTCACACAACTTCCGCCGCAAGTCTCGACTGCCGCTTGTTGATTTGCCCTAAACACCCAGTCCCGACAGTCCCTACTTGACCCTTGAAGCCTACGAGTGTAACCACCAATGTAGGAAACACAAGTATCAAGTAAGACTAGTCTGGACCTCAACTTAACTTCCACAAATCCCTCATACCTAAGCTTCCTCCAACCTCAAATATTGTAGCAACAACGATTTCGCACAACTAAGCATTCGTTCCATAAACTACTACAATAACATTCGAAGGCTATCACCGATCTATCAAGCATCGGCTTACAAACCCGGTTCCTAAATCCACCAATGCATCTGGGTAGTAGCGAGGCTGCAAGGCATCGCTAAGAACTCAAAATGCCACATCTGGTTCGGAACACTATCTTATGGATGTCTTCCTCCTCCACCTCAAGCTGGTGCTATCCTCCAGGAAAAAAAATCAAACTCGAAACCACGCCGCTTCCTGATACTGCTCAACCAAGTCACCAATACTAGGTAAGGGATACCTACTCCCGATGGTATCCTTGTTGAGTTTCTGGTAGTCACTACACCAGCGATGACTCCCGTCCTTCTTCTTTACAAGCCAAAAATAGCGCACCTCTAAGCTAGCTACCTGAGGCGGATGAATCTTTCCTCTAAGTGCTGATGCTACTCAGTAGCTCTTAAAGTTCAGGTGACACCGAACTATAAGGAGTTTCTGCAACAGGTGTTGACCCGAGTGTCACGTTAAATCGAAACTCAACCCGTCTATCGGCCGGTAACCTGATGGATCTTCTGAAAACATGCCCGGAAATTCCCTGACTACCGATACTTCCTTGCCAATCACTAGCCTAAAGCGTAAGCCAAATAACCCGTGCACCCACGCTGCAGGTACCTTCTCGTCTTCGCGACTAAACAGCTTGCCACCCTGGCTCGCTCCCCTTGCCGTAGACGACCAACTCTCCCCCACTCGGACTCTGCGTCCGAACCAATTGGCCGCACAGTCCACGATCACCCCATTCCAACTAAAACGATCCATACCGATCACCACAATATTTTCGCTCATGGGATTCGGCATGAAGTAAATCCAGAACTTGATTTCGAAGATCTCTCTGGTGTACCTCTTGTAGATATTCTCCACCTCCCAGGTCTTCTCAACTGCAACTCTGAAAATGAAAAGTACTGCTTTCCAAACAACTACTTAGAGTGACTTCAAATTAAGGATGTTATCCCATCCAAAACTTGACTTCAAGTACTACTTGTCCTCGCCTATCTTCTAGGAGAACCGACAACTACTTTCCTTCGATTCCAGCGCTAGCATAGCGTGCATCTCCTGCTCCTGGACGTCGACATAGCTGCGACCTCGTTCCCGCCTCTGCCGTAGACCTTGACTTCATGATTCCCAGCTGCTAGAGCTGTCTTGATCTTCGGGTCCAACATCCAACCAACATCCCTCTTAAACTAGAGAGTCTAACCTAGCCACGACTGCTGGAGTGTCTCTCCAACTCTAGTCATAAACATCTGTCGCTTAAGTCCGGATTTACTGTCCATGCGGGAAACGGTCTTCCCATGTCTTTCTCTAACGACCACCAAATCCTAAACAATACACACTACTAGTACCATGTCATACCACAGGCACTAAACACATCCTCCTCAGTACAGCTCGAGAATCAACGACAGCTAACAGAGTGTTCTATTAAGCCACTGCTCTCCAAATAGACTCTACAGGTTAAACTAACCTATAGTGCAAACCCAACTCTAAACCAACTTTACAGGCCAAACTCGACTTACAGAGAACTCATACCACGCAACCCACTTTTTTTAGATCCTCAAGATGCCTCATAATTATGACAAAATCAAATCTGTACCGGTGATTATAATGGTACGGAGCCCGTACCATTATAAACAACCAGATATAAGAATCGTGTTTCGAACCCCAAGGCAACAATCAAACAAGAACATGCCCGAGAGTTCTCCACAAGATTCCTACCCACAATACAGATTTGATCTCAACATCACCACCAGACATCCTGACTCACAGAAAAGTCAACTAAATCCACCGAGTGTAAATATATTTACACAACCTATTAGTTCTCCTCAATCAAACGATTTCTTAAAGTCACTACTCTGTACCCTTAAGAAAACTAAATTTAGAAACAGGTTTATAAAGAGGCAGTTCCATTACCTAGACTAGCGTCTGTCTACCTGTTTCCAACGCTACCCAGTGCTCATATATGTACCTATTACTAGTCATTAGTGTGCATGCCACCTATAGCCTAGATTGTAAACATACACACGTAGCACATACATCATCATTTGACTCCAACCAAACATAACCAACAACTCCCGACTGTCGTGATTACATTGAGGTCCTCAAGACTTAATCAAGTTCAAATCTACGCCGGTGTTTATAATAGTACTATTATTTGGGCCCGTACTATTATAACTAACCATACATGATCGATCGGTTTAAGACCACGAGACAACAATCAAACAAGAACATGTCCCGTAGCCCCTTACCGACGTCTCAAAGGCGTTTACATTTGAATCTGATACCATCTGTAACAGCCCAGGCGACCGTGGTTCGATATTGTCCGCTTTGGAGACACAGGGCCCTAACCGGTCACCCCTACTCCCTCACGGTTTTGCTTTGGAGTTGCCCAGTCCAGGTCACAACCCAAAACGCGTCTCACCAGGTGAGGTATCAACACACCTTATAAGGAGTGCTTCGTTCCCCTCACCAGTCGATGTGGGACGAGTTGTTACACTCTCCCCCCCTTACGGACACAACGCCCCCGTTGTGCACATCGGCCCGGTCCTAGCTCTGATACCAAGTTGTAACACCCAAAATCCAAAGGTGCAATTTATTTAAAATTTTAACTAGTAAAACGGATTTTTAAAAATAAACGACCCCCAACGGTAACAATTAATTTAATGTCAACAATAATAACCGAAAATTTGAAATAAGTAACCAACTTCGAATGTTATAAAAAAAAATTAATAAAGTGATAAAGTGCCGAGAGTCATCGGATAGTCGCCGCCGGAAGTCAAGCTAGAGCTTTCCCCTTATCCACACCTGAACTAGTCCCTGAAAAAGATGGAAAACAACGGGGTAAGCGATAACGCTTAGTGAGCTAATACCACACGCGCCTTACCACACGGTAGGCAACGCGCCATAACAGCCATCCATAACAATCAATATCAATCATCAATAACAACCAATGTCACATGCAATTAATAACAACACTCATGAGGTTTAATAACTCCCGTCAGTTTGGACACGGATCGGCCCCCACAACTCACCAAGGGCATGTGGTTTCCCTTACGCCCGTCATTCAGGACACGGGTCGGACCCCACAACACTCAAAGGGTAATGTGGATACCCTATCAATGCACTATCATAACACATTACATAACATGCAATAAGTCACGTGAGAATTAACTCACCTGTTCACAAGGCAATTAAATACCAATTATCACGATCTCCCTACAGCGAATCTGTAAACAATAATAATTTACAGCTATTAATATCTCTCAATAATTCCCTTAATGTAATTTAACTAACCCGGAAATCTTAATCCTAATCTAGACTTAATCTTAACGATAACATGGATAGAAGTTATACCTTAAGAGATTCCATGCAAACACTTGAATCTCTTCCAATTTCCCTCACGAATCGAACAAACACCACAATCAAATCTCCGAAACACCAAAAATCGGCTTTCTGGAAATTCCAGAAACTTCGATCCAATGCTGCTCTCTACTGGAAACTCCGATGATCAATCCCTCCGGTCAGATCGTAGATCAGTGAGTCTAGAAGCCACTGTCAAAATTTCACGACGATCCAACGGTTAACGAAGTAGAACCGGCCGTTCTCCCACGACTGCGCAAATCTGCCGAAAATCCGAAAATCCGAAAATCAACCCAAAACTCATTATTCGACCAACGATAACCCAAAGTCGATTCTATACTAACTAGGGTCGATTATTAACATTTACCAACGATTAATTCGACCCTAAACACGCTAGAGATCATCAATTGAGCAATAACCAAACCTTAGCTATGCAAACGAAACATAAAGATTACCTTACGGAAAAACGGAACGCGAA
Organism: Centaurea solstitialis; assembly: GCA_030169165.1. Taxonomy (NCBI): domain Eukaryota; kingdom Viridiplantae; phylum Streptophyta; class Magnoliopsida; order Asterales; family Asteraceae; genus Centaurea; species Centaurea solstitialis. Next base: position 24,617,013 of record CM058042.1, on the reverse strand, counting down.
CGAAACCCTCGACCGGTTCTCTCTCTCCCTTCTCGATCTACTCTCTCTCTCGGCCCTCTCTCTCTCTCTCTGTCTCTCGATCGTCTCTATCCCTTCCTCTCTTTCTTTCTTCCCAAGCAAGCTACAAGATCAAGAGGCTAAACCTAGGAGACTTAAGGTAATTATATACTTCGGGCCGGGCCTTCTCTCGGGCCTAAGTCCAAAACCTAATAAGGTCCAACATGGTTTTTCCTTAATTTAATTTAAACAACTAAATCACGGTAGCAATAATAATTAACGGACTAATAAAAAAATGCTAAAAGATTTGGGACGTTACAACTCTCCCCCACTTATCAAGATTTCGTCCCCGAAATCAATCTACGAAAGTCTCCGGGTACCACTATTCCCCACCTACAAGGGTTTCCCCTACATTTCCGCTTCCGGCTCCCAAGTCCAAGCTAAATATCGTCCAACGATGTAGGTTGTTCCGACTGTGAGGCGATTACGCAACTAAGACACATGGAATGTGTCATGGGTCCGCCCCAAGACTTCTGGTAGTCCTTACGATAAGCTACCTTTCCAACGAGAGTAAGGTTCGCAAACGGCCCGATACAAAATCAAAAACCAAACTTGCCTCTCTTCCGAAAACGGCTCACTCTCTTTCCAAGTGAGATCCTCCACCGAAAACAGTTGCCCACCTGGAACTCTAGGTCCGATTTTCGTTTAACTGCATCGCTCCCTTACCTACTCTGCACGGTCCCTGATCCTCTAAATGTTCTCGATGGTCTTCTATGCCACTCCCGCTCCCGATAGCACGCTGACCAACCTCCCCCCAACAGATCGGTGTACGACACCCCTTCCGTATGCATCTCGTGCGACTGCATCCCAAAGCCCGAGTGAAAGTTGCTACTACGAAACTCGAACAAGGGCAGTACTCAAGTGAACACCACCAAAACCAAGATCACACGCTCGAGGCACATCTTCTGACGTTTGGATCGATCACTCGCTCCACTCAACGGTCTGCAGATGATAAGCGGTACAAAATGCGGTTTAGAATCCAAAACATTATGGAACCACTGCCAAACTGAGAGGCGACCGAGTATCTCCAACAGAAAAAAAATCCACACCGGCACCTAATACTTCACCACCACTCCTCTCAAAAGACTTTCGCCAACTGCTCCGGTGAGAATTTTCCCGCAAGACAAAAATCTGGCACTCACGATCGACCGATCTACTATCACCCTAAATTGGTGACTAAATTCATGGTTATGCTCTTCCTGCTATCTTCGTTAACCGATGGCTGTTAACTTCTAACCCGCTCCTCACTTTGGTTTTCGATTCGATTAGCTCCATCTTAAGCTTGAAGAACCACGTCAAGGGATGACGCAGTCATGATCACCTTAAGGAGCGCTATCCGAATGGAACACACTGCTCTGCTTACTGCTCCGCTGCCTCTAGCGTAAGCTAAATTTTCGGTCTCTCTGCATAACAACACAACCCCGACTGAACCATGACACATCGCAAAGTTCTGGCATATCCTCGACACCCTCGGGATGCGTCCAAAATCGGCGCCTCACACAACTTCCGCCGCAAGTCTCGACTGCCGCTTGTTGATTTGCCCTAAACACCCAGTCCCGACAGTCCCTACTTGACCCTTGAAGCCTACGAGTGTAACCACCAATGTAGGAAACACAAGTATCAAGTAAGACTAGTCTGGACCTCAACTTAACTTCCACAAATCCCTCATACCTAAGCTTCCTCCAACCTCAAATATTGTAGCAACAACGATTTCGCACAACTAAGCATTCGTTCCATAAACTACTACAATAACATTCGAAGGCTATCACCGATCTATCAAGCATCGGCTTACAAACCCGGTTCCTAAATCCACCAATGCATCTGGGTAGTAGCGAGGCTGCAAGGCATCGCTAAGAACTCAAAATGCCACATCTGGTTCGGAACACTATCTTATGGATGTCTTCCTCCTCCACCTCAAGCTGGTGCTATCCTCCAGGAAAAAAAATCAAACTCGAAACCACGCCGCTTCCTGATACTGCTCAACCAAGTCACCAATACTAGGTAAGGGATACCTACTCCCGATGGTATCCTTGTTGAGTTTCTGGTAGTCACTACACCAGCGATGACTCCCGTCCTTCTTCTTTACAAGCCAAAAATAGCGCACCTCTAAGCTAGCTACCTGAGGCGGATGAATCTTTCCTCTAAGTGCTGATGCTACTCAGTAGCTCTTAAAGTTCAGGTGACACCGAACTATAAGGAGTTTCTGCAACAGGTGTTGACCCGAGTGTCACGTTAAATCGAAACTCAACCCGTCTATCGGCCGGTAACCTGATGGATCTTCTGAAAACATGCCCGGAAATTCCCTGACTACCGATACTTCCTTGCCAATCACTAGCCTAAAGCGTAAGCCAAATAACCCGTGCACCCACGCTGCAGGTACCTTCTCGTCTTCGCGACTAAACAGCTTGCCACCCTGGCTCGCTCCCCTTGCCGTAGACGACCAACTCTCCCCCACTCGGACTCTGCGTCCGAACCAATTGGCCGCACAGTCCACGATCACCCCATTCCAACTAAAACGATCCATACCGATCACCACAATATTTTCGCTCATGGGATTCGGCATGAAGTAAATCCAGAACTTGATTTCGAAGATCTCTCTGGTGTACCTCTTGTAGATATTCTCCACCTCCCAGGTCTTCTCAACTGCAACTCTGAAAATGAAAAGTACTGCTTTCCAAACAACTACTTAGAGTGACTTCAAATTAAGGATGTTATCCCATCCAAAACTTGACTTCAAGTACTACTTGTCCTCGCCTATCTTCTAGGAGAACCGACAACTACTTTCCTTCGATTCCAGCGCTAGCATAGCGTGCATCTCCTGCTCCTGGACGTCGACATAGCTGCGACCTCGTTCCCGCCTCTGCCGTAGACCTTGACTTCATGATTCCCAGCTGCTAGAGCTGTCTTGATCTTCGGGTCCAACATCCAACCAACATCCCTCTTAAACTAGAGAGTCTAACCTAGCCACGACTGCTGGAGTGTCTCTCCAACTCTAGTCATAAACATCTGTCGCTTAAGTCCGGATTTACTGTCCATGCGGGAAACGGTCTTCCCATGTCTTTCTCTAACGACCACCAAATCCTAAACAATACACACTACTAGTACCATGTCATACCACAGGCACTAAACACATCCTCCTCAGTACAGCTCGAGAATCAACGACAGCTAACAGAGTGTTCTATTAAGCCACTGCTCTCCAAATAGACTCTACAGGTTAAACTAACCTATAGTGCAAACCCAACTCTAAACCAACTTTACAGGCCAAACTCGACTTACAGAGAACTCATACCACGCAACCCACTTTTTTTAGATCCTCAAGATGCCTCATAATTATGACAAAATCAAATCTGTACCGGTGATTATAATGGTACGGAGCCCGTACCATTATAAACAACCAGATATAAGAATCGTGTTTCGAACCCCAAGGCAACAATCAAACAAGAACATGCCCGAGAGTTCTCCACAAGATTCCTACCCACAATACAGATTTGATCTCAACATCACCACCAGACATCCTGACTCACAGAAAAGTCAACTAAATCCACCGAGTGTAAATATATTTACACAACCTATTAGTTCTCCTCAATCAAACGATTTCTTAAAGTCACTACTCTGTACCCTTAAGAAAACTAAATTTAGAAACAGGTTTATAAAGAGGCAGTTCCATTACCTAGACTAGCGTCTGTCTACCTGTTTCCAACGCTACCCAGTGCTCATATATGTACCTATTACTAGTCATTAGTGTGCATGCCACCTATAGCCTAGATTGTAAACATACACACGTAGCACATACATCATCATTTGACTCCAACCAAACATAACCAACAACTCCCGACTGTCGTGATTACATTGAGGTCCTCAAGACTTAATCAAGTTCAAATCTACGCCGGTGTTTATAATAGTACTATTATTTGGGCCCGTACTATTATAACTAACCATACATGATCGATCGGTTTAAGACCACGAGACAACAATCAAACAAGAACATGTCCCGTAGCCCCTTACCGACGTCTCAAAGGCGTTTACATTTGAATCTGATACCATCTGTAACAGCCCAGGCGACCGTGGTTCGATATTGTCCGCTTTGGAGACACAGGGCCCTAACCGGTCACCCCTACTCCCTCACGGTTTTGCTTTGGAGTTGCCCAGTCCAGGTCACAACCCAAAACGCGTCTCACCAGGTGAGGTATCAACACACCTTATAAGGAGTGTTTCGTTCCCCTCACCAGTCGATGTGGGACGAGTTGTTACACTCTCCCCCCCTTACGGACACAACGCCCCCGTTGTGCACATCGGCCCGGTCCTAGCTCTGATACCAAGTTGTAACACCCAAAATCCAAAGGTGCAATTTATTTAAAATTTTAACTAGTAAAACGGATTTTTAAAAATAAACGACCCCCAACGGTAACAATTAATTTAATGTCAACAATAATAACCGAAAATTTGAAATAAGTAACCAACTTCGAATGTTATAAAAAAAAATTAATAAAGTGATAAAGTGCCGAGAGTCATCGGATAGTCGCCGCCGGAAGTCAAGCTAGAGCTTTCCCCTTATCCACACCTGAACTAGTCCCTGAAAAAGATGGAAAACAACGGGGTAAGCGATAACGCTTAGTGAGCTAATACCACACGCGCCTTACCACACGGTAGGCAACGCGCCATAACAGCCATCCATAACAATCAATATCAATCATCAATAACAACCAATGTCACATGCAATTAATAACAACACTCATGAGGTTTAATAACTCCCGTCAGTTTGGACACGGATCGGCCCCCACAACTCACCAAGGGCATGTGGTTTCCCTTACGCCCGTCATTCAGGACACGGGTCGGACCCCACAACACTCAAAGGGTAATGTGGATACCCTATCAATGCACTATCATAACACATTACATAACATGCAATAAGTCACGTGAGAATTAACTCACCTGTTCACAAGGCAATTAAATACCAATTATCACGATCTCCCTACAGCGAATCTGTAAACAATAATAATTTACAGCTATTAATATCTCTCAATAATTCCCTTAATGTAATTTAACTAACCCGGAAATCTTAATCCTAATCTAGACTTAATCTTAACGATAACATGGATAGAAGTTATACCTTAAGAGATTCCATGCAAACACTTGAATCTCTTCCAATTTCCCTCACGAATCGAACAAACACCACAATCAAATCTCCGAAACACCAAAAATCGGCTTTCTGGAAATTCCAGAAACTTCGATCCAATGCTGCTCTCTACTGGAAACTCCGATGATCAATCCCTCCGGTCAGATCGTAGATCAGTGAGTCTAGAAGCCACTGTCAAAATTTCACGACGATCCAACGGTTAACGAAGGAGAACCGGCCGTTCTCCCACAACTGCGCAAATCTGCCGAAAATCCGAAAATCAACCCAAAACTCATTATTCGACCAACGATAACCCAAAGTCGATTCTATACTAACTAGGGTCGATTATTAACATTTACCAACGATTAATTCGACCCTAAACACGCTAGAGATCATCAATTGAGCAATAACCAAACCTTAGCTATGCAAACGAAACATAAAGATTACCTTACGGAAAAACAGAACGCGAACGAAACCCTCGACCGGTTCTCTCTCTCCCTTCTCGATCTACTCTCTCTCTCGGCCCTCTCTCTCTCTCTCTGTCTCTCGATCGTCTCTATCCCTTCCTCTCTTTCTTTCTTCCCAAGCAAGCTACAAGATCAAGAGGCTAAACCTAGGAGACTTAAGGTAATTATATACTTCGGGCCGGGCCTTCTCTCGGGCCTAAGTCCAAAACCTAATAAGGTCCAACATGGCTTTTCCTTAATTTAATTTAAACAACTAAATCACGGTAGCAATAATAATTAACGGACTAATAAAAAAATGCTAAAAGATTTGGGACGTTACATGTAAACACATCAATGACATCATGTAAACATAATTCTATGACATTACAGCTAAACAATTTAGGGCAAGTGACAAATATCTATCAAATTTAGGGTAAAATTTTAAAATTTTGAAACCTGAATGAGAGAGTGAGAGGGTGATTGAGTGAGTGTGAGACGGCGAGATCCGAAGATAGCGACTGGCCGGAGAAGGTGAACGTTCGGCGGCCGGCGGCCGAGTTGTCCGGCGTCCGGCCGAGTTGCGAGCGTTGAGTGAAACTGTGTGAACAGAAGCTGGGCAGCAGAGCAGGGGAGAAGCTTCTGTTTTCTGTATGTTCAGTTCGTTTTAAACCCGGTTGCTAAAATTATTCTTTCAAATAGAAAGTTTTGAAATGTGTATATACGAAGTTTTTTTACCCTGCGTTGCAGTGAAGAGAGAAGGTTATAAAATATAGCGAGATAAATCAACAAAAAAAAAAACAGTTGAAATGTAACATAAATCGATAGGACAATTATAACGTAAATAACGTTTCATTATTAACCCAGAAAAAAAAATCCCGTGGGAAAATATAAAATTAAAATCACATTACTTTACCTTTTGTTGTAGTCAATATCTCTGGTTCAAATATAACGATTAAAATTAGGATGATTATTTTTGAATTTCTAGAAGCCTAAACCCCAAAAAAAATCACCTTTTCTATTACGAAACATATCTGTATTACATTCTTTGACTTTTTTTATAGAACATGTAACATAACATCAAATACATTTAGGTAAGTTTAAAATGTTATCAAACATGTAATAAACACTAATAAAAAAACATAAGATTTTTTTTACCAAATACTTGTCACGAATAAAAAAACATTACATTAGAAAATAACAATACCAATGAAATTAGAAGTGTCGTGAAAATTGTATTTCATCCTTTTTTACATGTTGTTGTATATATTTTAAATCTAAAGAAGTTTAAGCCTAGGATTGTTTATAAGAGATTTTTTTCTTTAATGATGGTTGAAAGTGTATAATTAATGTATTTGGGTTATTTTATATGTGCAAAAGGGGCAACAAAAATGATATAAATAAAAAATTGAATTAATGAGAGATTTAAGAATGGGTATGTATGTATGAGTTAATTGAAGTGATAATTGATGTATTTGGGTTATGTTATATGTGCTAAATGGGCAAAAGAAAAGATATAAATAAAAAAAATTAAATTAATGAGATTTAAAAAAAGGGTTTATGCCTTGTAAGGGTAACTAACTATTCGATTTGTACAAATGTTACCATTAAACTATTTTTTGTACTCAATAGACCATTGAACTCTTTTTTTGTACACATAATACCATTATGACCGGGAATAGCCGGTTTTGACGTGGATCTGTACACATTATACCATTGAACTATTTTTTTGTACATATTATACCATTGAACTATTATTTTTTGTACACATTATACCATTAGCCTTTGATATGTTTACAAAAAAGGTGGCAATGACTAGACATTCTCTTATTCTTTTTCAAGACACAATCACCACCACCACCACCACCACCACCGCCACCGCCACCACCTCCTTCCTCCAACCACCACTCTCCATTTCTCCTTCGCATACTAAAACCCATTTCTTCACCGGAGTTTCTTAACGACGAAGACATACTCACCGGAGTTTCTTGCTCGAAAAGGAAAAACCCACCACCAACAACAACAATGGGCTCTTCCACTGGGTTTTACGGGTTCGGGTTGGATCCGAGTTCTCCGGTGGAGTCCGTCATGGGTTCCATCGAGACAGAGAGCAACGAAGAGGATTACCTGATCGGGTTGATTCCTATGTTTAAGGAATTGCCACCTTTTTTGTAAACATATCAAAGGTTAATGGTATAATGTGTACAAAAAATAATAGTTCAATGGTATAATGCATACAAAAAAAATAGTTCAATGGTATAATGTGTACAGATCCACGTCAAAACCGGCTATTCCCGGTCATAATGGTATTATGTGTACAAAAAAAAGAGTTCAATGGTCTATTGAGTACAAAAAATAGTTTAATGGTAACATTTGTACAAATCGAATAGTTAATTACCCTTACAAGTCATAAACCCTTAAAAAAAAGAGTAGGTATGCATGAGATAATTGAACTGATAATGTAAATTGGGTCTAGATACATGTTTAAGCAAAAAAAATGCTAAAACCGGTTCATAAAATAATAACACTTAACATATATGTAGTATTAAAACATAATATAAAAAAAGTAGTAAATGATAATATTTAAAATTCTATATATATCATAAAAAACAAAAAAAATAAAAACAAAAACCAAAAAAAAAAACTAAAAACAAAAAACAAAGAAAACTACTATGCTTATGAATAGTGCCTAACATTTGGTAAATGTTATGGCTTTTAATAAGCAAGCTTATGGATATGTACAATGACAAAAATGATATATTGGGATATAATGGTAAAAACTCTAAAATGCTACCTCCAATATATAGTTACCAAAAAATAAGCTAGCTTATTTCTTGACCTGCAACATGAAATTTTTTGACGTACTTATGAAATAAAAAATACAAATAAAAAGTTTCACTTTCTAAATTAAATTCATAAATTACTTTGTAAAATAAACATATATTAATCAATGCATCGTATATCACTCTTGAATGAGAAAAAAAAATCATGTGAAAGAAACTCTAAGGTTGAAATTATCATGGAACTCACATATTTTAAAGTTCTCAATATCAAATAATTAAACTATACCTAAATGTTTAGGATGTGTTTGTTTGTGGAAAACTATTTTTATTTTCCTAGAAAACGTTTTTAAAAAATGTAGTTGGGTTTTTCATTTTCAGTTTTTCATAGAAAATTTAGAAAACGAGTTTGGTTAAAATGGTGCAATTTTCATTTTTCAATTTAGAAAATTAAAAAATGCGTTTGATTTTTTTTTGGAAAACTACTAAAATCAATTTCTTAATTTACATAAAAGTTGCAGAACAAAAAATTTTAGTTTTCTTAGAAAACCTAGGGGAATGCTTGGTTCATTTCAGGGAATGAAAATGGAAATGCAAGAGAATTGGAATAAAAATGAGCATTGTATTTATGTTGCTTGGTTAACCCACTATAATCAATGAAAAATTGTTTCATATTAAAAAAAATTTCCTCCACTTTGAAAATACGATAAATGTTCTATTTAACATCAAAAGATGGAATGACATATGGAAAAAAGAATTTAGTACAAATATAATTTTCATTCCCCCCAATTTACTCAGGATTGGAAAGTAATGAATGTGCAAGAATGATTCCATTATATAATATCAGACTAAACAACAGTTTTCATTATCATTCCATTCCTTACCTTGCAATACCCAAAACCAAACAATTTTCATTATAATTTTCATTTCTTACTTTGCAATACCTCCAATTCCTTACAGGAATAATTCCATTATACTAAACAAACACATTTCTAAAAATTTGATTTTCCTAGATTTTTGTAAACTAAAAAAAAAAAATCTACAACTAATACACACAACTACAATGACAAAGTACATTTGGTAGTGAAATTGATTCTTTAAAGTATTTATAAGGCGTTTTTCTTTTGTGATTGTAGGTTCGAGTCTCGCCATAAACAGTGATGTAATAAGAGTGGATTTTAGGAGTATGCTAACTGGGTGTGTGTAATATGTCGTTCAAAGAAGAAAAAGAAACAATAACTCATTTTTATATAAAATTTTAATTCAAATACTAATTATAAATTTTCAACTAAGGCTATGTTTGGCAAACTAGTTGATAAGTTAGCTGATAGCTGATAAACTAGCTGTTGATTGATAAACCAGCTAATAGCTGATAAACTAGTTTATAAACAAATCATGTTTGACAAAAACTAGCTTATGAGTATGTAAAATGACCAATAACCCATCTTTGAAATTAATAATTAATATTAATAATGATATAATTGGAAAAAAACTACAATAAGCTTCTAAAAAGCTAGCTTATAAACTAGCTTATGGCATACGTTTGAATGAACTAACTTATAAGCTAACTTGTTTTTTTGCCAAACAAAACCTAGAAAATATGAATGAATTTTTATCATGTCTAGGTGTGAATCTAAAGATATGGTCCTAAGAAATTTTACCATCCATTTTTGAATTTTAACCAAAATCTATTAATTAAAAGATTACTCATAGTTAAGATATAATTTTTTTTATAACCCTAATGGCGTAGCCTATCAGTTAAGACTTGGTGTTGGGGAAAAATTCACTCAAGTTCTAATATAGGGAGGGAAACATGTTTTAACTCTAAATTTTTTTTACCAAGGATGTAGTTTGGACAAACCCAGGTGAACCTTATAAAGAAAAAATATAAATTTTTAAACAAAACCGATATAATATAATCCTGATAAAAGTTTATCTAAATATTTAATTAAAATATTTAGTTAAAATATTTTATAGATGGAAAATCATTGAATAAACAAAGTTGGCAATTAACATTTAACATTAAATTAACATATTTTTAATATTATTATATTTTATATATGGAAAATCTCTAAATTTGTTGAAAATTCAACATTTTTTTCAAATAAAAAACCATCATGTAATTAAATTACATAATAAAATAATATTAAAATATGTAATTTCTTTTTCTTTTTTAAATTGAAAATCTTTATAATAAATAAATAACAAGCTATCATCCATGAAACATCCCAAAACTGTATATAGTAATAAAAACACTCTGCAATAAAACTCCCAAATGCTCTAATCGGTGACCCTAAAACCTTCACGGAGGAGCTCGAAAAGGAGGGCTAAACCCTAAATTGCAATCACAAAATCATCTGGTAAGTTATGATTCATGTATTTTCATCATTTGATTTTCGAATTTGGGGAAAATAGTTTGTGATCATACTGTAGATGTCAAATTAGGGCAAAATTTGATCGTAATTTTACCTTAATTCATCATGTAGATCGAATTACGTTTGCTGTTATGTTTTATTTGGAGAAATGTTGTATGATTGTTTTATTTTATTGCTATGTATATAGTCTCAAATCGAAATCGTTTATGTGATCCATGTGTTGTAGGATCTGAAGAGAAAAGGGGGGGGGGGGGGGGGGGGGGGTTGAATTAGTGGTTATCTGCACAGTTGATTGATTGTTTTGCTAAATTTGGATACATTTTGTAAATGGATTCTTAAGCTAGTAAAGAATCGTTTATGGTGCGTTTGGTTGTGGAAAACTGTTTTTATTTTCTTTTAAAAATGTTTTCAGAAAATGGAGTTGAGCTTTCGGTTTTTAGGTTTCTATGAACGTTTTAGAAAACGTGTTTGGTTGGTTGAAATGGTGGAGTTTTCGTTTTCCATTTTAGAAAATTTTGGAAAACTACTAAAATCGATTTTTTCCAATCTACATAGAAGTTAGAAAACGGAAAATTTTCATTTTCTTTGGAAACTTTTCTTGAAAAACTGGAAAAATTTTACACAACCAAAAGCACCCTTATTTTCTGTTGAAAAAATCTAGGTGTAATTTGAACTTTTTTGTTTGATGCTGATTAATGAACAAATCTTACATCCAATCAGTATACTCTCACTTCATCTTCATTGACATCACTTAAGCTCGTAATTTGAACTTTTTTGTCTGATGCTGTTTGTTATCGAACAAGCCGACTAGATTTACGTACTCATATTTTAACCCATAATGTGTTCCACAAAATGAACCACGATCTTAAGGATAAAGGATCACATAAACCAATGATGGATTCGATTGAGATTATATACATAAAAAAATAAAACAAACATACAACATTTCTTCATATAAAACATACTAATGACCCCCTTTGTTTACGTAGGTTGTCAGTTCCCCGTCCTTATTTCTTTGTCAAGGGTTTACTAATCAGTCTCCGGTGAAAGGTCTAATTAAGAAAATTAAGGAGAAAAATCGAACTCTTTTTTTAAAATCCATGCATTCACATCAAAATGACAAAACTTAAACCCTAAAGAAAACATGCTTCCGAAAGTTGAAGATACTAAAATAGTAAAATTGTCACCTTTGCAAATGTAACTCATTTGCATATTATGTTTGTCTATAGAAGCAAAAATTTAATTGAATAGGTAGATTTATTAAATAAATGTTTATCTATAGAGCAAACTTAGGGCATCCAACAAATATATCGTAACGTGTAGCACCTTAGGTTTTTAGATCAGAAGTAAGCACAGCATCAACTTTGTCCGAGTTCAACAATGTGTCTTTTTTATAAAAATATTGTTTGAATATGCCTGCAAATATTCAAATAAAAGTACGACACATGTACATGGATGATTATTATCATTGTACTAGTTGATGATTTTGTGGAATCTTTTAGTTAGCAAATATTAAGGCATAGCAATAAAAGAGGACAACAATTGAGAATGAAAAGAACATGAAAGGTTTGATGTTTACGTCATCATGGAGCTAAACGCGTATCTTGAAGCAATCATTATCCTTAATTCCTGAAGTCATTAGGTTAAGAAAAAACATGATAATCAATGATTACCCCAAATTCTCGTGAATTATAATCTTGTGAATTGAATTTAAAAGACATATTATGATGACTAGAGATATACATAAGGTTTTGGTTTATTAAAGAAGATAGTATGTAGTTGCTCAACTCTAGACTCTAGTGTAGAACTTATACTATTATGTGATTGTGTCATCACACTCAAGGAAATTGCTATTACATTTATCTCATCTCATCGAGTTTCCATATTTGGTATGCGCTTTTTCCTCCCCATAAATGACTGTTGTCCCACTTTCTTTATATTGCTGTGCGGTTAACTGAATATTCATTCATTAGAGCATTTCACCTTATCTGCCCCAGGGTAAGAATGGATCTGGGCTATTGATCACTTTTAATCTCAAACCCATCCCATGAAAATTTCGCTTGATAGGGAATTGATCTGGTGCATCTCATCCTAATGTGCATCCAAGAATGGAGATCCCTTCTTACCCTTCTCACGATAACTCCACTTCTCACTTGAACCCAACCCATTTGCCGAATTCTTATAATTTCTTCTAAAAGACCATTCTTCGGTTTTTTATTGGTTTCCCATTTAGAATGATCTCATGAGGGATTGCTTTAGTCTATAGGTGGCAAAATGGGTGGGTCGGATGAGTTGGGCAACATGTCAAAACAGGTAGAATTATATCGGGTAAAAATGGATTGCGTTGACCCATCATCATTTTTTTCTATCTTTCAATTTCATTAATAATTAAGTATATATTAAATATAATTACAAAAATTATTAGTTAACTAATGATACAATTTTTTTGAATAAAGCAATTTAGGAGTTAGGATATTGTTAACACTTAAGAGTATACTTATGGCAACTTATAAACCATTGACCTATTTCCCTTTTAGTTAGTTTTGCCTAATTGACCCATTTTATCATAAATGGGTTCAATTTCTCCTCTACTCTACTCAATTAAAAGCGCTAAAATTTTAGATGTTAGAAATAAGTTTTGAGAGATTTGTCGACAACAAACCTTTTGTACCTCTAGGCCTTGTTGTTTCACAAGGTTTGGAAGGAAGTGGAGTGGCCAATTCCATTGAACAAATTTCATCACTTGTCTGTATTGCACATTGAATGGAATTAAATTTCATAAATTCTACCATTCGTGGATGTCATCATTTCATCACATGCTTGATGGAGTTAAAATTGTTCATACCCATTTTTTTCCAAAAAGACAAAACTACGTTAGAAAACCCTTGAACTGCTTTATAAAGCAGTTTTGTCAAATTGTTCATCTTGAGGGCATCTCCAATTTGTCACACCAAATTCATAAAAATGTGTAAAATATGCTGCAACCAATAAAATCTAAGATCTTATACCAAATTGTATGATTCTAGGTATATTCGTTTTTATCTTTCCCCATTGGTGTAAATGAAGTGTTGCAACTTGCAACAACTTTTTTGAGGTGACTGTGGGTTTCTACCTTCTGGACCAATGTATGCGCACCGACTAATCCTCATGGTGATTATGAATGGTCTCGAGTGATCATTGTTCGCAGGTGAACCTTCATAGCCACAAAGGTTTTGGCAGTGCCTCTATTCGAACCTCAGGAAAGATGAGATTTCCACTACACCCCCCCCCCCCCCCCCCCCCCCTCGAGCCTTATCGGTACGCCACAGGCGATTGTCAAATTTGGTATTTAGTGTAATATTTTGTATCCCCACTGGAGGTTGTCTAAGGGCTTGTTTGTTAGCAGCTTAATGAGACTCGCAACTTATTCAGTCAGCTATTCATGATTGTATGGTAGTGGCTTATTCAGTAAGCTTCTAGGGAAGCTTTATGCAGTCCCAATTAAAAAACACATTCCTTCCATCTATAAAGAAACCTCCCAAACAAAAACCTTCCAATCTATACCGAAGAAATTAATCGTTAGTCCACACAAACAACTTTTCCATACACGTAATAAAAAATCAACCAAACACCCCCCCTAATATAAGGAGGAGAATGTTCATCTATGCATAATAAAGCTTTTGTCATATTCATTTAAGTTGTCATATGGTAGATTCATTGCAAGTAAACAGAATACCATCTTTCCAAATTCCAACCACAAGGGTGGTGGCATACTGGCAAAAGCCCTAGGGGGATGTGGTGGAATATCCATCAACCCAAGTTCGAGTCCAAGCATTAGCATTCTGCGGCCAGATGACCGAAATTTAATTACAAAATTGCCAGGGATGTAGTGTAGGCAAAGCCTAGATTAACCTTTTCCTATAGAAAAACCAACAACAAAATACCATCTTTCCTTTGAAACTTGTGGCAGGTTTTATTCGGCTTAACTATAATTTTGGTGCAGAATGTTTTGCGAAGTGGAATTTCTCCGACATGTAGCGGTCCCCACAGAAGACGTGGACACAAACGGGAGACCCCCCACAACTGCGATCGTGAGCAGCCTCTTAAAACAGTTGAAAATGTGCAAGGCCTTGGAGGAATTCGGTTACATTCTCGGAGTAACAAAGTTAAAAACCGTCACTAACGGAAAAATTAACAACGAGTCTTTAAAGTACACCAACTTTCTGGTAGACTTCATATGCCGCACCATTTTGCCCGTGAAGGGTGAGGTCATGACCGGGGTGGTCCACTCGATAGGCAGGTACGGGGCTTTCTTGAAATCCGGGCCCATCAAGATTGTTTATCTATCGACTCGAAAGATGCCGAGTTACTATTACTTTGTGGAAGAGGGGGGAAAACCGGTGTTTTTGAGCAATGATTTATCGAGGATCGAGAAGGATGTGGTGGTACGGTTCATGGTTTATGCAACAAGATGGAACCAACCGACTCGCGATATTCAGGTTCTGGCTAGCATCGAAGGTGAGTCGCTTGGACCGGTTAGTACGGCCGGGTTAGATGGGTTCGATTTGTAGGTGGTTGGTTTTAAAATTGAAATGAAGTTGGTGGTTCATAGTTGTACAAAATGTTGTTTTTGGTGGAATTGTATAATGGGTGGTAGTAAAGTTTACATCAAAAGTTAAAAGTTAATGAATATGATATCATTTAAATGAGGGTTTTTTTGGGAAATAAACGTTGGGGGTGAGTTTTCAAAGAATGTTTTATGCCTTATGGTGATTAAGCTAGTTTATTAATTAAGGTAATGTTTTTTAAGTTTATTGAAAACGCCATATAGGTTTGTTTGCATGGTTAGTAATTTAAAATGGAGAAAATAAAAGTGTAAAATTTTCAAGAAGAAATTATATTTAATTGTAAAACTATGTTCTTTATGTAAAGATGATTGAATTGGACGGGATAGTGTTTGATGTAAATAACACTATATGACTACACAAATTCTATTACAAATTGTTTGATAATTTTAGTGATTTACTATAATTTTTTTAAAATAGAGAATAAAAGGTTAAAATATTAATTTTTTTTTTATTTTATCTCCAACAACTTTTCTTTTTTAAAAAATCTATCATTTATATTATTAAAACATACACTATATTTATTATACCAATAAATTTTTTAAAAAGTCAAGAATAGTCCTATGAGATTAAAACGAAATTTATCCGATGCGCCTTCGTGGCTTTTATTTGGGTATATCTCATCTTAATGTTCGTCCACTTCTCATTCATCAGATTGATTTCTCATGTTTCTCTCCAAATTCAACACTCATTGGTAGATAGTTTATTTATTCTACCATCCTTTGAAATTTTAAGAAATACATCGTCCACTTTTTTTAGACCTAAGTCTAGACTTCTTAACCTCTTAAAAAAACAAATCACACCTTAGTAAATAACTAAATAAATCATGTGGATTCATGTAACAACTGCAATAGGTGTTTTAGATTGCTTAAAACGGTTAAACGGTTTTGAATTCTTAAAAAATTCCTTATTTGCCGGTTGACTCATTATAAGCAAATAAGAAGATTATAACAAATTATGTCTAGCCCGGATGGTCTTCCTAAGGGCGGGCAGTAGTGCTGTGGATGACATCCCAATCTACTCAGATTTGAAATCCAAGGGGAATCAATTTAAAGGCATGAGGATTACTCAGCGTCTCAGTGTTTGGGCTGGTCCAGTCTTAGACTGCGCTGCCCTCCAGCTTAGTCAAAGACTATGATTGAGCACTAGATCCGATACCGTCCAGGTTGTGCATATGCATGTGCATGTGTGTTCGTGGTAATCGTTTGTTCGTTTAATATACCTTAAAAAAAAAAAAACAATTCCAAACAAAAAAAGGAAAGGAAAAAAAAAATCCTTTCTCATAAACCTTGGTCTCCAAGGTTTTCATTTCCAAAAACCTGCCATAAACCCACTCTGTGAATCACACCACCACACACTACTCTCTATCGCCACCAATACCTCGCCGTCCTCCTCCGTCTTCCTCCGTCGCCGGCGGTCTCTTCTCTCTCACGGTTAGTTTCTCTCACTCTCCAAACTCACAATATCTTCTCAGTTTCCTTCCACATAGAATCTATTCAGATTTCACCCCCAAATTACTCTTGCCGCTGTGTTTGATCATGTTTGAAACCCTAATTTACTCTTTTTAAGTCTCTATTGTAAAATAATTTTGACATATTTTAGCTATAAATCACGTCAAAATCACAATCTACCAGGTGGAAAATCAATTCATCATCTTATTAGCTCAAGGTATCATGACATCTGTACTACTATCATTATATGTTAACTGTATGTAGCAAGTGTGAAATATGATATCTCTATACTGTTATGATTTGACTCTATCATCCTTATAGCTTTTCATTTTTCAGTTTCTAGTTTAGCGTTCAATTCGGTTTGCTACTCTTTTATGTTGTTTTTTTTTTGTTACAGTTATTTGATTGATTGAATTATGTTATTAACCGTGGCTGAACAAATAGATAATAATATAGATTGTTGATTAACAACTAATGACAATATTAGCTGCTTGTAGATCCATTAGAACTGCTGATTGACTATATAGCAACTGCCAAACATCCCCTTAGACTCTACATTAATGTTTTGTTGTTGTCCTTTAAATTTAGTCTCATCTGGTGTAAACTGAATGTAATTCTTATGTGATTGTGGTATAAGCCAACTGTTAATGCTCTAAATTTTTTGAACATCATTTTTCGTTGACCATTTACTTTTCCTGTAGTGTTCTTGAAGCATGCATATTGCTAAAGCATAGTGGATTCCAGAGTCTAGACCTTGTTTAGTATTCACAAAAATGTAAAGTCCCTTAGCTACTAGTATTAATGGTTATACATCCTCTGTTTTAAGCCAAGTATCAAGATATCACCGTTTCAAATGGTCTTGATGGTAAGGGTGAACATGAGAATTCACTGTATTCCTGTATCCATTGATTAGCAAACCAAACACAGGTTTTAGGAATGATACCCAAACCCAACTCATCAACCAAAGAATTGTAAAGTGTTAAGTGATCAACTATAGCTGCTAGAGTAAAGTGATCAGAGATCCCTTTTCATCACCTCTTCAATGGGCATTATCGTATCCATTCCCTTTCTAGCCTGCTATCAAGTCCATAGCCACGTTGATTCCTGACAACAAACCAAACGTGGCCTAGAGGTTTAATTTTTTTTTTTTACCAAAGATAATGCATCAGTTAACACTAAAACATGACAAAGTGATCAATTTTAGCTGCTAGCGTAAGTGTCTCTTCATTGTAAGTTGACAAGGGCTCTCTCATGATATATCTTTTACGAGTTTTTATACTCTATTTTTCACAAACTGGATAAAAAATGAGTAACATCTAGGTATATTAGAAACTTATATAGAATCTTTAATTTGCAGTTACATATCTTCATTGCAATTGTATCCCCATGATTGGATGCAAGTATTCTTGATTTAGAAACATGAAAGTTATTATTTTGGTTTTAACTAGTCATTATTTGTTCTCCTCTTACTGACATAGATGGCCAGATGGGATGAGATTCTGTCCCTCCCTGTACAAAACCCTCCAACTTTGGAGTTCTCAGCATGTGATCTTGTGTGGTCTAAGGTAGAAGGTCATCGTGACAATATGGACAGACTTGCTTTGGTTCCTTTTGCTAGAGTTGATGACTTTGTCCGTGGTGAATCTAACAACAAGGATTGTCCAACAAGATTTCATGTAGAAGCTAGGAGGCGCCGACCTCCCAAGATGCCTTACAAGCCTAAAGTTGATGGCATTCTTGAATATATCTTGTAAGTTTCTTATATTCCCTCACCCAAAATGCGTAATGTTTCAATTTTAAAATTGCTGACATTTTAACACTCTTGAAAACCATCTAAATCCATCAACCTTAATAAAAGTTACCATGACCGAAAACATGTTAATATTGCCAAAGACATGCATAATAGTTTAAGATACAAAGAGTTAAAAAAAAATCTTGACTTTCAAAATCAAACTCTACCCCTTTTCAAGCAGAAGAAAGTGTACTCATTTTCGGGGAAAACTCCTTCAGTTTGAAGTAATTGCATACGTTCAAAAAGTATTTCCCTGATAATTGTCCTTTTTTAGGTATTGGTGCTCATTTGGTCCAGATGATCATAGAAAAGGAGGCGTGGTTAGACCTAGTAGGAGTACTTATGTACCAAAGAAGAAATCTGCTGGTAGGCCTAACACAAAGAGAGGGTGCACCTGCCATTTCATAGTTAAGCGTTTAATAGCAGAGCCATCCGTAGCACTTGTCATCTATAACCAGGATAAGCACGTGGATAAGAAGGGATTGCCATGCCATGGCCCACAAGACAAGAAATCTGTAGGAACCCGTGCTATGTACGCCCCATTTATCTCAGAGGATCTACGCCTCCGTGTCTTGTCTTTATTACATGTCGGAATTCCGGTTGAGACCATTATGCAAAGACACAACGAATCAGTAGAGAAGCAAGGAGGTCCCTCTAATAGAGACGACCTTCTAACCCATAGATATGTGAGGATACAAGAGAGGAATATTCGACGCTCGACTTGGGAACTTGATGAAGATGATGATGTGAGCATCGGCTTGTGGGTTGAAAGCCATCAGAGTCATGTGTTCTTTTACGAGGATTTCTCTGATACTGATCCTTTTTTGTTGGGTATTCAAACGGACTGGCAGTTGCAGCAAATGATTCGGTTTGGCAATGGACGACTCCTTGCTTTCGATTCAAGGTTTGCCACAAATAAACTAAAGGTATGTTTGATCTTTGGTATTCCCTCTCATTTACACTTCAATTGTTAGAGTCAAATAGACTTGTTTCCAATCTTGAAAGTGGCAAAATCAAAATTTGAATTTTTTTGAAGAACTGATTGCTACTGTATGTGTACACACACACACACACACACACACACACACACACACACATATATATATACATAGAGAGAGAGAGAGAGGGAGAGGGAGAGAATAATCGAAGGTTTGTATTTGATTTGTCCTCTCTCTCCCTATATATATATATATATATATAGGGGAATGATAAATGAGAAATTGAGAACCACAATGAGGTTCCAAACCCATGAGAACCAATGTCTAGGTATTGTTTCACATGATCTGTTTTCATCAAAGGCTAGAATTTAAGGCATTAGTTCTCATATATTTGTTTCATCATGTGAAACAACACACTGTTCACTGGTTTTCATGATTCCTGTTATTCCTGGTTCTTACATGATTAGCTATATATTGAGTTGATTATGTAAAATCGTAAACTATTATTTTCAGATTTGAAGAGTAATTCCTTTGCCATAAAATCCCAAAGTACCTCTTTATTTGAGTAATTTTCTTGTGTTTTCATTACCATCGAAAGGAATACGAAATCATTTCTCCCATACAAACTTAATGCAGTATCCTATCCAAAGTCTTGTTGTTTTCAACTCAGACAACAAAGCTATACCAGTAGCATGGATTATCTCACCAAGATTTTCCAGATCCGGGGATACACATCGATGGATGAGGGCTCTCTTTAATAGAGTTCGCACCAAAGACCCTACGTGGAAATTGGCTGGGTTTATAATTGACGATCCTTTGTGCGATATCCTCACTATCAGGTTTGCACATCATTCTAACTCTAGCTATAGCTTTGGTATAGGCCAAAGTTTAACATTTATTTTAATCTAATCCATATACCAAACATAGATTGTTAAGAAATGCTCTTTACCTGATTTCCCTTGAAATAGACGTTTGTGTGTGTTGCCACATTGGATAAGTCCATATAATGGAAGCAAGTATTAACAGAAGTTTTTTCTCTTTATATCGCAAGATGAGTCCGGTGTTTAAATTGGCTTATAGTTTGAATTGAGAGTATTTTGACTATGAGTTAAATATCTGAAGTAGAGATGCACAAAAAAAACCCAATCGCCAAGCCCGACCCCTGCCCAACCTGAAACGCCTGGGCCTAGTGAGCCCAACTCTCGGTCCAGGCCAGGCCTCAAAACCGATCAGGTCGAAATATTGGCAGCTGGCCCGGCTAAGCCTGGCCTGGAAAATCCTTAAAAAGTATGGCCTTAAAAGGCTCGACCGGGCCTTCTTCAACCCCAAATCCGGGGCTGGATCTTAAAAGTTCCGGGCCTGCTTTATTTCTTGGTGAAACCGGGCTTGGAAGGCCAGAGTTGAGGCCTGAAAAAACCCGGGACTTGTGCATCTCTAAAGTGCAGCTCTATGAAGACAAGATAGAGAGCTCAGTGGTATTTCAACAATTTAGATCAATAAACACATAGACAACCTTTGCCAATTTCTTGCTTTATAACTTTATATCGATATCTTTGATTCATATGTTGCATTTGATCTGTTTGCTATCAGGGAAGTGTTTCATTGCTCTGTATTGATTTGCTTTTGGCGGGTTCGTCATGCATGGCACAAGAACTTAATGATGAGATGTTCGTATATGGAGAAACGAGCAAAAATATCAAAGGCGCTTGGTCAAATAGTGAAAGACATCTGTAGAGGGTGTGGAACTCTCGAGTCCTTGGATAATTTCATGGAAAATTTTGCAGAATGTCGAGATTTCATGGATTACTTCAAGGCGATTTGGTATCCAAGAATGGGTTAGTGATAACTAATCATCCTCTTTTCTTATCGGTGCTAATAGTCATTTGTATTATGCTTTGTATTTCCTTGACCGTTTCAACGTATTTACCTCACTTTCGTCCCTGTTGCCTTGCATTATCTGTTTAACGGGGTGTGTTTGGTACACAAAACCTTCACAATACAAAAACTTATTGGCCCATATTTGATGCGATAATATATTGGGATAGGACTAGGGGTGTAAATGATTTGAGCTTCTAACGCACTATTCGAGTTCGAGCTTGTTTATCTTGAGCCCGAACTTAATAGTTCTTGAGCTCGAACACATAATAAAGCTCGTTTAACTTAATGAGCTGAGCTTCATAACATCAATGTTCGACTTGGCTCGTTCGAGAATTTGGTTAAGATTTTTGAGTCAAACCGAACCAAACTGAGCCATTCTTATGCGAAACATGCTCATACGTTCAATTATACAATAAAAATATGAAAATCATCGAGCTTGGTCATGAGTTTGAGCACATAAACGAGCACCTAACTCGAACTTGATAATTCAATAAAATATTCTAGCTCAAGTCAAGCTCAGGCATGACTCCCCCTAGACAGGATAGTGATCGAGTAGGATAAAAATACATTTTCTTTGTACCACCAAAGTAGGTGGAAGTGGAACGAAATCAGGCTGATGAGATAAATTGAATGGATTACTAAACTAACCAGTCCAACTAAACCATAAAACCTTCCGTAATATTTCACCAGCCTTCCTCACTTTTGCTTGTTCAGTTCAGTTACTTATACATGTGCTTGCTTTTTAAATTTTTTGTTACTAAGCCGTGGTCTTCATGAGGAAAGGGCTGCCTGGTCTGTTTGTTAGCAGCTTAATGAGCTTAATGGGACTCACAACTTATTCGGTCAACTATACATGACTGTTTGGTAGTGGTCTAACGATGTAGAAGTGGTTTATTCAGTAAGCTTCTAGGGGTAGCTTTCTGCAGAAAGCTAAGTTTTTTTTTTTTTTTTTTTTCCTTTTTCCAATTCTGCCCCATTAAAGAAACATGTTCTTTCCATCCATTAGAAACCCCTCCAAACGAAAACCTTCATAATCTATACAAACATATTAATCCACATAGACAACTTTATCCATATAGTTGGAAAACCAACCAAACAACCCCTTATTTTCTTTTATATTTCTAATTTTTGTTTCTCTCTCAGGGCCTTGGATCACCGCATTGAAAACCCTGCCACTTGCAAGCCAGGAGAGTTCTGCAGCTCTTGAATTCTATCACAACCAATTAAAAATCAGGTTGCTAAACGAAAACGACCCCGATATCTACCAACGTGCTGATTGGTTAGTCGATAAACTAGGCACCAAAATACAAGCCTACTTCTGGCTTGACGAGTATGAGGGCAAAGACGACTTTTCACGCTACTGGAAAGATGAATGGGCAAGCGGTCTAACCGCTTGGCGCAAATCAAGAACAATCCCGAACACAGATGTCGTGACGGAAGGCGATCGGGTCAAAGTCATTGACCAAAAAGATCGAGACACAGCTCATGTTATATGGAACCCGGGTTCAGAATACGCGATTTGCAGCTGCAGTTGGGCGGAAAAGGGTAATTTATGCGAGCATGTTTGTAAGGTGATTCAATATTTTCGAGATCAAGGTTCAACATTGCCGTCTCTTAGCCTACAACAATATAACCGAGGCTTAATCGAGATGCTGAAATGCCCGCCTCCTAATTCTTTTATCCGTGATCACGCTGTTTCGTTAGCGATCTGGGTTAACGAGCAACTTCGTGCACAATTCGCTAATGGTGGCCAAAGTGGTGGATCCGGTGAGAGGGACGAGACGGTAAATTCCGGCACGCAGATGGAAGTTGATTTGGAGTTGTGTTAAAGAGTGTTTGAGTAGATTGCGGTTTTCGTCCCTATGGTTTGTTAAAAGTTGCGATTT
This sequence comes from Centaurea solstitialis, assembly GCA_030169165.1. Lineage (NCBI taxonomy): Eukaryota > Viridiplantae > Streptophyta > Magnoliopsida > Asterales > Asteraceae > Centaurea > Centaurea solstitialis. The sequence goes on along the minus strand of CM058042.1, from coordinate 24,593,693 downwards.
CCGTCCCTATGGTTTAGAAATTGAGGTTTCGTTTCTATGGTTTGTAATTTATTGCTATTTTCGTTCTTATGATTTGCAACTTATTATGGTTTTGGTCCTTATGATTAAAATTCTTTACAATTTTAGTCTCTTGTACTTTAAAGTAGGAATCTTTTGGGACGAAAACAGCAATAAATTACAAACCATAAGGACGAAATGGAAGTTTCTAAACCACAGGGACGAAAATCGAAATTTGTAACAGACCACAGGGACTAAAACCGTAATTTACTTGAGAGTGTTTTTTGTGTTTGCTGATTCTTTTTCCGGCGAGGGCAAGAGAACTCCGGCAGCAAATGCTGTCTCGTAGGGAGGTTATGGCGGTTTGTGTTGGTGGTTCGTGGTTGTTTTTGGCGGATCGTGGTTAAGCAGCAATTATACCGACATTGTAGATAGTTATGTATTGGATGACTGACTGTAAGTTATCTGATAGAATGTTATGTTATTTATATATTTCGATTGTTTGTTTAACTGATGTTTACTCTTTTTTGTGTAGGTTGTATTTCGACTAATGTTTTGAGTCGGGGAGAGCATGCCGGTAACTCGATCAATTTTAATCAGGTTTCTAGCAATTGTACCTGAAAATTTTGCATCAAAACTATGGTCGTATTATAAAGTATTTGCAAAGTTTTGTACTTATAACAGAAGTTCAAAAGGATTTCAATCTAAAATCAAGTTTATCGCATTTAGATTTTGCAATTAAAATTTAGATGGGTCTTTTGAGAAAGTTTCCAACTTTATATGGAATAGTTGACCATTTGTTTTTATTTTGCAAAGCGAAGTTCAAAACTTTTGCAAATAATTTAGAAGTCGCAATTGATGTGAGATACGGTTTTTTTTTTTTTTTTTTAAATAAAAAATTTAGTTACAAGTAATGTTTATTAAAAAATGGTATTTTTTCCTCACCCTATTGGTTTCATGTAGACTTCTTGGATTCCCAACACCACTCTTTGCCATCAATATGCATTACAGAATTTTTGGATAACTTAACTCGTTTCCCAAGATGATAGTTACTAACAATCTTTCAGACAATTATATCAATATAGAATCTTATACTATTTAGTAAGGAAAGATCGTGACTCTAACTTGGTTAAACGTAGTAAGACACGTTTATACTATGTTATTTTAACAACCTAGAATCTTACCCTACATGTGCTTACCCACAGTCCTAGTTGCTAAAGCACCGCTTACAAAATGCTAACCGGGTAAATATTATTAGAGTTCAGTTATGTTAGGTATTGTTTACTAAGTGCTGAAAATCAACAATGTTGACTTGGTAAGCAATCAGAGTGTTTACAAAATCATCGATCTGACCGAGCCAACATCAATTTCTTGCTTACCTGGGTCAGTTTTTACTTTTCCGTCTTTGTCCTCTTCGCATTCTACTAGGGTTTTATTTAACATAAAATTGCAAAAAAAGGTTAAAATGGTCGCTTTTTTTGGTTGGTAAACACTTTTGCCTGGGCCAACATTTACCTAATAAGAGTTAGCAAGAGTTAAACCAGAAATCTCACTTGGTAAGCAAAAGCTATAACTATTGCCCACAAACGCTTATATATGAGATCTAGTGATTTTCCATAGTAAATGGAGGTGGCAAGTGGTGATTAGCATGATAAACTTCAACACACACACAAATGAGATCTAGTGGTTTGTCATAGTAAACAAACACCAAATTTATTTCTTATAGTTACTACTAGTACATCAAACAAGACTCACTCCTCTTCAACAACACAGACACGGGACTTTCTACCCTTATTTGCTTTTTTCATTTTCTTCTTAATATTATTATTCTTGTTTTTCAACAGTTTCTTCTCCAAATCCTTCACTTTTGCAGTTAACTCCCTGATGACATCCATTTGTTCCTTCACCACCTCCACCGTTGCCTTCACTGAATCTTCTTCTTTAGGCTTCTCTTCACTTTGCACATCAACACCTACATTTTCCTCATCAGATAACATCTCTACTTGGTTCTTAGTTACCTCCTCTCTGCTCTGTGGCTTCACATTGGTACCAGATTCAGCTGCTGTATCAGACTCCATTCCATTCTTAGTTACCTCCATTGTGCTCTGTTGTTCCGCATTGGTTCCAGATTCAGCTGGTGTATCAGACTGCATTTGATTCTTAGTCACCTCCTCTGTGCTCTGTGGTTCCACATTGGTACCAGATTCAGCTGCTGTATCAGACTCCATTTCATTCTTTGTTACCTCCTTTGTGGTCTGTGGTTCCACAGAGGTACCAGATTCAGCTGCTGTATCAGTCTCCATTTGATTCTTAGTTCCTGCCTCTATGATCTGTGGCTTCACATTGGTTCCAGATTCAGCTGCTGTATCAGTCTCCATTTGATTCTTAGCTACCTCCTCTGTGCTCTGTGGCTTCACATTGGTACCGGATTCAGCTTGGATGGCATCTGCAGCCTGCTCAGACATCTCACCTTTTGAGTTGTCTTCAGCCACTTTTTGCTCCTTTTCATCAGCTCTACCTCCACTTTCACCATTGCCGTCAGCTTGAGGAAGCTTGACATCATCTAGAAGCTGTTGGTCTTTATTAAGCTCTCCGCTGCTTTCTTCATCAACATAGGTACCATCTTCACCATTAATCATAGCAGATTCCACATTGCTGTGTGATTGAGTTTCAGACTTCTCATCATCATCTTTACCTCCAAGATCATCTTGGATGACATCATCATCTAGAGGTTGCTTGTCATTAACATCATTTTGCAATTCCATCTGTGGCTCAACACTGGTATCATTTTTGCCATTAATGATACCAGATTCCTGATTGCCATCCAATTGGGTTTCAGAAATACTACCATCATCATCATTTTTAACTCCTTTGGTGGTATCTTCTTCATTTGGGGATTCAGGTTTTAAAGAATCAAGTTTCTCTTGTAAACCCACAAGCTCCTTTGCAACACATTTCCTAACTTCTCTCACAGCTGGATGCAGACCCTGCATATCAAACACCAAACTGTATCAGAACCTCCTTTTATTTTCATAATCCTTTTTTTTTTCTTTCATATCTTCATTACAAGCTAGAATGGAGTTGTTTGGTAGATGATTTGACAAGCTAAATGCTATTTGCATCCCTATATATCTTATAGTTGAGAAAATCATACATTGAAATTGTAAAAAGTAGCTATTGATATTGATGTGTGTGAGGAGGATTTAAACATGTTGGGCCAGGATCTAAATGATTTAGTTCATAATAAAAAATGATTGTTTTGGGAAAAGTGTCACTTATATAAATTTACAATTTAATCCTCTACTGCATACTGCATAATAACAATAGAGTAAACTTTACTTTAGGTCTCTAACTTTGTCAATTTCAAAATGTCTACCTTCTGGGAACTATAGTTTGTCAATTTTGATCATGTTTGATTATTTTCTGTTAACTCCATACCACCTAGTAAAATGAGGGGTATTTTAGTCACTTGTAAAATGTTTAAAATAACTAGAATATTCCTTATTTTTTTTTCTTTTTCTTTTGAACGGCAAATGAATTCGTCAAAACACCCCTTATCTAATTTGGACTTAACGAAAAAAGTTAATTGCTATTAGAAAGAGGAACCAAAACTATCATGAAATGACAAATACAAAGGACCAAGTTTAAGTTTCCAAAGTTTAAGTACAATATCCATTAAAACCGACAAACGTTAAGGACCAAAAGTGAAGTTTACTCTCACAAATGACTGTTTTGATAATTGTTTCAAAGAGTAAATTAAGTTTTTCATCCATATGGTTTGCAAAAAATTTACGTATGTGGTTTGTTTTCAATTGTTATTTTCGTCCACTACAATCTACAATTGTTTATTATTTGGGGATGAAAACAACAATAAGTTATAAGTTATAAACCATGAGGACCAAAATCTTATTTAACAAACCACAAGGACGAAAATCAAAATTATTAAAAAAACCACTGGAACAGAAACTGTAACTTAACTTGTTCTAAGTGAACAAATATTGTTTATTGGAAATACTTAAAAAATGGGAATAAACAGAGAACTCAAGAACTGAAACTGTCCATGGATATACATACCTGGATGGTGTCTAGCTTTAGCAGAAGGCTCATTATAGTCTCTCCAATAACCACTTTTTCTTTGTTATCAAAGAAAGATGATTCAAGATCATGAACACGGTTTTTCAGCTCGATGACCCGTCTTCCAACTTCAGCTATTTGCCTCAGTTTCGTTATCGGCTTCGATTTCCTCACTTGAAAACCCCGATATGCGGACTGTATGATCAAAGCCGCTTCATTTTCCGACAACTTCTTTTCCGCTTTGCACACAATACCCTTTTCACTTCCATTTGATACATTCTCACAACGATCACCAACACTATCGCTTTCGACCACCTTAACGGTTTTGACATTTTGCTCCTCATTGCTCTTCTTTAAGCCATCTGATAACTGTGTTTTTTGTTGTTGTTGACAAGATCTTGATTCGTTTATGGTCGATCCCTTTGATCTTATTTTGTCACTGGGAGGACTTGGTGATCTTGAAGTGCTCTTCTTTCTAGGAAGCGGATCAACGCGTAAACAAACCGGAGGTAATTTGGGTGTCTTCGGTGAAGCCTTTCCCTCATTACCAATATCTGTTTTCTCAACAGAATCTGATTTCGTTTTTGTTTTTATGTTTTTTGGGCGATTCATTTCCTCTTCTGACCCCATTTGTTTCACAGGAATCACCTTTTGGACAAGGGGTTTGATACCCGTATCCGATTCAGCCTCATTGTTTATCTTTGTCTGTCTTTTCTTATCATCGCTTCTAGCGGAAGGTGATTCCTTAACATTTTCCTCTCCCACTTCATTGTTCTTATAAGGGAACCAAAATATCGGGAAAGGGAGACTACTATCATCCCCACCCGGTTGTTTTCGTTCCGTTTCACCGTTTCCGCGTTGTTTCGAAGGCTCAAGAGGCCCAAATGGAACATGATCATGGGTATGCTTCTCTTTTTCCTTCTCTTTTGATTCGTTTAATGGAACACGATCGTGGGTATGCTTCTCTTTCTCCTGCGCATTTGATTCATTGTTCACGAAGCCAGGTGGGACCCACATGATCGGATACGGGTAATCCTTCATCAGGAAAGGAATCAAAGAATTGCTCGTTTTCTTCTCGATTTCAGGCTCCACTTGTTTCACCATCGACTTCTTTTCGTCCTCCCGATGATTACATCCGCAGCAGTGACGAGAACCGTGGACGTTTTTGTCATAATCGTACCGTGGCTGCTCGACTGAATAATGTGGTGGTGGGATAGAGTAAGAGTAAGCAGGGTAAGCTCCTGGAAATGGAGGATGGAATCCATGGCTATGGTACGGTGGTGGTGGTGGTGGGTAGTAAGGATACGGTGGCTGAAAACCGTAAGGACCGCCAAAACAGCCTTGGTTGTAACCACCGTGACATTCTTGTGGGCCAGGATACCAATGGTTTCCAGCATAAGGCCAAGGTTGATATGGTGAAGTTATAGAGGCAGGATTAGGATCCATCTTCATATGAGATGAAATCTCTTTAGCTCTTGGATCGTCATTTGCGGCATAATGCGTTGGATGTGCATGATAAGGGTACGGGCCTCCCCACATGTAGACAGGATGCATTTTCGCAGGCTTTGTCGAACAAATATTAGTAGCAGATTGAAGAAGTTACAAGAGTGGTTAACACCTGAAATCAATAACAAAATGGTTTAGCTGATTTTAGACAACATAACACAAAAACGCACATCAATTAGGGCTAGCAAGCACAAAACTAGCTGAAACTGTGAAGAGAAAACATCTTTTCCAATTCCAATTCCAATTCCATCCATTGCAATCAATCAAAATAACAGTAAAACACAGTTTACAGTGATAGTCCACAAGCAACAGTCCAGAAAATAACAAAATCCAATTAAAAACAACAATCACAAATATCATCAGTAACAAATTATTGCAATCCGAGCTCTGAAACAAAAGCAATGGAAATTAGAGTAACGGATTAAAACGGACTATGCATTCTGCATAAACTTTGATGATCATGATTCTCCGATCTCCAAAAAACTATGAAATCAGAAGAAGAGATTGAAAATAACAACAAAACTAACTAGAATTTTTTTTTGAAAAACATCGACTCCAGTTTGAATTCCAAATCACTTAAAATCCATAATAACTAATAAGCTGCATTCGTCATTGGATCTACAGCAATCAATTTAAATAACAGTTAAACACGGTTTACATTTTACAATAAACAGCAATGATCCAGAAAATAACAAAGATCAAATGCAAAATCCAAGTAAAAACAACAATCACAAACATCAGAACTAACAATGTGATCTCTGGATCAAAAATATATACTAAATATATACAATTAGAGTAACGGATTAGAACGAACGATATATACTGCATAAACTTTGATGATCATGATCCTCAGAACTCCAGAGTACTCTATGAATTCGAAAAAAAGAGATTGAAAATAATAACAAAACGAACTAAAATTTGGAAGAAAAACTTAGACCATCATTTGAATTCCAAACACTCAAAAATTCATAGTAAACTGTACTCGTCATCAGATCTACTGTAATCAATCTAAATAAGAGCTAAACACGGTTTGCAATTGGTGTCCCACATCAACCAGACTTGGACCAATTTTTCACTATGTATGTTGGAACCTCCCTTTTCTTCTCAAGGGCTCTTTTGGAGATTACATACTGGGGTTCCACACATTCTTGCAACAATGATCCAGTAAATGAAATTAGAAAACCAGATAAAATTGACTTACTGCAACAGCAGTTCCAAAATAAAATCCCCCAAAGTTGGTTTCCACAACTCCAGATTAGGATCTTTTTGTAGTTTTTTTTTTCCAATTATACCCTTATTAATATTAATTATTATACCCAAAAATACCCTTGTTAATATTAATTATTATACTCCAAGATACACTTTTTAGTCATTTTACATAATCATGAGCTAGTTTTTGCCAACCGTAATATATTTTATCAGCTACTAACTAACTTATTAGTCGGTTATCAACTACCAGCTACCTTATCAGCCAGCTTGCCAAACTTAAACGAACAATAGATTTTGCTTAAACACTAATGATCACGAATAAAGATCCTCCTATTTCCAGAATTCCACTACGAAATCAGAAAAATGAGATTGAAAACAACAATATCTTCCAAATTAATACATGATACACCATAAAATAAGCAAATAAAACATAGGAAAACCAACACAAATGTAAATTAAAAAAAGTAGACGAAATCGACTTACAGCAAACAGCAGTTCCGAAATAAAATCCCCCAAAATAGGTTCCACAACTCCAGATATCTTAGTTATCGGCTTAATATCAATCCACCAACCCAATTAGAAAGTGCTTTTTCGCTTGGTTCTTTGCTCTCTTTGAATTCGCTTCTGTGAAATGAAATGATCATAATCTCCATGAAAATGCTATATATATATATATATATTTATAGTGAGTGTGGTTGGTTGTTGCTCTCTACGGTTTTCGAGATCTTTCTGGCGCTTCTTTTCACCAACGGAACTCTCTCGATATTTCTTCTATAAAAAATATATGATATTTTAACATCTGGCGTGGACCAATAAACATAAAGCCCATATAAAAAAAAAGGATAAAGCCCAAATCAGCCTCTGATTATAAGTAGTGGCCCGTTAGAATTTCGAACCATTTAGCCAAAAAAAAAAAACTATTTAAATTATTTTCTAATTCTATGAAAGAATAAGGAAAATAAAAGAGTAAAGTACAATTGAGCCTTTTATGTTTATCAATTTCTAACATAGTTTTACGAGATATCCCGAATAGCATATGTAGGTTGAAAAGCCTAGAGCGTTTCAGTCTTCGCAATTGTAACAGAGTTGAGGAATTGCCAAACGAACTTGGACGTTTGGAATGTTTAAAAAAGTTGGATATACGAGGTACCTGCATAAATAATCTTCCGCAAAGCATTTTAATGCTACAAGGTCTGAAAATTCTTCAAGAAGAAACACCAACAATAATCACAGTGCTCACTTTGAGGAGGCTCAAAGAAGTCAATTCAAAATAAAAGGTACTTCCTCTGTTTCTATTAATCATCTTACTTTGATCATTTAAACTTTGAAACTATTGAAATGATTATTATTATTATTATTATTATTATTATTTTGTTGCCAAATATCAATAATTATCTTTGCCATTTTATAAATCATTTAAGGTAAAACCTACTAAGCATTAAGTGGGTTATCTTTTGATCCATTCGAGTTGTTTCTTTTAATCAATTGAAGAAACTCTTTCTCTTTATTTCCTCTGTGCTTTTATGTTAGTTTGGAGATATTGCATTTATGAACAACGTTGGATAATATGCAAAGGTATTTTTTTAACTAGTGTTATATCCATCCGATCGAATATACCACATGAGTTTAATTTAGATCCAGGTGTAAACCTTTACGTGTCATTTACCTTAGATTAAATGTCGACAAATCGTGTGATGTGTGTGTAACCTAATTCTACGGTTTCTCGAGATTTTTGAAGTTTTTTTGGTCGGTTTTGAGGGATTTTTATGGTTTTTTTAAGGTTTCGACTTTCGAGAGACTTTTTTGGTCTTTTTGGTTGATTTTGAGAGTTTTTTGGAGAAATTTGCCAAGGTATCCATTTTCCCTATGAAGATTGATCTCCTAGCCAATATCTCTACCATCTTGCAGCTGGTGGCCATGAATTTCCGCAAAAAAAGTCAGTTAAACGGAACCTAACTCGTTAAACGGAATCGAGGCACTAAAAAACAAAAAAAAAAACGAAAGTTGCGGAATCCCGCAAAAAAGCCCCGCAAAACGGATTTTTTTTTGCGGATTTAGTCCTAACTCCGTTAACTTTAACGGAATCTGCACTAAAAGACAAATTAGTCAACACGTTTTCGGTCAAAACCCTAATTAACCAAATCCCACAAATAATGTCCGCAAAATAAGTCCGTTTAACGGGGTTTCTTTGCGGATTTGGTACGAACTCCGTTAAATCTGACGGAATCTTCACTAACGTCGTTAATCCCCTCGATTTTTGTGCCTCTTTACACAATACCCTACACTATCCGCCCACTTTGTCTTCCCCAAGAGGTTTTTTTTTTTCAAAAGGCAGCCATAAACAATTGTCTTCTTGTTCTATACATGGTCCCCCCAAATTCGTATTAAAGAATTGTTGATTCAACCCACGTGCAAGAAGTTTTAACGGAAGTTTTTAACGGAAGTACTCGTGTCACATTCATACTCGTTTAAAGATGAATCCAAAGGTTAGTTTTCTCAAACACTCGTGTTTCGTTTATTTGTATTGTTTAAGTTACTTATGTTTTTGTTAGTGGATTTTAGTTTTTGTTTTCATTTGTATTGTTTAAGTTACTTATGTTTGTGTATCTAAATGCATGTATGTAGACTTAGGATAAGGTGAGACCAAGGTGTTACCGGTGTCACCGGAACTTAACTCCATGTTTACGTTTGTCATAAAAATATGTCAATTTGTCCATTTGATTCATAAAATGTAGTTTCAGAATTGTAATGGAATTCGAGTACATGAACAAATTACCCTTTTTGATGATTTTAATTTTTTTAAACACATAATGCTTAATAAAATAGTCATTGAATATTTTATTTTTTAACTAGAAATAATTTACTAAAATAATTATTAAGGGTTTACAAAGTTGTTAGATAGTCTAATTTGGTCCTAAGAGTACATACTTTAGTACCATTATAAAGAATGCATTGATCCTAAAACTAAAAAATCATGTTAAATACTTTATTAGGTCTTTTTGAGCGATTAGATATGCTAAAAGACTCATTCCGTTGAGCGATTAGATATGTATATAAAGATGTTTATGTTTTAGTTATTCACGAAATTCACGAAATGTACACGTTACGTTTATGTAGAAATGTGTTTTATTTATGTTTACGTATAAATGCGTTTTTGTTATTTTTATGTATATATATGGTTTAGACCGTAATAAAACGTTTGTCTTATAGGACCCACGATTTTACGATGCCACGTTGACTTTGAAGTCCGATATCAAACTTATAAAGAAAATCAATCTCGATTTTGGCTCGGACAGGCTTGAATTGTTGAAGGCTACATGTTTTGGCCCATGGTTACAACTTCAAGATACTACCGCTGACCCATTGTTGATTCGCATGTTCTTACAATGCGAGATTGAGCATGAAAATGCCGGGAGACATGGGATGTGTTACGATATTTGTGGCCACATACTCCGATATGGACGGAGGACTTTTGTCTTATCACCGGTTTCCGATTTGGGAATATTCCTGATGTGCCTAGAATTACAGGGGGTGTCTTAGAGGATTTGGTTCGAGGAAATAATGTAACGTGTGGAGAATGCTTAAGCTGGCTTGATGATGTTTGTGATACACCAACAGAATATGAAGATGGTGAGGCTCTCCGAATCGCTTTGTTGGCGATGGTGTCATCGATTTTTTTGGGTCTACAGAAAAATGTGAAAGTTCCTCGGTTTTTGTTTGATTTGGTAGAAGACCTAGATGCATGGAACAACTTTCCATGGGGCTCGTATTTGTGGGATAGCGTGTACAAACAAATGAAAGGAGCAATCCGGAGACGAGAACAAAAGAAAGGAGCACTCACATTGACCGGTTTTTTGTTTCCATTTAAGGTTAGTTATTTTATTTTCAAATAATACGTTATGTGTTTGAAACAATTAAATGTGTATATAAATGTGTTTAGGACGTTTTATAACGTTTTATAATGTTATATATATATATATACGTGTGTGTTTATATGGTTTATAACGTTATATATATATATATGTGTTTATATGGTTTATAACGTTTTATAATGTTATATATATATATATACGTGTGTTTATATGGTTTATAACGTTATATATAAATATAACGTTATATATATGTATCTGTTTATATGTGTTTATAACGTTATATATATAGGTGTTTATATGGTTTATAACGTTATATATATATATGTGTGTGTGTGTGTGTGTGTGTGTTTATATGGTTTATAACGTTATATATATATAAGTTATAAAAGGAACGATTAAATGTGTATATAAAGGGTTTATAAATCATTAATAACGTTTTATATTTTAATTATACGGTTTTACTGTTTACATCGCAGATCTGGATTGTGGAGACTTTCCCTTACGCGAACGCGTATTTTGAATGCCACAAGCGCCACCCTAGGGGAGTTCGTTGGATAAGGCTTAAGGGTAGCTTTTTACAGCACCATGTAATATGGATGATGACTTTAGATCAAGAGCATCCACCACATCCTCCCGTGGCCAACGATTTTGAGCGTTCCCAACCATGGTATATACAAAGCCATGAATATTTTGCAATGGCGGCACAGCCGGCACAGCCGGAACGGGTGCAGAGGCGGGGTAGACGACAGATTGTGGATGATGATGACGATGACAACGATGAGAGATCACAGCCGGAACGGGTTCAGAGGCCTACTAACATGGATCACGGTTATGGTCCATCATGGGAAGAATTCAACATCTATAAGGGCAAGGTTGATAGTATGTGCGATACCATGGAGATGTTAAGGATTCAAAATCATCAACGTAGTGTTGAGAATTTGACTATCTGGAGACGGATGGATTTTATGGATGAACAGTTTAGAAGCATGAGGGTAGTTTCTTATAACTTTTTATAAAAGTCTTATCATTTTATACGTATTTTTTTAAATGTTTTATTGTGTATGTAGATGGATCCGGGTGGTAGCCATTTTGGTGGCCAAGAAGGTGGTGGTTTTGGTGGCCAACACGGTGGTGGTTTTGGTGGCCAACACGGTGGTGGTTTTGGTGGCCAACACGGTGGTAATTTTGGTGACCAAAGTAATCGTGAATTTTATAGCCATGGTACTTTGTTCGACGGTATAAGGGCGGCACCGAGCATGCCGGGTCCTTCATACGTGATTTCACCCGACACATCAAATATGGTATTTTAACGTTATATATATGTGTGTTTATATGGTTTATAACGTTATATATATGTGTTTATATGATTTATAACGTTATATATAAATATAATGTTATATATATGTATGTGTTTATATGTGTTTATAACGTTATATATATGTGTTTATATGGTTTATAACGTTATATATATATATATATGTGTGTGTTTATATGGTTTATAACGTTATATATATATGTGTGTTTATATGGTTTATAACGTTATATATAAATATAATGTTATATATATGTATGTGTTTATATGTGTTTATAACGTTATATATATGTGTGTTTATATGGTTTATAACGTTATATATATATATGTGTGTGTTTATATGGTTTATAACGTTATATATATATATATGTGTGTGTGTGTGTGTGTGTGTGTTTATGTATGTGTGTGTGTGTCTATATGTGTTTATAACGTTATTGGGTTTAGAACGTAAACATGCAGGGGAATCCTCAATCAGCGTTCCGGGCATATAACACTACGAGTGAGCCAATGACGACGACTCACCAGTATAGTAGTTCATACGTTCACCCGGTAAATCATTGCTATTTTTAGTTTTAAATATAAGTTTATATATAGTTTGTAACGTTAAATATATATATATATATAGGTATTGTTCGTTTACAACGTTTATATGCTTTAACGTTTATTTATATAAATGGGTTTAGGATGTAAACATGCAAGAAAATCGTCAATCAACGTTTCGGGCATACAACACTTCGACTGAGCCGTTTACGACAAATGCCGGTGGAGAGGATAATGCCGGTGGCGAGGAGAATGCCGGTGGCGAGGAGGATTACCTAGATGCTGACTTTAATGACCAAATCCCGAGTCCACACACGGTATCACCCAATACAGCTGCTAACATATTTTATACTTAACTTTGAAGTATAAAAATAAATTTAATTTACGAATTTGAAAATACTTTCAATTGTAGGCCGCTCCCACCCCTTCAGGCTTTCGTACTCCTGTTCAAATAGCAGAAGAGCAAGAGCTTCAATTGTGAAGGGGTTTGAGGGATCGAAAAGCAGCGGCGGTCCATAAGCCTCCATTTACTAAACAAGGCGATACCACTCCTCTACCAAAACGACCAAAGGGGAGGCCGAAGGCTGATGAGAAGAGAGACTATGTGGCGATATACAAGAAGGTATTAGACTTGTACATTAGAGGGGCATTGGGGAATATGAAACTTTCATGCTACATTCATGAGGTGGACGCATCTTGGTGGGGTACATTGATGGGATGCGAAGGAGACGGCTATTTAGATGAGTCGGTGAGTAAATTATTAAAACGTTATATGGTTTATAACGTTATATATATATGTTTATATGGTTTATAACGTTATATATATATATGTGTGTTTATATGGTTTATAACGTTATATATATATGTGTGTTTATATGGTTTATAACGTTATATATATAAATATAACATTATATATAACCTACTATTTGAAAAACATTATATGAACAATTTTTTTATGTTTGTAGCACATGGATGCATGGGTTAACATCATGAATGAGAAACGATCGGCAAACTGTACTTGGTATATCATGCCAAGTCAATTTGATGCATGGATGCAGGCACAAACATCCATAAAAAACGTGATTGAGTTGTGTGATGGATCGGATGATAAGCCATCATGGTTGGAACTTCAGCGGGTATGAACGTTATTTTTTATTTAAATTACTTTCTTTATTGGCTACTTATAAACAATAATATTAGGTGTTTTATTATAATTACTGATTCATATAAAATATATTAGGTGTTTATTCCCTTCTGCATCAACAGTCGACACTGGTTTTTGGGAGATCTAGACTTGCAAAACAAGGAGATGGAAGTCTACGACAACTTTCAGGTGGGGCCCTTGAAGAGTGAGGTGAACAGAGTCTTGAAAAACTTTAAGAATCTTCTACCTAAACTACTGAAGGCCATGAAAGACCCTCGTCACTCTTATGCCAATGATCTTGCTTTGCATATGAAATCCGATATACCACAACAACAAGGGAAACTAGGAGATTGTGGTGTATGGTTGCGACTATGTCCGTATTGTTCACATCGACTACATCTTTGAAGACCGCTTCCCTCACCACGTGATGGAAAACGCTTATGCTTACTCTTTCTTCCAGGTCCTGTTCTCAGTATTGGTGGACGAACGGTCATAAGTGGAAAATCTGGACTAACCCATGCTAGTTGAGGCCCAACGGGATATACAACCGGAGCCCGCGTTGCCCTAAGGTTTTCGACGGTGAAATAAGGAGACGCCAAATGACTGCAGTATGTCAAATTTTGGTGTGCTGCAACGGCAATGGCATGACCACAAGGTAACCCAGAAAGTTGCCATCTTTTGCATGAGCAACTTTTGTCGTAATACTGGACTTTGGCGTCTATGTACCCATCCTGCACTTCATACTCACCATAGCCAATATCACGTACAATCCATGATGCGGACTCAATGGCTCTCTTTTGAACCCTCACTTCTGCCCAAGGGGTTAGGGTATTGGTCAGGCGTGCTACACAAAAACATAATTATTTCGTTAGTATTAAAGATATTTTTTCAACACTATTATAAAAAATTGATGCCAATGTAATAACCTGCTACTTCACGACGTTTGGAATACCATTCTTGTTGAAAAGCACGAAAGTATTCCATAAGGCCAACAATTGCGCCTTTCCGAGCAAAACGTGAATGTGCATTCATGCACTCTACATAGTTTGAGGTCATGATGTTGTAGCGTAATCCTGGAAAATGAGCTCTTGACCACCTGTTTGGGTTGATCCTGTCCAGCAATTCAGCGCCAGGTACTGCAGCTCGTAAGGCAGACATATGATGGTCAAACTCGTATGTCGTATAAGCTCTGCAGGTCTTCTAAAAAATCTTCTTATTGTATTGGACGCTGGCGTCCTTTGCCTTAATATTCATATACAGGTGGTGACAACAATACGCATGATACGCCGTTGGGTACACGGTGTTAATTGCTTGGCGTAGTGGTCCAGATCTGTCGGTCATGAAAACCAAGCCTTCCATTTCCCCGATACACCTTCTTAGCATTTGGAAAAAGTAAGTACACGAATCTCCGCTCTCAGACTTTGCTACTCCAATAGCAATAGGGACAACTTGGTTATTTGCGTCCATAGCAACAGCTAGGAACATTGTACCCAAATAATCCCCCTTCAAATGAGCACAATCAATAATAAGTACTTTACGCAGCATCTGCGACCTAAACGTATTAATCTGCAAAATTATGTGGTTTACAATATAATTACACAAAAATAAAGGGGTTTATGTTATGTAGTTGCAAAAACAATATAAATACACCAAAATATACATACCGCGCATCCAAGGGCAAAGAAACAGCTTGCAAACCTTCCAGTGACATCTGTCGTAATATCAGTCACCGTATGTGGATTATTGAGCTCCACATTATAAAAGTATTGCGGAAGTCGGGTAAACGATTCCGCTGGGTTACCCTCGATCATGCATAAAGCTCTCCATTTTGCACGCCAAGCTTGCCAGTAAGAGATATCGATTTTATACCGCGTTTTAATATCTCTGACAATGTCGCATCCACGAATGGTCCTACTAATATCGCCAGTTTTGTCAAGAAGGAGATGTGCCAAAACTCTTTAGTTGCTTGACGGTGGGCATGATGCATCTGCGTCCTTGAGCAAGTGTGGACATCGTTTAACTTCCGTACTTGAAACATCTCTGATCTTCCGATAGGTGTCGCATATATACGCCAGTCACAGTTGTCATGCACACAAACTGCCTCATATCTGCTATTGCTGGATCTTAAAGTTTTAAACTCAAAACCCTCTTCAAGAAACTTCATGCCGAGGGCGAGTGTCATTTCTGGTTTAGAATGGAACACTTGGTTCGCTTTTACTCTTCCACGACGGTTGTAAGGAATGGGTTGGTTGGGTGTGCTGACAACGTCTTCTGTCCGAGGGGAAGGGAGGCATATGGTGAAAATCATCATTCCCAGGAAATGATCTCACAAAATACGCTTCTCTTCTTGTTTCTTCATCATCAAGAGTAGATGTATCGAAAACATAATTATCAAAATCGTGGAGTGGGTCTTCTTCTTCTTCTTCTACTTCTACGTCTTCCTCTTCTTGGCATCGCCTTCGGTGTTCACATCGTCATAGACATACAGTGTTGGCACATAATCTTCTTTGGCAGCATCTTCCATAAATTCAGTTATATCTTGATCCGACCATAAATTATAAACCCCACGACGTCCAGCATCCATACAAGCTATTCTTGTCACAAAAACATTTGGATCAATGCCGCATTTGCGCTCGATAGTTCGAACAAACCGCGAATATGTAACATTTATCGGCACCAGCAAACGGTGCACCGGCATTTCGGTAACGAAATGCCATTCTTCATTTTGTTGTTGCCACGTTCCTCCATAAGAAATTTTCACCCGGACTTTTTGAATTTATGAACTCATATTTTAGAGAAAATTGTGTCTAGGAGTTAGATTTAATATCTGCTTTTAGAGAAATCCTTCACCGACATTTTATGTACAAATTTCGGGTTACATTTAACGGATTCCGTTAACTAGGGTTTTGTTGATTTAACGACGTTAGTGGAGATTCCGTTAGATTTAACGGACTTCGGACCAAATTCGCAAAAAAACCCCGTTAAACGGACATATTTTGCGGACACATTTTGCGGGATTTGGTTAATTAGGGTTTTGACCGAAAACGTGTTGACTAATTTGTCTTTTAGTGCAGATTCCGTTAAAGTTAACGGAGTTAGGACCAAATCCGCAAAAAAATTCCGTTTTGCGGGGCTTTTTTGCGGGATTCCGTAACTTTTGTTTTTTTTTTTGTTTTTTAGTGCCTCGATTCCGTTTAACGAGTTAGGTTCCATTTAACTGACTTTTTTTGTGGAAATTCATGGCCACCAGCTGCAAAATGGGAGAGATATTGGCTAGGAGATCAATCTTCATAGGGAAAATGGATACCTTGGCAAATTTCTCGAGTTTTTTGTGTGTGTTTTCAATTGACTTTGAGGTACTTTCTTTAGTTTTTTGGTTGGTGGGGGCACCAACAGAAAAAAAAAAACACTGGGAGATCTATGTCAAAACTTTTTTTTTTTTTGTATTTAAGCTAAGAAAAATTTGTAGTTGATGGGGCCCATCCTCCCACTCTTAACATGCTGGATCTGCCCATATCTACACGAAAAGCTGAATCTTTTTTTGTTGCCAGTTGATGCAAAATCAAAAGCATCACTACAGTTCCTTTATTTTAAGCCTTTATGGTTACATCGGGTTACTATATAGTTAAATTGTGTCGATTTTCAACTGTCAGGTTTAATGGCCCGTGAATGAAGTGGGATTCAACAGCTTTCTCTTGACACACAGAACGAAGTTGCTGTAATTGCTCGGAAAACTAAAGAATAAGGTCTAAATGAATTCGTAATTTGTTGAAATATTTTTTTTTAATTTGTTGCCACATATTGTTACTAATTTGAATAAACTTCTATCCATCTTCTCATAATCCATTTTTGTCCTCATTTAAAGAGCCTTTTGTACATCTTTGCCTTGAATTGGTACATCTATTCATGGTTTATTGTATATGAAATCAAGTTCCTGGATTCTAATAATGGAGATTCGAGTGTTTTACTGGATTTATATGTTGTGAAATATCTAGATCGAAATCCAGTAAAACACTCGAATCTCCATTATTAGAATCCAGGAACTTAATTTTATCTACAATAAACCATGAATAGATGTCGTACTGTAACATCCCAATTCTAAATTACCATATTATATGCTAAGTGTGCCTCTTTTATATGTTACGAAGGATATTATGTGCTTACATGCGAGAAAATGTTAAGCGTGTTGAAATTTTTATTAAGTGTATTCGTAGTGCTATATAAGGTAACTGATGATTTAGTGGGAGTTTGTGTTTGAAATTTTAAGGTTATTCTTCGTTGGAGTATATGAGAGGATTTAGAAATTTTCATGACAATCGGAGTTAGATTGAGAAAGTTGGAGAAAACGAGTCAAAACGTCAACGGTTAAGCTATGGATTCGTAAAACTAATTTTTTTTAAGGAGATATTTTCTGGAATATTATTATTGGAAGTTGTAGATTATTTCGTTACGAACGCGTAGGCGAAAACCTCGTCGAAAACGGAGTTCCGAGCGAAAAGTTATGTCATTTTTAGTGTTCAGTGGTCAAATGGTTGCCCAAACCGGGTCAAACCCGACCCAACTCGAATTTAGCTTGTTAAACACGAATTTTAGCTCCATTTTAGACCATTTTCAGTTCCATAACTTGCACACACAGTAAAGGTGCGATTTTCACACACTTAAGCTCAAACACCTTCAATTTCTTGGAGAATCAAAGATCAAGTGAAGAATTCTTGATGATTATGTGAAGATTGTTGAAGGTATACTCCTAATGCTAAGTTTAATCTCTAGAATTAGTGTCAATCATGGAAATTAAGGTTTGCATGTTTGAAATTAGTGGTTGATTTTGTAAGATTATGGTTTTATATTGGTTATTATCATGTTATCTTGAAGGATTACACAACAATTTGAAGATAATCTCATCTTTGTTCTTGTTTTGATGTTGTAACAAGTATGATGACTTTTGGGTGAAATAAGCTTAATGCATGTGTAAGATAAGTGTAGAAATCATGATATTATGCTTAGATTATGTTAATACATTAGTTAGTTCTTTGATTACATGGTTGATATGCAAGAAGATGGAAAGAATAAGTAAGTATTCATTATGAATAAGATGACTATTTGTTATACAAAGATGGATTTTTATGAACTTGGTAGAAATAGATGAATGGATCATGGTTTCTTGTTGATTTTATCTTGATGATGATAAAATTAAGTTAACATCTGAGTTTGATTAGGATTGAAATGGAATTGGATACTTATTTGGACAAAAGTATGATTTTCGAGTTTGAAAGTCACGTTACAGCACTGTTTTGTAAAAATTGTATAAAATCGTAGAAAAATCAGAAAAATACAAGGTCAGTGGCGTTGGAAAGATATGAATCTGTACTTTAATCCATATGTTGAAGTCAAAGTGTGATTTTGAGTTTAAGTGGGGTGAAACAGAGGTTAAAAACAGTGCTGCAGCATATAATTAAAGATAGCTTATGATATGATTAAGTCGATAAAATGTGATTGGTTGTTCCAATGCTTACGAAACTTGATATATGAACTCCAGGGGATAATTTAAGCTTGTTTGAGTCCTTTGGAGGGTATCTTATAGTTGGATTGCAAGGTTGGACATTTGTCGTCGATTTGACTGTATTTGACATTCGGTCGTGAGGTGAGTTAAATAGCTATTCAAATATTATTGTATTAAGTGTATATTTATATACCATCTATATGTATGTGATTTCTATGACTTTAGAGTCGGTTCTTATTGGTCTTTTGTCTTTGTACGTTTTGATCTCTCGATTACGAGTTCTTCCGAAATGTCGGTCGGTTTGGATATCCATGTATTCCGTCGGTATTGTTTCTTTGATTTCTTGTGAAACCGGAAGTACGGGGATTACTTTGTGTGATCCGTCCCGAAAACGGTGAATGTCAACATGCCGATGAAGGGGGAGGGATCGGTGAGACATTCTAGTCGTTCTTGTTGTCTGTTGGCCGTACTCGGTGCCTAATGTGAAGAGAGGCACGAGTATAGGGACTCGGGCATACCCGGGAGATGAAGGCGGGCTCCCTGCCAGTCCTAAGCATTGTATTCTGTGAACCATAGGAGCTCGAGCATACCCAGTAACGATGGGCTCCCTGCTAGTCCTATGTGTTCTATTGTTTGGTTATTTCGATATGTTGCTTTAGACCGTTTGACTAACGCGTGATATTGATCCTTGAAAAGGAATTGACCTGGTATCCTCTGATAATTACTTGTAATTTGCATTGAAATAAGCTTGTTATGTCATGATGAATTGTTTGATTTCGGCACTTGATTTTTGGTTATATTATGGACAATTCTTATTACGTAAGTGTTACTCTCAAATAATCGCTCATTGATATAACCATTCAATTGGTTGGTTTTCGGTTCCCGTGTATTTGTATAGACTTAATTTCAATAACATTTGTTTAGACTATTTATCTCACTAAGCCATGTGCTTATTCCGTTAGCTCACTATTTTTTTCAGGAAAGAAAGAAGATAAAGGCAAGAACCCGGTGTAGTTAGTTCGTGTTTAGTTCGGGGATCGTTGCCAAGTCTTGGTATATATATATATATATAATTATGTCTATTATATATTTTGGGTTGTAAATATATTCGGGTAGTTATTATGTTGTCCCGAATTTTTGGTTGGTAAATGTTTTAATTATAAGATTGTAAGCTTTTGTTTTGGATTTGGAAATACTTATTAAGTTATAATTAGCTTTTGGTGGTTTACTTAGAAAATGTTATCCCGTATGTTTTGTTTTGGGTTATTAAAATGTGGTTTTGGTGAAATCGTAACCAAGGTGTTACAAATATGGTATCAGAGCAGTGGTTTGAGGGATTTAGATATTGGAAATGATATCTAGACTCAAACCTAGGCATTGAAATCGTATAGTAACTAGGCTATGATAGAATACGGGATAAGGACTAATAGTAGAAACCTAGGTGGGGATGGGACCAAGGATAGGGTTATATCTAATAAGTATGTGTTAAAACTTTCAGTAAATGGCTGACGGCGACGCAGCAAGCCATACACCGACAGACCCACACATGGGGGAAAATGACCTTGAGGCAAGCCATGATCAATCGATCCCTAATGTTGATGGAAATGATTCGGGTAACACTAGACATGATGAGGAAGTCCCTACATCTCCTCGAACAGAAAGATTGATGAAAATGATGGCTGATCAGATGAAATCATTAACTGATCAGATGAGAGCCGCATTAGAGGAACAAAGAAAGGAATTTGAGAAAAGGTTAGAAGAACACAACCCGACAAATGCACTTAAACAATACGACAAGGGTAAACGTCCGATCGTGACCGATGAGGTTTCGAAACCCAAACCAGATCGAGTCTCGTTCAAGTCATTCCGTAGTAGTGGGGCAACAGAGTATACAGGACAATCTGATCCTGTTTTAGCTATGCAATGGGTTCAAAACATTGAAAAAGTGTTTCGAACTATTCGCGTATCCGATGAAGACAAGGTGAGGTATGCATCGGCTATGTTGACAGATCGAGCATTAGTTTGGTGGGATAACACTTACGAGTCACTAGACTCGAATACTCGCGAGAACATGCTTTGGGACGAATTTCGATCGAAGTTCTTTGAACAATATTGCCCAATGGATCTTCAACGTCGCCTTGAGAAAGAGTTCTGGGATTTGAAACAAGGCACCATGACTGTGATGGAGTATGAGACCGAGTTTAACCGAAAACTACGATTTGCACAAAGGTTTTTAAGTACTGAAGACGATAAGGTCGAGCGTTTTGTGGGTGGGTTACGAAAAGAAATTCGGAATTTTCTGGTGAATCGAGAAGTTCCAAGTTTTGTCAAGGCGGTAGAATTTGCTCGAAGATGCGAGCATGATCTGTCAATACCGGATGATCCAGTTCCGGCAGCAAAGCGACCATGCACCGGAAAGACGAGCACAGTCCCAACACATCGATCACCCAAGTTCTTAATGTCGAAACGAGGGCAGACGCATAATGCAACTCGTACTACACCTCAGGCATATTCTTTACAGTCTAATGCCCAAGGATTTGCCAAAGATGTGGCAAGAATCATGTTGGACGATGCAATATTGAACCATCTAGTGTACGATGTTTTTGTTGTGGCGAAGTGGGCCACGTTCGTACAACTTGTCCGCGAAAGGAGGAAGCATGCTACTCATGCGGGGTTCTTGGGCATAAACAGCGAAACTGTCCACGAGGAAAAGGAGCAGAAAGTAAGGCGTCAGTCCAACGACCGACGATGGGTGGTGCCTCAAGTCAAAAGGAGGAGGTACCCAAAGCACGAGCTCGAGCTTTTCAGATTACCGCGGAGGAGGCTCGTGATGATCCAGATGTTGTTACCGGTATTTTTCTTGTTAACTCCCAACCTGCTCGTATTTTATTCGATTCTGGAGCTACAAATTCTTTTGTGTCGCATGATTTTGTTCGCTACATGAAATCTGTTCCGCTTATGCTTCCTATTCCGTTTACCGTTGATACCGCTAATGGAGTCACTTTAGTAGCTAATAGAGTATTTAGAGATTGCTCTTTAGTGTTAGACAATCATGATTTTTTGGTAGACTTGATTTCTATTGATATTCGTGGCTTTGATGTCGTGATTGGTATGGATTGGTTAATAAAGAACCGCACGGTTATCATCTGTTATGAGAGGATGGTTCAGGTACCAGTTAAGAATGGAGACTACTTGTATATTTACGGGGAGAGACGTCCCGGTGACGTGAAGATAATATCTATGCTTAAAACGCTGCGTTGTGTAACTAAGGGTTGCACTTCTTTCATGGCATATGTTTTGGATGCAACCAAAGAAGTTAAGAAGATAGTGAAAGATGTGCCAATCGTAGGTGAATATCCGGATGTATTCCCCGATGACTTACCTGGGTTACCACCAGATAGACAAGTAGAATTCCGGATCGATTTGGTACCCGGTGCCTCTCCAATTGCTAAAACGCCTTATCGACTTGCGCCGGCAGAAATGAAAGAAATGATGAGCCAGTTACAAGAGTTGTTGGACAAGGGCTTCATTCGACCGAGTGCTTCGCCTTGGGGTGCACCAGTACTGTTTGTAAAGAAGAAAGACGGTTCATTCCGGATGTGCATCGATTACAGGGAATTGAACAAGGTAACGATTAAGAATAAATATCCGTTACCTCGTATCGATGACTTGTTTGATCAGCTCCAAGGTGCAAGCTATTTCTCAAAGATTGATCTCAGGTCCGGCTATCACCAGTTGAAAGTAAGTGAGGAAGACGTACCAAGACGGCCTTCCGAACCCGTTATGGGCATTACGAATTTTTGGTAATGCCATTCGGACTTACAAACGCACCTGCAGCGTTTATGGACTTAATGAATAGAGTATGTCGTCCCATGCTTGACAAGTCTGTCATAGTATTTATTGATGACATTCTTGTGTACTCAAAGTCCGAAGAAGAACATGCTACGCATTTACGTGAGATACTTGAGCTACTTAGGAAGGAACGTTTATACGCAAAGTTCTCGAAATGCGAGTTCTGGCTTCGTCAGGTGCAATTTCTAGGACATGTAATATCAGGCGACGGAGTTTCTGTTGATTCGACTAAAATTGAGGCAATCCAAAAGTGGGAGCAACCAAAGAATGCATCTGAAGTCAGAAGTTTTCTGGGTCTAGCAGGATACTACAGACGGTTTATCCGTGACTTTTCAAAAATTGCTGTGCCACTTACATCATTGACTCGCAAGGATGTTAAGTTTGAATGGACAGAAGCTCAAGATAATGCATTTCAGACTCTTAAAGATTGTTTGACAAACGCGCCTATACTAGCTCTACCTGAGGGTAGTGAGGACTTTGTAGTGTATAGTGATGCATCTCTACTTGGACTTGGATGTGTCTTGATGCAACGGGGCAAGGTAATCGCATATGCCTCACGACAGCTGAAAGATTATGAGAAAAAGTATCCAACCCATGATCTTGAGCTAGCAGCGGTGGTCTTTGCTTTGAAACTTTGGCGACACTATCTCTATGGTACGAAGTGTCAACTCTATACTGACCACAAGAGCTTAAAGTATCTATTTGATCAACAGACCCTGAACATGCGTCAGCAACGTGCTATGGAACTCATCAAAGATTACGATTGTGAGATACTTTATCATCCGGGTAAAGCCAATGTAGTGGCATATGCTTTGAGTAGGAAGACGTATGCAGGACTTCTATGCTACGTTATCACTCACATATCGGTTAAACCTAATCTATTTGACGATATTCGAAAGTGGCAGATTGAGGCTTTGAAGTCTGAGAATATCAAAACAGAACGAATGGTGGGATACGTCAATTCTCTTTCTGAAGATGGACGAGGCTTGAAAGTCTTTAAAGCTCGAATATGGGTCCCTAGACTTGGTGGTATGCGCGATGTTGTCTTAGCGGAAGCACATAAGTCACGATTATCGATACACCCAGGGAGTACCAAAATGTATCAAGATCTACGTTTAGATTATTGGTGGCCTGGGATGAAGACCGATATTGGACGATATGTCGAGAAGTGTACCACATGCTTACAAGTAAAAGCCGAACATCAGAAACCGTATGGTAGTTTGCAGCCTCTAGGGGTACCGATGTGGAAATGGGAAGAGTTAACCATGGATCTGGTTACTAAACTACCAAAAACCCAACGTCAACATGATAGTATTTGGGTTATAGTTGATCGGTTGACCAAATCTGCACTGTTCTTACCTGTTCGAGAGTCTTATTCTATGGATCGATGGGCGCAGTTGTACATTGATGAAGTTGTCTCGCGACATGGTGTACCGGTGAAGATTATCTCTGATCGAGACTCTCGATTCACTTCCAAATTCTGGAGCGCATTTCAACGAGAGTTGGAGACACATCATGCATTTAGTACGGCCTATCATCCTCAGACTGATGGTCAATCAGAACGAACTATTCAGACCCTCGAGGATATGCTACGTGCATGTGTCTTAGAGTTTGGTGGAAGTTGGGATGTTCACTTATCCTTGGTTGAGTTTTCTTACAACAATAGTTACCACTCGACCATTGGAATGGCTCCCTACGAGGCTTTATACGGGCGTAAGTGTCGTACACCCTTGTGTTGGCGAGAGACAGGAGAGAAAATTTTAGCTGGACCGGAGCTCATTCAGATCACTCATGACAAGATTCAGATTATTCGCGAAAGGATGAAAGCTGCCCAAGATCGCCAAAAGTCTTATGCGGATCGCCGCAAAAGGCCAATCGAATTCTCGGTAGGTGATATGGTAATGTTAAAAGTTTCTCCTTGGCGAGGCATGCTTCGATTCCGGAAACAAGGTAAATTAAGTCCACGATTTATTGGCCCGTTCAAAGTATTAGAGCGTATCGGGAAACAAGCTTACCGGTTAGAGTTACCGGAAGAACTTATGGGGATACACAATGTGTTTCATGTCGGGTACTTACGTAAATGTTTGGGTAAACATGAAGAAACAGTTCCCTTATCAGAAGTCAAAGTAGATGAAAAATTAAGATATATTGAGGAACCAGAATCCATTATGAACGAGAAAAAGGTGAACCTACGTAATAAGGAGGTGGACTTGGTGTTGGTCAAGTGGAAACACCATAGGGGACCAAATTGGACGTGGGAGCGTAAAGATGAGATGCAGGCCAAATACCCTTCTTTGTTCCCACAACAATGATTTCGGGGACGAAATCCTCAAAAGGGGAGGTATTTGTAACATCCCAATTCTAAATTACCATATTATATGCTAAGTGTGCCTCTTTTATATGTTACGAAGGATATTATGTGCTTACATGCGAGAAAATGTTAAGCGTGTTGAAATTTTTATTAAGTGTATTCGTAGTGCTATATAAGGTAACTGATGATTTAGTGGGAGTTTGTGTTTGAAATTTTAAGGTTATTCTTCGTTGGAGTATATGAGAGGATTTAGAAATTTTCATGACAATCGGAGTTAGATTGAGAAAGTTGGAGAAAACGAGTCAAAACGTCAACGGTTAAGCTATGGATTCGTAAAACTAATTTTTTTTAAGGAGATATTTTCTGGAATATTATTATTGGAAGTTGTAGATTATTTCGTTACGAACGCGTAGGCGAAAACCTCGTCGAAAACGGAGTTCCGAGCGAAAAGTTATGTCATTTTTAGTGTTCAGTGGTCAAATGGTTGCCCAAACCGGGTCAAACCCGACCCAACTCGAATTTAGCTTGTTAAACACGAATTTTAGCTCCATTTTAGACCATTTTCAGTTCCATAACTTGCACACACAGTAAAGGTGCGATTTTCACACACTTAAGCTCAAACACCTTCAATTTCTTGGAGAATCAAAGATCAAGTGAAGAATTCTTGATGATTATGTGAAGATTGTTGAAGGTATACTCCTAATGCTAAGTTTAATCTCTAGAATTAGTGTCAATCATGGAAATTAAGGTTTGCATGTTTGAAATTAGTGGTTGATTTTGTAAGATTATGGTTTTATATTGGTTATTATCATGTTATCTTGAAGGATTACACAACAATTTGAAGATAATCTCATCTTTGTTCTTGTTTTGATGTTGTAACAAGTATGATGACTTTTGGGTGAAATAAGCTTAATGCATGTGTAAGATAAGTGTAGAAATCATGATATTATGCTTAGATTATGTTAATACATTAGTTAGTTCTTTGATTACATGGTTGATATGCAAGAAGATGGAAAGAATAAGTAAGTATTCATTATGAATAAGATGACTATTTGTTATACAAAGATGGATTTTTATGAACTTGGTAGAAATAGATGAATGGATCATGGTTTCTTGTTGATTTTATCTTGATGATGATAAAATTAAGTTAACATCTGAGTTTGATTAGGATTGAAATGGAATTGGATACTTATTTGGACAAAAGTATGATTTTCGAGTTTGAAAGTCACGTTACAGCACTGTTTTGTAAAAATTGTATAAAATCGTAGAAAAATCAGAAAAATACAAGGTCAGTGGCGTTGGAAAGATATGAATCTGTACTTTAATCCATATGTTGAAGTCAAAGTGTGATTTTGAGTTTAAGTGGGGTGAAACAGAGGTTAAAAACAGTGCTGCAGCATATAATTAAAGATAGCTTATGATATGATTAAGTCGATAAAATGTGATTGGTTGTTCCAATGCTTACGAAACTTGATATATGAACTCCAGGGGATAATTTAAGCTTGTTTGAGTCCTTTGGAGGGTATCTTATAGTTGGATTGCAAGGTTGGACATTTGTCGTCGATTTGACTGTATTTGACATTCGGTCGTGAGGTGAGTTAAATAGCTATTCAAATATTATTGTATTAAGTGTATATTTATATACCATCTATATGTATGTGATTTCTATGACTTTAGAGTCGGTTCTTATTGGTCTTTTGTCTTTGTACGTTTTGATCTCTCGATTACGAGTTCTTCCGAAATGTCGGTCGGTTTGGATATCCATGTATTCCGTCGGTATTGTTTCTTTGATTTCTTGTGAAACCGGAAGTACGGGGATTACTTTGTGTGATCCGTCCCGAAAACGGTGAATGTCAACATGCCGATGAAGGGGGAGGGATCGGTGAGACATTCTAGTCGTTCTTGTTGTCTGTTGGCCGTACTCGGTGCCTAATGTGAAGAGAGGCACGAGTATAGGGACTCGGGCATACCCGGGAGATGAAGGCGGGCTCCCTGCCAGTCCTAAGCATTGTATTCTGTGAACCATAGGAGCTCGAGCATACCCAGTAACGATGGGCTCCCTGCTAGTCCTATGTGTTCTATTGTTTGGTTATTTCGATATGTTGCTTTAGACCGTTTGACTAACGCGTGATATTGATCCTTGAAAAGGAATTGACCTGGTATCCTCTGATAATTACTTGTAATTTGCATTGAAATAAGCTTGTTATGTCATGATGAATTGTTTGATTTCGGCACTTGATTTTTGGTTATATTATGGACAATTCTTATTACGTAAGTGTTACTCTCAAATAATCGCTCATTGATATAACCATTCAATTGGTTGGTTTTCGGTTCCCGTGTATTTGTATAGACTTAATTTCAATAACATTTGTTTAGACTATTTATCTCACTAAGCCATGTGCTTATTCCGTTAGCTCACTATTTTTTTCAGGAAAGAAAGAAGATAAAGGCAAGAACCCGGTGTAGTTAGTTCGTGTTTAGTTCGGGGATCGTTGCCAAGTCTTGGTATATATATATATATATAATTATGTCTATTATATATTTTGGGTTGTAAATATATTCGGGTAGTTATTATGTTGTCCCGAATTTTTGGTTGGTAAATGTTTTAATTATAAGATTGTAAGCTTTTGTTTTGGATTTGGAAATACTTATTAAGTTATAATTAGCTTTTGGTGGTTTACTTAGAAAATGTTATCCCGTATGTTTTGTTTTGGGTTATTAAAATGTGGTTTTGGTGAAATCGTAACCAAGGTGTTACACGTACCAATTCAGGGTAAAGATGTTCAAAAGAATTACTGGAGCCATGTAAAAATTTAACCTAAATGGCTACTTTCTTCTAGTCCTGCATTCTTTTTCGCTAAGATTGCAAAATGTTGGCTAATCTGGGATTTTAAGTTGTCAGGTTGGAATTAGATACAAATTATGTAGCGAACAACGTAAGTTTAAATATAATGGATGTGAATTAGAACTACAAATGCCATGACACTCTCAAAAAGAATATCTAAACGTAGAGGCTAAAATTGAGGTGTCCCGGATGTAAGAAAAACAAACAAACAAACAAATAAATAAATAAAATTCGAGGGGTTTGGAACCTAGTCAAGCTAGGCGGCTCATCCCCACGCCGATTTTTATTAAGTAAAATATATATAATACAACAGAGGACATACACCAAGAAAGCATTTACTGAAGCAAAACATTAACTAATCACAGAACACCTAAACTCGGTTCTCATATCCTAAAAGCTTGAGTTACTAGAAGCAAACGGCTAAATAATTTGCGACCAACAAGATATCTAATATGCTGATACAGAGAATGAGAGTCGTGCTCGAACCTCGTTACGAACCTCGTTACAGGAACAACCAAAGGCATATTGTCAAAGATCCTGTAAAAATGCTCAAAAATGAATGAAATGTTGAATAACCATGTAGTAACTTTTGAAAATTTACCAAGATAAGTGTCTCACATGTTGACTCGAAATCATTGTCTATTTTCTCCTTGAATACTGCGGTTTATTTCTCATTCAAGTGTAATGTGAAACAGTGTTGCACATCTATGGCATTCGCATTTGGAACTGTAACAGATCATTTGGGTAAGAATCCTCAGAGAGAAAACAGTGATTTATATAATATAATGTAGGTGGATTTATACTTGATAGCAGCAGATCAATCAGAGCTTCACCAATGAACAACAATAACAAGTCCCACATTTGACAAAAAGGTTTCATCTGCAAAATGGATTGAGCCGAAATCAAACAATTGAGACCAAAGATTAAACATCAAGTTCATCACTGCATGTGACGAGAGTGTGGTCCTTCGATTCAATCAAGTGCTGAAATGCAAAGCCAAAGAACACGAAAACAAACAACATAACCAAATTATATATATATATATATATATATATATATATATATAGAAGCTGCAAACTCAAATTTTATTGCAAACATATGGACAAGAGCGCACCACGTGTCATATTCACTATGAATAATCATGTATTATTAAGTGTGAATAACACAAATAGTGTTATTCAGAGTGAATAATACAAAATGATGTATTATCCACTGTGAATAACACATAACACTGAATGGTGTGTTATTCACTCTGAATAATACATGATTGTTCAGAGTGAATATGCTACGTGGCACACACTCGGCTGTCTTCACGTTTGCAATGAAAAATTAGTTTTTCATTTGAACCTGACCCTATATACGTATATATATAGATATAGACACACACACACACACACACACACATATATATATATATATATATATATATATATATATATATATGCAACTTACCAATAGTTGCCATAAAACAAGAAAAATGGTAAAAAGAGTCACCTTGTGTGTTGAATGTTCCTTGTACATCAAAACTCGGAAATGCAAGAAATGGTTCAAATGTTAGGATAGATACAAACATACATACAATCTCGAATCTAAGTAATTAAGATGATTAATAGAAACGAGAAAGTACCTGTTACAAAAGTTATTCACCTCTTCAATCCCGAGCAAATACCGTATTCGCTTCAAATTGTAGAATTTGCTGAAAGTGTTTCTAGCGAAAATGACAAATATTTATGATCACGAAGCAGAAACTATAACAAAGATCAACATATTAAATATCTACAAGATTGGATTTTTTTTCATAGGTCTATTTCAGGAAAACCATGTTTATATCAAATTTGAATAATCAAATTGAAGTATATAAGATGACCAACAAAAAATGAAGTAGCTGTTTTAAATAGTTCTTATTGAATCGCCTTCTTTGGGCCTTTTGAGCTTTACAAGTACGATCCAACTCCATAAATACATAAAAATAAAGCTTCAACTTCTCAGTGAAATCGACATTCCAATGTAACCATACAAGTTTAGCCATCACTTATTTTATACCACTGACTATAAACGAAATCAACCTCGTTTGAAGTTTTTTTTTTTTTTTTTTTTTGGGCAGGGGGGGGGGGGTCAATTTTGATAGTGACCTACTAACCAAAGAATAAACAACGATCATACCTTCAATTAACGGATCCAAAACCGAAAACTTGTTCGCTAATTGTTCTAGTAGATGTGTCTGCTTTCCGGTGATGGGCTTAAAACCCCGCATTCACGATTTACAACATTAACTCCTCAGGAAATATCACATTGTTGGAATGCAACAACACTTCACCTGGCAATTGTGATTAACATTAAAAAAAACTTAATAGAAGATAATGAGCATGGACCATAAGCTAGCTTATTGAAATGCTAGTTGGAGTAGCATTTGAGGAGATTTTTGTAGTTTTTTCCAATTATACCCTTATCAATACTAATTATTATACCCCAAGATACCCTTTTTGGTCATTTTACATACTCATAAGCTAGTTTTTGCCAAACATAATTTATTCATTAGCTAGCTTATTAGCTCGTTTGCCAAACACAACCAAAATTAAATGCAATTTGTAGACCCGAATCAAGCAAAAGTTTGCACTCTTATGTAATATGAAATATTGGTTTCCTCCTAGACCTGAAATTAGTGCTCTAAAGATATGCACTTACGGTTTAATGGATTTGAATCCATGAGTAATGAAAGAAAAAATACCTTTGCATATTATTCAACCACGCCATCATAATGTTCGTTCCTAAATGCAATATCTCCAAACTATATTAAAGGAACAGAGGAAAGAAATAGAAAATGTGAGAAAAGAACTCAAACGGATCAAAAGATAACCCACTTAATAGAAAATAGAAATGATTTATAAAATGGTAAAGATAGTTATTGATATCTGGCAACAAAAAACGTCATTAATTTCAAATTTCAAATGATCAAAATAAGATGAGTAATAGAAACAGAGGAAGTACCTTTTATTGTGAATTGGCTTCTTTGAGCCTTCCTCAAAGTTCTCCTTAGAGCACCGTACAACAGCATCCTATACTTGCAGTTATGCCTGTACTTGCATTTGTGTCTGTTCCTTCTTCATCTCGAAGAATTTTCAGACCTTGTAGCATTAAGTTGCTTTGTGGAAGATTATTTATACATGTACCTCGTATATCCAACTCTTTTAAATATTCCAAACGTCCAAGTTCGTTTGGCAATTCCTCAACTCTGTTACAATTAAAGAGACTGAAACGCTCTAGACTTTTCAAGCTACATATGCTGTTCGGGATATCTCGTAAAACTATACACCCTTGTAGCATTAGCTTCTCTAAGCATTCTAATCGACCAAGATCCTGAGGTAACTTCTCAAGAAGCTCACAATTATAAACTCCAAGATGTTTCAGAGATTTCAACATACAAATGCTGTCCGGAAGATGTTTAATCTTTGAAAACATGAAATACAGCTGCTCTAGACATTCCAATCGACCAAGATCCTCCGGTAACTTCTCAAGAAGCTCACAATAACTAAGTGTGAGACTTTTCAGATGTTTCAACATACAAATGCTGCCCGGAAGATGTTTAATCTTTAAAGAGCTGAAATACAACCACTCTAGACATTCCAATCTGCCAAGATCCTCCGGTAACTTCTCAAGAAGCACACAATCAATAAGTGTGAGACTTTTCAGATGTTTCAACATATAAATGCTGCCCGGAAGATGTTTAATCTTTAAAGACCTGAAATACAGCCACTCTAGACATTCTAATCTGCCAAGATCCTCCGGTAACTTCTCAAGAAGCTCACAATCAATAAGTGTGAGACTTCCCAGATGTTTCAACATACAAATGCTGTCCGGAAGATATTTAATCTTTCTAGACTCCAAAGTTAGCTTCTCTAGACATTCTAACAGGCCAAGATCCTCCGGTAACTTCTCAAGAAGCTCACAATCAATAAGTGTGAGACTTTTCAGATGTTTCAGCATACAAATGTTGTCCGGAAGATGTTTAATACTTGTAGAGGACAAAGTTAGCCTCTCTAGATTTTGTAAGCAGTGAAGGTCTTTGGGCACCTCTGGAATACTGCCCTTGAGTACAAGGCCTCCTAAGTGCTTTAAACCACAAATGCTTTCTGAAAAACTATCAAAGTCTGTGCAAGCACAAGAGAAACCTATTGTAATAAGCTTCTCAATATTTCCAGCCGA
Organism: Centaurea solstitialis; assembly: GCA_030169165.1. Lineage (NCBI taxonomy): Eukaryota > Viridiplantae > Streptophyta > Magnoliopsida > Asterales > Asteraceae > Centaurea > Centaurea solstitialis. Next base: position 24,561,328 of record CM058042.1, on the reverse strand, counting down.
TGAAGGTAGATCTCCCTCATATGAACATTTAAACACAAACTTGGGAGAATTGTTATCGGGGTGCAATGGGCATATATCTACCAAATTTCCATGCAAAGTTAACTTAGGAAATAATCCACCACTTTTCTGAATATTTAAATTGGTAAACCTCAAAATACCATTTGCTTCTAAGTGGATGAGCTTTTTTAGACCTCTGACAGGAACATGAAGTTTTACCAAACTAGAACATTCTTCAAGATGTAACCTCTCGAGATTTGGAGTTTGCCTAAGGTCAAGGGTCTTCAACTCTGAACATCTATTGATATCGATGGATTCGAGCTCTAGACATCCATCACGCATGCGAAGTTCCACCAAATTATAACATCCTTGAAGGCTCAATCTCTTGAGATCCCGAATCGACCCAATGTCAAGGGTCCTCAACGTTGGAACCGTGAGGATGAGGGTTTCAAGTTGTGGACATTCAACGAACATGTCTCGATATTCTACCAAATAATCACATTCTTCTCGTTTCAATGTCTTGATATTCCAAGTTGGCCCAAGCCCAAGGTTAAGGGACCTAAAAGCTGGAGAACTCAAGACAAGGTATTTGAGTTGCGGACATTCACGGTGCATGTCAAGTTCTACCAAATCCTTACATTCCTCAAGATTCAATGTCACGATATTCGGAACCAACCGAAGGTCGAGAGACCTCAACTTTAGACTACTGGCTTGGAGTAATTTGAGTTGTAGACATTCAGATGGAATGTCAAGTTTTACCAAATCTCCACATTTCCGAAGAGTCAATGCCTCTATATTCGGAACTGACCTAAGGTCAAGGGTACTCAACTTTGAAAAACTAAGGTTGAGGAATTTGAGTTTTGGACAGTGAAGAGGCATGTGAAATTCTACCAAATCATGACAACCTTCAAGATTTAATATCTCTAGATTTGGAGTTAGCTCAAGGTCAAAGGTCCTCAACGATGAAAAACTTAGAACAAGGAATCGGAGCTTGTGAAGAACCTACCATAAGAAAAAGAAAATAAGAAAGAATATTGTGTACTAATTAACCAATAGATGTGTAGTATCATAATAAATGATGCAAAATATTAATTCAACCATTACTCTTACCTTTCTTTCTCCCCCTTCCCAAAGTTGTTTCAACGAGCAGTAAGGCATTTCAAGAGCAACAAGATTACTTGCTTGAAATTGTTTGGGTAAAACACAGAACTTGTAACTATCCCACCTTAGATATCGCAACGAATTTGGTAAGTATAGGATATCTTCATCAGATTCCCGGCGGATGCTATGCATAGAAGAGTTATTTGTGAGAAGAAATCTAAGTTTCTCCATCTTTTTAAGCCCTTTGATAATAGTTTCTTGATCGACTTTTAGCGCGGACAGTTTTATACATGTTGCTTCTGTAACCTGTAATCCAAAAGAATTGACCATGAAACTTACTTGGGTCATTACAATTCAAATTGTTGTTTTTTATTTTTCAACTTCACATATAAATTTGATTCTTACCAAATCGTTAACCAGTATATCTTCAATTTCTTTCTTAATCCACAATCTGGTGTGTCTTTCGGGTTCATCAGGGTTTGAACGACGAACAATGTGCCTTCCCATTTCTTGTATATGGTCATGCATATACAAAATCCCACCATAGTTAGAAATAGTTATGAGAGATCTTTTCTCAAGAACATTCAAACCATGTATAGCGTGAAATCCACAACTTTCAAGCGCTTTGATTGCTTCGTCTACGCTCCAACCTTTCAATATGCATGCAACATCTAGGAATATTTCCTTGCAATCATCATCTAAACCCATATAGCTTAACTCCAACTTTTGTAGAGTCTCCGTCAATGGAATTTTTTTCAGTCTTTTTATGGTATCTATCCATTCATGCTCTTTTGCTTCACAGAGATATGAACCCAAAATTGTGATCGTTAACGGAAGACCAGCAGCATACCTTACGACTTCTTTTGATAGCTCTTCGTACCCTGAGATTGGAATCTCTTTCCCAAATGCACATCTACTTAAGAGACAAACTGCTTCCTTGTCCGTCAGTAGCCTGGCATCGTGAATCACGTCCACTCTGTGTGCCAGTAGTACTTGCTTGTCTCTTGTAGTAATGATAATTTTACTTCCCGATTTAAACCAATTAAGTTCACCGGCTAAGGCCTTGAGCTGATCTACATGATCTACATCATCTAGAACAACAAGAACCTTTATACCAGGCATCTTCTTTTTCATCTCCGTTTTCCCTTCAAGAACACCGTTTACAAATATGTCTTGCCTATTAAATACATCTCTAAGTACTTGTTGTTGCAATGATTGCAAACCTAAAGAAATAAAATTTGAACGTTCCCGAACATTCTCCACAAAGCTGCTACCTTCGAATTCAGTGCGTATTTGATCAAAAACAGCTCTTGCTAAAGTTGTCTTCCCAATGCCTCCCATTCCCAGATTCCTATCATGCATGCCTCATTAGGAAAAGCATTTAAAGATGAAATCATGCCACTTATCCGAGTCCTCATGCCTATTAAATTTCCATCAGCACTGACGGCAGGTAACTTCGATGAGATATCGTTAACAACTAGTTCGATAAATTCAACTTCATGCCTGTACATTAAAGAAAAATCAATTAGCTTTCTTTAACTCCAACATGAATAGTTACTTGTATATCTACACGATAAAAACATATAAGATAATGGAGTCATATCTATATATATACATACATATATACAGAGAGAGAGAGAGAGAGAGAGGATCTTGCGAGAATGATAGATTCTCATTCATCCATTTTCCTCTTCAAACTCAAATCCCATGGAGGTGGTGTGGGTGGTGGTGGTGGGGCAGTGGAGGTGGTGTGGGTGAATGTATTGAAAAGAAACATGGGTGGTTGAAAATCGTTCTCTTATTCTTTTAAATTGATGCCGTTCTTGTTTGAAACCACCCCTATATATAATAATATTTTTATTCATTGTATCGAGAAAAGTACTCAAGTTCGGTTCATAGTTTGACGAAAATTTACACAAGAAGATACAAATTGATAGAACATTGCATAAATATGATATGAAGAAATTTTACCCATCTGCAGTGGCGCATAAGTCCCGCCCACTGAAAGAAGTTGCTTCTACCAAAGCCTTTCTCCATTTCTCAGCCCCCTCATCATTTTCATGATTGGAAAAGGCTTTCCCAAATTCTCCGCTTTGTTTGCGGACATGAGTGGGTTCCACGTCATAGAAGATAGGGTATACTGTCTGTCCACTCTGCGTCTCTTGGCACTCTATGATCTTCACAAGCTCGTCCAAGCACCACGATGAAGACGCGTAGTTTTTGGAGAAAACAACGACATGGAATCTTGATTCTTCAATGGCTTCAATAAGCTCCTTACTAATTTTTTTCCCTTTCTCAAGGTTCTTGTCATCCTTATAAGTTTCAATGTTTTTTCGCTTAAGAGCATGGTATAGATGATCGACGAAGTTAGTTCGAGTGTCTTCACCTCGAAAACTCAGAAATACATCATACTTAAAGCTCGTCTTGGGAATGGATGAAGTTGAAGAAGACGCCATTGCAGGTATGAATGAAGGATCCTATTAATTATATCAAAACCCTGTTAATTAGGGAAATATCCTATTACAGTTGCTAATAAATGATTTAAATCTAATTTCTTACATGCCTCTTAACAACCATCTTATGTAAATATGAGATTATAGAAAAAAACTAAAGAGCTATCAAAACTTATAGGAAACCAATTTGAATAGCTCTTGACTCAATTTATCAACCAGGTTTTGATCAAAATGCTAATTTCCATAATTGCAGATCTTCCATTTTAACCAATAAAGAAGAAATAGATAACAATACCTGGAAAGGAAAAAGGAAATCCATCAATCAATATGGAGAAATTAATCTGCGGCAAAAACAAGCTACTTTGATGTTTCAGAGTCAATTGGTTGGTCACTTTTTTAAAGTTTATTTAAATGTAAGAATTAGGCGTTTTGATCCCTTTGGTTTGCATGTTTTAACAATTTGGGTTCCTACAAATTAAATAGTTATTGAAAAGATCCCTGGGATTTAAATGTTTTGACTATCTTAGTCTCTCGTTCTAACGTTGTTAAAAAAGAAGCTTGTTAACTTGTTTAGCAAGCATAAGGACATTTTAGTCATTTTACATATTCTTTTATTACAAATTATTCTAGACCTCATGTCATGTAATTGCTTCATTTGAATTCCCCGACTTCCCTCACCACTGGATGCAGATATCAGACACAAACCATATCAAATCCCGTTGGTTGCGCTTGCTTGTGGAAAACTATTTTTATTTTCCTAGAAAACATTTTCAGAAAATTGAGTTAAGTTTTCATTTTCAGTTTTTTCAGCTTTAACCTTAATTCATTTTGCAAATAATTTAAGAGTCATGTGGCATTTGGTTTATTCTAAGACTATCCACAATCACAATCTCGAACGATCCAGATTGTGAATAAAGACAAAAAAAATTAATTAAACAAAAATAAAAAATAAACTTATATTAGCAATCCTTACCAATCTCGGTCGCTGGACGAACCCGGATTGTGAGATGTATTTACCAACTCAAGTGACATGTGTCACTTTTTAGTTGGTTATCCTTATATTTTATAAAATAAAATGGTATTTAATTAAAAAAATAACTTAAATAATAAAAATTAAAAAATATATCAAAATTCATGATTTTTAATTCCCTTCGGATAGAAACCAATATTGATATTTTTTATCACCTAATTTTTTTATCATTATATTTATAATTATAATTACGTATTATATTATGTAGTTAGCTATTTAATCTATTCTTTATACTTACGATAAAAAAAAGTAGTTATATTTTGTATAAAAAATATAATATATAATTTTCTAAATTAATAATTTAGATTGGATTGGATTGCAAAGGAATTGTGGTTGGAGTATGAAAAATTTGAGATTGGATTGGATGAGTAAGAAACTAATATTTTAATTGAGGTTGGGTTGTTGATGATTGTTGTTTTGGGTAGTCTAATGCACGTGTGTGTGCTTTTTTTATAAATTATCAGTGATATTTATTTATAAAGAAGATCAAGTCTTTTTTTTCACTCTTTGTATTGGTTTCATCCACACACCACTATTTGATGTCTATATGCATTACAAGATGTTTAGGTAACTTAATAAATAGATAATCTAACGACTCATTATTAGGTATATGCTTATCTATGGTCCGTGTTTACGAAATGGGATAAGCGTTCAATTATCTTATGGTACAGAAAAATCTCACTTGGTAATAGACATAACGTACAAGGCATTAGATAAGGCTCTTTCGTGTTAACGCTCCAGATTATTTGATTACAGAAAACACCACCTCATAAAGTGAGAGCAGTGAGCGATGATTCTTAACCCGTAGGTGTTTATCACTTAGGTAAACATGAATTTTATTTCTCATAATCACTAGTAGCACTAGTACATCAGACAAAAGCTGAGCCTACGTGAGCTCCTGTTCAACACCACAGACATGAGACTTTCTACCCTTGTATGATTTTATTCATTTTCTTCTTAATATTATTATTCTTGTTTTTCAAGAGTTTCTTCTCCAAATCCTTGAGTTTTGCAGTCACCTCCCTCATAACATCCATTTGTTCCTTCACCACCTCCTCCATTGCCTTCACTGAATCTTCTTTTTCTTTAGGCTTCTCTTCACTTTGCATATCACCTCCTACATTTTCTTCATGAGATAACATCTCCACTTGATTCTTAGTTACCTCCTCTCTGCTTTGTGGCTTTTCATCATCATCATCATCTTTACCTCCAAGCTTGTCTTGGATGACATCATCAGCATCTAGAAGTTGATTGTTATTAAGCTCTTCAGTAGTGTTTTCTTCATTTTGCAATTTTGTCTTTGGCTCAAGATTGGTATTTGGAGACTTCATTTTGGTGGTATGTTGTTGTTCAATTGGGGGTTGAGGTTTAAGAGAATCAAGCTTCTCTTGTAAACCAACAAGCTCCTTTGCAACACATTTCCTGACTTCCCTCACCACTAGACACTACAAGAAAAATCACTTTTAGTGACAAAACAGATTTGGTCACTAATCACATAAAATTGGTCACTAAAGCCATTTAGTGACAAAAATTAAAGTCGTTACTTTTCGTCACTAAAGGTCCGTCACTAATTTGAATTAGTGACTAACTACGAAAATGGTAACTAATTAGTGACAAAAATAAAGTGGTCACTATGATTGTGACAACTAATTTCGTCACTAAATATTGTCACTAAACGATGAAAGTCGTCACTAACTTGATTAAACTAGTGACCAAGTTAGTGACCACCACAAAAAAGGTCACTAGTTGGGTTCAATTTACCGACTCCTTTAACACCATTAGTGACCAAATATGTGGTCACTGATGTTAATAGCTGGTAGTGACAAAAAAAAGTGGTCACTAAATCAAAAAAATTGTCAAAATTTATGCTACAATTGTATTGTATTAAACTAGAACCTGCTAATTTATAATAATGAAAATCTAAAATATTAATTCCATTCAACTACAAAAATTCTTTGAACCAAACAAAAAATCAAGCACATCCTATAATGTATTTATAGACATCCCAAAAGATTTTAGTACTGACATTTACACCACATATTCTAGCAAATTAACCAAAGACCCTTCTTCTACCTTCATTCTTCTTCGATACCCAAACTAAGATTTCTTGGTGGCGTTTTTGTGTTTGTTTCTTGTAGCTCGATTGATTGTTATCTGCTCTAGTGATTGATACCCTTCAACAACTGCATTTTCCACAACATAATACGATCAATCACTTTATATCATTCTCATCTCTTAAAGCATTAAGTAAATAAAATCTATAATGAAATCTTAATTTCTTCTCCAACAATATAAATGAAGCCTACAAACTCTAAATGTTAACTAGCTCAAACTGATATGACCATTTAGAAAATATGAGACAGGATATCAAACTGCTATGACCATGGCTGGATCGAACCAATTATGATACCAATTTGATGTGCTTGAGTGAATCGCCGTTGATAAATGACCGGAATTGTAACATTTATGGATGGATCATTTACCTTTTGAACAAGGGCAGAAACTTGAGTTGATCCCACCACATAGGTTGCCGCTGCTGCTGCTATCTCAGAAGGCCTAAACTCCAAAAACTGGATCTCTACATTGAGAAAATTACCATTTTAGCCCCCAACATTTTCCCATCAATAAAATCTCCCATTAATCCTAAAATTCATCATCTTACCTTTAATTGTGCATAAAATGAGTTGGGTTGATCTCAAAATCAAAGATTTTGAACTGGGTTGACCACCATTGACTTTCCAAAGAAAATCATGAATAAAAGAGAATGGAGTCACTGTCTGCATCAACAGAAGGAGAATTGATAATTGTTGGGAATCACATGTAACATCCCAATTCTAAATTACCATATTATATGCTAAGTGTGCCTCTTTTATATGTTACGAAGGATATTATGTGCTTACATGCGAGAAAATGTTAAGCGTGTTGAAATTTTACTAAGTGTATTAGTAGTGCCATATAAGGTAACCGATGATTTAGTGGGAGTTTGTGTTTGAAATTTTAAGGTTATTCTTCTTTGGAGTATATGAGAGGATTTAGAAATGTTCATGACAATCGGAGTTAGATTGAGAAAGTTGGAGAAAACGAGTCAAAACGTCAACGGTTAAGCTATGGATTCGTAAAACCAATTTTTTTAAGGAGATATTTTCTGCAATATTATTATTGGAAGTTGTAGATTATTTCGTTACGAACGCGTAGGCGAAAACCTCATCGAAAACGGAGTTCCGAGCGAAAAATTACGCTATTTTTAGTGTTTAGTAGTCAAAATGGGTACATAGGCGGGTCAAACCCGACCCAACTTGATTTTGACCTATAAAAGCCGAATTTTAGCTCCATTTTAGACCATTTTCAGCCTCTTAACATACACACACAGTAAAGGTGCGATTTTCACACACTTAAGCTCAAACACCTTCAATTTCTTGGAGAATCAAAGATCAAGTGATGAATTCTTGATGATTATGTGAAGATTGTTGAAGGTATACTTCTAATACTAAGTTTACTCTTTGCAATTAGTGTCAATCAAGGAAATTAGGGTTTGCATGTTTGAAATTAGTGGTTGATTTTGTAAGATTATGGTTTTATATTGGTTATTATCATGTTATCTTGAAGGATTACACCACAATTTGAAGGTAATCTCATCTTTGTTCTTGTTTTGATGTTGTAACAAGTATGATGACTTTTGGTGAAATAAGCTTAATGCATGTGTAAGATAAGTGTAGAAATCATGATATTATGCTCAGATTATGTTAATACATTAGTTAGTTCTTTGATTACATGGTTGATATGCAAGAAGATGGAAATAATAAGTAAGTATTCATTATGAATAAGATGACTATTTGTTATACAAAGATGGATTTTTATGAACTTGGTAGAAATAGATGAATGGACCTTGGTTTCTTGTTGATTTTACCTTGATGATGATAAAATTAAGTTATCATCTGAGTTTGGATAGGAGTGCAATGGAAATGGATACTTAATTGGACAAAAGTATGATTTTCGAGTTTGAAAGTCACGTTACAGCACTATTTTGTAAAAATTGTATAAAATCGTAGAAAAATCGGAAAAATACAAGGTCAGTGGAGTTGGAAAGATATGAATCTCTACTTTAATCCATCTGTTGAAGTCAAAGTGTGATTTTGAGTTTAAGTGGGGTAGAACAGAGTGTAAAAACAGAGCTGCAGCATATAAGTAAAGTTAGCTTATGATATGATTAAGTTGATAAAATGTGATTGGTTGTGCCAATGCTTATGAAACTTGATATATGAACTCCAGGGGATAATTTAAGCTTGTTTGAGTCCTTTGGAGGGTATCTTATAGTTGGATTGCAAGGTTGGATATTTGTCGTTCGATTTGACCGTATTTGACATTGGGTCGTGAGGTGAGTTAAATAGCTATTCAAATATTATTGTATTAAGTGTATATTTATATACCATCTATATGTATGTGATTTCTATGACTTTAGAGTCGGTTCTTATTGGTCTTTTTTCTTTGTACGTATTGATCTCTCGATTACGAGTTCTTCCGAAATGTCAGTCGGTTTGGATATCCATGTATTCCGTCGGTATTGTTTCTTTGATTTCTTGTGAAACCGGAAGTACGGGGATTACTTTGTGTGATCCGTCCCGAAAACGGTGAATGTCAACATGCCGATGAAGGGGGAGGGATCGGTGAGACATTCTAGTCGTTCTTATTGTCTGTTGGCCGTACTCGGTGCCTAATGTGAAGAGAGGCACGAGTATAGGGACTCGGGCATACCCGGGAGATGAAGGCGGGCTCCCTGCCAGTCCTAAGCATTGTATTCTGTGAACCATAGGGGCTCGAGCATACCCAGTAATGATGGGCTCCCTGCTAGTCCTATGTGTTCTATTGTTTGGTTATTTCGATATGTTGCTTTAGACCGTTTGACTAACGCGTAATATTGATCCCTTAAAAAGGAATTGACCTGGTATCCTCTGATAATTACTTGTAATTTGCATTGAAATAAGATTGTTATGTCATGATGAATTGTTTGATTTCGGCACTTGATTTTTGGTTATATTATGGACAATTCTTATTACGTAAGTGTTACTCTCAAATAATCGCTCATTGATATAACCATTCAATTGGTTGGTTTTCGGTTCCCGTGTATTTGTATAGACTTAATTTCAATAACATTTGTTTAGACTATTTATCTCACTAAGCCATGTGCTTATTCCGTTAGCTCACTATTTTTTTCAGGAAAGAAAGAGGATAAAGGCAAGAACCCGGTGTAGTTAGTTCGTGATTAGTTCGGGGATCGTTGCCAAGTCTTGGTATATATATAGTTATGTTTATTATATATTTTGGGATGTAAATATATTCGGGTAGTTATTATGTTGTCCCGAATTTTTGGTTGGTAAATGTTTTAATTATAAGATTGTAAGCTTTTGTTTTGGATTTGGAAATACTTATTAAGGTATAATTAGCTTTTGGTGGTTTACTTAGAAAATGATATCCCGTATGTTTTGTTTTGGGTTATTAAATTGTGTTTTTGGTGAAATCATAACCGTGGTGTTACATCACAGGCACAAAAACATACACGCAGCGGATAATAAAAACCTAGATTCCCAAGAACGGATCCAATCCTAAAACCTTATAGATTCAAAGAGGATTGATCAGATTAGTTTACCTTATGCGATAAAATTTCCGGAAAGCAAGCAGGGGATACACCACTACTGGCACCACGTGAGAGGGTTGCTAGACCACCGTGACTGATCAGAAAAACGGTCCGGTCGTTGTGTGTGAGAGGAGGCCGGCGGCGGCAGTAAGAAGAGAGAGAGAGAGAGAGAGAGAGAGAGTAATTTTGGAGATGAATAATAATCCACTGATAAAAATCACCTTAAGCCTTTATTATAGATATAAATAAGGCAGTGATTGTATCTGATTATAATTTCTCTATAATTATCTCATCAATTAATTCCTTAATTAATTAATTAATTTAATTGATTAATTAACCTAATAAATAATTAACTTATTATTTATTTCATTTCTCTTCTTAATTATTTCTCACACACAAATATTCTCAATTAGGTGTGCAGCGGTGTGACCTACTAGTGTCTTATAACATTGGACACGGTAATCCTCTGTTACTGTCTTGCATATTATCCTTACAGACTCCCACTTGTGCCAGACATGTAACTGTACTGTTACCATTAGCCTAAGGTGGTCCCTAGGCAGACACTTAGGTTAACCAGGTTATAAGATCTCTTACATCCAGAGATACAATTCACGCTTGAATTTGTACACAGGTTCATTCCTTTTGCACGCGATATTTGTAAAGTGAATTTGAGACATGGAGTGGAGGATTCATTTCTCGAATTCAAGTATTTCTTGACTCTGATTATGATTGCCTGCAGTAACGGATATTATTAAATAACACCTGTTATTTTATCCGAGCGTGGCCACGCATTTTCTGCAAATCTTAATCGTCAAGGGGCCCGGAAATATCTCTCTATAGCAGAGGTGCAAATCCCTTCTTGACTATCTGCATTTGGATCCATGGCTTCCGCTGTATCTAGTCACGTCCCGTATGGCCACCCTATTACGGTGCAACGTTAGAACGCGCTAAGAGTGCAGTAGTCCTCATGTTCCCAAACCAAATATCTCAGGTCTAAAGACAACCTATCATCAAGTTAATGCTTATGACTGGGGCTCCATGAAGCAGACTTGAAACTGGTCACTTCCAATACTCAAACACTCTGATGAATATCTATAAATACTTGGTCACATCACTTGTGCTTTTACTCTTTACTTTGAATAAATCATCAAGTATTTATAATTGCGTTAAACTCCTTATTGAAATTCCCATTTCAATAAGTGGCTACGGAATTTTAGATTTTATTGCAAGACTTTGCATAAATCATGGATACATTTAAATATGCAAAAACAATTTAACTTTTGAAACAATCATGAATTTCAAAACCTCCAATATTTCAATCACACTGTGAAATAAAACTTTACATGATCTAATGTCTCAAAATTAAACTACTATAATAATAATAATAATAAACTAAAACTAGCTACTGGTGTCCAGGTACTGCATCCCAATGGAATTTGCATGAGCCTCGTGCTTCACCCTTGCTAGCGGCTTTGTTAGCGGATCTGCGACATTGTCTCCCGTCGGTCTGGAATCATCTCTGTCGGTCTGGAAACTAGCGTCAGAATATCCGATGACACTAATTTCATCCTCAGAACCTCCAAAGACCAAGAACATATCTTTCGTTCTTCTTAGGTACTTGAGAATGTTCTTGACAGCCACCCAATGAGGTTCTCCCGGATTCTGTTGATATCTGCTTGTAACACTTACTGAGTAAGCAACATCGGGCCTAGTACATAACATGGCATACATAATCGACCCAATTGCTGATGCATATGGAACCTATTTCATCTTGTCCTGATCTTGACTAGAAACAGGACACTGTGTTTTACTTAACACTATGCCATGTTGCATCGGGATAAATCCTTTCTTGGATTCATCCATCCTAAATTTCTTCAGGATTTTGTCAATGTACGTACTTTGGCTAAGTCCGATAAGCCTCTTAGATCTATTTCTGTAGATCTTTATGCCAAGTATATAAGCGGCTTCTCCAAGGTCTTTCATCTAGAAACATTTGCTTAACCAACTTTTTACACTCTGTAAAGTTGGTACATCGTTTCCTATGAGAGAATGTCGTCTACGTACAAGACCAAGAAGGTTACTATGCTCCTACTGAACTTAGTGTAAACACACGGCTCGAACTCACTTTTCGCGAAACCAAACTCTTTGATTCGCTCATCAAAATGTAAGTTCCAGCTTCGAGATGCTTGCTTTAATCCATAAATGGATTTTAGCAACTTACACACCTTATTAGGATTCTTAGGATCTTCAAATCCTTCTGGTTGTTCCATATAGACGTCTTCTGTTAACTTTCCGTTTAGAAAGGCTGTGTTGACGTCCATTTGCCAGATCTCGTAATTAAAGTATGCTGAAATGGCCATTAGAATCCTTATTGATTTTAACATGGCTACTGGTGAAAAGGTTTCATCATAGTCAATACCATAAGTTTGCGTGAATCCTTTTGCAACCAGTCTAGCCTTAAAGGTGTGCACGTTCCCGTCCATGTCAGTTTTCTTCTTGAAAACCCATTTACGTCCAACAGCTCTACAGTGCTGGGGTAAATCAGTTAACTCCCATAGTTGGTTGTCGTACATGGACTGCATCTCGGCCTTCATGGCTTCTTGCCATTGTTCAGACTCACTGCCTGATACAGTTTCTGCATAGGATGTCGGTTCATTCAGGTCTCCACCATCCTGAGAGACTAGAAACCCAAGATACCTATCTGGTTCTTGTCTTACCCTATTGGATCTGCGAAGGTCCTGTGTTTGCACTTCCTCAATCGGTTCTGATTGAGGTTCAACATTTTCGTGTTGAATTTCTGGCTCAACAATCGGTGTAGTGTCTTCTTCGTCTACTACTTGTAGATCTACATCCTCTCTGGCGTTCCCGGAACTGAGAAACTTTTCTTCCAGAAATTTTCCATTTCGAGCAATAAAAACTTTGTTCTCTTCAGGGTTGTAGAAGTAATATCCCACGGTGGTTTTGGGATATCCCACGAAGAAACACTTGTCGGATTTAGGCTTGAGTTTTTCTGAGGTAGGTCGCTTGACGTAAACCTCACAACCCCAAATTTTCAGGAAAGACATTTTGGGTTTCTTACCCTTCCACAACTCGTATGGCGTCTTTTCCACCGACTTTGTTGGCGTTCTGTTCAGTATATGTGCTGCTGTTTCGAGTGCATGTCCCCAGAATGACACGGGTAGTGTAGAGTGACACATCATCGATCGTACCGTGTCTAGTAATGTACGATTCCTCCTTTCTGACACACCATTCATCTGTGGTGTATACGGAGGTGTGGTTGTGATACAATCCCACATTCCATCAGATGATTGCCAAACTCTTGACTAAGATATTCGCCTCCTCGATCTGACCGTAAAAACTTGATCTTCCTGTCAAGTTGATTTTGTACTTCATTATGATATTCTCTGAATTTCTCAAAGCTTTCAGATTTATGTTTCATCAAGTAGACATAACCATATCTACTGAAATCGTTAGTAAATGTGATGAAGTACCAGTATCCTCCTCTTGCCTCATGACTAAATGGTCCACACACATCTGTGTGAACTATTTCTAACAAGTCAGAAGCCCTTTCATTATCTTTGTTGAAAGGTTCTTTTGTCATTTTGCCAGATAAACATGATTCGCAGTTGTCAAAAGGTTTAAAATCAAAAGTGCCAAGAAAACCTCCTTTTAGGAGTAGTTCAACGCGTTTCTTGTTTATGTGGCCTAAACGACAATGCGAGAGGTAAGTTTGATCCTCAATGTCTTTGGATCGTTTACTTATATGATAGATTTCTTTATTATCGTCTTGTAGATTTACTGTATATAGACCATTTACAGGTGTAGCTTTAAAATAGAAAATATTATTTTTAAAGACTGAAAGCATTTTATAATCATATTTATAATAAAATCCTTGGTCTACCAATAAATCAAAAGACATAACATTCTTAATCATCTTTGGAACATAATAAAAATTTTCCAGTTCCAAAACTAGACCCGAGGGTAAACTAAGACTATAAGATCCTACTGCTTCATCTATCAGCGGAGTGCCTTCGCCAACTCGTAGGTTCGAACGGTCCTTCCTCAAAGTCTTTCTTCTAGTGAATCCCTGTAAATGATTACAAATGTGGTTACCACTGCCTGTATCAATTACCCATGATTCATAAGAAGTGATTAAGCAATCTATCATAAAGATACCTGGTGCATCGGGTAAACCGATCTCTATCTGGTCGATATTCATCGAGTGCTCGCAAATATCCTGGCTACCGCATTCTGGGCAACTCAGATCTCCCAGCTCATCAATCCAATCAGTGTCCATGAGTTCAGCAGGTGCTGGTTTCGGCTCTAGACTGGCCAAAATGTCCTCATGTAACATTGCTACGTCTTTCCTTGGTTCCTTCATGTAGGCACTGGCTGTGTCACATATCTCCTTCGGGAGCGAGTACCACATGAGATGCATTAACTCCTCTTGAGCCATTTTGTATCCCAGACGTGTCAAGCATTTAAAGAGCCTCCTTATATTTATGAGATGGTCTTTAATTGATTGGTTCTTCTTAAGCTTTAATGAAAGTATCTCTTTCATAATCAGAAGCTTACATGTGTGCTTATAGAAACCTAGCTGGTTTTCTATGTCTTTCACGACCTCATGACAGGATTTATCTCTTAAACCTCCCGAAAACTCAGGTGATATAGAGAAAATCAGAATCGACATGACATCAGATTCATCTGCCAAATATTTAAAGTACTGAGCAAATTCCTCTTCAGGAGAATTGCTCTTGGGTCGTGAAACAGGTTTTTCCAAAATGTACAGCTTACCCTGTGCACTCAAGACATTGTCAAGGTGCATTTTCCAAACTGGAAAATTTTGTCCTGTAAGCTTCCATTTACCGTTGATGAGGCGGAGCGATTCCTCAGGGGTATAAAACGGGACTACAGATTTAGACATCTACAAATATAAGAATAAAATTCCGATTTAGTTTAAAATTATAAAACTTCTAATAAATTATAACCCTTAAATTAATTTATTAGACTAGAATCTATATTTCACATGTGTCGGCAAGCATGTGATCATGTCAGGCCGACTCATGTGATTTATGGTAGGTAAAACTTATACCAATCGCATTTTAATACGAAAACACGACTTCTAGATCGTCGGGACAACGGATATTTAATCTGTGCATATTTGGTCCCTCTAGTGCATTTTGGCCCGGTACCAGCCGGTGAATAGATAATTACCAAAACAGATCGCACCACCCGGGGCCTGGACATACTCTGGCCGGTGCCACCCGGAGATAATTCGCAGAGTTTTTATCCCCTCCAATTTCGGTTTGAACGCGGGCGATTGAAGTGTAATCACTCGCAATGCCCTACGTACCTTACACCAGAGGTGTCCCTAAAGTGGGTTGCACTTACTGATCTATGATTTTTAACAAGGGTTTCGAAAATTGCCAGTTTTCAAAAACTTGGATCCAAAAGCCAAATTGGTTTTTGTATCCATTTTATTTTAACAGTTTATATTTAATTTTTTTAAACATACACGCTATTAAATATAAACAACCACGCAGTTAAACAACATGTCATAGTAAAAAACCCTTAAACTACTGTCGTTTCGTGAGCCAACACAAAACGACGGTCTCAATCCTAAGTGACATCAACACACATGGCATGAACTTCTCGGCGCTCCCACTGGCTCCAAGATCCATGTTTGACTACGTTCTCCGTCTTCAGTTCTTGATTCTTCAGTTATTTTATTTTAAAATTATTACAATTAAAGCGGGTTGTAAATGGCACGCAGGCCTCCTGTACGCACAATCATCAAAAAACAACCACTGGTCAAAAGGGTTTGTCTATGACATAAACTAAAATAAAATCTTAACTAGATTCTATTTTTATTTTAACTAAATTAAATTAATTAAAAACAAAATTTAATTTCCTAGGGTTTAAGCCCTTATCCGTTGTTACCTACCGCGTACAGCAACAGCCAGCTGCCATTGCCGCCGCACTGGTCAGTATTCGGAAAAACAACAGCCACCATCATCAGCCGCTGCTCACGGCGCGAGGACTCCGCTCGCGGCGCGAGCTGGTTAACCACTGGCTTTGACGACGACAGCAGCCCAAGAGCCACCGCCGCCGTCCCCTGTTTGATCGGAAACCTAAAACCGGCAGTGGCCGATACCCTTTTGCGGCGGTTATCGACCACCGCCACCACCACAAACATCGTCGCCACCATTAATCCACCGGCGACAGCAGCAGCTCGGCGCCACCACCATCGCCGTGGTCGGCTGTCAACAAACAAAATGCCACCACCGCCATCCGGTGGTTGACGACGGTAGCAGCTACTGCCACCACCGCCGTCGTTTTTCCGGCGAAAACAACAGAACCTCCACCACCGTCGACGACAGTGGCGATAGCCACCGCCGCCGATCGGCGGTTTGAACGTTAATCAGTCGCCGCCACCACATGACCTGGTGCGGCTTCCGTCTGCGATAACATCACCGCCACCTACCGCCGTTGCCGGCCTTGGTGGTCGAATCAATCACCACCACCACCACGATCGGTGATGCGGTGGTTGGATTAGCACCATCACCACCACACGGCTGTGTGGTGGTTGTTGTTGACATCAGCTGCCGCTACCACCAACTGTGGTGCGGTGAGCTTCGGGTGCGGTAGCCGGCGGCCACCACCATCTGTGGTGTAGCCGGTCGGTGGTTCGTGGTGGCCTGGTGGGACGGACGGCCAACTGCCGCCGTTCCACCGCCGATTAGGTTTTAAAAGAAAATCCAATTTTTTACAAAACTAAGAACAGATAAAAAATCGAATTTTTAAACCTAAACAAACAGTTAAACCTGATCTGTAGGTTTAGGAAGTGGCTCTGATACCACTGTTGGGAATCATAGGCACAAAAACATAAACGTAGCGGATAATAAAAACCTAGATTCCCAAGAATGGATCCAATCCTAAAACCTTACAGATTCAAAGAGGATTGATCAGATTAGTTTACCTTATGCGATAAAATTTCCAAAAAGCAAGCAGGGGATACACCACTACTGGCACCACATGAGAGGGTTGCTAGACCACCGTGACTGATCGGAAAAATGCTCCGGTCGTTGTGTGTGAGAGGAGGCCGGCGGCGGCAGTAAGAAGAGAAAGAGAGTAATTTTGGAGATGAATAATAATCCACTGATAAAAATCACCTTAAGCCTTTATTTATAGATATAAATAAGGCAGTGATTGTATCTGATTATAATTTCTCTATAATTATCTCATCAATTAATTCCTTAGTTAATTAATTTAATTGATTAATTAACCTAATAAATAATTAACTTATTATTTATTTCATTTCTCTTCTTAATTATTTCTCACACACAAATATTCTCAATTAGGTGTGCAGCGGTGTGACCTACTAGTGTCTTATAACATTGGACACGGTAATCCTCTGTTACTGTCTTGCACATTATCCTTACAATAATATCCTGAAATTTCAACTCTGCAACATTGATCGCTTTAATGCTTTCGGTTGCGGTATTGTAAGCTTGTACAGCAGCCAAGCATGTGTTCCCAACTTTTGCAATTGCTATCCATACGAATTAAACACGAATCAACCTACAGTCCCAGTTTTTTATTACCAACGGACATATTAGATATTGCTATTAATTAGATATTTCATCTAAATCAATTTATTAGTTCATGCTAAAACGGAAATGTTTGGAATCAATTTATTACTATATTTTCGTCACTATCACTTTCATTTTAGTGACAACTATTTTTTTGTCATTAATCTATTCACTCAACTAACTACTTAGATATCATATAGTGACCACTATTTTTAGTCACTAACTCTTTCAAATTAGTGACCACTATTTTTTGGTCACTACACTTTCATTTAGTAACCACTCTTTTAGTCACAAAATACATGGATTTATAATATTAATGACATAAACCAAAATCGTCACAAATTTTGTCATTAAGTTAGATAGATATGAATAATCTTATTTTAACCCTAAAAATTAGTGACCACTCTAGTGACCAAATTTTAGTTTTTGTCACTATTTACATATTAGTGACTAAATTTTAGTGACGACTCTTTTTATCGTCACTAACATTGTAATCAGTGACCAAAAAATAAGTCGTCACTAACTAAAGTTTTTCTTGTAGTGAGATGCAGACCTCAAACACCAACTTATATCAGATTCAGAACCCCTTTTGTTTTCATATTCTAATTCTTCTTTTTTTTCTTCATATTTCATCACAAGCTAGAATGGAGTTGTTTGGCATAAAATTTGATAAGAGAAATGCTATTTGCATCCTTGTATAACTCAAAGATGAGAGAACTCATGCATACATTGAAAATGTAAAAAGTAGCTATTGATGATGATACGTGTGAGAAGGATTTTAATATGTAGAGGTGCATTTAGCTCACCTTATTGATGATCAGTATGATTGATACTGATGATGAAAAATGATTTTCTAGGAAGAGTCTCAATCATATAAATTTACAATTTAATCCTCAATAACAATAACAAATAGAGTAAACTTTTCTTTTGGTCCCTAACTTTTGTCAATTTAAAAATCTCTACCTTGAAGAACACTACAATTTGGTCATCATATGTCATTTCATAGTGATCCTGGTCCATCATCCTCCTATGACTTTTTCCGTTAAGTCTTTATTAAACAAAGGTATTTTAATCATTTTAAATAATTTTTCGTTAAGTTCATACCACTCAGTAAAATGAGGAGTGTTTTAGTCACTGAAAAAATGTTTAAAATAACCGGAACAGCCCTTATTTAATTTTGATTTAACTGGAAAAGTTAATTGCTATTAGAAAGAGGGACTAAAACTATTAATAAATTATAAACATAAAGGACCAAGTTCAAGTTTTCAAAATTGAAGTATGATATTCATTTAAATTAGCAAATATAAAGGACCAAAATAAAGTTTACTCTAACAAATGACTCTTTTGATAATTGTCTTTAAAGAGTAAACTATGTTTTTCATCCCCGTGGTTTGTTAAAATTCATCTATATGGTTTGTTATCTATCGTTATTTTCGTCTTCTATGGTTTATAACTCTTTACTATTTTGGTTAGTAGGAATCATCACAAGATGAAAACAACAATAAGTTATAAACTATAAGGACGGAAATCTTATTTAACAAACCACTAGGACGGTCAAAGTCATTAAAAAAACCATAGGAACGAAAAGTGTAACTTAACTTGTTCTAAACGAACATATATTGCTACTGGAAATACGAAAAAAAATTAAAAAAAATTAGAAAACTCAAGAACTGAAAGTGTCCATGAATATACATACCTGGATGGTTTCTCAAAGCAAGATGTCTCCAGATCACGAACATGGTTTCTCAGCTCGACGACCCGTTTTCCAATTTCAGCGATTTGCCTCAGCTTCGTTATCGGCTTTGATTTCCTCACTTGAACCCCGATACACAGAGTGCACGATCAAAGCCGCTTCATTTTCCCACAAAATTTTCTTTTCACTTTCATTTGAAACATTCCCACAACGATCAACAAAACTATCGCTTTCGACCACCTTGATGGTTTTAATAGCATTTTCACTTTTCTCCTCATTGTTGTTCTTTAAGCCATCCTGTTAAATATTTGTATAGTTTAGGGACCCCTCTGTAATATTTCTGTCTATATATTGTTCTCAATACACGCAACCTGTTAGGACCAAATGTCCTAATTAGAAAGTTTTATTAAGGAAGCTTTGAGAGGGATTAATTAGCTTTTAATTAGTTAATTAGTTTATTGGGCTTGGGCTTGGGCTTTAGTGTAATGGACCTATATATAAGGTCTAGGGTTTGGAAAGGAAGTGTGGAATCATTCTCATGAGAGTCGATTAAGGTGAAGTGTGTGTTTTCTTGTAGTTTGAGAGCTTTCCAATAAATGCAAGAAACTTTTCTTTTCATCTTCTTTGATTTCTTGTTGAATCATCTCGTTGTTTGATTGTTTGGACCTCACAAATGGTATCAGAGCCAAACAAATCAGTAGATTTGTTTGTTCCTATTGAATCAAACAATTTGAGATGATTTTTATTGGGTTTTGAAACTTTTTTTTTGAAAAAGTTTCATTTTTGAGTTTTTGGGGTTTTTGGGGTTTAGATCTTGATGAAGATGATAAAAATGGGTGTTTGGGTTGTGTTTTGAAGCATCTTTGAGCTTGAAATGATCTATTTTTCAAGTTGCTTCATTTTTCGGATCTGAAATGAAGTTTTGGGCTAAATATTCATGTTTTTCGAGTTGGAAAACTTGAATATTCAAGTTTTCCGAGTTGGAAAACTCATATTTTCCGAGTCCAAAAAAAAAAAAAATCCGAATGAATAGTGCTTTTCCGAATCGGAAAACATCGTTTTCCGAATCGGAATAGTAAAAAAAAAAAAAAAAAATTCCGCATGAATAGTGCTTTTCCGAATCGGAAAACACCGTTTTCCGAATCGGAATAGTAAAAAAAAAAAATAAAAAAAAATTCGAATGAATAGTGTTTTCCGATTCGGAATAGTGTTTTCCGAACCGGATGAATAGTAAAAAAAAATAAAAAATAAAAAAATTTGAGTGCCTTTGTGTTCCCATTTTCCGACTCGGAAAATAAGAAATACCCTTTCGGGTTTTCGAGGTTTTCCGACTCGCTCTTGAGACGAGGGTATGCTCAAATTTTGTTTAAGTCTTGAACTACCTTGCTGTTCTTATTTTCCGACTCGGGAAACATGAAATACCCTTTCGGGTTTTCGAGTTTCTCGACTCGCCTTTGAGTCAAGGTTATGTTCAATTTTTGTCAACACTTTCCGAACTCCATTTCCGACTCGGGAAACTGCTTGTCCCGACTCGAGTATCATCTTCAGATAAACGTTCAAGATCATATTCCGCTGCGATCTAGACCCACCCAAATTCAAATACTTTTGTGTTTCAAAACCCCTGCGCTTAAATAGCCACCTTCCTTTCCCAATTGATGCGCAAAGATCACACCAGCCCCGTTTTTAGCCCATATTCAGTTTTCAACCTTGAAAATTGAATTCCTCTCATTTTCCCCACTGCTCCAGATTCTTTGAAGACATGTCAGATTTGTAACGATTTCAGAACGATGGTGATCGGATTCTGCATTTGGTTAGACTACTCAGAAGCCTGACGCTCTGCAACCATTATTCTAGAGTTTTTATTAGATGGAATTATTCCTCGATGGAGTGCGAGTTGAGTTTTTCCTCTAGATGCCAGCTTCGGTGAATGGTACTGTTGTAACGTGCTTAATTCCTATCCATTTCACCGTTGTGGAGGTTCGGTTGCGATCTAGAATACTGAGTGACGGTCGTCATCCATCTGACTAAGAAGACTAGATCTGGATCTGATTACTTGACACTTTGGAAGATTTCAGGAAATCGACTACCTTCTGAGCAGTAGAGAGATCAAAGCAGAGCATCTCGTTCAGTATCTACTCCCAGTCTCTCATTCCATACGGTGTTTCGGTGATCCAAGCTTCGGTATTTACCCAGTTGTGAGCTTATCAGATTTAAAGCTCTTATGCTGAATTCCTGTTCAACAAGGAGTCAAAGACAGAACCTTTATTTTTCTTACTGATTTGCACGGTAACTCACACATGCATCTATCCCTTTGTTCTTCTGGGCGGGAGATCAACATAGTTGGATGAATCAACATGCTCTGGTTCAAGCTGTTGTATTCTGCGGTTATTAGACGTGTCGAGTTATTTACAGGTTGAGCTGTAGTTTGTGCAATCAGTCGCGGTTATTGCAAATCGGATCTGGTCTTTCAGTTGAAACCGAAGATGAAGAGCTACAATCGAGGGGGAGTTTGGAGATCAAAATGTAGCCGAACGCCACTAAGGTTTTCTCACGAAAGCTAGGGGAGAAGATCAGAGATGCTTCCTTTATAAAACTTTAGGGGGAGATTGTTAGGACCAAATGTCCTAATTAGAAAGTTTTATTAAGGAAGCTTTGAGAGGGATTAATTAGCTTTTAATTAGTTAATTAGTTTATTGGGCTTGGGCTTGGGCTTTAGTGTAATGGACCTATATATAAGGTCTAGGGTTTGGAAAGGAAGTGTGGAATCATTCTCATGAGAGTCGATTAAGGTGAAGTGTGTGTTTTCTTGTAGTTTGAGAGCTTTCCAATAAATGCAAGAAACTTTTCTTTTCATCTTCTTTGATTTCTTGTTGAATCATCTCGTTGTTTGATTGTTTGGACCTCACACAACCCTAATCACGGGTTTCCACATATTCTAACATGGTATCGAGCCATCTACGAAAAACCCTAACAAAACCCTAATTTTTTTTTCCTTCTTTCCAACCGCCGCCTCCGGTAGCCGCCGCCGCCGCCGGCAGCCTACCTCCGGCAGCTTATCTGTCATCAGATCGCATCTTCTCCGGCACACTCCTCTTCCTCCCGGTGCTCTTCAGATCGTGCCGTACCACCATTGGACCACTGCCGGTCTTTCGTTGCCGCCCGAAACCGCCGTCGTTGCTGTCGGAAACTCCCATCTTCTCCTGCTCCGGCTACGAACCGCCGCTGCCACGTCGACTTTGCAAACGCTAACGCCGCCGTGAGAGGTCTGCCAACCCCCACTGACCGTCGCCATCCTTAGCGACCACCGCCGTTGACGTTTTTCTTTTTTCCCGCTGCCACCACCGTTTTATCGTGCAAAGTTTCAAACTTTCAAGAAAAGGGTTTTCAACTTTTGGAGAAGAAAAAGGAATCTGACGTGTTGCTGCTTCTTCTCACCATTCAAGATAAAAGTTTTGGACTTTTGCAACTTTTACAGTTTTGGTCCCTGAAGTTTGAAGTTGTTATTGTTTTCTTAATAAACAATATTTACAACTTTCAAACTTATCTTTTGACGTCTACCGTCCATCGCTGTTGCTACCGCGTTTCTCGTGTGGGCTTTGTGGCTTTGTGATCAGAAGCTTTCATATCAGAAGCTTAGCGGGTCATTCTCCATCATCGATCAGAAGCTTTCAGATCGCCCGCTGCCATCTCACTACCGAGTGTAGGGTTTGTGGTACATTACTTTCCCTCTACCTGCGGTTAAGCACTTTGCTCTTTATTTTGTCTTCTTATTACGGTTATTTTTCGTTTTCCGTTTGTTGCAATGACTTCCTCGCCTGCCTCATCCACCCTCTCTAGCCCTACCGCTAGCCAGCTTGTTTTTGCCCTCACCAACGTTTACTCACAGTTTAGCTTTAAGCTTTCCTCTGATGGGTCCAAATATAAGCTTTGGCGCCGCATTTTCCTTGATATGTGTAAAGGTGCCAAAGTTTATGGTCACATTACTGGCAAATCCAAACCTGCAAGTGATAATGATGAGGACTGGGAGGCCATTGACTCTCGTATAAAATCCTGGTTTTACTCAACATGTGATGCCAACCTTTTGCAAATTATTTCCAGTGATGACTGTACTGCCAAAGATTTATGGGATAAGCTTGATGAATTTTTTCTCAATAACAAAATGTCTCGAATGCTTCAGCTTCAAGAGCAGTTTCGTAACACAAAAAAAGGGACCTCCTCCATTACTGATTTCTGTCATAACTTAAAAAATCTGGCAGATGCTCTGGCTGATTGTGATTCTAAAATCGATGATATTGAGCTTGTCATGCAAATCCTACGTCAGTTACCACCCTCCTACCATAGCATCGTTGATGTAATCACTAACACTAAGCCCTTTCCCTCTTTTCTAGAAGCTAAAAACATTCTTCTTCTTCATGAGTCTCGTGAAGAGTCCGTTGAGCCTCACACAGATACCCCACTTACTTCTTCCGCTGCCTTGTACTCCTCTACCCCGTCTGCCCCAAATGGGAAGCCGAAAAATAAATCTAATAAGGGTCGAAATTTTGGGCGAGTTGCTTCCAAAGGGGGGGGGGGTAATACTAATGTTTCTGCGAGCTCTCACTCTTTTGCAGGTACACAGGGTCACTCTCAGGCGTACTTCGGGAATTCTCCTGGTCATGTTTCG
The DNA here is from genome assembly GCA_030169165.1 of Centaurea solstitialis. Classification (NCBI taxonomy): domain Eukaryota; kingdom Viridiplantae; phylum Streptophyta; class Magnoliopsida; order Asterales; family Asteraceae; genus Centaurea; species Centaurea solstitialis. Next base: position 24,537,167 of record CM058042.1, on the reverse strand, counting down.
TCAGTTCAGCCAGGCCTCCTTGGCGCACCTCCTGTGCCATCCTTTGGGACGGGTCCTCCTCAACCGTCTCCTACGATGCTTAGTGCACCCCCGCAGCTCTCAGCTCATCCCTTTCATCAGCCGTTGGTGAACTCACATCAGTACCACTATGGGCTCCCTCAGTCCCCAACTCCGATGCCGGTTCCTACTCAGTTTGCCCAGCACGCACAGCCAGTGCCACCGCCTGCTCAGTCTCCGTTTAGCGGGCATCCGCCTCCTCAGCCATCTTTTGGCGGACATGCTTCTCAGTACAGTCAGCCACAGTACACTGATCTCTCTTCTGTTTTTCAGGCTATGTCTGTGCAGCCTTCTCAGGACAACAACTTCTATATGGACACCGGTGCATCCAGGCATATGACCTTCAATCAAGGTACAATACACTCTCTAACTCCTTGTAATTCTAGTTTCATTCAGGTTGGTACTGGTGCTGTTGTCCCTGCTAGATACACTGGACACTGTAAACTACCCTTTTCTCCTTGGCCTCTTATGCTCAATAATGTCTTAGTATCCGATAAACTCATCAAGAACCTTATCTCTGTTAAACGTTTTACCATTGATAATTCTGTATCTGTTGAGTTTGACCCTTTTGGTTTCACTGTGAAGGATCTTAAAACAGGATCGTTTCTCCAGCGTTGTGACAGTGATCATCATGATCTTTATCCCGTTCTTCCTCCCTCTCCTCAGTCTGCAGTTGCTACGGCCAACGTTGCTGTCTCCTTTGACGTATGGCATCGTCGGCTAGGTCATCCGGGTGCTGCTGTTTTTCAGTTTCTTTTGTCTCGCAAGTTTATTGTTTGCTCGAGTAAAAACTCTTCCTTATGTCATGCGTGTCAGTTAGGAAAACATTGTCGTTTACCTTTTTCTTTATCATCTACTAAAACCTCTCGTGTGTTTGAGCTTATTCATTCTGATTTGTGGACATCTCCTGTTACTAGTTTGAGTGGGTTTAAATATTATGTATTGTTTTTGGATGATTTCTCCCATTTCTTATGGGTTTTTCCCTTACGTGCTAAATCTGAGGTGTTTTCGGTTTTTCAATCGTTTCGCGCTTATGTACTTAATCAATTTAAAACAGACATTCAACTTTTTCAATGTGATAACGGCCGTGAATTTAACAATCAACCCCTTTTGAATTTTTTCAAAACTCATGGCATTAAAATCCGTTTTTCTTGTCCATACACTTCCCCGCAAAATGGGAAGGCTGAGCGCACTATTCGTACTATAAATAACACTCTTCGCACGTCTCTCATCCAAGCCTCCCTACCACCCACGTTCTGGGTTGAGGCTCTTCTGTCTTCTGTTCACACATTCAATCTGCTCCCGTCCACAACCATTCATTACAAAACACCCTTTGAGATGTTGTTTGGGTTTTCACCCTCCTACTCTCACTTGCGTGTCTTTGGTTGTCTGTGCTATCCCAACACCTCACCTACTTCTCCACATAAGCTTGCTCCTCGCTCTACAGCCTGTGTGTATCTCGGCCCGAGCACTGACCATCGTGGGTACCCCTGTTTAGATCTCATCACCCAAAAGGTCATTATCTCTCGTCATGTTGTCTTTGACGAAAGTCATTTTCCCTATACTGATTTCCAGCCCAGCCCCTCTGCTGAGGATTATGACTCGTTTGATATCGACGAGTCTCTCCCCCCTCTCCCTCCAGTCATTGACTCCGCCTCCCCCTCGCCAGATGCTGGTCCATCTGCATCGGTTCCCTCTTCTCAATCTCCATCGGCTGAGCCCTCTGCCTCTGTTCCTTCCTCTCAGCCTCCGCCAGCTGAGTCCTCTGGCACCTCATCTATTCCTTCTGCTCCGGCTGCCACTTCCAGTCATCCGATGACCACTCGTTCTCGCACAGGCTCTCTCAAGCCTAAACAGATCTTCAACCTCTCTGTCACTAGCGACATCTCTCCAATTCCCCGTTCTACTGCTCAGGCTATGTGTGATCCTAATTGGCGCGCCGCCATGGATGCTGAAATGACCGCTCTTCTCTCTAATCACACATGGGACCTTGTCCCTAAGCCCCCAGCTGCTAACATAGTTGGTCGTCGTTGGCTTTTTCGCCATAAGTTTGACAGTAACGGACGTCTTGAGCGCTATAAGGCACGTCTTGTTGCTCAGGGTTTCTCTCAACAACCCGGTCTGGACTTTGATGACACCTTCAGTCCGGTCGTCAAACCTGCCACTATTCGCACTGTTCTCAGCATTTCCATCTCTCAAAATTGGCCCATTCATCAGCTTGATGTTAAAAATGCTTTCCTTCATGGTGACCTCACTGAGACTGTCTACATGAGTCAGCCTCCAGGCTACGTTGACAGTAATTTTCCTGATCATGTATGTCGCCTGCGCAAGGCTCTCTATGGTCTTAAGCAGGCACCTCGTGCGTGGTATCAGCGATTTGCTGTCTACCTGTCATCTTTAGGCTTCATTAGCAGTAAGACTGACACTTCCTTATTCACATATCATCGCGGCTCTGACACGATCTATCTTCTTCTCTATGTCGATGACATTATTCTTACTGCCTCTTCTCCTTCTCTCATTTCCAGGGTTATCTCTCAGTTATCCTCTGAGTTTCCCATGTCTGATTTGGGTCCGTTGTCCTTCTTCTTAGGTATCGCTGCGTCTCGTAGCAAGTCCGGACTTTTCCTCTCTCAAACTGCCTTTGCTCAGGAGATTCTTGCACGAGCTGATATGGTCTCGTGTAATCCCTGCAGCACTCCGGCTGACACCAAAACAAAGCTTGCTGTTGATGGCGAGCCTGTTTCTGATCCCACCTTATATCGAAGCCTTGCTGGTGCCCTGCAATACTTGACTTTTACTCGTCCTGATATTGCCTATGCCGTTCAACAGGTCTGTCTCTTTATGCATGACCCGCGTCTTCCGCATTTCAATGCGCTTAAACGCATCTTACGGTATTTAAAGGGTACTATGTCTCATGGTCTTCATATTAAGGCGTCAGCTGTTGATCGCTTGGTTGCCTATTCGGATGCCGATTGGGCCGGGTGTCCTACTACACGTCGGTCCACTTCAGGGTTTTGTGTCTATCTGGGTGATAATCTCGTTTCTTGGTCCTCCAAACGACAACATGTCGTTTCTCGTTCTAGCGCCGAGGCCGAGTACCGGGGGATAGCCAATGTAGTTGCTGAAACTGCTTGGTTACGAAACCTCCTACTCGAGTTGTATTGTCCCCTTTCTCGTGCCACCGTTGTTTTCTGTGACAACGTCAGTGCCATGTATTTAGCATCTAACCCTGTTCAGCACCAGAGAACCAAGCATGTGGAAATAGATTTACATTTTGTTAGGGAGCGTGTTGCGATTGGTCATGTGCGTGTTTTGCATGTTCCTTCCGCGTATCAGTATGCAGATATTTTTACGAAGGGTCTACCTACTAGTTTATTTCTTGATTTTAGAAATAGTTTGAACATTCGTTTACCTCCCGATCAAACTACGGGGGTGTGTTAAATATTTGTATAGTTTAGGGACCCCTCTGTAATATTTCTGTCTATATATTGTTCTCAATACACGCAACCCTAATCACGGGTTTCCACATATTCTAACACATCCGATAACTATGTTTTTTGTTGTTGAGAAGATCTTGATTCGTTTACGGTTGAACCCTTTGATCTTATTTTATCACCGGGAGGACTCAGTGATCTTGAAGTACTTTGTTCTTTCTTGGAAGAGGATCAACACGTAAACAAACCGGAGGTAATTTGGGTGTCTTCGGTGAAGCCTTTCCCTCATTACCATTATCTGTTTTCTCAACAAAATCTTTCTCGCGCTTCTTTTTACCAACGGAACTATCTCGGTGTTTATGAAACCTCAAAATATCATATTTACCCAATCTAATTTACAAATATCATATATAGTCTTCTTGACCTATCAAAATATCATATTTACCCAAATCACAATTTTTAATTAGAATTAATAATTTATAAATATAACTTTTAATGAATGGACATCTTTACCCCTCTTTGGATATAAATTGCTGAAAAAGGGTATTTTATATGAAATGGGTGGGATTGAAATCCGATAGTCCAAATCAAGATTCATAAAACATGTCAACAGTGTTGTGGCGGATTGGTTATCGCTCGGGGGTTCATAATGCCCTAATCATTAAACCTCACTAAAATCCGATCGTTCTTGACCTCATCACACTCGAGCGCACTGTCATGATTCGCCCCTCAGATTCCACTTGTTGCTTTTTCTTCATTCCTATTTGCTGCGAAGACGATGAGGATGGCAATAAATGGGTTTTATTTTTCTTAATTTTGGTGCATGTGTATTAGATGGGTTTTTTTTCTAAAATTGTCAAGCATTTTGTTGGATTGCTTAAATGGGTTTGCTTTCTCTTGCTTTTTAGATGAAGAACTATTTTATATCTGTTTCTATTTTGTTTTTCTATAAATCCTGTTTGAAGGTGGGGGTTCCACAATAACATCACGGTGTTTGATAAAATGAGAAAGAGAAATGATTATGTAAGTTTGTGGGGTTCCAACTCAAAACCAATTGGCTATGAATGGAGTAGCCCAGGACCCTTATAAGCACATTACAAGTTCACTTTGTGTCCGATGTAGGACATTGCTCAACACGCCCCCTCACGTGTGGCGTTCTTTTAGCCTAACACGTGGATACTTTGGGTTACGTGGAGTCCGTGCTGTATTTTGACTAACCACGGGTGAACCTTGCTCTGATACCATGTAAGTTTGTGGGGTTCCAACTCAAAACCAATTGGCTATGACAGGGACGGATCTAGAACTTTTTTCAGACGGTGACACCATTTAACTAAAAAGAACATATTTAAAGAAAATTTTCACAAAATCTCTATTGGTCTAGTGGTTTGTTCATTGGCTTTCAAAGGTAAAGTCCCAAGTTCAATTCTTGGTACAAGCAATTTTTTATATAAACACTAAATATGAAATTAAAAGCAAAAATCTAAAAAAATTGTCTCTAATATGACTTGAACCCATGACCTCATGGTTACAAGGCATGTAACTAACCAACTAAACCAAAGAAAACTTTTGTTTTTATTGTATTTTCAAAATATATATGGTGGCACACGACAAATTGATACGGTGGCACCGTAATTTTTTACACTACGACGGAAGAATTTGACGGTGGCCCGTGCCACCGTGTGCCCCTCTTCAAATCCGTCCATGGGCTATGAATGGAGTAGCCCATGACCCTTATAAGCACATTACAAGTTCACTTTGTGTCCGATGTGGGACATTGCTCAACAGATTAAAATTGATACATGGTTTGCTAAAAGTTGCAATTTCCACTCCTAAAGTTTAGGAATTACAATTTTCTTTTTTATAATTTATACTTTATTGCTATTTTCATTCTTACAACTTATTGTGGTTTAAAATTCATTACTATTATAGTTCTTTGTATTTGAAAAGGTGGAATTATTTCAAGGACAGAAATAGCAATTGATTATAAGCTATAGGGGAAAAAATAGAAATTACTAAATCACAGGGATGAAAATCAAAATTTATATCAAACCATAGGGAGTAAAATCGTAATTTAATCTAAACGATATTTTGACATCTGATGTGGACCAATAAACATAAAGCCCATATAAAAAAAAAGAATAAAGCCCATTAGAATTTCGAACCATTTTGTTGGAGTCCCACATCGGCTAGACTTGGACTAAATCTTCACTATATATGTTGGAACCCCCCTTCTCTCCTCAAGGGCTCTTTTGGAGATTAATCTAATGGTTCCACATATTCTAACATGGTATCAGAGCCAAGGTCTACCACTCTATGGACTCACATGCCGGCACTCTCGTGACCCTCTCCTGGTCCTCTCGTGACCCTTCTAGGCTCTCTATCTAGCCTCTGTTGGAGGGGGCGTGTTAGAGTCCCGCCTCTCCTGGTCCTTTCGTGACCCTTCTAGGCTCTCTATCTAGCCTCTGTTGGAGGGGGCGTGTTAGAGTCCCACATCGGCTAGACTTGGACCAAATCTTCACTATATATGTTGGAACCCCCCTTCTCTCCTCAAGGGCTCTTTTGGAGATTAATCTAATGGTTCCACATATTCCACAATATATAGATACAAAGATTAGAAATGGGTCCCTGAACTATACAATATTTAACACACCCCCGTAGTTTGATCGGAGGTAAACAAATGTTCAAACTATTTCTAAAATCTAGAAACAAATTGGTAGGTAAACCCTTTGTAAAAATATCAGCATACTGATAGGCGGATGGTGTTAGGAATTATGTGCAGAGTTGACAAACCAAGTGATTATATAATCCAATGTTACAAGACACTTGAGGGTCACACCTGTGAGAACCTATAAGTCGAACAAGTTAGATGAAATCCCGAAATGGAGAGTTAAGATTTATAATAGTGTATTATAAATCAGTTGGGTAATTTCAGTCAGAATTACCAAAGTTGGAGGGTTATTAATTAATTAGGATATTATATATTTATTAAGATAAATAAATATATAATAGTTAATTAATAAAGATTTTATATATTAGATAAATATATAAATTATAATTATCGTATGCAAATTCTTTTCCAGCTAATTAAATAAGGAAAGGATTTGAGATAATTATTATAAGGAAACTGGATTCCATACAAACTGTATTTTTCCTCCATATAAATAAAGCCTATGGGTTAAGGAAAAAACAATTAAGCCTTTTCAGTTGAAAAATCAGTTTTCTGTCCCCTCCTCCTCTCTCCCAAAACCGGCGCACAAACCCCCCCCCCCCCCTTCGGGTCGTTTTTGTTGTTCGGGTTTCACGGTTCTGCTAGAGGAACGTTCGTTGGTTGATTACGGGTGGACTAATTCTCAAGCATCCAGGTAAATTAATCTAACCTAATCCTTTAGGTTTAGAGCTACAAACGATTAAGATCATTAGGCTTTAATGGGTTTTTTAGCTTTTATCGCTTCCGCATGATTAGATCAGAAACAGCGTGTTTCTGATCACGTGGGTTTTAACAGTTTGTATTAAACCTACGAGATATATCAAACCAGCGAGGTTTTGATAGATCTGAGATAATCCTCGGATCAGTTTGATCCAAGAATACCCACTAAAACCCTACAGTGGTATCAGAGCCATTGTTAACAAATCGTTTAGTTTTATCAGTTTATCTGTTTATGTATGTGATCCGTTAAAATTGTTCGTGTTAGTTTTAAAGTTTTAGTTTTTTATTTCATCACACCAAAGAAACCAACAACCGGCGGCGGAATGGCGGCAGTTAGCTGGCCGGACCGCCAGACCGATCACCGATTGTGAAATCTCGCCAAGCCGCACCACCCGATTGGTGGTGGCGGCACACGCTGTTAAAACACACCACCAGCAACGGTGGTGATAGCAGCGGCGTCAATCGATCACCGCACCACGATTTGGTGGCGGTGGTAGCGTTGATGGTACGGTGGTGGCAGCGGCTTAAGGCCGTTGACATCATCGGAGCACCACGAAACACCTGCCAGGCCGCCGGCTGCCTTACGGCCATGCCGGGCGGCGGCGACGGTTAGCTCTCGAATTCAATCAACCACACAACCGCACCACCAGGGAGGTGGAGGCGGTGCTTTACGATGGTCGAAACGCCACCCAACCGTAGCCAAACCACCAGCCACGGTGGTGGCGGCGGTTCATGTTTTCCAATCGCCGCGAAGGCGATGGCGGCGGCGGTCTTTTTACTACCGCTGTCGCTGGTGGCGTGGTGGTGTTTTGGCACCGTTGTCGTCACCGGTGGTAGATGGCGGTGGTCTGTTAATCACCGGCGGCCTATCGATAGCTAAACGGCAGCAATGGTTGGATGGTGGTGATGACCGAATCACGTGGCTCGATCGCGGCTAGACCGCAGCTGCACCACCAGCGTGGTGAAGGCAGCGTCTCACGATGACCACAAACCACCGCCGGCTGCCTCACGGCCGAGCCAAGCGGTGGCGGCGTCAGGCCACGGTTGCACCACCAGTGTGGTGGTGGCAGCGTTTTTCGGTAACCATGGCACGCGGCAATGGTCGGAAAACCAAACCGCAAGCGGTGATCACAAGATGGCGGCGGCGATGGCCGATCGCCATCATCATTAAGCTTCCAATAGCAGCAATAGTCGTTTACTCTCGTGATCTTGAAACCGATTCAAATTGACCGGATTGGTATTAGTTGACCCGAAACGATAAGACGGGATTAGGTTTTCTCGATCCTCGATAAAATTTTTCGAGCAAATCACGAAACCCTAATGGACCCAAGATTACCAGTTTGGTAATGGGCCTATAAGCCCAAGGCCCAGTTCTTTGGACCAAGTTATGGCCCAAAATGAGTTTGTTTGGTTTTAGGCTTACTTACCCAAGATTGTTAATTTTATCTGATAAAATTTATTCAAACCAATTAAACTATTTTTTTCCAGGTTTGATAAATCTTTTATAAAATTTATTTTTCACAGGTTTTTCAAAATAGGCCTAATATTTTGATTAAAACACTAAGGGGCCAATACTGTAAAATTGAATCAATAAAACCTGTTTGATATAATTTTTGGTAAGAGGATTAATTTCAGATAAAATGGTTTTAGTTTTGTAAAATAAGATTTATTGTTTATAAACCTTAGTTTTAAGTAAAAACCATTTTTAGTCTAAAAGCTTTTTGGGTTCATAAAACAGTTTGTTTTCGAATCAGTTATAAAACCAAGTTTTTTGATAATTGAGACAAGATAATTTTAACGGATCCAGGTTTATTTTCTCGTAATTATAATATTGCTTTTGTTGCATATATACATATAATTGCGTGATTGCTTGAGAACTATATATGAATTTCAGTTTGATTTTACATATATATATACGTTATAGTATTTGCCAACTTAGACCCTTGACATATTCATGGGGAGGCCTGCGTGCCGTTTACAACCCCTTATGTAATAATGACCCTAGGATAGTTTTTTTTTCTTTTGGGATGACGAGGCCAGTGGGAGCTATTCTTCATCTTACCGGAATACTAACAAGCATGGCGAAGCGAGTGGGAGCTACGCGAAGTTTTGAAGTTATAGAAAAACTAGGTCATTATTGGTCCCTAGGAACAAAATTGGCAAATCCTATAATTATCTGTTGCGTAGTTGTTATTATCTGTGTGCATGATTAGCTACGTAGTTGATGCTAATAACTGTGAGTTTATTAGATATGTTTTAAAAGGAATTTTTTTAAAACAAAAGGAAAAATAGGTTTTATTAACTTTTCAATCGAAAACCTTTAAAGTGAAGCTTTTTAATAAAACCTAGTGTATTGTTATAAAAGAGCAAAGCTGACAGAACAGTTAGTTTTTGTCAAGACGGAAAAGGTTATTGAAACAGGTAGTTTCAATCAACCAGTACACTTTAAATCAGTAGATTTCAATTAGCCGACATTTTAAACAGTTAGTTTAAAATAATATGAATATTTAAAACAGTAAGTTTAGAATATCAATTGCTCTCTATAACAATCAGTGAATGATTATTTTACAAAAAGGCAAAGTTGATAAAAACAGTTAGTTTTAATCAACTAGGTGTGCTATTAAAACAGCTAGTTTTAGTTAGCAAGTGATTTTAGAACAGTTAGTTTTAAAATTACATGTATGTTTCAAACAGTTAGTTTAAAAACATAAGTAGCCTTTATAAACAATCAGTTTTTCAAAATCCTGGAAATAAAGTTTTTTTCAAAACCCCGAAAATCATAGATCAGTAGTGCAACCCATCTAGGGGCACCTTCGGCGTAAAGTACATAGGCGTTGTAAGTGATCACACATTCGACGTCTGTGTTCAAACTGAAGCTGAAGGGGTTACATAACTCTGCGAATTATCTCCGGGTGGTACCGGCCAGAGTATAGTAATCAGGTCCCCAAAATGGTGAGATCTGTTTTGGTTCTATAATGTTCACCGGGTGGTACCGGGCCAAAAAGCACTAAGAGGGACTAAAACATGCACAGGTAGTTGCCATGGTCCCGAAAAGATCTAGGAGTCATGTCAGTTAGATATGATTGGTAAAAGTCCTTACCTACCGAAATAAATACGGGTCTGGTGGAGCAAGAACATTACGCACATCAGGACGTATGAAATAAGGATCCTAGTCCAATAAATTGATCATTTAAGGGTTTATTGATATTTTATTGGAAATTAGTCTATTTACAGTTGCTAAGACCAAAAGTTTTATTTTGTGTAGATGGCAAGCACTGTTACCAGCACTAACAATCTTTCCCTCCGCTCTATCCTAGAGAAGGATAAGTTGACCGGCTCTAACTTTCTTGACTGGGAGCGCAATCTGATGATTGTGCTCAGACATGAAAGAAAGTGGTATGTGCTTGAAGAGCCACTTGGGGAGGCACCTCCGGCAAACGCTCCGGCTGCTACCAGAAATGCCCACAAGAAGCACTCAGATGATCTCCTTGATGTTGCCTGTCTGATGTTAGCAACTATGAGCCCAGATCTGCAAGCAGGGCTCATAAATACGAATGCTTACGACATGATCCGCCAGCTGAGGGACATGTTTCAGACTCAGGCTCGTACAGAACGCTACGATGCCACCAAAGCATTCAATGAGTGCAAAATGGTAAGAGGGACATCAGTAAGTGACCATGTCATGAAAATGAAACGGCACTTAGATCATCTGGAGAGGCTGGGTCATCCTGTTCCGTTGCAGCTAGCAACTGACACCATACTTAATTCACTGTCAGAAGACTACAGGCCCTTTGTAGTCAACTACAACATGAACAACATGGAGAAAACAATAGCAGAATTACACTCCATGCTTAAGACAGCTGAATTAAATATGGGGAACAAGAACAAGACAAAGGATGTCTTGATGGTAAAAGACGGAGGGGTTAAAAAGAAAAATGGGCATGCTAGCACCAGCAAGGGAAAAGGACCAGTTCAGGCCATCCAGAGTGCACCCAAGAAAAGCAAGGGCAAGGGCAAGGGCAAGAAGGTTAAGCCAAACAAAGCTAGGACCGAGAATCGCTGCTTCATATGCAATGAGATCGGTCATTGGAGGCAAAACTGCCCTAAGCGTCATGAAGCAGGTATGTAGACCTCAGAAAATTTATGATTGCTTTTGTCACTTCTTACTTGTTAGCTTACAAGTATACTGATACCTAGAGCAAATGATTATTGCAGGAAATCAGAAATGAAGTGAAGTGCCCAGGAGTTGCCGAGGATCTTAAGTACAAGATGATTTAAAGTCAAGACATTTTTGAATTTATAGTTTTAAAACAGTTATTTTGGGGGTTTATGTTTTAAACAGTTCTTGGATAATTATGATTTATATAATTTCATGGTTTTATTTTTCAAAAGTTATTGTCTTGACATAGAAATATCTGTATGTGCTTGATATTTTTATATCTGATCCTAGTTGATGCCTATTATAATTACTTTAATGAAATTGAAGTAATTTGTATAAAAACTATCAAAACACACGAGATTCTATAGAAATGTGTTTTGAGAATAAAACATTTATGAATAACAGTTTTGTGATCCGAAAATAGAGAATATTAACACAGATAGTGTTAATAACAGCATTTATAAAACTAGAAAGATTCCAAGTTCTGGAATTAGGATTTGAACAAATCCAGATAAGTTTTATAAAAGGAAATTCTCAGAATTAACTAATCAAGTTTGATCAAGTTTTATTCAAATGTTTTAAAAAGAGAATTTAAGATATTAACTCAGATAGCGTTAATAACAGTATTTATGAAACTAGAAGGATTCCAAGGTTTGGAATTAGGATTTAACCAAATCCAGTTGAGTTTCATAAAAGGGAAATTCTCAAAGTTCATTACTTGAAATTAGGATTGACTAATCAAAGTCTTGAATAAGTCAATAGTAAATTTTGAGTAATAGTTAGTTTTTATGCAAGCAAGTGGGAGCCCGATTATTCTCTATCTAGTTTAAGATAAAAGAATAAAAGACATAATTATTGATATATCTCGGAATTCATAAATCCAGGTAGGATAAGAATTCATAAGATATAATTTACTCTTTTAGTTAAAAGGATAAAAGTTTCAAGACCCATGAAACAAAGGTCGTGACTGACTTAAAAATCAATAATTATAGTGTTGGATTAAAATATATAGCATTCCAGTAGATTTGCCAGGATTGCAAATGGAATCGGATTTCAGGTAGAAATCATTCATCTACACAGCAACTAAGGAAAGTTGCAGTTTTACATATTCAGGAACTGGAAGTTAGTCCAGGTCTCCAAGTTCATGGAATATGATAAAAGTCTAGTTATTGTTCTTATAAGGTGTTTGCAGAACAATAATTAGCAGATACAAGTAGATCGTATGAACAGACTTGTATTTTTGGTTATCACTTTGATTAAAATGGTAAACTTTAGTCAAAGGGTTTAAAATTGAAGGTAGGTGATACTTCATTTTAGATCAGTATTTAACAAATGTTAAATAGACACTATGAAAGTTATTAAAGAAAAGACGTTCAATCTTGTTATTATTACAGCGTGTAACATGGACTATACAAGATTGATTTCTTTATCACTTTCACATTTTTGCATGTTTTTAATTAATCCAGGAATGAAACTAGTTTCCAGTTTTCATTCAAAATCTGTCCGTGACGACTTATCAATGTGGGAGCATGATAAGATGTTAAAGTCATTGTGAACTTTTAGGTAGTTATGATCAGTTGCTGAATAACAGCTACAAGTGTTGTAGACTAAAAGTTGCACAGATATTTGATAGAGTAGCAAATATCGGACGTGATCCGCGGTTGAGATTACTTCTTGGAAACAGTCATAAGTAAATCTCACAGTGGTTGTCCCTATCACCTGAGGTATCTGATTTGATATCATGAGGACTACTGGATTCTTAGTGCACTCAACCGCTACGCCGTAACTGGGTGGCTATAAAGGGTGTAACTAGATTCAGCGGAAGCCGTGGTGTTGAAGGCAGATATGCAAGATGGGATTTGCACCTCTTCTCAGAAGAGAGATATTTCTGGGCCCATCTTGACTGACTAAGTATACTGATGAAGTGCATGGCCATGCCCAAACGAACTGATTAGTTCTTTGTCGTTTACCTATCAGTGAAAGTCAGATAATCAAGAAAACAGAATCTTGAGTATTTAGAGTTGACACTTTCCAAGCTCATACTCACAGATGAAATATCGTGATGCAAAGGGAAAAGCCAAGATATACCCAATTAATGAACAGTAGTTTCATAGATACCAATTCCTCACGGAATGTTTATATCACCAAATCTGGGTATAAGAGTTCTTGTAACCTGGTCAGCCTAAGTGCCTGTCTAGGGGCCTCCTTAGGTCAGTATAATCAAAGATGGTATTGCCAACTTGCACAAGTGGGAGTCTGTTAGGAATTATGTGCAGAGTTGACAAACCAAGTGATTATATAATCCAATGTTACAAGACACTTGAGGGTCACACCTGTGAGAACCTATAAGTCGAACAAGTTAGATGAAATCCCGAAATGGAGAGTTAAGATTTATAATAGTGTATTATAAATCAGTTGGGTAATTTCAGTCAGAATTACCAAAGTTGGAGGGTTATTAATTAATTAGGATATTATATATTTATTAAGATAAATAAATATATAATAGTTAATTAATAAAGATTTTATATATTAGATAAATATATAAATTATAATTATCGTATGCAAATTCTTTTCCAGCTAATTAAATAAGGAAAGGATTTGAGATAATTATTATAAGGAAACTGGATTCCATACAAACTGTATTTTTCCTCCATATAAATAAAGCCTATGGGTTAAGGAAAAAACAATTAAGCCTTTTCAGTTGAAAAATCAGTTTTCTGTCCCCTCCTCCTCTCTCCCAAAACCGGCGCACAAACCCCCCCCCCCTTCGGGTCGTTTTTGTTGTTCGGGTTTCACGGTTCTGCTAGAGGAACGTTCGTTGGTTGATTACGGGTGGACTAATTCTCAAGCATCCAGGTAAATTAATCTAACCTAATCCTTTAGGTTTAGAGCTACAAACGATTAAGATCATTAGGCTTTAATGGGTTTTTTAGCTTTTATCGCTTCCGCATGATTAGATCAGAAACAGCGTGTTTCTGATCACGTGGGTTTTAACAGTTTGTATTAAACCTACGAGATATATCAAACCAGCGAGGTTTTGATAGATCTGAGATAATCCTCGGATCAGTTTGATCCAAGAATACCCACTAAAACCCTACAGATGGAACATGCAAAACACGCACATGACCAATCGCAACACGCTCCCTAACAAAATGTAAATCTATTTCCACATGCTTGGTTCTCTGGTGCTGAACAGGGTTAGATGCTAGATACATGGCACTGACATTATCGCAAAAGACAACAGTGGCACGAGAGAGAGGACAACACAACTCGAGGAGGAGAACATGCAAAACACGCACATGACCAATCGCAACACGCTCCCTAACAAAATGTAAATCTATTTCCACATGCTTGGTTCTCTGGTGCTGAACAGGGTTAGATGCTAGATACATGGCACTGACATTATCGCAAAAGACAACAGTGGCACGAGAGAGAGGACAACACAACTCGAGGAGGAGATTTTGCAACCAAGCAGTTTCAGCAACTACATTGGCTATCCCCCGGTACTCGGCCTCGGCACTAGAGCGAGAAACAACATGTTGTCGTTTGAAGGACCAAGAAACGAGATTGTCACCCAGATAGACACAAAACCCTGAGGTGGACCGACGTGTAGTAGGACAGCCGGCCCAGTCGGCATCCGAATAGGCAACCAAGCGATCAACAGCTGACGCCTGAATATGAAGACCATGAGACAGAGTACCCTTTAAATACCGTAAGATGCGCTTGAGCGCATTGAGATGCGGAAGACGTGGGTCATGCATAAATAAACAGACCTGTTGGACGGCATAGGCAATATCAGGACGAGTAAAGGTCAGATACTGCAGGGCACCAACAAGGCTTCGATATAAGGTGGGATCAGGAACAGGCTCACCATCAACAGCAAGCTTTGTTTGAGTGTCAGCCGGTGTGCTGCAGGGATTGCATGAGACCATATCAGCTCGTGCGAGAATCTCCTGAGCAAAGGCAGATTGAGAAAGAAAGAGTCCGGACTTGCTATGAGACGCAGCGATTCCTAAGAAGAAGGATAATGGACCCAAATCAGACATGGGAAACTCAGAGGATAACTTAGAGATAACCATGGAAATGAGAGTAGGAGAGGAGGCAGTGAGAATAATGTCATCGACATAAAGAAGGAGATAGATAGTATCAGAGCCGCGATGATACGTGAAGAGAGAGGTGTCAGTCTTACTGCTAAGAAAACCTAAAGAGGAGAGATAGACAGCAAAATGATGATACCACGCACGGGGTGCCTGCTTAAGGCCATAGAGAGCCTTGCGAAGGCGACAGACATGATCGGGAAAAGAACTATTTACATAGCCAGGGGGCTGACGCATGTAAACAGTCTCAGTGAGATCACCATGAAGAAAGGCATTCTTAACATCAAGCTGATGAATGGGCCAGTTGCGGGAGATAGAGATGCTAAGAACCGTGCGAATAGTGGCAGGTTTGACAACGGGACTGAAAGTGTCATCAAAGTCTAGTCCGGGTTGCTGTGAGAAACCCTGAGCAACAAGACGGGCTTTGTAACGCTCAAGCCGTCCATTGCTGTCAAACTTATGGCGAAACAGCCAACGATTGCCAACAATGTTAGCATCAGAGGGTTTAGGAACAAGATCCCACGTGTAGTTAGAAAGAATAGCCGTCATTTTAGCATCCATGGCGGCCCGCCAATGAGGGTCACACATGGCCTGAGCAGTAGACCAAGGAATGGGAGAGATGTCACTAGTGACCGAAAGGTTGAAGATCTGTTTAGGCTGAAGAGAGCCTGTGCGCGAACGAGTGGTCATCGGATGACCGGAGGTAGCAGCCGGAGCAGGAGGCTGAGAAGGCTCTTCAGAAGTAGCGGGAGGAGAAGAGGAGGTGCCAGAAGGCTCAGCGGGTGGGGTCTGAGTAGAGGAAACAGAAGCAGAAGGACCAGCAGCCGGCGACGGGGAGGAAGTATCGACCATAGGTGAGAGGGAAGGGAGGGAATCATCAACATCAAATGCGTCGTAGTCCTCTGAGGAGGGACGAGGCTGGAAGTCAGGAAACGGAAAATGAGTTTCATCAAAGTTGACATGACGGGAGATGATGACCTTTTGCGTGATGAGATCTAAGCAATGATACCCACGATGATCCGTGCTGGGACTGAGGTAGACATAGGCAGTGGATCGAGGAGCAAGCTTGTGGGCACTAGTGGGCGAAGTGTTGGGGTAGCACAGACACCCAAAAACTCGCAAATGAGAATAGGTGGGAAAGAAACCAAACAGTACCTCAAAAGGAGTCTTGTACTGAATGGTGGTGGACGGAAGCAGGTTGAAGGTGTGAACAGAAGAAAGGAGGGCCTCAACCCAGAATTTGGGCGGGAGAGAGGCTTGGATGAGAGATGTGCGTAAGGTGTTATTAATAGTGCGGATGGTGCGCTCAGCTTTTCCATTTTGTGGAGACGTATAGGGACAAGAAAAACGTATTTTGATGCCATGAGTTTTGAAAAAAATCCAGGAAGGGTTGATTGTTAAACTCACGACCGTTGTCACATTGGAAAAGCTGAATGTCCGTTTTAAATTGGTTTAGAACATAGGCGCGAAATGTTTTAAAAACAGAAAACACCTCTGATTTTGCACGTAAAGGAAAGACCCATAAGAAGTGAGAATAATCATCCAAAAACAGAACATAATATTTAAACCCACTCAAACTAATAACAGGAGAAGTCCATAGATCAGAGTGAATAAGTTCAAACACACGAGAAGTTTTAGTAGATGATAAAGAAAAAGGTAAACGACAATGTTTTCCTAACTGACAAGCATGACATAAAGAAGAGTTTTGACTAGAGCAAGCAATAAACTTGCGAGACAAAAGAAACTGAAAAACAGCAGCACCTGGATGACCTAGCCGTCGATGCCAGACGTCAAAAGAGACAGTAACGTTGGCCGATGCAACCGCAGACTAAGGAGATGGAGGAAGAACAGGATAAAGATCATGGATCACTGTCGCAACGCTGAAGAAACGAACCTGTTTTAAGATCCTTCACAGTAAAACCAAAAGGATCAAATTCAACAGATACAGAATTATCAATGGTAAAACGACGAACAGAGATAAGGTTTTTGATGAGTTTATCAGATACTAAGACATTTTTCAGCATAAGAGGCCAAGGAGAAAAAGGTAATTTACATTGGCCAATATATCTAGCAGGAACCACAGCACCATTACCAACCTGAATGAAACTAGAATTACAAGGAGTTAGAGACTGCATTATACCTTGATTGAAAGTCATATGCCTGGATGCACCGGTGTCCATGTAAAAGTTGTTGTCCTGAGGTGGCTGCACAGACATAGCCTGAAACACAGAAGATAAATCAGTATACTGAGGCTGACTGTACTGAGCGGCATGGCCTCCAAAGGAAGGCGGAGGAGGCGGTGGCACAGGTGTGGACTGCTGCATAGGCTGGCCGTACTGAGATGGAACGGGCACTGGGTGCGGAGACTGATGTTGCCCGTAAAGGTACGGAGATGGCGGAACTGGCGGGGGATGAAAGGTATGCGGTGAGAGATTCTGAGGAGCACTAAACATCGTCGGGGATGGTTGAGGAGCCCCTGCCCTAAAGGAGTGCATAGGAGGTGCACCAAGAAGGCCTGGCTGAGCTGGTGGAGCATGAGGAGAAGCCCCAAAGTACGCATGAGAGTGTCCCTGGTTACCTGCAAAAGAGTGAGAGCTTGCAGAAACATTAGTATTACCCCCCCCTTTGGAAGCAGAACGCCCATTATTTCGACCCCTGTTAAATTTATTTTTCGATTTCCCATTTAGGGCATTTTGGGCAGAAGAGTACAAGGCAGCGGAAGATGTGAGAGGGGTATCAGTGTGGGGTTCAACAGACTCTTCACGAGACTCGTGTAGAAGAAGCATGTTTTTGGCTTCAAGGAAGGAAGGGAAAGGTTTGGTGTTGGTGATGACATCGACTATGCTATGATAGGAAGGCGGTAGCTGGCGAAGGATTTGCATGACCAACTCAACATCAGTTATTTTGGAATCACAATCAGCAAGGGCGTCAGCCAAATTCTTTAGATTATGGCAAAAATCAGTGATGGATAAGGGACCTTTTTTGGTGTTACGAAATTGCTCTTGAAGTTGGAGCATTCGGGACATTTTGTTATTCAGAAAAAATTCTTCTAGTTTGTCCCAGAGGTCTTTAGCAGTGCAGCTATCACTAGAGATTATTTGCAATAAATTTGCATCACAGGTGGAGTAAAACCAGGATTTGATGCGGGAGTCTATAGCCTCCCAGTCCTCATCATCATCACCGGTAGGTTTAGATTTACCGGTGATGTGACCATAGACTTTTGCACCCTTACACATATCCAAGAAAATACGACGCCAAAGTTTGTATTTGGATCCATCAGTGGAAAGTTTAAAACTGAACTGAGAGTATACGTTGGTTAGGGCAAACACAAGTTGGCTAGCAGTGGGGGCAGCGAGGGTGGTGGAAGGGGCTGGGGTAGTCATGGTAAATAAATGGAAAACAAAAAAAATAAATAAACAAACGTGCGAAAGTAACAAGCAAAACGCTTAACCGCGGGTAGAGGGATAGTAATGTACCACAAACCCTACACGCGAAAGGCGGTAGCAACAGCGATGGACGGTAGGCGTCAGAAGGTAAGTTCGAAACTTCAGGGACCAGCAGCGTAAAATTCCAAACTTATTGCAGAGAACAATGACAGCTTCAAAGTGCAGGGACCAAATCTGTAAAATTCGAAACTGCAATTAAGTCTTTTGAAATCCCACACGAGGTCCGGCGATTAAGTCTTTTGAAATTGCAAACTTTTGAAGTCAAGATACAGATCGCGATTCCTTGAAATCCCACACGAGGTCCGGCGACGGTAGGATTCCGGCGACCGTGGCAGTAGCAGCGGCGATGATGACGGACCGTGGCGGAGTCGTGCGATGAATGTTTAGCCTAATTCTACGGTTTCTCGAGATTTTTAAAGTTGTTTTGGTCTGTTTTGAGAGACTTTTTTCATCATTTTGGTTGATTTTGAGAGTTTTTTTGTGTGTTTTCAGTTGACTTTGAGGTACTTTTTTTAGTTTTTCGGTTGGTGGAGGCACAAACGGAAAACACTATGATGGAATTTTTTTTTGTTTTTGTTTTTTTGTATTTAAGCTATGAAAAAAAAATGCATTTTTTCACTTTAGGGGGGGGGGGGGGGGGGATCCCCCCACTCTAAACATGCTGGACCCACCCATTGTCTGCATGTAAAGTTGAATCTTGATGCAAAATCAAACCATCACTACGATTCCTTTATTTTAAGTCTTTATGGTTACATCAGGTTACTATATAGTTAAATTGTGTCGATTTTCTACTCTCAGGTTTCATAACCCATGAATGGTAGTTTTCTCTTGCCATACAGACGTTGCTGTAATTGCTGGGAAAACTAAACAATAAGGTCTAAATGAATCTTTAATTTGTTGAAATATTTCTGTTTGTTGCCACATATTGTTACTGATTTGAATTTCTTCTATCGATCTTCTCATAATCCATTTTTGTTCTCATTTAAAGAGCCTTTTGTACATCTTTGCCCTGAATTGGTACAACTTTTATTCTTGGTTTATTGTATATGAAATCAAGTTCCTAACATAGATTCTCATAAATGGAGGTGGATAAAAAAAACATCAGATAGATTTATTTGAACATATTTAACTCCATTTTAATATGCAAACCATGTTTTATTAATCTACGGATCATGATTGATAAATTCGTTTAAGGTGCGGTAACTTTAGACAGCTTCCATTCTAAACACCATCACTTTGTTAATATTTGTAACAAAGATTAATAAGTTGAGGTTATTTTTTTGTTTTTAGCTCACCCAGTAAGGTAAATGAAGCAGTAAAAAACACTTACCAAGTTAAGAAAGTGGTTAGTAAACAACCTTTAAATCCAATATGGGTCTTAAAGGTTTGGTTAACGGACACAAGTCAGGCCTTCGGGAACTAATAATCTAAAAAAGACAGGTTAGAAACAATTTATAATCAATCCAAGTATATATATATATATATATATATAGGGGTGGGTTCAAATGTGAACCACTTTTTGGTTGTGAACGTGAGGACAACCGATAGCGCGACACGTGGCAGATGACTAGGCGCCACGTCAAGTCCACGGCGGATGACTAGGCGCGATTCATGGGACGGCATTGAATTAAAGAGGGGGACCACACTCAAAGCCGCCACATGTCGCGCTCTCGGTTGTCCTCACGTTCACAACCAAAAAGTGGTTCACATTTGAACTTTTCTCTCTCTATATATACAACTTGTTATGGGGATTATTATAACTTTAACGATGGTTTTTTAAACAAGAGGCTAAAATTGAAGTGTCCTGGATGTAAGAAAGACAAACAAAACAACAAATAATTTTCAAGGGGTTTGGAACCTAGTCAAGCTAGGCGGCTCATCCCCACGCCGATTTTTATTAAGTAAAATATTTATAATACAACTGAAGACATACACCAAGAAAGCATTTACTTAAGCAAAACAAATAACAAAATCACAGCTGATCACCAAAACTCGGTTCTCATATCCTAAAAGCTTGAGCTACTAGAAGCAAACAACAAAAAATTTGCGACCAACAAGATATCTGCTATGTTGATATAGAGCATGAGAGTTGTGCTCCATCCTCGTTACAGGAACAACGAAAGGCATATTGTCAAAGAGCGTGTAAAATGCTCAAAAATGAATGAAATGTTGAATAACCATGTAGTAACTTTTGAAAATTTACCAAGATAAGTGTCTCACATGTTGACTCGACGATCATCGTCTATTTTCTCCTTGAATTATGTGGTTGGTTTGTCATTCAAGTGTTATGTGACACAGTAGTGAACATCTATGGCAATCTCATTTGGAACTGTAACAGATCATTTGGGTTAGAATCTGCAGAGGAAAACATAGTGATTTATATAATATAATATAATGCACCAGTTGGATTTATACCTGATCAATCCTTCACCCATGAACAACAATAACAAGTCCCACATTTGACAAAAAAGTTTCATCTATGCAAAGTGAATTGAGCCGAAATCAAACCACTGAGACCAAAGATTAAACATCAAGTTCATCACGGCATGTGAAGAGAGTATGATCCTTCGATTCAATCAAGTGCTGAAATTCTGAAACTCAAAGCCTAAGAAAAATACGTATCCCTTGTACATCAAAACAATAGTTACCAATAGTTATATGTATTCCTTGTACATAAAAAATATGTATATATATGCAACTTACCAATAGTTGCCATAAAACAAGAAAAATGGTAAAAAAGAGGCACCTTGTGGGGTGAATGCTTGCTTGTACATCAAAACTCGAAAATGCAAGAAATGGTTCAAATGTTAGGATAGATAGTAACATACATACAATTTCGAATCAAAGTAATTAAGATGATATAATAGAAACGAGAGACAAAGTACCTGTTACAAAAGTTATTCACCTCTTCACTCCTGAGCAAATATTCAACATATTACAATCAACCTCGTTTGAAGTTTTTTTTTTTGGGGTTGAATTTCGATTATACTACTAATATATTGAATAAACAACGATCTTACCTTCAATATACGGAGCCAAAACCGAAAACTTGTTTGGTAATTGTTCTACCAGATATGTCCTGCTTTCTGGCGATGGGTTTAAAACCCTGCATTCACGATTTGCAACATTATCCTCAGGAAATATCACATTGTTGGGATGCAACACCACTTCTAGTAATTGTGAGTAACATTAAAAAAATATACTTAATACAAGACAAGATATACAAAGGCTGTGTTTGGCAAAAATAAGCTAGCTTATAAGCTAGTACATGTTTGGATGGACCATAAGCTAGCTTATTGAAACGCTAGTTGGAGTAGCATATTTAGGAGCTTTTTTAGCTTTTCCAATTATACCCTTATTAATATTAATTATTTTACCCCAAAATACATTTCTTTTCATTTTACATATTGATAAGCTAGTTTTTGCCAAACATAATTTATTTATAAGCTAGCTTATCAACTACGAGCTAGCTTATTAGTCAACAATTAGCTTATCAGCTAGTTCGCCAAACAGCCAATTAAATGCAATTTGTAGACCTGAAATTAGTGCTCTAAAGATATGCACTTATGGTTCAATGGGTTTGAAACTTTGAATCCATGAGTAATGAAAAAAATACCTTTGCATATTATTCAACCGCGTCATCATAATGTTCGTTCCTTAAATGCAATATCTCCAAACTAACATAAAAGAACAGAGAAAAGAAATAGAAAAGGTGAGAAAAGAACACAAATGGATCAAAAGATAACCCACTTACATGTAAGAGGTTTTACATGAAATGATATATGAAATGATATATTCGGCAACAAAATAATAATAATAATAATCACGTCATTTATTTCAAAGTTTAAATGATCAAAGTAAGATGATTAATAGAAATAGCGGAAGTACCTTTTATTGTGAATTGGCTCTTCTTTGAGCCTTCCTCAAAGTTCTCCTTAGAGCACCGTACAACAGCATCCTATACTTGCAGTTATGCCTGTACTTGCATTTGTGCCTGTATTTGCTGTTGTGCCTGTATTTGTTGTTGTGCCTGTACTTGCAGTTGTGTGTGTATTTGCAGCTATGCCTGTACTTGCAGTTGTGTGTGTTTCTTCTTCATCTCGACGAATTTGCAAACCTTGTAGGATTAAAATGCTCTGCGGAAGATTATTTATGCATGAACCTCGTATATCCAACTCTTTTAAACATTCCAAACGTCCAAGTTCGTTTGGCAATTCCTCAACTCTGTTACAATTGAAGAGACTGAAACGCTTTAGGCTTTTCAACCTACAAATGCTGTTCGGGATATCTCGTAGAACTATACACCCTTGTAGCTTTAGCGTCTGTAAGCATTCTAATCGACCAAGATCCTGAGGTAACTTCTCAAGAAGCTCACAATAAAAAAGTTCGAGAGATTTAAGTTGTTTCAAGAAACAAATGTTGTCCGGAAGATGTTTAATCTTTAAAGAGTTGAAACACAGCCGCTCTAGACATTCTAATCGGCCAAGATCCTCCGGTAACTTCTCAAGTAGCAAACAACTGATAAGTGTGAGACTTTTCAGATGTTTCAACATACAAATGCTGTCCGGAAGATGTTTAATCTTTATAGATGACAAAATTAGCTCCTGTAGACATTCTATTCGGCCAAAATCCTCCGGTAACTTCTCAAGAAGCTCACAATATTCAAGTGTGAGACTTTTCAGATGTTTCAACATACAAATGCTGTCCGGAAGACGTTTAATCTTTAAAGAGTTCAAATATAGCCGTTCCAGACATTCTAATCGGCCAAGATCCTCCGGTAACTTCACAAGAAGCTCACAATATTCAAGTTTGAGACTTTTAAGATGTTTCAACATACAAATGCTGTCTGGAAGATGTTTAATCTTTAAAGAGTTGAAATACAGCTCCTCTAGACAGTCTAATCGGCCAAGATCCTCCGGTAACTTCTCAAGAAGCACACAATAATTAAGTGTGAGCCTTTTCAGATGTTTCAACAATAAAATGCTATCCGGAAGATATTTAATACTTGTAGACAACAAAGTTAGCCTCTCTAGACATTGTAAGCGGTCAAGGTCTTTGGGCACTTCTGGAATACTGCCCTTGAGTTTAAGGCCTCCTAAGTGCTTTAAATCACAAATGCTTTCTGAAAAACTCTCAAAGTCTATGCAAGCACAAGACAAGCCTATCGAAATAAGCTTCTCTATATTTCCATTCGATGAGGGTAGATCTTCCTTATATGAACATTCAAACTCATACTTGGGAAAATTGTTATCAGGGTGCAACGGGCATATATCTACCAAATTTCCGTGCAGAGTTAACTCGAAAAATAATCCATAACTTTTCTGAATATTTAAATCGGTAAACCTCAAAAAACCTTTTGCTTCTAAGTCGATGAGCTTTTTTAGACCTCCGACAGGAACATGAAGTTTTAGCAAACTAGAACATTCTTCAAGATGTAACCTCTCGAGATTTGGACTTTGCCTAAGGTCAAGGGTCTTCAACTCTAAACATCTTTTGATGTAGATGGATTCAAGCATTATACATCCATCAGGCATGCAAAGTTCCACCAAATAATAACATTCTTGAAGGCTCAATCTCTTGAGATTCTGAATCGACCGAATGTCAAGGGTCCTCAGCGTTGGAACCGATAGAATGAGGGATTTAAGTTGTGGACATTCAAGGACCATGTCAAATTCTACCAAATAATCACATTCTTCTTGTTTGAATGTCTCGATATTCGAAGTCGGCCCACACCAAAGGCTAAGGGTCCTAAAAGCTGGAGAACTCAAGACAAGGTATTTCAGTTGTGGACATTCACGAGGCATCTCAAGTTCTACCAAATCCTTACATTCCTCAAGATTCAATGTCGCGATATTCGGAACCAACCTAAGGTCAAGAGACCTCAACTTTAGACTACTCGCTTCGAGTAATTTGAGTTGTGGACATTCAGATGGAATGTCAAGTTTTACCAAATCTACACATTCAATAAGATTCAGTGCCTCTATATTTGGAACCAAACTAAGGTCAAGGGTACTCAACTTTGAAAAATTGAGGTTGAGGGATTTGAGTTTTGGACATTGAAGAGGCATGTGAAATTCTACCAAATCACGACAATGATCAAGATTTAATATCTCAATATTTGGAGTTAGCCCAAGGTCAAAGGTCCTCAACAATGACCAACTTAGATCAAGGAATCGGAGCTTGTGAAGAACCTACCATAAGAAATAGAAAAAAATTGAATACCGGTGTAGCAATTAACCAATAGATGTGTAGTGACATAATAAATGATGCAAATAATAATTTAACCACTACTCTTACCTTTCTTTCCCCCGCTTCCCAAAGTTGTTTCAACGAGCAGCAGGACATTTCAAGAGCAACAAGATTACTTGCTTGAAATTGTTTGGGTAAAACAGATAACTTATAATTGTCCCACCTTAGATATTGCAAAGAATTTGGAAAGTATTGGATATCTTCATAAAATTCCCAGTCGATACTAAATCTAGAGCCTTTCACGAGAAGAAATCTAAGTTTCTCCATCTTTTTAAGCCCTTTGATAATAGTTTCTTGATTGACTTCCAGCGCGGATAGTTTTATACATGTTGCTTCTGTTACCTGTTATCCAAAAGAATTAACCATGAAAATTACTTGGGTCATTACAATTCAAAATTTGTTGGTTTTCTTTTTTCAACTTTACATATAAGTTTGATTCTTACCAAATCGTTAGCCAATATATCTTCAATTTCTTCCCTAATCCACAATCTGGTGTGTCTTCCGGGCTCATCAAGGTTTGAGTGACGAACAATGTACCTCCCCATTTCTTGTATATGGTCATGCATATACAAGTACCCATGTTCAGAAATAGTTATGAGAGATCTTTTCTGAAGAACATTCAAACCATGTATAGCATGAAATCCACAACTTTCAAGCGCTTTTATTGCTTCTTTTATGATCCAACCTTTCATTATGCATGCAACATCTAGGAACATTTCCTTGCAATCATCATCTAGACCCATATAGCTTAACTCCAACTTTTGTAGAGTCTCCTTCAATGGAATTTTTTTCAATCTTTTTATGGTATCTAACCATTCATGCTCTTTTGCTTCACAGAGAGATGAACCCAAAATTGTGATCGTTAATGGGAGACCAGCAGCATACTTTACGACTTCTTTTGATAGCCCTTTGTACTCTGGGATTGGAATCTCTCTCCCAAAAGCACATCTACTCAGGAGACAAACTGCTTCCTCGTCCGTTAGTAGACTGACATCATGAATCAAGTTCACTTTGTGTGCCACCAGAACTTGCTTGTCTCTTGTAGTAATGATAATTCTACTTCCCGACTTAAACCAATTAAGTTCACCGGCTAAGGCCTTGAGCTGATCTAGATGATCTACGTCATCTAAAACAACAAGAACCTTTATACCATGCATCTTCTTTTTCATCTCCGTTTTCCCTTCAAGAACACCGTTTACAAATATGTTTTGCCTTTTAGATACATCTCTAAGAACTTGTTGTTGCAATGACTGCAAACCTAACAAAAGAGAATCCGATCGTTCCCGAACATTCTCCACGAAGCTGCTACCTTCGAATTCAGTGCGTATTTGATCAAAAACAGCTCTGGCCAAAGTTGTCTTCCCACTGCCTCCCATTCCCCAAATTCCTATCATGCATGCCTCATTAGGGAAAGTGTTTAAAGATGAAACCATGCCACTTATCCGATTCCGCATGCCTATTAAATTTCCATCAGCGTTGACGGTAGGTAATTTCAATGAGATATCCTCAACAACTAGTTCGATAAATTCAACTTCATGCCTGTAAAATAAAGAAAAATCAATTAGCATTCTTAAACTCCAACATGAATAGTTTACTTGTATATCTACAAACTACAAACATATAAGAAGTAACCAATTTATTCTATCGAGAAAAGTACTCAAGTTCGATTCAAATTTTGATGATATAACGCAAGAAGATACAAATTGATAGAACATTGCATAAATATGATGAAGAAAACTTACCCATCCGCAGTGGCGCATAAGTCCCGCCCACTGAAAGAAGTTGCATCTGCCAAAGCCTTTCTCCATTTCTCAGCAGCCTCATCATTTTCGTGTTTGGAAAAGGCTTTGCCAAATTCTCCACTTTGTTTGCGGACTTGAGTGGGTTCCACGTGATAGAAGATAGGGTATACGGTGTGTCCAGTCTGCGTCTCTTGGCACTCTATGATCTTCACAAGCTCGTCCAAGCACCATGATGAAGATGCGTAGTTTTTGGAGAAAATAATGACATGGAATCTAGATTCCTCGATGGCTTCAATGAGTTCCTTACTTATTTTTTTCCCTTTCTCGAGGTTCTTGTCATCCTTGTAAGTTTCAATGTTTTGTCGCTGAAGAGCATGGTATAGATGATCGACGAAGTTGGTACGAGTGTCTTCACCTCGAAAACTCAGAAATACATCATACTTAAAGCTCGTCTTGGGAATGGATGAAGTTGAAGAAGATGCCATCGCAGGTATGAATAAAGGATCCTATTAATTATATCAAAACCCTGTTAGGGAAATATTCTATGCAAAAAATTACAATTGCCAACAATGATTCATATCTAATTTCTTACAGCCATAATAACAACCTTGTTATCTTAGGGGGTGTTTGGGATATCTTATTAAAACTGCTTATTGCAGGTTGGAGCAGCAGATAAACAATTTTGAGTGTTTGGATAAAATGCTTATCGTGATGCCAACCAACAAACAAGGAGGTTTTTAAAGAAGTTAAAAGGCTTTAACTTTTTCAACCAACAATAAGCAAATAAGCATAAGTTGTTTTACAGGGTGTTTGAATGTGTGTTTTAAAAGTGTTTATTGACCTATTAGCTTGTCAAAAAGCTAATAAGCTAAAATTAGTGTTTGGATACTTTGTAGAGCTTACAAAAGTTGGTTTTAAAAAGTCATAGGTGAGTGACTTATTGATGAGCAAAAGTGCTTTTTGTTGAGAAATGACATAAAAGTTTCTCAAAAAAATAATAAGCTAGGCCAAACACTTTGTAAATAACAACTTATTGACTTATTAGCTTTTACTAACATAAAAACAAATCCAAACACTTTTTAAAAAAACTCATTTTCCCATTCCCATAAGTCAATAAGCATTTTTGGCCAAAAACAAATTTTGGACCCCAAAAAGCACTCCCAAACACCCTCTTAAGCAATCCCAAACACCCCCTTAATTAAGCATATAACTAGTAAAAGGGAGAAGAGAAAAGAGGGATTGTGTAAATATGGGATTATAGAAAGAAACTAAAGGGGTATCAAAACTTGTAGGAAACCAATCTGAATAGCTCTTGACTCAATTTATGAACTAGGCTTTCATTAAAATGCTAATTTCCTTAATTGCAGATCTTCCATTTTAACCAATTTATCAACCAGGTTTTCATCAAAATGCTAATTTCCAAAATGCTAATTTACAGATAACAAATTAGCCCTAGAAATTAACTACCATAAGATCAAGAGAGAATGAAAATACCTGGAAGAAAAAGGGAATCGAATCAACGAGCAAAAGAGATGGAGAAATTACTCAGCAGCAATTGAATGATCTACTTTGATGTTTCAGAGTCAACTGCTTTGGTTGTTTGTTTTTTCAACTATATTTAAATATAAGAATTAGACGTTTGATCCCTATGGTTTGCATGTTTTCACTTTTTGAATCCCTACAAATTAATTAGTTCTTGAAAAAAACACCAAGATTTAAATGTTTTGACAATCTTGGTCTCTAGTTCTAACTTTGTTAAAAGAGAAGCTCGTTAAGTCGTCTAGCATAAGGGCATTTTAGTCATTTTACGTATAAAATTATGCTAGACCCCATGTCATTGAATTGCTTCCGTCTGTGGCTCAACAACGTTGGTATCGTCTTTGCTATTAATGATATCAAATTCCAAATTGCTATCCAATTGTGTGTATATATATTATATATAGACTAAAGTTCAAATGTGAATTCAATTTTGGTTGTGAACATGAGGACCACTAAAATCGCACCACGTGACATATTTAGTTTGAATATTCATGTGTTATTCAAACTGAATAACACTGTATTCAGTGTTATTCAACACATGCAATGTTATTCAGTTTGAATAACACATGAATATTCAAACTGAATATGCCACATGGCGCGCGCTTTCGGCTGTCCTCACATTCACAATGAAGTGTAAACCGTGTAAACTAATCATAGCCGTTGATCAAAAAAATCAAAGGAGGATATGGATTCATAGAAAACATGGAAATGTGAAATATATGGTAAGTCATTGATTATGGAAATATGAAAATGTGTAATATGGAAATGTTTTTGAAAATCAAGGGTGTGGATTGGTTTACACGCTTTACACCCTTTTAGTGGTGTATATATAGGGGCAGGTTCAAATGTGAACCACTTTTTGGCTGTGAACGTGAGGACAACCGAGAGCACGACACGTGGCGGATGACTAGGCGCCACGTCAGGTCCACGGCAGATGACTAGGCGCGATTCATGGGAGGGCATTGAATTAAAGGAGGGGACCACACTCAAAGCCGCCTTTATTGACTAGTCACCACCACGTGTCACGCTCTCGGTTGTCCTCACGTTCACAACCAAAAAGTAGTTCACATTTGAACTTTCCTCTATATATATATATAGTATTAGGTTCAAATGAGAAGTGTTAAAAAAATGAGAAGTAGAGAAGTGATCTCCACCACTCATCTGGTCAATAAAGGCGGCTTTGACCGGCAGGGACGGTCCTGAGACTTCGTATGCCCATGGCGAAATCCCAAAAAATTCCTTTTATAATACATATAAAACAAAGTACGGGGTTTGGAACCTAGTCAAGTTATTCTCATGCTAATCTTTGTTATATAACGAAGATTTACCCACATGAATCAATAAGATATGTGTTTTCCTTAACATATTATTCATCAAGCTTGAAACTTCATTTTAGAGCTTCCATAGGATATATAAGATCCATCATTGGAGTGCTTTCAACCTCCCTATCAAGAATCAAACTAGGCAATAGCAAGAATCAAACTTTGAAGAATAATATTATATGGAGAAGAAATACCAAGAAAAGTGTAAACAAGTTATGCATAAGCACTTGAAATCAGAACAAAAATCTTGTCCTACAACCATTCTCAACCACATAAACACAAATGTGATTTTTAGATCACATAAACTTAATTTAATATCTAAACAACAAATGATAAAACACATAGACCTAATCTAAATAATAGCCAAATAAACCTAATTTGAAGTCTAAACAAAATAACATCCTTAATCTACTAAGAACAAAAACGTTGGAATTTTACTGAAAGTCTATAATTGGTTGCTAGCTTTGCTCGGTCACACCTCCTTAGATTGCAATATCCAGAAGGCATTAGGAACTAGAATTCATATGCATTTTTTTTTTGTATTTAGGGCAGAATGTAAGAGACATTATGACAGCCAGATAGTTATTTTGTAACAAAATGACAAATAAAATGGTTGTAAATGTAATTAATTCAATCGAAAATTGAACTATAGAAGAAACATCTGAGCCCAACGTTTTCTTTTGTTAACTTATCTCAATGGCAAATTGGCAATAAAGATAAACAAAATTTTGAGAAGTTCCAACCCATTTGTTGTTGGGTAAGATGATTGATATGATGGAACAAATCAACAAAATATACTTGGTATTTAAACTTAGTACCTTTGGAATGAGAACTTATTAAGGGTTTTACACTATTTGCGTAAATTATGGAAGCTAATCATGCACATGCCACAACAGATTGAGTTGATCAGTTCTATGACGTCCATTGTTTCATGAAATCATGCCCCCAGAATAACTTAATCATTGATTAGAATTGAGAGTCAAGGGAAATTAAAGGGACGATAGAAGCACAGATCCAAGAGTCAAAAGAAGGGTTATAATAACGATCCAAAAACTTAGCCTAGTTAATGTGGGTTGAAGATTGATGCCCTATGGTTCTTTGATGCCCATGGCGGTTGCCATGATAGCCATGGGCTCGGGCCGGCCCTGTTGACCGGGTCCCTCCTTTAATAATCTTTACCCTCCCATGAATCGCGTCAATCCCCCGTGATCGCGTCCACCGTAACCGGTCAAAACCATCTTTATTGACCGGATGAGTGGTGGAGATCACTTCTCTACTTCGTAACTTTTAGCACTTCTCATTTGAACCTTTCTTTCTCTCTCTCTCTCTCTCTCTATATATATATATATTATATATCGGGTTGGCCGTAGATTGGAAAAATGGATGGTTTAGATTTGGTTTCCTTAGTTTGTAAGAATCATTCGGTTTGCACTTGATACTTCCCCTTTATATATATATATATATACACACACACACACATAGAGGAGAGTTCAAATGTGAACCACTTTTTCATTGTGAACATGAAGACGAATCTCAGCTACTTATCTCGGTCAACAAAGGTGGCTTTGACCGGTCCCCTCCTTTAATAATCTCTACCTTCCATGAATCGCGTCAATCCTCCGTGATCACGTCCACCGTAACCTCTTTGTGGTTTTCATGTCATTATTCCCCTATATATATATATATATATAGAGAGAGAGAGAGAGAGAGAGAGAGAGAAGAAAGTTCAAATGTGAACTCAATTTTGGTTGTGAACGTAAGGACGAATCTCAACCACACATCTTCGGTTACTGTGGACGCGATCACGGAGGATTGATGCGATTCATGGGAGGGTGGACATTATTAAAGGAGGGGACCCGGCCAAAGCCGCCTTTACTGACCGGATGAATGGCCGAGATTTGTCCTCATGTTCACAACCAAAATTGAGTTCACATTTGAACTTTCTTCTCTCTCTCTCTCTCTCTCTATATATATATATATATATATATAGGGGAATAATGACATGAAAACCACAAAGAGGTTACAAACCAATGTTCAGGTATTGTTTCACATAATACTTTTTCATCTAAGACTAGAATTTAAGGTAATATTTGTTTCGCAATGTGAAACTTGTTACTGCATACTTTCAGTTTCATCATGTGAAACAACACACGGTTCACTGGTTTTCAACTCAGACAACAAAAGTAGCATGGATAATTAATCTCACCAAGTTTTTCCAGATCTGGGGATACACATCGATGGATGAGGGCGCCCTCTTTAATAGAGTTTGCACCAAAGACCCTACAAGGAAATTGGTTGGGTTTATAGTCGATGATCCTTTGTGCGATATCCTCACTATCAGGTCTGCACATCATTCTAACTCTAGTTACGTTTTCGATATAGGCCAAGATTAAACATCTATTGTAATCTAATCCATATACCAAAGAAAGATTGTTAGGAAATGCTCTTTACCATTAATGTGCATTGCAGGATTTTGGACAACTTGATAGTTGACATGCTATAGTATATACATACTCGTATTCCAATTAAGGATCCTTTGAAGAGAAACAATGGTTACCAACAATCTTATCATAAAATCTATACTAATACAATTTGGTAAGGAAGGTGACTCTAGCTCAATTAACGTAGTAAGAGACGTTTATACTACGCTATTTTATTAATCGAGTTTGTGTTACTAGAAGATTGTTTACCAAATGCTTACCGCGTTAGTACTATAAGAGTTCACTTAATTATGCGTTTCCGTACATACATGACATAGTAAACAAACATGAAGTTTATTTCTCACAATCTACAGTAGCAGTACATCAGACAAATGCTGAACTTAGGTGAGCTCCTGTTCAACAACACAGACACGAGACGTCCTACCCTTACATGATTTTTTCATTTTCTTATTGTTCTTATTCTTGTTTTTCAACAGTTACTTTTCCAAATCCTTGACCTTTGCAGTTAACTCCCTGATGACATCCATTTGTTCCTTCATCATCTCCTCCATTGCCTTCACTGAATCTTCTTCTTCTTTAGGCTTCTCTTCACTTTGCACATCACCTTCTTCTACATTTTCCTCATCAGATAACATCTCCACTTGGTTCTTAGTTACCTCCTCTCTGCTCTGTGGCTTTTCACCATTAAAGTCATTCTTAGTTACCTCCTCTGTGGTCTCTGGCTTCACATTGGTTCCAGATTCAGCTGCTGTATCAGATTCCATTTCATTCTTAGTTAGCCCCTCTGTGCTCTGTGGTCCACATTGGTACCGGATTCAGCTTGGATGGCATCTGCAGCCTGCTCACACATCTCACCTTTTGAGTTCTCTTCAGCCACTTTTTGCTCCATTGCATCATCATCTTTACCTCCACTTTCACCATTGCCATCAGTTTGAGGAAGCTTGTCTTTGATGACATCATCTAGAAGCTGTTTGTCTTTATTAACCTCTCCACTGCTTTCTTCATCAACATTGGTACTGTTTGGTTATCGTCACTATTAATCATAGCTGATTCCACCTTGCTGTCTGATTGAGTTTCAGATTCCACATTGATATCATCATCATCATCATCTTTACCTCCAAGTTTGTCTTGGATGACATCATCTAGAGGTTGTTTGTTCTTAACCTCTTCACCTCTTTCTTCCTTTTGCAATTCAAGATTGGTATTGGGAGATTCTGCACCATCATTATCTTTGCTATTAATGGTAGCATGTTTCACATTGCTATCCAATTGGTTTCACAGACACCATCATCAGCATCATCATCTTTAACTCTTTTGGTGGTAGGTTGTTCAATTGGGGTTTCAGGTTTTAGAGAATCAAGCTTCTCTTGTAAACCCACAAGCTCCTTTGCAACACATTTCCTGACTTCCCTCACCACTGGATGCAGACCCTGCATATCAAAACACCAACTATATGAAAACCCCCTTTGTTTTCATAATATTTTCTCAACACAATCTAGTATGGAGCTGTTTGGTAGAATATTTGATAAGAGTATTGCTATCTGCACCCCTTATATAGCTCAAAATCGAAGCAAAGTTGAAAATGTAAAAAGTAGCTATTGATGTTGATGTGTGTGAGGAGGGTTGCGTTTAGCCTACCCTTTGATAATCTCATGCAAGATGATTGATAGGCTCCTAATGATTTAGTTCACAATGAAAAATGAGTTTTGGGAAGAGTCTCAATGATATGAATTAACAATTTAATCTTCATAGTGCATAATAAATTAATAACAAATAGAGTAAACTTCACTTTTGGTCCCAAACTTTTGTCAATTTCAAAATATTTATCTTCGGGAACACTACAATTTGGTCCTCATATATGTCATTTCATAACGATCTTGGCCCATCCTCCTATGACTTTTTCAGTTAAGTCCCTATTAAACAAGGGTACTTTAATCATTTTGAATAATTTTCTGTTAAGCCCATACCACCCAGTAAAATGAGGGGTATTTTAGTCACCTATAAAATGTTTAAAATAACTAGAACACCCCTTATTTAATTTGGACTTAACGAAAAAGTTAATTGCTATTAGGTAGAATGACCAAAGCTATTATGAAATGGCAAACATAAAGGACCAAGTTCAAGTTTTCAAAGTTTAAGTATGGTATCTATTAAAATTAGCAAATATTAAGGAGCAAAAGTAAAGTTTACTCTAACAAATGACTGTTTTGATAGTTTAAAAGAGTAAACTATGTTTTTCATCCATGTGGTTTGTTTAAATTCATCTATGTGGTTTGTTATCCATTGTTATTTTCGTAGTTTACAAATTTTTTTTATTATTTTTGTCAGAATGAAAACAACAATAAGTTATAAACCATAAGGACAAAAATCTTAATTAAAAAACCACAAGGACGGAAATCAAAATCATTAAAAAACCACATGAACGAAAATTGTAACTTAATTTGTTCTATATGAACAAATATTACTACTTGAAAAATACGGTAATAAAAATAGAGAACTCAAGAACTGAAACTATCAGTAATATAGATACCTAAATGGTGTCTAGCTTTAGCAGAAGGCTCGTTATGGTCTCTCCAATAACCAGTTTTTCTTTGCTATCAAAGCAACATGACTCCCGATCACGAATACGGTTTCTCAGCTCGATGACCCGTTTTCCAACTTCAGCTATTTGCCTCAGCTTCGTTATCGGCTTTATTTTCTCACTTGAAAACCCCGACACGCAGACCGCACGATCAAAGCCGCTTCATTTTCTGACAACTTCTTCTTCCCACTTCCCTTTGGTACGTTCTCAAAATCGCTTTCGACTACCTTGATGGTTT
This sequence comes from Centaurea solstitialis, assembly GCA_030169165.1. Lineage (NCBI taxonomy): Eukaryota > Viridiplantae > Streptophyta > Magnoliopsida > Asterales > Asteraceae > Centaurea > Centaurea solstitialis. The sequence continues at coordinate 24,502,435 of CM058042.1, read as the reverse complement.
TAATAGCATTTTCGCTTTTCTCCTCATTGCTCTTCTTTAAGCCTTCTGATAACTGTGTTTGTTGTTGCGAAGATCTTGATTCATTTATGGTCGATCCCTTTGATCTTATATCATCACTGAGAGGATGCAGTGATCTTGAAGTACTGTTCTTCTTTCTTGGAAGAGGATCAACGCGTAAACAAACCGGAGGTAATTTGGGCGTCTTCGGTGAAGCCTTTCCCTCGATACCATTATCTGTTTTCTCCACAGAAGCGGATTTCATTTGTGTTTCTATGCTTTTTGGGTGATTCTTTTCCTCTATGGACCCCAATTGTTTCACCAGAATATAATCACCTTTTGGACGAGAGGTTTAATACCCGTATCCAATTCAGCCTCATCGTTTATCTTCGCCTCTCTTTTCTTATCATCGCTTCTAGCGGAAGGTGATTCCTTAACATTTTTCTCTCCCACTTCATTGTTCTTAAGACGAAACCAAAATATCGGGAAAGGGAGACGATTATCTGTTGGAACACTTCAAATGAAGTGTTCCGGCCAACAATTTTTTTTAAATGTATATATAAAATTCCTTCTTTTGATGTTTGACTTGTAAACCAAGGAAAAACGACAATTCCCCCATCATGCTCATTTCATAATGAATGCTCATGAGATTGGTAAAATCATTTCACATAGAAGGATCAGAGGCTCCAAAAATGATATCATCCACATAGATTTAAACAGGAAGAATATTACGTGATTTCCTTTGGAAGAAGGGTGTGGTGTACCTTTCCTTTAGGATGCTTGTCATCTTCAAATCTTGGAGATTGCTTCACATAGAAGCAAATGTTCCCTACACCTCTTCTTTCTAAATTCTTTTATTGAAAAACTTCAATGAAGAATTACACTTAGAACACTTAGACTGATTGTTGCGGAAAACAAATTACCTAACATTATCATCCCAAGCGGGTTGTTTTCGTTCCGTTTCACCGTTTCTGCCTTGTTTCAAAGGCTCAAGAGGCCCTAACGGAATACGATCATGGGTATGCTTTTCTTTGTCCTTCTCTTTTGATTCGTTTAATGGAACACGATCGTGGGTATGTTTTCTCTCGTTTTATTTCACATTTGAATCGGTATTCATGAAGCCAGGTGGGACCCACATGATCGGATATGGGTAATCCTTCATCAGGAAAGGAATCAAACAATCGCTCGTTTTCTTCTCGGTTTCAGGCTCCTCTTGTTTCAGCATCGACTTCTTTTCATTCTCTCATAGGATCAGGTTAGTACTTAGTAGTATTGTAAAAAAAACACATTGAAAACGTTGGTCAAATTAGCATCACCACTAAAATCATCAATTTTTTGATACCATTTACATACAAAAAACCTCTTCTATGCATTTCACCTCATCTTGTATCCCCCGACAACTAACCAAAAACAAGTAAAATTCTTCACAAAGAATCAAACTAATCAACACTACAAACTAACCCTACCTCCACTCACTGGAACCGCCTTCCCGCCGCCACCATCTAATTTTCCGGCAGCAGTTTCACGTACTTTCCGATCACTTTTTGGTGGGTCCGGTTATTGATCCTCTAAATCTTGGGCCGACTTTTTTGCTTCTTAGTTTCTCTCTCTTTTCGCCATTGAATCCTTTCTTTCTCGTAGATCCCTTGCCAAAACACCTCCACTGTTGACGGCCACAACCACCGCCTTCCGCCCGCTGCCACCATCGCCACCACCACCACCACCATGTCCGCCTCCTCGGCCAGATCTTCGTCCATCGCCTTCAGGGTGTTGTAATTGAACCATTTCATATAGGTCCAAGGAGCAACGGAAATATCATTGTTACAGTAACTGTTTATGACTATGTAAACGCTAAAGAGTCTTCGCTCACTACTCTCACTTACCGGATAAGACCCTTGATCCTTGCCTTTCCCTTACTTGGTAATTAGATTCTATGTATTCATTATGTTCACCCCAGTAAGATAATTGAACCAGTAAAAAACACTTACCAAGTTAGGGAAGTGTTCAGTAAACAACCTTTAAATCAAATATGGGTCTTAAAGGATTGGTTAAGGGACACAGGTCGGGCCTTTGGGAAAGGACCGGTTGATTAAGCACAGGACATATTAATTTATAATCAATTCAAGTATATATACAACTAGTTATAAGGATTCATATAATTTTAACAACGGTTTTTTTGAAAATTTCTCTAAGGTGACAATGAAACAAATTGGACCACTTGTATAAATCTGAGAGCATCAAAACAGCCAAAAACTTTGATCTAGAAAGAATTACCGGAGACATGTAAAAATTCTACCTAAATGGCTACTTTCTCCTCATCCTGCATTCTTTTTCGCTAAGATTGTAGAATGTTAGCTAATCGGCATTGGGATTTTAAGTTGGAACAGGTTGGAATTGGATACATATTAATTATGTAGCGAGAAATGTAACGCTTAAATATAATGGATGTGAATTAGAACCACATATGCGAGGACACTTTCAAGAAAAAATATCTAAACATAGTGGCCAAAATTGAAGTGTCCCGGATGTAAGAAAAACAAACAAAAACAAAATTTTAAGGCGTTTGGAACCTAGTCAAGCTAGGCGGCTCATCCCCACGCCGATTTTTATTAAGTAAAATATGTATAATACAACAGAGGATGTACACCAAGAAAACATTTATTGAAGCAAAACATTAACTAATCATACATCACCTAAACTCGGTTCTCATATCCTAAAAGCTTGAGTTACGAGAAGCAAACAGCAAAAAACACAGCAAACAACATGAGAGTCGTGCTCCAACCTCGTTACTGGAACGACCAAAGGCATATTGTAAAAGATTCTGTAAAAATGCTCAAAAAATGAATGAAATGTTGAATAACCATGTAGTAACTTTTGAAAATTTACTAAGACAAGTGTCTTACATGTTGACTCGACGATCCTCGTCTATTTTCTCCCTGAATTCTATGGTTGGTTTCTCATTCAAGTGTTATTTGACACAGTATTGCTTCGCATTTGGAACTGTAACGGATCATTTAGTAAGAATCCTTAGAGAAAAAATAGTGATTTATATAATATAATGCATCAGGTGAATTTATACCTGATAGTTACCATAAAACAAGAAAAATGGTACAAAGAGTCACCTTGTGTGTTGAATGCTTCTTTGTGCATCAAAACTCGGAAATGCAAGAAATGGTTCAAACGTTAGGATAGATAGAAACATACATACAATTTTGAATCAAAGTAATTAAGATGATTAATAGAAACGAGAGAGAAATTAACTAATACCTATTACAAAAGTTATTCACCTCTTCACTCTGAGCAAATACCGTATTCGCTTGAAATAGTAGAATTTGCTCAAATGTTTCTAGCGAAAAAAACTTTGCAAATATCAACAAGATCAAACAATTTTTTTTTCATACCTATTTCAAGAAAACCATGTTTATGTCAATTTGAATAATCTAGTTGAAGTATTTAAGAAATCAAGCATACAAGTTTACATCACTTATTTTATAACGCTTGAAAATGTTTTTTTTTGGGTTCAATTTCGATAGTGACCTACTAACCAAATAAGGTTATACTACTAATTTAATGAATAAACAACGATCTTACCTTTCAATTTACGGAGCCAAAACCAAATAGAAAATAAGTAAAAAAATACCTTTGCATATTATTCAATCGTGCCATTATAACGTTTGTTCCTAAATGCAATATCTCCAAACTAACATAAAAGAACAGAGGAAAGAAATAGAAAATATGAGAAAAGAGTTTCTTCAATTGATTAAAAGAAAAACTCAAGTGGATTATAAGATAACCCACTAAATGCTTAGTAGGTTGTATACTTACGTGTAGAGGTGCACACGACCGGTTAAATAGCATAACCGGTTATTTCAAAACCGGTTAGGAAAAAAACCAGTTAGAAAAAAACCAGTTAGGAAAAAAACCGAGCGAACATATAACCGGTTATGGACCTCGAATACAATACTACTTGTAACCGGTTAGGTTAAAGTAATAACCGGTTAGACAAAAAACCGGTTAGAAAAAAAACCTGTTTCGTTGGGCTTTTTTTGGGCTTGGGTTAAAAATCTGATTTTTTTGGGTTTTTTCTTTTGTTTAGTTGTTTTGTTATTTAATTTTATAATTATATAATAATTATATGTAATATAATTATACAAACATATATAAATATATTCCACCAATCATAATCCATTTTCTTGTTTATTTTTGGTAATTTTATTTATTTTATTTTTGTGATGCTTAATTATAGGAGTTGGTGGTTATGATTTTGAATTTTGCAATTAATCTTGTCCATTGATCTTTCTAATCAATGGTTTATATGAGTTTCCACACAAATTAATCAGTTTTCAAAATAAGGTGACTCTATATAATTATATTTAACAATACATATAATTATATAAATATCATTATACCAAATTACCAATTACCAAATACCAACCATTACTATAAAAATATTATAAATATAAATTCAAATAGAAGTACATATAAATCCAAATAAAAATGCATATATATGCATATATATATATAAAGTTCAAATTTTTGGATTACAAATTACAATAATATTAATTAAAAGATAACACTAGAACAGAGCTTCGGCATGGCCATCACTCAGCCTAGATCACTCTTCGACATCTTCGTCGTCTTCGACATCGACCGGAGGTGATAATCCTTCCTCGACTTCTTCAGTGTGTATAAATTATTCGACATCGCAGTAGAATGGCTCTTCTAGCGTGGTCATGTGTTGTTGTCGAAGCGTTCCATTCTTCAAACGTCGGTAGGTAATCCCCCTTTCGCCCAAGAGACCAGGGTCGATCTCTCCTGGCCACGATTAACATATTTCCTAATTTTTTAGTATATTGAAAAAAACCAGTTAAAAACCAGTTAAAAAACCGTTAAAAAAACCATTAAAAACGGTAATTACATAAAATTTCTCAAAATTTATAACCAGTTAGAAAACCGGTTAAAAAAATAACCGTTCGGTTAGAATTGTAACCGGTTATTTTAAAACCAGTTTCGGTTATTTTTTTTCGGTTTTTGTGTTTATTCGGGTTTATTTTGTGCATCTTAGTTGGTAACAAAATAATAATAATGATAACTAATAATAATCACATCATTAATTTCAAAGTTTAAATGATCAAAGTAAGATGATTTTTTTTTTTTAAAATGAAAGTAAGATGATTAATTGAAACAGAGGAAGTACCTTTTTATTGTGAATTGGCTTCTTTGAGCATTCCTCAAAGTTCTCCTTAGAGCACCGTACAACAGTCTCCTGTACTTGCAGTTGTGGGTGTTTCGTCTTGAAAAATTAGCAGATGTTGTAGCATTGAAATGCTTTGCGGGAGATTATTTATGCATGTACCTCGTATATCTAACTCTCTTAAACATTCCAAACGTCCAAGTTCATTTGGCAATTCCTCAACTCTCTTACAATTGAAGAGACTGAAACACTCTAGACGTTTCAACCTACATATGCTGTTCGGGATATCTAGTAAAACTATACACTCTTCTACCCTTAGCGTCTCTAAGCATTCTAATCGACCAAGATCCTGAGGTAACTTCTCAAGAAGCTCACAATCATAAAGTTCGAGATGTTTCAGATATTTCAACATACAAATGCTGTCCGGAAGATGTTTAATCATTAAAGACGTGAAATACAGGTGCTTTAGACATTCTAATCGGCCAAGATCCTCCGGTAACTTCTCAAGAAGCTCACAACGAATAAGATTGAGAGATTTCAGATGTTTCAACATACAAATGCTGTCCGGAAGATGTTTAATCTCTGTAGACTCCAAAGTTAGCTCCTCTAGACTTTGTAACCGGTCAAGGTCTTTAGGCACCTCTGAATACTGCCCTGAAGTTCAAGGCCTTTTAAGCACTTTAAACCAAAAATGTTTTCTGAAAAACTCTCAAAGTCCGTGCAAGCACAAGAGAAACCTATAGAAATAAGCTTCTCAATATTTCCCATCGATGAGTGTAGATCTTCCATATATGAACATTTAAACACAAACTTGGGAAAATTGTTATCGGGGTGCAAAGGGCATATACGTACCAACTTCCCATCCAGAGTTAACTTAGGATATAATCCACCATTTCTCAGAATAATTAAATTGGTAAACCTCAAAAAGCCTTTTGCTTCTAAGCCGATGAGCTTTTTTAGACTTCCGACAGGAACATGAAGTTTTACCAAACTAGAACATTCTTCAAGACGGAACCTCTTGAGATTTGGAGTTTGCCTAAGGTCAAGGGTCTTCAACTCTAAACATCTTTTGATGTTGATGAATTCAAGCTTTAGACATCCATCAGGCATGCGAAGTTCCACCAAATTATGACATCCTTCAATATCCAATGTCTTGAGATTCCGAATCGAACCAATGTCAAGGGTCCTCAACGTTGGAATCGTCAGGATGAGGGTTTCAAGTTGTGGACATTCAAGGAACATGTCAAATTTATCCAAATAATCACATTCTTCTTGTTTCAATGTCTCGATATTCGAAGTCGGCCCAAGCCCAAGGTTAAGGGACCTAAAAGCTGGACAACTCAAGCCGAGGTATTTGAGTTGTGAACATTTACGAGGCATGTCAAGTTCTACCAAATCCTTACACCCCGTAAGATTCAATGTCGCGATATTCGGAACCAATCTAAGGTCGAGAGACCTCAACTTTGACTACTCACGTCGAGGTTTATGAGGTGTGGACATTCACATGGAATCTCAAGTTCTACCAAATGATAACATCCATCAAGATTCAATGTCGCGATATTTGGAACCAACCTAAGGTCGAGAGACCTCAACTTTGAACTACTTGCTTTGAGTGATTTGAGTTTTGGACATTCAGATGGAATGTTAAGTTTTACCAAATATGGACATTCTGAAAGATTCAATGCCTCTAGATTTGGAACCGACCTAAGGTCAACGGTTCTCAACTTTGAATCACTAAGGTTGAGGGATTTGAGTTTTGGACATTGAAGAGGCATGTGAAATTCTACCAAATCACGACAACATTCAAGATTTAATGTCTCAAGATTTGGAGTTAGCGCAAGGTCAAAGGTCCTCAACAATGAAAAACTTAGATCAAGGAATCGGAGCTTGTGAAGAACCTACCACAAGGAAAAGAAAAAAAATGAAAACCGGTGTACTAATTAACCAATAGATGTGTAGTGTCATAATAAATGATGCAAAATAATAATCAACCGGTACTCTTACCTTTCTTTCTCCCCCTTCCCAAAGTTGTTTCAACGAGCAGTGAGGCATTTGAAGAGCAACAAGATTACTTGCTTGAAATTTTTTGGGTAAAACACAAAACCTGTATTTGCGCCACCATAGATATTGCAACGAATTTGGTAAGTATAGGATATCTTCATCAAATTCCCTGTCGATACCAAACATAAAGTCATTCACGAGAAGTAATCTAAGTTTCTCCATCTTTTTAAGCCCTTTGATAATAGGTTTTTGATTGACTTCCCACCCGGACAGTGTTATACATGTTGTTGCTTCTGTACCCTGTAATCCAAAAGAATTGACCATGAAACTTACTTGGGTCATTACAATTCAAAATTTGTTGGTTTTTTTATTTTCAACTTCACATATAAATTTGATTCTTACCAAATCGTTAACCAGTATATCTTCAATTTCTTCCTTAATCCACAATCTGGTGTGTCTTTCGGGCTCATCAGGGTTTGAACGACGAACAATGTGCCTCCCCATTTCTTCTATATGGTCATGCATATACAAGTCCTCATCTTTAGAAATAGTTATGAGAGATCTTTTCTCAAGAACATTCAAACCATGTATAGCACGAAATCCACAACTTTCAAGCGCTTTGACCGCTTCTTTTCTGCTCCAACCTTTCATTATGCATGCAACATCTAGGAATATTTCCTTGCAATCATCATCTAGACCCATATAGCTTAACTCCAACATTTGTAGAGTCTCCTTCAATGGAATTTTTTCCAGTCTTTTTATGGTATCTATCCAGTCATGCTCCTTTGCTTCACAAAGAGATGACCCCAAAATTGTGATCGTTAACGGGAGACCAGCAGCATATCTTACGACTGCTTTTGATAGCACTTCGTACCCTGGGATTGGAATCTCTTTCCCAAATGCACATCTACTCAAGAGACAAACTGCTTCCTCGTTCGTTAGTAGACTGGCATCATGAATCAAGTTCACTTTGTGTGCCACTAGTACTTGCTTGTCTCTTGTAGTGATGATAATTTTGCTTCCCGACTTAAACCAATTAAGTTCCCCGGCTAAGGCCTTGAGCTGATCTATATGATCTACATCATCTAGAACAACAAGAACCTTTATACCATACATCCTCTTTTTCATCTCCACTTTCCCGTGAAGAACACCGCTTACATATATGTCTTCCCTTTTAAATACATCTCTAAGAACTTGTTGTTGCAATGATTGCAAACCTAACAAAAGAGAATTTGAACGTTCCCGAACGTTCTCCACAAAGCTGCTACCTTCGAATTCAGCGCGAATTTGATCAAAAAGAGCTCTGGCCAAAGTTGTCTTCCCAATGCCTCCCATTCCCCAGATTCCTAGCATGCTTGCCTCATTAGGGAAAGCGTTTAAAGATGAAACCATGCCACTTATTCGAGTCCTCATGCCTACTAAATTTCCATCAGCGCTGACGGCAGGTAACTTTGACGAGATATCCTTAACAACTAGTTCGATAAAATCAACTTCATGCCTGTGTGTGAAAGAAAAATCAATTAGCTTTCTTAAACTCCAACATGAATGGTTACTTGTATATCTACAAATACAAACATATAAGAAGTAACCATAATGGAGTCACATATATAATTATATTTTAATTCCAGGGCCGTTCCTAGAGTTTCGGATGCCCTGTGCGAAAATTTAAAATTATGCCCCTGTCTCTATCTTCTAAGCAACTGAAACGATGTACGATACGGTTTTTTTTAAAGGGTTTGAAACATAGCCAAGTTACGTGGTTCATCCCTACTCTTGATTTTTATTAACTAAACAAAGAGTACAAAGGGGAACATAAGAATCAAAACCCCAAATTACAAAATATAAATATTAAGTCACCTAAAACGATGTCTCCATACATAGAAGGATAAAAAACAAGAAAAACTATAATTAGTTTAACTAAGTGGTAAATAATTAGATTAAAGTTATAAAAAAAAAATCTGCAACTTAGCAAGTCTACAAATATCAAGACTAATAAAAATAGGTCATTGAAATTGATAAAAAGAAATAGTGAGTGCAATGGTGCAAAAAACAACAAATGACTAAATCCTAAATTCCTAAGCATAGGCACCATAACAAGTTAATTGATGTTGAGATGTAAATATGCAATCTGTCAACTTCTCAAATCCTTTAATTGTCAATTCCTCAAATCCTTTAATAGATGCAAAAGCAAGTAATCGTAGATGGAATAATGAAGAATTCCACTAAATCAAAATCAACTAAATTAATAATGTAATATGATACTATACTTAGAATTATATAGAGCCCAACTCTTAAATTATTAAAACTAACTACTTATACTAATAACATTATATAGAATTTTGATGCCCCTTGGACTTTGATGCCCTGTGCGGTCGCACGGGCTGCACGGCCCCAGGGCCGGGCCTGTTTAATTCTCTATCGAGAAAAGTACTCAAGTTCGATTCAAACTTTGACGATGTAACCAAGAAGAAACAAAATGACATTGAAGAGAAAAATTTACCCATCCGCAGTGGCGCATAAGTCCCGCCCACTGAAAGAAGTTGCATCTACCAAGCCTTTCTCCATTTCTCAGCAGCCTCATCATTTTCGTGTTTGGAAAAGGCTTTGCCAAATTCTCCGCTTTGTTTACGGACATTGAGTGGGTTCCACGTCATAGAAGATAGGGTATACGGTCTGTCCGTCTGCGTCTCTTGGCACTTATGATCTTCACAAGCTCGTCCAAGCACCACGATGAAGATGCGTAGTTTTTAGAGAAAACGATGACATGGAATCTAGATTCCTCGATGGCTTCAATAGCTCCTTACTGATTTTTTCCCTTTCTCGAGGTTCTTGTCATCCTTGTAAGTTTCAATGTTTTGTCGCTTAAGAGCATGGTATAAGATGATCGACAAAGTTGGTACGAGTGTCTTCACCTCGAAAACTAAGAAATACATCATACTTAAAGCTCGTCTTGGGAACGGATGAAGTTGAAGAAGACGCCATTGCAGGTATTAATGAGAATCCTATTAATTATATCAGAACCCTGTTAATTAGGGAAATATCCTATTACAGTTTCTAACGATGATCTAAATCTAATTTCTTACATGCCTCTTAACAACCATCTTATCTTAAATTAAGCATATAACTAGTCAAAAGGGAGAAGAGAAAAGAGGGATTGTGTATATATGAGATTATAGAAAGAAACTAAAGTGGTATCAGAACTTGTAGAAAACCAATTTGAATAGCTCTTGACTCTCAATTTATGAACTAGGATTTCATCAAAATGCTAATTTCAAGCAAGAAAAAAGAAATAGATAACAAATCTAGGGCTAGAAAATAACTAGTATAAGATCAAGATAGAAGAATAATACCAGGTGGAAAGTAAAAGGGAAATCGATCAACGAGCAAAAGATGGTGAAATTACTCAGCAGCAATTGGATGATCTACTTTGATGTTTCAGAGTCAACTGCTTGGTTGTTTGTTTTTTCAACTATATTTAAATCCAAGAATTAGACGTTTGATCCCTATGGTTTTCATGTTTTCACATTTTGAATCCCTACAAATTAATTAGTTCTTGAAAAAAAACACCAAGATTTAAATGTTTTGACAATCTTGGTCTCTAGTTCTAACTTTGTTAAAAGAGAAGCTCGTTAAGTCGTCTAGCATAAGGGCTTTTTAGTCATTTTACGTATAAAATTATGCTAGACCCCATGTCATTGAATTGCTTCCGTCTGTGGCTCAACAACGTTGGTATCATCTTTGCTATTAATGATATCAAATTCCAGATTGCTATCCAATTGGGTTTCAGAGATAATGGCATCATCTTCATCTTTAACTCTTTTGGCAGTATCTTTGTCAATTGGAAAACTACTAAATTCTGTTTTCTAATTTATATGGGAGTTAGAATAATAGAAATTTTTTGTTTTCTTGAAAAACTCTTGGAAAATAAATGAACCAAACATGTTTTCTAAATTTTTATTTTCCTTGAAGACTAGAAAATTTCCGTAACGAAACACACCCTTTGTGTTTTCATAATCTTTTTTTTTCATATGTTCATCATAGGTTAGTATGGAACTGTTTAATCAGTTGTATACCAATTAATACACTTCAAATGTCGTTTACAAAAAAATTACACTTCAAATGTATTCTCTTTGGAATAAAAGATGATTGTTTAGGAAGACTCTGGATGATGATATAAATTTACCATTTATTCCTCTAGTTCATGATAACAAATAGAGTAAAGTAGTAAACTTCACTTTTGTTCCTAATGTTTGTCAATTTAACAACCTAAACTTCGAAAATTCGAATTTAGTCATTCGCATTTGTTATTTCATAACGATCTTGTCTCTGATTTCCAACAGCAGTTAACTTTTTGAGATTAAGTTCAAATTAAATAATGGTATTTTTAGTCATTCTAAATACTTCCTTTTAGATCCATCCGACCAAGTTAAATGGAGGCTTATCAAATGACGAAAAAAGGTGAAGAAAAAGAAAGAACTCTTTATTTTCAAAACTACTATAAAATGACAAACATGAAACACCAAATTCAAGTTTTCAAACTTCAGGTAGGGTATCCATTAAAATTGACAAACATTAATAACCAAATTAAAATTTCAAACTTTAGATACGATATCCATTGAAATTGATAAACATTAAAAACCAAATTCAACCTTTCAAAAGGTTATGCATGATAAGCCATTGAAGTTTGACAAACGTTAAAAGACCAAAGTTGAGGTTTGCTCTAACAGTTTCCACTGTTCGGAGAATTGCACCTATATCCTTTAAACTTACAAAACTACATGTATATCCTTGCAAACTTTGAAACTACACCTATATCCTTACAAAAGTTAACTAATTACACATATATCCTTATACCAACTTATTTATTTTTAAACAATTTTAAAATCATTATTAAATATCTTTAAAATAATTTTACTGTTAAATCCCTAATCTATCCTTACCCCTTTTACCCTATTCTAATTAAAATCAAAATCGAAATCCAGGTACAATCAACTCCATCAAAAATCCTCTTCTTTATCAAACTCCACAGTTAACATGGATCATGGATCGAAAATTAGTTTCTTCTTGAATCAAAATCGACTCCAATTGATGAAACTCCAATCGACTCCACAGTTCTGACTTTTGATTTACAATCGACTACAATTGATTTCGACTCCAATCGACTTTCGATTTAAAATCATTTTCTTGGATTCACAATCATCCACAACCAAATCAAGGGACATCGTGTTCTAATATGGAGTTATGATTATTTTACAATCAAAATGAACCCTTGAAATCAAATTGATTTGCGATTTCAATATCACAAATGATATGCGAGTTCTGATATGGACATGTGATATTCAATTTCAATATTTGAATTTCAAAAATCAAGTTGATTTGTTATCCCTGAGTTCTTGAAATCAGAAATTAAGTGTTAATTTCCATAGCTACAACATATAGAGGGAAGTTCATTTAGAAACCAAAAAAGAGTAAAAACTTACAAACCGATGGTTTTTTGGTTTAAATCAATGAAAACTCTTCGTAAAGTTGTTTATTATGATGCAAATGTTTCATATAATTTATTTTTTTGATGAAATTGTTTCATATTTTGGTGTTTTTCATATAAAAATGAAAAGGTTTTATAAATTTTTCTATGTTTATGAAACTGTTCTATGTATTTTCTTTAATCCTATGAAACCTTGTTATTTTTACAAAAAAAGAACATCAAAATGAATTATATGAAACATTTGCATCATATTAAACAACTCTACGAAAAGTTTTCGTTGATTTAAGCTATGAAACCATGAATTTCTACGGTTTTTACTCTTTTTTTGGTTTCTAAATGAACTTGACTCTATATATATATATATATATATATATGTGTGAATCTATATAGAGAAAGACATCAATACCTTAATTGGGTTTCTTCCTACTTCTTTAAATATTCCATCCCTCCTACTTCTTTAAAGATTCCTTCCCACCCATTTACTCTTGTTGATTATTCAATCAATTTACATGTTAATTTTGGTGGATGAAAAACAAAATCGAGGAACTTCTTTTAAGGTTCTGATATAGAATTTATAATAGTTATAGACAACGTAAACAAAATCAATTTACATGTTAATGTGGAGAAAGATGAAGCGCCTAATTGAAGAAGAAGATCAGTAATACGTTTTGTTAATGTGGAGTGGATTTTGATTTTGATTAGAATATGGTAAAAGGGGTAAGGGTAGATTAGGGATTTAACAGTAAAATTATATTAAAGGTATTTAATAATGATTTTAAAATTGTTTAAAAATAAATAAATTGGGTATAAGGATATAGGTGCAATTAGTTAACTTTTGTAAGGATATAGGTGTAGTTTTAAAGTTTGCAAGGATATACATGTAGTTTTGTAAGTTTACAAGGATATAAGTGCAATTCTCCGTTATTAAATTATGTTTTTCATCCCTATGGTTTGATAAAAATTCTTCCTTTTAGTTTGTAATTTATTGCTATTTTCGTCCTTATAGTTTAGAATTTATTGTTGTTCCAAACTTCCAATCCTCATGGTTATAACCGCTTACAGACCGACAGGTTAAAACAGTGGGCAGTCTTAACCGGTTAAGCTGTAACTAGTTACGAGTTGGTTACGATTAAGGTGCATTTGGGTTATAATTGGATAAGGTTACTTACAACCGGTTAAGGTCGGATAAGGCTTATTTTAAAAAAGAAAAAAAAAAGATTAATTCTATAAACTTTGATAATAAAAAATTGAGTCACTCAAATTACAATAAAAATACATTTTATAATACTTTTAAACTATTATATTAATTATATAAAAGTTTACGATGCTTAAATATAAAAAGAAACTATTTTTTTTTTTCAAAACAATTGGGTACCATTTAACTCGTTATGCATTTTCCAAAAAAAACCTTAACCAGTTAAGCACCAAGCCAATTACCAGTTAACCAATCAGGTCGGTTATAACCGGGTTTCAATTGGCTATCACTATAGACTACTCTGCTTATAAGTATTGGCCCATCAGAATTTCGAACCGTTTAGTGATGAAAACTTATTTAAATTATTTTCTAACTCTATGAAAGAATAAGGAAAATAAAAGAATAAAGTATATAATTCAGTCTTTTATGTTAATCAATTTCTAACTATATTAGTTTGTTTATTTAGCATTAGTTAACTTATTTTCATTAAATAAGAGGTGATTAATCATTATTTTTTTTTTAATTTTATATGAAAATTTTGAAACGTATTTTATTTAATTTGAATTGTATAAAAAAATATAACCACCGCCTCTGTTTTCCCTAATTTAACTAGTGTTATTCCGATCAAGGAGGGACGGACCCAAGATATTTTTCATACGGTATCATAAATCAAGCAAGAATAAAACAAATCTTGAACTAAAAACTTGACATGCAAGACAAAGCTCTTATCAATGGATTTTATTGGTTAAATCAGCAAGAATCACTTCTCAACAGGTCGGAATTAGATATGGATTATGTAGCGAAAAATGTAAACGTTTAAATATAATGGATGTGAATTAGAACCACAGATGCATCGACATCTTACAGAAAAATATCTAAACGTAGAGGCTAAAATTGAAGTGTCCCAGACGTAAGAAAAACAACAAAACAACAAATAATTTTCAAGGGGTTTGAAACCTACTCAAGCTAGGCGGCTCATCCCCACGCCAATTTTTATTAAGTAAAATATTTATAATACAACAGAGGACATACACCAAGAAAGCATTTACTGAAGCAAAACAAATAACTAATCACAGATGATCACCAAAAGTCCAAAACTCGGTTCTCATATCCTAAGAGCAAACACCAAAAAATTTGCGACCAACAAGATATCTATTATGAGAGTCGTGCTCCAACCTCGTTACAGGAACAACCAAAGGCATATTGTCAAAGATCCTGTAAAAATCCTCAACAATGAATGAAATGTTGAATAACCATGTAGTAACTTTTGAAAATTTACCAAGATAAAGTGTCTCACATGTTATACTCGATGACCATCAACTATTTTCTCCTTGAATTATGTGGCTGCTTTCTGATTGTGTTATGCAACACAATATTGCACATCCATGGCATTCGCATTTGAAACTGTAACAGATCATTTGGGTAAGAATTTGTTTACAAAAAAATAGTGATTTTTACAATATAATGCATAAGGTGGATTTACACCTCATAGCAGCACATCAATCAAAGCTTCACCCATGAACAACAATAACAAGTCCCACATTTGACAAAAAGGTTTCATGTATGCAAAATGAATTGAGCCGAAATCAAACCATTGAGGCCAAAGATTGAACATCAACTTCATCATGGCATGTGAAGAGAGTATGATCCTTCGATTCAATCAAGTGCTGAAAT
Organism: Centaurea solstitialis; assembly: GCA_030169165.1. NCBI lineage: Eukaryota > Viridiplantae > Streptophyta > Magnoliopsida > Asterales > Asteraceae > Centaurea > Centaurea solstitialis. The sequence continues at coordinate 24,486,889 of CM058042.1, read as the reverse complement.
GAAAAGCCTAAAAACACGAAATCAAACAACATACCAAATATATATATATATATATAGACGAAAGTTCGGCCGCGAACTCAAATTTCATTGCGAACGTGAGGACAGCCGAGATCGCGCCAAGTGACATATTCACTCTGAATACAACATTTAGTGTTATTCAGAGTAGATAATGCTGAATAATATTGAACGATGTATTGCTCACTCTGACTAACACCGGATGTTGTGTTATTCACACATCAATATTCAGAGTGAATATGCCACGTACACTATCGGCTATCCTCACGTTCACAATGAAAAATTAGTTTTCATTCGATCCTGACCCTATATATATATATAGGGGTGGGTTCAAATGTGAACCACTTTTTGGTTGTGAACGTGAGGACAACCGAGAGCGCGACACGTGACGGATGACTAGGCGCCACGTTAGATCCACGGCGGATGACTAGACGCGATTCATGGGAGGGCATTGAATTAAAGAGGGGGACCACACTCAAAGTCGCCACGTGTCGCGCTCTCGGCTGTCCTCACGTTCACAACCAAAAAGTGGTTCACATTTGAACTTTCCTCTCTATATATATATATAGTATTAGGTTCAAATGAGAGTGCTAAATAAATGAGAAGTAGAAAAGTGATCATAGCCTTCTATTTTGTGGAATACGGAAGGGTATTTTGGTAATTATTCGTTTGTATTCATATATGAACCATTACAATTATTCATATATGAATCATTGTAGTGTGAAGATTCATATCTGAATTCAGATATGAATCTTCAGATATGAATCTTCACACTACAATGATTCATATATGAATAATTGTAATGGTTCATATATGAATACAAACGAATAATTACCAAAATACCCTTCCGTATTCCACAAAACTTACGGTAGTCCTTTTTAATAATCTGCTGCATCAATTAATTAATAACCATTGATCAAATAAATAGAAGGCTATGATCACTTCTCTACTTCATAGTTTTTTATCACTTCTCATTTGAACCTCCCTATATATATATATATATATATATATATATATTACGGTGGAGGTTCAAACGAGAACCTTCCCTATTTGCGAGAATGCGAGAACGATCGTATACCTCTAACTTAATTAATTAACCCATACTCTTGATTAAGAAAGAAGGTGCCTCATCCGTGTAGAATTGGAGCATGTTCCCAGTCCTTCCCCTTATTCCCCCCTTTAGTTCCACTCTTCCCGATTCTTCCTTCCTCCTCATGCATGTTCCCAGTTCTTCCTCTTCCTTCCCCCTAAACCCAAATTAATTACACCAACCTACCACACATCCCAAACTTGGCCAAACTAAACAAATAGACACAGGGGCCAAAGAATGAAACAAACCCAACCAAATTAAAACTAACAGATACATAATAAAAACTGAAACAAAGCTACATAGACCCACGATCAGATGTGTAATATCACAACCCAAATATCTAAGTGATCATATCAGCTTACAATTAACTTTGCAGATCCTTGATGTTAATAACAATTGATATCACATGTGATATCACACGTGATAACGTCGTCATATCACACGTGATAACGCGGTGATATCGCCGTGATATCACACGCGATAACGCTGGGATATCCCTGCGATAACGCCGTGATATCGATATCGCCGCGGAAACACCGTGATATCGCCGCAAAAAACGCCGTGATATCACACGTGATAGTGCCGTGCGATCGCCGTGATATTCCATGTGATAACGCCGTGATATCCCACATGATAACGCCGTGATATCACACGTGATAACGCCGTCGTATCGCCGTGAATTCCATTCAACGCTACCGGAATTGTTGGAGGCGTTAAACGTCGGCTGTGGCGGAGGGAGTGACTCGATCAGGAAAACTGAGTTGTTTGTTTGCTAGCTAAGATATCAGCGGCGGTGGAGGCGTCTCGCCGTCAAGTGTTGTGGCGGGAGGCGTACGTCAGCAAGAGAGGGTTGAGGGCTACAAGTCAGTGAGTTTTATGTGGGGAAATGACAAGCAAGATGGTGGTTGTTGGCATGATAATAGCAGGTTAAGCATGGTATATAAAGTGAGGTTGATAAGTGTTCTCGCATTCTCGCAAATAGGAAAGGTTCTCGTTTGAACCCTTCCCTATATATTACTTACCAATAGTTACCATAAAACAAGAAAAATGGTAAAAAGAGTAACCTTGCGTGGTGACTGCTTCCTTGTACATCAAACCTCAGAAATGCAAGAAATGGTTAAAATGTTAGGGTAGATAGAAACATACATATAATTTCAAATCAAAGTAATCAAGATGATTAACAGAAACGAGAAAGAAAGTACCTGTTATAAAAGTTATTCACCTCTTCACTCCTGAGCAAATACCGTATTCGCTTGAAATAGTAGAATTTGCTCAAAAGAAAGTACCTGTTATAATGTTTGGATGGACCATAAGCTAGCTTATTGAAAAGTTAGTTGGAGTAGTGTGCCAGGAGCTTTTTGTAGCTTTTTCCAATTATACCCTTGCTAATATTAATTAGTATACCCCAAAATACCCTTTTTGGTCATTTTATATACTCATAAGCTCGTTTTTGCCAAACATAATTTATTCATAAGCTAGCTTTTCGGCTACTAGCTAGCTTATTAGTCACCAGCTAGCGTCTCAGCTAGTTTGCCAAACACAGCCAAAATTAAATGCAATTTGTAGACCCGAATCAAGCAAAAGTTTGCAATTTTTTGTAATATGAAATATTGGTTTCTTTCTAGACCTGAAATTAGTGCTCTAAAGATATGCACTTATGTTTCAATGGATTCGAATCCATGAGTAATGAAAAAAAAATAATACCTTTGCATATTATTCAACGGCGCCATGGTAATGTTTGTTCCTACTAAATGCAATATCTCCAAACTAACATAAAAGAACAGAGGAAAGAAATAGAAAATGTGAGAAAAGAACTCAAATGGATCAAAAGATAACCCACTTAATGTTTAGTAGGTTGTATACTTACATGTAAGAGGTTTTACTTAAAATAATTATAAAATGGTAAAGATAATGATAATAATAATAAAAATAATAATAATCACGTCATTAATTTCAAAGTTTACATGATCAAAGTAAGATAATTAATAGAAATTGAGGAATTACCTCAAAGTTCGTCATGAAGAAGTTCCAGACCTTCTAACATTAAAATGCTTTGCGGCAGATTATTTATGCATGTACCTCGTATATCCAACTCTTTTAAACAATCCAAACGCCCAAGTTTGTTTGGCAATTCCTCAACTCTGTTACAATAGCGGAGACTGAAACACTTTAGACTTTTCAACCTACATATACTGTTTGGGATATCTTGTAAAACTACACACCCATGTAGCATTAGCGTCTCTAAGCATTCTAATCGACCAAGACCCTGAGGTAGCTTCTCAAGAAGCTCACAATTATTAAGTGTGAGACTTTTCAGATGTTTCAACATACAAACGCTCTCCGGAAGATGTATAATCTTTAAAGACTTGAGATACAGCTGCTCTAGACATCCTAATCGGCCAAGATCCTCGGGTAGCTTCTCAAGAAGCTCACAATTATTAAGTGTGAGACTTTTCAGATGTTTCAACATACAAATGCTGTCCGGAAGATGTCTAATCTTTTTAGACTCCAAAGTTAGCTCCTCTAGACATTCTAATCGGCCAAGATCCTCGGGTAACTTCTCAAGAAGCTTACAGTAATCAAGTGTGAGACTTTCCAGATGTTTCAACATACAAATGCTATCTGGAAGATTTTTAATCTTTAAAGACTTGAAACACAGCTTCTCTAGACATTCTAATTGGCCAAGATCCTCTGGTAACTTCTCAAGAAGCTTACAATTCATAAGTGTGAGCGTTTTCAGGTGTTTCAACATACAAATGCTGTCCGGAAGATGTCTAATCTTTTTGGACTCCAAAGTTAGCTCCTCTAGACATTCTAATCGGCCAAGATCCTCGGGTAACTTCTCAAGAAGCATACAATCCCCAAGTTCGAGAGATTTCAGATGTTTCAACATACAGATGCTGTCCGGAAGATGTTTAATATTTGTAGACTCTAAAGTTAGCTCCTCTAGACATTCTAATCGGCCAAGATCCTCAGGTAACTTCTCAAGAAGCTCACAACTATAAAGTGCGAGACTTTTCAGTTGTTTCAACAATAAAATGTTATTTGGAAGATGTTTAATACTTGTAGACGACAAAGTTAGCCTCTCTAGACTTCGTAAGCAGTCAAGGTCTTTCGGCACCGCTGGAATAGTACCCTTGAGTTCCAGGCCTCCTAAGTGCTTTAAACCACAAATGCTTTCTGAAAAACTCTCAAAGTCTGTGCAAGCACAAGAGAAACCTAGCGAAATAAGCTTCTCAATATTTCCATTCGAGGAGTGTAGATCTTCCTTATACGAACATTCAAACTGAAACTTGGGAAAATTGTTATAAGGGTGCAATGGGCATATATCTACCAAACTTTGAAGCAGAGTTAACTCAGGAAATAACCCATCACCTTTCTGAATATTTAACTTGGTAAACCTCAAAATACCTTGTGCTTCTAAGCCGATGAGCTTTTTTAGACCTCCGACAGGAACATGAAGTTTTACCAAACTAGAACATTCTTGAAGACGGAACCTCTTGAGATTTGGAGTTTGCCTAAGGTCAAGGGTCTTCAACTCTGAACATCTTCGGATTTCAATGGATTCGAGCTTTAGACATCCATTACGCATGCGAAGTTCAACCAAATCATAACAACCTTCAAGGTCCAATCTCTCGAGATTCCGAATCGACCCAATGTCAAGGGTCCTCAATGTTGGAATCGTGAGGATGAGGGTTTCAAGTTGTGGACATTCAAGGAACATGTCACATTCTTCTTGTTTCAATGTCTCAATATTCGAAGTCGGCCCAAGCCCAAGGTTAAGGGACCTAATAGCTGGACAACTCAAGCTGAGGTATTTGAGTTGTGGACATTCACGAGGCATCTCAAGTTCTACCAAATTACAACATCCATTAAGATTCAACGTCGCGATATTCGGAACCAACCTAAGGTCGAGAGACCTCAACTTTAGACTACTTGCTTCGAGTAATTTGAGTTGTAGACATTCAGATGGAATGTCAAGTTTTTACCAAATCTACACATTTAATGAGATTCAATTCCTCTATATTCGAACCAACCTAAGGTCAAGGGTACTTACCTTTGAATAATTGAGGTTAGAGGGATTTGAGTTTTGGACATCCAAGAGGCATGTGAAGTTCTACCAAATCATCACAATATTCAAGATTTAATATCTCAAGATTTGGAGTTAGCCCAAGGTCAAAGGACTTCAAACAATGAACAACTTAGATTAAGGAACCGGAGCTTGTGAAGAACCTACCATACGAAAAGAAAAATATTAATACGAGTGTACTAATTGACCAATAGATGTGTACTATCATAATTAATGATGCAAAATAATAATTCAAACCATTACTGGTACCTTTCTTTCTCCCCCTTCCCAAAGTTGTTTCAACGAGCAATAACGCATTTCAAGAGCAACAAGATTACTTGCTTGAAATTTTTTGGGTAAAACACATAACTTATAACTGTCCCACCTTATATATTGCAAAGAATTTGGAAAGTATAGGATATCTACATCAAATTCCGGTTGATACTAATCACAGAGCCTTTCACGAGAAGAAATCTTAGTTTCTTCATCTTTTTAAGCCCTTTGATAATAGTTTCTTGATTGACTTCCAGCGCGGACAGTTTTAAGCATGTTGTTTCTGTAACCTGTAATCCAAAAGAATTGACCATGAAACTTAATTCGGTCATTACAATTCAAAATTTATTGGTTTGTTTTTTCAAGTTTACATATAAATTTGATTCTTACCAAATCGTTAACCAGTATATCTTCAATTTCTTCCCTAATCCACAATCTGGTGTGTCTTTCGGGCTCATCAAGGGTATGAACGACGAACAATGTGCCTCCCCATTTCTTCTATATGGTCATGCATATACAAGTCCTCATCTTTAGAAATAGTTATGAGAGATCTTTTCTCAAGAACATTCAAACCATGTATGGCACGAAATCCACAACTTTCAAGCGCTTTGACCGCTTCTTTTCTGCTCCAACCTTTCATTATGCATGCAACATCTAGGAATATTTCCTTGCAATCATCCTCTAGACCCATATAACTTAACTCCAACTTTTGTAGAGTCTCCTTCAATGGAATTATTTCCAGTCTTTTTATGGTATCTATCCATTCATCCTCTTTTGCTTCACAGAGAGATGAACCCAAAATTGTGATCGTTAACGGGAGACCAGCAGCATATCTTACAACTGCTTTTGATAGCTCTTCATACCCTGGGATTGGAATCTCTTTCCCAAATGCACATCTACTCAAGAGACAAACTGCTTCCTCGTTCGTTAGTAGACTGGCATCATGAATCAAGTTCACTTTGTGTGCCACTAGTACTTGCTTGTCTCTTGTAGTGATGATAATTTTACTTCCCGACTTAAACCAATTAAGTTCACCGGCTAAGGCCTTAAGCTGATCTAGATGATCAATGTCATCTAGAACAACAAGAACCTTTATACCATGCATCCTCTTTTTCATCTCCGTTTTCCCGTCAAGAACACCCTTTACAACTATGTCTTCGCTTTTAAATACATCTCTAAGAACTTGTTGCTGCAATGACTTCAAACCTAACGAAACAGAATTTGAACATTCCCGAACATTCTCCACAAAGCTGCTACCTTCGAATTCAGTGCGTATTTGATCGAAAACAGCTCTGGCCAAAGTTGTCTTCCCACTGCCTCCCATTCCCCATATTCCTATCATGCATGCCTCATTAAGAAAAGCGTTTAAAGGTGAAAGCATGTCACTTATCCGGGTCCTCATTCCTATTAAATTTCCATCAGCGCTGACGGCAGGTAACTTTGATGAGATATCCTTAACAACTAGTTGGATAAATTTAACTTCGTGCCTGTATGTTAAAGAAAATTCAATTAGCTTTCTTTAACTCCAACATGAATAGTTACTTGTATATCTACAAAATACAAACATATAAGAAGTAACCATAATGGAGTCATATATATATATATATATATATATATATAGAGGGAATTTCTTTTGTAATATATATATATATATATATTACAATTTATTTACTCAAGTTCGATTCAAATTTTGACGATATAACGTAAGAAGATACAAATTGATAGAATATTGCATAGATATGATGAAGAAAATTTACCTATCCGCGGTGGTGCGTAAGTTTCTCCCACCGAAAGAAGTTGCTTCTACCAAAGCCTTTCTCCATTTCTCAACGGCGTCGTCATTTTCGTGTTTGGAAAAGGCTTCGCCGAATTCTCCACTTTGTTTGCGGACATCAGTGGGTTCCACGTCATAGAAGATAGGGTATACGGTATGTCCCGTCTGCATCTCTTGGCACTCTATGATCTTCACAAGCTCGTCCAAGCACCACGATGAAGACGCATAGTTTTTGGAGAAAATAATGACATGGAATCTTGATTCTTCAATGGCTTCAATGAGCTCCTTACTGATTTTTTTCCCTTTCTCGAGGTTTTTGTCATCCTTGTAAGTTTCAATGTTTTGTCGCTTAAGAGCATGGTATAGATGATCGACGAAATTGGTACGAGTGTCTTCACCTCGAAAACTCAGAAATACATCATACTTAAAGCTGGTATTGAGAATGGATGAAGTTGAAGAAGACGCCATTGCAGTTATGAATGAAGGATCCTATTAATTATATAAAAACTCTGTTAGGAAATATCCTATGCAAAAAAAAAAAAAAAAAATACAGTTGCCAACAATGATTCAAATTACAAGCATCTTAACAACCATCTTATCTTAGGGGGTGTTTAGGATTGCTTATTAAAACTGCTTATTGCTGGTTAGAGCAGCAAAGAAACAATTTTGAGTGTTTGGATAAAATGCTTCTCATGGTTCCAACCAACAAATAAGGAGTTTTTAAAGTAGTTAAGAGAATAAGCAGATAAGCATAAATCGAGTAAAAGGGAGAGGAGAAAAGAGGGATTATGTAAATATGAGATTATAGAAAGATACTAAGGGGTATCAAAACTTGTAGGAAACCAATTTGAATAGCTCGACTCAATTGGATTGCAAAAAAACATAAAAGACCTTATGGCTGGTTCAAGAGTTTTGAAAAAGTTAAACCACTCTTAACTTATTTGCTTCTCCTTTTCAACTTATTCTCCCAAATTACACATTTACGCCCTATTCTCGAGTTCAAAAATTAAGGGAAAGAATTGGAAGGGGCGGAAGGAAGAAAAAAGGGAAGGGGAAAGTTATCCCTCCAAATCATCCCACTTTTGGGAGGATAACTTTCAAGGACAAAAAATGAAGAGTTATCCCTCCAAGTCTTTTTCTTTCCTTCCTCTAAAAAACTCGTAAACACACTTTTGTTAATTTCCTCATAAATCCTTTCATTTCCTACTTATTTTAATGTAACTCTCTCCTCATCTCTTCACGACTTTCACCTTTACCCTTTTTGGTCAATTTACACATTTAAGCAAAAAATCGTCAAATACTGAAAAACAACTTATCAGACCAACCACTATGCCACACCCGATGGCTACGGCTTGGCCATCAGGTTCATCGGCAAGATCAGGAACACCGGGTGCCTCCATTGGGTTCGGTGGATTCGGCTCCCACAAACAGATTGGCAACACCCTACCCCTCCACCCCACCCTACCTCTCTCACCCCCTTTCTCTCTCTTGTTTCTCTCTATCTCTCTCTTCTTTTTCTCTCTTATTTTCTTTTTCCTTTTTCTTATTAATTATTTAATGGGTGGGTAAGATTGGATTGGGTATAGTGGATGGTTGGATTGGTTTGGGTAAGGTAGTGGAAGGCTGATATGACGCTGATGTAGCAATTTGGTTCATTGGGTTGATGGTTTACCATAGTTGATGGTCTCAACTTAGCATGTTTAGGTACAGCAATAACATAATACAAACACTTTACATGGAACTCCTTTTCTTGAGCACACATATTTAAGTTGACATGCACTTCTTTAAATAAGCATAAGTTGTTTTAAATAAACAATCCCAAAATGCTAATTTCCTTAATTGCATATCTTCCATTTAAACCAAGAAAAGAATAAATAGATAACAAATTAGCCCTAGAAATTGACCATATAAGATAAGAGAGAAGAGAAGAATACCAGGAGGATAGTAAAAGGGAAATCGATCAACCAGCATCAAAGTTCAAGTCAACTGGTGGTCAATTTTTCAAGTTCATTTAAATGTAAGTATTAGGCGTTTGATCCCTATGGTTTGCATGTATTAACATTTTGAATCCCTACAAAATTAATTAGTTCTTGAAAAAAGCACCCAAGATTTAAATATTTTGACGATCTTGGTCTCTAATGAAAGAGCATTTTAGTTATAGAGGCTTTTTAGTAATTTTACATATTTCTTATTAGAGTATCTTCAACGACTATGCTAAAATAAAATAAAAAAATAGATTTTAGTATATTTATTGCTCCAACAGTTATGCTATCTTCTATGTTAAAATAGAGAAAACTAGAGAAAAATTGTCATAATCTCTAAATTTAGAGAAATCTCTAAATGGTAAGAAAAATGATTATTTTAATTCTTCAACCAATAAGATCAATTGAAAATAAATATTTAAGAGAGATAAATGGTTATTTTAATGCTCCAACCAATACGAACAACTTTAAAGCTGCTATAATAGAATTAGGGATGGCAACGGGGCGGGTTTGGGGCGGGGATTGGTCCCCCCGTCCCCGTCCCCGTTTAATAAAACCGTCCCCGTCCCCGCTTAAAAACCCGCGGGGATTTAAACGGGGATCCCCATCGGGTAATCGGGGAAACCCGCAGGGAAACGGGTATCCCCGTTTAGTATAAACGGTTAACTAAACTGGTTTTATCGCGGGGATCCCCGTCATCATTTAAACTTTACCACAAATCCACAAGTCTCGGAAAATAGTATACTAAATTACTTAACATTCTCGAATTCATTCTCTAAACATATCCGAAAGAAAATTAAAGTCCTAAAGTCGAAATGCATCCAATATAGTAACATATTAGCTATATATATTGTTTAAATGCATTCAAAATATTAACAGTTGAAATGTTAAAGTATAGGGGATAGTTCTCCGAAATGTATTGAACTATCCCCAAAAATCTATTGTGTGTATCCAACTACCAAAAATGCTATTGTGTGTATCAAAGTTTATTTTTTTTGCTATTGTGTGTATCAAACTTTTTTTTAATGTATCAAACTTTATTTTTTCTTCTATTGTGTGTATCAGTTTACCAAAATTACAAGTCATTTGTAACACAATAGCAAAAAAAATAAAATTTGATACACATAATAGCATTTTTTGTAGTTGGATACACACAATAGATTTTTGGGGATAGTTCAATACATTTCGGAGAACTATCCCCTAAAGTATATATACGACCAAACATAAAAACCATTTAGCTATATATAATATATTGTCTATTAAACAATCAAAAAATAAAAATAAATTTAGGGATATAATCGAGGATATATTTCGGGATACAATCGGGGAAATATTCGGGGATATAATCGGGTAATCGGGTCGGGGATTGGTCCCCCGTCCCCGTCCCCGTTTAAAATAAGCGAGTTTTCCCCATCCCCGTCCCCGTTTATCGTCCCCAAACCCGCCCCATTTATTTCGGGTTTCGGGTTTCCCTATCGGATTCGGGGGTTTTTGCCATCCCTAAATAGAATAGCTGATAGAGTTGGATGCAAATTCTTTTAGAGATTTTTAACATTTCTACTTTATTTTGGAAAAAAATTAACATAGTTGTTGGAGATGTTCTTATAGCATGAAAGATCAAAATTTAAAAAAAAAAAATCCATATCCAACGTTTTTTTTCTACTTTAGAGGATTTATAATCATTTATATTGTTAAAATATACATTATTTATTATCCCAATAAAGTTTTTTAAAACCTTTAAACAATTAATTATGATATTGATAAAATAAATTAAAATAATATTTCTCTCTTTATTTAGAGATTATAGAAAAAATTCTATAATTAGAGAAACCTTTAAAAAAGAATTGTTCCTAGCAAATCGTTTAGCAATGTTGTTAAGGCATTTTAGGAGATGAAAAACCCCATATTTTTTTTATTTTAACAATGCTTTTGGGGATGCTCTTATAAATTATGCTATACCCCATGTCATTGAATTTGCTTGCATAAATGTCACTTACGTCAATCAAGTTGCCTTTATTAACTTGGTCATTTTACAAAAATTACACACCATCCAAATCACGAAGTATTTTCAAATTCAACCAGTACTGCTCAAACTAACGGAACATGTGGTTGATTTGATTTCTGTATATAGTTTGTAGCTAACAATTTACATTTGATGCATAGATGCTTTACGAAACAACCATCAATTGTATATAATTGCCTATGATAAGAGAGTTTTTCTATCTTTTTAACTCACTTGTTACAGACTCGATCACCAAAGTACTCATTTCAATCAACAATTCATGACTTTGACTTTTGTATATACTTTTGATTTCCCCACATCAATAAAAGATTTAATCCATTAAATTTTTTATCTTTAATTTAAACGAGGGGGTTTGCCCGCACTTCGCTGCGGGGAGTTTTGTTAATATTGTAAAGGTATGTTGTTGTAAACAATATTTTAGAGCAAGTTACCTATTAAGAGTCCGGGCTTCGCATTGGGTTATAAACTGTGGTACATTTGATCGTAAGTAGTAACATGAATTTTATGCTAATATTTTAGAGGAAGTTACCTATTAAGATCCCGGGTTTCACGCCGTGTTATAAACTGTGGTAGATTTGGTCGTAAGTAGTAACATGAATTTATATGAAACATAAAGTTTGTGCAAATGTTTTCATACGAAAGGTTTAATAAAATAAATAAAAGATTTAAGAAATCAAAAAATCAAAAAATTTAATTTTAGATTTTAATAATAATACTTACAATTACCAGGACGTCAAAAGACTGTTCATGAGTAATAGGTACCGACACTTTAACATATTTAAGCCAATATACGATATATGACTAAAACGCAAAATGAAATATAGAAAACTAAAATGTATAAAGTGAATAAATATTATAAGTTTAAAGGGGAAAATGTAATTTATCCAAATGTCGGTAGTCGTTGTACAGTGTTTTGACTTCATATGATCGTACTATATATAGTATATATTAAAATAATTACATCAAAAAATATTCAATATCAAGCTCATTTCGATCTTATCGACGATATGATTATAATGGCGTAACTTGTTAAAATTAAAACGTAATTTTTTAACATATTTTAACAAATATACGATATATGAGTAAAACATAAAATGAAATATTAAAAAGTAAAAGGTATAAAGTAAATAAATATTATAAGTTTAAGGGCTAATATGTAAATTGAAAAATGAGTATAAGATTTGGGTCGGTTGGAGCGTATATATAGTATATAATAAAATAATTACATCAAAAAATACTCAATATTAGGCTCATTTCGTTCGCATCGACGATACGATTATAATGGCGTAATTTGTTAAAATTAAACCGTATATTTTTAACATACTTTAGCCAATATACGATATATGACTAAAACGTAAAATGAAATCTTGAAAAGTAAAAGGTATAAAGTAAATAAATTTTATAAGTCTAGGGGGCTATTATGTAAAATTAAAAATAAATTAAGTTTTGTTGCATGGGTTTGGGTTTGGGGCGGGTCGCACCGGCGGGTCGGAGCCGGTGCGCCTACTGATTGTAAGTATACTATAATATAGTGCATTTAGTTCTCCATAAAACTTAAAGTATAAATCAAAGTTTTTTCTCTTAATTTTACAATGTTAAAAGTGCAAAACTTTCTGAAAATAGTTTATAATTGAGAATCTTGCAAGTATACTGTTTAAGAACATTTTTTTAAACAAGTTCAAGGGTTGCAATAATTGATGGACTAACTTTGAAACTATTTTTAATAGTTAATAGTGAGAACCGGAAAAAGGAGAAGATAAGATATATAAGATTGTGAAAAGAAAGGGGTATCAAAAATTATGAACCCGCGAAAATAAGATAAAAGATTATCTAAATATGGCATAAGTTTTCCAAAATGCTTATTTCATGATCACTATTTGTTGATCAATATAGAATAGAAAGGTATACAAACCAGGAGTATCATATTCTTATAAGCATGGATGTGTGGAAAGCCATTGGATCCAGTTTACATTGATCGATCAATTAAAATCGGTTGACCATAATTTGATATCCAATTATAACTTGAATTGGATGGGGTCAGTCAATTCTTGAATGACAATACAGAATCCAATAAAATTCAACCAATCCAATCCAATTATCATCCTATTCACATATTTCAAAACTCAAAATGATGAACAAGTAAAAATAGCAAAAATTTTCAAACCCCTGTAAACATGACATAATAACATTGAAATTGATACCTTTGAGGTTAGAAAAAGAAAATACACCTTAGGGGTTGTGAATTGTGAACCTGAGATGATCTTGAATTGAAGTAGAAATACCTAGCTTTAACTTTAGGGATTTAGGAATGAGAAATGGAGGAGTTGGACTTACAGGTCAAGTTATGGAGATTGGAGTCCTTTAGAGGGGGCCTACACTAAATAATTACTTCTTTAATACCATGGATAGTTTTGTCTATGTTTATAACTTATAAGTTGTATTAATATTAATAATATAATTGATTGTATAGTCTTTAAAATAGAAAATATGTTGGAGATAAAAGGTAAAAAAAGTATTGAGATTTAAATCTGTTGGAAATGCTATAAAGTTGTATGTGTTAATTAATTTGTCTGAATAGATCTCAAATGTTTTTATTTGTGAGGGTTTTTTCTTAAGTGGAATGAGCATGTTTTTAATTGAGAGGGACATGTTTGAAAAAAAATGGCTTTCTTTATAAAGGTTGTTTCTCATACTTACTTTAGGCCATCCGCTATGGCATGCGGTATGGACCCTGTACCGAACCAGTACCCCCGGCAACACCGCCAAGGGTATCCGGCACGGCACCATGCTGCCGAGTTTGGTACCAATCTCTCTCTCTCTGTTGTGTCTATCTCTCTCTTCCTTCTCTCTCTTCCTTTTTATTTTTTTTATTTTTTTAATTAATTGTTTAGATTGGTATGGAATTGGTATGAATGTGGATGGATTGGTATGATATTAGTAAGGTGTTGGTAAGTTTATGTGGCGCTGAGGTGGCAATGGTACCAACCGGCACCATTGTGGATGGCCTAAGTAAGTCACTTTTTGTATCATTAAACTATTACTAAACAGTCATTTATAATTGGGTAAATAAATTACTAGTCTCTTACACTAGTAAGCTGCTAACAAACGGGCCTAAGAGTTGTGCTTTTGTTGCATAATTGACTATTACAAACTTTTTTTAAATAGTGATGGTGTGATACTATATGAAAAATAAATCTGAATCAACCTATATTACATAAAAATGGAGACTTGCTATCATGTTCAAGAAATGGTTTGTAAAGCACAACCAAATTATCATAGGCCATTTCACTTCTTCAAAATTAAAAATTATTGATATTATTTTCATACAAAATTAAAAGAAGAGAATGTCGACACATATAAAAATAAAATGATCACAGCCCGGGAATTTAAATTATTGGAAACATGATGATGACAACCAAAAATAAATTATTGGAGATATGATGACACATTTTGGGTGTGTTTGTAATTATTAGAGTGAGTTACATTCTTCATCCATGTTTTTTTGGTGGTTTTATCACTTTCATCTCCTATTATGGAAGATTAGTGAATTGTGAATGATTGTATTCTTTATTTCTTTTAGGTTGTTGTTAAATGGACCTCTTTTGACTTTTATTCCTTCATATAAATGTAGACCTCCTATAACGGGTTTCACCTATACACTTACATAAAAGATTTTTTTCCCTCCTAGGAGGGCCATTAGATTCCCCTTTTTTAAAAGTTTTTTTTGGTGTAGGTGCATTTTTCTAACAAGCAAAATCTCCTTCTTTGCAGTTTTGTAATGAATTGGGTGAAATTATTAATCAAAGAGACCGTCAATAATCATTATTTTCATCAATGATATAACTTTGTTAATTCAATTGATATGCACAAATTCGACATGCAATTATAAAAAGTATAAAAAAGACGATGATATCTCAAATGTAATTGTATCGTATACGACTAAAATGAAATTTCAATAACTCAACCACTTGATACATTGATTATTTTGGACAAAAAGGATAAGCCTTACAAATTACTATGATTTCAAAAATCAAAATAAGATAAAGTTAGCTAATAGGGATATATAATGTAAATCTTTTTTGTTGTACAAGTTGTAAAACATTAGAAAAAAAAAGTAAGAATAGTGCATGGTTACAATGTCAATGCTATGGCTTTCAACCTCTGAAGATACATACACATCATCCCAATAACGAAGAAATTTCAAATTCAACCAATGCTCAAGCTCTAGGAACATATCGTTGATTTGATCTTTGTAGTTTGTAACTAACAAATCACATTTGATACATTGATGCTTTACGAAACAACTAAAATATATAATTGCCTATGATAATAAACTTCTTCTATCTTTGTAAGTCACTCGTTATTAACTCGATCACCAAAGTACTCATTTCAATCAACAATTCATGACTTCGAATTTTGTATATACTTTAGATTTCCCTACATCAAATAAACGTTTTAATCCATTAAATTATTTGTCTTTAATTTAAATATATTGCATTTACTTCTACGTAAAACTTAAATATAAATTATAGATTTTTCTCTTAACTTTACAATGTTGATGTGCTAAACTTCATATAATGGTTTAAAATCAAGAATCTTGTAAGTACGATGGTTAAGAATTTTTTAAAATAAGTTCAGGGGCTGCGATAATTGATGGATTAACTTTAAAACTATTTTTAATAGTCAATGGTGACAATGGAAAAAGGAGAAGATAAGATATATGTAAGCACTTGCTTTATTTCCACAAGTTCTTGAAAAACTATTATATGGTGATTATATGGGACAATTGAAAAAGGAGAAGATTATCTGAATCTTTTGTAAAGTCCATCTTTCTATCAATGTGGATACCCCATATAATATCCCACTTCCCAATTTATAAAACTTCTAGGAGTCCAGGCCAATTAGGTGAGACTCGCTAATTTCAGGGACCAAAAGTGTAAATATTTGGTTAATAGAGTTAAAACCTTATTCTTGACATCGACACCTTATAGAAAGCATTTTATTATGTAGCTTTCAAGAACCAATGGAATTAAATACAAATAATTAATATCATCATAAATAACAACTTCAAAATTATTTAAGGTGCTATTTTAACATTTTAAATAGTGAAACGAATCTATTTAAAGATAAATAATATTTTAATGATTAATTATCGTTCATTGGAAAATTTAATGCTTATATTCAACGGACAAAAATTCTTATCCCATAAACTAAATAAGATTAATATATATAGTAGTCTTAATTTTATTGGTAGAATACTAAATAGAATAAGATTTCTATCTCAGCTGTAATCAAACTCATAATACAAACAGAACAAAAGAAAATTCACTGATAATTCAAATAAAAAATGACTTTATATGATTTTCTCTCTCATAAAATCATGGTTAATAGTATTGTCAAAAGATCACATTGAAAACTTTGGTCAAATTAGCATCACCACCAAAATCATCAATCTACCAAAAAGCTACCATTTACATACAAAAAACCTTTTCTATGCATTTCACCACAACTTTTATCCCCAAAAAAACTAACCAAAAAAAAACAAGTGAAATTCTTCACAAAGAATCAAACTAATCAACACTACAACTACCACTACCTACACCAATAGTCATCGGAACCGCCTTCCCGCTGCCACCGTCACATTCTCTGGTTGTGGTTTCACGTACTTTCCGATCACTTTTTGGTGGGTCCGGTTCTTGATCCTCTGAATCTTGGCCCGCGTTTTTTGCTTCTTCGTTTCTCTCTCCTTACGCCACTGAATCCTTTCTTTCTCGTAGATCCCTTGCCAGAACACCTCTCCCGTTGACGGCCACAACCACCGCCTTCCGCCCGCCACCGCCTCCAAGTCCGCCTCCTCTGCCAGATCTTCGTCCATCGCCTTCAGGGTGTGTAATCGAACCATTTCACCCACATTTTCCCTTTCCGTTTCTTCAACGCGTGTTGTTCTTGCGTCGTTCCCGTGTATGGATCTACGTACACCATTCTTCTCGCCTATGGTACGCCCACACGTTTACGAGAATCTCGAGAACCCGTGAGTAGCAATGCTTGTCCTGCAAAGAAACACGTAGAAAAAAACTATAAAATGATCGGAAAATAATACATTTACGCTTAAGTAATTGAAGCCCGTTATCGTTGTAGTCTTGACTGTTTGTTAAGCTAATGAGCTTAATGAGCTTAATGGGACTCAGCTTATTCGGTTAGCCATACATGACTGTTTGTCAGTGGCTTATGATATAGAAAGTGACTTATTGAGTAAGCTTTTAGAAACCAAATTTTGTCCAAACCTGTCTCTCCTAATTAAAACTCACGCTTCTTCAATCTATGAAAAAACCCTCTCAAACAAAAACCTTTCCAATCGATACAAACAGATTAATCTACACAGACAACTTTATTCATACAGGACTTAATGCAAAACCAACCAAACAGGATATATACAGCTTAGAGGGGGTGATCATTTGCAGGCTTCAGCTGGAAATGGGCTAGGCTTGAGCTGGAAACGTGCAAAGCGTGAGAAGTGGATCTGAACCCATATCACTTTTAGGTGTCATTTGTTTTTTAAGAGGTCTAAAGTCTGATTTCACATCTAAAAAATAAAAGGTGGATGGTGCACCTCTTAAAATTTCAGAGGACGGTAAGTGCTATTCAGACCTTCCCTTAGAAATAAAACAGACAGTCTTAAGTCTGCATTCCTCTTAATTTTCAAACTTAAGAGGTTTTAAGAGGTATTTTATTTAAAAACAAACAGCCCCTTAGTCTCAAGCCCTCCCAAGATACGGGGATTGGTCTGTGCAACTCGGTGCATCCAACTGTTGATAATCACTTCTAATGCTTCTCACATTATCTCAATTTCTCACCGGAACCAAACCCTGCATATATGTGTGTGTGTGTGTAGGAGTTGCAATTTCCGTCGTTTTTACTAACAAAATCGGCACTAGTATACTTGCCCAATATGCAAGCCAACACCAGGAGGCTTTTATAAAATATATACATACATATATATATATATATCTAATTAACTATAAAAATAAAAACAGGCCAGGTCCCATTTTTTTCAAGAGTGCTGAATCTAAAACATTTTGTCTTGCCTATGAAAAACTCACCTTAGACAAACTTAGGTAACACAAACCACTTCGATGCTGCTCCTCGTACACTTGTGCATCTAACGCGTCCACAAACATCCTACAAATATTGACACCAAATGTCAAAAAAAAAAACAAATTCTTTCCATAATTTCACCAACTGAAATATAATCTACGAACCTTGAAAACATCACGAACTCGAGGAATGATTTCGTTGGCATAGCCCAACTATGCATCACCGACCACGTGTCACCATCTACAGGCATCGGAGGGAGAATGGTGAGTTACTTTTTATCCCGTACATTTTCTTGAGAGCTTCCGAGAACGCAAACCTAGTACCAAACAAACATTATATATATATATATATATTTTAAATTCGTTTTATTTCACATCTCCAACAAATTCTGTGTGTTCTGTGATTTCTTCAAGAGTAAATTACAATTTTCATCTCTATGGTTCGTTAAAAATTACCATTTCGTGCCCGTGGTTTGAAGATTGTTTTATTCATCCCTATGATTTGTAATTAATTGCTATTTTCGTTCTTATGATTTACAATTTATTGTTGTTCCGGTCCTTGGGTTTACAATTCTTTACTATTTTGGTCCCTTTTACATAAAGGTAGGAATTAATGTAGGGACGAAAATAGCAATAAATTGCAAACCATAGGGATGAAAATGGCAATTTATTAACCATAAGGACTAAAATTGTGATTATGGTTTCTTCAAAAACGGAAAAAATATAAGTAGTAGAGACTTACTTGCAATTACCGGCATTTATAGCATCACAAAACGACCAAAAACCTTGTTGGGTCGTGTTTCTTGGATCTTTATCCATACGAACCCAAAAATAGATGGCATCACCGTGTTTTTGAGCTTCAATATCTTCTAGTAAAGCAATCTCGGAATTTTCCGATAAAGATGCCTGCATTTTTCCAAAAATTTATAAAAAGATCAGAATTATTCGTGGTATAAAAATGACCCATTTGGGCTATTTTGTTAAATGACATGAGATATGGTGGGATTTGGAATTGGATTACGTTCCTAACCCACGTATGATTTTAAAGAAAGTCTGGAATTAAAATCCCAGAAACATTGGATTTAGAAATCCCATGAAGTAGTTGGTAATTCAGGGGATCTCATAGGATTTGTTTGTAATAATGTTGTAAAATAAGTTAAAACCATTCTTTGTGTAATAATCAATTAATAGAAGGTAATTTGTTTATTTTTCATAAGCACATATAATTGTTTTTATAGATTATCTATTAAGAATGGAATTCAATTCCATTCCAAATCATTCCACAAAATCCAAATCCCTCAAAAAGAATTCAACAAACCATACGCCCTCTCAAGTGTATTTTCACGAGCCCAGACTATTTTATATCAAATGCAGGTCTTACACAGGTCGTTGAGCTAAAAATATTAACCAAAGAAGGTACAAGAATACTTATTTAATCAAAGTACTCTTTTTCTAGCCTTTTTCAAGATTTCACAATGGCGGGTTTAATGTTATCGAGTTAATTTTTCAAAAGGGGGGTATGTTCTTAATTGAAAACTTATTCAAGATCCATTTAACTAAACGACCCGAGTTATAAAATTTAAAAAAAAAAACAAAACAATATCAAAAAAATTCACTTACCTTTCTAGCCGTAGCTCGCCACGACAAAAACCCGATCCACGCGTTCTTGTGTATCCGATCAACACGATTAGCAATGGCAAGAAACGCTCCAAAATCGCCAAGGGCGTCCCGATAATAAGCCGTGTTTAGAAGAGGAAGACGAGAAGGAGCATCAATGTCATCTCTTCTTGGTCTTCGACCTTTAGTGGACTACAATATCAACGGTTGATAAACTGTAAGTTTTTACACAAATCGTTTTACGATAAAGGGCAGTTCAGAAATCAAAATGTGTTTCATAGTCAAGATTTGACCAGAAAGTCAAAGTTTGACAAGAAAAAGTCAAACAAAAACATATTCTTACACCAAAATCTTCTAAAACATAAATAGAAAATATCGAATATGCTCAAAAAAAGTCGATATTTGAACAAGAAATCAAAAAGGGTTGTGCGAGAATCACCTAAAAACACTAACATGCAGTTTGCACAAAAAACACACAAATGGTCTTATGCCAAAATGACCAAAAACACCTTGACCAAAACTATACACTAAGAAATGTTGACGTTTGACCAAAAGAATCAAATGGTTCTAAAGCTAAAATGATCTAATAATAATCAATAAAAGCCTGTACCGAGTATATCCCACTTGGAGGTGGGATCCCGGAAGGGTAAGATGTATGCAGATCTAACCTCTACCCCAAACAGCAAAGCAGTTGTTTCCGTGATTAACAAAAAAACAACATTCGACTCCAAGAAAAAAACAATTTTACCTTTAAAATGGCCTAAAGATAGTTAAATCTAGCCACAAAATGTGAACATTTTATTATATTTGCAACAAAGGTGAAGCAACTTACAAGTCCAATACCGCGATAAAGTGAATTACGGTGTAGAAAAGGCCACGATCCTTGACCTAAGTAAGGTTCATAGATGCATAACGGTTGACCGGTCCTTTCGATTTCCCCATCATCCCTCTCATGCAAATCATTCCTGTTCCGATCCACTTTCTTTGCATTTTTATATACTTCCTCCCACGTTCCCCTCAATTGATCACTTCTATCCCTCAACTACATCAAATTAATTAGAAAACAAATTAGAACCTCAAATATCTTCAAAATTTTCAAACTGTGGTGGGTTATTTAAAGGCTCATTTAGGTGTATAACCTTAAATGAGATCTTAATTCAATCCATGACCTCTGGGCCTATTAAAAAAGAGAAAATGGTTTTACACTCATCTGAAGGTCATGAATTATATTAAAATCACATATAAGGTTATATACCGAAGAGTAAGTTACGAGTTTCGTGCCGGTGGTTTGTTAAAAAGTGTGATTTTCATCACTGTGGTTTAGAAATTGCGGTCTTTGTCCCTTTGGATTGTAATTGATTGCAAAATTTGTCCTTATGAAATTGTGGCCTTTATCCCTTTGGCTTGTAATTTATTGCCTATTTTGTCTTTATGAATTTAAAGGTAGAAATTAGTCCAAGAACGATAGTAGCAATATATTACAAACCATAGGGATGAAAAACGTAAATTCCATATGGAAGAAAAAATTATTAACAAACCATAGGGACGAAAACCAGTAATTTACTCTATACCTAAATATACCATTATTTAGCTAAATGGCATCTTGACAAGTACTTTTTAAATCCATGATCTAAGTAGACAAGCATTCAAAAGGGTAAATTCGTCTTTTTGATCTTCTATACCTCCAAATAGAATAATCATGTGGATCAAATCAAGAGAATTTTGCGTATATAACCTTAAATGAGATTTTATCAAATCCATGACCTTCTCATTAATATAAAGCCATTTTTTTCTGTAATAGGTCAGAAAGCCATGAATTTAATTAAAAACACATTTAAGGTCACATCCCAAAATGAACCATCAAATCAATAATTATTTGCAACAAATATGAAGGGGTAAATTAGTCCTTTTGATACTTTTTCCATTACCTCATCATCTTCTCTCATCCTTTTAGCTTTCATAATCTGGTCTCTTTTTTCTTCTTCCCATAAACTGTACACAAATGTATCGTTTTCCAAACTAGTCCCCGAGATTTCTCCTTTTAAACTGGGGTTCCATCGATCTTCAACTTTGTTTAAGAAATTCTGAATCCTCAAAGTTCTATTTACATATTTACGGTCCGCAATAGCTTCAAAAAGATGCCATTGCCACTCTGTTTTGAAGTTAGAAGGAATTTCCGAAACTGCCCTTGGAGCTGCAACTTCCGAAGGAAGGTTAAGGACATTTTCTATCAACGAAGCATACCCTTCAACCGATTCCAAAGCCATCATGTTTTTAGCATTATTTTTGCCCTTTTTTGCAATATTCCGAGCTAAAGATGATAGTTTTCCATCGGACACCATTTGTAGCGTTATTTCTGTTAAAGCCTCTATCTTTTCCTTTGGAAAAAGAAGGCCGTTCACCCCGTCATCAACCTGAAGTCAAATCATCAAACTATTAGCTTTCATACTTTGACATCTAAAGTCAAACAAACTACTTTCCAATTCTACCCTCAATAAGATGATGGAGATATTCATTACTCCCTCTTTTATCAAGGGTGAAATTGTCATTTAAACAAGCTACTTTCCAATACGACGGAGAAATTCATTACTCCCTCTATAATCAAGGGTAAAATTGTCATTTAGTTAAACAAACTACTTTCCAATTCTACCCTAAATATGATGGAGAAATTCATTACTCCCTTCATTAACAAGGGTAAAATGGCCATTTAGTTAAAACAAACTACTTTCCAATTCTACCCTCAATGATGGAGAAATTTCATTACTTTCCCTCTATCATCAAGGGTAAAATTGTCATTTAGTTAAATAAACTACTTTCCAATTCTACCCACAATAAGATGGAGAAAATTCATTACTCCCTTTCGCATCAAGGGTAAAATTGTCATTTAGTTAAACAAACTACTTTCCAGTTCTACCCACAATAATATGGAGAAATTTCATTACTCCCTCCATTATCAAGGGTAAAAATGTCATTTAATTAAACAAACCACTTTCCAATTCTACCCTCAATAAGATGGAGAAATTTCATACTCCCTCTATTATCAAGGGTAAAATTGTCATTTAGTTAATTAAGACCAGTAACGATCAATGTTGTAGCGTACGTATTTCTTGATTATTGATAGATCAGGGGAAATTATTGGTTTCTCTAGGCACATCGCCCGTATCAAAATGTCGGAAAAGATTGTTCTTCGAGGAATGACCCGTATATTACAACATCCGTTATTCCTAAAACGCCATTGTCTCATCAAAGGAAGCATGATTCACAGTACCCCTTGGGTAATTAAGGTTTGAAGCAATTTCCTGTGAGAAAGAACATTAACATGAAGTTGGTAAGTATCAAAACGATGTAAAAACCAAATACACCCTCCGTCTAAAAATAAGTGCCCACTTTCCAATTTTATCCTCTATTGTCATTTAGTTAGATTAAGAAAAAGGTGTAATAATTAGTTAATTTCGCATTTCGAAATACTCCCTGCGTCTTGAAATACATGTCAACTTTCAAAAGTAGGTGACTTTCCAATTCTACCCTTAATTATTAAATGGAGAAATTAATTACTCCCACTATCATTAAGGGTAAAATTGTCATTTACACTATAACATTGTCATGGTCAAGTACCTAAATTATCAAGGGAATCTTTTGGGCCTAAATCAACAAAACTAAATTTTTGCAATGATCGCAAAGGACAAACACGTAATTTCAACATAAAGGGTAAAATTGTCATTTACTTAGATAAACTTGTCATGGTCAAATACCTAATTAACAAGGGAATCTTTTGGGCTCAAATCAACAAAACTTAACTTTTGCAATGATGGCAAAGGACAAATACGTAATTTTAACATGAAGGATAAAATTGTCGTTTACTTGGATAAAATTGTCATTGTCAAATACCTAAATTATCAAGAGAATCTTTTGGGCTCAAATCAGCAAAACTTAATTGTTGCAACGATTCGCAAAGGACAAATACATAATTTTAACATCAATCAAGACTTGTTAGATAAGTTGTTATAGGAAGGATGAAGCAAAAAAAAACGGAATTTATGAGACAACTTTTACCTCCACGGCCGCACTGTAATTACCCGTTAAATCTTGACTCAAGATTATGATCTTGAGATGAGGACTCGAACTATCACCAACATGGAACTTGGCCAAAAGTGGCAATAATGCTTGTAAAACAAGAGCATGCTCCACCCATATTCCGTTGTATAGAAACTCACTACCAACTATAGCAACCACAAAGTCATCAACCGAGATGTTCATATTTTCAAGTAGATTTTCTTCATAAACGGTAGTTGAGTTATCGATTTTGCAAGCTCCAGATGTAGATCCAGGTACCACAAAGTAGTTTCCAGCATCAAATGCGGCATAAAACATCTGGGGAAAAAAATTCTCAATGTTGAATTGCATACAATCGAATTTTCCATTTTGTGGGGCGCATTCTCATTTAAGGGATCTTATAATCAAGTTTTCATTCTCATTGCATCATATATATAGGACCCACAAAATCAAAATAATGGCTTAAAAAAGAGAAATACATTGAGTGATGAAAACAAAAAACTGAGGAACACCCTCGCAGGCCTTTATCTAGACCGTATGCACTTGTTGCATAGAAGTAAATTAAGTTGTTTTTTGGTTTTTATGCACGTGTGCATATTACAAATTACTTCTATGCACAAATGCATGTGGTCCAGATAAAGGGCTACGAGGTTGTTCCACAGTTTTCCCTTCTTTTTTTGAGGTTTTCTCTTGAACCTGAGCCCATATATATATATATATATATATATATATATATATATATAGGGGAAGGTTCAAACGAGAAGCATGTCAATTTAAGAGAACGTGAGGAGCAATCTCAGCCACTCATCTCGCGGTTACGGTGGATGTGATCACGGAGGATTGACGCGATTCATGGGAGGGTAGAGATTATTAAAGGGGGGGACCGGTCAAAGCCGCCTTTGTTGACCGGAGGAGTGGCTGAGATTGCTTCTCACGTTCTCTTAAATTCATATGTTTCTCGTGTGAACCTCCCTATATATATATATACATATATATATATATATATATAGAGAGAGAGAGAGAGAGGAAGGTTCAAATGTGTACCACTTTTTCATTGTGAACATGAGGACGAATCTCAGCCACTCATCCGGTCAATAAAGACGGTTTTGACTCCCCCCCCCCCCCCCCTTATTAATCTCTACCTTCCCATGAGCCGCATCAATCCTCCATGATCACGTCCACCGTAACCAAACATGTGTGGCTGAGATTCGTCCTCACGTTCACAATGAAAAAGTGGTTCACATTTGAACCTAACCCTATATAGGGGCCTAATCAAATGAGAACTCGGTAGTTTGTGAAAACTGTGAGAACTAATATGACCACTCATTTTATTAAAATTAATCAGATAACCGCCACGTAGTTATTTTAGGGATTTTTATTATTTTTTTTTTTTTTCCTATTCTTTTAAATCATTAATTTTTGAAACGAATGGTTGTGATTTGTAATGAAAGAATAACTTTTGTACGGTTGTGATGTAGTTCACAAAATAACTACCCTTCGTATTATTTTTCCGCCACAATAGTTTTTGTGCGGTTGTGATGTAGTTCACAAGTTCACACTAAAATAATTGTTCACAAATGAAAATCCCTATATATATTCATGGTTAGAGAAAACTGCAAAATAGAAAAAATTGAGGAACAAGAACACCCTGGTAACCATTCATCATGACGGTATGCACATGTGCATACAAGTAGTTTGTAAGCGATTTGTCTGGTATGCACATGTGCATACTACCTAGATGAATAGTGACTAGGGTGTTCCCCAGTTTTTCATTTTTTAGGGTGTTTCCCCTGAACCTCCCCATATATATATATATATATATATTGTGTGTGTGCATGCATGTATATATATACCGGTAAGGCATAGTTTGGAAAGACAACAACTGTTGCTCGATTAAAGATCGTTTTCCACTCGTCAATCATCTCAACTTGGCCACCCGAGATGTATCCTGTGGCACGAGTAGCAAGAGCTTTTTCATGGACAGCCCATATAAGAGGCACGGATTTAAACGGTTCCTGCAAAAGGCTGTAACAACTAGATTCAGTTCAATTAACGATACAATCTCCAAAACCGAAAACAACCACCACAAATCACAAAGTTGAAGACTAAATACATGACGAGATAGATAGGTCCACTTACCATGAAATAACATCCATTGCTGCAAGAGAGTTCACGAATATGCCGTCATAGCTACAAGAGCACATAAAATTGTCAAATTATAAGTCAAGACACAATCATATTTCATTTTCACTAAGGGTGCCGTTGGTATGCGGGTGAAAGAATTCTGAAAGGATTTAATTTCACATGAGTAGTCTAGTAATTTACCAATTTGAATACCAAACGTGGGACAAGTTTTTATTTACAATAATGAAAAGCAAAAGCTCAAAAAACCCAACAAACTATTACATTTTGAATGATTAAGTCCCTGAATTATTTTTTTAATGGAAAATTCATTAAACTTTCACATTTTGAATAATTAAGTCCTGAACAATCTTTTTTGCTTAAATAAACCGTCAATCTTCTAAAAGTTAGTTACCTACATCCTTTTTTAACAAAAATACAAAACTATTGTAAAGGACTAGTAATGTTTTTAAGTAAAAAAAAAACTAAATCAGTTCGGGTTAAAAGGATGAACGTAACAAATTTCTAAAAGTCATATATTCTATTTTAATGAAAGAGAAGATATTTATGGACTTAATCATTCAAGACGGGAAAGTTAATGGTTTTTCATTCAAAAAAAATAGTTCGGTAACTTAGTCATTCAAAATGAGAAGTTCAATTGTTTTTTAATTCAAAAAGATAGTTGAAGAACTTAATCATTTAAACTGGGATAGTTTGTTGGGTTTTTCTAAACTTTTCTCAAGAAAAAAGATAATCCAAGTTTATTTATAAATATAAAAAAAAAAAATATTCCTTCATAATCTAGTTTCAGAACCATTTATTACTGTAAAAAATTAGATATGCCATGAAACATACTTTAACCAGTCGATCATATTGGCCATTTTATCGTTGGCATCCAGAATACTGACAGGAACTCCAATAGTATTCCAAATAGCATGCACAGGCCCATCCTCAAGTGAAAAAATCTGCACAAGAAAAGTACTCAATTTCCTCACGAGAGTTGCTAAAAAAACAAAAATAAACATGCCCTTAACTGAAACGAAGTTGTCTAAATGATCACTAAAAACCAATTCCTTAAATGCCTAAATTCTGGCAAGTAGCATGCAAATAAAATGGGAGAAAATGTAGCAAAGAGAATATATATATATATATACACACCACACGCACATATATATGTAGGGGACTAATCAAATGAGAACTCGATAGTTTGTGAGAACCAATATGGACCACTCATTTTATCAAGTTAATAATTTTATTATTTAATATGGCATAACCACCGGGTAGTTGATTTAGAGAGTTTTTTACTTTATTTTTCTTTTTCTTTTAAGTCATTAATTAATGAAATGATTGGTCCATGTTGATTCTCACAGTTCCCACAAATTACCAAGTTTTCCCATGAATGTCCCCCTATAATACAACACATTATATATATAAGAGGGAGTTTCAATTTTCAAATACAAACCATGTAACTCTTACAAGCCCTACAAACCTAATCTCAACCATCAATTTTGTTTAATTTAAAATTTAGAGGCAGTTATAAAATGTGGTTGAGAATAAATTTTGAAACCAAATTAATTCACATCATTGATCATCTACGTGTATGGTTGATATTGGGTTGTAACGTTTGTGGTTTGTAAAATAAAACACCCCTATATATATATATATAGAGAGAGAGAGAGAGAGGTTCAAATGAGAAGTGCTAAAAAAATACGAAGTAGAGAAGGGATCTCAACTGTTGATACAGTTAAGATCATAGTTGACTAGTCAAAGATTGCGGCTTTGACCAGTCAAAAGCCGCAATCTTTGGCCTGTCAAAGTTCGGTTGGACGCGATTCACAGAGGGCAATAGTCAAAGCCGTCTTTATTGACCAGATGAGTGATGAAGATCATTTCTCTACTTCGTATTTTTTTAGCACTTCTCATTTGAACCTAATATATATATATATATAGATTATATATGCATGTGTGTAACGGCATGTTCCATTAGCAACCTATTAGGACCGGGGGACAATCCACAATGCAACATGTGACATATCCATCAAGAACGTTATTCATCATGAATAACCCATCATTCATCATGAATGTGTGATTCACAATGACTATTCATTGTGAATAGACATGTGGCACAGTTCCTAACGGACTTTCCTCTATCTATCTATAAATAAAATTCATAAACGAGAGCATCCCCAATCTTAACGAAACAGCCAAGATTGAAAAATCACCTCCAATTCGTAGCCAGCTGCCCTCAAAGCAACCGCAACCGTAACCATCATTATCTGCTGTTGATCCACCAACAGATCTGCAAAAACCTAAAATAAAACCTAATTAAACCACAAAATTAATCAAATACCACATTCAAAAAAATTCACCATCAAAATACTCACCAAAGCAAGCTGAGCCTTCCTATTCCCAAATCTCACCACTCTTCTCAAAACCCCATCATTCACACCTTTTTTTCTCTTTGGAATTTCATCAAACGCTTGGTGTGCACAAACTCAACAACATCTTCACCAAAATCAAACCCACCAATTTCCTTCACCAAATCCTTCAAATCACCACCATCTTCCCTCCCTTTCAAGAAATCACCATCGGATTTCTCCACCATCGAAAGAGGCAAGAACAATTGAAACAAAAACATGAAGAAAATGAACACAGCAATGGCGGAAATCCATTGCAAGTAATCAATCTTCTTCAACACCATAAACCTCCCAAATCTCGATCTACTATTAGCTCTCTGATTACTATTATTATTATTATTAACATACGAATTGGAATTATTGTTCTTCTCATTTCTCGGTGGAGACTTAAACGATGGGTCTCGTTTAATCGGCAAAACCGGACTAAGAGAACCCATTTTCACATTCCCACCAAAATCAACAAAAATCCTACAAAAATCAGTACAATGAGTACAGAAATCGTAAAGAAGAAGTCAAAAACAATGGAAATCTTACCTGAATTTGGTGATTTTAGCTTTGTTATTGAGCTGAAAATGGGATCAGAAAAATTACCAAATTGAGAGTGTGTAGGTGATGATGATATAAAAAACACACACAAGTGGGGAATGAGTGTGTGAGAGTCTATTTTTGTTGTATTTTATTATTATTATTATTTGTATAAAAGAGAAAGAAACCCCATTAAAGAAATCAAAGAAAACAAAGAGAAGAAGGATTGAAGGGAAAAAACAACAATGGGGGGGTTTTATCAAGAAGAAAGAATTTAAGATTTAGGCTTTGTTTGGCAAGCATAAGCTAGCTTATAAGCTAGCTGATAAGCTAGCTTATAAGCTAGTCTATCCAAACATGTACCAGGAAGCTAGCTTATAAGCTAGCTTTTTGAAACGCTACTTTGAGTAGCTTATGAGTAGCTTATTGTAGCTTTTTCCAATTATACCCTTATTAATATTAATTATTAAATTCAAATATACCCTTTTTGGTCATTTTACATACTCATAAGCTAGTTTTTTGCAAAACATAATTTGTTCAACAGCTAGCTTATCAGCTACTAACAAGCTTATCAATCAACAGCTAGCTTATCAGCTATCCGCTAGCTTATCAGCTACCAGCTAGCTTATAAGCTACGCTTGCCAAACATAGCCTTAAAGAAGAAGAGAAGAGGGGTTGCTTTCAATTTGGGGTCAACTCTTGTTCCTATTTGTACTTGGTCCATGAGTAAATCTAGGAGTTTTAATTTTATAAAAATTTGACTAAAGTTGTTGATTATTCCTATCAAATTTAATTTTTAGCTATTTTTAGAATTAATTTTTTTATTTTATTTTAATGGAAGTCTATGTAAATACGTTATGCATTTGTATAAAACCTATTTTTAGATTGAAAAAGAGAGAAGAAAAAATTATTTACATATATGAGTATTCTTGTTTAAATGTCTGATATAAAATATGTGCTATCATTTCTCATAAGTTTGAATTGTTGCGAGAAAAAAGTAAGTTTCTCTTATTTAGCTTTGGAAATTGAATTTTTATAGACACTGTATAATCTGGTTTAAAAATTCAGTTGATAAAAGAAACTCAAAAGTGGATTTTGTTAGAAAGATTGGTTGTTTTAATTATTATTTTTTTAAGGTAATGGAAAAAAAGTGATGTGATTATATGAAAATTGCATGTTAGTTTATTGTTTTTATATAAAAGGTATAATAGTTAGAGAAAATAATTAAAATACCCAACCCAGTAAATCAAATTAATCTCCTACCCACTCTCTCCCTCCGGTTACAAAAATACCCAACGGACCGCTACCGCCGGCCGCTATCCGGCCAAAATCGGCCGCTCTCCGGCGAGAAAACACATTCCGGCGAAAAAATAGTCGGGCCGCTCCAGGACCGTCCATGAATAGCGGCCCAAGGTCTGTGTATATATATATATCCATATGTGTGTGTATATATATATATATCCATATGTGTGTGTTATATATATATATATATATGGAAGTGAAGAGTCAAGTTCATTTAGAAACCAAAAAAAGAGTAAAAACCGTAGAAACTCATGGTTTCATAGCTTAAATCAACGAAAACTTTTCTTAGAGTTGTTTAATATGATGCAAATGTTTCATATAATTCATTTTTTGATTTTTTTTTTGTAAAAATAACAAGGTTTCATAGGATTAAAGAAAATACATAGAACAGTTTCATAAGCATAGAAAAAATGCATGAAACCTTTTCATTTTTATATAAAAAACACCAAAATATGAAACAATTTCCATCAAAAAATAAATTATATGAAACATTTGCATCATAATAAACAACTTTACAAAGAGTTTTCGTTGAATTAAACCAAAAAGCCATCGGCTCCCATGTTACATTATATAGATAAGAATAATGAAAAAGAGGCACGTGTATTTGTTTCTAATGAAAAAGAGACACGTGTATTTGTTTCTAATGAAAAAGAGGCACGTGTATTTGTTTGATGTGAAATCATTTACCATGGCTGCCGCTCCTATAGCAATTCAGTATACTCCACCCGCTATACACACATAACCATCCGCTCCAAACCCATTCGCGAATAGCGGCCGCCGATAGCGGATCGATAGGTATTTTTGTAACCGGAGGAAGAGAGTGGATAGGAGATTAATTTGATTTATTGGGTTGGGTATTTTAATTATTTTCTCTAATAGTTATGATTGAGATTAATCATAAAGTTTGTAGATTGATCAAACCCTATTCCTAATCTTTGATTGTTCCTTGAAAAGTATATTTTGTGGTCCTTGTAATAAAGTATTCATTTATAATAATTCTTTTATTATCTTAATAAATGCATTCTTATTTTTTTAATTTAATTTCATAAATCATTTGTAAAAATACCGTTTGACCAATAATTAAATATCTTCAAATAAAAAAGCTTAGAATCAATATTCATAGCATTTTATGATAGCTATGGGATTGCTACAGAACATTCCCAAAATACCTTAATATAATAGTTTAATTAATTATTTTATATCCCATATAAATTCTTCCTGAAAACTACGATTAAATTAAAAAGAATGTACAAATAGACTTTGTAAGGATCAAAGGCACATGAAAACCATCAACCAAAAAACAAGCCAATAAGTCAAAAAAAACATAAGAAAAACAAAATAGATCAAGAAAAAAAAACAAGAAAAAAGGAAGTACCATTAAATAGTAATCGTAACACCTTTCGAAGAGTCAACCCAAGAAGATGAGCCTTGGGAAATCCAACCAAATGAGCGGGTTTTGATAATTCCACACAAATCAATATTCGATATATCCCCTTTGAAAACTCGAGTATTTATAATCGTGCAATAAGTCGCAATTCAAATCACAACTTGCCAAATATGTTTCATCTAGACTACAATATTAGTAGCTCTTTCAAGAATTGACAATTCAGAAATTGGAAACATGATATTACAATCCAGATTCCACCACAAAAAGATTGGTTGTCATATCACGTTTACATTGAATACAACCAACGAGACAAATAATCAAACATTTCAATATAGCACTTTTTTCGGCCGTCGTTGTTCCATATGTCTGTTTGAATTTTATTTGTTTTTTATTTGCTTCTTGTAATACCAGTCAATGTTATGCTTTCTTCTGTTCAGTATTATTGTAAGATTTCAACTAGAAAGAAAAAAAAAAGATGATTATAATGGCAATTGATACTCCAGGGACTGAAGTGCCTACTTTTTCATAGTACAAGGGTCGAAAGTTATTCTTCGTCTCGAGATTTTCAAGGGAGAAAATGGAACAATTCCCTGAAAAGAGTTTGTCTCAAACTCCGTGATCATTAAATTTGAGTTTCTAAAAGATGTTAATTATTTGGTCAAAAATATATGTTATTAATTTTACTCTATATTTAGAATTAAAATTTTGTATCAATTACACTTTTACACTATTGAAATATAGACATCTATAAAAATAAAAATAAAAATTGGAAGGGTATCCCGTATTGGTTTTGCCCGATTAATTCTGACAAGGTTCATCAATAACCAAAGCATGTTGCCATGAGTTAATTCTCCTTGGAGAGGTTTCGAACTCGAGTCATTGTGACTTGATGTCATGGTGGCACGATGATACTCCGTTGCACCAACATGCCGTTCAAAAAAAGAAAAAGAAAAAATAACCAGCCCAAAAACCAATTAAATTAATTAACTTCATTTTTTTGATTTAGTTTTAACGTTGTGTTCTCGAAAAACTTTAGGAGGGAAAGGGAAGGAAAGTAAAACAATTGGTCGTGTTCTCAAAACTTTTTTACGAAGGAAAATAAAGGATTAGAAAGAAAAATAAGGATGAGTTTCCTTCCAAAATTTTCCTCCCACATTTGGACGGAAAGTTGAGGAAAGAAAGTCATTCCCTTTCTTTTCCTTTCATCTCATTTCTTTTTTATTCCTTCCATTTTCAAGAACACACATAAAAAAATTACTTTCATTTCCTTCTTTTATCTTCTTTTTCTTTTCCTTGCATTTCATTTTTTTGAAAACACAGAGTTAGTTCATAGAAATGTCAGATTGATATACTTGATCAACTTATTGAACATAAGAGGTGTTCTTTGTTACATTTAACATATTTTTTTTTTTTGTTAATTGTGATGTTCGGATCAACTTGCACACATATCTATTAATCTTACAAATATTGAAGAATAATCAGAAAAATTATCAGCACAAACTTACACAGATGATCTCTAAGTTAGTTGAATTAGGCCTTCATGGTTTTAAGTAGTAATGTTGCATCTTGCGGACTGAATGTTTTGATTATATGTTGTTTTTTTACCCTGATAAGGTTGTCCATCAATAAATAAAAAATTATTGTGTTTATATTAGCCTTTTAACTGAATTAACTAATTTAAGCAAAACAATATAATTTAACAAATAAAATATTAACATCCTAGTTTTTATTGGCGGTTTAACAAAAAAAAATGTAATTGATATAATTATGAAAACACAAGTACATAATTAATATATTGATAAAAAGAATGATGTATAAGTATAACTAAGAATATAATTGAAACCCTTTTTCTTTCCTATTTAAATCACAAATAAATATCTGATAAAATAAATTTAATATAATTAAAATCCTTTTTTCTCAAATTTTTTTCTCAAATTTTTTTCTCTTCTCTCACATATTTTCTTTTTTCATAACATACACATACATAATCAAATACAAATTTAAGATAAACACGTTGTGAACATATTCTAAATCTACGAGACTTGATATAGTTAATGAACATATTGTGAACACACTAAGAGGGCGTTTCGTTGGGGGTATTGAGGAGCCAGGAATGGAATGATTATGAAAACTGTTGTTTGGTTATATAATGAAATCATTCATGCAGATCCATTAATTTTCATTCCTGACCAAATTGGGGGGAATGAAATTTTTAGTTATACTTGGTTCTTTCTTCCATTTATGGATGTTAAATGAAACATCTTTTGTATTTTCAAGTTGGAAAACATATTTTTTTAACATGAAACAATTTTTCATTAATTATCTATATATATATTAAAAGAAGGTTTTTGCTGATGTCATCAAAATGAAATTGAGTGATTCATTGGTCAATTAAACAAAATCTAACAAATGATGATGTCATAATCTATTTCTTTTTTTTTTCAAAATTTACATACCTAAAATTTCTCATTAATTTATTAGTTTCCCTTTTATAATTTACATTTTCCATCCTTATAATTATTTGGTTAAATTACTTATTACCCCTTAGTTTTTCAATTTTCACTTTGCATTCTTATCAAATAAAGGTAAATAACGTATATGAATTAAAACCATTTAAGTTTTTTGTTTTTCTTTTTTATAAATTACACTCTTATAATCGTCTCGACGATACCTTCAAAATGAGTATAATATTGAGTATTTTTTTAATTTATTTATATTAGTAAATATTAAGAATAGATATAAATTAAGTTGTTTACATTTTATTACAATTCTATCGTTGATATTCTTGAAATTTAAAGATTCCTATTTTTAATCTAAATTTTTTATAGATTATTTATAAATAATAAAAGTTTATTTTATTTAAAACGCTATTGTTGATGTTCTTGAAATTTAAAGATTTCATCATTTTAATCTTACTAATTCTATAGATCATTTATAAATAATATTTTTTTTAAAACCCTAAAAATCAAAAACACTATATAATTTATTTCATAATCCCTCCCGTTTTAGAAACATTCACGAAATCCAAATCTTTCAACAAAACAATTTCAGATATTTTAACAACTATTAGATTATTTAATAATAAAGTAAGAGTAATTTTTTTTTCATTTAAATCGTTGATTAATTATAATTATTTTAATAAATTATAATCTTCTACTTACTCAATTTCAAAGAAAGCTTTGAATAAAAAAATGAAAGAAAAGTAATTTTAATGTTATATATATAATTTCCTAAATGGTTATTATTAAACTAAATCATTAATGTTTCTTTTATCAATTAACAAAGTCATATTTATATTGTTAATTGGAATTATGTTTGGGTTGTGGTGAATTATTTGTAAACTTTATAATGCAAATGTTAATTCTTATTAGAAACTAAAACAATATGTTTAAATCATTCGTGTATTACACGGGCCATTAACTAGTATTGAGTAAACCAAAGAGTATCAATGCAATGCTCATTCCTATTTCCATTCTCGTGCATTTCCATTTTCTTTTTCATTCTCATTCCCTGAAATGAACCAAACGCTCCCTAAATCTAAACATGCTATTTGTAAACATAATGTGAACGTTGTGTGTAAACACCTTAACAAGAATATATTAAGATGTTTATCCTGTGTACACAATGTGTTCACCGTATTCAATAACATTAATTATCTTAAATTAATGGATTAGAATGGATCTCATAAATCTCATAGTTTCTTAAGTTATCCAATGATTAAGCCCCCTAACTTATTTCAATAAAAAAATATATGATAACATTTTAATTGCAATTTTATTGCATGAGATGATCAATGATTTTTCAAATATAGTGTTATTTTACAAACAAAAAAACTACATAGAAAAATATGGTAGAATTTTATGTATGATTCAATCAATTACCAACAATCAACAATGTGTTAGTGGAACGAATGGTAGAAATCGTATGTTTTGTGTAAATTATATTAAATATTCAAAGTGTTTTTCAAACACATACACTTTAGAAAATATCAAATTAAATCTCATTAATAAACGCCAATTAATTTAACTATTTTTTCTTGTAACTCCTAACAGAGGTTGAACACAAATAACTAAAGGATATTTGTCTTAAAAAGGTTGGCAGATTTAAAGAAACAAATTCATCGAAGGTTATTGATAGAGGTTCACCTAAAAGTAGTAAAGCAATATAATTTTGTCCACAATAAAAACAAACTCTTGGAATCTATATATATATATATATATATATATATATATATAAAAGCAAGATGTTGGAAGGATGATGTGGACACCCTATCTATTGAGTATTAGCCTATAGGATTTTTCTCATTGTTTTGAGTTTTTTATATATTAAATAAGTTAAAGACAATTCTACCCCTAGATGAAAATTGTCTCTTCTATTATAATAAGGCTTCTTTGGTAAATTGACATCCAATTTAATTAGCTTTAACTAACAAACTATTTATCTTCCTAAAGACATTCATTTCACTCTCTTCATCTTTCCATTTATTAATTTTAATATTGTAAAAGACTTTTCTGCCCTCATATATGGATGTATAATTCATTATCTACAAGGTTATTTTGATAATTTCACATATTTGCATGTAAGATAACTCCAAATAACCTCTTCATCTTCATCATAATTAATTATTCATTAATTTTCATTAATTCATTGATTAGAGATAATCTTCATGATAAATAGACACATTCTTCTACATCATTGTAGTGGGAAATTTGTTCTACATCAAATTCAACTTCATAAATCGATATTCAACATCGTATCTATCAAATTCTTCTTCTAAGTTGGGATGTTCTCTTATCCTTAGTCCTCTTTGGGAATATTATCAATTTCATAAAGTATTTAGTCATGTTCTTGGTTTAGTTTTCAATCTCTTACATGCATTGCACAAAACATACGATTATGTTCATGATTTTTGGTTTTATTTTCAATTTTGACATTACAACATTCGATTCCCTTAATTTCTATTGAAGGTAAGAACTAACTTTGTTTTACGATTTTGTATTTGGGTTTTCATTTTTATGTTGTAGGTAAAAGTAGACGTTGATTTCGCGGTGACTGAAATGCCCATGAAGTAAACCTCGGCTTATTTTTCTCTCCTTAAATCTTGCAGGTTTTTTTGTACTTCTATTTTGAAATTTAGGGTTTTTTAATCACGATTTCGTCAGTTTTTATACGTTTTAGGGATTTCTTTTTGCAAGCATTCTTCACCAATTACCAACTCTTGATATGTTATTTTTAGGTTTTTATAAGCCTTATGTTTTGTTCTATGTTCTATCTTATGAATTTATGGAACGTTTCATCAAAATCGATTTAACTTGGGTATATCTTATGTTTGAATTAGTTTATATGTTTTTTATTGTTTCACTTTGGTAGAATTTGTTTTCTATTGGTATTATGTTTTATAAGAGGTTTTCTTAATTTGGTTCACCAATATATTGTGGTAGTTTCTTACAAGTTATTTATATATTGTGTTGAAAATGATTATTATACTCCAAAGTGTGATTCACATTGGGTTTTTTACTTTTTTTTCTTTTGTCATGAATACCTTTTTCATTCTTATATAATTTCATAGTTTTAAAGTTTACGTTTAATAACAAATAACACCAACAATGATATGATATTTTCTAAGGTGATCACAATCCAAAAATTCTTCTTTAACCTCTCAAAACTTTGCCCTTTTGAATTAATTTTTATAAAAATATTGATCAATTAAACCATGTCTTCTTTCTTTGCACCTAAATTTCTACATTTATTTTATTTCACATTATTCTAATATTTTTATTTACATAATGTCTAATGGATGTATATATTATAACTTTATAAAAAGAATAGGACTTACACATGATCTCACTATCTAATTTTGAAATTTTGAATTGTACTTTTGTTTTGATTGTCATATATCCATGGAGAGATGATATGTTGGAGAATAGAGTTAAGTATGTAAAAAAATTGTGCTATTGAATTGTGAAAAAAAAATACATTTCCTAAATATGTTTTTTGATACACCCTTTAATTTAAAGTACGTTATATATAAAAATCATTAGTGTGTCTTTGATAAGTAAAAGGTTCATTGACTAAATATGTTTTTAAGCCGACCCTTCTACATAAAAAGAAAATATTTATCCATATAATAAGTAAGCAGAAAAATAAAAAAAATCACAACAGATGTATGAGGTAGCATCGTGAAAAATGTTATTTAAGTTCAAAATTACCCAAATTTTGTTTTATTAATAATACATCTTAAGCTATTCAAAACAAAAATTGATTAATATAATCAATATATGCAACTTAATAACTAAATAAATAAACCTTAAAAATAATTTAATATTTGATTAAGTATTTTAAAATAAAGAATGAAGATGTATTTTAAGATATAGCAAGTTAGCAACTATATGTTGCTATATCTCAAGTTACATCACGGGAAGGACTAACCATACTTAATGCTGATAAAGAAATTGAGGATCAGAACATGATAAAAAATATAGTTTATCATGAAGTCTTTAACATCATCTCTGCAATCAATTCCAACTGAATAAATGTACAAATCTATGAAACTTATTATACATTCTTCCAATTTATATTCACATAATACATGTCTCGCTTAAATTATTTTGTTCAGTCATTATTTTCCAAAAAAAAATCATTTATTATTAATATTAATCAATATTTTTGTTATCAGATGCAGGACATTGAAGTTAATTATAATGCAAGTTGCACATTTCAATTGTGGTATTCAGCTGGATTATGCAAAGCGGACTTAATGCCATATAGTTTCATTTTGTTATTTAAGTCTTTCAGATCGCTACTTTACACTTTCAATGTTATTCTTATTTTAGTGATCGAATATTATTCCATTTAGTAGTAATCTATAAGTTAATCCAATCTAAATCAAGTATATAATCACTCAAACTGTAAGCATGTTAATTGTCATTGATTTATTTAGACAATATCATTCAATTATGCTAAAAAGAAAATAATTGATAGGATGATTAATGGTAGAGTATCTATAGTCCAAACTTTATATCATATAACGAATAAAACTTATTAAATATAACCAATAAACAATATTTTATGTTATATTTTAAACACCGCGCAACGCGCGGTGCGGGCCACTAGTTCATATGAAAAACAAATCAAAACTTCTGTACAGTTTAACTATAAACGAGGGTCAAGCTTGAACTCGATAATTTAAAAAATATTCGAGCTCGAGCTCAATTCTTACACTGAAAAAGTTATACGAGTTCGAGTCAAGCTCGAGCCTGATATTAACAATTCGAGCCCAGCTTAATTAACCTACTATTCGACTGGTTTACAACACTAATTGGAAATACGATTCACCTACCCTATTACATACGCCTTTCACAAGCACATTGAGAAAACCTCAAAAGGTGACGTTTTGCAAACAATTATATACTCTCCAAAATAAATGTACACAATAAAAAGAGATACATAATTATAAAAATATGTAATTACTAAACTTCAACTAAATTACAATTTCACCCTTAATAATAGAGAGATCAATAACCATCTCACTATTAACTAATTAAGGATAGAATTGACATGTATAAACGTAGGGGTTGTTTAGCAGTTGTTGAATGGTTTGGTGCTGCATATATAGTTAAGTGATTAGAATTATTAAGATGCTCTTATGATATAGTGCAAAATTAAATATGATTGTTTGGTAATTGTTGAAAATTAAATTTGGGATTTGAATGGTTAAGGGACAACCAAGTTGCAAAATCATTTAGAGGGTTTTGAAACCATTAAGAGAGATCTTTTTTTGCCAAACAAGATTTACCTTTAAAGGATTTTAGAGACCGCCTATTAATGGAACCGTTAAAAGGTAAACAAATAGTCCCTTATTTCTAAACAAACTAAAATTAAAAATTGAAAAAACTTATTTTGAAAGAGAAGGAATAAAATTCTCATGTGAAGAGGAATTCCATGAGTATGGATTAAAATCATCAAGTCCTATTTATTAGACAAATTTTATCCATTCCTTACAACATTTACAAACTCCATACCCAACACCTACCCATTCCAACCACCTTGAACCTCTGGTCTCATCTTACACATTACAATAAAAATTATTCTTTACGATTTCTGTACACATGTGAACCACTTTCCTTTCTTACTTTTACAGGTTATTCATATGTCGTCACATATGCACCTTCAAATGGATTTTTTCAATGATTTACGTATGAACCTTCTCTTCACCTTTTCTTTTGCATACCTTCTCATGATATTTAACATTCTTATTTAAACCTCCTAGACATTTATTATAACATCCCAAAGTAACAGGCTAACCCAATAACTTCGAATCCAACTTAAACCCACGGTGAAAATTATTGGTAGCCCACAACTTGAGATTCATAAAGAGTCCACATATATCAGTTTCTATCCACACGAGGGATTTGCATGAGAAGTTGAGTTGACGTGAGAAGCGTCAAAAGTGGATGTGAACTCTTGGATCACTTTTAATCTCAAGCACACCCATGGATCACCCTAGATACAGGGATTTATCCAGTGCATCCCACCCTAATGTACATCCAACACTGATAACCACTTCTCACGCTTCTCACGTTAAGTCAACTTCTCACCTGGACCCAACCCTTCTATCCATGCAGGACAAGATGTTACATATGCGACATATGCCTAATATATGGAGCTTAAGAAACTCATGCTTACTGGATGCGTGAAAAGGTGTAGGAGCATGGACGGATCTAGTTAAGGGCGCACGGCGTTCCTCCGTCATAGTGTAAAAAAATATAGGGTTGTGAAAAGTGCCAATGTATTAATTGACGTGTGCCACCATATATATTTTGAAACTGCAATAAAGACACAAACTTTCTTTGGTTCAGTTGGTTAGTTCCTTGCCTTTTGAATGTGAGGTCTTAGGTTCGAATTAAAAAATAATGAACTAACCACTAAACTTTTTTGAAAAATATCTCTATATATGTTTTTTAAAGTTAAATGGTGCCACCATTTAAAATTTCTCTGGCTCCGTCGTCCCTGTGTAGGAGTTCGCTAACCTAGAACTTTTTAAAGTGATAACACCAATTTTCTATAAGAAACAAATATATAGATAATTCTCATAAAATCATCAATTCATGATGGAACTATTTGTTAGTTCTTTGCTTTTCATGTGTAAGGTTTGAACAAGAATTAAACTTTTGTTTAGCACATACATAAAATCCACTTCCTAATAGCTCAAATTAGGAAAGTCAGTATTCGACCTTGAGAATTTCATCGTTCTAATTCTTACCTTTTCATCTGTGGGAGTGAGGACATATAATATGTTCAATATATAATTTAGAGCGGTTGTGTGAAATGCGTCGAATTATTTTCTGATTGAGTGATTATATCCAAAGTAGTTAACACGGCCAGTTGCGAGTCGGGACCTTGATTTGCAATAGCGGTTATCAAGGTGAGATAGCGTTAAAAAAAATAGGTTCATTAATTAAATATGAACACACACATATACATGCATATATATATATATAGGTTTCGTTCAAAGAAAAATCGAGGAACACCCTCGTAACCCTCCATCTGGACCATATACATTTGTGCATAGACCTAATTTGCTATCCGCACAGGTGCTTATGCATAGGTGCACATAATGCACCTGTGCATAAAAACCAAAAAACAAATTAATTTACTGCTACACACGAATGCATACGATTCAAAGGGAGGGCAATAAGGGAATTCCTCCTTTTTCAGTTTTTAAAAAAATTTCCCTTGAACCTCTCTCTATATAAAACTATATATAACTTAAACTTGTTGTATGCCTAATACATATCAGGTCAAACAATTCATAAATTCAAAAAAAGTTTCAACCTTTACCTCACAAACAACATAGTATTAGAGTTAGGTTTATAAACTTTCATATTCACAATCAAATTGTCACACTTCAGATCCAAGTGTAAAATGTGTAAATATTCCATCCCAAAGGCTGCATCCATGCAATGATAAGCCTCTTGGATTTCTAAAAATTACATAGTGAATTCGAAAGAGAAGTCAAGATCGCAGATAAGTAGTCATCAAACAGTGATGTTTATAGTGAAGTTGATGATATACCTACCCGAAATATGTAGTTTTTTGTTAGATAGATAATGCAATATTGAACTTACAGAACTACTAAAAGATACAATCATAATATATGGATTGGGTTCCAGTGAGAAGTTGAGGTTACGTGAGAAGCAAGTTCCCTTAATTCTTCAAGATGTTCATTCCTTATGATCTACATCAAGAAATAGAGAAAATTTTGAGTTACTAGAAAGTAGAAACTAGATAGAATGACGTTATATCCCTTGAGTTACTCTAAAAAAGAATAAAAACAACCTAGGCTTCTTTGACCCTTCTCCTATATTCTGTGTTGTGAAAATACCGAAACCCAACTAGCAATAAGCTTGTTAGTTGAATCGACCGGCGGATCTAACATTTTTTTCTAGTGGGGTCACTTTTTAACATAGATTAATTGCCCAAAAAATTGTTCGATATTTTGTAGCCTAAATCCACCGTTTCATAGGAGTTAGAAAGTTTTTTGGTTGATTTCAAGAGATTTTTAAGCTTTTTTATCGATTTTTAAAAAAATCGCTTTTTTAGTTGATTTCGAAAGTAATTTTTAGTTTTATAGTTGGTTTCGATGCATTTTTTTTATTAATGGGGTCCTGAACGAAAATTTACCTGGGTATAAACACAAAAAATATAAAATTTTACATAAGAAAAATATGGTTTTCCCCCTTTAGTGGGGTCCCATCCCCCCACTAATATATACTTACGATTGGATCCCACTATAAATACAAATACCCTAAGAACAATGAAACTAGGTTCTTATAACAAGATAACACCAAGAAATATGATCAACGAAAATGAGATAATCAAACCCCAATATTCAACAATAATCAACCATAAAATGCAATATAAAGCTAGGTAAGAGAGACACCGAGATTTTTACGTGGAAACCCAAATCAGGAAAAACTACGGGCAGAGGATGCCGAGAACTGATCCACTATCACTTGATGGTAATACATTTGAGATGTTATAAAGCTTCTAACAATGGAGAGAAATCTATGGCTTCTTCTTGAGCTCACTAACTTAGTTGCTTTGGAGAATATGAATAAAAGTATATTGGATAGAATTGTTAAGTTATATGGGAATATGGACACGGGACACCCATATATAATAATCTAATAAGGGGTATCGACAAAGCCTATTTTAAAAATACAAAAAGGGGGTGAGGTGTCAACCAAACAGCTGAAATGCATAAACATCACAAGCCGGCCAGAAGCAAGGCACGCGAGTTAACGTGTGGGTAGTCGTGCGTGGGATCCTACGCAAGTCACTGGAACCATAGGGACATACGCGACTTAGGCCTCGTGGAAGCCCCCGCAAAGCATTGTTTGCGTCTGATTTGGTTCAAAAGCAAGCCATCTTCACAACAATTGATATCAACATTTTAAACTCCTTATTATATTTTAAGTAGTACCTCTAAGATCAAATCAATGGTGGCGTGGAGAGCAGCAATCAAATGAAATCATGGAGAGTGAGGAGGAGTAGCCGTCAGAGTAACCGATGCGAGGAAGAGTAGCAAGGAGGTTGAACAAGAATAGGGAGAGGAACGGGAAGCAACGCCACCATACGACAACAACGATGGCAACGGAAGGCAGATTTTCCAGCAGCTCGTCAATCACCGACATTTGCAGGATCTCACAATACCCCCCCCCCCCTCTCCCACGGGAGATCACGAAGAAGATCAATGGTGCCAGCAGACATAGGCCCAAAGGTTGATGTTAAAGTTGAAGTTGATATTGTATGGGCATAGTGATGAACGCCGAGCTACACATACGGTGAGGTGGTTCTCCATCATTTCGCGAGGAACTCTCTTATATCAATAGATGCAGTGTCCATTAGTATGTGTAGTATGTTAATAAGCTGGTAGCAATGTGTGTATTTATAGGTGATTAGGTGTAGTTCGAGGAGCTGGTTGGGTTTATACGTTTTTGTTGGGAAATCATTTTCTATTTCATTTCATGTATCCGCGCTTCATAAAATGATTTCCCGTCAAAAACGTAAAAAACGCAACCAACTCTTTGTTACTACACCTAATCACCTATAAATACACACACTGCTTCTAGTGCATACTACACATACTAATGGATCCGCCCTGCATCTATTGCTTCCAGAGAGTTCCCAAGGACATGATGGAGAACCACTTCACCGCATGTGAAGCTCGGTGTTCACCACCACGACCATACAATGTCAATTTCAACATTAACATCAACCTTGGTCCTCCGCCTTCAGGCACGATTGATCTTCTTCGATATCTCCTACAAGAGATACTACAAGATCCTGCAACGGCCTGTGATTGAGAAGTTGTTGAAAAAGCGACCAACGGATGCCACCGTTGTTGCCGCATGGAGGCACACTTCCCATTCCGTTTTCTCTTTTTTTCCTTTCAACTTCCCTGCTACTCATACTCGCACTGCTACTCCGTCAGCTACTCCTCATCGCTCTTCATGCTTTCATTTGATTTGATGCTCTCTCTACCACAGTTGATTTGATTTTAGAGGTACTACCTACAATAAGAAGTTTAAAATGTTGATATTAGTTGTTGTGAAGAAAATCAAACGCAAACGACGCCTTGTGCATGCCGCCCTCGCACCTTAGGCCGCGCATGTCCCTCACTCCCTGTGCTTCCGGTGACCGCTGGATTACCCGTGGGCAAGGTCGTGTGCCTGCCAACGTGTGATGTTTCTGCTTTTCAACTGTTTGATTGACAACTCACTCCTTTTTTCTATTTTCTGTAAAGGTATCAATTTGTAATTCGATTTCTATCTAACAAGATCAAACAACTCACTCCTTTTTTCTATTTTCGGTAAAGGTATCAATTTGTAATTCGATTTCTATCTAACGACT
The DNA here is from genome assembly GCA_030169165.1 of Centaurea solstitialis. NCBI lineage: Eukaryota > Viridiplantae > Streptophyta > Magnoliopsida > Asterales > Asteraceae > Centaurea > Centaurea solstitialis. The sequence continues at coordinate 24,442,232 of CM058042.1, read as the reverse complement.
TCTTATCTGGTTATCTTTTTCTACATCTGACTTCTAGAATGATTTCTTCTTCTATGTGTATTATTGGTAACTATTGGGTTTTGGTTGTAGTCTCCATTTCCAGATCTATTAGTATCGGATTTTGGGTATGTGGGATAGTATCATCGGGATATTAGAGTGGTTTTAGGCCGATTATGGTGGATTTTTTTGTCAATGTCTCTAGATTAGATATGCAGGAAGAAGGGGGTGTTTGGGAGTGCTTATTTAAAATTGCTTATAAAGTATTAGCTTCCTAGGAAATCAATAAATTATTTTAAAGTGTTCGGGTGAAGTGCTTATAGCTTCTTCAAAATCAATAAGCAGTTTTTTTGTGAAGACAAAAAAAATTAATTTCTTGGGGAAGCTAATAAGCTCATAAGCGCTTTTCATTCTAAGCACTCCTAAACACCCCCGAAGATGAAGGAGGGGGGATTGGTGAAGAATTGAGAAGATGAATTTGAGTGTGCAATTGATTACTTCAACTGGAAGTTTTTTTGGAGGTAATCTTCGGCAATATTGGGCCAAAGCCCGACTACTAAAGCATGCAGCCCGGGGTCGAAGCCCCTGTACCTCCAGAATGCGTCCCCCAGGGCTCGAACTCGGGTTCACCACTATGTAGTGTCCAAGCCTAATCACTGGGCTAACACTCCTTTGGTACTTCAACCGGAAGTTAATTGAAGGGAAATGGTGTTGGTTGCTGCAAATGGATTGAAGGAGGAAGAAGGTAGGTTATTGCTACAAACGAAGAAGTGTCATGGTGTTTAGATGATTTTTTTTATTCCTCGTTTTAATGTTCATGTAATTCTTGTGTTTGAGAAATATTATTTGGTTTTAAAAAGTAAACACTAATTAATCAGCGATAATGAGGGGTAAATTGATCATTTATATTGTTGTTTTGATTAGTTGAGTTGTTCATACAAAGATTACTTGTTGGTACGGTAGCTTATTTCATATGGTGTAAAAAGAATGGGTGAATCACGATAAAAGTAAGGCGGAACCAACTAACCGGTGCTAGAATTCGTTTTTCAAATCGTAAGAATGCAGCATTCGAATTACTTGTCTCAAGGTGAATATGAATCTCATCACAAATAAGGGTTTTTAGAGACTTAACCTCTAAATTGTTAAGTTGATTTTATTCGTATCGAACCAAATCAAAACTTTTGCAGAGTTTTACTATAAACAGGTATTGACCTCAAGCTTGATAATTCAAAAAATATTCAAGCTCAAGCTCGATATTAACTTTTCAAACCCAGCTCAATTGACCTACTACTCAACTCAACTCGTTTACACCACAACTTGGATACATGGTTTACCTCCTTCACTATGAGTTTCACCGCTACATTGAGAAAACCTCAAAAGTTGACGTTCTGCGGACCATCATCCCGTCCCAAAATAAAACGTAACACAGTTGAAAAAAATACACATAGTTACAGAAAAATGTAACTATTACACTTTTTAATCAACACAATTACAATTTTACCCTTTATAATAGAAAGATTGATAACCCTCATCATTAACCATTTAGTGACATAATTGAAAAGTAGACACTTATTTTGAGAGAAACTAAAACAACATAAAGAATGTCATATGAAGAGGAAATCCATAAGTATGGATTAAAATCATCTAAGCTCTGTTTATTAGACAAGTTTCTATCCATTTCTTACAACATTTACAACTCCATACTCAACACCTACCCATTCCAACCACCTTCTTTTCCAAGGTTATTCCTAGAACAAGATGTAACCTCTGATCTCACCCTACACATTACAATAAAATTATTTAATTATCATAATAAATAACTCTCAAATGAAAGAGAATATCAAAAGGCTTTTATGTATCAAAAATATGTGATGTAAGAGTGGATCTCTCCACCCTTGGATCAATCCTAATTGAAGATCAATTAAGAATTCTCTTTTAAGCTTATTCATGAGTTATTTTGGAACTTAATCTGAACCAATAGATCTACGCTAATAAAAGCGATCAAGGGTCCATATCCCTTCTTACACTTCTCAACTTAACCCCTATGCTCACACGATTCTTCGTATTGAGGAAAATGGTTCAAGGCTAATCGTTGTGACGCTTAACAGTTTGTTGCAATAATGTTATATAAGAGCATCTCTAGCAACTACACTGAAATAGAGATTGAAATTTTGGAGATCATTTTGCTTTCTAAAAAGGCATCTCCAATGGGTAACATCAAATCCATTACTCATTAGAACTGGTTTAAAAAATAATAAATCTACTTCGATAGCCAATACCAAAATTGTTACACCAAAATGTAAGATTTTATGTACATTCTTTTTCATCTTTTCCCAGTTGTGTAAAATTTGGTTTAAATGTATAATGTTACACCAAATCAATGTGTTACTATTTATTACATCAAATTTCATGTCCTCATTTGAAGTGATGGAGAAGGGATAATGTGAGAAGTTGTGTTTAACTGTGAGAAACTTGAGAAGTGGATCTGAACCATATTATATTGATTACTTTTAATCTCATACCCTCCCATGAATTGAGTTTTAAAAGGAAACTAATCCGGTGCATCTCATCCTAATGTGCATCCATTTCTCATCTAATGGTTGATAACCACTTCTCACGCATCTCACGTTAACCTCAAGTTCTCACTAAACCCAACCCCTGGAGTGATTTGGTGTAAAATTTGGCATCCAAATTGGAGATGGTTTAAAGTAAAGAAATCTTTAAAACTCAACATTGAAGAGATAGAAATATAACTTTAATTGTTTCCATCAATAAAGTTACATGTATTACTATTATTTTCTGTGAAGTTCTTTTAAAGTGTGTTGGTAGGACGAATTAATAGAACATTTTAATAACAAAATTAATGTCGAAATCTCCAAAATAAAGTATATATTGGCATTATGTGTGAGTTCTTTAATGAATATTAACTTTTAATTCTCTATGTTACATAAATTTTCTAGAGTAGGTGTTGGAGATGCTCTAATGATCGTATGCTATGCGTAACGAAAATTGTACCTTTTCATGAAATGGCTTGTTTGGGTGTCTTTTGTTTGACAAAGAAAGCCGCTAAGAGACTCTTGCTGCGAGCAGGTCCACGCACACTATCACGTCTCGGGTTATCAAATGATCTGAATGGTGTCATTGGTTTCGGACCCTCATTCGGATCCTGTGAAAATGAGATTTCATCAAAACATATTTTGTCAAATATCTAAAATACCCTTTTGATTGTCGGGAAACATCAATTTTAAATTGTAAAAACCGATGCTAAAATCCGAATCATGCATATTAAGCGCAAAATGCATCAAAATGCAAAAGGTAACAAATAACTTATTTCTCTCCATTAATATAACGAAGTCCAAAATAGTCTCGTTTTGTGGGAGATTTAGGGTAACACCCTAAAAGGTGGAAAGCCGAGGAACACCCTAGTAGTTATTATGCACATGTGCATACAAATAATTTAAGTTGTTTCTTGGTTTTTATGCATGTATGTACTTATACACATGTGCATAACAAATTGCTTACAAATTACTTGTATGCACGTGTGCATATAGTCCAAATGAATGATAAATGATTACCAGAGCGTTTATCAGTTTTTCATTTTTTGAGGTTTTCCTCTGAATCCAACCCTTGTGCATATTTTTACCGATAACCAGCTAATCTTGTAATTTTTGATAACATTAATGGCCATTTACAAAAGGGTTATGACAAAGTGGACAATAAACTTGAAATCCATGTCATCAAATGTTACAATATTTGCAGGTTATAAGGTAACTTGGGTTAAAAATAGGATATTTTGAAACTTCATTATTGAGAAAAACAGTTCTTTGTTACACTAAATAGGAACCACCTCAAACTTCGTCACATTTTGATCCAATTTTTCCCCAAAAAATTGCAGGGCAAGTTTGAGGGTTTTTTCCTCACGAATTTGACATACCCGTCGTGTGATGCCAAGTGTCTGCATAGCTGTACTTGAAGCTGGCCCTACGTTCGACAACTGAAGATGATCCCCCGAGGATTTTTTCTGCATACCCTCTTCCACCATCTACAGATACAAGTACAAAAAAATCATTTTCTGTAACTATATGGAGCTGGTTCAAATAAGAAAGTTAAATATCGTGAAGAGGTAAGAAAGGAAGGTTAAGGGAAGGTTCATAACTTCGTAAGTGATCCATTGAAAAAAATCCGGAAAAACCTATTTAAAGATGCATATATGAACCGAGGTTACAAATTATCCATATGGGTTCACAAATCTTCAAATAGATATTTTCAATGGTTATGAACCTTTCTTTCTTATCTTCTGACAATATTTAGCCTACTTATTTGAACCTCACTGTAACACCCCAAAGCCCAAAGCAACAGGTGCCCGTTAACTGCGACTCCAACTTAAAACCATGGTGGAAGTTATTGGTAGCCCACACTTGAAGTTTATAAAGAACCCAGAGATCTCACTTTCTATCCACGCAGGATGAGTTGTTACATCTACCTAATATAGTAATATATCAAGCTTAAGAAAACTCATGCTTACTAGATGCATGAAAAGGTGTAGGAGTTCGCCGAGACGTTTTGGGATCTTCGATGCTGCAAAGATTAAACAGTCATCATGTTTCTTTTCAGGAACTTCCAAACAATCATCGATTTGTGGTTATCAATTCCGTTTTGTGGGTCCCAATTTGTTTACTTGATTAGAGAAAGAAATGGATACAAGAACCACAAAATAGAGAATGGATAACGGTATACACAAATGCAAACCTTTAATCCTTTGTTGTTAGAATTAGATAACTATGTGATAGGATCACGGATTACCTCATCAATGGGCGTGAACTCCCTTTCAAAGTAGACTTCGTTTCAGTCGCTAAATGCCAAGAAAGAGTATTTGCAGCCGGGGTACCTGAAATAACCGCATTGTATAAGAATATGACCTGCCAGAGGCGGACCTAGAAGTTTTTTAAAGTGGTGACACCATTTGACTATAAGAAACAAAGATATGGATAATGTCATAGAATCATCATTGTTCTGTTTGTAACTTCTTTGCTTTTCATATGCAACGTCCTGTGTTTGAATATTTTACTGCAAAAATTTTTTGGAAACATAAAAAATCTAAAATTAAAAGCTAAAATCTAAGAAAATGACACAAACGAGATTTGGACCGCGTGTAGGGTGGGAGAAAAGCCATGCAAACCAACTCTACCAAGGAAAACTTGTGTCATCGTTGTAGTTTCAGAATATATATACGATGCACACAACAAAATGACACGTTGGCACTATCCTATATTTTTTTACACTAAGACGATGGAAAAGGAAAACTCCTGTAATTGTGTGAAAGTTGCAACATTTCACTTGGTACAAGTCTAACTTAAAATGTTTGACGATTTGTTACGTACTAAAAAACCCTTAAACATAAAAAAACCATTGACCTATTTATTTTATAAAAAGAAACGACCGAACTTTTGTGTCCGTCTTACATGGCAAACTAACCGCTGTTCTTGTGAGAATGGCCAAAAAAACACTAATTCACAATAATGAGCAGTTCTAGACAAATAATGGAAACGTAAATGCAAAAACAACCGTTGCACTTTTGTTGAAAATCCGTCTTTCTTGCAAATTATTTGTGTTTTCTTTTTTACATTTTTTTGGAAGAAAGGGAGTTCGTTTGCAACAAGAGAAGGCACGGATGATTGCTTCAAGAAATCAATCACTATTTAACAATGACAAACTAGGGGAATCTTATAAGCCCAATTCATTACCATCAATCAGTATGCAAAGACAATGAAGGAAAAATAAGTATTGCTACGGTCATGCGACAAAGGGAGTATTTGGTACCTGAAGTAAATTGACGAGGTCGTTGAAGATGACTTTGTCTAACATCAGTTTGGATCTGTGGGCTAAAATGGACCTTTTTGCTGACAGAATCTAGCTTGAAAGAAGAGACAATAGAAAAGAACTTAAGCCGTTACATATTAATTGTACTACCACCAATTACGTATTTCGGAGTCTCCAAAGGATAAGATTCTTACTAGGTAAAACGTAATGCTTGTGATGCCTTGGTAAAATTGCTAATAACTGCTGCTGCCTGATAGCCTCTCTATCCGTATATGTTTGGCATGTAAGAAGTTGCTTAACATAAATAATAAAAAAAAGATTGTTAAATTATGTTGGAGTGATTTACTTCTGGAACCCTCATGTTTGGCTCTTCCTTGCCAACATATATTGCGAAAATGCCCAGGAAACAAAAAAGATCGAATAAGCGACTTGGGATAAATTGTGGAAATCTAGATGGAAAAAAACCAATTGTAGATGGCAAACTTTGTCCAAAATCCCTAGTTCTTAAGTATGGCGATCTTTTTGTTTTTGTTTTTGCATTTTTCAAATAATGATCGTTTGTTTGCAATGAAGTAAGGAGACAAATAAGATGGTTAGAAAGCCTACAGCTCGGTTATTTAGGTATGAGAGGCTTCTTGGAGGAAAGCTGCAGATATCTTACCTGATGTAAACATGTAACATGTAGCTCCGTTGATGAAATTTCTAAAGCCTGCTGGTCTAGAAGGTCGGTCAGTTTGTAAGCAACAGTGCCAAGATGGTCAACAGCATTTACAAGGGCTCGAATGGCATAATCTTTCAAGTTATCAAGGACCCTGCAGCACCATTCATATAAAGTATCAGGAAGAAGCAGGAAAAAGAATTTCAAAAGAGTGGACATTGAAAGAAGGTATTGCCAAGCAGGGCCACCTCAAGCAGTTGGAACTTGCTCCTAATGGCCTAGATGTTCTTAGTTTGAATCCAACAAATCTGTGTTGCTTACTGAACTCAAGGAAATTCAAACAGATTGGAGGCAATTTGTCTCTACGTGTGCAGTTTCCTGGTTTTGCTAAAGCAAGAAGAGAGGACTAATTGACACATAAAACTTATCACGTTCTTCGACCTTCTAGGGAAAGCTAAACACAAAGAAACTACATTTCTGATGGAAATGTTTTCGCTATACATCAAATATCTAAAACACCCTTGACATTGACAAAAAAAAAGAGGAATCACATTAATCAAAACCAAGCACTCAATAGCTTGTAACTATTCCTAATAGCTAAGTAGATAATTTCCAATTATAACTTTGCTAAAAGGTGAAATGTTACATTTATTTTTATTATTATTATTATTTTTATTTTATTTTTTATTTTTTATTTTTTATTTATTTTTTTATTTTTTTTATTTTTTTTTTATTTTTTTTTTTTTGGGGGGGGGGGGGGGGGGGGGGGGGGGCATCCCACAAAGTAAATTATTGTGTTTATTTTGAGATAGAGGGAGTAAAACATTCTCTATCATACCCATAAAAGACAAATAGTATCATGTATCCTTGATCCATTCTTTCTCCATATTCACCTATGGGATTGACTTTCTGATCCATCGAATATGGATTTTCACTGTAAACTGCTCATTGTCATACCAAAGAGCCAAAGAAGCACTGTAGATTGCAAGTATAAGCAATTATGGACAACTGGTGAAAAATGAATATCAAAAGCACTTGGCATATTTTGTCCAAAATTGCTCCTTTTTTGCGAAATATGGATATGGAGTTCTTTTAGCTGTCTTCACAGAAACAGCAAGTCTACCCTGTTTGGTAAAGGTCAGGTCGCATACATTCCCCCCAAAACCCTACTTTCTAGTGGGATTTACCAGGTCTGTTTGGATCAGTTTGTCTTTTGGAGTTCTTTCGGCAAGGATGATATTTTGTTTATAATGAAAAGTCAAGTGCGATAAAAGTTAATTATTCATCCGCTGACATATAATATAAACATAAGATTAAGCAGTCAAGTTAATGGGTAGTCAGTAAGATGATTCTTACATCTGTTTTTGCTCACTGTGCAGATAAGATTTTTCACAATACTCTGCTGCTGAATAAAGCTGAGGCCTTAAGTTCTTGAGTTCCTAAAACATCATACAATAGTCAAAACTGATTAGCAATGCAACAATTATCTACTACTTTAATGAATACCTAAAAGCCTCCAACAAACCCTTAAGCAGTTATAGCATAAACACATCCCTAATTTGGTAAAGTAACAAATTCGATATGGTTTGTCATAGCTTAATCTGACACTAAAGTAACGAAGAGCTAAAAGAAGAATGTCATTTAGAATATAATCGTCAATGCAACACCAAGTAACTTTAAGTAAGATCCATCATATCTCACACAAATAGATAGCATATACAATCGATATGCATTTTATTTTGGGTAACCGTGGGTTTCCAGGCCAGCTTATGCACACCAACTAATCCCCGGGAGACCACGAATGGCCAGGAGTCATCGCCATGGCTACAAGGGTTTTGGCAGCGTCTGGATTTGAACTTGGGGTAGATGATATTTTCAACTACATCCCCCTAAGCCTTGACCAGTGCACCACAACCCAAGTGGTTATCGCCGCCTATCGGTACGCACTGTAAATTATAGCCACTGTAAACTATAGCCACAACCGCTGAGGCAGTCAGGTAAGCCCCCCACATTACGGAATTGGCATACGATTGTGGGCCCGTTGGGATTGCCGGTATCAACCTTTTTTGTCCAAAAAAAAGCCACTGTAAACTATTTTATATTTTTATAGTTGTATTTATTTTCGTACACACTGGGAACATACTAATATTGCATTTATACGCAAATTTATGAGAGATTATGCTTCTGAGATATTTGATTCTTCGGTTACATGCCAAACGCAATAAGTGCAAAACCTAAGATTCTCCAAGGGTTTAGAGAGTGATTCTCAGCACCGTCGTTCTTCTTTTCGTTCGAATTCGTTATCTCGATTCCCTCCCCATGAAAATCAATATGTTAAATGACTCAAACCACCAGAATAATATGAGCTAGTCACAAATTTGAATAGTTCTCAAGCCTACATTCAAATTGGGACAACTCAATTCATTTCCACTTGAATAAGATTTCTGTGCCCTAAATATTATACGAACCACAACACTGAGCTACATACAAAACAGAAACTCAACACAGTAAAACATCATAATCAAATTATAGCACACAAATTTCATAATCAACATATGTAAAACATCATTTCACAAGATAAACTCAGATCTGATAAGCGATATCACACGAAATAAACGAAATTAAACCTGCAACGCATTAACAAATCCCATGCTCTGCTCCATTGACGCTTCGTCAAACGTCATTGCTTGATTCAATCGCTCCACCTCCATCTCTCTCAATCTCTCACACACAAACACACACTCAAAACAACCGAGATAAATTCAACTATTCAAGAGCATTTGATCACCGACCTCTGAGAAAAACGCCCTAATCGAAGATCATAAAACGCAAATTCGTGAAATCGGTGAACACAATTCGTTCGGAATCTTATGCATGCGGTGTGGAAGATCAAAAACCTTTGTGGTTTTTTGATTGGATTTGGAGATGAAATGAGGGTTTTGTGGGAAGAATTTGGGGGAAAAAGTGTGAAGTTAGAAGAGTTAATTACAAGTTAAACAAAATCTGGAAAGAAGGGAGAATTTATTGCTAGGCGTGAAAGGTAGTTGAAAATCGAAATCAACACACGAGACTTGAGACCTCCATTAAAGCTCGGTGGAAACCTTGAATTATGGTTTAATTGGCAAAAAAGGCCCTTGTACTTTAAACTAAGTAACAATTCCTTTATAATTTTTTTTTTTTTGTTAATATGTCCAAAACGTTGTTAAAAAAAGTTTAGGTTTAAGTAGAAGATTACATTTAAGTTGCATTTTTAGGTGTTTGTTATATACAATTTGTATAGAGTTGGTCATGGGTGGGAATATGGGATAGCTGGTTAAGCCTGTTTTGTTTGGTTCGTTAGTAATTTGCTTAATGATTTTAAAAAATGGATAGTTTCAGGCTTGAATCATTTGTTAAAATTAATTGAAAAAATATCTATTTATAATTAAGTAACTTTTGTAATAAATTTTAATGAATATAATTGAAATTTATTAATGCTTACTAATTTCTACTTAACTGTAACTAATGATATCAAGACTTGTGGCAATCTTATTTTATCGATGTTTTGTATTTTTCGAAACAATTCCTTTTAATTATATACATTGCTATATATTTATGCCTATTTTAAGTTGAATGTATTGTTATGTATGTTAAATTATTATACATAGCTTGTGATTTTATATATGTTTTTTTTTAAAATAGGTCAAATGACTTTCAGGCTTGTTAGCAGTTAGCCTAAAATCAGCCCGTTTATAGAATGGACAAGGGCAAGTCTTTAAACATGTAAAAAAGGCTTCGATTTGCTATATTATGTTGATGGGCAAACATAAAAATATTATGTTTAGATCAAACCCCTAAGTTATGATTTTCAGAATAAGAATAAAAGCGAAATTAACTATATTTTGATACAAATTATATATCCCTACTTTCTTCTTGTTTAAAGTAGATTAAATGATCGTTTACTAAATACTTACCGAGTAAGTGCGTACCAAAATCATTTATCTTATTGATTAAGCATGATCAAAACCCAAAAACTTATCTGGTAAACACTTATTGGGTTTAAGATACTTACCAACAGCCAATGGCACATTGTTTAGTTAGTAACGAGTGAAAGTAGTGTTTTTTTTCCAAAATTGAATGATCCTGCCACAACTGTTGAATGCGTCGGGTATGTCTCTCACATTAAAGAATCGACATACGATTGTGGATCGATCGAAGTTGTCGGTATCAATTTTTTGTCTAAAAAGATACTTACAACAATCTATTTACATGACCAAGAAGGTCATGCGATAAGGTCAATGAAGGTGATATCTCTTTCCAGTAATCTAGTAAGCACTTACTGGATGAAAATTTAGTAAATGACCCCTAAAGTTAGATTAGAAAAAAAAAACAATCTTCATGGTTCACAATTAGAAAGTGGTTAAAAGTAAAAGGGGCAGAAAGTAAAATTAAATCATATAAAACAGTCCCCTACCAAACCAACCTGTGGCATAAATTAGAAAACCCTAGTCCCTACCACAGTTTGGGACTCATTTATTTCCCACCCAAAAATTGTTGCTAAAATACAAGCACTAAAATTGCAAAATACCATAATAATAAATATTCCCTTGGTTCTAAAGTTTATTTAAAATAAGTATCACAATAATATAGTTTGTCAATTATTATTAAGGCCACCCGCTATCGACCCACTACTACCCAATGGTTTCAACTGCCACATCAGTGCCACATCAACTTTCTACTATTTTACCCAAAACTACCCAATTCATCCACTGTCGACTCAATACCCAACCCAATCTTACACACACTTTTATTTTATTAAATAAAAAAAAAAACAAAAAAGAGAAAGAGGAGAGAGATAGAGAGAAAGAAGAGAGAGAAAGTGGGTAGGGGGTGGGGGGTGGGGGTGGTTTGGGGTGAAATGGCTCGGTTTGGGTAAACCGTTCTCTCTCCTACCCGCCTTATCCACGGTGGTGTTCACTTGAGAAGCCGTCGGTTTGGAGGTAGCCGATGACTACCCGATGGCCAAATCCACTTCCACAGTGGATGGCCTAGCTAGATCACATATTTATCCATATTTAACTTTCTCTTATTAAAACTTTCTAATATTCATGCACTAATTGAGAATAAATACAGGAATCTAGTTATATATTTTTAAAATTAAAACTTATTATAAAACAAACATAAATAAAAACATAGAATAGAAGCAACAATATCAACAATGATCAAAATCAGTATTTAAAAGCTCCCAACAAAGAATAGTGGGATATCCCCCCATATGTGTCCATATGTGTCCATATATGTATGGAAAAGCATTTTTGTTTCTAAACTAATAATGCAACATTCTACGGTGTGGGTTGATGCAATTTAGAGTTAAAATTGTAAATTAAATTGTACATGTTGTTTGAGTTTTTTATATATATATATTGGAAAACTCTTATTTTATAAAATGGTATTTGGTACTGTTTGTAACAACGTCTAGTTAATTGCTTTAGAGCATATCTAACATATTTTTTTACTAAAGGTGAAGTAATCTATACTATATATAAAAGCAAATAACTCAATATGACAGTTTCTTTTGTTCAACATTTCATTTTACACATTTACACTTTGTACCCCCATAGTTAATTATTAAATCTTATTTTAGTTCTTTACCTTTTCATTTTCTATTTTAAACTCTTATCATATAATCTAAATAATCATATATTATGAACTAAAATTTATATTAAAATTACGTTTTTTTTAACAAATTATACAATCATAATCGTCTCGTCAATACCTTTGAAATAAGCCCAATATTGAATATTTTTTATTCAATAATATTATATATTCTATTATATTAAGATAATAATTTTATTTCAATTTTCGAGATTAAGTATTCAATAAACCATTAGGAGGTTAATTGATTGAACACATATGATTAAATTGATGTTTACAATGGTGTATATAAAAATCGGGCAATTGATACATACTTCGCGCTGCAACGCGCGCGGGTACGTTTCTAGTTTATTATAAAACAAACAAAAGCTTACTACAAGAAATAGAAAACTAACCACCAACAAACCCACATAAGCGAGAATAAAAACCCATCACGAGCACAAAGTTTTATTTATGGACTAGCAAAAGTTTTACTCTATCTTTTAGGTTTTAAATGCAAACAATATTCGTATCATGAAAATTTCTAAACTGTTTGGTGCAAGATTGATACTTGACAGTTTTTGAAACACATCTACTGTAAACAGTTTATACATATGTAAAAACTAAAAATATCCTCTACCCCAAAAGGCATAGTTGTTTAAAGAAACCCAACTTATCCAAAAATGTTCAATGGACAACGTTAGAAAAGCACAATTTGGATGTGAAATATATACAAACATAACCTCGACTCGAATCTATATTGTTTTCTAAAAAAAAAATCAAATACTATGTCATAGTCAAATTATGCCACCAAACATTCTTGAACCCCATCTCTGTACCTTAAAAAGTAGCACGGTAGTTTTCAAAAAGACCCTGAACTTGTACAAACGCTCAGATAAACTCGATACAGCAACGGCACCACGTCTACCCGCTATATCCATCGTCCAACCGACAACCCATTTCAACAAACGTAAAACCATAATCGACTCACCAAAGTAACACAGAAATAAACACTTTCAACAACAAAAAACACGTTCGAACTATACAAGAATATATACAGTCATCCGTCACACAGACAACAGCCCGGTTGTTAAACAGTATCACAAACTTTACAATACCAAAACTAGACCAAAATTTTCATCGAGACAAAAACCGCAAACCCTAATCGTTACGTAACGATGATTCCAAATCGGGTTCTGATGATGAATACGGAGTTTTCAAGCTCGCTAACGATATCTCGAAATAAGTCGGTTTTGGAAGGGAGGGGCAACTAAGCGACCGAATTAAGTCGTTCACCGATATAACCTTAAACCTCGGGGGAGCGTTTAAGGCTATGTTATGGACACGGTGTTCGTAGATCTTACCGCTTTTGTCGAGCTTGTACTCTGAGGTGGCATCGAACCGGCCACGGCTCTCCCATGGGACCCGCGGGATCCCGTGGACGATCCAACGAATCATTATCGTGTTCTCGGAAGGTTGCCACACGCTCACGATGTCGACCCACAACGCCTTGAAGAAGATTCTTCCATTGAATCTTAATGCCCACAAGATTGATTTGTAGTTCTCGATTCCGACGAAAGTGTTGAGCGGGTCTTTGAAGACAATATCGTCCCTATTGTTCGAGAAGAAGAGTCATGAATCATAGGCAACGAATAAAGAATTCATGCTAGCACCATATAAACAAAAGATTTAATAAACTAAACCAACCCATTATGTCCCACCTCGGGTGGGTGGGTCTGGGTAGGGGTGTTGATGAGCTTCTCGAGTTCGAGCTCATTTATCTCAAGCTCGAGCTTAATAACTGCTGAGTTCGAGTCAATCTCGAACACACACTAAGGGGCCGTTTGTTTTTTAAAAGTTACCTCTTAAAACCTCTTATGTTTGAAAATTAAGAGGTTTGCAGCTTAAGACCGTTTATTTAAGAAAAGGCATGAAAACCTCCTACCGTCCTCTGAAATTTTAAGAGGTGCACCATCCACCTCTTATTTTTTAGATGTGAATTTAGATTTCAGACCTCTTAAAAAACAAACGACACCTAAAACCCGTTTAGTTTAACGAGTTGATCTCCATAACACTAACGTTCGACTCAGCTCGTTCTAAAGCTCAATTAAAATTTTCGAGCCGATTCAAGCCCACTTTTTCGAGCTGAACATGTTCATAGTTCATAAATCATATAGTTAGGAGTATAACAATTAATTGATCAAGCCACTTAGCGAGCTAATCAATCTTAAATTCGAGCCTGCAAAAGGGTAACGAGCTCGAGCTCGAACGTTGAAAAATATCCAACCTCGTGTTCGAGCCCTACTATGAAATAGTTATTTGAGCTCAAGTCAAGCCCGAATCGGGTAATATTTTGCCGAGCCGAGCTCGACTAATCTGCAACTCGACTCGACTCATTGACACCCCTAGGCCTAGAGAGAGGGGGATGTATGCAAACCGACCCTCTACTCCAAAGCGGTTGTTTGCTTCAAGACCCTTTGCTTGTGCAGAGTGTGCAAAGAGAAATGATAAAGCTTGCTAAAAAAAGTGAAATCAAAAAAGGAGGAAGAACATGTAAAATGAAAGGCAGTGCTAAAATTGGAAACCACTTAGAAATAAGCAACAATATTCAAATAGACATGTAAACAAACGAACAAACAAAACACCCAAACAGAAGCCACAAGAAAAAATAACCAACCTAAGAATACCGACCATAGTCTAGCCTAGAGATGCACAAAAACCCCAAGCCCGAAACCCCGACCAGGCCTTAAATCCCGTTATGCCAATTGCAAAAGATTGGGCCTTCTTTTTGCTCAATAAAACCGGGCCTTGTGCATCTATGGTATAGCCTAGGATATCTGATTGTCAACCAAACTACATCCAAAATCATACCAAGGGTTAAAATGATAATTTGTTGACATTCAGATTGTCTATTCAAAACAGTTAGCAAATAACCATATTTCATTCTTCACTACATCATACAAAGTCTCTTAGGCATTTTGACCACTTAACCATCTGCATTAAACCATTCCGCAACTGGTAAACAGCCCCTAACCCTAAACCCATCCAGATCCCTTCCTCCTGTCTAGGCTAGCTACAGAACATTAATGTGTTCTATTAATTATAAATATAGAAGTAGCAATATAAATCGTGATTCCTAGTTGAGACATTTTGGTGCTCACTATAGAAATTACTATTCTGAGCAGTGACATATATAGCATGCTGTAGTTTAAACTTCTAACCAATATCATAATATGTGCGCTTTGATCAAGATTTTCTTTCACGCATTACTTGTGAAAGTCCAAAATACTTGATTATAAAAAAGATTAAGCCTTTCTTTAAGACAAACAGTTCTGACCAAACTCAAGCAACCTCGAGGCCTAGGTGAAAATCAACAGATAGTTGTGTTTGCAATAATAAAAAGTAATCATTTTAAGACTATTAGAGTCAATACTTAGTTTCCAAAGAACAGAAATTCAGCAATAGGAATGTGTTGGTGCTATTAGAGTGGATAAGTTTTCATTCTTACCATGATGGTTGTGATAATGATTCAGTGCATACTTTTTCCTGTAAAGACCCTTTATACCAATTGAAACTCAAATAGTGAGTGATTCAGAGGGCAAATTGAATACAAACTCAATAAACGTTACAAACCGTTTTTCATGTGATGTGAAACGTGCATTGTTCATACAATATCGTTCATATATGAAATGTTCAAGAGTGATATGCATTTGGAAAAAATAAATAGTATGTTTATATATGAAACAAACATATACACACATACATGCACAAGAACCAATCATATGAAACAACATGAATCATAAGTTCACAACTTAAGATCAAACTCAATTAAATGAATCGGTTTTCATGGGTTTCTAACATTTATTGGTTTGTATTTGATTATTGGTATACTGATTCATACCTATAGGAACCGACAATTAACTCAAACCATGAACAATACAGAATATAAAATCATGAAAAACTAATCAATCATGCATCAAGAATTAAAGAAATGACAACACAAACAAGTATTTACTGCATAGTTTACCAACTCCAGCAACAAATATATAGCGAAACTGCATACACCCCTCAAACTACATACACCCCTGTGCCTTGGCAAAAATCCTTTCCAATTTAACCAATATTTTTAAATTGATTGCAGTTGAGGAAAATGCTAATGTTCAACACTAGACAAATAGACTTTCTTAGTGTGCCTCATCTCTTGTTTTCTTTCATTTTACTAGTTTACAAAGCACTTGCGAGCTCAAATAAATGCTAATGCGATCTACAGGGCTCATGAGATTAGCCTAGACAACCAAGCTACTGAAATAATGACAAAGGATCCAGCTTAGTCCAAGTACTTTATAGTCCAAACCAGGATCCGTCACACCAGGTACGATAATCCACACACTTTCCTTTCTCCATTTCGATCTTTTTGTTCCAATAACGCATATATATATTCTACAGTTGATGTGAGTTGTTACTCATAAGAACCAATCATCAATAATAACTTGTTGTTCTTGCTTCTTAGTACAATCATAGCCACTTCTCCTAAATCAAACAGTGGAAAATAGCACACAAATGTGTAGAACATAATAGAATCCACAAGCAAAGTAAAATCTACCTAGAAAACCACAGTAGCATGATCCTTTTACACCTGATGGTTTCATCCATTCTATGGCCATAAATACCATTATCTGCACTCTGAACTAACTTATTAGAACTGAAACTTGATAGATTCAAACAAAAACATGAAATTCGCGTTCATTGATCATCGAATTAGGGCTATACTTCTGAACAGATGTTCTCTTTCCCATCTTAAGCTTATTTCAATTCAAACATTCAAACTCAAGTAGATTTCACAACAGAAATCAAATTAAACAAACACAAATCACACCAAAACGAAATCAAAAACGAATCATACCTGTAAATATCAAAACTAAGATCCCTATAGAACAGCTCCGGGAACTCCTCTCGAAGCGTCCGAATCGCATTTCCAGTATTCACATAATAATTCTGCTTCTCCTCATCCTCTTTGCTCGGCTTCACCGACGTCGCCGCCGAGCTCCGGCTCCCGGTGACGTCGCTCAAAATCCACGGCTCCAAATCCTTAATCCTCGACGAAACCCTAACCCTAACCCTAATCCTTCTTCTGTAGTTTCTATCTCTCGATACACCGATGAAGTCGGCAGCGGTGGAGCTAGGGTTTGCGATGGAGGTAAACCTGATCGGAGTCTTGACCTGGCTGAATCCGGCGACGGCGGAGTGCAATAAAACGGCCATCGGAAAAAAAAGGTTGGGATTTTCCCGGCGAGTTATCGGATGGATTTTGGGGGTGTTTGGGTGGTCATTTTTTATGGGATTGAAAAGAGAAGAAAAGGTCAAAAGAATAATATCTTCATTTTCGTAACGAGTTTGATAAATTACGTTTTAACCCCTTCATGTTTAAATTATTTACACTACAAATTTGGTTTTTTTGGTTTGTCTCAAGAAAAGTTGTTCTTTCAATTTCAACAAGATAACTGTCATGGTTTACAAAAACATCTGATAAGGTCGTCCCTTATACACCAAAACACCCCTACCGGTTCGACTAGGGTGGGTGTCAGCGAGTTTGGGACCCTAACGACCGAGACCCCCCCCCCCCAAAACCCTCTTTTTTCTATCTCTCTCTCTTTCTTCTTTTTTTATTAATTAATTTTATAAAATAAAATGTGTGGGTAATATTGAGTTAGGAAAGGTAAAGAATGGAGAATGAAGTGGTGCCAATGTGGCATTGGGTAAAGGAAAGGAAAAAAAGGAGGGTATAACTAATAGACTAAAGTGAGTGTCATTTCCATCCTTTTATTGACTTTTTGTTATTTGCCTGGTAAAAAAACACATGGACCAAAATCATAAGTTGATTTTGATTGGATAAAAGACCCCAAAAATCAATAAAAAGACAAAAATGCGCCTTTTGTCTGATTGTTAGAGAAGAGGACCATAATTAAGCATTTTTACAAACCATAAATGATCATCGTTTTAAAACTGCGAGGATGAAAACTGTTATTTTTGACAAACCACAAGGACCAAATTTGTAGTTTACTCTAGAAACTATTAATACCTATTTTGCATTAAGCCCATTAAATCGTTAGGAAACACACCTTTACTCACACAAATATAGTTGTTTACAAAAACCGGCTTATTTGCACAGACAAATATAGTTGTTTACTTACGACTTAATGATTCATACCAAGAATTAACCGAACAGCTAGGAAAGGGCTCTTGTCCCCATTCAGACACAAAAAAGACTTGCCTACCCTTGCCTTCCTTCTCTTTACTGCTTCCATCAAACCACTCCCATAGAAAGCATGTTTCTTTCCTCAATTGACATTAAGTTCTTCATCTCTGGCGACCTGCACCTACACTGTCGCTGCTTCTCTTCTCCGGTGACCAACACCTCTTCCGCCACTGCTTCTCTTTTCCGGCGGCCTGCACCTCTTCCGCCTCTGCTTCTCTTCTCCGACGACCTGCACATCTTCCGCTGCTGCTTCTCTTCTTCGACGACCTGCACATCTTCCGTTGTTGCTTTTCTTCTCCGGCGACCTGATCCTATTCCCGTCTTCGGCGACCTACACCTACCCCATCACTACATAGTTGATTAAAGGGGCTTTGGTAGAAGAACAAACAAGAAACCTTTTCTTCAAAAACCCTTTCTTAAACTGACTGTTGATTAAGGGGGTTTGGTAAAAGAACAACAAAAAAGCACCACAAAATTGAAATTTAGGTTTTCTTGAGGATTGGTGGACAAAAGAAAAAAGCAATAGTCACCAAAAAATTGATTTGGGTTTTCTTCATATCTTCACTTTCAAAGAAAAACCAATAATTTGATTTTGGCTTTGTGTTGGGTGTTTGTGTCTTTTGGTTTTTAAATGGTAGATCTTTGGTTTGATTTTGATTCTAAACATTAGTTTTTTTAATTGCAACAAACTGCAACAAATTAGTTTTTTTTCAGTAGTTTGATTATTATATTTTTATGTTTAACGGTTTGATAAATGTTTGATTTTTGATCTGATGAGCAATAACTTTGGTTCAAACAAAAGTTGGTTGGGGGTATATTGGTCATTTTTGTTATTCAGACAGTTGATTTAGGTAAAAAAAAATAAACAATACTGTATTTATATCCAAACAGACGAATTTATCCAAATAGACGAATTTATCCATGCAGAACTTAATGGAAAATTTGGTAAACAACCCCTAAGTTATATTCTCCACACAACTTATTAAGTCGCAAATGAATAACCCTTAGAATATCTTGCATTTTTCTTTATGGTTAACTAGTTAATTATATTATAACATTTCAAGTTTCCTTTTGAAATAAGGAAAAGTCTAAAAAAAACCCAACAAACTATTCCATTTTGAATGGTTAAGTCCCTAAACAATTTTTTTGAACAAAAAAGCCATTAAACTTTCTCATTTTGAATGATTAGGCCACTAAACTATTCTTTTGAATGAAAAAACCATTAAACTTTTTCGTTTTGATTGATTAAGTCCTCGAACAATTTCTTTTTGATAAATAAACCATTAACGTTTCAAAAATTGGTTACTTACCCCCTTTTAATAAAAATAAAAAAATTTAATGTAACCGACTATGAAGGTTTTAAAGGTAAAATATAACTATGTTAGTTTATGTTAAACAAATATAAGTAGCAAAGTTTTAAAAATTCAAAGATTTATTTTGTTGGAAAAAATGTTTAGGGACTTAATCATTCAAAATGAAAAAGTTTAATGGTTTTTTCATTCAAAAGAATAGTTTAGTGACTTAATAATTCAAAATGAGAAAGTTTAATGGTTTTTTTTGTTCAAAAAAATTGTTTAAGTACTTAACCATTCAAAATGGAATAGTTCGTTGGGTTTTTCTGGACTTTTCCCTTTGAAATAATTATGAATTATAACTTTATGGTTTATGAAAATGTTAAAACCAAACGGTGTGACAGCAAAGTAACTAAAATGGAACATAAAAGATGGTTTAGCTTGACTGTTTACACAATTTAGGCATATAATAAGCTTTAAAGTAAAAAAAAATTATCTCCAAATAAAATTTCTATAAATTTAACATTATTTAAATAAAAATTCTATATACCAGTTATAAAAAAATTGTTTCCAAAATTAAAAATGTTAAAAATATTAAGCAAATATTTCAAATACTTGGATTTTTTATTTTGATTTTTTACAGATTTTGGATTGTCGATTAAGGAAACACGAATAAAAGAGGGGATCTTCTTTCGTTTCATATTTCTCATTTGACATATCATGTGGAGTATCAAGTAAAGGAATCCAAGAGGTTCAAAGAATAACTTAATTGTTGTTTATAATCGTGATTCGTGAGATACAATCTTAACCATATATTATTAAAAATACAAAATTAAAAATATAAATATTAATTTGTACTTAACTACTTATCATGATATTTTGAAAAAAATATTAGGAAAAAATCTAAGGTTAAATTAGTCATTTATGTAAATTTATCCTCTCTCCAACCAACCTTACTCTAGTCAACAAACTTATTCCGTTTAGGACTAAAATATGTTCTTTTGTAAATGTTCATAGATTGTGCATGAAGGGATTCAAACCCGGGTTAAGCGCTATGAACCCCCCAATTAACGAGGTTAACTAATTATATTATTCTTTAATACAATAATATTAAGATGATTTATAAATCATAAATTGATCTCTCTAACATTATATATATATATATATACATATATACAATGAAAAACCTTAAATAAACGAAAAACCGAGAAACACTCTCATAGCCTTTCACATGTGACGTATGCATAAGTGCATACGCGCATGCCCTTGTGCATAATGGTAAAAAAAATGTGTTTTCCGTTTTTTTTTCAGTTTAAGAAAAAATAATGATAATAAGTTGTTTTAGGCTTTTTTTATGTGTATTCCCTTATGCATGTTTAAAAAAAATTTGTATGCAAGTTTTTATAGAATTTTTAGTAATTGTGTTTGATTTGTAAATATACATGTGTATATATTACAAATTATTGTATACACACAGTTATTTGTGGGTTTCTGTGTTTTCTGATTATTTGAGATTTTTTCCTTAAACTTCCTCCCCTCTTTCTCTCTCTATATATATAGACTAAAGAAAAAATATTTTATTAACTTCTACAAACAAGATATATCTCGAAAATAATATATTATACTTGTATCAAATAAATCCGAAAATTTCTAAATTTATTCATTAATATCACAACATTAAAAGGATTTGTAACTTGTAAAGCATATTTTATATCGTTGACAATTAAAAAAGTATTCCAAAATGTTTTTAATAAAAAAAAGTAAAGAATATTATGTTTTCTAACAAATAAAATATTTATCTTAGAAAATCATCAAATTTGTTTAAAAAGCATGTTACTTTATGATATTTAATTTACTTACAATTTGATAAAAATGAATCTTTTTCGGAAATATGTTCTTAACGAGAGGGAAAAATACATAATTTGGGCACGATATGAATAATCGGAAGGAAACGTAAGTGAACTATTAAATCGAGAGAAGCATTTTTCTAAGGGTTTAGTTTCCCAAAATCTATCCAACTTGTCACATTTTGCTATTGTATGTATTGTACTTCAAAAACTATCATTTAATATACTAAAGTTTCAAAATTTTGCTATTGTATGTATTGCCACCTTCAATATCAAGTCACCCCCTTTTTTAGCAGGTTTGGTCCCTGAGTTTTATTAAATCTTACGATTTTGGTCCCAATTCGCCACCACCACCTTTCTCCACCGGCTGCTGCCGCACCACCATCGCCGGCCACCATCATCACCGGAACCACCACCGCCCACCATCACCATAACCACCATCATCACCGGAACCACCATCATCACTGGAACCACCACCATCACCGTAACCACCATCGCCACCATCGCCGGCCACCATCATCACCGGAACCACCACCGCCCACCATCACCGTAACCACCATCGTCGGACACCATCATCACCGGAACCACCACCATCACCTTAACCACCGTCGCCACCATCGCCGCACCACCATCGCCGGCCACCACCATCACCGCCCACCATCACCATAACCACCATCACGGCACCACCATCGTCGGCCGCCACCATCACCGCACCACCATCGTTGACCACCATCATTACCAAAACCACCACCGTCGACCAGCACCATAACCACCATCGCCCACCGTAACCACCATCGCTCACCATCACCATAACCTGTTGGGAATCGTAGGCTACAGAAACATGCACAGCGGAAAAAGATTGCCTGATTCCCAATCGAGGATCCAATCCTAAACTCATACAGACACAAAAGAGGGTTACGAAAAATTACCTCGTTGCTAGTTTACGTGAACGAAATTGGACTGCTGGTGGGGAATACACCGCTACTGCACCACCGTGAGATCGGCTGCTAGACCACCTCGGGTTCCTCCTTGAAATCGATGGAGAGAGAGAGATGGGAGGGTTTTGGTTTTTCTCTGGGGTTTCTTTTCAGTTAAGATTGATCGAATGAATAAGACTGACCAGGGTTTGCCATATTTATAAAATTAAATATGGCAGTACCCAATAAAGAAAGCCCGTTTGATTAAAAGGTCCATTAAGCTTATTTAATCAAACTCAAACTCTTTATTTAATTAATAAACTATTAATTAAATAACTTAACCCTTAATTAATTAATTAACCATTAATTAATCCAATAAAATATTCCAACTGATATTTTATATATAACTAAATAATAAATAACTATTTATTATTTATTTCCCACTCAATAATTAATTTGTACTAATTAATTATTCCATCAAACCACTTGATCTCCAATTGGGTGTGTAGCAGTGTGACCCACTAGTGTCTTATAACATTGGACACGGTAAACCCTGTTACTATCTTGCACATAATCCTAACAGACTCCCACTTGTGCCAGACTAGTAACTGTACTGTTACCATTAGCCTAAGGAGGTCCCTAGCCAGACACTTAGGTTAACCAGGTTATAAGATCTCTTATATCCAGAGATACAATTCACGCTTGAATTTGCACACAGGTTCATTCCTTTTGCACACGATATTTCTAAAGTGATTTAAGACATGGAGTGGAGGATTCATTTCTTAAAATCAAGTATTTCTTGACTCTGATTTCGATTGCCTGCAGTAACGGATATTACTAAATAACCCCTGTCATTCTATCCGAGCGTGGCCACACGTTTTCTGCCAATCTTAATCGTCAAGGGGCCCGGAAATATCTCTCTTTTGAAAGAGGTGCAAATCCCTTCTTGACTACTTGCATTTGGATCCACGGCTTCCGCTGCATCTAGTCACGTCCCGTATGGCCGCCCTGTTACGGTGCAGCGTTAGTACGTGCTAAGAATACAGTAGTCCTCGCGTTCCCAAACCAAGTATCTCAGGTCTAAGGACAACCTATCAAGTCAGTGCTTATGACTGAGGCTCCATGAAGCAGACTTGATTACTGGTCACTTCCAATACCCAAACACTCTGATGAGTATCTATAAATACTTGGTCACATCACTTGTGCTTTTATTCTCTACTTTGAATAAATCATCAAGTATTTATAATAGCGTTAAACTCCCTATTGAAATTCCCATTTCAATAAGTGGCTACGGAAATTTAGATTTCATACAAAACTTTGTAAAATCACGGATACGTTAAATATGCAAAAAATAGTTAATTTAGAACGATCATGAAAATAAAACCTCCATTTATTTCCAACACACTGTGAAATAAAAACTTTACATGATTACATTGTTTCTAAATTAAACTATAGTAATAATTAATAAACTAAGAACTAGCTACTGGCTTCCAGGTACTGCATCCCAATGGAATTCGCATGTGCCTCATGCTTCACCCTTGCTAGTGGCTTTGTCAGCGGATCTGCGACATTGTCTTCTGTTGGAATTTTGCATATTCTCACATCTCCTCTTCCAATGATCTCTCGGATGAGGTGATACTTTCTGAGCACGTGTCTTGACTTGTGATGCTCTCTAGGTTCATTTGCTTGCGCCACGGCTCCCGAGTTATCACAGAATATATCGATCGGTCTAGAGACACTGGCAACCACTCTGAGATCTGATAGAAAATTCCTTAGCCAGACAGCCTCCTTTGCCGCATCAGATGCTGCAATGTACTCTGCTTCTGTAGTTGAGTCTGCAATCGTGTCCTGCTTCGAGCTCTTCCATGAGATCGCACCTCCGTTTAGGGTAAAGACGTACCCTGACTGTGACCTGAAGTCATCTCTGTCGGTCTGGAAACTAGCGTCAGAGTATCCGGTAACACTAATTTCATCCTCAGTACCTCCAAAGACCAAGAACATTTCTTTCGTTATTCTCAGATATTTCAGAATGTTCTTGACAGCCACCCAATGGGGTTCACCCGGATTCTGTTGGTATCTGCTCGTAACACTTACTGAGTAAGCAACATCGGGCCTAGTACATAACATGGCATACATGATTGATCCAATTGCAGAAACATATGGAACTGCTTTCATTTTGTCCTGATCTTGACTAGAAACAGGACACTGTGTTTTACTTAACACTATGCCATGTTGCATCGGGATAAATCCTTTCTTGGATTCATCCATCCTGAATTTCTTCAGGATTTTATCGATATACGTACTTTGGCTAAGCCCGATAAGCCGCTTAGATCTATTTCTGTAGATCTTTATACCGAGTATATAAGCGGCTTCTCCAAGGTCTTTCATCTGGAAACATTTGCTTAACCAACTCTTAACACTCTGTAAAGTTGGTACATCGTTTCCTATGAGTAGAATGTCATCTACATACAAGACCAAGAAGGTTACTATGCTCCCACTGAACTTAGTGTAGACACACGGCTCGAACTCACTTTTGGTAAAACCAAACTCTTTGATTCGTTCATCAAAGTGTAAGTTCCAGCTTCGAGATGCTTGCTTTAATCCATAAATGGATTTTAGCAGTTTACACACTTTATTAGGATTCTTAGGATCTTCAAACCCCTCTGGTTGTTCCATATAGACGTCTTCTGTTAACTTTCCATTCAGAAAGGCTGTCTTGACGTCCATTTGCCAAATCTCGTAGTTAAAGTACGCTGAGATGGCCATTAGAATCCTAATTGACTTTAACATGGCCACTGGTGAAAAGGTTTCATCATAGTCAATACCATGAGTTTGCGTGAATCCTTTTGCGACCAGTCTGGCCTTGAAGGTGTGTACATTTCCATCCATGTCGGTTTTTCTTCTTGAAAACCCATTTGCGCCCAACAGCCCTACAGTGTTGTGGCAAATCAGTCAACTCCCAAACTTGGTTGTCGTACATGGATTGCATCTCGGCCTTCATGGCTTCCTGCCATTGTTCAGACTCACTGCCTGACATAGCTTCTCCATAGGATGTTGGTTCATTCAAGTCTCCACTGTCCTGAGAGACGAGAAATCCAAGATACCTATCTGGTTCTTGTCTTACCCTACTGGATCTGCGAAGGCCCTGTGTTTGCACTTCCTCAATCGGCTCTGATTGAGGTTCAACATTGCTATGTTGAATTTCTGGCTCAACAGTTGGTGTAGTGTCTTCTTCGTCTACTACCTGTAGATCTACATCCTTTCTGGTGTTCTCTAGACTGAGAAACTTTTCTTCCAGAAATTTCCCATTTCGAGCAACAAAAACTTTGTTCTCTTCAGGGTTGTAGAAGTAATATCCCACGGTGGTCTTGGGATATCCAACGAAGAAACACTTGTCGGATTTGGGTTTGAGTTTTTCTGAGGTGGGTCGTTTGACGTAAACCTCACAACCCCAAATTTTCAGAAAAGATATGTTGGGTTTCTTACCCTTCCATAACTCGTATGGAGTCTTTTCAACCGACTTTGTTGGCGCTCTGTTCAGTATGTGTGCCGCTGTTTCGAGCGCATGTCCCCAGAATGATATTGGCAGCGTAGAGTGACACATCATCGTTCGCACCATATCAAGTAAAGTACGATTTCTCCTTTCTGATACACCATTCATCTGAGGTGTATACGGAGGTGTGAGTTGGGATACAATCCCACACTCCATCAGATGATTGTCAAACTCATCACTAAGATATTCGCCACCATGATCCGACCGTAAGAACTTGATCCTCTTGTCAAGTAGATTCTGTACTTCATTCTGATATTCCTTGAATTTCTCAAAGGTTTCAGATTTATGTCTCATCAAGTAGACATAACCATACCTACTGAAGTCGTCAGTAAAGGTAATGAAGTACCGGTATCCTCCTCTTGCCACATGACTGAAAGGTCCACATACATCTGTGTGGATTATTTCAAGCAAGTCAGTGGCCCTTTCATTTTCATTGTTGAAAGGCTGCTTTGTCATTTTGCCAGATAAACAAGACTTGCAATTATCAAAAGGTTTATAATCGAAATTACCAAGAAAACCTCCTCTTAGGAGTAGTTCAACGCGTTTCTTGTTTATGTGGCCCAAACGA
The DNA here is from genome assembly GCA_030169165.1 of Centaurea solstitialis. NCBI lineage: Eukaryota > Viridiplantae > Streptophyta > Magnoliopsida > Asterales > Asteraceae > Centaurea > Centaurea solstitialis. The sequence goes on along the minus strand of CM058042.1, from coordinate 24,415,711 downwards.
CAATGCCAGAGGTAAGTCTGATCCTCAATATCCTTGGATCGTTTACTTATATGATAGATTTCGCTACTGTTGTCTTGTAGATTTACAGTGTATAGACCATTCACGGGTGTAGCTTTAAAATAGAAAATATTATCTTTAAAGACTGAAATCATTTTATAATCATATTTATAATAAAAACCTTGGTCTACTAATAAATCAAAAAACATTCTTAATCATATTTGGAATGTAATAACAATTATCCAGTTCCAAAACTAGACCCGAGGGTAAACTAAGACTATAGGATCCTACAGCTTCAGCTATCAGCGGTGTGACTTCGCCAACTCGTAGGTTCGAACGGTCCTTCCTCAGAGTCTTTCTTCTAGTGAATCCCTGTAAATGATTACAAATGTGGTTACCACTGCCTGTATCAATTACCCATGATTCATAAGAAGTGATTAAGCAATCTATCATAAAGATACCTGGAGCATCGGGTAAACCGATCTCTATCTGGTCGATATTCATCGAGTGCTCACAAATATCCTCCCTGCCGCATTCTGGGCAACTCAGATCTCCCAGCTCATCAATTATATCAGTGTCCATGAGATTCGCAGGTTCGGGTGCTGGCTCTAGACTGGCCAGGATATCTTCATGAACTTTATCCACGTCGTTCTTTGGTTCCTTCATGTAGGCACTAGCTGTGTCCTGAATTTCCTTTGTGAGGGAGAACCACATGAGATACACTAACTCTTCCTGAGTCATCTTGTACCCCATACGTGATAAACATTTAAAAAGCCTTCTTATTTATATAAGATGGTTTTTAACTGACTGACCCTTTTGCAGCTTCAGGGAGAGAATCTCTTGCATGATCAAAAGCTTGCCCGTATGCTTGTAGAAACCTAACTGGTTCTCCACGTTTCTCACAACCTCATGACAGAATTTCACTCTTAAATCTCCCGTGAACTCGGGTGACATAGAGAAAACTAGAATGGACATTACATCCGATTCATCTGCCATGAATCTGAAATACTCAGCAAATTCCTCTTCAGGGGCATTGCTTTTAGGTCGTGACATGGGCTTATTGATCACATAAAGCTTACCCTGGGCACTCAAAACATTCTGTAAGTGTAACTTCCAAACTGGAAAGTTCTGGCCCGTAAACTTCCACTTGCCCGTGATAAGGCGAAGTGATTCCTCAGGTGAATAAAACGGAATGCTAATTGGAGACATCTACAGAAGAATATAAATTCCAATTTAGTTTATAATTATATAATTCTAATAAATTATTACCCTTAAAATAAATTTATTAGACTAGAATCCATATTTCACATGTGTCGGGAAGCATGTGATCATGTCAAACCGGCTCATGCGATCTATGGTAGGTAAAACTATACCAATCGTATTCTAACTCGAAAATACGACTTCTAGATCGTCGGGACATCGGATATTTATAGTCCGTGCATATTTAGTCCCTCTAGTGCATTTTGGCCTGGTACCACCCAGTGAATAAATAATTACCAAAATAGATTGCACCACCCGGGACCTGGACAAACTCTGGCCGGTACCACCCGGAGATAATTCGCAGAGTTTTATCACCCTCCAGTTTCGGTTTGAACACAGGCGTTCATAGTGTGTGCATTTACAACGTCCTATGTACCTTACACCAGAGGTGCCCCCAAAGTGGGTTGCACTTACTAATCTATGATTTGAACAAGGGTCAAAATTGCCAGTTTCCTTTTTTTTTCAAAAACTTTGAAAAACTGGATCTAAACACTAACTGTATTTGTATCCTCTTAATTTTAAACAATTTGTTCAAAAAGGGGCAATTTATATTTAATAACAATTACGTAAAACAACCACGCAATTTAAATATAAAAAGCACAGTCATAGCCTAAACCCTTAAACTAATGTTGTTTTGTGAGCCAACACAAAACAACGGTCTCAACCCTAAGTGACAAAAGTCTTCGTCTTCTGGCACTCCCACTGGCTCCGAGATCCATGGTTGTCATCTTGTCTCCGTCTTGATAATTAAAACTAACTATTACAAAAAGGGTTTTAAATGGCACGCAGGCCCCCAAGCTATTCTAATAATTTGAAATTACAAGAAAGGTTGTAAATGGCACGCATGCCTCCCAACTATTCTAAAACGGATAAATAAAATAAAAAACACAACCACGGGTCTAAAAGGGTTCAGCTATGACCTTTTACAATTAAACGAATTAAAATATAACTGAATTTTAACCGGATAATTATAAAACCAAAAATTAATTTAATCCTGAATCGTTTTAACCTTATCTGATTAAAAACGATCCCTACCTCGAATTCTATCCGGAAACAAATCCCAACTGAGACCCGTTAACGATAAACAATCGAAAGGAACAACAATTTTGATTATCACCGATCCGCCAAAACGTGGCCGTCAATCGGTGGATCTCCATTGCCGGCGATGATGACGAACATGCCACCACCGTCGCCCGTACCACCATCAATCGCCGGCGACAGCAGCGGCTTGAAAGCCACCACCGCCGCCCGTCGTATTGTTCATCGCCGGCGACAGCAGCGGCTCGTGAGCCACCACTGCCGCCCGTTGCTGCTTATCGCATCAAACAACCATCATCACCATCCACCGGCGACAGCAGCGGATCGCCCCACCACTGCCGCCGTGGTCGCGCGGTGGATGAGAACAACAATCGCCATCACCACCATGACTGGTGGTGTGGCGGATCAAGGGTTCGATGGCAGCAGCAATAAAACCGCCACCAACGTCGCCGTTCCCCGGCGATAACAACATCGACGCCACGGCCGCCGTTCAACCACCGGCGACAATAGCTCAGCGCCACCATCACCGCTGTGGTCGGTTTACAGCAGCAATAAACAATCGCCACCACCACCCTTGGTGGCGTGGCTTTTGATTTCAGCGGCCACCGCCGCAATCGACGGTGACGGCTTCCGCCACCTCCGCCGATCGGCGATTCCGATCCAGATCCAAACACCACCACCACAAACGATGGTGTGGTGATGGTCTTCAGCCGCGGCCGACACCGCAACCACCAATCGGGTGGTGCGGCCGGCGTTCTCGACAGCCGACGCCGCCACCACAAACGGTGGTGCGGCTGGCTATGGCTTCCGGCGACTGGTGATTCGATTCCCGGCGATCGGCCTGGAGGTCCGGCCGGCTAACTGCCGCCGTTCCACCGCCGATCGTTGTTTCGTTAGGTTCACTAAAAATCAGATTTTTAACATGAAAAATAACGATTTTACAAAACCTAATTAACTAGCAAGCAACTTAAACCTGATCTGTTAGGTTTAGGAAGTGGCTCTGATACCACTGTTGGGAATCGTAGGCTACAGAAATATGCACAGCGGAAAAAGATTGCCTGATTCCCAATCGAGGATCCAATCCTAAACTCATACAGACACAAAAGAGGGTTACGAAAAATTACCTCGTTGCTAGTTTACGTGAACGAAATTGGACTGCTGGTGGGGAATACACCGCTACTGCACCACTGTGAGATCGGCTGCTAGACCACCTCGGGTTCCTCCTTGAAATCGATGGAGAGAGAGAGATGGGAGGGTTTTGGTTTTTCTCTGGGGTTTCTTTTCAGTTAAGATTGATCGAATGAATAAGACTGACCATGGTTTGCCATATTTATAAAATTAAATATGGCAGTACCCAATAAAGAAAGCCCGTTTGATTAAAAGGTCCATTAAGCTTATTTAATCAAACTCAAACTCTTTATTTAATTAATAAACTATTAATTAAATAACTTAACCCTTAATTAATTAATTAACCATTAATTAATCCAATAAAATATTCCAACTGATATTTTATATATAACTAAATAATAAATAACTATTTATTATTTATTTCCCACTCAATAATTAATTTGTACTAATTAATTATTCCATCAAACCACTTGATCTCCAATTGGGTGTGTAGCAGTGTGACCCACTAGTGTCTTATAACATTGGACACGGTAAACCCTGTTACTATCTTGCACATAATCCTAACATAACCACCATCGCCGGAGAAGATAACCGGACTTCGCCGGAGAAGATGGTCGGAGTTTGCCAAAGAAGATGACCGGTGCGGCAGAAGGAGGTAGTGGTGTGGCGACAGGCGGCAGAGGTAGGTGGTGGTGTGAGTTTGGAACCAAATTCGTAACATTTGATAGATCTCAGGGGCCAAATCAGTAAATTATTTTAATATTTTAGAATTAAAAAAATCAAAAATCAGAAAAATAACCTGCAACCTGTTTAGTAGGTCACCCAATACATACAATAGCAAAATTTTGAAACTTTAGTATATTAAATGGTAGTTTTCAAAGTTGGATACATACATTAGCAAAATGTGACAAGTTGGATACATTTTGGGGAACTAAACCCTTTTTCTAATGACCTCATGTAATCAAAATGAAGTGTCATTCACATCATCTTATTTGAGTCGTCTAAGCAAAAATAGGTGGAAGTAGGCTTTATTACAAAAAGTAACTGGTAGCCGATAAGCTAATTAATAGCTAATAAACTAGTTGTTGACTAATAAGCTATCTAATAGTTGATAAACTAGTTGTTGACTAGTAAGCTCTATGTTAGTTGTTTTTGGATAAGGTTCATCTAGCCTTCGCCTATATTACATCCTTGGCAATTTGGAACTGGATATTCGGCCGTCTGAGACTAAGCATGGCCACAAGATGCGCACACGAACGGATTCGAATCTGGGGTGAATGAGATCCATCCACATCCCCCACATGTCTTACCATTACGCCACAAGCCTTGTAGTTAACTCTCTATTAATTGATAAACTAGCTTAGAGCATCTCCAACAACTTCTTCAAAAATGGAGAAAATGGAGATTTTGCACACTTTTGGATTCCAACAGATTTTCCAAAACTTTCTCCAAAATGGAGGAAGTATGAGAGATAGTACAAAAATCTCCAAATTTGAAGAAAAGTCTTAAAACATCCAAAAATGATTACCATGAAAGAGAAAATGATTTTTTGTTATGTTCAACCAATAAAAATTATTGAAATAAAACTGTCGAGGAGAGAAAAATAGTATTTTAATACATATATGTAATATTTTAATAATTTAACCAGTAATTTTATCCCGAAAATGGAGAATCTATTGGAGTATTATGGTTTCTTATGTAGAGTTTTTGGATTTTGGTTCTCCATTTTGAGGATTTTCTAGAGAATATGTTGGAGATACTCTTATGAATAAATTGTGTTCGCCAAAAACTAGCTTAGTAGTATATACAAGACCAAAAAGGGTATTTTTTTTGTATAATAATTAATATTAATAAAGGTATAATTGGGAAAATAAACTACAAAAAACTTCTAAAATACTACTCCAGTTAACGTTTCAATAAGCTAGCTTATGGTTCATCCAAATATGTATTAGCTTATAAGCTAGCTTATTTTTGCCAAACACATCCTTAACTTGTTTAAAGGTAAAAGTTACCCATTGTTATAATTGGTAGAGTTTTCAAGGTACAATGCGCTAACTTTTGTATCTATAAACGGAAAATTCATTTTTTTAATCAGGTGATATCATGAGAATTGAGTATTCTCAAGCACTAAATTATGGTGAAGTTTAACTATCCTACATTAGTGAGAAGATGAAACATCAAAATAAAATGACATGTATAATAAAGATAGATGTGCTGACTTTTTATGCATTCTCATAAGGTTATTTTATTTTGAATGACTTTTTTTACATCATGAGAATTGAATAATCTTAAATAGTTAGTTTTAGTTATCTCACATTAATGAGAAGTTAAAAAAATTCAAATAACAAAGTGTGTACAAGAAATGATGATGAAATTATTGGGATATCTTTGTATCAACTCATGAAATTTGCCTTGTGAAATAAAATAAAAAGTAAATGTGATTGTTATTGTTTAAAAATATATTGGAAAAAGAAAACCATAAAAGTGAACAAGCATAAACTGATAAAAGTTAACGATTTTATGAAGATTTAATTATTATATTATTTGATTTACATGATGAAACAATTCCATTATATCAAAATCTCTCAATCTTCATTTTAATACATATAAAAGGGACAATTAAAGGTGTATTTAAGGTGACATTTTGATATTTAAATATTCTCAAATATACACTCTGGTGTTGCTTTTGTTATGTTATCCTACATTAATTACGAAATGTTATATTTAAGAATGGAGATGACTAAAAGATGGATGAGTCTTCCAATAGAGTGGCAAAATGGTTAACATTTGGGTTCATAGTGTTATAACCAAGTTTGAATATTTCCGTATATATACTTGGGAATATTTAAGTGGGGCCATGTTTTAGTCTCTAAAATTGTCGATGATCACTCGGGCTTTATCCCAACACCCTTAACAAAAAAAAGAGGTTGAATGACTTTGATAATTAAAATGTTGACCTAGCTAAAAATATCTTTTGGACCTTACATAAGTCTTTATATACATAAACAAAAACATATTTGTATCTTTATCTTTTTTTATATGTACAAAAGAAATAATCAAGAGTAATTGAGTTGGTATTGTAATGTTTGTTTTTTTTTTCTTCCAAATCTTGACATGTTTTAGTCTTTTAGACATCCTATATTGATGAGAGAATGATAATTTGGATATGTTTAGGTGGCTATAAATATTTTATATAAGGTAAAAGTTAAAAAGAAATTCAATAAACTATTTCATTTTGAATAGTTAAGTCCTAGAATTATTTTTTTAATAAAAAAATCATTAAACTTTCTCTTTTTAAATGATAAAGTCATTAAACCATTTTCTTTAATAAAAAAGATCATTGAATGTTCTTATTTTGAATGATTAAATCTTCAAACAATATCTTTTCGATAAATAAACCATTGAATCTTTTTAAAATTGGTTATTTACCCATTTTAATAAAAATAAAAATAATAGTTGTATTGAGATATCTTTGTATTGATAAAACAATATCATTTTAAAATTTAAATTATTCTAAAATGTAATATGGTTTTTCCATGACCTTCTTTTTAACAACAAATTCAAAACATTACTAAATTTTTATGTATCTTCAATTAATTCTTTAAATCTTTTTAAAAGTAAGAATAAGAACTCGAAGGGCTCAAGGCTTTTAAAATAAATACATTTAGTTTCAACAAATTTTCTATTTAGAGTTTTTATTATTTATTATATTATTTAAATTTTTTATACAAGAGTGTTCTATCCATACCTCTTTATAGGAATATGGATGGATGTATGTATTCGCACAAGTAAAACCTAGTGTAGACAAGTATGAATTTATGTGAATTGAGAGAAACTATAAAAGAATAGAGATAGCCACCCTCTTTATAAATTTATTATTATAAAGATAGTATTTTAAAAAAAAAGTATATAAAATAGTTACAATTTAAATCCATTAATGGAGAATGAATAGAAAAAATATTTTTCTTAACACATGTGAAGCTTCAAAAAATTCTATAAATATGAGGGTTTTTTAGTTTTCTTTGTTTTTAAAAAATGAATACACATAATTTGTTAAAATAAAATAAGTAATAAAAATTTAACCTTTTGTTTACTATTTTACAAAATTTGTTAGAAAGGATGGTCAAAGCAAAAAAGCAATTTTATCATCAAAAAACGTTATAACGGTTGATATTTTTCTTTTAAACGTCCAATTTATATAATTTTTATTTTATATATAATTTAATTAGTAAACAATTTTCGTAAGAGAGAGAGAGAGGGGTTACTTTTGTTGGTCAAAGATACCCTTGACCCCCCATAACAAGTCAACCCTGGACCCACAAAATCCTAAAATAGAAATAAAAAATAAAAAATTACATTTACATTTAGGGTACCAAATTTTATGTGTTTGTTGCAAAATACCATGAAGTTTTAGATTTTTAATGATTTAGCATGATTATAGAAATAGACTTACAAATTCATGTCATCATATGCAATTTAAGTATGCCTATGGTGGTCTTGCACCATTTCCACATAACTTGGAAATTTCAAACATATATTAATAGGAGTGTTATTTTCACATCAGGTTCGACTAGTGAACCAAAAGAAAACAAGAAATCATTGAGTACTTTCAAGACTTTTTAATACTAGTACAACACTCTTCGATTTATATCCTTTAGTATTAGGGTTCAAGTCTAAACTAGGGTTTTCGAAAGTCCACAAAATGACCATCAAGACGCATGTGGTTCAGTTACCGATAATTGCAGTTAATGCATGATTATAAGCATGTCTCATGGAGTCATGTTGGTCTTGTACCATTTTCACATAAGATGGAAATTTCAGAAACTTGTATTAGTAACGGTGTTACACTCGCATCAAAATAGATTAGTAAACAAAAAGAAAACAAGAAATCAATGTTTACTTTCAAGACTACAATTATAGTACGACAATCTTCCATTCACAACCTTTTAGTTAAATCTGAACTAGGGTTTGCAAAAGTCCACGAAATGACCTTCGAGATGCATGTGGTTCACCTACCGATGGTGCAATTGATGTATGATTTAAGTTGTCTTATAGTGGTCCTATACCATTTCCACATGACATGGAAATTTCAAAAACTTATATTAGTAATAGTGTTACTTATGCACCAAATGAGATTAGCAAACAGAAAGGAAACAACAAATCATCGTGTAATTTCAGGATTTCTTATATGATAGCATGACAATCTTTGACTTGGGTCTTGTAACCTTCGGTACTAGGTTTAAGTCTAAACTAGGGTCCACGAAATGATCTTCGAGATGCAGGTGGTTCACCTATCAATAACTGTAGATGATGCATGATCTTTACAAGAACACATATTTGTTAGATTTACACATGAACGTAATTGTTATGAATTCATGAACCTCTCTATATAGTGCGGATAGAACCCCTTATTGGCCTTGTAACTTTCACTCAAATATGAAAATACATGTTTAAAGAAATAAAACAAAAGAAATCAATCTATGAGGGATGTTAGACATGTCTTCGTTAAGTGTTCAAAAGTTTTTAACAGCATAGTCAATCTAAAAAAAAGTATATGAAAGCAATCAATTTATCAAGTATAAATTGTGAAAATAACAATTATTGTTAATGAAATGTCTAACGCTTTGACATATTTGTGGTAACTGACGAACAATCTCAACGAAACTGGCTGAATCGGTCGCTTATTGAATGAAAAGAGGTTTGTCGTAAGAGAAGTCAATCATCAACCCTTTTTTTCCAAATTACGTCATCATGGCATGTAGTTAAATCTTTCCAGTTAGTAGAATTTAAATTATTAAAAACCAACTTGATGTGTTATTGTTCAAGCTACGACAAATTAAGAGATAATTTGACTGTTGAACGATTAGAAAAGCTAATTACCCTTGAAGTAATCATGTCTACAGAATCAAGATTTAGAGCTTTGAAGTTTAAACGTCAACAATTCATCCTAAAATACGATAAACGACGGTTGCTTTTATTTCCACGTTCATTAGTATGTATCTCATTTTTGTTACGTGGTTCGTTATCGCAATAAATCGAACATCTTAATATTTACCATTTCACCTTCCTTTTTTCTCGTTAAATTTAGTTAATTTCACCTATCACAAAATGGCACACAAAAATATTAGTGGGTAGAGTTTATAAAAGATTGCAACTTTTTCTTGAACTTGTGTACCAACATACATATAATGAAAGTTGCTATCTTGATTTGGCAATGATACAAACTTCATGGACCCTAAAATAAAATTAAAGAACACATTTTTTATAACACTTCATTTATAAAAAAAGGTGGATGGTTAGATACCATCAAATTTTTATCAACAAAATTACATCATACAATATTAATCTATATTCTTATAACTATTTATGTGTAAACCTTTTTATGTATGCTTTTCATGAGACTATAACATTATACAGAATATATCATAAATCAATTTTTTCATCATGCTTTCATTAATTGTTTAAATTTCTGTATCTTTTAGTTTTAGTCTAACATATATTTGTATTTTAAGAACAAAAAAACATTGTTATTACACCAAAAAAAATCCACAGTTTGAGGATTTTTTTTGTATTAATTAATTAAGCATTTATAGTTAATGTTTAATATCATGCTGTGGTGTTTTTATAAGGAAATTCTAAAAAATATCTTTTTATTTTATACAAATATATAATACATGCAATAAATAAATAAATAAATTAGAATCCGTGCAATACAATTCGGATTTACAAAATTCAAAATTGGATCCAAGGCTTATCACTACCAATATTTATATATGGTATTTTTTTTTTCATTTCAGATTTAGTATAAACTTTCTTTCCAACTTCTCAAAAACCATTCTTTCACAAAAGTAATACTGATCAAACAATGAGTGGCTTGAACGACTGGGATTGGCATGCAATGGCTAATGGTTTTTGCCCAACCATTGACGCATCATCTTCTTCCTTTGCAGCAAACACCACCACACTTATGCCCACCATCCCCAACACTGCAGTACCTGTAAATAATGAACAAATGATGGATGGTGGTAACGATTGGGGACTTCATGCAGCGGTTAACAACTTTTCCCAAAACACTGTTGCATCTTTGTCATCCTTTGCCCCTATCACCGCCACATTCAATCCTTCTATCCCTACTGCTCAAACCATACACATAAATAACAGTCAGATGATTGGGGGTGTTAATGATTGGGGTATTCATGAAACAGTAAATGAGTCGTACCCCTCTTTCGCTGGCTCATCATCTTCCTTCTCTTTCTCTTTCTCCTCATCCACCTACTCTGCCAACCCAGCCATGAACACTACCATACCCCTGACCACCACCGCTATGCCTGTACCAACCAGTAATTACAACCAACAAAACACAAGTTTTCCAGGAGAAATGTCAAACCAACATCATCCAATGAACATCTCAAATATCAAACAGATGTTGCAAAATTCAAATTATCTCATCAATGTTCCCAAAATACAAAACCCTTCGATTTCTAACAAGAATCTGGCGGTCTTATCCCACCCCAATCATGGAAATACACCCACAGTATCAAAATACCACCAACCTTACCCTTACCCTTACCCACAACATCGATACCAGCCACCACCACAACAAAACCAACTTCAAATAAACCAACAAACTATTCGAGTATCTGAACATGTAAATTCTCGTGCTCAGCTTGCAACCAAACAAAGGTAAACAAGAAAATTGTGATTGATAGTTGTTTCAAATTACTGAATTTGCTATAAATCTTTTGTATCCCATCAACTTTAGTTTAAGAAAACATGGTATTTCTGAAAGTCATTAAATTATTATTATATTTCATGTTTTCCTTGAATAATATTCTTTAAGATTTTTTATAATGGGAATAACTTTTCTTCCGAATTAAAAACTAAATACAATTTTATTGCTATTAATCACTCAAGAAATCACTTCTTAAATAATTTTTTAGTAAGAAGAAAATGGGGGTTGCTGTATGCACCAATATGCAAAGCATTTAAATGCATCGGGAATTGAAATGAATGCATCGGGAATGTAAAAAGTGGTCTTTGATGTTGACGTGTGTGTATATGACGCAATTCACTTTTTGGTGTATATAGCAAGTCAATGGATGTATTTAGCTTTCTCCGAAGAAAATAATTAAAAGTCAAATTTATCTATTTAATAACTTCTTTTAATTGTTTTGCAGCAAGGCCAAAACGAAAAGGGTTTACAAGATGCCTGTACAGGGATTAAACACCGATAAGTTGTCTTGGAAAAAATATGGTGCAAAGCTTATTGATGGCTCTCAATATCCAAGGTTTTCCTTTTTATTTCTTCTTTTTTTCATTTATTTTATTTTAACTACACATATATATAGGTGGGTTCATATGAGAATGATGTTAATTTAAGAAAACGCGAGGACGATTTTCAGCCACACATTTTCGGTTATGGTGGACGCGATCACGATTGACGCAATTTATGGAGGGTGGAGATGATTAAAGGAGAGTGACCCGGTCAAAGCCGCCTTTGTTGACCGGATGAGTGGTTGAGAATCGTCCTTGCATTTTTTTTAAAAGTTATCATTCTTATTTGAACATTTATCTCTCTCCATAATATATATATATATATATATATGCGTGTAATATAGGCATAAATGATTTACATGTGAATTTTTGGTAATAAATAGGGTATATTACAAGTGTACAGTTACAAAGGATTGTAAGGTTCGAAGGAAAGTGGAGCTAAATAGGTCCGATCCAAATACACTTATCGTCACCTACTCTGGTGATCATAACCACTTACCGCCTTATGCCGGTAATGTTTTCGCTAGCAACACCAGCAGTGACTCTATCAACAACCACAACATCAGGGGCACTGTTGAAACCAACCACCCCAATTTCTCCAACACCATTTCTTCGCCAACCATGTTATCTTTTGGGAGGAAGAAGGCTCAAAAGAACATAAATGTAAATAGGGATGAAGACATTTTTGGGGGGTTGGAGGATTTTATCCCTTTGTAGCAAGGGCTTTTTTAATGGGAAAATTAACCAAAATAGCCATTCTTTCCAACTAAATTCATTTTTTAGCAAATTTTCAATCAATTTCCAATTTAGCCACAAATGAAAGGAAAAGGGAAAATTAGTTATGCAAAAAATATTTACATAAATGTGTGCAAGGATTGCATAAATATTTTTCTACTAAGATTTTGGCTGAAATAGAAATTTCGATTTCAAAAATGGTAAAAAGGTGAATTTGTCTAGGAAGATTGTCTATTTCGGTCAATTCCCTTCTCTAATAGCCACCTCAGCATTCTCTAGCCGTGTTAGTAGCAATTCTATGTTTCTAAAGGTTGCAAATTACAAGGTTGACCTTGAAACCACCACCGTTGTTGATGGAAATAAAGTCTGCAATTGTTAGTTTCAAGTTTTTTGTTTATTTTCTTAGTTTAACTTACTTGAACTTTGTTATTAGAAAAGTGTGGTCTTTATTGTAGTTAACTTTTATGTTTATAAGAAGTCTTGTATTTGGTTTCTCACTTTCTCAAAACCAAAAAAATAATTATAAAATCAACAAAGACATAATAAAATGTCAAATTAAAATCAAGATTTAGTGAATTGCATGGCTAGACTTCTTGTATGTATCATTAAGGAAATCAAAATAGACAATAAGATACCATTTCATCATATTTCATTTTTGTAATTAAAAAGTTAGTTCTATTAAATTTGTAACGGAATAGGTAAAAATATAAAAATAAAATAAAAATAAACCATCTTTGATTATATTAAGTTTTAATTTAAACGAATCAAATTATAGAATAGTATGTATTATAATTATTTTCTTATCCTTGTTGGGGTTAAGTTTAGGTGAGACTAAGTTTTTTCTATGAGACCGGTGAGACTAAAATAATTTACATGAAACTTCACAGAAAAACATTTGTGAAGGTAAAAAAATTGAACATTTATCGTAAAAACATACTAAAAAACACTATTGAAGGAAAAAATTCCAAAAAAGGTTAAAAAACGAAACCTTCACAACATTTTCCGTTGTGAAGGTTCACATTATATATGTAACCTTCACAGCATTTGAGCTGTGAAGGTTTCGTTTTTCACCTTGTTTTAGATGTTTTTTTGCATCGAAAGTAATTTTTAGGTCTGCGTATTCGAGTTTTATTTACCTTCACGTTGTTTTTTTGTGAAGTTTCATACGTTAGGTATTGGTCTCACGCGGTCTCACGAAAACAGTTTGGTCTCAGCTGATATTAAGTCGTCCTTGTTGATTATATGTATGCAAAAATACGAGAATAAGCACGAGCCACATAATTTATTAACTAAAAAACAAATAAAAAATAAAAAAAATTAGTTTTACCATTATATTGTTTTTTTAAATTGGACAAGTTCTTAAAAATCTTATTAGATCTTTTGTATTTTGTTATTTTTCTTTTAACTAACTTGTAGTATTTTTTTTTTTATCAAGGACTATATAATAAATTTTTTTGAATACATTTTTTATAATAAAAAATCAACAATTTTCATCAAATATATGATATTTTACAATCGCGTTAATTATATTTTCATCATTTTTTTTATTCTACCATTCATCTTTTAAATAACATGTGATTAAAAGCAATTTTGAGTGTTTATATAAAAAGCTTATCATGGTGCCAAATTTACTAGATAATAAAATTTAAAAAGACAAAAATTAATATTTTTATCAACATATTATTCACTTTTTTCTATTTTTCGTCAACATTCTTTAATTTTTACCAATTAGATCGTTAAACTATCAAAAAAATTAATAAAGCAAAGTTTTAATTTTTTCTGAATAGTTTCAACCCAATTTAAGAGTAAATTATATTTTTTGTCCCTATGGTTAATAATTATTATCAACTTTGGTCATTCTTTAAAACTAATTACAATTTTGGTCATCAGGTTACCTATTTATTTTAGTTTTAGTCCATTTGAGTAAATTTAATTATAAAGGTTAGTTAGTTTAAAGGTATTTCTATACTTTCAACCTTTTTTTTGTCATTCCTCATTGTTGTCTGACAGGCGGGTTGACACCCCCTAAATCTAACCGCAAGTGTACGGGTCGAATCAAGTAATATGTACCGGTAAGTAAGGGTATCGAACCAAGGGAATTAGAACTGAACGTCACAATGACTAATATTCGCTATTGACTGGACGATCCAAATTTGAGTTGTGTTGATTAAAGTAATACTTATTAAACTAAACAAATAGAACGACAATAAACTAAATTGGTAAACTTTCAGTTGGAGAAACTGTTGAGGGTTGGAATTCCTAAGGTTTTCACAAATAAACACTTCACTTTGGACAATTATCAGTAATCTCTTTCACAAAAACCATCTTGTAAAAATCACTATTGATCTCTCTCGAATAACAATAGATTCAATCTTGTAAAACAATGTTTTATCTCTCGATCTCAACAATTGTTTCCAAAAAGCATTAAACAATCAAGATTAAAACGGGACTAAGGTTTACTTGGTGTATCTCTACCCAATTTCTCACCGTAGGCATATAACTCTAGTTCTAGTCAACAATTAATTCTCTCGAAATTAACAATTAACAAACATATCAATTTGCAAGGTGATCAAACCACAAAAGCATTAAACACAAAAATCATATGCTTCACTACTTAAGAAAATTGATAAGAGTTACAAATTACGTGTTCATATGCTTAAAACCAAATTCAAACCAACCCCCAACATCTAAAGATTAGTTCATGTTGGGGGACGGGGGTATTGACAAATAAAAAAAAAAGAACAAGAGTCCATAAGTCTAAAACTAAGAAAACTCATAAAACTCCCTTTGATGTGCTTATACCCACGAAGAACGCAAGGATTTCGGTGTGAAATCACTCTTCAATCGCGTTGTGTTCTTCTCCTTGATGAATTCTCCAGTCCAAAATTGCCCAAATTGCTGTGGTTGTCGCCCAAGTTCAGAGAAAAATCGCAGATAATGAAACCCTAGGCTGAGAAGTGCTATTTAAAGAAGCTTCACGTTCCCGAGACTTGTCCCGGGACTTCAAGTCTCGCGCACTCATAAGCCTAATCCAAAGTCAGCAGCCTAAGGGACTTATCCAGGGACTTCAAGTCTCGTGAAATTTTCTGACAGCACTTCAAGTCTCATGCCAAGTCTCGTTGAGCACTGATGTTAGCGCATCTTTTGAAGCTTTCAAACTCGTCTGACCCTTCGGACACCCATCTTTCTTACACGGCTCCCGTCATATCTATCTACCATTCGGTTCTGTGCAAAATCTTCGCTTTTTCCTGACTTTCTCCAAGTATTCCATGGTATCGCTAAAATTCCTGAAATTCTTGATTTAAAACCGTAAAATCTAACGCTTTCTTTACTTAAGGATAGCAAACCCGTTGGAAAAGGACTAAAAATAACACCAAAAATTGGTGTTATCATTGTCTTATTAGATCATAGAGTAATTTAAAATTCTTGTGATTATAGTTTTTTTTTTCTTTTCTTTCCTACCTTTTTATTAGTAGCAATTTTAAATAATAATACTTTAAGAGTGCATAAATCTTTTTTGTAATGTTAAAAACAAATAACCAATTAACAATATATTTTAATCATAATACATAACAAACTAAGAACAACACATTTTAGAAACAATATCACTTTAGAATAAACCATTAAAAAAAGTCAACTCCGTATCTTTAAGTTACATGTCCGTTACCTTTTTAAATTACACTTTTTTCCAGTTTTGGTTCTTTTAATAAATTTGGGTTCGCTATGTTGGTTGATGGTCATGCCCAAGCTCGGTTCTAGTGATCTATTTTGCCATTTAAAAAAAAGTTGTAACACCCCAAAATTTGGAGTAAACAAAAACTTTCATTTAAGTAGAAAGATGGTAATATAATGTCCGCCAAGGCGTGAGCTCTTCCCAAAAACAGGGGTATAAGTAATGTACAATTATAATGATTACAATTGAGTAAAGAAATACAATAACCAACTAGTCTAGTTCCTTCTAGGAAGAAGACTACAAAAGGGTTATCGTTCTACAGTCAATCTCTCGGCCTAGAAGACCGGTCTCTCCAACGTTCCCCCATGCTCACTCTAAGCCCGGAACCTACTTGGGAACAGCGTCCCTAGCACCTGAGAGACACATCGACACCAAACAAGTGTTAGGCCAAAAGAGCCTAGTGAGTTATATCAACATTATATCATACATATAATAGCATGTTCAGACATGTGGGATATGCAAGAGGGTATTAACAACAAAATGCAGCATGTTAAACCGGTTTATCTTTTATCTCTGAAAACCGTGGGAGCGACCCACTTTCGCCAAGCAAGTTACACATCAGAGTCGAGACACCCCGTTGCCGTCCTCCTACGAAGACTCAAATAGACAACCTCAGAGGCCAGTCACATTCGCGGCCACACGAATGGCGAGGGACATAGGTGCGCACCTTTTGACTAGTGACACCCAAGACTGAGTCGAACTCGTGTAAACTTGAAAGTGCACACCTTTTGACTAATGCCACTTTAAACCAATCTCATTTCAAAATCGACACAATGTACACATTTTGACTAGTGTCACATTGTCCAATTCGTGTATATGTAAAAATATGGGTACTCACCTTTTGACTAGTGACATCCCGGTCCACTTTTGACTAGTGACCAATAGCATCCCGCTTTTTGACTAGCGGTGCTCCATAACATTTTAGTTATATAATTTAAGCATTAATGAAGGTCTCAATACTTTCATTCATTTCATATAAGACGACATGCTCGGGATTCAATTCCTTTGCATCAATCCATGGCATACATAATAACACGCATTTCTCATGAACACATTCATCATGTAATCAGATGGGTTTAACTCATACACTAGTGGCATACGATAAACTACTCCATGTATAATAATCCAACCAAGCCATTCATACGAGAATCGTCATTTATTCATTTCATGGCCAATCCTAAACCTAGAAATTTAGGCATTTCATCCAAAATCATATTTATCCACAAATATCAAGCAAGACATGTAAAATCAAACAAGATGATGTGCTCTCAGTTTTAACAAAACAATTTTAGCAACTCACCTTTGGGTTTACACCCAAAACCCCCAAATCTTCCGATTTAGGTCAAATATGTGAACAAACCTAAAATCAAGCAAATCGAACCTTAGGTTAGTTTCATAACTCCTATCACATAGATTAACCAACCTCAAATGGTTAAGATAAGCTTACCTAGCCAAATCTTGAGTAGAAACCCTAGAACTTGAAGAACACAAATCTAGCAACAATGGAGGTGGAAGATGAGGTGAAGAAGATGAAGATGATGAAGATCAACCTTCCAAATCTAGCTAGCCTTGCATCAATCCATCAATGGAGTCTTGAAGATCTTGGAAAGAGGAGAATGTAGAAAAAAGAAGCAGCTCAAAAGGTTGAGAAATGAAGAAGTTATGAGAAAATGAAGAGATGAGGGTTTATAACCCGTTTTCTCAAGTTTCAGCTACCTAGCGATCGCTAGGTATATAGCTAGCGGTCGCTAGCTACTGTGCGATCCCGGTGCGAATTTGTTTTGGTCATAACTTCTTCGTTATAGCTCCGATTTTGATTCCGAAAGAACCGTTGGACTCGTAATTGGATTCTCTAACATACTAAACCATGAAATACAAGATTTGATCCAAAATTCTATTTTCCAAATTTTATTAGAGAGTCGTTATTACAACCGAAATTTACGGGTGTTACAAAAGTCATTCCAGTACCTTTAAAATGAGTTAATTAATCTTTAAATTTTTAAGTATTTTATCCGATGTATAATTACAAATGTGTCTACACTAATAAAAATGTTTAAAATTTATACCTCGGGTTTCAAAAAAAATGTAAGAGGGAGTGAGAAGAGACGGGCTCACGAAACCGCAAGCCGGACCCACCAGCCATGTATCATCCCGCTAAGCCCAAGCATTGAGCCCACCTTGGTACACACGGCCTAATACTTAATATTAAGAGTGAATTACATATTTGGTCCCTGTGGTTTGGTGGTTTTAACACTTTGGGTCCCTAAAATGAAATAATTATGGATTGGATCCCTGTGGTTTGCATTTTATAACGTGTTGGGTCCCTAAAACTAACTCCGTCTAAAAGACACTGTTAAGTCATTAATTCGGAAGGGTATTTTGGTCATTTTATTTATTTTCTATTTTTAATTACTTTATCTATCTATTTATTAAACCACATGGACCAAGCATACAATTCCCTATTCACTCTTCTTCTTCCTCGGTGAGAAATTCCGTTTTCCGATCTTCTTTTCCGACCAATACCATATTTCCAGCCATCGTATACCACACTTAACATAATTGAACATGACCAATCAAGTAATCAACCTAAATTCAAACTTTAGTAAGTAAATAAAAAATCAAAATCAAAGATCCAAACATGAAAATCATAATCTGCTTCAAACTCAAACAAATCCATATTACAAAAATCTGATTAAATCCATAAACCCATCTAGAAATTTTCTTTTTTGAAGAACAAACATACCCCGACGATTAAATTTTCTTTTTTTAAGAACAAACCTGATCGGATAATTATTCCGGTGACCCTTCCCCCGAAATCCCAAACCCCAAATCAAGAGACCGAAACAAAAATCTAGAATTCAAAGATGAATATCATACAGACTACAGCAACTCCGGCGATACATGTACCGACAACGACTCCGACGACACACTAAACAAAACCAAATGTCGGAGCAACAGTGGAATGGGGGTTCTTGAGGAGATGGTTTCTGCAGACGGTGGAGACGGAGGGGGGAGGCGGCGGCGGTGGTGTTGGCAGCGGTGTAGGAGGTTGGAGGCGGCGGTGGTGCAGGCAGTGATGGCGGAGGGGGGAGGCGGCGATGATGTAGCCAGCGATGCAGAGGGTCGAGCCGGTGGTGGTGCAGGCAGCGGTGGCGGAGGGTGGAGCCGGCGGTGGCGGAGGGTCGAGCCAGCGGTGGTGCACGCAGCGGTGGCGGAGGGTCGAGCCGGCGGTGGTGCAGTCGGTGGTGACGGCCGGTGTAGGCGGCGATGGTGCAGCCGGTGGTGGAGGCAAAGGATTAGGGTTTGAGTCTTCTTTGCGTCTGGAAAGTAAAACATGGGGAGGATATATGTTTAGGTAAGTTACATATATTTACACTTTAGGTCCCTGTGGTTAAATAAATAAATAGATAAAGTAATTAGAAATAGGAAATAAATGAAATGACCAAAATACCCTTCTGAATTAATGACTTAACGGTGTCTTTTAGACGGAGTTAGTTTTAGGGACCCAACACGTTATAAAATGCAAACCATAGGGACCCAATCCATAATTATTTCATTATAGGGACCCAGAGTGTTAAAACCACCAAACCACAAGGACCAAATATGTAATTCACTCTAATATTAATAAGTGTAAAATTGGAATAAAACTACAAAAAGTTTCAAAAAGCTACCTCCAAGTAGCTTATTAAAAACCTACCTTATAAACTACTTTTTGTCACCCATAGATGTACACCAAAAATAAGCTAGCTTATGCATACCCAAGCCCGTTCTTTAGCAAGTTCTATAGGTTCTACGGCACAGGGCCTCCGATTGTCGAGGGCCTCAGGATTCTTTATAAGTTTTTACTTGTAGTAAATAAGTATATCAATTAATGAATACAAATATTATCCAAAAACCTTTCCCAGCGCAGTTGCTAAGCGCTTTTTTTGTGCCACTCGTGTCCATTGGTGGCCCAAGTTTGAATCCCACAAGCTCCCTTTTTTTATAATTATTGGTGTCCAATTTTTATTAATTATGTCTTCGAAGGTGGAGGGTTTATAGATGGGTTCAAGATCCCTAGATCTGGGTTCGAGATCTGCTAAAAACCGATCATCTTCTCGAGAGAATCATTGCCGACGAGGGTTTCGACCAGGTTTGGGTTTTCTGCTTCTACTTTCAAACGACGAGGCAAGGATCAGATATGGGTTTCCTTCGATCTCGGTTTGCTTCTTCTCTACCCCTCCATCTCGTTCATTACTGGTTTGCTTTTATATTTTCAAATTTGATTATGATTTTTATTTCTTGATTGGAATTCATATAAATTTGTACAGGGATTTGAATTTCTGTGTTTAGAGATACAATTTAGGGTTTTTGAAATTTTATTACGATTTTGGGTTTGATTTTGAATGTAAATTTAGATTTGGGATTTGAAATAGGTTTGTAACTGAAATGTATTTGGAATTTGTAAAATGATTTTGGTGTTCTTGAAATTTGGATTTAGGTTTGATTGAATGCTTGATTTATGTTGTTAGTTTTGATTAAAATTGTTTGGCGTGTATTGTTTATTATGAAATCTGGGTTTTGGGTCAAGAAGATGAGTAATCAAGTGTGTTCATGATGTTTATTATTATCTGGGTTTTTCTGTCCCTGTAGTTTGTTTTTCACTAAAAAGACCAAAACGCCCTTCATGTGAGAGGTTTTTCTGTCCCTGTAGTTTGTTTTTCACTAACGAGATCGAGTTTCAGATGAGAGGTTTGGGTGCAGTTCGAAGTTGATAGGGTCCGTCGAGTTATCAGCTGTGGGTTCGAGGTCAGAGATCGGGCTCCTTGCTACTGTCATTGATCGAGTTTTTGATGCCGATGAACCGATGTCGTAGATTGATTTGTCAAGCCATTCGAGTCCTCCAAACCGTTCGTGTTTTCAGGTCGTAGATCGAGTCCTTGTTGCCGCCGGTCAGATGTGGGTATGGTAAAGGTAAATGGTAAAAGGAAAGGGTAAAAGGTAAAGTCGTTTTTGAGGTTCGTGGTTCATGGCTCGAGACTTGTCAACTGGTGAGGTTTGGAGTCTCGGCGGCTCGGCTATTTAGTCTTGTTTCGTTGGTATGGTATGTCGGTATGGTAATTGGTAAAGTGGCTTTCGTGGTTCGCGGCTCGTTGGCACGTGAGACTCGGCGGCTCGGCTGCTTAATCTTGCTTCGTTCGTACGGTTCGATGGCTTACAGGTTCCCTAGCTTGGTGGATCGTTTGGTTCGGTGGTTCGAGGTCCGTGGTTTGTTTGGTTGCGGTCCGTTGGTTCGTCTTGTTCTTTGGTTCGTGGCTCGATGCCTTTTTTGTTAGGTGACTCGTTAGTTTCGGTAGCTCGTTTGGTTTGTTGTTTATTGTTCTTTTTTGGTAAGGTTCTAGGAGTTTTGTTAGGTTCGATGGTTGTGGGTTTGGTGTGTTGTAATGGTTTGTTTTGTGTTGTTCGAGTTGCTTCTTGCAACCTTAGAAAACTTGTGTTTTTCGTTGATTTTGGTTTTAATATAATTGTTGCCGTTAAAAAAAAGTTTAATTGTTGGTTTCTTGTTTTTGACCTGAGGTTTTTATTCTTTTTGTTGTTTATTCTGGTCAGTTTGATTGAGTTTTGGCTTCAAATGGTTTTTTTGCTCTTTGATGATTGGTTTTGAAGTAATTGTGGCAGGCTTGGGTTATCTGGTTTTTCTGCTCTTCTTAAATGCACCATTGGCACTCTTGATTCCGTTAAGACCTTTTCTTTCTAAGAACTTTTTATGTTCAATTGGATGTAGCTGATTAGGTTTGATGCTTCATTGTTTTAATTTTGAGTGTTGATAAATTGATACCCAACACTTTGAGTTTGATTGCAATATTATATGGTCTTTCTTTACTCTTTTTCATGTGCTATTTTGAACAGGTAAGAACGTTTTTTTTTTAACTTGAGTTAACTTGTTTCAAACTTATGTTAGGTTTGCCTACAAGCTATTTGATGAAATGCTTGATAGTAGTTTCAATAGTTTTGTCCATGGTGTTCTGAAAGGTATCTTTTGAACTGATTGCTTTGAATATAACTTTAAAGGAATGATTTTATCATGTTATAATGTATCTAGAAAAAACAAATTAAAAATGATAGAATTCAATGTAATGTGTCAACTGTCAAGTAAGTGAGGCTTGTAAGTCCAAGTTTATGGAGGATGATGTGTAGCTTTATTAGAACTATATGAATGTGTGATATCTTGTCTACCATATAAAAGGGATAATTACATATACTCAATGGGATTAGTTTATTATTCTATTTCTAAATAAGCTCCTTACTGATATGTCGTATTAACTCATTTCATCCTGTTTTCCCACCCCTCCCATTATGTCATATTAACTCATTATGTGATATCTTGTCTACCATGTGAGGTATAAAACCTAACACTTCTGTTTTTGTTCTTGTTTTAGGGATGGAGTATAGGGATGAAATTCATGTAACCTTATTGGTGGAAGCCAAGAATTGGAAGGATGTTTCAGTCTACCTTGTAGTGGTTTTTTCATGCTATGCAGTATGTGACTTGTGGTAAAGGAGCATGTTCAAAATTTAGACGAAGGTTCTATGACTTATTAAAGCCTATGGAGGGTAATATTTTGCTAATATCTATTTTGGATTGTAATAATTAGATTATATTGGGTTCAAGTGTATTGATTGACTGCATCTAGAACCATAACTCTTATATTATTGTATTTTATTTTTGAACATCAAACAAAGAAGCAATTAAGGGAGCTTCGGCTCGGACATCACTCCCTGCCAAACAACCAAGAACTATATTCGAGAACACTTCCAGCTAGGAGCTAGAAAAAAGAGAGTACAAGTTGGAACCAAACACACATGGGACCAAACAACATAAAGCCTATAGAAGGAAAATTACAGATCTGAA
Source organism: Centaurea solstitialis (assembly GCA_030169165.1). Lineage (NCBI taxonomy): Eukaryota > Viridiplantae > Streptophyta > Magnoliopsida > Asterales > Asteraceae > Centaurea > Centaurea solstitialis. The sequence continues at coordinate 24,392,654 of CM058042.1, read as the reverse complement.
ACGCTTACCCTGTAATATTTATTAGAGGGAGGTTCATACGAAAAATATAACTTTTTAAGAAAATGTGAGGAGCAGTCTCAACCACTCATCTCGGTCAACAAAGGTGGCTTTGACCGGTCCCTCCCTTTAATAATCTCTACCCTCCCATGAATCACGTCAATCCTCCGTGATCACGTCCATGTAACCACGAGATGAGTGGCTGAGATTGCTTCTCGCTTTTTCTTAAATTGATATGCTTCTCGTATGAACCTTCCCCATGTTTATTAATTTTAGTCAACACTTCAAACTACTTTACCAAGTAAGATTGTATATAGTCCATCAAAACTATATGTATGCAACAATTTACTTGGTAAGGGTTTACTCGGTAAGAAATGTCATTTGATTTATCGAATAAGACTCTCCATCTTTATCATATTTACTGTGTAGGATTAATGACGCACGACAAGTTCATCCTGTAAAGTAAATGGCCTAGGTAGGTGTAAAGCAACCATTTTCGGGTGTAAATCATATCATCATTAGAATATTCTCCAATAAAAGTACCAAAACTTCAATATCGTTTACATTTACCCCTCCCGCCGCATTGCGCGGGTATACTACTAGTGTTACATGAAACATATTTTGTATTTTCAAGTTGAAGGAAATATTCTTTTAATATGAAACAATTTTTCATTGATTATATTTGGTTAGCCAGACAACATCAATAGAATGTTTATTCTCATTCCTATTTTCTAGTATTCCCATTTTTAACCATTCCCTAAAATGAACCAATCACGCCCTTAATGACTGATGATAATTGTTTGTATTGCTAAGGAATCGGTTCAAAGAGTTAGTGGTTTCAAAAATATGAGAAACATAACCGGTTTCAATCGGCTCCGTATTTTAAAAACCGGACCCAAAGCTAATCATATCGGTTCCGGTTTTAGAACCGACAGTTTCGAAACGGTACCAATCCCAATGACGAGTCTGCTTCCGATGCTCACCCCTATTCGTATGCTTTAGAGTAAATAAGTGTTAAATAATTAATGCATACTTTTTTGTTCAAAAATTGACATTGGTACATAGTGGTCGATAACATCTTTGGAAAGGACAATGGATGGTATGTCAGTCTTTCCGGGTTCGATTCATGGGGTGAGCATGTGCCAATACCTTGACCATGGGTCGACTTTTGGTAGGGACGGAGCTAAAATGGTATTATTTTTTCGACAAAGGGTAACAAAATTTAGTTTCATAAAGGTGCAATGTAAGGGCACCATTGTATCGTTTTCAAAACTTTTAAAGGGTGCATCTAAAAAGCAAAAAATTATCTCGAAATGAACCAAAACACTAAAAGTTCAATGGAAATCATCCAAAAACTGAATTTTTTTGAAATAACCAAAAAACCATAAAAAATCTCAAAATCTATCAAAAAACCGAAAATTTCTCTCGATTCAACAACAAAATCAAAGCAGTCCAACGAAATCAACAAAAAGATTTAAAAAATTCCCGAAATCAACCAAAATATTGGAAAAAAAATTCCCGAAATCAACCAAAAACTTGACTATATGGTGTTACCGTTTGACATATGTTATGGCTTCGTCCCTGGCTTTTGGTCTATCAATGGTCGCTAAGGATTAGTCGAGCATTTGTATGGATTCTGGATACTTTATTGACTTCGTATCAAAATGTGTACGTGAATTATTTGTCTTTAAAAAAATTGAAGCCTTCCTTTTCCTTTTATTTTCTAGTTTGATGAATTTTTCAAAATTCTATTAAAAAAATACCTAATTTAGAGATTTGTCAAAAATGTTTTAAATATTTTACTAATGATTTTTAAATATATCACATCATATAATATTCATTGAAAAAGTCATGTCTTATTTTAATGAATATTGGGATTTATTAAATATTTGGAACATCACGTGGCTCCAGATTGTTGTATGTTGTTGCCGACTACGATATGTGGTGGACCCGCGTGAAGGTTGATTGATGAGAATAGGCCAACATCTCCGATCAACGGCTGAGATCATTGACAAGCTGTGAATGCACCATGCCGTCATTCCTGATAAAAGTATCTTAACCCACCGCCCTTTTTCGTTTGGTTTTGGTGTGGGTTTCTCAGGTAACCAAAAAGAATGAAAAATGTTTTCTTTAATAGAGGTGCATTTAGAGTTTAATAGCATTTTTATAATTTTATTAAGGAAAAAGTCCAAAAAAATTCAATTTCCATTTTGAATAGTAAAATTCTTAAACAATTTTTTTGAACAAATAAGCCATTAAACTTTTGCATTTTGAATAATTAAGTCACTAAACTATTCTTTTAAATGAAAAAACCATTAAACTTTTTCGTTTTGATTGATTAAGTCATCGAACAATTTTTTTTTGATAAATAAACCATTAACCTTTCAAAAATTGGTTACTTACCCCCTTTTAATAAAAATAAAAAAATTAAATGTAACCGACTATGAAGGTTTTAAAGGTAAAATATAACTATGCTAGTTTACGTTAAACAAATATAAGTAGAAAAGTTTTAGAAATTCAATGATTTATTTTGTTGGAAAAAAATGTTTAGGGACTTAATCATTCAAAATGAAAAAGTTTAATGGTTTTTTCATTCAAAATAATAGTTTAGGGACTTAATCATTGAAAATGAGAAAGTTTAATGGTTTTTTTATTCAAAAAAATTTGTTTAAGGACTTAACCATTCAAAATGGAATAGTTTGTTGGTTTTTTTAGACTTTCCCTTTTTTTAAAATAGAAAGTTAAAAAATAAAATTTTTAAATAAATTTATATTTCACTCTAACAACTTCTTTATTTTAAAGATTTCAATACTAATTATATTATTAAAATATTGTATAATTTATTATCCTAATAGACTTTAATTTAAAATATAAATATAAATATCAAACTAAATTGAGTACCACAAAAAGTGTATTGTATAAAATAAGATAGGGAATTCGTTGATGTACCACAAAACACAAAATTCTCGTTTCTTTGTCTAAGATGCTCTTATCAAATAGCTTATTCATTTGAATATTATTAAAAGAAGAGTGAATTGCAATTTTGGTCCCTGTGGTTTAACGAAACCAGCACATTTGGTCCCCATAAAATTTTTATTGCAGAAAAAACACTGTGGTATGCAACAATGCTTGGTTTTGGTCCCTCAAGACTAACACCGTTAGATGTGTCTGTTAAGTCCCTCCCATGTGCTTTGCACATGAGGGCATATTCGTCTTTTAACAAAAGTCAAATTACAAGACCAAAATTGCAATTTTTCCTTTGATTGTTATACAATTAATTTTAAAGGTAAATTAAATTAAATTTATTTATTTATTTATATATTATCTATTATATTAGATAGATATAATAATATTTTTGGTAACCTCCCATCCTATTATGGAAAAGCATGGCAACATCTTCTTCCTCACACACCAGAGATGCCGTCGCCAAATAACATCACCTCAATCCTACTCTCATCTTCTTCCTCAAACTCAAGATAAGTTCTTCCGAAATGACTTCGATCTCCTTTGGGCCAGATGCACGTCCGGCGGATTTCCTTCCAATGAGTCGGCCGGTCCTCCATCAGCCACATGGTCAAACTCTTCAAGAACGCAGTCGCCGATCTCCTCTCCTTCTCTATGCCGACGATCGGCCGCCATCATCAACTATGCCGCAGCGGCCGAACTGTTGCTCGCTATGAGCCACGATTACATCCTGATGCACCAAGATCGGGGAGGGGGGGGTTCTAATGTGCAAAATCGATATGGGGGATGATGTTGTCGGATTACTTCACGACGTTGATAAGGTGAATCGTGAAACAAAATCAAAACCAAAAAATCTATCCAACAAATCCTAAATCAAAACCAAATGAATCTAACAAAAAAAATCATCCAATAATCGAACCCAAATCCAGGATTCAAACCAAAATATCGAGCCAGCCTTTGAAGATGAAATCGAACCCAAATCTAGGTTTCAATGTGAAGTCCTCGTTGAAATCACCGGAAAGCGTTGTGAGAAGAGAGTGTGTGGGTTCGTTGAGTTTAAAAATGGGTTTGTCGGAGAAGATGACGGAGGGTTGGGTTCCGGAGAAGATGACCGGAGAGGGTAGTGCCTACCGGAGAAATGACCGGAGAGAGGTGGGTTCGTCGAAATGTGTAGTCGTTCACTGTTGCTTATTGATGGTGATGTGGGTGAGAGGGCAGAGTGAGGGGGAGAGACATGAAGTCGTCGGATTTAGTCGCTGGAAAAAATTGGGGTGGAAGTATGTTTTTTCTTCTGGTTTTCTTGGAAGAGAGAGAGGGAGGGAGGGAGAAGGTTAATGATGATGTGAATGATGAGTCAGACACATGTCATTGTTTTATTGGATTGTAATTTTATATATAAATATAAATTAATTAATTTAACTTGTAGTTTGATTTTGTAAAATGACGAATATGCCCTCATGTGCAAGGCACATGGGAGGGACTTAACAGACACCTCTAACGGTGTTAGTCTTGAGGGACAAAAACCAAGTAAAGTTGCATACCACAATGTTTTTTCTGCAATAAAAATTTTATAGGGACCAAATGTGATGGTTTTGTTAAACCACAGGGACCAAAATTGCAATTCACTCTTAAAAAAAATATCAATTGTTATTTTAATATTTTATATGTTTATCATAATATTTTTTTTTTCTTTTTTATATATTTAATTTCAAATTTGTATTCATAAACAGAAATAATAATATTTCTTCATCATAGTAATCTTAAAAAAAAAATCAAATTTCTTGTATGCTTTCTTGTTTTGGAACAAAAAATGTTGACCAAAATTTCAATTAAACTGTTAAATTTGACTATATTTAATTTATTGTTTGCTGTAGATTTACGATAAGAAATGAAGATGAATTTCTTAAGCTATTGACTATAATTAAAAAGAAGAAAAATAAAATATATTAAGGGTGTTTTTGGCAAAAATAAGTTAACTTACAAGCTAGTTCATCTATGTATGTATCAAATAATAAAAAACTAGCTTTTTGAAACACTATGTTGAGTAGCTTATTGAGGGCTTTTTGTAGCATTTTCCAATTATACTCTTATTAATATTAATTGTTAAATTCAAATATATCATTTTTAGTCATTTTACATACTCATAAGCTAGTTTTTGCCAAACATGATTTGTACATAAACGAGCTTATAAGCTACTAACAAGTTTATCAATCAATAACTAGCTTATCAGCTACTAACAAGTTTATCAATCAACAACTAGCTTATTAGTTACTAGCTAGGTTATCAACTAGTTTGCTAAACATATGTATAAAATGGATTGTAATGAATTAGATAAATATATTTTTTTTATTTTTTAAAATTATGGTTATTTGTTTCATTATTTTTTTAGGTGATTTAATTTATAAGTATTATATGATCAAATATCATAAAATAAACATGTTAGGGATAATTTCAGCGTTTTAACAATTCTCTCCCTTTTTGTCCTACATAACAAATGCAAAATAAACAATTAGTCCAATGCTGTTTTAGTCATACCAATCGCAAGACAAATAAACAATTAGTCCAATGCTGTTTTAGTCATACCAATCGCAAGACAGGACAATTACTCTTATCCTCTTCTGTTCTATCCAATCTAATCCAATGTCATCTAATTTGCATACCAAACATTACTTAAAATTTATTTTTCCTCTCGTGTTTAGAAATTTATGGAAGAAAACAATATCCCTTTTCTACATCTCATTTCACCTTTTTCAAAAAATTCGAGAAACACATATTTTTCTCACTACTGTCTTTCTATTTCTTTCCTTTTCATTTGTAAAAAGAAAACAAACTTAAAAATACAAAAAAAATTTTGAATTTTTTTATCTTTTACATAACAAACCTATGGTCGACATTCTCCTATTCTTCAACTAAAAAACATTGACCACCAAAAAGAAAACATTTTGAAAAAAAGAAAACCGTCAACTAACGCCGTTAACTCCATCCGGACCTGAGGTTCGGATACAGTCCCTTCTCGAAATTCGTACACGTATTTACACATCCACCTGTTCCCCAATTTGGGCAAAAAATTATCACTTTTCTCACTCTTTTTGCTTAACTTCTGCTCTCAAAATCAAATCCAAAATCAACAGTTTAGGGTTTCAAAATTTCAAGCTCTTTGAAGTGCGATAACAATGGCGGAGTATCATGAAGAAATCGAGCCGAAAGTTGAGCCTTCGTTTATGGACAAGGTTACAGAGAAGATTCAGCACGAGGATTCTCCGTCGTCGGATTCTGATTCGAAGAAGAAGCATCATCACGAAGATGAGTTGAAGAAGAAGAAACACGATGATACTTCTTCTTCTTCTTCTCCGACTTCGATGAAGTCCAAGATCTACAGGTTGTTTGGTAGGGAGAAGCCGGTTCATAAGGTTTTTGGTGGCGGAAAACGTAAGTTCCAAATTCCAAAATATTTTGTTTATTTATCAGTTAATCTGGAGCTCATGATTTGTTATAGATTTAGGTGATTATACTGTGTATGATGTTTAAAATTGATATTGTTATTTGTGTATGTTTAACTATGTTCATGATTTTGCATCAAGTGTTACTATCGTGTTTGAACGATTAAGAAATTTTAAGATACTTACATGATTATAGTGTTCATGATTTTGCATCAAGTGTTACTATCGTGTTTGAACGATTAAGAAATTTTAAGATACTTACATGATTATAGTGTTCATGATGTTGAAAATTGACACTGTTATTTGTGTATGCAAGTATGTTCATATTGTTGTTTTGATAATTGATATTTATCGTCTATAGTTGATGAACTAGAAGAGGAAGTGACTTTGGATTGACCTTATCTGTAAAAAAAAATTACACTTTGGGATTGGGATTCAGTTGTTTATTGTCCTCGGGTTCTTCAGTTCTCGGACTTGCGATTTATTTATTTTTACTGGGAATTCGTAGGGATTTGGAATGTTTGGACTGTGAGTTTTCGTTTTTATAGGATCAAAGCAGATGTGCATTTACCAAAAATGAGGTGTTTTTATAAGATTAAAGCAGATGTGCATTTACCAAAAATGAGGTGTGTTTTTATAAAGTAGAGAAGCATTCACTAAAGTTGCTAAAGTTAACTCATGTTTTATAAGCTATATTCATCATTCCTTGCTCTTTCTATAGCATAATCACAGGAAGTGTCCTAAAAACTCGCAAAATTTCACTCTGTGGCTCTCAAGGCTCATGTTAGGCGCCATGGCCCAATGCTTGGTTTTTGGTTTTTGTAACACGATATTTGATTTTTCTTACCATTTTAGTGTGTAAGACATTTTAGTTTTAGCATATAATCTAATTTAAATTATTCGATATCATTGACTCGTTGAGTAAAAGTAGCAAACATATGTGTGTGTAATATTAAATCTTGCTGCATTAGGGCATCTTGAAAACAGTTGTGGCCTCACTGTGGCTTCTAAGGCTTGGGGCTTGCCCTCGCCATCACCTCACGCCATTTAGAACATTGATCACAAGCAAATGTCTGAAATATTCATTTTTTACGCCTACATTAAATCTTGGCATATGTATAAGTATCCTTGTTCGTTGAGCAACTAGGATGCAAGTCCATCAAAGAAATACCATTGGGGCTCTAACCCAACGCAAATGCTCAATGCAAAAGTATTCCAACACACTTAACATGAAGATGAGTTGATGTTTGTATAAAGAAATGGTCTTTTTCTTGAATGTTGTGTATTTCTATCCCTTATTTAAAGCAACTCAAATTTCTCTTATGTGTTATGTGATCACCTTATATGCAGCTGCTGATGTATTCTTGTGGAGAAACAAGAAGATATCAGCCAGTGTACTTGGTGGAGCAACTGCAGTGTGGGTGTTCTTTGAATTGCTCGAGTACCATCTGCTTACTTTGGTTTGCCACGTTTTGATACTTGCGTTTGCAGTTCTCTTCCTGTGGTCCAACGCTTCTAAGTTCATTAACAAGTAAGCTTTTATATTGTTTGACCCTTTGACTAGATTGTGATGTTGAGGTCATAGTTGTCAATAGCTAATAGCGGTAAATAGCGATAGCTTACCGATATGCTACATTGCGAATAGGGATAACTAGCGGCTGCTATTTCATATTTAGCGATAGCCTTTTAAAAGATAAATATATAATTATATATTAATATATTACCTTATAAGTTTTAAACTATTATATATATATATTAGAGAACAAGAGGAAAGTTCAATTGTGAACCACTTTTTGGTTGTGAACGTGAGGACAACCGAGAGCGCGACACGTGGCGGATGACTAGGCGCCACGTTGGCTTTGAGTGTGGTCCCCCCCTTTAATTCAATGCCCTCCCCATGAATCGCGCCTAGTCATCTGCCGTGAATTTGACGTGGCGCCTAGTCATCCGCCACGTGTCGCGCTCTCGGTCGTCCTCACGTTCACAACCAAAAAGTGGTTCACATTTGAACCCACCCCTAGAGAACAAAATTTAATACTTAGTCTTAAACTATTAAAGAAAATCATGAATATTACGAGTATGCCATCGCTATCGCTGTATACAAGATGGTGGTCATGTACCGAAACACTACACTATTCGCTATTTTACCGCTATTGAAAACTATGGTTGAGGTCATTGGCTGACTGATCTAGCTTACAGGTCTCCTCCACGTATCCCTGAAGTTCGAATTCCCGAGGACAAGTTTCTTCAGATTGCTGCTGGATTAAGGATCGAACTTAACCAGGCACTTGACACGATACGGAACATTGCATCTGGACGGGATTTGAAGAAGTTCCTTGGTGTATGTTGTGTGATTTTTATGATTTTTATCCCCTACCTTTCCTTTACTATTTATCTCACACTCACATGCCCACTCACACAAACTCCATGAAGTGGGGAGAGGGGGGGGGGGGGGGGGGGGGGGGGGGGGGTAAGAAAACATTTGACAGGACTTCAGGGTGTGTTTTGTACGTAGATTAGACAGAACCTAGATAGACGTCGAGTGATTGGAGATAGGCTGGTGAAAAAACTGTGGAAGGTTTAGGGTGCGTTTGGTTGTGGAGAATTTTCCAGTTTTCCAAGAAAAATAAAAATTTAGTAAATATGTTAAAAGGTTCGTTTAGTTTTCAAAAGTTTTTCAAGAAAATGAAAATATTTTGTTCTCTAAGTTCTATGTAAATTAGAATAGTGTTTTTAGGAGTTTTCCAAAATTTCCTAAACATGTTTTCTAAAATGGAAAATGAAAACTCCACAATTTCAACCAAAACCATTTTCTAAAGTTTTCATAGAAAACTGAAAATGAAAACTCATCTCCATCTTCTAGGAAAATAAACAGTTTCCACACCGAACACACCATTAGGCTTTTAATTTGACATGGGTAGTCAGTAACTACCGATCTGTCCCATCTCCTAAGAATTTTGTTTCACCTATTTTCATGGGACAAAAATCTCCACGTTTGTCAAACGAGTCTTGTTTTGTCTCAGTCTAATGTTGCAACTTGGGTTATCAAGTTTTTGTATTGTCCTATCCCACGTACCAAATGCACCCGGTACTCCGGACGAAAATTATTTTACCTCCTTTATCCTTTCTATGTGTGTGCGTGTGTATATATAGAGGGAGGTCCAGGGAAAACCTCAAAAACTGGAAATCTGAAGAACACCCTAATGGCCCTTAATTTGTACGGTATGCAATTGTGCATACTGCATACAAGTAAGTTAAGTTGGTTTTTTGGTATTTATGCACATTGCATGTTACAAATTACTTGTATGCACAAGTGCATACTATCCGGATGAAAGAGCTTCTCAGTTTTCCGTTATTTAGCTTTTTTATATGCTTTTTCCGATATGTTGGGGATAAACTTGATGTAAATCGTATACTATTGGCAGGTCGTTGCTGGACTGTGGGTTCTCTCTATTGTTGGTAGTTGGTGCAATTTCTTGACATTGTTCTACATAGGTAATGTTGATCTCTCTTATTTTTCGTTCCTCGGGTTTTATTTTTCTTAATTATTATCAGACCATAGTAGAAAAAGTAATAGGTGAGTTTTGACACGTAAAATACATAAACAAACCGTACTCAAGATTAGGTCACAACTAATTAAGCACTTGGATCTTAAGATTAGATTTCATGATTTGGTTATCACGGAAGGGTCTATCTATAGCTGTATCTAATTTTGCGTTATTGTTTTGGTTGGAAAACAGCCTTTGTGGCTTTACACACGATCCCTGTGGTGTACGAGAAGTACGAGGACCAGGTTGATGCATTTGCGGAAAAGGCAATGATGGAGATAAAGAAGCAGTATGCAGTGTTTGATGCCAAGGTTGTGAGTAAAATCCCAAGAGGACCATTGAAAGATAAGAAGAGAGCTTAAAGACTCTTTGTTTGTATGTTGATGGTTTTCAATTTGTGGTTATTTGTTTAGCTTTTTGTAGCAAGTGTTGTGATCTCGTAGTGAATGCTCAACTCATGTTTGTTTTTCTATCAGAGAGGCTTGTGTTGAATGTGCATGTAGAACCACTTTTAACTTTTCTTTCCTTCTAATCTTTTGTAACTTTTGGCTTGGTTCTAACTGATGGATGTATTCAATGTGGCTTTGTTGCAAATGGCTTAGGGGATGTTTGTTTACCTCTTTTACCAGTTCCATTAAGAGCAGCCTCTGAATTGTTAGGAGGTAAATTCTGTTTGGCAAAAAGACGAACCTGTCTCTTAATGGTTCTAAAACCGTCTAAATGGTTTTGTATTCTAGGTCTTTCTTAAGTCTTAAGCATTAAGCACCCTGATTTTATTCTCTACAGTTATCAAACCGTAGTTCATTTTTATCATAAGAGCCTCCTAATCATTATGATCATTCAACCATTCAGCAACTACCAAAAAGCCCCTTACTTTTTTCTGTTAAGTTTGGATTTGGTGTTATTTTAGAAATTCAAACCCAAGATGAAATTGCTATTTCTGTATGTGTTTTCGAAATTACGGTTGTCGTTTTTGTAGTTTACAGTTTGTTGTTCTTTTCAGCCATACGATTTATAATTTGTTTGCTACTATTGTCTTTCAAACTATGGTAATAGATAAACCACAATGAAGAAACAAAAATGACAATTTTAAACGAACTACGTTAGTTTACGTCACTATTTTTTTTGCTATTCGATGTATGCCTGCACATGGTTTACTTCAATATTTAATTATTCTTTTCAATTTTCAGATTTTAGAAAACAAGTACATATTCAACTTGGATAGAGAAAAGACAACGATATAAGGGATATCGCACATAACAAGAAATTGGTAAATGGAGTGCTATTTATTTGATGAAAAAAATGAAGAAAGAAAATTGTAACTAAAACGTAAGACAAAAACCTTGGTGAGCAGAATTAACAAGAACCGAATACCAATTCTAAACTAGGCTAAATAAATTGATGATCGTTAAGCACAATACGAGAGTCCAAACATTTGAGCGGGACACATTGATCGAATGCCAGGGAAGGGGTTGTTTGTTTTTCGTAAGCCGCCTCTTAACACCTCTTTAAATCTGAAAATTAAGAGGTTTGCAGACTTAAAACCCTTTGTTTTTTTTTTAAAGGCTTGAAAACCTCCTACCGTCCTCTAATATATATATATATATATATATATTTTGAACGGCAGATAACTCACACACGTTCCAGAGGTATCCGGATCCAAGCAGGCACCGACTAATCCCCCGCGCTCATGAACCGGTCCTATAGACTGGCTCATGAACTCGCCCCTAAACCGGCTCTATGGACCAGTCCAAGAGCTAAATACCGCAGCAAGTCGTCGCCTGCGGGGTTTGAACCTTGGCCAACTGAGGATACCATCCCCTGAAGGCACAAGGGTGTTACCTCCACCCACTAGGCTAGACCATCTTTTGGTCGTCCTCTAATATTTTAAAAGGTGCACCATTCCTCTCTATTTTTTAAACATGAATTTAGACTTTAGACCTCTTAAACAACAGACGACACCTAAAAGCATGGTGCGAAAAATAGAATAATATACACACTCATGCTTCCATCTTACGGGGCTCTGTTTTGATACATGAGACAAAATGGAACAAAACAAAATAGAACAAAAAGTCGTTCAATTTTTTACGCAACATGGGACAAAGTCACAAAGATGGAAAAAGAATGGGCCAATAAGACCAAAATAGGTGGAACAAGAAAAGACAACTAAAAATATGTTAATCTACTTCATCACCATCAGCTACCACTACCACATCCATATCCACCACTCTCCACAACCGTCAACCACCACCAACCATTGCAATCACCACCTCTACTTCCTCCACAACCACCACTTCCACCTCCATATCCACCATCTCCGCATCATCCATAACCCCCATCTCTACCTCCATCATCACCACCACCACCACCAGTAGCCACCATACAAAACCATTAAACAACATTCAAAAACAACTTGTCGAGCTCTTTATCTTGTCCAGTCCTAGTCATACCAAATACCAGACAAACTTGCATTGTCCACTTCTTTTGTCCTCAATATCTCCATTCATTCTTACTTGTCAAATTGATCATCCCTACCTAAGCACATGATATTTGTCTAAGAAGCATAATTTTGCTAGAAAACAAAATCTTGTCTACATATCAAACACTAGCTAAAGAGTAGATTAGTTGTTTCTATCAACTAAAGACCCCCAAGTTATACAAGAGTACATAAGTAAAAGGAAAAATGAACAAAGACTAGTAAATAGAAAAGACAATAAAAAAGATAGAAAGTGGTAAAAAGTATGTACATTGAGAGAAAAGTAAGTACACAACTACCCTACCCTCCAACCTCAACCCGTTGGTCCGTACACCTAGTTTGCTACCCTAATTCTATGTCTCCAAAAAACTCCAATCGTTACTCGGCATATGAAAGTGTATTTAAGAAGTGTCTTACATGTGATAACAAAAACACAAAGAGCTTGAAGAGACGGGGGAGCAATACCTTAATGTGCACTACAGACAAGAACCCAAACTTTCTTTGCGATTTGTATAACCATCATCGTTCTGAAAAGACCACAAACGAGAAACCATTTTTTGATGTGTGCCCAAAAGCTCATCCATCGTATATATCATGATACCCTTACAAGTTGTAAATGAAAGAATAAATTGAACATAAAAACTATATATGTAATAAAAAGGTAAAAAACTACTACACAAACCAAAGGGCCCTTACTAATTAGTATCTGGGAATTTGTCTCGAGAATCGAGAATGATTGCTGTCCGGCGAGGCAAGAGGAACCGTTGAAAACTCCGAATTACGCTGTGATTCCGTTTGGAAGATGTTTGTGCTATTCGGGTTTGTACCCGGATCTTGGTTTTCTCTAGATCCGTCAACATTTTGTGAAGATTCTCTTTTTTCCCTTTCTTCGCCCTCCTTTAAGAGGAAATCGACCCACATATCCGCAAATGACTGGAAGATAAAAACAAGTATGCATAAGAACTTGTATAGTGGCTACTAACCAAAATGAACTAGCCCAATATATCCTACCCGAAAGTGGGGGTCCCGCATCCTGACCTCTACCCTCATAGGGTCTGTTTGGTTTGTAGGAATGAAATGGATTGGATTGGATTTCATGTAGGGATTTGGATTTGAGAGAATTCGGAATCCGTTTGTGTGTTTGGTTTCTAGAATTTGGAATGGATTTGAATTCCACTATTTATAAAAAATAGGGATTACTTCTTCAAAATATATCCAACTATCCCTAATATACTATTGTATGTATCCACCTAAAAAAATTCCTTTTGTATATATCAAACTTTATTTTTTAGTCTATTGTGTGTATCATATCGGGGGATAGTTGGATACACATAATAGACTCAAAAATGAAGTTTGATATATACAAAAGGAATTTTTTTAGGTTGATACACACAATAGTATATCGGGGATAGTTGGATACATTTTGAAGAAGTATTCCCTAAAAAATAAATAAATAAAATAAAATAAGATATAGAAATAATTAAATTACATTTTATTTTAATTTACTGGTTGTTAGAAAGTAAAATGTTTTTAACATATATTAAAACATTATTATATACAAATCCCTTGAAATCCTAAACACCCCCCTTGGGATTTCAAATTTCTATGATTGAGAGATTTCAAATCCGAACAATCCTGCAAACCAAACACGGTATTGCCGTATTGGAATGGATTTGAAATCCAAAACCCCCAAATCCATTCCATTCTTGCAAACCAAATGGACCCACAAAGACTAGAGCGGAGGTTTCCCAGCATTGATTTTGGGAAAAGTATCTCCATGTTTGTTTCTTATACTCAAATGATGCCACCATTTGGAAAAAGATTCCGAGTCCGTCCCTGTGTGTAGAATTGTTTCCTTTCCTCGGTTCTGGTTTTTCATCTGACCGAGGGGCTGTTTAGTGTTTACTACTTACTCACCGCCTTTAAGGGGCTGTTTGGTTGGTTTTCCATTAAGTCCTGTATGGATATGTGTCTGTATAGATTGAAAGGGTTTTTGTTTGGGAGAGGTTTTTCATAGATAGAATGAGCATGTTTTTTAATTGGAATGGACAAGTTTAAAAAAACATGGCTTTCTGCATAAAGCTCGTCCTAAAAACTTACCAAATGAGCCACTTTCTATACTATTAAGTCACTACCACACAGTCTATGTACATTTGAGCAAATAAGTAGTGATTCCCATTAAGCTCATTAAGTTGCTAACAGACAGGCGCTAAAGAGGTGCTTACCCAGCCAGAGATCTTGACCGAGATACTCAGAGATGCTGACCTGGTAAGCTAAGGGAAAGACTCTTACTAGTCAGTGACTAATGCTGAGCCGGACCATACGTTTACCCAATTTCTGTTGGTAGCTAAGGGAAAGACTCTTGCTAGGTCAGTGACTAATGCTGAGCCGGACCATACGTTTACCCAATTTCTGTTGGTAAAAGACTAAAAGGCCCTTAAGTAACGAGTCCCAAAAGATACCAAGAAGGGTTGCAGGCCAATTCTATAAGAAGCTAACTAGAGAACTAAAAGATTATAATTACCTGGTTATCTGATGCCACATTTGCAGGATTCTCCACTGGGGCTCCTCCTAAAATGCCACCTACCAGACGACCTGGTAGACCAAACACACCACGAACGACACTTTTACCTGCTCCTTGCTGAGCAAGCCCGATTCTCTGTTTATCTTCTTCGGAGAACCCTAACATGCGTACCATAAGATCCAGAACCTAAAAGCAATCAGATATCAAAATTGTGAGTAGACAGTATTGCTACCAATAACAAGGTGCGTGAAGATCAGAAACAGAAAAGAAACAGGATCACTTATGTGTGTGTCTAATTTTGCAAACCGTGCAAACCTTCGATTTCATTGGTTAAAATAATGAATTGGTTCAAGAAATTGTTTAATTTGATGAAATTGTTTCATATATTTGTGCTTTTATGAAAAAATGAAATTTGTTTCACAGATTTTTCTCATTCTAATGAAATTGTTTCATGTATTTTTCTCATTTTGATGAAACTTTCTCATTTTTACATAAAAAGACAAATATATGAAACAATTTTATTAAGAAAAGAAACATATGAAACAAGTTTATCAAATTAAACAACTTCATGAACCAATTTCATTAATTTAACAGTTTGCACGGTTTGCAAATATTGGGTGGTTTGAAAATGAAACTATACATACATACATACATACATACATACATACATACATACATACATAAAATATATATATATATAAGAGAGAGAGAGAGAGAGTAAAGTTCAAAAATGAACCCATCTTTCATTGTGAACGTGAAGACCACTTAAATTGCGCCACGTGACAATATTCACTCTGAAAATCATGCATAATTCAGAAAGAATAAAGACGCCCAAGCTTTATTCACTTTGAATAATGCATAATATTCAGATTGAATATTGCGACGTGGAGCGATTTTAGTGGTCCTCACGTTCACAACCAAAGAGTTCACATTTGAACCTAACCGTATATATTTACACACACACACACACATATAGATACATAGAGAGAGAGAGAGAATATAGACAGACAGACAGATAGATGTATGTCACCATCAATTTAAAGAGAGATTCTCCATACCTCTTTACTGTGGTTCCTCTGGAAGTATGTCACCAACAATTTGATCACAATCCGCCTGCAGACATTGCCAGTTATTCTTGATAGAAGCTTGATTAACATTCAAAGGTGATAATTAACATGTGCATATTCCAACTTATGACACAGTGCTCAAAGAGGGGTCCAGGGATCTTTTGCTGTATTGCAGTGTTGGTATTATGGTAATCAGGAGTGCCATAGTGGAAATGTGTACATCTTACCAGGGGTCGGAAACAGTTTCTCTACCTCCTGTATAGGTCTATCGTCTTCTTACCCCAACCATACTTCCACATGAGATTTAGTGGGTTAATGGGTTTGTTTGGTTTTCGTTTGGTTTAGGCATGATGTAGTGAAAATACATACATACATACATATGGAGAAATAATCATGTAAGAAGTTGAGTTTAAAGTGAGAAGAATGAGAGGTGGATTTAAAGAGTTGATCACTTTTAATCTCATGCCCTCCCATGAATTCCGATTTAGAAGAGAATTGATCCGGTGCATCTCATCCTAATGTGCATCCACTTATCAACCAACGGTTGAAACTTGAAAACCAATTCTCACGCTCAACTTCTCACCGGAACCCAATATATATTATATATATATATATATATAAAGGGGGTCATTGAGAGAACTGGTTAGTTTGTGATAACTATGAGATCCTATCTCATCCATACATTTTATTAACCAATGGTTAATAAAAAAAACATTATTAACATAATCCCATATAAAACTACCAATTGGTTATAACCGCTATTAAATAAATATAAAATAACAACAATTAATTTAAATGATTGGTTCACATTGGATCTCAGACATGGGCGGAGCCAGGAGGGGGGCAGAGTAGGCAGTTCCCCCCTAACATTTTAAATTTTATTAGTTTTCTTTTTATATATTAGGGATATTTGGGTAATTGCCCCCCTTAAAAATCAACTTCACATGAAAATTATGATTATTGTTGACATTTTGAAGGTTTTTTTTGTGTATAACAAAATATTTTTTAGAATTAAGATTGTTGTTGAGACTTTGCCCCCCTACAAATTAATTTCTGGCTCCGCCCCTGATCTCAGAGTTATCGCAAACTGCCGACTTCTCATTTGATTAGGCTCCTATGTGTGTGTGTGTGTAAAGAGAGGCATGAACCGATGCAGAACAGCAGAAGTGAGAATCTGCATATGTGCAACCAGTTTGAAATTTGAATGATCACAAACCAACTGCTTGATTGTGACTAACCACGAATCTGAAGAAAGGGCAGGCCAACAATCAAAGATAGAAGTGCAACTTAATACAAACATCCTAAAACACACATGAAAAGTACATACTCAAATATATGACTTACGCATTCCAAACACGACTCTCTGGACACATGCACACTAAGGGGAAACTTCCTAACAGGTGCGCAAAGAATTTCAACAACCGAATTTCCAAGATAAACAATAAAAAAAACTAACCTGTCAACAGAAAAATCAGAGTCCATTGACATTCTATTAAGTCTTGTCATGCTCTGCTCAAGAGCACGGCGTAACTTGACGTTGTCTTCCTCTAACTTATTGACTCTTGCTTTTCCTTCTGCTAGTAGTCTTTCAGCCTGTGAAAGTTTTTCCAACGTTTCCTCCTTTTCATGCATTGCTGTCTCCACTTGTTGAAATGCTTCCTGGTAGGAAAAATGGATTAGACTCGGCCAATACTGTTCGGTACTATTAAGCTACTTATTGTGTAGCAGTATGAAGTTCTATGAACCATATATAGCAAGAAAGTATCAATGAAACTCACTGCAAGTAGTTAGAATTCAGAAATTGAACTCCAGCAAAACAACACTACTAAAAATTCTTCACTCCCTTTTATTGTTTTAACAAAGCCATAGCAACATAGCAAACAAGAGAAAAATGCGTACTTTACTTGCCCAACATAACTAATAACGTAAGAAACAAAAAGTACTCTTTTGGGAAAAAAGAAAAAGAAAAAAAGACTAGCAAAAGGAATCTTTATGAAATATTTTCAGCTCCAATCATCCTTGCACCATTAGATCCCATTAAACAACAATTCTTTTGTAGTTTTTACACAGAAAAAAAAGGTGGTCAACATTTTCATTAATTAAATTTACAATTACAAAGGTGGAAAGTACCCAACATTTTTAACGAGTCATGGGTATTGGAGGTGATAGAGACAGTGGTACTCATGGTGGTTAAGAGCTGTGGGATAAAAGTCATTATAGTGAGCATTCTATTTCTTTGGGTAAAAACGGGTACAAAAACCATTTTACCCCTTAAAGCAAAATGGTATACAAAATTATCTTATTCACATTTTTTTTTATGGGAAAGAAGTTACAAGACATTACTTAGTTGGGCTTGGCTACAATTTCATTTCTTCATTTTTTTTGTTCCTTAACACTAGATCAAACCATGATTACAATTTACAAAGTCCTGCTACCTGTTCATACTAATATCAGACCCTGCTCTCGTTCTACTAGTACTAGGCTGTTGCCTTTATTGAAAGAATATTAAACAAGAAAGATAAAATCAGAATTAGCCAAGCCATAACAAGTGTAAGAACAAACCTTTAAATGCTCAGAAAGTCTCGCAGATTCTTCTCTTGCAGAAGCCAGTTCCCTTTCCAAATGTTCCTGATTGCATAAAAGTAGAAACGGTGAACTTAATATTTGTACCAAAACCTGCTCAGATCCATGCCTTCAAACAGTCGATGCCAAATAAAATGCAAAAAAAGAAGAAAAAATTACCTTAGCTTCTATTTCAGCATAATACTGACCAAGAGCAGTTTGAAGATTTAAAAGTTCAACATTTTTGGCGTCTACTAAGCTTCTAAGGCTGGCCACTTTTTTACTTAGATCATCAATGATTTCCCTGGACTTCTGAAGTTCATTGCTGTTTGTCATCTTAACCTCTTCTTGACCAGCAACCGCCTGCTCCAGAGATCTCTCCAAATATCTGATTTGAGCTCTTAACCTTTCATTATTTTCCCGTAGCCCTTCAATGATCTTGCTGTCCTCGTCCATCTTTTCAGAGTCTTCAGATTCCTAAATGAAATCAGAGCATATCATACAATCATCCAGTGAGTGTAATCTTTAACAAATGGACATATGAAGCCTACTTTGCATAAATAGAATAAAATACAACTACAATACATGTATATTTGGGGGGTTTTTATGTAGATTAAACATCAAGCACAGCAACAAAAGAGCAGTACCAAGACATTTTGAAGAGAAGGATTGGGGGTAGAAAATAAGATAGAAGTTCTGGGTACAGAACCTTCTCCAATAAATGTTGCTTAAGACGATTTAATTGTTGTAATGCCTTGTCCTTTTCTCGAGATGTCTCTTTCAAATCCTTTTCCAGCTTCTTCAAAGAGGACTCCAATTCTTCTTTGCCAGGAAAACTTCCCGGTACCTGCTGTAAGCAAATAGTTCTTTGCATAAGAACATCATGGAGATATAACTCAGGCACATACATATATATACACACACAATAAACATAAAGAATGAACAAAAGTTTTTTCAACATGGCTCTAAAGCTAAAACCAACCAACCAACCTCATGCACCCCGTTCGAATTTGGGGACAATGATTTACCAGCAACTTCCAAAGCAACCTTCAGTTCGTTTTTCTCCATCTATAAGGAAACAGATTGTATAAAGACGAAGAGACTTGTACTCCGTTCAACAAGAAAACATTGTTTTCTAACTTAAATTTTGATTATATTCCTTTTTTAGAGATTTTAACCTTAAGATCGCTGTTCTCTTTTTCCAAGGTTGCCACTTTTCTTTAAGATCCTCTGCAACATCATTTGCTTCTGCATTTTCCTTTCTATTTAACTCCATCTGCAAATGTCTTATTTCAGATGATTTCCTGCTCAGCTCATCTCTTATTTTATTCATCTCCGCCAACATCTGCAAGAAGAAAACAAAGTCATGCCATAGAAATAAGTCTCAAGGTTGAGCACACTCAGAGAGCCTAGACAAAAGCTTAAATGTATGATAGATTCCACAACTAGAACTCGATACTCTTTTGACTGGTGTCCCTGAAAAGTATGATGCTAAAGAAGAGTACTGAACTTTTCACTCTTGTAATATTTGATGGAGATGTTTATGAAATATATATATACTTTCATACTATGCAAATTGCATGCCTCTGCCTCGTTCCTAAAACAGAGGGCAGATGCGAGTGATTGGTCTTTTTTGGTATGTTATTTGTCAAATGTTAAGATTTTTGGAAATCAAACTTGGAACTTACATTTTCTTTGTCTGCCTTTACAGAATTCTCTTCTTCCTGGAAAGATCTGTTCAACTTCTGTTCCTCTAGAAATGAATTTTGGCATCAGACAAAATCTCATTTTATGAATAAAACATATTCACAAGTCAATTCTCTGCACAAGAATACCTTGAAATCTGAACTGCAAACTTGCCAATTTTCCACGTTCTTTGTCAAGTTCCTCGCGTAATTGTTTTACTTGTTGCTCATGTGTTACTTGCAATGTTGCAAGAGACCTGCTTTTCTCCTCCAGCAAATCAGATAGCTCCTAGAAGTTATTCACATATCTGTCGTCAAATTTATTCATTATGTACTAAAAAGCACATTATGAAAACTAGGAGATGAAGGAAAAAACAAGGGCCTCAAATTTCTATGATCATCTCAATTACAACAGAAGCATATTTTACTACCGAAAATAAAGAATCTAATCATGATCTAGAAAAAAACCATTCATGTAACATGGCTCACAATTCCATACATTTGCTTATGTCTAGCATGCAAGATTCCAAATTGAAAAAGACAAACGAAGAATAATTTTTCACGTCCAAATAAAAAACCCTTTGATCACATTGATGCCAGACAGAAACCGGTAAATTTGTGCAGCAAACAACAAATGACCAGCAAGATGCATACTTTATCAACAGAAGTGCACAAGCAGGTATTACCTTTTCATTGCCTTCAGTTGTTGAATTTCCCATCTTATGTGCAACTCCATTTCCTGGTGCATCTTCTTTTGATGTGACACCATTCTGCACCCTCTTTCCAAAAGAACGATTTTTCTGCAGTCGATTTAGTTATCAGTACCCTAAAGGTTAAGAAACTATTGTCAGCAATATCTAATGTAAAATAAAACACAAACCAATCATGCACATTGCACAGAACAAGGGTGACCCATGCTTTTAGGCTGAGTGAACACTTGGTTGTAACTTGTACATATACAAAACCCATAAGCAAGTAACATATGTATTTTCTTCCAAAACAAATGAAAATATTCAAAGAACTACATGGAAAACCAACCCAGGTACAGCACAAGTAGATGCGTTTGGATAATACTAAGCCTACCTTGGATGCAGATGGGCTACTTGTTGATGTCTTTAAACTCTCGCTTCTCGATGCATCAAGATTTTTCTTCAAAGAACTGTTTTCATCATTCAATCGAGAAATACGATCCTGCAAATCAAACCTTAGGGTCACTTCTTAAAGGATCTCAATAGCACATATTTTTATCAAAAAGAATTGAAACAAAAAGCTCTTAAAATATACAAGTATTCTTGGGATTCTAAAAGCAAGGGAGGGAAAAGCAATAGAAAACATGTCATAAAAACGTGTCCAAGTGAATGAGAAAATTAGGTCATGTGAAGATACAAAATGCTTAATGACTACCCATTAAGCCACTCTTTACAGCCCTACATTTAATCTAAATAAACTATCTTTCTCCAAATATTCAAAGAGGGTAATAGTGGATAAGTGGATGAAACTTGAATAAAGGAAACAAAAACTTCAAGCTTGTAACAAAATGAACAGGACAATTGCCTATTTTTTCCTCACCCTTTTTGTGGTTTGCTGCTTAATTAAAAAACTGATCTTAACATATCATCTGTCCTATTCTGTTCCATTCCTAGTTTCATCTTCAATCATGTAAATTTGGCCAAATCTGATTGCATTAATAATATATAAAAAGAAGCACCACATATTCTTTGCACTATTTAGTCATGAGTACAATGAATACTATGGTTATATGACAACCTAGTGCCTAGACCCACCTGCAAAATATTTCTAAAATTTGTTAATGCTTGTACAGTGCATAATGGGAAAAATGAAACCAGCACCAACACATAAAATTTCCAATGCAAGATACCATTTAAAGAACTAGTGACAGGGGCAGGTTGACAGGAGATAGTACCACTTAAATAATAAAAGGTAAAGTAACAGGATGGCGATATTTTAAGTTTCTAGTCCTCCTAGCAAATATACAGATAGAAAACTCTTATTTACCAGGTGCAAACTGTCTAGAATGATTCTCACTTTCCCATTAGACCATTAGAGTTACTTTTCCAAGTTTCTTTAATGTGGTACTGTTACGATATCACATATAGCATGTCTAGCTTAACAAACTGTCCGGCACGTTCTGCAGCGTGCCCAGCACTAACAAATTTATTTTCATATGTTTAGTTTAAAATTAATCATCGGGATGTCTATGAAAGCTTTAATAAACTGTGCCAACTGTCCATGTAAAAGAACTGTCGCAACTAATATGCCAAGTACGTTAGCAAATTTCATATTAAGATCGCACCATCCGAAAAAAAAAGAGAGAGAGAACGAATCGGTACCTCTCTTTCTTTTAGTAATGCTGCATAATTAACTGATAGTGCCTTGATCTGTGCCTCAGATTCCTGAAGCCTCTTGATCTCTGCCTTGTATTGTTCGATCTGCAATACAAGTATACAACACAATTACAAACAGAAATGGCAAGTCTGTCCAAGAAAACCCAATTTTCAGAGAAGTAACTAAAAATTCCAATATATATATAGGGGTCGTATCCATTGCAAACCAGGTAGATTGTGCAAACTATGCAACCCCCATCACAACCATACATGTATATGATCAATGGTGTAGATTAATTGAGTTCCTAGATATTCTCTCAACCAAATTTGAAAATCACCTAAAAATTAAGAAATAAACAAAATATAAACAAAATCAATGGTTAAAATTAAGTTTGTATAGTTTGCACAATCTACCTGGTTTGCAACGGATACTTCCCCTATATATATATAGAGAGAGAGAGAGAGAGAGAGTCATCTTATTTTACAAACTAGTGAATTTGTGCAAACTTTGCAACGAGTGAGACTGTACAATATGACGCAAGTGCAACATAAATCAACAATTCACGTTAGATGAGATGCAAGATTGCATAAAGAAAACCATTTCTGGTTGTATCCTACTCATACGTATCATCTTCAAAAGCCTTCAGTGAACTCTACTTTCAACATTCATGTGACCTCTTAAACATGTTAGACATTACACCACTCAAAGTTGTGACAGTCCTAAGCCACCACTAGCAATATATCCTGCAATAATTCTCATCATAAATGGCCCTCCTCTGCTACTATGAATTATAGAAAATACAACATACATTTCAGCCTGTAAACGCAAAAAGCCCTATCAAATGCAAATATTTGCAAAGGATTCAAAGGCAGAATAGCATAGCCTTCAACCTTAACAAGGAATGGAAGAAGGCAATCCTAAAACATATTATTTAGCACTTATTCAAGTAAGTCGGGCTGCATCAATGATCGATGCATGCTCGAGTAACAAATCAAGCTAAAGGCCACAAAATTCACATAATATTCAAGTAAAAATATATTCATAATGCATAATCCACATCAGAAGTTTCTGCTAAATGATACTGCCATTAGTATATTCCTTTCAAACACATCAACTACATTTCCATCTTTTACCTCACAAGCATGATCTTCAGTTCACCATTACACCAATACCTAACCTCTCAAAACCCTAACTGAGCACAATCTCAAAAAAAACACAATTTGCAGTAAATCAATTCAAAACTAAAACAACTCGAAATCAGCTACACCAAACACGAATCACACACAATCCAAAACCTAATTTCACACAAATTCAACATTTCAGCATAAATCACCTCTAAATTAGAAGTCGTGGAATCAAGACCATTGACCATAGGTGAACCGGAACGGCGATGATTCCTTGAAAACCTCCGATCAGAAAACGAAGAAGAGTTTCTAGAATTAGAGATCTCCGATAACCTCTCGTAATCATCACCATCATCGGCATCATCATCATCATCATCATCATCATGAACATCTAAGGCGATTTTATTTAGGTCTTCTTTCAAATTGGCAAGAGTTGTGCTCCACATCGTGTTATCTTGATCTTCTTCCTCCGATCAAAACTGAAGAAGAAGAAGAATGAAGAAGAACCGAATCGAATTTTGCAAAATTGTCGGTGAGATTGATTATATATGAGCAAGATTCGTGCGTATAAATTGTTGTTTTTGGAGATCGGATTTCTATTTGCAAACGGAACGTTGGTAGATCTGAAAACCTAAATGGAAAATGCAAACAGTCTTTTACTCCGATGGATAACAAATTTTACGGTAAGTAATCGCCAAATTTCATAAATAAACATATATTTATTTGCAGGCGAGGTTTCGAACCAATAAACGACTATCACGAACACAAACATACATGCACGTACACCTTTTCGACGGTATCGAGTATCGTGGGCTATCATTTTTGAGGGAAGTGTAAAAGGTGTTTTTTAAAGAGTACATCTTTTTTAATAAAATACCGTTTTATTAATTATGATTTAAAAGGGCTAATGGCATGTAGTTCAATTGATAATAGGTGGATGGTAGGTTTGTACAATATCAAATGGTATTGGGTTTGAGCATGGGACGCCCCATAGCCACAATCGTTGAGTGAGTCAGAAATGTCCCCCACGTTACGACATTGACAATCAATTGTTGGTCAGTTGTGGTTGTCGGTATTGACCTTTTGCACAAAATCATAGTTTAAAAAGGGAATTGATCTGATGTATCTCATCTTTCTGTCATTTTTCATCCAACGATTGATAACCATTTCTCACATTTCTCATTAAATTTGATATTAACACCGGAACCAAAATTTCCTAATTTGTATAAACACTTTTTATTGGTTTTATTGAATGCAATTGCAAGGTTCGATTTACATGGGAATTTGAACCTTTATCATTTTTAATCTTAAACTCACCTATGATCATGCTTGGTATGAGGATAACTATGGTGCATCTCAATACATTATCTAATCATAATTAGCATTCAACGGTTGATAATCACTTTTTAGGTTAACTTGACTTCTTGCCGGAACCCAAACTTTCTTTTATTAGTTGTATGTGTGGGTATTTGGGTCCACTTACGTTCACTTCTACTAAACTATGAAACTTTGGAGAATAGCCAAAAAATTCTCAATAGCTTTGCAAGCCTCAAATTGGTAACCTCTTACATAATATATTTTTTTAAACATTTATTTTCATTTGTTAGATGTGACATCTTAATTAGTTAGGTATGATGTTTACACATGATAATGTATGGAAATGATGGTGATGTGAATTAAATTATAGGTGTAGCTTATGTAATTCGCTTATAAAGTAAATGTAATGGCTAGTTAACTTATAAACGAGCTATAAGACATGGAGTTTATACTCGTGTAAGTTAGCTAAAACCCAAGATCATTGATGGTGTCACATGTGGCAGGGGTCGATCCCCCATTGCCTGGTTGTAAAGGAACCCCCTTAGCGTTGATTGGCAAACGGGATCCAGGAAGGCCATCCTCACGTGACTCGGGGCTATGTTATGAAACAAACCCGAAATTCAAGAGAAAAAGACATTAGGTATTTTAGTGTTGAGTGGTTCAAAATGGATAATTACTGGTGCTTGTAAAACATTAATCAATGGTTCATCTGTATGTATGATTAGCAGTTGACTGTATGATTAGCAGTTGACGGGAATCAACTAGTGAAACTATTCACCAATATGTTATTGGTTATAGTTACTCCATGAGTTATCAATTGGTATCCATTGGATACGTGGTATTATTCACCGACAAGTTGTCAATTGATGGACAATCATACCATAAGCAATAACAAGTTAGAATATCTCCAACAGCTTCTCTATTTTGGAGAAATAAAAAGTCAAAATTTCTAAAAAAATTGTCTACATCTTTAACAGATTATCTATTTTGGAGATTACATAGTTAATCAAACTATTAAAATATTAAATGAAACCAATAAAAAATTACTTCTCTCTCCTAATATTTATTTTAAGGGTTTACTTTCTCTAAACGTATTCAAGTTGTCACCATTTACTATTGTGCGTATTGTACTTAAAAAACTACCATTTAATGTACTAAAGTTTCAAAAACTATTGTTCAATGTATCGTGACCTGCTATCAAAGGTTACCAACCGGTCACCATCTTCTCCGACGACTTTTCCGGCGACCACCATCTTATTTGGCGACTTTTTCGGCGAGCACCATCTTTTCTAACGACTTTTCCCCTTCAATCATTGAAATACAACATGGTCGTACTTGGATCGTCACCATGTGAATTGTTGATGTCATAACAATCTTCGCGCCGCGGGTTCGACAATGGTTATTCCGGTAAGTTTAGTGTAGTTTATTTGATTCTCTTACAATTCGGTGACCGGAAAATTGAACATCTCCGACAACATCCCAACTCCAGTCTCGTAGACGGCTGGAATCCACCGGGTCCTTCATCTAGTCCCACCGGCGTCGACAAAGGATCAAAGCCTTGCAACTGGATCTTATCTCGTCAGATTTGATGTTGCTGCTGCTATTGATCTTGAGATGGTCGTTGAAACCCATGCGAGAAAGTGTGTTTTCTCTCTCTATCTCTCACTGGAACAAGAGGTAACCAGAAAAAATGGTTGTGATCGTCGAAAAGTCGTCAAAATTGGTATGGTCGCCGAAAGTCTCGCCAAAGAAGATGACGGGATGGTCGGAATGACTGACTACCTCTTCAACAAGTCTCCCAATACACTAAACGGTAGGTTTTGAAACTTTTGAACATTAAATGATATTTTTTTAAGTACAATACACACAATAGTAAAATGTGACAACTTAGATATATTTAGATGAAGTAAAACCTTATTTTAATGTAAATTCAATGGATGAAATAGTTTCTCTCTTCTAAATAGTCATTTTGGACAGATACCCAATTTTGGGGATTTTTCTCATCTCTCCTACTTCTTCATTTTGGAGAAATGTTTAGAGAAGTTGTTGAAACAAAAACCCATAAAATCTCCATTTTGGAGAAGCTATTAGAGATACTCTTATAAACTCGAAATTCAAGTAATTCAGAACAAAATGCTTTTATGATATTGATACAATAATTTTTGTTTTTTCATCCCTATAGTTATTTAAAAGTTGCAACTTTTATTTTTCTCATTTCGAAAATTATAGTTTTCATTCTTATATTTTGTAATCCATTGCTAATTTTGTCTTTGAAGCTAACTCTTGGTTTTAAGTGTACGAAATGAAAACAACGATTAATCATAAATTACAAGGACAAAAACAATGACAATCTTTAAATCACAAAACACCATAAAACAACAACAAATTATAAATCACATGAACAAAAGACATGATGTCAAAAATATAAGAACCAAAATAGCAATTCCTACCAAACCACATGAACCAAAAACAAACTTACCAATTAGACGACATCGTTTCCAAATTCCAAAGTTCAAAACCAAACTGAAACATATTGGGCCTGGCCCAAATAGAGGATTCTTTTAGGGCATTTTAAAACCCTATATAAATAGCCCAGGCTACACACTTCATCAATCCAGCAACTCTCCTTCATCTGATTCAGCTAGGGTTCTGAAATTAGGGTTTTAGATGATGTTTTCTGTTTGATTAAGCTAGGGTTTCTGAAATTACAGCTGCGATGAAGAGAAACGAGGAAAAGTTAAGATGATTGCGGATCGATTTCTCGCAAGATGATTCACTTTTTTCTTAATCTGGTTCGTATTCACTGAGCAAATCGTAATTTTTTTATTATTGCTTTAGATCGATCGATTGATTGAAAACGAAGGACCTATGGAGGAAGTGCTATCATTAGAAATGCGCTTTCGGCCAAGTTTGCTTTCGGATATCAAATTTTTGAATGCAGATCTTCGTATCGGACTCATTACGATTCCGATTCGGTTTATTATATTTCCAGATCTAATCGTTCATACATTTCGTAATTTCTCAAAATTGAATCTTATTCAATCACTAGATTTGTAGGTATGATACATTCCTATTCTATTCTCAAAGGTGTTTTTCTTATTTTTGAAAACATTAGAAGTAATTTCTGAAGCAAATTTGTTTAGAAATCATAGGTTCTTTTAAGTTTTATAGGATCAATTTTTTTAATCTGTTTTCAGTAAACTCTCTTGATGATTTCACTATTTTCTGATTCCGTATTTAATTGATATTGATTTTGAGGTTATTATTAGGATATGTTTGGCAAACTAGCTGATAAGCTTGTTACTGATAAGCTTGTTACTGATAAGCTTGTTACTGATAAGCAAGCTTATCAACAAGTTATGTTTTACAAAATTGGCCTATGAGTACATAAAATGATCAAAAATGATATCTTTGAATTTAATAATTAATATTAACAAGGTATAATTGGGAAAAGCTCCTAAAAAGCTAGCTTATGAGACTTTTTTGGATTGACAAGCTTATAAACTAGCTTATTTTTGCCAAACAAGCCTTAGTTATCCAGATTGCAGTTATGATACATTTAGGCTCTTTTTTTTAAAGCATTAGAATTTTTGAAGCAAATCTGTTTTAGAAATCTGAAGTTGTTTTGTTTGAAAATTACATCGAAGGTCCCAGCAGGGAGGTTATCTGCTCTATACGAGTCCTCTCTAACACAATAATTTTACCTTCGAAAATATATTTGCCGAATCGTAGGATGCTCCAAATTTCTCATTTTGGTGATGTCTTAAAATCGGCTATATTTTATTTCAATATCCAGATTTTTTCATTTTCATTAGTCTATGATGGTATCAATCTTGTAAAAATCTTTTAGTGTTACGTAAGCAACTTAATAAAAAATTATCACTACTGATGTAAAAAAGCTCTAAATTTTTTTTATCAAAAGTAAACGATTGTTAAGTATTTTGAATGATCAATTTCAACCACATCCAAATATTGTACGTATGATGTAAAGTTAAATTAAAAAAAATCAAGTAAATATTTAAGTACATGAATCATATTTTTACATCTACTTTATTACATTCATATATTATATTATTTTATAATACTAAGAGCATCTCCAACAGATATGCTAAAATAGAAAAAGCTACATTTTAGTATATTTGTTGCTTCAAAGAAAATAGAAAAAAGCTACATTTTAGCATATTGTTGCTTCAAAGAAAAGTGGAAAAAGTCACCAAAATCTCTAACTTTAGAGAAATCTCTAAATGCTTAGGGAAATGGTTATTTTAATTTTCCAACCAATAGGATCATTTGAAGTTAAATATTTAAGAGAGAAAAATAATTATTTTAATGCTTCAACCAATAAGAATAACTTTTGTATATTAGAATAGCCGTTGGAGTTGAATGTATAAATTTTTTGATGCAAAAAAATTTAGAGATTTTTAACCTTTTTATTCTATTTTAGAAAAAATTTAGGATAGCTATTAGGCCATCCACTATGGATTTGGCCATCGGGTAACCTTCAGGTTGTTAATACCCGTCGTCTTCCTAAAGCCACACCATCGCACCACTCATTGGGTTGAACAAAATTGGTTCGATGAAGCCGAAGACTCCCAGCCCCCACCCCACCCCCTCTCTCTCTTCTTTCTCTCTTATTTATTTATTTTACTTTTAATTAAATGATAATGAGTTGATAGTGGATGGATTGGGTAGTTTTCGGTAAAATAGTGGAAAGCTGATGTGGCACTTGAAACCATTGGGTAGTAGTGGGTCGACAGGATGGCCTTAGAGATGCTCTAATATTTATCAAATGTTTTGCAACTATTCATAAGCTACAGTACATATATAATATTAAAATAAATATATAACATAAAAATAAATAGATCATTTGTCATTGATGGTGGGTATGGTTCATGGTGGTGGTACTGGTGGGTATGGTCAAGGGTATTGTTATTGAAAAAGCTGGAGGACTAACCCATACCCCGAATTTGGGGATAATGGAGAAGTTGGCAGTGCATCTCCTCCTTTCAGGTAAACCTTATCATCTAATCATCTATGTTTCTACTCTCTACTTTCTTTGTACTTGCTATCAAAATCTTCTATTTTTTCTTTCTACTTGCTATCAAAATCTTCTATTTCTCTCTCTACATAGAACTTGCCAAAAAAAAACTGCATTTGTCCTCTATCACACTTCAATCGATAAGCATTCTGATTTGCTCTAATCCTCTTTCTTTTTAATTGAAGATTCGAGTCGTGCGGTTTCGGAACTAGCATTCTTCATCTTCTTAGGCTTTATTGTGACTTTGCTGATGGAGCTAGGGTTTCAGACAAAGCGACAATCGAAGGCATGGCTTTGGGGTTGTTTGGTTGGTTTTCTATTAAGTCCTATATGGAGAAAGAGGATTGTGTAGATTAATCTATCTCTATATATTAAGATACTTTGATGTTTGTTTGTTGTGCTTAATAAACTATCTTAATGTAAAAAATGACTATAACCCTCATCTTCTTCAACAAAATTCCCGGCCATATATACAATAAATTAATGATGGAAAAACAATTTTTACAAGTTGTATTTTTACAAGTTTTTGGATGCCGAATCAACTTCTATCAAAATCGTTTTTCCACTCAAACATCATAAGTAAGAAATAGGAACATCGAAATCAAATCCCCATCATTTATAAACATTTGTAGTTTCACTAACCCTACCAAATTATGGGTTATAATTTTGAGAAAAAAGAAATGGTTGATGCCCTTACAGTTTTGAGAGAAGAAAAGATAGCTGGAAAAGAAAAAGAAAATATGTGGGAATGGTTGATGGGTTATGATTTTGACAGATGGGGAAGAGAGATGATGAAGGTCAAGATGGGTTATGTAACATACAGCAATAGCTCTAGCACCTCCTATAAAAAATCTTCAAGTCCGGCACTGTCACCGGTCTTCCACTCACCGGCGGTCTTCCAGTTGCTGCCGCCGCTCATCTAGCCTCCAGCATTCTCGGTGGTCACCGGTGACCACCGTCACATTCCTTTGGATAAAAACCTCGATCACAAGTTTGACTGGATATATGTCTCGATTATTTCATCTTTTTTCTTTGTTCCATCGCCTCCTCCTTCTGATTTGTATATAATCAAGATACCAATCTTGACTTTTGGGTGGTTAAAAGTCTTTTGGTTTTTAGGGTTTTTCTGAAACCATGATTACAAATCTTGGTTTTTTTTTTCTAGATGATGTTGAAGTGGAGTCTATCAAAAGGGGATCCATTTCAATGGAAAAAGTGGAGTCTGGATCTTTGAATTTTTGATCGTCTTTTTTGGGTTCTTTTTAATGGGTTTTTGGGTTGCATATGAAAGGTTTGCAAAATTTGTTTTTCAATACGAATAAAGGAAGAACTATAATTGTTATTTTATTCCAGTTTCATTGAATTTGTTTTTCAATTTCAATTTCAAGTTTTATTTTTCAAATTTAATTTGGATTGATTTTTTTAACATATAATTTAGTGTTAATCAAATAGTTGTTTTATTAAGACAAAAGTAAAAGATAGAGTAAAATAGTCATTTTTGACATTCAGACTCTTTATTCAACATGACAACCGAACAACTTATCTGTACAGACAGACAACTATATCCATACAGGTCTTAACAAAAAATGAACCGAACAACACCTAAGGCACAAACAACCCCTTTGTGTGCGATGGATGAAATTAATGATGCAAAAGTAACGGTGAGAAAAAGGGAGGCGTCTCCTTCCTTCCGCTAATTAGGATTTAGCGGTTGGGTTGCAGTAGTAGGGAAATAGGAGGAATGAAGGTTTAGGGTTTGCGATATTTTTATAAGGGAGGTTGGGGAAGTGAATTTTGAGCTTGTTGGATTTCGGGGACTCTATGGGATTGTGAACCGTTTGATTTAAGGTCGTATTTAAGGTCGTTTTGACCTTGAGGACAAGTTTTGTTTTATGATATTTTACAATTAAATATTCAATTGGGTTCTTTTTTCAACATTATAAGAATTAAGGTGTGGTTTGAGCCATAGTTTTGTTATCGATTTATGTTATATTTCAACCGTTTTTTGTTGATTTATGTCGGTATATTTTTATAACTTCATTTCCCCGCAACGCGGGGTCTATAAAAGGGTATAAGGATTAGATGTAATTAGTCAAGTTTTATAAGGATATAGGTGTAGTTTAAAAGTTTGCAAGGATATATGTGTAGTTTTTACACGTTTGTAAGGATATAGATGCAATTCTCTCTTTGTAGAAATTTTACTCAAATTGAGGTAGGTGTTTGTTAATGTTTTTCTTAAAATTTTGTATAGGATTAGTGTTTCTAAAAGGCATACACGATGATGACAATTGACGCAAACACAACCACGATGTTGGTTATGATGATTATCGTGTTCTTTTTTGTTGTGTGGGTTTCATGGCGGACATATAAAAATCCACAAGACGATTCTTCTGATGATCCGGTGGTGGTGCATGGTTATGCACCATCGAGGGAAGGGAGTTTTATCCCTATGTCCACCCCAAGGAGGATGCTGTCGACACCCGCCCGTGATATCTACCATGACAGCCCTACTTGGACAACATCAATTAGGAGTCATCCAACGCCTACTTCTCCATCCCCATCTTTGTCACCGATAAACATGCATAAACCTACTTGCCAAACACAACCGGCTCTGGCTTCATCATCATCATCATCATCATCATTATTGCCTATATACAGTACTCAACATCTGCCTGAAACATTGGAAAGGTGAAGTTTCTTCAGTATTTTGTTTTTAAATGCTTTTCTTCGTGTGTACTCATGTGTTCTTTTTTAAACATTTTGACAGCGGTTACGAGTTCTCATCCCAAGAAATTTTGGTTCTCGACTCCTTGACCGCAATCTTCTCTGATTATGGGGTTGTTTCAGCTCCTCACCTTGAACTAGTCTAGGGTTTTGATACATTTTGACAGCGCTTACGAAACTTGTCTAGGTAAACCCTAGGGTAGTTACATTTTTTTGTTGACCAACCAGCATCTCAAGAACAAAAAAAACAATGAGGGTAGGAATCATCTCATTGTTTTCTTGTTCTAGAAATCAGTTGGTCTTGGAGGGTGTTTAGGAGTGCCCATTTTTGTTGTTGTGTACAAATCACCCTTGGAGTAATCTTGGCTGAGGTGTTACAACTCGACATCAAATTGGTAACTTATGCGATTTTGATCAGTGACCTCAAAATGACTACTTTCAGTGACTTTCACCAGAACTCACTGATCAATCATTATATGGATTATTCTCTCACAGTCCATCTGAACTCTTTAATGTGATAAAAGGACTTTTCCTATAAAAAAAACTCTTAATGTGATCAAAGGACTTTTCCTAAAAAAAAGTATTATTTGAGCTCTTCTTCCAAAGACCAAATCATTTGCCTTAAATCATTTCCAAAGTCAAATGAATATTCTTGATAAACCAAAAGATAAACAGCTGT
The DNA here is from genome assembly GCA_030169165.1 of Centaurea solstitialis. NCBI lineage: Eukaryota > Viridiplantae > Streptophyta > Magnoliopsida > Asterales > Asteraceae > Centaurea > Centaurea solstitialis. The sequence goes on along the minus strand of CM058042.1, from coordinate 24,359,163 downwards.
ATTTTTTGCAATGATGCGACCCTCATTTAATAGCCGTCTGACAATTTATAAAAACAGTTACTATTCATCCCACGTTTGACAGAAAGTGGGCGCGTGAGTGCGCGTAGTGGTAATTTGTCATCATCACTTTTGAATTTCGGGCTCCAGGTTTTTGTGATTTTTTCCAATTACACCCCTTATTAATAATTAACATTATCAATTTAAATTATTATTAATAATTAACATTAATTATTAATTAAATTAGTTATACATTATACATTATTTACTTTTAAATGTTATTAATTATGTTAGATATTATTTAATATGTTATTATTAAAAGCTAAATATAATAAATTTTAAAATGTTATATTGTTATAATATTTTAATAAATAAATGTTATTTATAATATTTTAACCTGCTCAAGAACAAGAACAAGAAATTGAGCAGGTTGTTTAACTTTCTACAGGTACTTTCTCTTCCATCAAATCCTCTCTAGTACCTGATTCTCCTACATCTTCTGATAACCAACCAATATCTACTATAATGGTGAGAAGTGATCATCAATTGTTCGATAATGGTGCTTTTGGTAAGCGAACATGATAGAAAGTATTGGACAGGAAAAAAACAACATGATAGAAAGTACTGGACAGAACAAGATTGGTTAAATGATTAATTTACCCTTTTTATACCAAATAATCATTCTAATTTTAAATTAATGCAAAGTATTTAAAAATGCAAAAACATGTAAACATAAACAAGTAATTCACATATCACTTGTGAATCAGATCCCAAACGTCATCGGTCGGTGTGGGTGGGTATTGTATTGAGGAAGAACGGTTGATTCAATGGTGTTAAAAAAGAAAAAAAATCAACAGAACAATACAGTCTCATTAGGAGAAAACATAAGTTGATGATGTTAAAACAGAAAAATTAACAATATTTGGGGTGTGCATCATGCTAAAATGAAGTGGTTGAAAAAAGACTCCATCATTACCAAACTTGCTGATTGGGATAAAAAAGCAGAAAACAATCTCCTCTCTGATAGTGATGCACTTTTAAGAGAAAACTGGCTGCAAGATTTGGATTCAATCGAACAAGAAGAAAGGAATATTCTCCGTCAAAAAGCAAAGATTAAATGGGCCGTGGAAGGAGACGAAAATTCAAAATTCTTCCACTACTATGTTAATCAGAAGTTTTGTGCTCGAAACTTTAAAGGAGTTAACATAAATGGGGTTTGGTTGGACGAGCCATGCAACATTAAATCTGCTGCTGTGGTTTTTTTCAAAGAAACGTTTAAAGAACCTTGTCCCAATCGGCCAAAGTTTTGCTCCTCTCTTTTCCGAAAGTTATCAAGCGAAAACAACGCGTTTTTGGAGTCTAGTTTTACAAACGAGGAGATCAAAGAGGCTGTTTGGAGTTGTTCAAGTTCAAAGGCGCCCGTGCCGGATGGGCTAAATTTCAGATTTATTAAGCATTTTTGGGACCTTATCAAAGATGATTTCCAAAATGGCATTCGGCAATTCGAATCGTCTGGCAGACTTGCAAAGGGTTGCAATCCGTCTTTTTTGACCCTCAGCCCAAAGAAAAAAGACCTGTTGAAGTTTGCAGATTATAGACCTATAAGCCTTATAGGTTGTTTTTATAAGGTGCTTTCCAAACTGCTTGCAAACAGACTTTCAAAAGTAATTAGTGGGCTGATCAGCAACAATCAAACTGCTTTTTTAGCCGGTCGCCAAATTCTAGACGGGGTATTAATTCCTAATGAACTTGTCGATTTTGTAAAAAGATCAGATCAAAGTCTTCTGATTTTCAAAGTAGATTTTGAAAAGGCCTTTGACACTATCAATTGGGTTTTTTTGGACGACATTATGGGACTCATGGGCTTCGGATTGAAGTGGCGGGAATGGACCAAGGGTTGTCTAAATTCAGCTTCAGTTTCTGTGTTACTACATGGATCAGCCACAGAGGAATTTCGGATGGAAAGGGGGTTTCGACAGGGAGATCCTCTCTCTGTTTTTGTTTTTATTGGTGGTCGAGGCTCTGCAAGTGATGACATTGGAGGCTTGCAACAAGTGCATCTTCAAAGGAGTTTTTTTGGGTTCGGATAACACTAACATTTCCTTGCTTCAATATGCAGATGACGCGATCTTTTTTGGCGAATGGTCTCCTAGAAATGCAAGAAATCTGATCCATATTTTGAAGTGTTTTCAAGACTGTTCGGGGTTGAAAGTGAACCTCAGTAAAAGCCGTTTGTTTGGTGTGGGTGTCCCTCAATCTCAAGTCGAAAGCCTGGCCAGAAGCATTCATTGCTCCATGGATAATCTTTCCTTTGATTATTTAGGGATGCCAGTGGGAACCAACATGTCCAGGTACGAAAATTGGAGTAAAGTAGTTGATCGTATTAACAACAAGCTAAACGGGTGGAAATCGAATCTCATTTCGATCGGGGGTAGATTAACTCTTACTAAGTCGGTGCTAGGTAGTCTCCCCCTTTTTTATATGTCAATGTTCAAGGCGCCCTCAAAGGTCATCAATAAGATTGAATCGATAAGACGTCTGTTTTTTTGGGGCATGAAGACATATGAAAAAAAACCAACATGGGTTAACTGGAAAAAGTTATGGCGAGCAAGGATTCAGGAGGCCTTGGAGTGGGAAGTATTCATGCCCAAAATCTTGCTTTGCTTGGTAAATGGAAGTGGCGGCTTCACTCGGATTCAAATGCCATATGGAGCAAGGTGATAAAGGAATTATATGGGGATGCTGGTGACCAATTTAACAGGTTTGGAGCAAGTAAGGGGGGAAGTATCTGGAAAAAAATAGTAGACAGTTGGGAAGAAATTGAGAAGCTTGGTATTCCGTTCAAAAATTCGGTGATAAAGAAGGTAAATGATGGGGGCAACACAAGATTTTGGGAAGACTCTTGGAGCTCATTGGGTGTGCCGCTAAACATTATTTTCCCCGTCTTTACCACCTTGAGCAGCGAAAAGGTTGTTTGATCAAAGACAGTCCAAAGAGACCACACTTCGTGGTATCTGAATTGTGACTTTCGTGTTCAGCCAAGAGGTAGAACGCTAGGAGAGTTGGATCAGATCTCAAGTCTATTGAGAAACTTTTCCTTAAATCCGGGTAAAAAAGATTGTTGGTCGTGGTCGCTTCATAGCTCCGGTGATTTCTCTGTCAATAATTTGGCCAAGTTAGTGCAAAAGACTACTCTGCAAGAAACAGGTAACCAATCGACTTCTTTTACTTGGAGTCCTTAACATTTGTGTGTGGAGATATTTGTTAAACCGTCTGCCTTTAAAAACAAACTTGGTTAAGATGGGAATTCCTTTGGCATCAGCCGCCTTCGTCTTTTGTGGGTCTTATGACGAAGACGCTTCTCATTGCTTTTTAAATTGCAATTTGGTTATTGGTCTTTGGAGAAAGACTTGTGCTTGGTGGAAAGTTCAGTTTGCAAATCACACGTCTCTACCGTCTCTTTTTTCAAATGACTTTGGCCTCCAGAACGGGTTAAATTTACCTAGCATTTTCCGAAGTGTCTATTCGGTGCTTGCTTGGGAAATTTGGAACTGGAGAAACATGTTGCTGCATGCCGCGGACGATGTAGAGAGAACTAGAGCCTTGAATTTGGATATCTTCTCGACTTTACAGAGGCATTCGTTCCTTTGGATCTCAAACCGTATCACTAAAGGGGTCATATCTTGGGAGGATTGGCTGAAATCTCCTCAGATCTTGGGTGTGGGGTAATGTTTTGGTTGTGCCCCTCTGTTGTTTTCTTTGTCTTGGGTGGTTGTCTTTTTTCGGTGGTTCTCGCTTGTTTGTTTTTGTTCTGGTTCTCCTCCTTGGAGACCTTTTGTTGTTGGTGTCGTTTGGCTTCTTTAATAAATGTCTTGCCTTTCAAAAAAAAAATAACAATATTTGGGGAGAAGTCGACGGTGGATAACAAGATTATATGAGAAAGAAAGGTGGAATTGATCTAACACAAAAATTGACCTATTGAGCAGGGTTTCAATTTGGGGAAATTTGTAGAAATCGATTAGGATAGCGTTGATTTGGAAGTATTGTTGATTTGAGAAAGAAATCGACTTTGAACGGGGAGGCTATTGTCGACTTGAAAGTAATGATTTGGAAGCAACCATCCTCGATCTGGAAATCGACTCGATTTGCAGAAGGTATGGAAGCAATGACTTCATAGAGGTGGAGACAACGACTTCATGGAGATAGAGGCTGCAACGACTTCATGGAAATGAAGGCTGAAACTTGGATGGAGATGGAGGTTGATGTAGAAAAGTTAAGTATCTGATGTGGGTATTAGGTTTAGGAAACAAAGAAAGGGTATTTAGGTAAAAGGTTGTCTGTTCTACTTTGTTCCATGTATTTTTATGGAACAAGCGTGTTCCATATGTGTTTTGCTTAGTTCGTGTCTATTCCACCTCAAGTCATGCCAAACATGGGACACAAGTCCTTTTTTTATCTGTTCACTTTTGTTCCACCTACCAAATGCATCCTAAAAAAGAGTGTGTATTAAGATGAGATGTATTTTGTCAAAGTTCTTTTAAGTCATAATTCTTGGAATGTCTCTTATTAAAAAGTGATCAAAGATTTAAATACCAGATGCTTACTACAACATCGAGTGGTGGTCGAAGGTGTTTATGATAGGAGATGTGGCGGTCAACGGTGGTGGAGGCTAGTTACCTGTGCCATTGGGTGATGGTTTGACAGAGATGTGTGGTGGTGACAACTAAACCAAGTACTTGATGCTTACAACATTGAGTGGTGGTTGAAGGTGTTTATGATAAGAGATGTGGCGGTCAATGGTGGTTGATAACCAAGTACTAGATCTTTTTATTTATTTAGTGTTATATATTAAAATATGCAGCCTAAAGGATTGTTTGGTTGGTTTTCACTTTTCATAGTTTTGTATTAATTAAGTTGCATTTATGAATTAAGTTGTTTATACCACTTAAGTTAAATGTTTGTTTGTTTGATGTGTTAACTAAACTGTCTAGATGGTATAAATAACCAATTTACTCTTTAACAATTAAGATTAAACTTGTCTCAAGTAACACTCCTAGTAACCATAAAAATTTCTTAAACAATTAACATTTAATTTATCTCATGTTTATGCACTAACAATTCAATTAAAAAAAACTTTAATTATTCATCTTTAATTGAAGTGTAGCTATGAACCATCTCCATTTAACAAAGCGGTCACCAATTATCTCAAATATCAGATTTTATAATCATAATTAATATAAATTTCATTATTCACTAAAATATCCTTTTGAGAGTTGCAAACTTGCAAAATAGATGAGACCAACGTTATGGAAAAAAATATTAAGAAAACATATAAAAAGGTAACAACTTGTCCTTCAATATAAAATTCTAGAAGAGTCTTTACAAAAAAGGGGTATTTTTTTACCCTATTTATACCAACCTAATTAACAAAATGTCCTAAAAATACCTTTTTTTTAAAATATACCCTAACTTCGCTTATAAGGCCATCCGCAGCGCTAAAGGTTTGGGGCCGGTGCAGCCGGCATACCGGCGGTAACACCGCCCGCGGTATGCCGGTACGTGAGCGGTGAGGAGGCTCGGCGGTGAGAGCATACCGTTGCAACTTTTTTTTTCTTTTTTTTTGTTTTTTACCGTTGTATAACGGATATATACATATATATTTTTTTTAGTTTTTTTTTTACTTTTTACATATATATATATATATATAATTTCATCTATTCAATTTTTTACCACTCTAATTCATCTTTATCTCTTCCTCAACAAATTATCCCATCTCTTCTTCATCTCTTCCAACAATTTCATCTTCATCTCTTTTATGGATCCACACGGTACCCCTTCCGGTTCCCGACGTCCTAACTCGGCATCCCAAACGCCTCCACCGTCGGGTGTCTATCGCCCCGCAATGACGAACCCTATGGGGTTTGGAAGTTGGTTGCCTCCATCGGGTTGGCCGCAAACCCCAATGGTCGACAACAATTGGGCGTATGCGAATATGATCGCGAATACCCCTATGATGACGTACACCATGCACCCCCAACAACCGACGACGCACCCCCAACAACCGACGACGCAAACCCAACAACCCACGACGCAAACCCAACAACCCACGACGAAAACCCAACAACCACGCCGTCACAAGTGTGGGAACCACGAGATGGAACCAACTTGTCACCGCAATCGTGGGGAGATGACGAGGAGGTACCCGAGACCCAACCGAGTCGCCGCCACCGCCACCGCCGCCACAACCCAAAGGTAAAAAACGTGGGAAGGGTAAGAACGTCGAAGCGAGCTCGAGTGCGAACCCGACCAAAACTAAAGCGCCTCCTAAACCATGGTCGAGTGAGGAGGAGGTCGAGTTGGCGAAATCGGGGCCGAAATCTCGGAGGATTCAACCATAGGTAACTATCGAACGGGAGGTAAATAAAAAACCGTTTTTTTAAACGTACTTAAGTATTCACTAATGTGTTTTAATTTTTTCCATTTTTAAGTAGACAATTTTGGATGGCCGTTAAAAGGTCGTTAGACATACGCATGGGGTACGGCCCCAACGTTCGCTCAAGCGACTCCGTGCAAACCAAAGTGAGATTGCTTCTATCGGGGGTCTCGAAATTTGCTTGTATCTACAACAACACATTGAATCACGAAATAACGGCGAATCCGACGTTAATATCTTGGAACGAGCGCTCGAGCGATACCGACGTGAGTATAATCGAACATTCCCTCACCAAGCCGCTTGGAGAGTTCTCATCGAATGCCTGAAGTACAACCCGGTGGAAATGATGAACCCATCGGACATCCGCGCGCCTACAAACAAACGGTCGAAAACGTCCGAAACCCAAACGGACTCCCCCGGCGATTCCGATGCTCGTACTTACACCCACCTCGGCGATGATGAGCACAGCTCACAAACCGAACGGCCACAACCAATGGGTCGGAACGCGGCGAGACGTGCGGGGTCTTTGTCTTCGACAAACGATACCAACACGGGCATGCCAACCCAAGTAGGCGCTCTCACACATGGTATCACGGGGCTTATGGATATACTTAAAGAAAAACAAAGGATGGCACACTTCCAATTCTACACATCACCGCACAACCATCTCTCGGGTCCCATTTTAGAGACCACGTTGCGAGAGAAGGCGCGGTTGCGCGCTGAATACGATTGGCCTCCTTTCGAATAGCTTTTTATTTTTAATTTTAATGTAATTTTTAATTTTAATTTTAATTGTTATTTTTAATTTTAATTTTAATTTTAATTTTATTTTTAATTTTAATTTTAATTTTAATTGTTAATTTAAATTTAAATTTTAAAAATGAATTGTTAATTGTTAATTTAAATTGTTAATTTAAAAAACTATACAGGTGGTATGACCTGTACGGATGTGGGTGAATGGTATGGTAATGGTAAGGTAGTGGTAAAGCTGATGTGGCGCTGAGGTGGCAGCCTGTGCAGGTGGTATGACCTGCACGGCTGCGGATGGCCTAATTCCTCTTAGAACTTAGCCGGCCCCACTTTTGACTTTCCACCAATCACATTACAACACCTATCAAAAGACATAATAAAAAAAATTAATCTTTTACCGACACATCTGACAAACCATCAGGAAAAGGTGAATACTCTTAGAACTTAGCCGGGCCCACCATACACACTTACAACTTCGCCGGGCCCACCCTTTAAAACCGTCATATAAGACTTTTCCCGACACCTTTATTTTTCTTTTTCCTTTTTCAGGTTTTCTTTTTCCTTTTTCATATGTTTTAAAATTTATAATATATATATATAATTATATATATAACATATATATATAAAATAATTATATATATAACGTATATATATAGCACATATATATAATATATATAAATATATTATTTATTATTAGTAATTTATTTTTTAATATATATATATATTTAAATTATAATATATATATATATAAATTATATAAAAAAAAATTTCCTTTTAATTAAGATTTTGTTAATTATAAATTAGTAGATGTTTTTTATTTACTAATTATAAGTTGGTAATTATATATATAATTATAAATATAAAATTTTATTAATCTTTTATTATATAAAAGAAATTAGTCAAATCAGCTTTTTCATTGATTTGACAATTCAATGACGGAATCTTATTAGAGTGGGTCCCGATAAGATTTTATCTGAATTTTCTATTTATCGGGTTTTTAATACTGGTTTTTAATAGGAAGTATAAATCAAATTCAACAAAACTAACAAGTATGAAATAAACGTATGAGAGTTGTGATGTATTAGTTAAGGGGATACCCCTATTTATAACCAGTTGTCGGAGTAGCTGTCTTAATATGTAGGTACATTCACGTGAATAATTGTATAATTCATCTGTTTTTTTTACTAATTATAAAATAGTAATTATATATATAAGTTTATTAATCTTTTTTTATATATAAGAAAGTAGTCAAATCAGTTTTTCATTGATTTGACAATTCAATGACGGAATCTTATTAGAGTGGGTCCCGATAAGATTTTATCTGAATTTTCTATTTATCGGGTTTTTTATACTGTTTTTAATAGGAAGTATAGATCAAATTCAACAAACTAACAAGTATGAGATAAACGTATGAGAGTTGTGATTTACTGATTAAGGGGATACCCTTATTTATAACCAGTTGTCGGAGTAGCTGTCTTAATATGTAGGTACATTCACGTGAGTAATTGTATAATTCATCTGTTTTTTATTTACTAATTATAAAATAGTAATTATATATATAAATTTATTAATCTTTTTTTATATATAAGAAATTAGTCAAATCAGCTTTTTCATTGATTTGACAATTCAATGACGGAATCTTAGTAGAGTGGGTCCCGATAAGATTTTATCTGAATTTTCTATTTATCGGGTTTTTTATACTGGTTTTTAATAGGAAGTATAGATCAAATTCAACAAACTAACAAGTATGAAATAAACGTATGAGAGTTGTGATGTACTGGTTAAGGGGATACCCCTATTTATAACCAGTTGTCGGAGTAGCTGTCTTAATATGTAGGTACATTCACGTGACGGGTCCCTTGCAGTGTGTTGTCACCTCATGACGGGTCCCTGTCAGCGAAGTTGTGAGAGGAAACATCTGCAGGATTCTCTTACAGTGTGTTGTCACCTCATGACGGGTCCCTGTCAGCGAAGTTGTGAGAGGAAACATCTGCAGGATTCTCTTACAGTATGTTGTCACCTCATGACCGGTCCCTGTCAGTGAAGTTGTGAGAGGAAACATCTGCAGGATTCTCTTGTAGTGTGTTGTCACCTCATGACGGGTCCCTGTCAGCGAAGTTGTGAGAGGAAACATCTGCAGGATTCTCTTACAGTGTGTTGTCACCTCATGACCGGTCCCTGTCAGCGAAGTTGTGAGAGGAATGGTAAGAGGAATGATAGGAGGATTGGTAAGAGGAATTATGGACAAATTTTTTTGGCTATTTATAGTGATAAGAGTCATCATTGTCATACAATCCATCATTCTTACAATATGCAATCTATTTCCATCTCTTTACAATGGGTTGGCTCGTTTCAAGTAGTTAATGGTGTTAATCAATATATGCCATTAACTACTTCGAGATGTATGTTATGTTTGCATTTTCCCATTACATATTCTTCGTTGTATACGCTCGTTGCAAACAACTTAGGTTTACACACTTCGTTTACATTATGGTATAACAATCCCAGCATGAACAATGCAACATATCAGTTTGCAAACGACGATGATGTTCCAATGTTTTGGGACGCCATCTATCACACTCTACCAAAACCATTGACGCTTTATGTAGTTCAACGTTTTGGTGATAATCCATATGGTGGAACCAACATTGCTAATGTGTTTTCACATCAACCACAACATTTTTCCTCCCAACAGTACCCACATCAATCCCAACAATTTGCCAGCCAACAGTTTCCACAAACCCACCAAGCCAACCTTCCCTGAACAACCCCAAGATGACTTCCAACGTGAGAGATGGTGGTGCAAATCTTCCAGATCTGAACGAGACACCACCTGATAATGAAAGCCTTGATTGGGAAGCACAAGTTAAAAATGACGTCGACGTGGCTGCTGAAATTTTGGGCATTCCATTAAATGATGACGATGATGACGATCATGATGCTGATGTGACAAACGATGAAGAAGATGGGATAAGGAACGAGTTTTGGGGTATGCCTGACCCCTTACCTTGTCCACCCCTAGATGTCAAACCTAGAACCAACTTGTCATACCAGCCTACATCGCATGTGAAGTTGTTTCAAACATTTGATAGCAAAAAAGATTTAAGGTTAGCGGTGGGTTTAAAATGTGTACACGAGAATTTCCAAGTTAAGGTGAAAAAATCTGACAAGGAAAGGTACGAAGCAGTTTGTGTCAACGATGGATGTGAATGGCGTTTGATGGCAGCCGTTGTTGAGAAGGGTCATGCTATGTTGCAAGTCCGGAGATTTCACGACGTTCACACGTGTTCAAGAACCCAGATCCAAGCAAACAACCGTAATGCGACACCTCAAGTCTTAGGACATATTTGAAAGAGGAATTAAGGGACTGCAGGAGGATCTACCGTCCACTACGATATCATCAATGATATCGGACAACGAATGAATATTGGTATCTCCTACAATCAAGCATGGAGGGGAAAGATGCATGCGCTGAACCTGTTGAGAGGGAGCCCAGAATCATCGTTCGCACAACTCCCAGTTTACTTCCACAATCTAAAGAAACACAACCCCGGCACTGTCGCTGAAATAGCTTTAGACCCAACAGGACGATTTGATATGTTGTTCCTTGCTCTTGGGTGCTCGGTAATATTTGTTTTGTTAATACATTTATTGTATTATTAATTTTCATTAATGTTCTTACACATGTCATGAAACATCTGCAGATTCGTTCGTTTCGAGAAGGTCTACGTCCGTTGCTGATAATGGATGGTGCTCACCTTAAGGGTGACTATGTTGGCTCAATGTTCTTAGCTGTAGGGATGGATGCAAACAGCCAGATCTGTCCAATTGCTATGGGTGTGGGAAAGTCTGAAAGTGGTCAAGCGTGGACTTGGTTTTTAAGGAGGTTAAGAGGATGTATTGGTGAACCCGTCAATCTAACCTTCGTAACTGACAGGGCGCCTGCAATTGAGTTAGCCATTAGAATGGTCTTCCCTAATTCCCATCATGGACTTTGTGCAAGGCATTTGGTCGTGAATCTGCGCTTGACCTCAAAGAGAGATAAAGCACGAAAATGGATGTTTTGGGAGACATGCAAAGCTTACAAAGTATCAGACTTTCAGGCCACTATGGATGTGATGAGACATAGTCTACCAGATGCAGCCGCGTATCTTGAGGAGGTTGGTTATACAAGATGGGCTAGATCATTGTTTCCTGGATTGCGATATAGCTCGATGACTTCTAACAGTGCCGAGTCCATTAACTCGATAACTCGATTCGCACGTTACCTTCCCATTACGATGTTGGTTGAATTTTACCGTTCAACATTACAAGATTGGTATTTTAAGCGTGGAATCATTGCAGGTATACTATCATTCAGATGAAGTGTTTATTTAATTTATAATTACCCTTTGACATCCTTCACTACCAATGTAGACTAACCACTTTATATTTTACAGGGAAAGAACAACATCCACTAACTCTATGGGCGCAAGCAAAAATTGAGAAGAGGATCCGTAAGAGTTCGAATTGGAGGGTGTATGGCATTTCAGAAACAGAGTTTGAAGTGCATGAGGGCTACAAGAATGCAAAAGTCGATTTACGGGAACGGACATGTACATGCATGCAGTGGCAAATTTCTGGCATCCCGTGTGGTCACCTAATAGCGGCTGTCCGGACTTTGAATCATACAGACTGCTACCAGTGGGCGTCTAGCTACTTTACGTCAGATGCTTATCGAAGGACATGGGGATACCAAGTCAACCCTCTTCCATCCCCATCAGAGTATGAGTTGCCACTAGAACGAATGAAGGTCTTCCCACCTTCCAAGGAACACAGAAATTCTGGAAGACCACACGATCGCGATCGTATCCCGTCAAGAGATGAGGAACCAATAGTGAAACGTTGCAGTCGATGTAAGCAGAGAGGTCATTTCCGTGGCGATTGTCCAAAACCAATGCCGGCACCTAGCTCTTTACTTGGATCGTCAAGTAGACGTAACAGATCTCAAAACCATAGCACACATGAGAATGAGAACGAGGAGGGGGATGTATATGGTACTTACAATTTAGCTGATTAAAGGTTGTAAGCACCAACTTGTTGTTTTTCTACTAATGTTTAATTTTCACGTCGTTAATTTTCATGTCGTTAATTTTCATGTCTTTCATTTAGTAGAGCATCTAATTTGTTACTGAATTATTGAGGCATGGTGTATCAAAACGACATAAAACTTAATTGATACCAAACAACAACAATGGAACAAACAAAGTTAAAGAAACAAGAACAACAAGAAAACAAAACAACAACAACACAACAACAACAACAACAACAACGGAACTAGCATAGTTGAGATCTACTTAAACAGATTCCCCTAGTTATCATTCGGATATAGTTCTTTAATCGAAGTAATCCACTCTTCTTTAGCATTGATTAGTTGTTGCATCTTTGGATACCAAGCTACATACTCCTCCTTCAGACGTTTTTCTTGTACTCGAATCTCCTTTTGAAGTTCTTTAACGAACTTCTTCTTGTTTTCGATTTCGTCTTCAATGATATCTTGTTCACCCCGCTTACGCACCCATTCTTCATGGATCGCCGCTATCTCTGCTTCCTTTTTTGCTATTTGCCTACGAAGTGTTCCAGGCATTATTTGAGTACAAGGAGGGTTTTCAAATTGAGAAGGAGGGTTTCCAGATGTTCTTTGAGAATAAGTAGGGTTTTCAAATTGAGAAGAATGAGGGTTTCCAAACATTCTTTGAGAAGAATGAGGGTTTGCAGACAATCTTTGAGAAGGAGGAGGGTTTGCTGACGAGGAAGGCAACTTGTCAGCCATTGTTGCAATAAGAACTAGATAAGAATTTTATGAGAGGTGTGAGTATTTGGGGAAACGGATACACCCTTTTTATAGCCATGTTTTCCCTTTATTTTATTAAGTTTATTTGGTTGAATTAAATTAACACGAGATCTTAAAGCCTTTTCAGAAGAATCATACAGCTTTATAATTTGCAGAAGAATCATACAGCTTTATATTTTGTAGAAGAATCTTACTGTTTTTATCTTTTGCAGAAGAATCAAACAGCTTTTTTCAGCCGAATAATACATCAGATGAATTATTGGGTATTGAATAACATTGGGTATTAATTTATAATTATTAAAAACATTATAAGGTTTTATTATATTTTTATTAATTAACTTTGAAATTGTCTTATATACGTATTTTAATTTATACAAAAATAACTTAATGATAATAATTTATACAATTTGTATAAATATATAAATATATATAAAAATGTGTGTTATATAATTATATATATATATGTATTATATAATTATATATATATGTGTTATATAATTATATATATATATGTTATCTATATAGTATATATATATTATAAATTTTAAAACATATGAAAAAGGAAAAAGAAAAACCTGAAAAAGAAAAAAGAAAAATAAAGGTGCCGGGAAAAGTCTTATATGACGGTTTTAAAGGGTGGGCCCGGCGAAGTTGTAAGTGTGTATGGTGGGCCCGGCTAAGTTCTAAGAGTATTCACCTTTTCCTGATGGTTTGTCAGATGCTGTCGGTAAAAGATTATTTTTTTTTATTATGTCTTTTGATAGGTGTCGTAATGTGATTGGTGGAAAACTTAAAAAGTGGGGCCGGCTAAGTTCTAAGAGGAGTTCTAAGCGAAGTTAGGGTATATTTAAAAAAAAAGGTATTTTTAGGACATTTTGTTAATTAGGTTGGTATAAATAGGGTAAAAAAAATACCCCTACAAAAAAATTCATTTTTGTAGGTCATGTGTATTTCTCAATATCAAGTACTATTATTTATTTATAAATAAATAACAAAATATATAATTTAAGTATCCATATATTAAAAATTAAGAAAATATCAAGTATCCAAATATTAAAAATTAAGAAAATATTATTTCACACAGTCCTCATGATAAAAACCAATGTTGTTATATAAGAACTCAAAGGAGGTTATGCTTTTATAAAAAACTATTCACAGTAATAGTCAAATGAGTTAACTGTCTATGTATAAATATTACATTAATAATACTCGAAGAGTTATAATTTTTTATTATTTATTACATGGCTAAATGTTCCCATACTTGTTAGAGAAAAAACTAAAATGATATGAAAAAATCTCAATCGTTTGATTTTTTACAATAAAGAATTGCATCGGAAATGGAACTGTTCAAATCGTATGAGCTATCAGTAGAACAAGATTTTAATATCATCAACCTATGATGTGTTGTGTTGCTATTATCATCATCCTTAATATTCTTTCTAGGTCTTAGAAATCTTGATAACTTTTCCACAATGAGTTTCGATGAATTTCTACATTCCCTAAGAATACGACGAAAGCGAAGATTTTTCGTGTTATACGGACGTATAGAAATCAAAGACGGTGTAGGCGGAGCGGAGCTCGAAAAGCTGAAGTGTTTAGGAACAATACGACCCTCACAAAACATTTCATCAGCAGTTGTTGTGGAGATTGACGGCAAGATACTGAAACTAAAATTGCCGGCTGACTCCTCCAAAATACGTTGTGTTTTTTCTTCAAAAGAAGCTCTGTTGTTTGTCAACCAACTAAGCGAAAAACTCTCCGTAGCAATGGTTGGGGGTATTTCCATTTATAGAAGAAAATACCCTGAAACAAAAAAGGATAGTAAAAATAACAAAATTATCAGGTATTTCTTCTTAATGAAAAATTGATAGAATAACTCGTCAAAACTAATATTTGATTTGTATGCATTTTATGAGTCAAATTACACTATATATAGATGAAAGAAAAGAATTGCCACATAAATTTAAATCAAAATGTCATTCAAAATTGACTATTTTAACAATACAAATTTTCGTTATCACCGTTATTTGATTTAAAAAATGTCATTTTCTAATAGTTGATTTCCAATTTAATATTTAAAAGATTAAGTTGATTATTATAACAAACTATATTTGTATTATAGTTCTTGAATTTTTCACAAAGCACCTAACAAATCATTTTCAATCGTGTAAATTTTGTATTCATCATTTAATTGACATATTGTCGATACCAAAAGTTAGTTAATTAATGTATTGTCGACGCTCAAGTTGCATTTAATAAACTAAACCTTATCAAACAAACTTATAAGTTGTTTATCAAACCGGTAGTAGGTAAATGCTTATCGGTAAGGACATTATTCTTACTTACATCTTGTAACATTAATGATCATTAAAAATGATTGTTGGCAAGTGTCTTTAACCTGGTAAGCTCTTATCGGATATAAGTCATTTTCATCACTTACCGGGCAAAACTCTCAGTCCTTAATACTTATTATGGCTCTTACCAGGTATAATTCTCTGTGGTTTCCATGTTTTATTGGCAAGGATCGTAAGATAAGTGATACCGATAAGTACTTACCCGGGTAAATGTTTAGTAAACAACCCTTCATATATTTCGAGGTGGGATCTGAAGAAAGTGTGATATATGTAGACATGACTTATATCCTAACAAGTAGATCAAATGTTTTCTTAAATTCCCAAAGCTTGTACAACTCCTGTGAAAAGAAAGAATAAAACTTGCTCATTTAAAGAATTTGGACACAAGAAACGCAATGCTAAAATGTGAAACAGTGTTAGGAGTAAGCAACAATACACAAACAAACAACATTCAATAACAAGCTTGACAAGTGATAAATACACTTGTGTAGAGTAAGAAACAATACATAAACAAACAAGATTCAATAATAAGCTTGACAAGTGACAAATACACTTGTGTTAATTACCATATAACTATACCTGTATCAATAAATGACAAGTGCAAAAAGTGGAATGACGGCACATCTGACGCTACTGTCCCAGACGAACGATTTGCACCTCAGTATCGTCGCGGGCCTCCACCAGATTTTCCTCTAGCTTCGCCCCGCTTAGGCATAGTCCACATAAATTGCATGTTCGAGGGCATGGGACGATGTTTGGAGTCAAACACAAGACCTCCCATTATTTTTGCAATAATTCTTACCTCTCATGGGAGAATATGAACATTGTTAATATAGTTATACTTGTTAATAATAAATACATAGATACCAGTTAATATTATTATATATTGCTTTTTGTTAGCATGTGCATAAGTGCTACTTGTGTAATGTCTAAGTGGACAAGTTATGTGGCAGATACTACCAAACCTTGTTTACTTTCACAATCAGTGCATCGATGAGTGTGCTATATAGCTTGTCCACATAGACATATTACACAAGTAACACTTACGCAACTTGTCTAATATATTTTTATATATATATAAATATTATATTGAAAAAAACAATTATGTAAGCTACGTAAGTGTTACTTATGTAACCTCGACTATTTTAGCCGATAGGTTGAAAATATGGTTGCGAGGAGAAGGAAGGGGCGGGGGTTCAAATTGGTTATTTTGGACAAAACCCCAATTCTCTTAATTGTAGAGAAATACATTTCAATGTATATTTCATCCTTACATTAAAATGGTATTTTTATTGCAAAATCTTATATTTATTTATCACATTTAACTAAATAACAATTGACTAATTGATTAAGATATTCATTATTATTGACGTCAAAGAAAACATTATGTATTTTTAATAGATGTCTTAATTTGATGAGTTGTACATGAAGTAATGGAGATTTCTATAAAAACCTTATTTTTACATTTTTTATTGCCCTTTTATATATAATTCATCAAATTAAGAACTTTTTTAAAAGTATATAATAGTAGTTCTTAGGCTATGTTTGGCAAACTAGCTGATAAGGTAGCTTTTGACTGATAAGTTAGCTTATGACTGATAAGGTAGTTGGTGACTGATAAGGTAGCTGATGACTGATAAGGTAACTGATGAATAAGTTGCGTTTGGCAAAAACTAGCTGATAAGGTAGCTTATGCCTGTAAAATGACAAAAAAAGACATGCTTAAAAATAGGAGTGTAAAACTTAGCAAGGGTATATATGGAATAAAAAATAAAAAGTCCAATAAGTCACCAAAAGGTTAGTGGGAGTAGCTTTTCAAAAAGTCACCTTATAAGTCACCTTATAAGCTAACTTATGGTCATCCAAACATGTACTTGACTTATAAGTCACCTTATAAGTTAACTTATAAGTCACCTTATTTTTACCAAACAATGCCTTAGGCTATCTGCACCCAACCCAATCAACCCACTCAACCCACTCACTTTTTGAATGCCACATCAGCTTTTGATAAACCCTCTCTTTACCCTCTCATAACCCTCTACAACACACATCCAACCCTCCCAACCCTCTCACTTTTCAATTTATTTTATTTATTTCATTTATTTTATTTAATTAAATAATATAATTAAATAAAACATGTAATTAATTAATTAATAATAAGATTAATAATTAATTAACTAAAAATTAAAATTACATAATTAATTAACTAAAAATTAAAATTAAACATTACATAATTAAATAAAATAAACTAAAACATTAAATAAACTAAAAATTACAAGCCATATTTGGCTTTGATCTCCTCTTTTCGTTTCATAGTATCCTTGAGCTTTTTACCCCGGAGATAGTAGTGCGGGGTGGTGTAAAACTTAATGTCTTCCTCTTGTTGGGTCGTTGGTGAAAGTTCTCCCTCATCGGAAGTGTCTTCCTCTTGTACGGGTTGGTAATTGGGTTGGTAACCGGGTACAAATTGTGGTTGATAAGGAGAACCAAAATCGATTGGAGGAAATTGTGGATTAGGAAACGATTGATAAGGAAACGATTGATAAGGACACGGTTGAGGAGCTTGTGAAGAGCTCCCGGGTTGATTGGGTTGTGAAGAGCTCCCGGGTTGAGGAACTTGAGGATGAGTAATTGTGATAGAAAAACCTTTCGGCGAAATATCGAGATTGTAATCGGGTGGATATTCTGGAGGGAACCCGGTATGCGTAACGTCGACTTTGAAAGAGGGCTTCGAAGGGGTCTCGGGTTCCGCCCGACGTTTACATTTCGCGCGCCGTGATGCGAGGTTTCGATCGTTTGGATTCATTGTTTGAAGAGTGGGAGGTTTGAGGAATTGGAGGTTGTTTGTGTGAAAAAAGAGTTGAAGAATTGAAGGTTGTTTGTGTGAAAAAAGAAGTTGGGTTAAATGAGTATTTATAGGAGTAAAAATTGAGAAAAAAAAGTAAAAATATATATATATATATATATATATATATAATATTTTACCGTTGAAGAGAGCCGTTTGCCAACGGCTCTCCCAACCCAATTAGCTCCCAACCCGCCGGCTTGAAGAACTCGCGCACCCGACCCGCTGAACCCGGCGGGCTTAGCCGATGGAACCCGCTGTGCACCCAACACACGGGTGCGTATAGCCTTATAGGAACCTTTATTTTGTAGATCTCATTGATTTTTTCAACATCGGTAATAATTATAAAGTCAATAAAAAAAATAAGAAACTAGCAAGTATATCATTTTACACTAACATGACATCAAAGTAACAATGGTTCTTAAAGCATATCCGATTGATGTATTTATAGGGAATCTCATCTTAAAACTTTTTGTTGCCACCTCCAATTCATCAAAGTAGGTACTCTTATAAAAGTCTACAATGATAATTCATATAAGCCACATCATTTTTTGCCGGTAAAATCCTTGTATTGAAGATGCTCTAAAAACTTCATTTCAAGATGCTTAAAGGAGTGTCTTAAAAAAGTAATTATAATACATTATTGGATATTTTTTCATAAATTAATATAGTTCATTTCTAAAATTTGTTTTAACAAATTCAAATTATATATATACACTCATCCACAATAATCAAATTTTAAAATTTTTTAATTAACATATTATATCATTAAAAATTTGTTTTACTTATACTTTAAAATATTATTACTAATTATCTATTTTAAATATCATTTTTGATTATTTTGAGAGCATCTTCGACAAGTTTTCTATATTTTTCTAAAATAAAAAACCAAACATTAAAATCTCTAAAAGAATTATACTCAAATCCAACAGGTATGGATAGGTGTGTGTGCGTACATAGGTGAGATCTAGTGTAGAAATGTATGAATTTATGTGAGTGGAGATGAGGCGTCTATTTGTGTCAGGGGCCCTGGATATGTAACTGCTCAAGATATCATCTTACCGCCTTATGTAGAAATCGTCGATAATACACAACATATAGCTAACTTGACGGAACCCGTTGAGTTGGTTATTGGATTACAAATAGAGAAGAATAGCGGATATTTTATAAGCTATAAAGGGTAGCGATAGCAACCCCCTATTATAACATTCTATAGTTTTTCATCTAATACCCTTTTAAAAAATTAAAAATGATAGAGATTCAATCTCATTAGTGAAATAAAGAGAAATTAATTTTGATAACCATTTGAAAAATACGGTTTCACCTCCTAACCGTTCTCTTTCTCCGATCACCCAAATAACCACGAAAACCGCCCCAAGCGACTTTTGATTTTCCGGCTAAATAGCTCCGATCCTGGCCAACCTCCACTTTTTCCGGCCAAAATACATAGAAGTCGCCCTAGAAAAAGTCGCCCCAGGCGACTTTGAAGTTTTTACAATAGTTTTGAAATGTAACCACTAAAAAACGCCCCGGGCGACTTATAGACCTTGTTTGACTTTTATGCCCATTACCCTCCATTAGCATTTTCCTCCTTTTAAACCATTCTCCACCGTCGGATCTACATCTCATCATCTCGATTGACTCCACTTTCTCTCTCTCTCTCTCTCTCATTTAAATTGAAACTTGAAAGCTTCCAAATTCCACAACAATGGCGGTCGATTGCGTACCGGTTCAAACTGTAAATATGAACTCTATTAATTTAGTTCTTCAATAGTTTTGAAATGTGTAAAAAACGAAAGTTGCCCGGGACGACTTTGTGTGGGGCGACTCTCGTGAAAATAGTGCCCGACGGGTGGTTTTTTAGCCGGAATTGGAGGTGTTGGCCGGAAAGTCTATAAGTCGCCCGGGGAGACTTATTTTGGGACGACTATGATGGTTAGTTTGGTAAACCGGGAGAGAAAATGATTATATGGTAAACTCGTATTTTTCAAATAGTACAATAATAAATTTCTCTGAAATAAAATAAAACAATCATTTCTCTTTTCTTACTATCAAATTTAAAAAAATTCTTTAATTTAAAAAAAAATTGAAGTTTTTTCTTGGGGTGAATATGGTACGGTGGTAACATGTCATTTTTCAAAATGTCATGTACCAACCAATTATAATTGGCATACAAATTTTTTTTTACCATGTACCAACCAACTATATTTGGTACCAATTTTTTTTTTGGTTGATACATGTTGGTATGGTATTGTACCAACATCACAAATGTTGAAGTTAAAAATGATTACCAATTAGATCTAAGTGTACTAAAGCTATTGAGTATTTACATAACATGTTTATATGAGTTTTACCACTTATCTCTACAAGGATTCAAATAATCTTCATATACTACAACGGTTCACTAATAGTCTAAATAAATCGTTGGTGGATCATGGAGATACGAACGAGTGACAAAAGTTGTTAGGTGTAGGTAAATGAATCTAACAAATTCTGTATATTTACTCATCTTATAATTTAGCAAAACTAAAAACAATTTATTTTACTGTAAATATTAAAATATATTGTATTGTTTATTAAACTTCAATTAATAAAAAATTAAAAGAAATAAATCGGTATGATATGGTCTTATCGTGGTACACGACTTCTAATACTATGTACTAACCATGTTTAGATTGTTGTTACGATACCACTAAACAATTTTGTTAGTACCGACTAAATTGGTACGATAGGTATGGTAATTAATTTGTTTGTCTTGGTAGAAAATTGACACCCTAATTTATTCTATTATAAAAACAAGATAACAAAGTTTTAAGTAGAAAAGTTGCTCTAGTTAACCAAAAGATAGCCTAATTTGTTATTTAGTTAACTCCTAACAATAGCAATACAAACTTGTCAAAATTGGGAGGCAAAAGCAATCCCAGATTTGCTTGATTAACAAGTCAAACAACCATTTCATTTCATTACACAAAATCAAAATCAAAATCAAAATCAAACCAAATCCGCCATTATCAAACTCTACGCTATCTTCACACACACTATCACACACTTCAAGAAGCTAGAAACAGCTATCACTGATAAATTCACCATGGTTGCTTTGGTATAGCTTTCGTATCAATGGCGAAACCCTCGTTTCCACGTGCCGAACATCACTTACCTCCTCCTGATCTCTCCGCCGCCGCTACCTCGCCGGGATCCGCCTCCGCGTCTCGCCGCCGTGACCTCGTTTTCATAGTCAATCCTAAAGGTTAGTTAGTTACTATCTCAATCTCAATTGATTATATTGTTATTAGTTTTGTAGATCAGAAATTGTGTTAACATGAAGGCTTGCATTTTTGATGTGTGTGTTAAGGTGCTAATGGTCGAACGGGGAGAGAATGGAAGAAGTTGTTGCCGTATCTTAGGTCTCGAATCGGAACTGATTGTAATGTGAGATGTTTTTATTAGCTTTTGCTATTAATTGTTATTTTAATTTGTGGTTCGTAATTAAAGCTCATTTTCTGATGGATTTAAACTTTTTTGTATGTTGTTTACATTAAGGATTAGGTGTGATCATGTGTTAGGTGTGGTTTTGTGTAACTAATTGTATTAGAAAGTCAATTTGTGACCTCATTCATGAAGAAAAATGCCTTGTTATTATGGAATGCTGAGTTATGAGTATGAGACTTGAATTGAAGAGAAAAAGAAGTAGAATAAACATAGAGGTTTAGAATTGTATCTCTAATGTGTAACTAGAAGCCCAAATCATTTGATAATTGGAGGCTATTTGAGCTATATTGCACCTAAATGGGAAGCAATAGGTGGTAATTTGGATTTCAATGTTCAGTTTGACCAAAATAAGTGGATAAATGTTAAAAAGCTGACTTGAAGACTTCGGCTTTAGAGTACTTATTCGCATACAATCACATTGATGTGACTTGTGAGTAATTGTTCATTGAACCTTTCATATTTCTGTAAAGGCACTATAGGATATCATTATTGGAATGTGTATATATACATATATAGACTTGAGATCATGTGAGACCAAGCTATTTTTGTAAGACCTGTGAGACCATATTTTTACACTTGAAACTTCACATCAAAACACTGCGAAGGTAACCCTCATA
This sequence comes from Centaurea solstitialis, assembly GCA_030169165.1. NCBI lineage: Eukaryota > Viridiplantae > Streptophyta > Magnoliopsida > Asterales > Asteraceae > Centaurea > Centaurea solstitialis. Next base: position 24,336,845 of record CM058042.1, on the reverse strand, counting down.
GTGCTTTTGCTGTGAAGGTTCGGATTTTCTTTACCTTCACAATGTTTTGCTATGAAGTTTCAAGCGTAAAAACATGGTCTCAGGGAAATATATTGGTCTTACGTGACCCAAGCCCTATATATATAATATATATATATATATATATAAGAGAGAGAGAGAGAGAGAGTCGGTTTCATTTGTGAACCACTAAAAGAGTATAAACTTGTAAACCTAATCATAGTTGTTGATCAAGTAATCAAGGGACGATATGGATTCATAAGTTTATATATAAAAGTTTATGAAATATATGGAAAGTCAATTATTACGGATCACATATGAAATATGTCCGTAATAAGTTTATATCAAGTATATACAATTAACAATGTTAAAATGTGCTCCAAGGTGATTAAAGAGGGGTAAAATTAACAAGCTGTCACTGTTGAGTCTGGAAAAACCTGTTTTAGTTGTGAAGATAAGATGTTTGGGTGATTTTAGTTAACATATGAAAGGTGATGTATTTTGGACCAATACTACCCCCACCCATTACCACAGAGCTATGCGCCATTGGCTATGAAAGGTGATTTGTAACTGACTGATTGTTAAATATTGAGACAGTTATCTACAATGTTAAGTCAAATCATCTATGTAATGTAGGAATACCAACAATGGGCATGCTTCAATGATTTTTTTTCGTATAGCCGTGTGTTGACTTCTCTTTATTTTTGAACAGATATGCGAATCTTTAACTTCAGGTCCATCTCACGCCATAGACATAACAAGGGAGGTATGCATGTTGAGCCTTTATGTTTACACTAAAGTAATGTTATTAATTTATTCAGAAATTCAAACGGACCAAATGGCTGCAGGCCATACGTGAGGGTGCCGATGCAGTGGTGGCAGTTGGGGGTGATGGGACTCTTCATGAGGTGGAACTTCTTTTCAGAACGATTTATTTTTCCTACACACTTGGTTTGGGAAGTGCTTTGTCACAAACTCTTCCGTATCTTCCCACCCACTTAGGGGCTGTTTGGTTGGTTTCCATTAAGTCCTGCATGGATAAAGCTGTTTGTGTGGATTAATCTGTCTATGTAGGTTGTGAAGGTTTTTGTTTGGGAGGGTTTTTTCATAGAGTTGAGGAGCATGCTTTTTAATTGGGAGGGTAGATTTCGAAATAACTCGACTTTCTGCATAAAGCTCCCCCTTAAAAGCTTATTGAATAAGCCACTTTCTGTATCATTAAGCTACTACCAAATGGGAATGTATAGTTGACTAAGCTCATTGAGCTGCTAACGAGCAAACCCTTAGTGCACTACTAGGTAAGATTGATGTCGGTCCACTGGGTTGATTTACCTACGATGTTATCTTTATGCGAACGTTTGATTCATATTTGCATCAATTTTCTTTTGTCAAATATCAAATATAGGGTAAATTCATGGCTACCACCAATATTACTATCAAACTGACCACACTTTTCATATGTAGGAAAAACATGTGATGTAATACACATTCTCTCTCCTCGTAGTTATACGATCTCTCCTTAAAAACGAAAAAAGTGGTAAGTTTAACCGTGAAATTGGTGGTGGCTGGATCTTTACTCTAGAATATATTAAGCATTCGGGCTCTTGAATTTCAGGTCGTTAATGGATTCTTCTTGGATGGAAAACCAGTTACTAAACATGATTCTAAGGTTCCCCATACAACCGCGCTTGGTGTAAGTGATCGCATAGAACTCCTACTTCATAATCTCACATCATTGTTTTTCAAGTATTCTGTTAATTAATAGAGCAAATTGCAATTTTGGGTCTTAGTGGTTTGTTGTTTTTCTTGGTTTTAGTCCTTGCAAAAATTTTGGTGCAAGAAAACCCCCATGGTATGCAAAAAATGCTTGGTTTTGGTCCCTCCCACTAAAGAAAGTTGAATTTCATCCGTTAACTCCCCCATGTGCAAGGCACGTGAGGGTAAAGTAGTCATTTTATATTTGAAATATATAAGGGTAAGTTAAAAAACTTTTTCAGTAATGTCGTTGCCATTTCATATTCACAAATAAAATGACTATTTTATCCTCGTGCAGTCATGTGCAAGATACATGGGGGAGTTAACGAATGGAATTTAACTTCTGTTAGTGGGAGGGAGTAGGGACCAAAACCAAGCATTTTTGTATACTATGGGGGTTTCTTGCAATAAAAGTTTTGTAACGACTAACGACTAAGGACCAAAACCATGAAAAACGACAAACAACAACGACCAAAGATTGCAATTTACTCTTATTAAGAGGTGTCTAAGTTTCTCTGCATTTATAGTTAATCCCCTTGGGAACTGGATCCGATTTTGCAAGAACCTTTGGCTGGTTAGTACTTCCTCCATCGGGTTCTTCCAAGTATTTGATATTTATGCCAATCACCATCTTAATATCCTTTCTTTCACTTTTTTAGGAAAAATGACCCTGTTGACGCCATTGAACGCATAGTTAAAGGTCATGATTCCTCTTTTTGGTAGTATATATAGTTGTTTGAAGAGTGTAACTTGCTTTTACCATATACATTCTTTTTCTGAATTTTCAAATTGAAGCGTTGTGTAGGATCTAGATCGCGAATTGATGTAGGTGTAATCACTAAAGACGGTGGAGATTTCCATTACTTCATAAATGTTGCCGATATTCATCTGTAAGTATCGCCTTTAGAAATTATGAAAATGAACCTCAATTATATAACCACATGGAAATTTTGATGGATCGCTTCCCAAATTTATGTGCTACTCAACCACAAGGGGTGTGGCGTAGTGGTTGAGGCCCTAGGGGATGTGGTGGAATATCCCATTTGCCCGGGGGTTCAATTTCAGGCGTACACAAACAGTTGTGACCACTGAGTTTCTCAGGGCTGATATTTTGCAGTCACAATTTGCCGCGATTAGTGCGAGTATAGCGTTGGGACACTCGTCCAAAAAGTTATGTGCTATTTGGCATTCTTTTGGCACAAAAGAAAAGAGGAGAAACTCATTTTCGAAGTATCTTTATATTTGAACTTTCAGGAGTGCGAAAGCTGGCTATCATGCATCTAAATACAAAAGATTTGGGAGCTTGTGTTATGTTATTGGCTCATTGCAAGCCTTTTTTCGGCATCACAACCACGACCTAAAGATTAGAGTTAGTACTTCCCTATGCTTTCTTGAATTATGGCTGTTTACTAAAACACTTACCCAATAAGCGCTTACCAATATCACCTACTTTACTGAGCAAACAGTAAAGAACCAAGAATCTTACCCGTAAGAGGTATAACAAGGACCTAGAGTCGCCCTATAAGTGAGGGCATAGACTCTTACGTAGTAAGTGGTTACTGGGTTTAAGACGCTTACCAACAATTCATTTTGATGGCCAGGAATGTTAAACAATAGGGTAAGTGAGGGTATTCTCTGTTGTCAGTAAGCGCTTACCCGATAAGCACTTGGTAAATGGTCCCTGAATTTGGATACGCTCTTTCTCGCCTACTTACCTTTTTTTGTCAGAACTCGCACACATTCCTTATATTTAGTGAGACTTAAACCCTTGGCCTTCATAGAGGTTGGGATCTATCTCTAACCCGGATACCGTTGGGCTAATAAATAGTGCATTACATGATTTATTTTAGGTCAATGACGGCGAGTGGGAGCTAAATCCCCAGGTAACGGCTTTGTGCATCGGTAATGCACAATTCTTTGGTGGTGGAATGAAGATCACTCCCAATGCCCATCCTTCAAATGGAAACTTTGAGGTGCAAATATTTATTTATTTGGACAAAATTAGTTTATACCATGGTGTCTTTTTACTCTCCATCAATGTAACGAAGTTTCAAAATTTCCTATTTAATGTAACAAAGTTCCAAATTTTTATTTTGTACTTATTTTAACCGGCCTGCTGATCTTGTAACATTTGATGATGTGGATGTCATGTTTATCTTCCACTTCATTGCAACCCTTGTAAAGTTTCATAAACGGGTATCCATGTCATCAAATGTTAAGGACAACAAATTATCTGTCAAAATGGTACAAAATAGAAAAATGGAAACATTGTTGCTATCAGTTAAGAATTTTTTTTTTCGCGTTACACTAAATAGGAACTAAACGAAACGTTGTTGCATTTTGTGCTATTTATTTCAGATTTTAAAAAAAAATCTTGCATGTGAAATCCGGGAATAACCTTAACTCCGCATTTGATTTTGCTAATCTTCCTCATATCAGGTGGTGACACTTCAGGATTTCAAATGGTACGACTTCGTTTTGAAATTACATAACTGTACAACGGAACACATTTGTCGGTGAAAAACGTCTCGTCAAGAAGGTATCTACTCTTTTAAATTCAAACTTATCATCGATTAATCATTACCGTGAATGGAAAGACCTTTGCTTTGTGCAAGTGGTTTGCTTCTTTTTGGTGTCGTAATCTGCAAAAAAAGAAGTTTTGATTATGTTCATAATTAGTAACAAAATCTAGGGAGACTATCTATTGATGGAAAATCAAAATCTGACGTAGTGTAAAAGATTATAGGGTCGTGAAGGTACCTATTTGTTGTGTGCCACTGTATATATTTTGAAACTACAATGAGGAACAAGTTTCTTCCACCCTAGACCCAAGTTTGAATCTTTAGTGTCATTTTTCTTAGCTTATTAGCTTTTATTTTAGAGTTAAAGTATTGAATAAAAACTTCGAATAGAAGTCTTGAATCGAGGACGGTCACATAGGAAAACCAATGGACTAACGTAAAGACCAATGATGATCTTGTGAAAATTATACGTATATTTGCTCTCTAAAAGATCCTTAAGGAGAGCAGGGAGGTTCGTCATATATAGAGGATAATGGTCTTACTCTAGCCACCACTGGACTCTTAATAACACACACACACACACATATAGAGAGAGAGTTGGGCAAACGAGAACGACTATTTAAAGAAAGAGAACAGACAGAAAACAAGATTTGGTTAAAGCGAAAGTACCTATCTGACGACTTGGCCAACGAATTGCATAGATTTTGAAATCTAAAAAGATTTGGTTGGTCCTACTTCTATGTTCTCAAATCATATTGATTTTGTTGTTCTATTATCACACACAATAGGTTGCATTCTGGTGAAGGTGATTTATTCTTCAAAAAGAAAGGAAATTTTGGGAGTACAAATATAGTTGGGGTGAAATCGTTCTTTTATATTCTTATCTTTAAGCTATTTTCTATCCGCCATTAATATCTTTAGAACATGTAAACAAACTATTTCATGTATTATTCATTATGAATAATTTTATATTCACAAATATCATGCAATTCATCATAAATAGTTGTTTAGTTGCTTTTTGCTATTAATTTCCTTTTTAATTTGTAGGCATTCTCGATCGAGGTAGAGGAGGTTGTGGGCGATACCAACGGTGGCATTTTCGTTCAATCTGATGGAGAGTTTCTTGGATTCCTTCCAAGGAAGTTCTCGATTCTGCCAGGTGCTATCAGCATGATCTGCTGAAAGAAAATTGTCGAAGATTTGATTACTCAGTCGGTTTCCGACATCATTTTTGTCAAAATGAAGACGATCGAGATGATAGATAGCATCGGTGAATTGGAAAAAGCGATCAAATCTAAGTAAAGCTCTTTTTTTTCCTTTTTCCGAATTGGTCAAAACTAGGGTTCAAATTTTCGGTCGGTTTGTATTTTGAATCAGTTTTAGTTTCTAAACTGTTGATATTACTTGTGACGGTCATCGTGTCTGGCTGATGTGGGAATATATAGTCTTTGATGGTGACAAGATAGTTGAGTTAGAGTCGGTTTGTTAGCAGCTTAAGGGGTGTAATCGAGCCAAGTCAAGCCGACACAATGCAAGGGTCGAGCTCGACTTGACGCTTGAAACTCGACTTGAACTCGGTCGAGCCTAAAATTCCAAGCTCGAGCTTGTGGCAGGTATTAACACTTTTGAGCTTGACTCGACTCTATTCCATTGTGTTTTAAAAATTGCATAATATAAATATAATTATTAACACTTGCTTTTATCAACCAAAAAAACATTTGCAACTTAAAAACTAAGATTCAAGTTTAGGTTTATGGTTTTTTTTCCTCACTTTAAATACTAAGGGGTACAAATGTAATATGTTTATGTATAAAAGGGTAAAATGGGTAATATACTACAAGCTCGATAAGGCTTGCGAGTCTGACGAGGCGAGTATTTTGTAACTCGAACTCAGCTTGAAACCCTACTTGAGTAGCTTCAGCTTGACCCAGTTCACGTCGAGTCGATTCCGGTTATTTTTATGAGCTCTCTCGGCTCAATTACACCGCTAAGCTTAATAGGACTCACAACTCGCAATTTATTTGGTTAGTTATACTTGACTGTTTAATAGTGGGTTAATAATATAGAAAGCGGCTTTATTTAGTAAGCTTTTAAGGGGTGTTTTATGCGAAAGTAAAGTTTTTTCTAAACATTTGTTCTTTCTAATTTCTTGCATCTATAAAAAAAAACTCTTCCCAATAATTTTTTTGAATTTGTACAGATAAATTAATCTATATAAATCTATACAGAAAACTTTTATCCACTCAGGAGTTAACCGTAAACAACCTAAGTAATTGAGTAATGTTTTAATTACTATATGGTAATACTTAATAATTATTAATAATAAATATGCACTTTTAATTATTAATAATAATTAAACTTAGTTAGGGTTATATATAATGGAAAAAGGTAACAACTTCTTATAAGGTACATCAGACTTAGGATCAGGTGAGACCAAACTGTTTTTTTTTTTTTTTTTTTTTTGAACAGCAAAACAAGGAAGAAAGGCAAGGAGCTTCGGCTCGGCCATCACCCCCGCCAATCAACCAAGAACTTTATTAAAGAGCACTTCCAGCCAGGAGCTAGAAAAAACCAAGAGAGTACAAAGAAAAGCCAAACAGGCAGGTGGCCGAAACTCAAACACCGAAAAAAGAAACATTAAAGAGCTAAAGGAAAAGAATGCCAGTAATGCCAAATCTCCTTAAGCCCCGGTTTTCTATGAGTAATCCATAGGTTTGCCAATCTCTGAATCACAGGGAAGATGTCCTCTTGCGAAATCCTTTCCGTATCCTCTTGTGAAGCGTGAGTAATCTTGTTTCCGTATCCTCTTGAGACCAAACTGTTACTGTGAGACCGCGTGAGACCAATACCTAACGTATGAAATTTCACAAAAAAACACCGTGAATGTACATAAAACTCGAATACGCAGACCTAAAATTCACTTTCAATGCAAAAAAATATCGAAAACAAGCTAAAAAACGAAACCTTCACAGCTCAAGTTCTGTGAAGGTTACATATATATAATGTGAACCTTCACAAAAAAAACTGCTGTGAAGGTTTCGTTTTTTAAGCTTTTTTTGGAATTTTTTTTTCAATAGTGTTTTTTAGTATGCTTTAACGATGAATGTTCAATTTTTTTTACCTTCACAAATATTTTGATGTGAAGTTTCAAGTAAAATATGTTGGTCTCACCGGTCTCACCAAAAAGGTTTGGTCTCACCGGAACTTAACTCAGGTACATCAAGTAGCTTATTAATAAGTAACTAGAGGTCAATAACATCCTTGGCAAGAGACGGTGGTTTACATCCTTGTCTACCCAGCTTCGATTAATGGGATGAACATGTGGCGACACTACCATGGGTTCGCTTTCGGGTTAGTCCATGGTCGTTGAGGATTAATTGGGTGCCCATATGAATTCCAGATACCTTATTGACTTTGTATCAGGATGTATGCTTGACTTATTTGCCGTTCAAATAAAAAATAAGATAACTTATATCCATCCGAACATATATAAAAAAAATACTGGCTTATAAGTTTTGACTTATATATTAATACTTAATTTTTGTCAAATGATGCCTACATCTAACAGTTATGTTGTAATTAAAGTTTGCAATTTTAGAAAATTTTATATTCTAATAACTATGTTGTATTTTATGATAAAATTATTAAAATAAGAGTGGATATAAAAGAAATTAACTTAAAAAAGTTATACAAGGAGAACAAATAGTATTTTACTATTCTTTTAGTATCTTGATTTTTAATACTATATCCTACGAAGAAGAAAAAAAATACATCATAGGGAGGATTGCAAATTAGGTATATAGAAATTAGATTTTTTTTAAAATTTATTTCTAAAAGATGATATTATTTTAAGAAATTAATCACAACCATAAAAACTATAAAACAACTTTTCTTCCCCAAAAATGGCGCTCACTCTCTCTCCTCCTTCTTCTCTCACTCTTCACCACACCTCCAAATCCAATCACCGGCCGGTCGACCTTTTCCGATCAAATCGCCGCCAGAATTTCACCAGAATCCGGTGCACCGGAGAAAGAGATAACTCAACGAGCACTGATTCATCATCCGAATCTGGAAACCTACTGCTGAAAACCGCTTGGTATGGCTCCGAGCTTCTCGGAATCGCTGCATCGGTTTTCCGGCCGCAGGAGAAGGTCGTTGAAAGAGGAATCGAGATCGGTGGAGATGGAGATGGTGTGATTGATCGGTCGATTGTCGTTGAAACTATCAAAGGGGATTTTCAGAGGTCTTATTTTGTAACAGGTAAATAAGTACCTAATCATCCAATTTCCCAAACCATGAAGTGTGTATAAATTGAAATCAATTAAAGAAAAGAATTGGAATTCTTCTTACTGATCAATAAGGTAATGTAATAGAATAGAATAAATAATGACATCGTAACACTTACATTGTAAAAAGAAATCGATGGAGCTCGTGAGATCACAATGTCTTAAGAGCATCTCCAACACTTCCAAATTTTCTTCAGAACAGAGAACTTAAAACCAAAATCTCTAAAATGAAGTTGCATAGCTTTCCCATTGGAGATTTAACATTGTTTTAATTTAAAATAATCCATAATCTATTAACAACTTATTCTTCTTAATTATCACTTTCAAAGATTCTATGGACTCTATTAGTATGTTATTTTTGGAGTGATCTCCATATTTGGAGACAAAATACATCTATCTCATTAATTCTTCAATGAGATAAGTTTGGGAAGCTGTTAGACAATAATCAACCAAATTTCATTTCCACCCTTTTTTCTCCATTTTGGAGATTCGTTGAGATGCTCTAGACAAAAGGTAGCCGGTCTATTGCGTTCTCTTGAAGATACAACAATCTTGAGTTAGAAACTTCGACATTGCGTCACAAGCATGCAACTCATGATCCAGAGAGTTTTCGTGTACGTCCCAATGTTGCAAGAGATGAACAACAGATTCCATCAGAGACCAACCTGTCATGAGCCCACGACCAAACAAGAATTGTCAACTCAATGAGGACCCAGAAGCAGGGTTTCCAAGGCCCATCTTTTAACCATTGATTTTATGGTCCAAATGAGAGGCCCATCAAGAACACCACACTGCAACTTCAAGCATTAATGTTCTTAATTGTCCAGGGTGTTGTTTGTTGGGCCTTAGATGTATTGGCTCCTACTAGGGACAAATTCCTCTTTCTACACTAAGTTCAACATAAGTTTGCAATGTTGCTAGTTTCAAATTGTATCGAATGTGTTGAAGCAATTCGTGAATGGAAGTTTTTGTTACATATGCACTAATTTTTACTTGACTGAATTGAATTTTAGGTCACAATTCTTGATTCGATTCGTGTTCTCTTCTCGTTCTAGTTATTTTAGATTCATCTGGTTCAATCGCTTTGCAAATTTTCTTCACTAGAGAGCACTTGTTAATGTTTAACTAGGTGCTGTTACACTGGATGCATACGAAGACGACTGTGAATTTGCTGATCCAGCAGGCTCATTCAGAGGTTTACGTCGATTCAAAAGAAATTGTACAAATTTTGGATCTCTTATCGAGAAATCAAACATGAAGCTCATGAAATGGGAGGATTATGAGGTACATCTACGCAAATACAGCTTTTAACCCTTTTATTTTTTTTCAACATTTCATTTTGGTCATTTTACTTTGTTCATCTACGTCATTTTGGTATACGCTTTAGCAACAGCTCTTGGTACATAGCTTTAAGCTGTTATTAATAGCTGCTTCTATGCTTTAAACTTAAAATTAAACATAACTTGTCACCTTACTTTGGTAACACAATGCAGCATTTACACCTCTCATTTCGAGAGAAAGGAAGTCCAAAGTAATTTGTAGAATAGAGTACATCAATATGAAAAACGTGAGCCATAAGGGTTTGTGGCTAGTAGTTGAGAACTCAGGAGATGTGGTGGGATATCCCATCTGCCTAGGGTTCAATTTCAAACGTACACAACATTGTGGTCAATGAGTTTATTTATTGCAGTCACAGTTTGTCGGGATTAGTCTAGGTATAGTCTGTGACGCCATTCCAAAAGGAAATATGAAAAAACTTGGTTATCATGGATACTCGAATGAGGTTTATTTAGGAACTTTGAATATTTTGAGAACCCAGGAACCGCCTATTTTATATGTAGTATTCATGATGAATAATGATGGATATTACTCATCATGAATATTTATAACGTTGTTCATCATGAATGCTATATAGATTATGTGGTTCCTAGGTTCTCAAAATATTTTAGATTTACAGATATGTTTCTTTCATTGGTTGTTCATGGCAAACCTCTTGATTTTGGATCATTTATCTTGTAGGATAAAGGAATCGGGCATTGGCGTTTCAGTTGCACCATGTCATTCCCATGGAAACCTATTCTTTCAGGTATGTTCAATCGTAAATGTAAAAGAAAGTAATGGGCCGTTTACCCAAACAGTTACCTCTTAAGCACTTGCCGACAAGAGATATTATCACCCTTATTGACCTTATCATGTAACATTAATGGTAAGCATCTTAAACCGAGTAAACGCTTACCGGGTAAGAGTCGTTTCCACACTTACCATATAAGACGCTAGGTCCTTGCCTTGTCTCTTATAAGGTAAGAGCTTACCCAGTAAGCGTTTAGTAATTGGCCCTTACGTCTGTATAAAACAAGTCTCATAGTCTCTCTACCCAAGTTTTTGTGTGCATCTTACCTTTTAGACTCTATGCTAAGGGGATGTTTGGGATTGCGTTTGATGATAAGCGCTTATTAGCTTATCTCCTTTTCCAAAAAGTTAAAATGATTTACCTTTTCAAAAAATGACTTATCGGCTTTTTGGGAAGCCATGATAACCTCATCCTTCAAAACAACTTATTTGCTTTTCCACAATTGAAATAAGTTAATTAATTGTTGTTTTACGCAATCCCAAACACCCCCTAATAGTAGTATCCAACTTGATGCTTTTTCATGGATTTGAATGGCAAATGCCATTTTTCTTACTTTTTTGACAATTGAGTTTTACTACAGCTACTGGTTACACAGAGTATTATATCAGCAAAGAATCAGGAAAAGTATGCAGGTAAATTTGTTTTTATATATATATATATATATATATATATATATAAAGAGAGAGGTTGTGTGACACATTCATACTAAATAAGTAAAAAAGGAAGCGGTCGAATCACATATGATTTTATACAATAATCATGTGTAAAATTACATGTGTAAATTACATGTGATTCAAGCCACATCACCATAAAAGACTCTTTCATTGACCGTTAGTGTAAAAATCAAATATGATTTTACAAAGGCCTTTTCCGTGTCCTTTTATACCTTCCTACACACCACACACACACAAAGGAGGGGGGGGGGGGGGGGGGGGGGGGTAGCTTCCCATGACAACCACAAAATTTGAGAACCATCAAAACCTGTATATTCACCGATGCATATACCCCGTTAAAATACGTATTTTGTCAATGAGCATCTTCATTGGTACATATATACTATCGTCTATGTATGCAAATATATACATATATATATATATGTGTGTGTGTGTGTGTGTGCATATACTCACTCAAAAATTCATTAGTATATATTGAATATACAAGTTCTCATAATTCTCAATTTTTGTGGTTCCTTTAGAAACTATCCCCTATATATACATATATGTATGTATGAATTCATTAAGAAACTAGAAAATCCCAATGAGGTGCAACTCTTACCATCTACTCTATCGTTGCTAATATCCATATATTAGGATTCAAACTTCGACCTCTAGTTTGTCAAATACTAGAAAAAACCGAGCTACCCTATATTTGTATTGAGCAAAATACAACAAAGTTTGGCTTAGTCATTATATTCGTGTATTTGTATTGTAAAGTAAGATATTCTCTCTCAATTAATGTAACAGAGCTTCAAAAATCTCTATTTTATACCAATTTTGATCGATAACTTTTGTATTTAGTAAAATATTTTGTGGGAATTTATTTTCAGGCATGTGGAGCATTGGAATGTCCCAAAGATGGCATTATTCAAACAACTCTTGAAGCCTAGTAGAGGGTTTTGGGGTAAGAAGGGTTCTTGATTCTTGTGTTTTCACTTTTAGGGTTGATCAATTTGTTAGATATTGAATGATCTATTACAGAATGATTAAGTGATCAAAATGGTTAAAAACTGTGTAATTATGGGAGAATGAAAATTACTTGTTGGGCAAATGTTCATGATAGATAACCTGAATAATAGAAAATTACCATTGTAACCATTTATATGATTTAATACTTTATGAAAAAACGGTTGTTTGGTAATTGTTTGTCTTGCATTACTTTCTTAATTATTCTATTTCCACTATGTGCCGGTGCTCATACTTGTGCACAAGCTAAAAGTCTCTATGGAAACAGTCGATCTACTCTTGGATAGTTTTGCATGTCTCACCCCAATATTTGAAAGATTTAAACACTAGAGGTGACAGATTTCAACATTTCGATCATACAAGATAAAGTGTTGGTCATAACTTCCACATTACAAGCGAAAGCATGAAACCACCAACACAACAATGTCCGATCTCCAAGTCTGCATAGGCCCGGTTCAAAAAGACCGGGCCAAGTGAGCTCAAAACCTAGTATGGGCTAGGCCTCAAAGCCCGATATTGTTGAAATATCATAGGTAAGACCCAGCCTGAAAAAAATTGATTAGGCCCAAAAAAACTCGGCCCGGAGAGCTTTCTCCCCTTTTCCACTCTCTTTGGCCTCAAAGAACGCTAGTTTTAAGCCTTTTTCAAGCCCAAAGCCTGGCCCAAACCAAGCCTTTTTTCTAATTGAAAACAGGCTTGGAAGATTTAGGATGGTGTATTTCTACTACTTTTAGGAGCATGGGTTGGTGCGAGGGCATTTAAGTTGTGAAATATGTGGAAGAATATTATATTACTCTTCAAAACATCTCTTAAAGAGAGAACAAACATTCTAACATATATGTAGTAGAAATGGTTAAAATTTAGCTAATGTTGGTGTACAACACCCTCCTTCCAACTTGGGGGTTAATAATCATCAAGCTTGAGTTGATCTCGAAACACAAAATAAGCCCGTTTAACTAGTCGGGCTCCATGACACCAACATTCGACTCGAACTCGTTCAAAAGCTCGATTAAACCTTATGATTCGAGTTATTCGAACATACACTTTTTCAAGTCAGAGATATAAACGTTTAGAAATTATATAAACAAAATATAAAAATCATCGAGTTTGAGTAAATAAACGAGTTAATCAATCTCGAATCCAAGCAAATAAATAAGCATCTAGCTTGAGCTTCATTACATCCTGATTTTATTTATTCGAGCTGAGCTCCAATAAACCTACTAATTCGACTCGACTCAACTCGTTTACTCCCCTACTTCCACCACAGTGTCAAGCCCCTAAAATAATAAACTTAACTCTGATACCATGTGAGAATATATGAAATCTGTCAGAACACAGAACTCCAACATAAACAGCCCAACTCAACTCAAGTATATGCAAATTACAAAATAGTCCAAACTTGAGAGAACAAATAAACCAACAAGTAATTGGCAATAAATTTTAAGAATAGAAGCTGTTGCTTCATCTTCTTCATAGACCATTTTGAATATTACAAGAAATGGATTCAACAAGTTAAAGAAACTCCAAAAAGTGGAAAAAGAAAAAAAAACAAATGATGTAAAACCCCAATATGCCCTTTTATGATTATTGTATTTCTAACTTGGAAAGAGGATTATGAGGGGGGATAATACAGTAAATTTCTAGGATCATGTCACAATGTCTAAGGTTGTATACATCACCTACATACACACACAGACACACATTACCTCAATGTGTTGTTGGGTCTGGATTGAATTTTACAGTCTCCCTCCAAATCAGCTCTTTGATGTGTTCTTCTGTGCACGACGGCTGCTCAAAGTCGAAACTAAAAGGCCGAGGGCAAACCGGCTCCTCGTTGATCTCGTGAAGCGGTGCTAGGTATGGGTGACACAATGCCTCATCAACTGCAATTCATCCGAAAACAAGATTTCTTGATGATCACAATTTACAGATCAAATATAACCAAACAAACCCAGTATATCTCATTTGAAATTAGGGTCTATGGGGGTGGGAACTGGGATGTACGCAAACTTGTCTCTGTCACAAAGAGTAGAGCAATTGTTTTTTTGTTGTTGTGGTAGCCTAAGGGAGTGTTTGGTATAACATGACAGGATGACCGAGAGTGAGGTAGGTTGGTGAAAGAAGTATGGGAGGTTATAGAGGTTTTAATTTGACAAGGGTAGTTTAGTAATTTAACAATCTTGTCACATCTTCTAGATTTTTGTTCTACCTACTATTTGGTGGACACTCAGGTCATAACATATCCCAATAATGTCACGTCAAACATGGAACAATAAGTTTTTGTACTGTCTTGTGCATCCCGTCCCATGTACCAAATGCCTAGTGATAATTGTACAAAAGTGTGAGGAAGGAAACACTAAGACTAGCGATGATCGCAACTATATGTATGTTTATATTGCATGATACCGGAGGATGGTTTGCTCCTAGTCGAAACTGAAAACTCTAGGCAAATTGGCATGTTGTTTATGGTGATGGAGTGCCTCATTAACTACAATTCACCGATAGGGAATCTTTGGTGATAGAAACTGTTGGAATACGTGAAACTCCTTCGATCGATATTTCTACTATAAATATACATATATATGGAAACTCAAATTTGATTGCGAACGTGCGGACAATCGAGAGGGCACCACGTGTTCTATTCGGCTCATATTCAGTCTGAATAATACAAGATTATTTAGACTGAATATTATGCATTATTCAAGGTGAATAATACAGTATTCATTCAGACTGAATAATACAACATTCAGTATTATTTAGTCTAAATATTCTATTTTCACTTTGAATAATGCATAAAATTTGGTGTGTGTGTGTGTGTGTGTGTGTGTGTGTGTGTGTGTGAATACAGAGAGACAGAGATAAGAGGGAGGTTCACGGAAAACCCTCAAAACTAAAAATTTGAGGAGCCGACGTAAGCACAAGTGCATACAAGCATCTGAAGGAAGTTGGTTTTTATGTAGTGTGCATGTTGCAAATACTTGTATGCACATGTACATACTATCCAGATAAACGGTTACCTGGGTGTTTATCAGTATTTCAATTTTTGTGATTTTCCCTGACCATGACCCTGTATGTTGTGTGTGTGTGTGTGTGAATACACTGGTTTGATGGTCTATATCTAGCCGATAACAGAAACTCTGCCTACATGCATCATGCACGTATCTATATATAGTGTGCATGGAATTGACAATCAAACCAAACAAACACAGTAAACCCCACATCGGAGGTTGACCTCACAAGTCATGAAGAAAAGTAATCTTGTACGCTTAAAATGAATATTATTAGTTTCTCGTCGATACCTGTAATACGCCTATTAGGGTCAAAGACGAGCATCTTTTCCAGCAAATCTAGAGCTCCCGGAGATGTATTCGGGAATCTAGACGAGAATTGTTGCCTCGGATACTGAGGAAGTTGTCTAACGTATCTTCGCGCATTATCGCTTCTCAGAAATCCCAGACTCGCGTCATCCGGTGAACCTATGAGCTAAACAAAAGAATAACAACAAATGGTCAAACCCATGTAGGTAAAAGAAATATCAATTCCTCCATCCCAAATTAACTGCAGCGTTTCCTTGCGAATTCTCAACATGAAATTACTTCTTTGCCCTTCACTCCTTCAGTAAATATCATAAAAATACAAATAGCCTCGAATTTTTGGTCCATAAAACTCTTCGGTTTTGTCCTTTTTTACCCGTGAGACCCATATTGTTGACAATTACCCGGTTGTAACCAATTCAGGACCGAGCCCAGGACCAAATTTTCTAACCCATTGGAACCGAAAACCAAATCATATGTTGTCGGTTTTTGGTTCCAATTAGGGTTGTAAATGAACCGAGTGTTCAACGAACCATTCAGCAGGAAGTTTGTTTATGTTCGTTAACATGAGCAATGGCCTCGTTCGTGCATCTATGTTTGTTCGTGCATCTATGTTTGTTTATTTATGTTCGCTTAAGTTCCATTGTTTATATAATTATATAAATATATTGTGACATTAATATGTAAAATCATTAATTAAATTAATTTTTTAGGATTCCCTTTTTATCTCCTATGTTAACTACATTTTTCATTTTGTTACGTTGTTCTTTATGAATGAGATGATGAGTAACGGTGGTTGTTTCTTTGTTCATCAGGGTTCGTTCGTTTAGCATCTTAACAAACAAACATGAACGAACACGAACACGAACACACCTAATTACTTCTTTGCCCTTTGGTAACAATCATAAAAATACAAATAGCCTCGACTTTTTGGTCCATAAAATCCTTCCGGTTTTGGCCTTTTTTAACCGTGTGTCCGGGTCCCACATCAACTATTATTGGTTTTCTAACCCATTGGAACCAAAAACCAAAGCATATTTTGTCGGGTTTCAGTTCCAATATCAATCGGATTGGATCAAATTTGTGTACACCAGTAAATTAAGACGCACTTTAAGGCTTGTTAGAGGATCTGAAAAAAAAAGTGTGAAAAGACCACCTACCTTGGTGATAAGCCTGAGCTGATGAACATAATCTTTTCCGGGAAACAACGGTTGTCGAGTCATGATTTCACCGAGAATGCAACCGACCGACCAGATGTCGATGGCCGCTGTGTATTCCGAACAATTCAAGAGCAACTCCGGGGCCCGGTACCAGCGAGTAACAACGTACTCGGTCATGAAGTCGGTTTCAGAAGTTGTTCTTGCGAGCCCAAAATCTCCGATTTTTAGGTCACAATTCGCGTTGAGAAGCAAGTTGCTCGGTTTTAGATCACGATGCAAGACATGTGCGGAATGAACGTACTTGAGTCCTCGTAGTATTTGGTAAAGGAAGTACTGCAAGGTATCGGAATTTAAATCACCACGTTGAATGAACGATTTTAAACATAAAATAAAAATGCGATAAAGAAAATTCTTTATCATCGTGCTTGGCCATTTTTTGACTTGACCTTTCCGAACTCTATCATAACTCATTAAGACCATACAAGATTGGACGGGCGAGAGTGAGGTAGGGAGGTGAAATAATTTTGTAAGGTTACAGGGTTTTAATTTGACATGGGTATTTTAGTAACTTACCAAGCTTGTCTCATATCGCTCAGTTTTTGCACCTATATTTGTGGGACAGAAAGAAATGCAACTTTATCCCACTCACCAGACGTGGGACAACACGTAAAGAGATTTTCTAGGAATCAACTTAGCGAAGTCACCTATTATTATTACCGGAAATAAAACAATATTTCCAAAATTACTCATTCTTGTGAGTGTTGTGAGCTTGTGTGTGATTTTATCCATTTTCTCAAGAACGATGGTTTGTTTGCAACTAGAAGTGAAGAATGGTGATTAATAAGAATTTATATATATATATATATACACACACACACACACACACACACACATAGGGTTAGGTTCAAATGTGAACTCAATTTTGGTTGTGAACGTGAGAACGAATCTCAGCCACATCTTCGCTTACGGTGGACGCGATCACAGAGGATTGACACGATTCATGGGAGGATGGAGATTATTAAAGGAGGGGACCCGGTCAAAGCCGCCTTTATTGACCGGATGAGTGGCTGAGATTTGTCCTCATGTTCACAACCAAAATTGAGTTCACATTTGAACTTTCCTATATATATATATATATATATTATATATATAGGGGTGGGTTCAAATGTGAACCACTTTTTGGTTGTGAACATGAGGACAATCGAGAGCGCGACATGAGGCGGATGAATAGGCGCTACGTCAAGTTCACGGCGGATGACTAGGCGCGATTCATGGGAGGGCATTGAATTAAAGAGGGGGACCACACTCAAAGCTGCCACCTGTCGCGCTCTCGATTGTCCTCACGTTCACAACCAAAAAGTGGTTCACATTTGGACTTTCCTCTCTCTCTCTCTCTCTCTCTATATATATATATATATAGAGTCTCTCTCTCTATATATATATATATATAGAGAGAGAGAGAGGTTCATACAAGAACAACCCAATTTGCAAGAACAAAGGAACCAAGGAAATCACATGTGATTTTGTGCTGCGATGGAAAAAGTGTGTGTAGGCCACGCTCCGACAAGGCGAGTGGGTGAGCCGCGAGTGGGCGTCCATGCACAAAATCACGTGTGATTTTGTTGGTTCCTTCATTCTTGCAATTTGGTTTTGTTCTTGTTTGAACCGAATTCTATATATATATATATATATATATACAGAGAGAGAGAGGGGGGGGGGGGAGGGGTCTGGGAAAAACCTCAAAAAAGTTTTCCCTCAAAAAAGTAGAAAACTGAGGAATACCTTGGTAGCCCTTCTGCCCCTTCATCTAGACGGTATGCACTTGTGCTTACAAGTACATGAAGTTGTTTTTTGTTTTTTATACACATGTGCATGTTACAAAATACTTGTATGCACAAGTGCATAACTTCCAGTGGTCCAAATAAAGGGCTACCAGGGTATTCTCAATTTTCCATTTTTTGAGGTTTTCCCATGATCCTGACCCTATATATAAAATATATATTTAATATATTAAGGCCGACTTGAACATTAAGATCAATTGAGCATTGTGGGTATACCAAACAACCACAAATTAAGTATCGAGAGAAAGGAGCCAAACCCGACAATGATCATCAGCCAGAGGTTGGTTAGAGCGTATTATTTGATGAAGATCGGTGTCCATTAACTCATAAACAATGTACACATCATTGAAGTTTTCCTTTTGTGGAGGCCGAATGATGTCTTTGATTGCAATAACCTGCACAGTTTAAAGATGAAGCAGTAAGCTTATGATTGTTGATCAAGTTTGACTATTTGTCAAATATCTTAAAACACCCTTCAACCCAATTAATACCATGAAAATATATGTAAAGGAGATAATGGGCAAATAAGTAAAAAAAAATAAAACATCTATGCTTTCATAGATGGAAAGAAAGATCTAAAACCATATGTAAAGAAGATATAAAATATATACATATATAGGGTACGGGAGAGATCAAATGCAAACCACCATAATTTGTGCAAACTCTCGATTCCATTAGTTAACTTAATGAAAATGTTTAATTTGATGAAATTGTTTCATATAATTCTTTTCTTGGCGAAATTGTTTCATATTTTGGTGTTTTTTTATGTAAAAATGGAACTGTTTCATGTATAATGTATTTTATCATTCTAATGAATTTTTTTTTTTTTTTTTTGAAAAGCATTCTAATGAAATTGTTTCATGTATTTTCTTATACTGATGAAACCTTTTATTTTTACATTAAAAAAACATAAATATCCTTAACCAATGTGGGATCTCACACCATGTACACTATATTATTCCAAAGGATCTTAAGCTTCCGCCAAGTTGAAAAAATTCTCTTCCCGGAATTCAGAGAGTACACAAAATTGGCTCGGATATATAATTTTGACAGCAAACGAACAAACGACCCCAGAAGTAACTTCCTAAGTTTGGTTCTAAGAACTAAATTCGCTGATATAAAAAAGAAATCACTTGTTGGCATTCAAAATGCAGGTTTATATTAAGGCCCAATTCACTTGTTGTCAAAAATACCTTTCCATGCTACGAGCATAAACTAGAACAAATCGCCATAACGACAAATATGCTACAACCTTTAGCCATTTGACAAATATATTCATCTATGTAGTCACTCAACGGTTCTGATAAGAGTTTTGACCACAAAGCCAACATGTTAGATGGTTCATATTAGCCTTTTGGCAAAATAGACAAACAATCCCGCACCAAATGTTTTTTAGTTGATTTTGGAACAAATTATTTGTAAAATTGGCAGATGGCTGGTAGTAACCTAACCTAACCTAACCAAACCAAACAAGACAGTATACCGAGTATCCGACCGAATGTAGGGCCAGGATTAGATGTACACAGACGTGACCTCGATGGATGGCTCTGGTAGTATGTTTCTCAAATTACCCTTATTAGAGTTGCTTTGATTCAAGATTTACATAGTCGGTTTCAAAAGTTTCATAAAGGGAACTCACGTTTTCATGATCCATGTGACGAAGAAGCTTAATCTCTCTTAGGGTCCTTTTGGCATCTATTCTGTTGTCAAAATGCATTACCGATTTTCTTGATGGCAACTTCTTCACGTGTCTCCATGTTCGTCGCAGCACTGCAACAAATGAACAAACATTATTTCTCTTCACATTATGACCTAAAAGGCTAAAAGAACAAGAATGAAAAAACGATGAATTACACTATCATAGGTTGTTTCATGTGCTTCAGTTACCCTAGTAATTAGAAAGGTTGATCAATATATAAGACAAATGACTAACAAGAAATGAAGACCAACTAGACTCACTTAAACATGCAAATAAAAGCTAGGCGTTAGGTAAGGGTGTAAATAATTCGATCTTTCCACAAGCTGCTTGAGCTTAATAATTATCGAGCTCAACTTTGTCTCGAACACAAAATATAAATCGTTTAACTTAACGAACCCTGCCCCGTAACAAGAATGTTCAACTCGGCTTGTAGGAGAACTCTATTAAATTTCTTGAGTCGAGTCGAGCCAAGCTATTGGAGCATACACTTCTTTGAGCTCAAGCTCAACCCATGCTTTAAAAGATAAAAATATATTCATAACTTATACAATACAATTATAAAAAAATTATCGAGCTCGAGCTCGGCCTGGTATAAGTGTTTCAAGCTGAGTTCAAATAACCTTCTACTCGGCTCGTTTATAGACCTAACGTTGGGGTCTTGGCGATTTTCCTTGGGGCTATTCGGGATTTTCCTGGTTGTTATATTTAGGGTTAGCTCAACCAGCAAACAGAGGCTAGGTCACCAGTTCAAATCTTCACATGGCAATTGGGGATTTTTCTTGTTATATTTAGGACCCATGGGCTAGGTCGAGCAAGCTGGCTCTGACACCAACGGTTACCAGAAAGGTTGTCGGAACCTGTTCAAGGTGTGTTGGCAAGTGGCAAAACTTTCCCTGCTCGGGTGAGGTTTCCCGGCTCTTGACAATAAAAGAATATCAAAACATGAATTGAGTTCATGTTTTGTCAACTTCCTATGCGATATTGGGATGAACGTATAGCAGTTAAATTTCACAATTTTCCATTCCTTATAACATCTAGTTTCTTTTCTAGGACTGCTAACGAAGAAGAAAGGTAGTTCTGAACACAATGAGCTAGGAAGATTCATATAACCCCTTTTCCTATTCTTAATCAGCCATAGATGATTCAAGTTGTATAATGAGATCACATTTGAACCTAATGATATCCATAACCACATTCGAAAATTTCTCGATTATCAAACACAATCCAACTACACGACCATATTCGAAGCTGATTTCACCAAATCATCTTTTCTATACAACGATCAAAACTCATTACATTTCCGCCTTATTACTCACATGATCACATCTCAATTAACAAACCACTCTAATTAAGAAACAAAATTCAACAAAAACTCCCATCTCAAAAGTCAATAAAATGGTCAAAATGTCAACAAGCATCATCAAAATGTAGCTAAATCGAAGAATTCAACCAACCATCAAGACTTATTACCTCAAGTTTCCTGTAAATCAAATTGAGATAAACCCTAACGAGATCAATCACTAGTCCACCACATCAAAAAAATAATAAATAAAAAACATACTTCTTTAAAGCATTTCCACAAACACCTGGTGTGCATTAGTATCACAACTCATTCCGATCACAGATCAAGATCAAGATCAAAAATCAACAAAATCACCATAAAAACTCACAATTCCATAATTAAAACCGATCAACAAACAAAATCAACCAAAAAAAATACAAATTCTTACCAAACAATACCATAAGCTCCTCTACCGACAGGCCTGATGGGAGGAACATACTTTCTAGAAACTTCAAAGAGATTACCGTAGACATTATACTGAAGGTAACGACCGGCATGTGTAGGAACTCCTCTAATATTACTACTGCTATGATCTCCTCCTCCTCCTGTAGTAGCAGAACTGGACTCCATTAAAGACATAGTTTTTCTTCTCTCTCTATCTAGTTTCTCTCTCTATCTAGAAAGAAAGAAAGAAAGAAAAAAGCCCAAAATTTAGGGGAAGAAGAAGAAGATTGAATTTTGACATTTCTAAATTGGGGGTTGTTATATGTATGAAAGTATATGAAGAGAAGAGAAGAGAGAGAGAGAGAGACTTTTGAACTGGAAGTGATATGATTACCCGTGAAGAAATTTACCCTTTTGTTTTTTTGTGTACACCTTTTTAGCTTTGTGTGGTTGAATTTATGTGTAAAACTTTTTCTATGAATCATGGACTCACCCACCATACACCTGTTAAGGATTTTTGATCTTCAAACCCTTTTAATGGCTGATCATTTTCTTTTAACAAAGATTTCGATTTTTTATGGTGGTGTGGGTAAAGAAGTTGTACTTTTTTTTGTATATGCTTAATAATTCCACCTATGGTAGTTGTTAACAAGACTTTTAATAATACAGAAATCAGTATACACTGACAAAATCTTATTAGTTTATATTGACAAATTAATCTACACATTTAGCTTTATTCATGACTTAATAAAAAACCAATCTAGATAACCCTTTAGTCCTTTTGTCCCAATAACATTATATGATGGATAATCAGATATATAACGGTTTATTGTATCTGTCCTTACAAGTAACAAAATCAATGTTAGCTGTGAATTTGTTTAACAAGTGTGATGATGTTACTTATTTGATAAACAAGTCTTTAACCGTCCTTTCAATAGTCAAATCCGGTATCTTGTTCCTCGCGTCTTTTAATTTGTTGCTAATCAAATGCACTCTGGTATTAGGGATGGCAAAAAAATCCGAATCCGATGGGGAAACCCGAAACCCGAAATAAATGGGGCGGGTTTGGGGACGATAAACGGGGACGGGGACGGGGATGGGGAAAACCCGCTTATTTTTAACGGGGATGGGGACGGGGACGGGGGGACCAATCCCCGACCCGATTACCCGATTATATCCCCGAATATTTCCCCGATTATATCCTCGATTATATCCCTAAAATTATTTTTATTTTATGATTGTTTAGTAGACAATATATTATATATAGCTAAATGGTTTTTATGTTTGGTCGTATATATACTTTAACATTTCAACTGTTAATATTTTGGATGCATTTAAACTCTATATATATATATAGCCAAATTATTAATATTTTGGATGCATTTCAACGTTAAGACTTCAACTTTTTTTCGAATATGTTTAGAGAATGGATTCAAGAATGTTATGTAATTTAGTATATCATTTTCCGAGACTTGTGGACTTGTGGTAAAGTTTAAACGAGGACGGGGATCCCACGGTGAAACCCGTTTAATTAACCCTTTATACTAAACGGGGATACCCGTTTCCCCGCGGGTTTCCCCGATTACCCGATGGGGATCCCCGTTTAAATCCCCGCGGGTTTTTAAGCGGGGACGGGGATGGTTTTTTTAAACGGGGACGGGGACGGGGGGACCAATCCCCGCCCCAAACCCGCCCCGTTGCCATCCCTATCTGGTATAAACAATATTCTAATTAGCATAAGGAATGACATGGCGTCGACATCAAGCGTCAAGTGAGCCATAATGTTTTTGAAGGTGTGACTTATGGTAGCAAATATGTATATCCTATATATAATTATATATGCACATGTTTTTTTTTACCATTACTCAACAAGTAAATGATATTTAAACAATTTAAATTAGGTTATGTACTTAAAAGTAAAAATAAGGATGCTAAACATATAAGGAAACTCAAGTAGCACATTACAAAACTATGTTTTCGACCATGGTGTGCCACAAGATTAACATAGTGTGACACGTGTGCGTTTTAAGGCGAGCCTTATAAAACAGTAGACATTACCAAAGTTTTATTTGAAGAAATTAGCATTTTTCTCATTGTAGCTCTAAAATTAAGGTAAAAGAAAGTTCGATATGTTTAATTGGAGTCATAAAACGGTTGTATCAAAAGAGTATTATTTTATGATGTTTTTAATATGTCTTTGAACACTCGGTCTTTCTGTTAGTTGGGAGTAGTTAGGTGTTTTGAGCATTTAAAAAATGTTTGTACGACCAATTCATTAATGTCATCTTAATAATAGACGATTCAACCATACAATGTTATAAATATTCATCATTATATGGGTCCAGTTAAAAGGTCACAATACTATGTAGATTGACAATGATATTGTTTAATGTGGCTATTTAGGTATTGTCATATTATTTAGTTTTGTGTACCTATCCATAAAATATTATCAGATTTTGGCTATCGTGATTTCAATTGAGATATTGTATTAGCAGTTTAAAATACAAAGGACATCCAACTTTGTTTCAGTTACTAGTTTGATCACTGAAGCTTAAAAAATATAAAAACCCGGGTTTACTTTCAAAAAGCTTTTATTTATGATCATATCGATCAAATTAGTTGGTTTATTTTTTAGTTATTATTTCCTTTTTTATTTCATTAAAACCAGAAAAGTTAATTTTTTTAGTTAATCATATGTTTTTTCTTAAATATTTTAAGCATTGGTGAATAATTAAAGTTATATTAAAATTAATAGAGTAAAATGCAGCGAAATTTGCTTTAATTGTTATTTAATTCAAGAATGTCTTCTATCAATTGATGTAACAAAGTTTTAAAAAACTTATATTATGTACATGTTTTATGGCTACCCTAAAAAATCACCTTATACTTTTTCAATAAATATACCTTGACATCCATACGAATACATCGTAAAATTAAAAGGCTACTTATTTATATCAGTTTAAGATTATAATATATAACTTTATTATAGTGATTATGAAAAAAATTTATTTATTATACTAAATAAAAACCAAAACAAAGGATGTATTTGCTCTTCAAAAATTAGGGACAAATGAATATTATATTTTATTGCAATAATAGAGAGAAAAATCTTTCCATCTCATTATTATTCTCTATAAATGATTTGAGGGTCAAACTTAATAATGCTTGAATTCGAGTAGATATTGACTATATAATAAAAACTCAAATTTAATGTTAAGCTTCGTTAACACATCTGTCATAGTGGATTCATTTAAAAACCTCAAAAACTTGGATTGAATTTTACATTTAAAAACCTCTAACACATATTTATATGTTTATAAAATATATATTCAGAGCATAAAATTCTTCAAGGTTCCATAAGTAGATAAGTTAATCAATGTCAGGTTCACATTAAGCTTAAGCAAGAGTTTTGAAAAGTCATACAACGTTAAACATTATATTAGTTTTTCAAGCCAAACTCGAATCACCTGTTACTTAGTACCCTGCTCCTGTTCTAGATTAAAAAAAAAAAACTATAGGAGTAAAATACGTTTTTGTCCATACGGTTTGTTAAAATTCTCGACGTTCCTTTCCATGGTTTAGAAATTATTGGTTTTATCCCTAAGGTTTGTATTCATTGTTATTTCATTATTATGATTTATAACCTATTGTTATTTTAGTTCTTGTGGTTTACAATTCGTTTACTATTTATGTTTCTTGTACTTAAAGGTAAAAATTAATCCAAAGACGAAAATAACAATGAACTGCAAACCATATGAATGAACAGGGAAGGAAACACGATGGGTAATGCATCTTGTGTCCTTGACCATGACCTATGTTTAAGCCTCCTGTCCCTCGACCCCACCTTGATTAATCACCGAAGGGTTCAGGGTAAGAATTCCCCGAGGGTTTAGGGAACCCGTTGGACATCCGCATAGTAAAAGAATATATATTTTAAAATTCAAATTATAATAAAATCGTCACTATATTTATTACCAATATTGAAAGCTAAACATGTTATCATTTAATAATAAATGTATAGATATACATATATACTTATAAAGTGGAAATCATGTGAAATAAAACTTTGTCTCTCAGATGAAAACATTAGTAGCTTAATGGTCGATAACATTCTTCAGAGGGACAATGAATTGCATCCTGGGTTCTATTCATGGGGTGAACATGTGGCGATACACTGATCATGGGTCGACTTTCGGGTCGGTTCATGGTTGGTGATGATTAGTCGGGTACACGTAAGGATCGCAGATACCTCGTCAACTTCGTGTCGGGATGTATGCGTGAGTTATATGTCGTTAAAAAAACTTTTTTAATGAGACCCTTCTATGAGACCCTTGAGATCACATATATAACATTAAACATTCACAAATTTTGTTGTTGTGAAGTTTAATTTATTTTGAACTTCGCATTACATCATGAAGCTTCAGTGTTATTTTGTGGTATCCCAAGTCTCACTAAAATAAGCTGATCTTACATGAACCCAACCTCATATTTATACACACACTCTATGTATATGAAATAAATTAAAAAAACTTAATCAAGATCGAATTATATGTCATCCCGATCGAATCTCAACATTGTTTCACGTATAAAACAGATCCCCGTCTCTACACTGTCACGAGCCAATGCAGGAAATGCCCGTTCTTCAAATACACGCACGATGACTTTACAGGAAAAATTTCCACCTCTAAACAAAAATGAATGATAATTTCTCAACCACAAGGACGAAAATTAAAATTATTAACAAACAACAAGGATGATATTCACAAATTTACTCAAATTATAGCCCATATGCTCCAAAAGCCCACCCACAAAACACAGTCGATTTTGGATTACATAAGCCAATCGCCCTCCTCACCGGCGGCTTGGCCGGAGTTGATCGACGGTGAAATTGCTCAAAGAGTCGCAGTGGTAAGTTTTCAATTTCTAGGGTTTAGTTCATAAAATTGCTTGAAATATATGTTGATATTTGATTATTGATTAATTTAGTTGTTGTTATTTGATTTGGAATTAGTCTTCAAATGAATCCATTACTGATTAGATTTTCTACTTTTGTGTTAAAACTTGAAAGTAATCCATCATCTATGAATATTGAAGTTTGAAAGGAATCAAAAACTATTGTCTAGTGAGTTTTCTTTTCTTCACTGAGTTGTCTGCTAATGCCTAAGTATTAACTATTAAGGGTGGTAATCATTTGAGAACTAATTATTTGTAAAAGAATAATGAGATTCATTCATATCCACTATTTTAGTGAGCATTTGTAATATGAATGGTTTAATGTTTGATGCATAAACATTAAACATTAGAAGGGAATTTATCCGGTGCATCTCATTCTATTTTGCATTCATGTACACCCAACGGATGATAGCCACTTCTCACGCTTCTCACGTTAACCTCAACTTCTCACCGGAACCCAACACTATGCCTAAAAGCCTAAATGTTGACTGTTAGTAACATTGAAGTGAAATTGTTAGAAATTAGGATATTTGACAATTGCTGTAGGATATTTAACAACCATGGATAAACTTATAACAGTACATGGACGACAACTAGGTTTTTTGTATGTTTAGAAATGCTTGTGATGATGAATATATCATTGATATGTTTCGGAAAATGAAAGAGGTCAGTGTTGAATCAGTAAAGGGTAGTGCTCCACTTTTCTAATGTATTTATATACATGTATTTTTGATCAACTATCAATGAATATCTAGGGGTGTCCATCAGGCCGGGTGACTGAACCCAAATCCGATTGGATATCCGATGACCAATATTGAAACAAATCCCCAAATTTCCTGTTTTTGTTTACAAAATCCGATGGGTTCGAGTCTTGTAATAATGATAGGAGAATGATGTTTTATAGCAAAGCTAAGGTAGAAAGAAAGAGATGTTAGTTGAACTAGCAATTGTACAAAATATAAAACAACTAAAAAGCTAATAACAGATGGTTTTCGATGATCCGTAAATGTAAGAATCCTAAGAAATTATGAGAGAAGTGTACATGTCTATATGGGAGTCTGTGTTTTATTCAAGAGGACCACCCTAGAACAAATCCCCGAATCGCCCTTGCTTACAAAGTCACTACACTTTTTGCCGATAAGAAGTTAAGGGGGCGTTTGGTACAGAGAATGGAATTGCAGAGAAATGATTGCAGAGAAAGGGAATTGGTCTGGAGAAAGGGAATTGATTCTTCTGTTTGGTAGCACAGAGATTTCAGTAGAGAAATGTAATAGAGAATCATTTCTCTTGTTTGGTACAACAGAAAATGCAACAGAGAATTGTACCAACCTTATCATTTGCACCGATATTTTTTTACTTACCAATCATTAATTCAAACCCAAAAACACATAAAAAGATGGTTGAAATTACAAGAACAAATTTGTTGAAATTACAAGAGCAAATTTGTTGAAACTACAATAGAGAAGATGTCATGATAAATATTCATCCTTGACATACAAATATTAGAATCGCTAGAAATAATGTGTTGTCATGTATACTTGCACATTTTGTCATCTATTTTTTATTTGAACAACAACAAACCATATATTACAAACCAAAGACAAGATACAACCACAAGTACAACACTAACAGCCATAACAAAAACTCCACAAAGACCATGAATGGCTAAACGAAATAGAAATAGGACAAGCCAACAAGAGATCCGACTAAGACTAAGCCAACAAACTGTCCGGCTGTATCTGCGGCTTGTCGATGACTTATTGCTGATGAGCTTCAGCTTGCGCGAGACACACACCGTTCACCGATTGTGAAAAACATCCACGCACAAGCTTCTTAAATATGATTTGCTGCAGAAAATAGCCACTGACCTTTGTCGATTGCTCCCACCTGACGTATCGGGGGGAATTAATTTAGAAACCTATGTAACAATACAAGAATAATTTTGTATGTGAAAGGTACAAGTATGTAAGGGAAGATATCATACTTGGTTTATGTTTCCAGGGTATGGAGAATAGCTAGTTTCACAATTGACATCTCTTTCTGGATGACAGTTGCTCTAAGCATACTTGTAAGGAATCAAAGTATTAGCATGAATAAGCCTTGTAAACAGATAAACACGACCCATTGCAGACCAACATCTTTCCTGAAAAAGATTGTTCCAGAATCATCTCCAAGTCGCCCTCAATGAGGCTCGATGTCTGTACCACGGCTAAACGACAATCGGACTAGAGAACTACAATTTATAGCACCATTGATCGAATAATCACTCAAGCTCAAAAGAGGCTGATCATCATTCTGCCTACGTCGATTACGACAAATCCTTGTGTAACAACAAAACATCAACCCCACACAAAACTACAATTTATAGCATTATAGAAAGATTGTTTTCGCCGTGACAACCACCGCGAAAACCATCTTTCTATCCCTGCCATTGTTGCCCGAATTCGACCGTGAGATTGAACCGGAATCTAACGGCGGTTGACCAGCCGACGATAAAGATTCGTTTTGAAATTCCTAAAGGTTTTGACAAACCTGAATCGACCTCGACGAACCTGAATCGACCTCGATGAACCTGAAATCAAACAACACAAAATCAGTACCCTTTTCAACATAAAATCAGTACCCTTTATACACAGGCAAAATCAATACTCTTTTTTGTTTGTCTATCTCTCTACACACAAATACACACAGACAAATATCTATCTATACATAGGTGAATTATATATATATATATATATATAGGGGTGGGTTCAAATGTGAACCACTTTTTGGTTGTGAACGTGAGGACAATCAAGAGCGCGACATGTGGCGGATGACTAGGCTCCACGTCATGTCCACGGCGGGTGACTAGGCGCGATTCATGGGAGGGCATTGAATTAATGGGGGGGACCACACTCAAAGCCGCCTTTATTGACTAGTCTCCGCCACGTGTCGCGCTCTCGGTTGTCCTCACGTTCACAACCAAAAAGTGGTTCGCATTTGAACTTTCCTCTATATATATATTCCTTTATATGTTTCTGGTTCAAGAAGGTGAGATAGATCGAGAGAAAGAGACGAGATAGAGAGGGAGATCGAGAAAGAGAAAGAGATCGAGAGAAGAGAGGGACAGAGAGAAATCGAGATATAGAAAGAGAGCAACACATTTACCTACCGGAGAACGTCAAACGGCAGTAGATACCCTCGCCGGAGCATCGAACGGCGGTGAAGATGAAACCCTACAGAGAGAGCGATAGAGAGAAAGGGAGAAATTGGATCTGTTCTTTTCTTTTTCCTTCTTGTGTTTCAATTCTCCGTGTCCGTGAGTTTTCTCCCTGGGAGTTGAGATTTTAATTTCTCTTCATTTCTCCTCTAAAAACAGAGAATTGAAAATACAAAGGAAGACAATTCTCGAGAATTGCAATTTCTCCGTCTTTCTTTTTCTCTACCCTACCAAACAAGAGATTTGAATTCCATGTCCATTTCTCTCTCTTTATTTCTCTCTACCAAACACCCCCTAAGAACCTCCCATTGTAGATGCCATATGCTTGATTGATGATGTTGTCATAAACTACTTAGGGTCTGTTTGGTAGCGGCTTAATTGGCTTAATAAGATCTTGAGCTTATTCGCTAAGCTCAAGAAAGATGTTTGATAGCGGCTTAATTGGAAAAATCATAACTTATTCGCTCAGCTTTTGAGGTAAGGATTTATCCACACAGACGCTTTCTTTCCCATAATACCCCTCCCAAACAAATGGCCGCTCGGCTCTAAGTTTTAACCCAAATGTCTTTCTTCCCCAACACTCTCAACTCAAAAGTCAAAACCCTTCACACATCTTCTCCTCAAAGCCACTGTCGGATTCGTCACGCCGGAGCTTCCATAGCCTGCTGGTCGCCGGGATTCTTCACGCCGGAGCTTCCATAGCCTGCTGCTCGCCGGGATTCTTCACACCGGAGCTCTCCTTTTGCTGCTGCTAGTCGGTAATTGAGTTTAACAGGCCATGACCTGTTTCCTTCTCCATTTAAGATTATGAGGGAAATTTTGGTTGCTCTCATTTAAATCATTAAACCAAAATTGCTCATCTACTTGGTACTCCATTTCTTTCAATGAAAACCTAAACCCCCATGCTTCTGATGTAGATGAATATCTCAGTTACTTTCAAAATCTATCATCTTCTTCTTGACTTCTCGGTTTCTTTGTTCTACTTCTATTAAATTCTCCTTTGTTATTTTAATTTCTTTTTATGTTTTTATGAATGTGTTATTGAGAGTTGTTGGAGAAACATCAAAGTTAAGGTGATGCTCATCACCTGTTTGATAAAATGCCTCAAAGAAATGTTTGATACAATTGATTTTGGGGATCTAGTTTTTAGGTTCATGGTAGTTGATCTATCTTTGCTTCTATAATTACTTGATTCAATTGATTTACCCAGTTAATCTATTTTGGTTTTTAATTTTTTTGGTTCAACATACATATTTATCCAGACAGACAAATTTATCCATACAGGACTTAATGGAAAACCAACCAAACAGGCCCTTAGATAGCTTGTGTCTTAGCAGCTTAATGAGCTTAATAGAAACCACAACTTATTTGGTCAACTTAACTATACATAAATGTTTAGTAGTAACTTACTGATGTATTGGCTTATTTAGTAAGCTTTTAAGAAGAGGGGGGGGGGGGGGGGGGTATGCATAAAGCCAATATTTTTCTATACCTGCCTCTTTTAATTTAAAAACACGCTCCTTCCATCAGTTAAAAGTCCTCCCAATTCCCAAACAAAAACCTTTCCAGTCTATATAGACAGATTAATCCATACAAATAGCTTTATCCATAGAGGACTTATGTAGATAGATGGGAAATTATTTACCTTATCGGGTAAGATTATCAACTATCAAATGCATTATTAGTAGACATCTCTTATCTGGTAAGTGCTAACCGGTAACATTCTTGGTCCTTGTCATGCCTCTTACCGGCTAAGATTCTTGGTCTTTCTTATGCTCACCTGATAAGGTAAGTGACTTAGTAAATGCTTACTCGGTAAGAGTTTGGTAGACGGCCCCTAAAGAGTTCATCATATTCACTTTTGTGATTATGTGTGTTTCTTTTTTAACTCATGGAGAACCTTGCCTTTTAGCATCTAAGTTAAGACTTTGAAGCTCATAAGTGTTTTTTGTTACTACTTCATTATATAATCATAATGCAGTAGATATTATTGTTCTTAAAAACATTAATCAGAAGGGATTATACTAAAACTAGAAAAAGTTAGAAGTACCTATGAGAAAATTCCGTTTATATCGGATGGGACAGAACAGTAAGGGTGCGTTTGGTATGCTGGACATGACATAACAGAACAAGAATCACTGTTCCATGTTTGGCATGACTTTTAGATGCGATCCGTTAATTTTTATTTAGATTGTTTATTTGGTAAGAGAATACTAAACAAACTTGTTAGGGTGAAATTGTCATTTCACCGGTCCTATCTATCCAGTACTGTCTTACCAAATGTTGAACAGTTGTCCTATTTTGTCCTAAGAGAACTTTTTGTCCTGCATTGGCACAACACTAGACCGGGACACGAGTACATGACATAACATGAGTTGAACAAAAATGCCTTTTTTTTCTATCTCATCAACAATAGGTGCAACAAAAATTGCAGACGTAGACGTAGGATAAGACTGGTAAATTACTAAATTACCCATGTCCAATTAAAACCTTCCAGAATTCTTTGACCTGTGACCAGCCTCCCTCACTCTTGTTTGTCATTCTCGTTCCCATTCAATGACGTGGATACATGTTAACAAAATGTTTACGAAAGGGTTACAGCTTAGTGGACATATAACTTTACATCTACGTCATAAAATGTTACGAACGGGTTACAACGGTGTACAGGTCAAAATGGGAATAAATAAGAAAATTTACAACTTTGTTACATCAAACGGGAAAATTCGAAACTTTATAAAATTGATCAAATTATCAAAAACAAAACTTCTTTTTACACTAAATAGAAACCAAGACAAATTTCATCACATTTGGATACATTTTGCCCCTCGTAAACATCACATTAGCTTTTGGTAGGGGTGTAAACGAGCTGAGCCGAGCTCAAGCTCAACTAAGCTCGAGCTCGACTCGTTTAAGTTCATAAAGCTTGAGCTCGGCTCATTTCGAGCCTTATGTATCAAGCTCGGGCTCGGCTCGTCAAGGATTTAATAGGCTCGGGCTTCGCTCGAGCTCAACTCGTTTGTCAGACAAGCTTGGCTCATTTACCTGTAATATTTTTTATATCTATTATTTAATCTATATATATATATATATATATTTATATTATATATTAATTGAGGCTTGTTTAGGCTCGCGAGCCTAATCGAGCTTAATCATAAAGGCTCGAGCTCGTTTATTAAACGAGCCTAAAATGAAGCTCGAAGCGAGCTTTTAACGAGTCGATCTCGAGTAGCTCACGAGCAGCCCGACTCGCTTAACACCCTTAGCTTATGGGTTAACATTCGTATATTCTTGCTAATTCGCCCCTTTTTTACGCTCTGTTTTTAGTCGACTCTATGGATTCACTAGACGACATATTTGGTTCATCGCTAAATTTAGAAGCCGCCCACTTGAACGATGGCTTTCAAGAAGGCTATGATGCCGGTTTGGCCTCCGGAAAAGACGATGGACGTGAAGTCGGATTGAGAACCGGGTTCGTAACCGGTGAGGAATTGGGGTTTTACCGAGGCTGCATCGACGTTTGGAACTCGGTGATTCGAGTCGAACCAACGTGTTTTTCGACCCGTGTTCAAAAGAACATCAAAGAAATGGACGAATTGATGGCCAAGTATCCAATCTTGGAGCCTGAAAACGAGTCTGTGACGGAAATTATGGGGCTGTTGAGGTTAAAGTTTCGGGCTATTTGTGCAACGTTAAATGTGAAGTTGGAGTATAATGGGTACCCGAAAGCCTCGGGATCGAACGAGATTCAATTTTGAGGTAGAGGAGGATTGGGTCGGTATTGATCGATTCTTCTCGACAAACTTCTTTTCTGTATTTGTATAAATATATCTTTTGTTCTTGTTCGGTAAGAGGTGATAAACGATTGATTGATCTTTCGTATTTTGTAGTTATATTAGAAAACAATTATTGTTGTTGGTTATTCCATCGAGTACTGTTTGTAATCGTTTATGCCTAGGACTGGCGCAGCCCGGGACTGTCATTTGACCACCTTTATTTAGACCCAGCCTGATGCTATTGGGTTCGGTCAAGCTATATTAGTGGGTTTGATGGTCTGACCCATAAGTCAAGTCAAATTAATATAATAGGTTTGACTCAACTATTTTTATATAATGAGCATGACTAAATTAGTCGATCCCTACTAAAAGTGGTATATCCATTTTCTTGCTTGATCATCTTAAAAATCATATCATAAAAGTAGGTCGGCTAGACCAAGTTCGACCCTACTGGACCGACCAGGATATACAACGACGTTGATCAACTAAATATCTTTTTGTTCAACCACCTTCAAACTCAGAAAAATTGTAAAGAATTCGTGCGAGATATGTCAAATGAACATAAGCACGACTAGTCGAGCAATGCTAATAAGTGTGATCTTAGAGTGTTCTATTCCTAATTTAATTTTCAGAAACGAGATAAACTTAATATTAAAAGTTAAAAATTAAAGAAAATGATACAAATATGATTCAAATCCGCACCTGTAAGAGGAGAAAAGAAGCGTGCAAACCAAGTCTATCAAGATAAACTCTTGTCATTGTTTCACTTTCAAGAAATATACAATTGTATACAATAAAATAATACAATAACACCTTTCACGACCCTAAAAAAGTTCACATCAAAACAGAGACAGCTTTCCATACCATCATATGCACTTATGTACCATAGTGGATCCACCCATTCCTAATCCTACTAGACCCATTCTAACCATACTTCATAATTTTAAAACTCATAAAAGATTCTAGAAAAATATAAAGTAGTTTAGTCATTTATGCAATAAAACCATTTTAGAAGCTCATTTCATTATGCAAAATTATCCAAAAAATAATGAATAATTACTATACCATACATTTACCAGGAAAAAGATAACTTTGACCTTAAAAATGGATTAAATTACAGAAATGCCATTTGTAGTTTTTATAGAAGGCTATTTATTTCACACATTGACGATGTAGTTTTTAAGGCGGCTATACCCATCTTTTTTTACAGATTTACACCTCCACCTTTCCTTCGTACACGTGTCCTTCTACCTTCAACCCATTTCCAAATATCCAATATTTTCTTTTATTTTCTTCACTTTTATCTATCTCCAATTTCCTTCTCCAGATTCACTTGATTTCTTTCAGGTATTCTCTTTTAAAATTTTGCTTACCTTCTCCTCTCTTCATATATTTATTTACTCTTCATGACTTCATATATCAAGTATCTGTCTTTTACTTTAACATATATTTAGTATCTGTCTTTTACTTTAACGTTCATAATACCAGTTTTATTTTTTTACCAATTTTAATATTTCTGCCTTCTATACTCTGTTAAGTGTTAATAATACTTCCTCTTTCTATACTCTGTTTACAGGTGGTTTTACTTCATGAAATTAACAAGATGCAAACACATTTTAAATTGCAAAAATGGAAGAACCCCCAACAAAACATTGAAGAAAGAGGGGTTTCTTGAATTCACACAAAACCCTCAAACAACCTAATTTTAAGATACAAAACAAAACCATTAAAGAAAGCTTATGTCCTCACCCTTTCTCTTTGATTCGGTAGGGCTGCTAACACCTGCTTTAAGGGAATATTCCCTAGAGGAGACTAACCCTAAGAAAGAAACCCTCAAGGAAGGCTCGAACCCGAGACCTTCCCATCATAGGAAAAACTCCCTACCACCAGGCCAAAGACCTGATGGCATAACATCATGTATTATGTATCCGTTTTTTATTATAAACATATAACTAAACTCACAACATACGAAGTCCATCACACTAAACTTTCGGATAGTAATATATGTATAAACTTATATTTGCTTTAAATGTATCTTACTACTCATCGTAAAGTCTATTATATTTTATAACCCGGTGCGAAGCTCGGGCTCTTAATACCTAGTTATACACATTTGTGAGGAAAAAAACAAATTTAACCCTAAAATTTGATTAAATTACATAAATGCCATCAACAATCGTCATGCACCTCATTTTCTCAATTTGGCGGTTGTCTTTCTTAAGGTCTTCTTTACCTTATAGTAAAATAATTGAATAAACTACAGTTTAGTCCTTAGAGTTTGATATCTATAACAATTTTAGCCCTTACTCTTTAAAAATTGGTTTTTCATCTATATGATTTTCTTTTTTCATTCTATTTTCACCCATCCATCCAACTTTATTAAATATGTTGTTAACTCATTCTAAAATATTAATTGAATCATATATTTGCTTCTTATAATATACTTTTCTTTATATTTCATATTCCCAAATTACATAATTCATATTTTGTTACTTCTTACTTTATTTATTTATTTTATCAACATATATTTTTTTTTTGAATAATTATAAACAATTATACCTTTAGTAAAAAAAATTAAATAATTTCATTAAACTATTGATAAGTAGATGATTTTTTTTCCAAGGCTTTAGGTTAAATAATTTAACCATAATGGCAATCTTGTAATTTAACCATGATGTAAACTTGTTAAGATGTCCGTTAACATGAGAGACTAAATACATAACAAAATGCATACGTGGAGATTTATTTTGTAATAAATGAACTTTAAGAACAAAATCTGTAACATTTGATAAACCTTAGGGTCCAAAGCTTTGAAAAAATATCATGTACTTTAATTAAATTATTTGATTAATTTTTTACTTCAATCCAACTTTGTTATATTTATTAGTTAATTCATCAAAAAAAAATGTTTGACTAACTTACATATTTGGTTCTTATAGTACACCATTCTTTATATTTTTTATTCTAAAATTACATATTTCACATTTTGTTATTTTTACTTTCTTTATTTAATTTATCAAGACATTTTTTATTGGTTAATTATAAACTATTATAACTTTAATAAAAAAAATAATCAAATAATTTCATTAGACTATTGATAACATGATATTTATTTTCAAAGTTTTGGTCCTTAAAGTTTGTCAAATGTTCTAGGATTCTGCTTCTTCGTAGGGCATTTGTGGCATCTTACATAGCTAGCTTTAAAGTCCATTTATTGCAAAATAAACCCCCAAGTATGCATTTTGTTATAGATTTGGTCCCTCATGTTAACGGTCATCCATTAATCCCTCGAACGAGAGGGAAAAATGACCGTTATACCCTTTTAAATCAATTGTATACTTTTTTTAGATGAATATACCGGCGACGTAAAATAGACCTTGGTTGCATTATATACCTCTTTTTGATAGCATATAGGTAAACACCCAACACAATGCATAAAGTCTATCATACTAACATTTCGTATTACAACATATGTACAAACTTATGTTTAAGATAAATTCATCTTACTATTTATGATAAAATCTGTTACACTTTCTAACCCGGTGCGAAACCCCGAGCTCTTAATAACTAATTTTTATATATTTCCTTTAGGTATTACATAGTTATATATAATAGTACTACTTTGATCGAAAATATATCTTGGATCAAGCTTTGTCCACAAGTCCATTTATTCATGAATAAATAAATCACTCTGTTTGTAAAACCCATTTTTAACACGTGGGTTATAGACGGTCAGACAAATAATTTAAATTGCATCTAATCCTATAAATCAAGCGGGACCTTAGGGTATAGATGATGAGGCAAACGAGGCTTCACCAGGGCGAACAACGGCTTAGCTTTCATTAAATCTTGAAGGTTCTCCTTGAGATCAACATGCGGTTCATTGGGTGGTAACTCCCAGGTGAACCCTTGAACCATCCTAGCCAGCAACATCACAGTCATGGAGACCCCAATAACACTCCGGCACACCCACGTCGACCGGTGCTAAACGATAACATTTGAAGGGTGTTATCGGTAAGCACCACTTCATTTCCCCCGGTCATGTGGCGATCCGGATTGAAAGTTAACGGGTCATCCCAGACTTCAGGGTTCCTCCCTAGTCCGATACGACTCAGTATCACATGACTACCCTTTGGTATGAAGTACCCGGCAACAGTGGTGTCGACAGTCGCAACATGAGGAAGGTTGAACGGTGCAACCGGATGTAGCCTAAAAGCCTCCTTGGCGCATGCTTTGATGTAATTAAGGTTAGGTATATCGGATTCTTGCACCAGCCTATCTTTTCCGACCACAGAATCAAGCTCTTGCATTGCTCGGTCGAAAATCCTTGGTTGGTTTATCATTTCGGCAATTGCCCATTCGATACCATTTGATGGATTATCAAACGCTGCCAGGATCATTTCCTGTAAAGTAACACACCAAAAATCAGAGAATGCATATTATATTAGCAATATAACAAAAATGAGTCTACGAGACACCCAAAAACATAAAGTGTCCTAATAGACCACTTTATCGGATCAAAAAATAAAGTGTCATGTCCAAAGGCGTTGTAATAAAATTATAAAACGTTTTTCAAAGTCGCAACAAGGCTTTTTTAGATTTTCTTTATAAAAAAAGTCGTATTAGCTATTTTATAGGACACTATTTGAAAAAGGTGTCATAAAATAGATCAGTTTACATGACTCTTTCTCAAAAGAGTCTTGTAAAATAGCTAATGAATTTTTTTGTATTAAAAGCATCATTAAACACTTGTTAAGATGCCTAAACGGATCATATGAACTTATTATAACGCCTTTACCTAAAACACTTTAATTTGGTCCTATAAATTATGTCTTGTAAAGTAGTTTTTAAGGACGGTTACAAGTTGGTGGCGTCTTGCAAACCCAGTTTTGTTGTAGTGTAAAAAAGAAGATTCTTGAAAAAACAAAAACTTATGCTAATCTTACGTAGACTTGGGCTTTGATTTGATCGGTGGTTAGAGTAGGGTTTTTAAGGTTGATGAAAACATCAAGCAAGTCGTCTTCTTCAGTCCTAATACCTTCTTTCCATTGTTGAATCCTTTCATCTATCAGACGATCTTGATGTTTTCTCGCAGTATGAATAGCATTACTTAGGATCCTTTTATGCCCATCAAAGTCAGTTATCCATCGTAGTAATGGGAAGTAATCCGTCACACAAAATGCATAAAGGTAAGAAAGATTGACGTTAAGTGAGTCAACATGTTCAATTTCTTCTTCCCCGGGTCCACCATCTCGACTCCCTTTACCAAAATACCTATTTCCGAATATGATCTTTCTTATGGTATTGCTCGAGTATTGTTGCACGATAGTCCTTACGTTCAAAACGCCTCCTGTAACAGTGGAATTGATCTCACACTGATTATAAATGTACCTACAATACATATACAATCACATATATCAAAACGAATCAATATTTAAACATCGATACAAAGACAACACTTCAACAAATGAGTTTTATGACTCCAAAAATGACTAGATGCCCCTATAGACGATTGTATATGGCTTAAGTTTATAGATCCAAACAATTAGACATCATATTTAAAAGTGTTACAAAAAGATGTTAAGCTATATTTGAGCATATAAAATGTACATATAATGTACTATTGTTTGGATCTATAAACAGTTTTATATATTCTTGTTTCTAATATAAAAAATAGATGATTTTTGTAAACATCATATTAAACATGTTTATAAAAATGGCATGAGAATAGTCATTACAAAAAAAGGTTCCTATACAAATTGTCATATAAGCCAAAAAAAAGTATTGATGTTAAACACAAAACATGCATGTCCCATCCAACACTTCTTGTCTACATGATACTTTATCAGTTCGATAAATAAAAAAATTGTCCGATCGATGGTCTAAGTATTCATATTAATATGTACACTTACCGAACCAAATTATCGGCTTCTTCGTCACGCTTGTTTTTCAACCACCTGTGCCTGGACAATGAAAGAAATTCAGTGGCTAGGGTTTTCCTCATTTCTTCCAATGATCACTCAATGGAACAAGAACAGTGGTCAAGTAACCCCCGCTCGTCAAATAACCCGACATGCAATCAGGCCTAGATGAGAAGATCTCATCTTTTTCTTTCAAAAATTCACGAGCAATCTTTGGATCGCTCACTGCTATAACGTGGGTGCTTCCAAGGCGAACACATAGAATCTTGGTACCCATTTCGTCCATCATCTTGTGTATCCATCTGAATGTCGGTTTGTTCTGAAGCATCGTGATTATGCTGCCGATGAAGGGCAAGGGTTTCGGACCAGGTGGAAGGGGTGGGTGAAGTTGAGAACGAGGGCGCCTTGTGAGCAATAACACGAGCACTGAGACGATGAAAAGAATGAAAATGAGCATGTTTAATTAAGAAATACGAGAACAAGTTTTTGACCAAATGTTAACACTTTTATCTATGATATTAATTTGTGCCTTTTGTCTGAATGTCTTGGATATTGAGAGCATTCCAATATTTATAGTGGTATGTTTACATAAACTATTTGATAATCTTTCTAGATAAAATTTTAATTAATGCTGGTCAAACATAAAAGGGAAAAATTTAAAACGTTTCTTTTATTTCATTTTGTTGTCCATCTTTGTTTTATATATAAATAGTAATTACTTCTTTTTTGGGGACATTATACATTTGAAATTGTTGCTACTTTTTGGGCAAATATATATAGAAAAATTCAAATGTGAACTCGATCAGTTTTCATTGTGAATGTGAAGACTAACAAAATTGTGCCATGTGGCAATATTTGAATCGACGCCTAAGCATTATTCAGACTGAATAGAGGTTCTGAATAAAACTTTATTCATTCAGTCTGAATATCCATGATTTATTCAGACTGAATATCCATTCAGTATTCAGTCTGAATAAAACATAAATATTCAAACTAAATACATACCCAGGGAGGTGAAGCAGAGTGAGAAGGCCCTCGTTAACGACAATATGGATTTTAGCACGTGATGCAATATTAGTGATCCTTATATTAACAATAAAAGATAAGTTCAGGTTTGAAGGTGAGCATATCCATAGACAAGTATGAAAAGTTTCTATATAGGTGATACTATAGCAATTGAGTTTGAATGGTTGGATTAGCCATCATGAGTTTGAATGGTTGGATTAGCCATCATGAGTGCAAAAGTAAACATAAGTCGTTAAATTTCATTATATTAGAATATAATATATAATAGAGTTTTTATTATTAATTAAATATTCAAGGTCCTTATCCTTTAAAAACGTGTTAATCAACGTAAAAACATTTTCGTAAATATATTTAGTAAAATAGTTATGATCATCCACTACGATAATTTTTGTATTAAACTTTTGAAATGGCATGTAGGATTTTCTAATAAGAGATTATGATAATTGTAAGTATGAGTTTTTGTTACAAATAATTTTTTTTATAATAGAGTTTTTTCAACATACACCATGTGTAATTCCAATTTACAACCTTCATTTTTTTTATACAAATTATATTCAACATACACCCTCCATAATCCACATCTCATTCAAGTATATTTCCAACATATCATTCAAGTCTAATTCCAACATACAACCTTTGGTTTCTTTTTTATACAAATCATCTTCAACATACAAACTTCCATGGTCCACATCTTATTCAAGTATAATTCCGACAATGACAACACAATGATATCAAATAAGCAAATTAAAATCTATACAAGCTTTCATACTTCAAGCTTGAGCTCGACTCGATTGCTCGACGAGCTTTCATATTTCAAGCTCGAGTTTGGCTCAATAAAAACTCGATTGTTTACACCCCTAACGACAGTCCCTCTATGACGAGAAGAAGAACCTAAAAACAAACAACACCTAAATAACACATCATATATGATTTAATAATAGTAAACGAAT
This sequence comes from Centaurea solstitialis, assembly GCA_030169165.1. Taxonomy (NCBI): domain Eukaryota; kingdom Viridiplantae; phylum Streptophyta; class Magnoliopsida; order Asterales; family Asteraceae; genus Centaurea; species Centaurea solstitialis. Next base: position 24,294,910 of record CM058042.1, on the reverse strand, counting down.
ATTTGTAAATTAAAATTTTGTTTGGATAGATTTTCAGAAAATAGATTTCCAAGATATGATTTTATAAAACTCAAAACATGTTTGATTTTAAATTTTTTAAATTTTCTATAGTTTAACTCGAATTAAGTTAATTAACTTTATCATCATTTTTTCCATATTCTAAACAACTAATTTGTTGCATTTAGATTTCTTTCTTTTTTAATATTAGAATTATAAATAGTATGCCTTTTCATGTTAAAACTATGGGAAAAGGGAGTGTGTGGTTGTCATGTATCCAAGCTTAGGTACAATAACAAAAATACAATTCTACATCCAGATCCCAAAATCAATCTATTTCTACATCCTATAAGTCAAAATCGATTTCTACATCCTGTAAGTCAAAATCAATTTCTATACAGAACTCAAAATCGATTTCTACCTCTAGACTGTCGGGAATCGAGGGATACAAGAACATGCACAGCGGAATAAAACCCGATTCCCAATCGAGGATCCAATCCCAAACCATACAGACACAATAAAGGGTGTTTAGGTGGATTACCTTTGCGAATAATAACTCTGAAACGCAAGCAGGGGGTACACCGCTACTGGCACCGGTTGAGAGGGTTGCTAGACCACCACCGAGGATTACCCGAAAAACGAATGCGAGCCTTCCTCCTACTGGGTTTGGCGCCGGTTTTTAGGGGAGAGAGAGAGAGTGATTTTTCTGGGTTTTGGAACTGATAAGAATGAATCAACTGACACCCTTAACCCCTTATTTATATGGACAAAACAAGCAGTGTTTGATTCCATATATAATTCTTGGTAATTATCTCTGAAATAACTTCCATAATTATCCTTTTAATTAATCTAACTGATTAATTAATTATAAATAATTAAACTAATTATTTATTTATTTCTTTTTCTCTCTAAATAATTAATTAACCAATTAATTATTTTCCCATAATCCAAACATTCTCATTTTTGGTGTGCAGCAGTGTGACCTACTAGTGTCTTATAACATTGGACACGATAACCCTGTTACTGTCTCGCACATAATCCTAACAGACTCCCACTTGTGCTAGACATGTAACTGAACTGTTATCATTCGCCTAAGGAGGTCCCTAGCCAGACGCTTAGGTTAACCAGGTTATAAGATCTCTTATATCCAGAGATACAATTCACGCTTGAATTTGTACACAGGTTCATTCCTTTTGCACACGATATTTCTAAAGTGATTTAAGACATGGAGTGGAGGATTCATTTCTTAAAATCAAGTATTTCTTGACTCTGATTTCGATTGCCTGCAGTAACGGATATTACTAAATAACCCTGTTATTCTATCCGAGCGTGACCACGCGTTTTCTGCCAATCTTAATCGTCAAGGGGCCCGGAAATATCTCTCTTTTGAAAGAGGTGCAAATCCCTTCTTGACTACTTGCATTTGGATCCACGGCTTCCGCTGCATCTAGTCACGTCCCGTATGGCCACCCAGTTACGGTGCAGCGTTAGTACGTGCTAAGAGTACAGTGGTCCTCGTGTTCCCAAACCAAGTATCTCAGGTCTAAGGACAACCTATCAAGTCAGTGCTTATGACTGAGGCTCCATGAAGCTGACTTGATTACTGGTCACTTCCAATACCCAAACACTCTGATGAGTATCTATAAATACTTGGTCACATCACTTGTGCTTTTATTCTCTACTTTGAATAAATCATCAAGTATTTATAATAGCGTTAAACTCCCTATTGAAATTCCCATTTCAATAAGTGGCTATGGAAATTTAGATTTCATACAAAACTTTGTAAAATCATGGATACGTTAAATATGCAAAAAATAGTTAATTTAGAATAATCATGAAAATAAAACCTCCATTTATTTCCAACACACTGTGAAATAAAAACTTTACATAATTACATTGTTTCTAAATTAGACTATAGTAATAATTAAAACTAAGTACTAGCTACTGGCTTCCAGGTACTGCATCCCAATGGAATTCGCATGTGCCTCATGCTTTGCCCTTGCTAGTGGCTTTGTCAGCGGATCTGCGACATTGTCTTCTGTTGGAATCTTGCATATTCTCACATCTCCTCTTCCAATGATCTCTCGGATGAGGTGATACTTTCTGAGCACGTGTCTCGACTTGTGATGCTCTCTAGGTTCCTTTGCTTGCGCCACGGCTCCTGAGTTATCACAGAATATATCTATCGGTCTCGAGATACTGGCAACCACTCTGAGATCCGATAGAAAATTCCTTAGCCAGACAGCTTCCTTTGCCGCATCACATGCTGCAATGTACTCTGCTTCTGTAGTTGAGTCTGCAATCGTGTCTTGCTTCGAGCTCTTCCATGAGATCGCACCTCCGTTTAGGGTAAAGACATACCCCGACTGTGACCTGAAGTCATCTCTGTCGGTCTGGAAACTAGCGTCAGAGTATCCTGTGACACTAATTTCATCCTCAGAACCTCCAAAGACCAAGAACATTTCTTTCGTTCTTCTCAGATATTTAAGAATGTTCTTGACAGCCACCCAATGGGGCTCACCCGGATTCTGTTGGTATCTGCTCGTAACACTTACTGAGTAAGCAACATCGGGCCTAGTACATAGCATGGCATACATAATCGATCCAATTGCAGAAGCATATGGGACCAATTTCATCTTGTCCTGATCTTCACTAGAAACAGGACACTGTGTTTTACTTAACACTATGCCATGTTGCATTGGAATGAATCCTTTCTTGGATTCATCCATCCTGAATCTCTTCAGAACTTTGTCAATGTATGTACTCTGACTAAGTCCGATAAGCCGCTTAGATCTGTTTCTGTAGATCTTTATACCTAGTATATAAGCGGCCTCTCCAAGGTCTTTCATCTGGAAACATTTACTTAACCATTCCTTAACACTCTGTAAAGTTGGTACATCGTTTCCTATGAGTAGTATGTCATCTACATACAAGACCAGGAAGGTTACTATGCTCCCACTGAACTTAGTGTAAACACATGGCTCGAACTCACTTTTAGTAAAACCAAACTCTTTGATTCGCTCATCAAAGTGTAAGTTCCAGCTTCGAGATGCTTGCTTCAATCCATAAATGGATTTTAGCAGCTTACACACCTTATTAGGATTCTTAGGATCTTCAAACCCCTCTGGTTGTTCCATATAGACGTCTTCTGTTAACTTTCCATTTAGAAAGGCTGTCTTGACGTCCATTTGCCAAATCTCGTAATTAAAGTATGCTGAGATGGCCATAAGAATCCTAATTGACTTCAACATTGCCACTGGTGAAAAGGTTTCATCATAGTCAATACCATGAGTTTGTGTGAATCCTTTTGCAACCAGTCTGGCTTTGAAGGTGTGTACGTTCCCATCCATGTCGGTTTTCTTCTTGAAAACCCATTTGCGTCCAACAGCCTTACAGTGTTGTGGCAAATCAGTCAACTCCCAGACTTGGTTGTCGTACATGGATTGCATCTCGGCCTTCATGGCTTCCTGCCATTGTTCAGACTCATTGCCTGACACAGCTTCTCCATAGGATGTTGGTTCATTTAAGTCTCCGCTATCTTGAGAGACTAGGAACCCAAGATACCTATCTGGTTCTTGTCTTACCCTGCTGGATCTGCGAAGGTCCTGTGTTTGCACTTCCTCAATCGGCTCTGATTGAGGTTCAACATTGTTATGTTGAATTTCTGGCTCAACAACTGGTGTAGTGCTTTCTTCGTCTACTATCTGTAGATCTACATCCTTTCTGGCGTTCTCTAAACTGAGAAACTTTTCTTCCAGAAATTTTCCATTTCGAGCAACAAACACTTTGTTCTCTTCAGGGTTGTAGAAATAATATCCCACGGTGGTCTTGGGATATCCAACGAAGAAACACTTGTCGGATTTGGGTTTGAGTTTCTCTGAGGTAGGTCGTTTGACGTAAACCTCACAACCCCAAATTTTCAGAAAAGATATGTTGGGTTTCTTACCCTTCCATAACTCGTATGGAGTCTTTTCTACCGACTTTGTTGGCGCTCTGTTCAGTATGTGTGCTGCTGTTTCGAGCGCGTGTCCCCAGAATGATATTGGCAGCGAAGAATGACACATCATCGTTCGTACCATGTCGAGCAAAGTACGATTTCTCCTTTCTGATACACCGTTCATCTGAGGTGTATACGGAGGTGTAAGTTGGGATACAATCCCACACTCCATCAGATGATTGTCAAACTCATCACTGAGATATTCGCCACCACGATCTGACCGTAAGAACTTGATCCTCTTGTCAAGTAGATTCTGTACTTCATTCTGATATTCCTTGAATTTCTCAAAGGTTTCAGATTTATGTCTCATCAAGTAGACATAACCATACCTACTGAAGTCGTCAGTGAAGGTAATGAAGTACCGGTATCCTCCTCTTGCTACATGACTGAAAGGTCCACATACATCTGTGTGGATTATTTCAAGCAAGTCAGTAGCCCTTTCATTCTCACTGTTGAAAGGTTGCTTTGTCATTTTACCAGATAAACAAGATTCGCAATTATCAAAAGGTTTGTAGTCAAAATTCCCAAGAAAACCTTCTTTTAGGAGTAGTTCAACACGTTTCTTGTTTATATGGCCTAAACGACAATGCCAGAGGTAAGTCTGATCCTCAATATCTTTGGATCGCTTACTTATATGATAGATCTCATTGTTGTTGTCTTTAAGATTTACAGTGTATAGACCATCTACGGGTGTAGCTTTAAAATAGAAAATATTATCTTTAAAAACTGAAATCATTTTATAAGAATATTTATAATAAAAGCCTTGGTCTACCAACAAATCAAAAGACAATACATTCTTAATCATATTTGGAATATAATAACAATTATCCAGTTCCAAAACTAGACCCGAGGGTAAACTAAGACTATAAGATCCCACGGCTTCAGCAATCAACGGAGTGCCTTCGCCAACTCGTAGGTTCGAACGGTCCTTCCTCAGAGTCTTTCTTCTAGTGAATCCCTGTAAATGATTACAAATGTGGTTACCACTGCCTGTATCAATTACCCATGATTCATAAGAAGTGATTAAGCAATCTATCATAAAGATACCTGGAGTATCGGGTAAACCGATATCCATCTGGTCGATGTTCATCGAGTGCTCGCAAATATCCTCGCTGCCGCATTCTGGGCAACTCAGATCTCCCAGCTCATCAATAATATCAGTGTCCATGAGATTCGCAGGTTCGGGTACTGGCTCTAGACTGGCCAGGATATCTTCATGAACTTTATCCACGTCGTTCTTTGGTTCTTTCATGTAGGCACTAGCTGTGTCCTGAACTTCCTTTGTGAGGGAGAACCACATGAGATACACTAACTCCTCCTGAGTCATCTTGTACCCCAGACGTGATAAACACTTAAAAAGCCTTCTCATATCAACAAGATGGTTTTTAACTGACTGACCCTTCTGTAGCTTCAGGGAGAGAATCTCTTGCATGATCAAAAGCTTGCCCGTGTGCTTGTAGAAACCTAACTGGTTTTCTACATTCCTTATGACCTCGTGACAGAATTTCACTCTTAAGTCTCCCGTGAACTCGGGTGACATGGAAAAAACAAGAATGGACATTACATCCGACTCATCTGCCATGAATCTGAAATATTCAGCAAATTCCTCTTCTGGGGCATTGCTTTTGGGTCGTGACATGGGCTTATTGATCACATAAAGCTTACCCTGGGCACTCAAAACATTCTGTAAGTGCAACTTCCAAACTGGAAAGTTCTGGCCCGTAAGCTTCCACTTGCCCGTAATAAGGCGAAGTGATTCCTCAGGTGAATAAAACGGAATGCTAATTGGAGACATCTACATAAGAATATAAATTCCAATTTAGTTTATAATTATATAATCTAATAAATTATTACCCTTAGAATAAATTTATTAGACTAGAATCCATATTTCACATGTGTCGGGAAGCATGTGATCATGTCAAACCGACTCATGTGATCTATGGTAGGTAACACTGTACCAATCGTATTCCTATCTGAAAATACGACTTCTAGATCGTCGGGACATCGGATATTAATAATCCGTGCATATTTAGTCCCTCTAGTGCATTTTGGCCTGGTACCACCCAGTGAATAAATAATTACCAAAATAGATTGCACCACCCGGGACCTGGACAAACTCTGGCCGGTACCACCCGGAGATAATTCGCAGAGTTTTATCACCTTCCAGTTTCGGTTTGAACACGGGCGTTCATAGTGTGTGCACTTACAACACCCTATGTACCTTACACCGGAAGTGCCCCTAAAGTGGGTTGCACTTACTAATCTATAATTTTTAACAAGGGTCTAAATTGCCAGTTTCCTTTTCCAAAAACTTTGAAAAACTGGATCCAAACACTAACTGTATTTGTATCCTTTTAATTTTTAAACAATCCGTTCAAAAGGGCAATTTATATTTAATAATAATTATGTAAAATAAACAACCACGCAATTTAAATATAAACAGCACAGTCATAGCTTAAACCCTTAAACTAATGTTGTTTTGTGAGCCAACACAAAACAACGGTCTCAATCCCTAAGTGACAAAAGTCTTCAACTTCTGGCACTCCCACTGGCTCCGAGATCCATGGTCGTCGTCCTTGTCTCCGTCTCGATGTAATTAAAATAATTATTACAAATGGGTTCAAATGGCACGCAGGCCTCCCAACTAGTCTAATAAAACATTAAAATTACAAAAGGGTTGTAAATGGCTCGCAGGTCTCCCAACTATTCTAAAACGGATAAATAAAATAAACACAACCACGGGTCCAAAAGGGTTCAGCTATGACTTATCATAATTAAACAAATTAAAATACAACTGAATTTTAACCGGATAATTATAAAAAACATAAATTAATTTAAAACAAATTAATTAAATTAATCCTGAATCGTTTTAAAACTTATCTGATAAAGACGATCCTTAATTCGAAAAATTATCCGGAAACGGATTTCAAACTGATACCCATTAACGATAATAACGAAACTAAATACGTCATCGAATTACCACCGATCCGCCGAAACTCGGTCGTTGATCGGGGTTTTCTCAACACCGGCGACGATGATGACGTAATTGCCACCACCGCCGCCCGTTCCTCCCGTAATTACCGCCGGCAGCGGTGACTTCGACAGCCACCACCGCCGCAGCAACCACCGCTGTCACCAAAAACAACCGGCGACGGCAGCAGCTGTAAAAGCCACCACCGCCGCCATGATCGCGCGGCCGACGTGAACAGCAATCGCCGCCACCACCGCGACTGGTGGTGCGGCGGGTAAGGGAATCGACAGCAAACGGCAATTGCCGCTGCCACCGCTAGCTGTTCGATCGATTGAAGCAACCAAACCGGCCACCATAGATCGCCGCCGCCACCACAATCGGTGGTGCGGCGGATTCGATTTCTCGTTGATGCCGTCGATTGCCACCACCACCACAAACGGTGGTGCGGTGGCTACAACCGGAAACCGCCACCGCCACTGTCGACGACAGTGGCCATCGCCACCATCGCCGATCGGCGGCCAAAACAGTCGCCGCCACCACAAAACAGTGGTGCGGCTTTCATCCACGTTCATCGCCACCATCATCAATCGCCACCACCACCACATACGGTGGTGTGGTGCGTGAGACCGACCACAGCCGTGTCCACGTCCTGTGGTGCGGCGTGGTGGTGCGACAAGAGGACAGCCGCCGGCTACCACCAACTGTGGTGTCGCCGGCGGTGGTGTACGGTGGTCTTGGTGGTTTGGTCGGCTAACTGCCGCCGTTCCACTGCAGTCTAGGTTTATTCATAAATCTAATTTTAACAATGAACGAACAATAAAATTAAATTTCTTTAAACCTATTAAACTGATAAACCTGATCTGTAGGTTTTAGGAAGTGGCTCTGATACCACTGTCGGGAATCGAGGGATACAAGAACATGCACAGCGGAATAAAACCCGATTCCCAATCGAGGATCCAATCCCAAACCATACAGACACAATAAAGGGTGTTTAGGTGGATTACCTTTGCGAATAATAACTCTGAAACGCAAGCAGGGGGTACACCGCTACTGGCACCGGTTGAGAGGGTTGCTAGACCACCACCGAGGATTACCCGAAAAACGAATGCGAGCCTTCCTCCTACTGGGTTTGGCGCCGGTTTTTAGGGGAGAGAGAGAGTGATTTTTCTGGGTTTTGGAACTGATAAGAATGAATCAACTGACACCCTTAACCCCTTATTTATATGGACAAAACAAGCAGTGTTTGATTCCATATATAATTCTTGGTAATTATCTCTGAAATAACTTCCATAATTATCCTTTTAATTAATCTAACTGATTAATTAATTATAAATAATTAAACTAATTATTTATTTATTTCTTTTTCTCTCTAAATAATTAATTAACCAATTAATTATTTTCCCATAATCCAAACATTCTCATTTTTGGTGTGCAGCAGTGTGACCTACTAGTGTCTTATAACATTGGACACGATAACCCTGTTACTGTCTCGCACATAATCCTAACATAGACATCCCAAGCAATTTCAACCCAAATCAATTTCAACCCAATCGATTTCTCAGATCTTAAAATCGGGTTCATTCCAATCGATTTCAACATTCAACCTAAACCCATAATCAAATTCAACCCAAAACCAAAATCGAATTAAAAACTCACGACCAAATCTAAGTGTCAATTTCAATTTCAATTTCAAGTTTCATAAGAATTGTCTGTTTAAGAAAACAAAGAAGTTTATTGTCTTGTGGTCATGATGCTTCGAACAAGAAAACAAAGACGAAGGGAAGAAGATTAAAAAAAAAAAACCTTGTGGTGTTGTATTGAAAATGTTCCTAAAATGTTCTTGCATGCCTCTAATTTTTCCAATTACAAAAAAGTGAAAGAAACCCCAATTTGGTCTCAGATGAATATTCAAAAAGGATGATTTTCATGGAAATGAATTTTGAATGAAGAATGTCGATTGGAGTCGATTAAGGGAGTGTGTGATTGTATTTTTCTTTTTTTTAAATGTTTTTAATTAAAACTACGTAGTTTTGATGGATATTGTACCTAAGCTTAGATACATAAGAGTCCACATACTCTTTTTTCCCTAAAACTATATATGAAATCTTAGAAAATTAAAACTTTTAATACACAAGTATAGAGAGTTATAAATGCTGAAAGTGCCCACCCTAAATAGTAACACCCCATTTTACCTTTTTTAGCTAAATCTATCTAGAGAAGAAATGTAAATGGAGGAACCTCTCTATGAATCATACAAAAGGAAGAATAGTCAAAGGCAATCTTATTAGACAAGGATGGAAAATTAATATTAAAAAAATGAAAATATTCTAAGAGGAAGTGTTGATCTTTTTCTGTACTCTATTTATCATATCCCCAAATGAGTAATCGATACAATAATATATATATATATATATATATATAGAAAGAGGTTTAAATGAGAATGACATCTTTTTAAGAGAATAAGAGAATGGATTTTTGTGTACAAAATCATATATGATTAAGTACCGAACTGAAAAAAAGGGGAAGCAGGCGGGTCAACATGCTGGCCGTGAGTCGCATGTGACCCGTGCAGTTGTTAATCATGTATGATTAACAACATGAATCATATGTGTTTTACTATACGAATCATATATGATTTTGTACATGTTTTTTGTACCTGAACTTTTCCTTTGTTAATCATATATGATTTTGTACACAAAAGTCATTGTCGTATATGATTGGCCTGGGATGATTGGCTGAGATTTATTCTCGTATTCTTTTAAATTGATGCCATTCTCGTTTGAACCTTCCTCTATAATTTCTTTTGATGAATAAATGGAAATATTACTTTGTCAATTTCTGGAAATATTAAAGTAAGTGGTTAACTCATCCAAATATTTTTTTTGATTAAATTACATATTTTAACCTTATAGTAGACTATTCTTTATATTTTTTATTCTCAAATTATATAATTCACATTTTGTTAGCGACACGTTCACTAAAAAAAATCCTTTTGTAGCGAATAATTTATTAAAAGTTTGGATCACATGTGATGTGGGTCCTACATAATAAAAAATCATATATGATTCAGGTGGGTCCCACCACTAAATCATATATGATTTTTTATTATGTGGGACCCACATGGGCCCACATCAATATGTGGATCAAAATGGATTCCTTTGTTCTTGTAAATACCCTTGTTATTGTATGAACCTCCATGTCCAAAGATAATTGGGATAATGATATAGTTATATATATGTAAACTATTTGATGGACCAGGATAACTATTAAATAATCTTAACATAGATAAATTGAATTAGTTATAGTACCACACACACACAACACAAGTGGACCCAACCCCAACTGCAGGCCATTGCTAGCGACGCCACACACCACCCATCAATTTTCATTACCAAATTAATAATGTGACCACCACAATCATCAAACCATAGTTACTTAATTCGTGGAACGCTTCGGTATAGGAACGAGGGTCGGGAACGCGGTTCGCTAGGTTAGACGAATCGGGTTCGTAGGGGGGTAGGTTCATTTCGGTACGTGTTCAGTACGGTGTACCAAAACTATGGAACGATGTACCCATATATATTCTATAAATATTAATATTATTTGGATTACTAGTTCTAAGTTCTATTACTTTATACATATTTACTTTTACATATTAATTTTATACATATTTATTTGAGTAAATTACATATTTGGTCCCTGTGGTTTACACATAATTACACTATTGGTCCCTATTTTAAAATAATAATGAATTTGGTCCTTATGGTTTACACTATATTACATTATTGGTCCCTGTCGTTTACAATGTATTGCACTATTGGTCCTTGTGGTTTACAATGTATTGCACTATTGGTCCTTATGCTTAACACATTGATTTCACATGGAGTTAGGGTTAGGGGACCAATAGTGTAATCTAATGTAAACCATAGGGACCAAATCCATAATTACTTTAAAATAGGGACCAATAGTGTGATTAAGTGTAAACCACATGGACCAAATATGTAATTTACTCTATTTATTTTATATATATATATATATATATATATATATATATATATATATATAAGTGCAGATTGCAAAATCAATGCAGAAAAATTAATCCAGAATTTGCAGATTGCAAAAAACAAAAACAATGGATGAAAATACATTGTTTCTTGAAATTGAAGGACTCTTCATTGTCAAAATCGTTTCTTAAAATCTGAGCGTTTCTTGAAATCGACCCCAAAATTACTAATTCTCGTTTCTGAATTATGATACTCTCATATGTTGTATAACACCCGTAAATTTTTAAACCAAATTATTTTTTTTTAAAACAAAGAACTCTTATAAATAAAATACTTAAGAAAATCATTCACATGGTTTAAATAATAAATCATCCGTAATTCCCATTAAATAAAAATAACTAAGTAATAACGTCAATCGGAATGCCATTCGTCGGGTACATCAAGCCGGAGCCTTGCCTTTATCCTTACTCGTACTTGCACCTAAAAAAAATGAAAACATGATGGGGTAAGCACAATCGCTTAGTGAGCAAGTAATCACATACAATATATCGCAACAAATATATATATATACATCTCATCCACTTTAAAACATCACATCTTAACGGTTTCCCGCTCTTCGGACCATCCCGCAATCCGGCCTTAGTGGTTACCCACTCTTCGGATCGTCCCACGACCCGGCCCTAGTGGTTACCCACTCTTCGGGTCATCCCGCAACCCGGCCCAACATATCACGTCAACATATATATCAATCACCATATAAAGCATGTAAAAACCCACTCACCTCAATTATGAAAAACACGCGTACACAAGCGTTTCCGAACACCAAGTCAACCACAAGACAAATCTGCAATTTAATTCAACAAATTACTTCTACGTTCTACTCTTATTTAGTCCCAAACGACACTCACATAAGTTTTTGCGAAACCCTCCCTAGCTAACTTGATAAAACAGGTTTAAACGAACTCGGTCAACTAGTTCTCGGGCAATGGAACGACCCGGTGCGACCTGACCCGCAACAAAATCGCCACAGACCTGAACCAGGCCCGTCGCGACTTCTGCCGCGAGCCAAACCCGCACCGGAACCCGCCTGCATGCAAATTTGGTACCCGGACGACTTCCCGGCGACTTCCCGGCGACTTGGGAAGTCGCCGCTGTACTCGCCGACGCACAAAAATTCAACCCGCGCGACCTGAAGTCGCACCGAAACCCGCTTCGGGCACATGTCCGACAGCCTTGAAGTTTTTTCTCAAATTTTCGATACCTTCGATACCAAACTCGATTTTTACGCAAACCCTAACCTTTAATCTGACCTAAACACGTTTTCATCGAAGAACGAACGATAACTAACCCTATACAAAGATTTAAACGAAACCCTAGCTTACGAGAATCACAAAAACGGGGTTTGGAATCTTACCTTACGCGATTTAACACGAAATCCTACGTCGCCTCTTCCCGACTCCGATCTCTCTCTTTCTCGGCTGATCTCTCTCTCTCTCTCTCTCTCTCTCTCTCTCTCTTTTTTCTTTCTTTCCAAGCAAATAAATGTGAATAATGAGGAGATCTAAGGGAGTCTTTGATTTATATACTAACCGGGCCGGGCTTCTCTTCTAGCCTAAGCCTAAACTTAATCCTAAGCCCACAACTATTCCTAACCCAATTTTAAATTTCTAAATATTAATAATAATTAAATAAAAGCTACCGAAATAATTAAAAACAAATTCCGGAAATTTGGGATGTTACATGTTGAAATTGAAGAAGTGAAGAAGAGAGTCTGTATGAAAAAAATGAAGCAATAATCCTAATTTATAGAGAAGTATTTCAATTTTAGTAGTTGGATGTCTCTGTAATACGTACTGTTGAAATCGAAAGAGTCGAAAAATCCAATTCCAATAAGCGACTCTGAAATTGGCCAATAACCTGAAATAATCTGAAATTGTGTACTAATCCAGCCAAATTAGTTTCCTATAAGCGACTCTTCGTTTGAATCGACAGAAATCGGATCGACTGATAAGCTCAAGATAAGCGACTCTTCGTTTCCTAATCCAGCCAAATTGAATCGACTGAAATCGAATTGGGATCGTATGAATAACGAATTGGGATCGATTGGGCATCAATTTGGGATCTATAGGAGTCGCATGGGTAAAGCGAACCAGAAATTGAATTGGGTCGATCCAATTTTGCAATCCAGGTCGCGACTCATGCAGCGCACGGTACGTTAACGTACCGCGTTTAGGAACAGTTCGCCTGGGTCACGGTTCGTGGGCTTTTCTATGTTCCTACGTATCTATGCATCAAACTTCAATAATTATATACTTAAACACACCAACTATCAATATTTCTAACTACAAGGATGTGGCATGTTGAGTAAGGCCTGTGGGGAAAATAACTTGTTAACCTTTCTAGTTTTACTTCCAAGGTTCGAATGCAGGCGCTTCTAGATTGTGATCATGGGAGATTAACTCGGGGCAGCATGCTTAGTTGTCAGTAAACCTTGCTAAAGTTAGTTGGGACAAAGCCTCGGATACCCTTCAAATAAAAAAACCAATCAATGTTGCTCACGTTTTGCTTATTGCTTTTTAAGTTCATTATATATAGCAACATGGTTAGTTAAGTTTGTATTCATAAATGGAATGGAATGGTACAAATCAAATGCCACCCGTGAAGTGAATTAACCAACAATAGCCCACTTGTTTGCTTCTTCCTTCCTCTACCTATGAATTCCATTGGACCCAACAATGATACATTCATCTTATCTTTTAATAATTCAAATTGAAAACCGCTTAAATAACAAGAGTGACACCGTTGTTAAATTACAAGATTGCCATTTTGGTTAAATTACAAGACTACGACTTTAGCCCCTGTCGTTTGATATTTATAACGATTTTCATCCTTGATCTTTAACAACTGTTTTTTCATCCATGTGGTTTTTATTTTCATTCCATTTTTATCCTTCCATTCAACTTTGTTAAATTAAGTGGTTAACTTCAAAAAAATGTTTGATTAAATTACATATTTGGTTATCATAGTAGACCATTTTTTTATATTTTGTATTCTTAAATTACATAATTCATATATTTTTACTTCTTACATTATTTGTTTTATCAATTCATTTTGTTTTATTGATTAATTATAAACTATTGTAACTTTAATAAAAAGATAATCAAATAATTCCATCAAACTATTAATAAGTACACTTTTTCAAAAATTTAGATTAAAATATCTTAAAATTAATTTTTTATTTATTCTATTTTACTACTTATGATAAAATCTATCACAGTTTATAACCCGGTGTGAAACCCGGGCTCTTAATAACTAGTTTTCACAATCCAAAACTTTAGGCTATGTTTGGTAAGCATAACTTATAAGCTAGCGGATAACTGATAAGCTAGCTGTTGATTGATAAGCTTGCAAATAGCTGATAAGCTAGCTTATGAACAAATTATGTTTGGCAAAAAATAGCTTATGAGTATGTAAAATGATCAAAAATGGTATTTTTGAATTTTATAATTAATATTAATAAGGGTATAATTGGAAAAAGCTCCAATAAGATCCTTATAAGCTACTCAAAGTAACGTTTAAAAAAACTTAGTTTATAAGCTATAAGCTAGCTTCTGGTACATGTTTGGATAGACTAACTTATTTTTGGCAAACACAGCCTTAGTGTCCAAAGTAGTAAAAAATGATCACTTTAGTGTCCAAAGTAGAAAACACAAAAAGTATAGTGCCACCATATGGAAAAACCGCGTAAGTTGAAAAAGTCGACATAATGAATAAAATGCCAGTGAAGCTAACGCGTAGAAAAAACCCCCAAATTTCTTCTCCATAATCAAATTCAACAAATTTTCAATTCAATCTTCAATCAGAAATCATCAATCAAACCCTAACGATGTCGATTCGAATTCCACATCTTCTTCTCGTTTCCTTCGCCGTCGCAATCGCAATCGCCGCCGTCTCCGCCGCCTTCTCCCCCGCCGATCACTACCTCATCGACTGCGGCACCGCCGGAACCACCGCCACCGTCGACCTAGACCACCGGAGGTTCACCGGAGACGGATCCTCTCCGATTCTATCATCAACCAAATCAGTCGCGTTTAAGAACTCGGTGCCAGATCCGAATTCGTCCCCAATTTATCACACGGCTAGGGTTTTCACGAAACCGTCGGATTACAAGTTTAAAATCAAAGAGAAAGGGACGCATTTGGTACGTATTCATTTCGATAGATTCGATTTCGAGAGTGTTGGTATTGGTGCTTGTCATGATCAGTTTCATGTTTCTGCTAATGGATATGTGTTGTTACACAATTTCTCTGTTTCGAAACGGAGCCCTAGAATTAAGGATTTTTTGATCTCGGTTGATGATGATGAGCTCGTGATTAGGTTTATTCCGGTGGATAAGTCCAGTTTTGCGTTTGTTAACGCGATTGAGGTCATTTCTGCTCCTAAGGATTTGATTCCTGATGAGTATGTGAATTCCGATCGAAGTGATCGGATCGATATGAGCAAACATGCGTTTGAAACTGTTTATAGAATTAATGTTGGTGGAGTGAAAGTTACTCCTTTCAATGATTCTCTATGGCGAAATTGGATTCCTGATGATGAGTTCTTGAAGTCGGGTGATGATTTGGTGAAAAGTTACGGAAAAGTTCACTTTGATGGTCGGATTCAGTACCGTTTAGGTGGTGCGAGCCGTGAAGTTGGTCCGGACAACGTTTACAACTCTGCGAGAATCGTTTCTAGTTTGAACGATTCTATCCCAAAGCTCAATCTAACTTGGGTTTTCCCTGTAAAGAATGGTTTCAGCTATCTTGTGAGGTTGCATTTCTGTGATATTGCAAGTATTTCACTTGGAATGATCTATTTCAACGTTTATCTAAACGGGAATTTGGCGTATGAGAATCTTGATCTTTCGACCGTCACAAACTACATGTTAGCTTCTCCGTTTTATGCGGATTTCGTGGTGGATCCTGAGAAGTTTTCCGGTGTTATAAGAGTCGATATTGGTCCTTCGAGTTTGAGTAGACCACATGCGGTTGATGGTATCTTAAACGGTTTGGAGATATGGAAGATGGATAACTCGATGAGAAGTCTTGATGGGGAAGTGTTTGCCAACCAATTGGAGTCCAAGAACCGATCGAATGGTCAAATGGGTCGTTTGTTATCATTGACTGCCGCGGTTTGCTTGTTGGCAATCGCGTTTCTGGTTATGCGAAGAAAAACCGAAGCAAAACGAACTGCTGGATGGTCACAATTACCCGTTGATATGCCTGAAATCAATCTTAAGTCTTTTAATCAGAAATCAACCGGGGTTGACCTTTAGTTTCAACGAGCGGAAAAGATCAGAATTTGAAGAACAGCTACCCGAAATGTGGATAACACTATAAACAGTAAGCCTTTAAGGTTTTGTGAACCCTTATAATTGAGTTTTTGTTGTAAATTAACTATCGGAGTGATGGAAGAACATCGTAGTTTGCAAGAACGAACGGTTTTGGACAAACGTTGCGGCTTTTTGTCTGATTTCGTTCTTCCGAAAACCATGTTCTTACCCGAACGATGGTTTATTTGCAACGAAAATCCGGTTTCAAGATCAAGAAATGAGTTCGATTGTTTTTCTGTAGTATATATACAAGTTGTTGGTTTGTTAGATATTTGAACTTTAATTTGATGCAAAGGGGCCTCATTACATTATGTTGTTGTAGTAATTATTCAATTATACTGAAATAACAATGCTTTATGTAATTATTCAATTGCAAAACATTTAGGGTTGGTTTGTTAAGCAAAGAAGAGTGAGTTCGGCAGATAGAAAAGGTTCTAGGATTGGAAAATTTGTTATTTTATCCCCTTTTCAAGCTTGGATTTACTTTTTAACCATTTCTCTTTTATCTTTACAAAACTAGTCTTATTGCGGACCCGGGTAGAAAAAATGTAAATTCTTTTGCAGATCTAGGCAAAAATTAAATTTTTGAGGGTAAAAAAGGAAGTATTTTTTGTTTATTAGCTAGGTTTGGAATTGCGAATCTAGTTTTTGCGGACTTGGTGCTAGTTTTGTAAAAAGTGAAAGAAAGTGGCTAAGAGGTCAAAATCATTATCGAAAAATGGCTAAATCATTTAGTTTATGTTTAGGATTTTAATTCAACATGGGTAGTTTAGTAATTTAACAGAGTTGTCCATGTCCATGATTTTTTCATAGATTTTAGTGGGACAAAAAAAAAAAGATAAACTTTTGTCTCCCTCGGTCATGTCTTGTCCTGGTATGGTTTGATCTCTGCCAAATTTGAGATAACAGGTTTTTGTACTTTAAATTGAAAGCATTTCCAATAGATTCTCAAAAATGGAGATTTTGAGGATTTTGAGCAAATCCTTTTGCTCCATGAGATTCTCCAAAAAGGCGAAAAGTGAGGAAGAAGACTCACTTATATGTAGGAGCGGGCATATTAAAATGTGAACGGGCTCTAGTGCACCTGCTCACTCAATTATGACAAGAAACAAAAATTAGATGCTTCAAAGGTGCATCCACTTGATTTTAAGGGTTGATCTTAAAATACTTTGAAACCAAATTTATGACATAAATTAAATAGTGGTTGAATGATTCTATTAAAACTTCACATGTAACTATGTAAGAGGTCATGAGCTTGAAATCTTATTTGAAATGAAATTTTAATCTTTTATCTTTTAGTTATAGATGTTACTAAAAAAACCAAATTTATGAGAAATTAAATATTGGTTGAATGATATATTAAAACTTTACATGTAACTATGTAAGAGGTCATGGCGTCATGCGTTTAAAATCTTATTTGAAATGAACTTTTAGTCTTTTAATCTTTTAGTTATAGATGTTACTAACTACCACTATGGGAAAGATTTTCTTTATTTATTTACATTTTTCTTTCTCATTGTTAGTTTATCTTAAAAATTCGTCCTTTCTTATCCCATACAACATATATTTATTTAAAATCAAGATCATATACATTTGAAATTTTTTGCCTTTTATCCCCAAATCGAGACAATTGATGTTTACTTAGTCAATGCATCGGCTTTCTCTAAAGTCAACCTGTATTTTTGTTGACACACTTTAATGGTGCACTTGGTCAGAGATATTCTATCATCCGTCATTTCTTTGTTGAGGATGATTCTATATCCTTATCATGCTCATCTGAAAGATAATTGTTTGGTGCATGGTCCATTGACAACTCATGACTTGCCTAGTTACAGTATTTACTACCCATTTATCAGTTGAATTAACTCACAAATTACAATTTCTTGAGACCTTTCTAATGCTACCCAACTTGCGCTAAAACGATGCTGATATGACATAGAAATTGTTGTTGAAAATAATGGTCTAGTCTCACCTCCAAATTGACGAAATAAAATAAAAATATTGATTTGTTTGACTTGAAGTTTAGTTTTGGTATTGATGTATCTCTCGTGAAGGGTTTTGAACAACATATGTTTTGATTTTTATATAAGTCGCATTTACTAAAGTAGTCCGGTTTTTTTTTTTTTTTTTTTTTTTGTCTATAAGAGCCAAGTGGTCTACCCGTTTAAGAGGGTGTTTGGGATTGTTTTTTTTTTGAGCTCCAAAAGTGCTTATTGACTTGTGATAGTAGAAAAATGAGTTTTTAAAAAGATGTTTATATTAGCTTTTGTGGTGGTAAAAGTCAATAAGTCAATAAATTGTATTTTAAAAAATGCTTGCAATAACTAAAAAGCCATTTAAATCTTACTTCTAATAAAATATATTGGGATGGTTTTCTTTATAGGCCTCAATAGTTAATTATGGAACTTTTCCAATGATTGGGCCCATGTGTATTGGGCCTTAAGTAAAACAGCCCAAATTATCAATATATCAATAATAATTTTTTATATTTATATTTTACAGGATAGAAACATTAGACAATAGAAAATGCGTCTGATCTTCAAATAAAAACATTTTAAATATCTCAAAAAGAATGTCAAATATATTTTTTCTATCAATCTATTTTTTTTTTATAAATAATAGCCTTCAATCTTTTTGTTTTTGTTTTGTTTTGTTTTTTTTATAGTTTTTGTGTTTGTTTTGTTTTGTTTTTTTTATAGTTTTTGTTTTTGTTTTCTTTTTGACCAAAACGTTTGACGGCCAAGAGACTTAAATTCAATTTCAGAAGAAAAAAAAAATCCTTATTTTCTTTTTGTTTTTCAAAATCGAAAAGAAAACAATATTTTAAAGGTTTTTTAAGCAAGGTCCATACTCCATAAATAGGAAGGCATGGGCTAGAAACCAAGACAACGTTTGATAAGTTTATTTTATACGATGAATTATTTATTAAAAAAAACTTGGTTGTATTTTTGAAATAAATTATTCTAGTATCGGTCTATCTTAAGATTGATCCAAAAAAAGTGGGCACAATCAATTGATATGTGCTTCAAATTGAACTATGTTGTTTCACGTATTATTTATTTGAGTGTGAAAGTGTTAAAAATCGAAAAATGCATCTCAAACAACTTTTTTGAAGACTTTCCTAACTTGTGATATCAAATGTGCTTAAATATATTCGTCAAAATAAAAAGATAAATGTCTTAATTATTTTTAAAAATGGCACAATCAAATCCCTGTTAGTAACTGGACTTTTTTCTAAAGACTACATCTCATAACATCGAGATATTTGTATTTCAGGTGGAACATTTTCAATGGTATATTAATGATTATTGTAAAAGTTGTCTTATGTGGGAGATTATTCAGGTGGGAATTTTGTACCAACAAAACTCTCTGGTGATAAAAATCTGAATTATATATTAATGGATTGTTGTCGAAGATGGTTGATATTGTCTCAATTCTAAAGCAAGAAATATGTTTAACGTTGATTTTAATGAACGCAAGAGTGAATGAGTTGGTCATGTGTAAAACAGTAAAAGTGTAAATTGAATTTACAAAATTCTGAATCAAACTCTTTAGTTGTGGAAAAAATAAATTATTGAGTTAATTTAATTTAATTCAAAATATGAAAGGCTTTAAAGATAATGTATTGAAAGACATACTTAAACTAAAATTTGTTTTTGTCACAACAATTTTGGTTCAACGTTAACATTTAGTGTCGTGAGTTTGAATCTTTTCAAGGGCATAAACTTACAGCCATCGTCTAGACTCTTAATTTGTCGACAAAGAAATATTTATATTTTTACTTTAATACATACTAACGTTAATTCTAACACTAAAATAAATGAAATTCTTATCAAATAATTACAAATCAATGATTGAAATGGAGAACCTTTCACTTGGATGTGACTAAAAGGAGTCATTATCGATACATAACATAATGTTATTTGAAAAGACATAAATCATTTTCATGTTAATTATATCTTAAAATTACTTAGAGTAAACTTTACTTTTGGTCCTTGATGTTTATCAATTTTAATGGATATTGTCCTTAAATTTTAAATACTCGGATTTGGTTCCTTCCACTTATCGTTTCATAACAGTTCTAGTCTCTGCTTCTAAAGACCGTTAACTTTTTTTATTAGGTCCAATTAAATGAAGAGTTCTTTTGTCATTTTAAGCATTTTTAATGTCCTTAATCAAGGTTCTAAATGGCGTGAGTCGTGGTGTGGCGGCGAGGTCAAGCCTTAAGCCTTACGAGTTATGACGAGGCCATGGTGTTTTCCAAGGCGTAGCTTAATGCGGCAAAATCTATATACAATATATATGTGTATATGTGTGAATTTATGCAGTGTCTGGGACAATAACAATTTTAATTCATATAACATAATAAACAAAATAAGTTCTTAATTCTAATCAATACTAGCGGGAAAATTTTAATTGATACTAATTAAAAATTCTAATCGAATTTTGAAATACATTAAAAAAAATTTGGAAAAAAAGTTGTACCGGCATAACGCGCCATGGCGGGGAATAACGTGCCATGGCGAGCAGCCATAACGAGCTCGACCCCTTACCTCGACGCCAAGGGGGTTAACGTGGCGGCAATACCATGCCTCGACGCCATGACACTCCATGGCGGCGCCAAGGTGCGTTTTTTAGAACCTTGTCCTTAATATAATGGGATGGTTATGAAGACGCAATAGGAAATTGTTCAAAGTGACTAAAATACTCTTAATATACTTAGACTTAATAGAAAAGGTTAACGGTCTTTTGAAGCAATGGCTAAAATTGTTATGATATGACCAATATTAGGGATCAAATATGAGTTTCTAAAATTTAAAGACAATATCTTGTTGAAATTGACAATAGGGACCAAAAGGCGTTTGGTTCATTTTAGGGAATGGGAATGGGAATGAAAATGGGAATGCAGGAAAATGGGAATAGGAATGAGCATTGCATTGTTGCTGTTTGGTTAACCCACTATAATCAATGAAAAATTGCTTCATATCAAATAAAAACATGGTTTTCCAACTTGAAAATACAAAAGATATTTCATTTAACATCAATAGATGGAACAATGAATGGAAAAAAGAACCAAGTAAAAATAAAAATTTCATTCCCCCCAATTTGGTCAGGAATGGAAATTAATGGATCTGCAGGAATGATTCCATTATATAATATCAAACCAAACAGCAGTTTTCATTATCATTCCCATTCCTGACCCTTCAATACCCCAACCAAACGCCCCCTAAATCTACTCAAACTACTTATTTACATGTATTTTCTTTAATAGTATATTAATTTTGTACATCAATCAAATTAAAAAGAATATATCTCTTCCCGTTTGCAAAAGTTGTACGTGTAACATTTTATCACCGTGAATAAAAGAGATGTTAGGTTCATAAATAAACTTTGACCTTATTAGACATAACATTTTTTGAGGTCACAAGTATGACAGGTTTATGGGAATTTTGTAGTTAATACTTAATAGTGCTTGGGTGAGAGCAATACCAGAATGAGTGACCTTCTGGAAAATCCTTGTTGGGTCGGCAAAAACAAACCATGAGTCAGTGGGGTAAAACAGACAATATTGTATCGTGATAGGTGAGGCGTTACAAGTGGTATCAAAGATGTTCTTGTACCGTTCGGAATGTAGGGAAAACCTCATTGAGAACGATAAGTCCCTAAAGAATAGTATTTGTAACATCTTAAGTAAATATTATATCAACATAAGCACGAGAGATATTAAGTTCATAAGTAAACTTTTTCTTTACTAGACACAAAGTAATTATACTATAAAAAATATACATTAATAGATACCTTCAAAAATATACAAAAGCATTACCAAAAATTCATTAATGAGATATGAACAATGCCATTTGTTTTAGATGCATTTACCAAGATATTTTTCATGATTATATATTTAGATTAACATATCATTTATTATTTAAAAGACTTAAATCAGAACCATGTACATGTACACAATTAATTATTGCTTAAAACACCCCATTATTTAGCAAAATATTCTTAACAAACAACAAACGAATAATTCATGTTTTCAAGATCAAAATTTATTATATAATGAAATAGAAAACAGCCTTGTTGTAGTACTAATAACGTCATCACAATAAATAAATAATTTTATGACATTCATATGTTTTCTGTATATTATAATTAAAGTTATTCTAAACGACATACCATTTACTTGTTAAGCGAAATTTCTTAGCCAATTCAATATTTACATATGTTGAACATAAACTCTCGAGATTTATGTTTTTTATATGTATGATCACCCGATTCAATCTAGAAAAATGTTCATTTAATTAGTAGCACCCTTAACAAATGAATCACAATTGTATATCTCTAAGGCCATGCGTATCAACTAAATGGGTGGGGCGGGCATCATCCAGGTGGGTGCTGGGGTTAGGCAGGCTCCGATACGCTTGTCGGCAGGTTGGCAGGCTGTGGCTTGGGGCGGTGTCTCCACACCGCCTACTCGCTCTCTCCCTCTCTCACATTCTATTTTTTTTCTTTTTTTTTATTGTATTAAGTATTTGGTTTGAGAGGGTTCGGGTACTACCAGAGATGGGGCTTATTGTGGGTTTATAAAAAAAACTGATGTGGTGCTGATGTGACAATAGAATTGAAAGGACTGAAAGAGTTCTGCTACACATAGCCTAATGCTGTTTATTCGAAAGTTCTTTGATTGGAAACTTATTTGTTACATGTATAAACATTTTGAAAAAAGAAAAGACATGTTTAATTACTTGTTTAGTTAAAGTATAAATAAGTTTTACATATCCTTTTTTTCCTGAAAAAAGCTTTAAAAAACTTAACCAACATTTTTAAAAACCTTTTTTTTGCACTTGTTTTAATCGTATAATCATCGATTCAAACAATTTCTATGAATTTTAAGAGCCTTCTTTTATGGGTCCATTGTATTTTTTTTAATGCGATATTGATACAGATCTGTTTCGGGTTGTATCACAGATTTTTTAATCCCTTCGAAAACAGAGGAAACAAGCTTGAAAGAAGAAGAGTTGAGGCAGAAGAGACCTCGCGGTGCGCGCCCATTGCTGGCAGATTCGCGTGTCGAAACAATTCGGAAGATATTGCTTTTATTAGTTTATTTAAGTATTTTATTAAAAAAAAGATTACGATTTAATTTAGAATAGGATAATTACTAAATATTAGTTTTCTTCTTTATTAAGTTAGGATAATTATTTAGGTAGATTTAGCATTATTCTATTTCCATAGTTATTCTTCTAGCCTAGGATTGTAAATAGGTTTTATTTGCTTTCGGTTGTAATCAAATTATTCACTTTATTAATTTATCTCTTGAGAGTTCTTAAAGTTTATCTCTAGTATTTGAGAGTTTTATCTCTTTTCCTTGAGTTTTACATTGTAATTCTCGTATCCTTTTAGATTTGACGTTTGTCGATCCTATTTCGCGTATTCTGCCTGCGTCAGATATACAAGTCAAAAATTATATATTTACACATCAATCGAGGTAAGAACTAATATTTTTGTACAACATCTCAAAACATAGCGATGACTTGTAAAAACTCTTTACAATGATCTTGACTTAAAAGAATTATACATACTTCCTTATTTTTAAAGTGGATTTTGCGAAGGCTTTTGACACCTTAAACTGGAATTTTCTTGACGGCGTTCTTGCTCAAATGGGGTTCGGCGAAAAGTGGAGAAGATGGGTTAAAGGATGTATAGGTACGGCAAAAGTTTCGGTTCTCGTGAATGACTCTCCCATGAGCGAATTTTTGATGGAGAAAGGAGTTCGGCAAGGCGACCCCCTTGCTCCATTTCTTTTCATTCTAGCGGCGGAAGCTCTACAAGTCGCCATTCAAGAGGCTAACATAAAGAGACTCTTTAGAGGGGTACGTCTGGGAAATGCGGATGATGAGTTATCCATACTTCAATTTGCGGATGACACCATTTTTATGGGTGAGTGGGACGCACAAAATGCTAAGCACTTGATACGCATCTTGAAATGCTTTGAAGTAAGTTCTGGCCTTAAAATTAATATGAGCAAAAGCCGACTGATGGGGGTGACGGTTGGTAAGGAGGAAATCTCTCGTATGGCACGCAAACTAAAATGTAAGGAAGAGTCTATTCCTTTTATGTATCTTGGCATCCCGGTGGGGGGAAATATGAATTTGGTAAAAAATTGGCAGCCGCTAATCGAAAAGTTCAAAAGAAGGCTTTCTCTTTGGAAAACTAAGATGCTATCTATCGGAGGGCGACTTTGTCTATGCAAATCTGTGTTGGGGAGTCTCGGAACTTATTTCTTTTCTCTCTACAAGGCCCCGAAAAAAGTTCTATCAATCCTTGAAGGACTACGTGCTCGTTTCTTTTGGGGTGGGACAGCAGACTCGAAAATAATTAATTGGGTTGCCTGGGACTGCGTTGTTCGAGATAAGAGGTGCGGAGGGCTGGGAATCGGAACTTTAAGAGCCGCAAACACTGCGATGCTCGCCAAATGGTGGTGGCGCGAACGGAATGAGCAAGATACGATCTGGAAAAAAGCCGTGTACACTCAACAAAGGAATTCCAACTCGGGTATGCGGTTGCGAAACACGAGTGGCACTTGGAATTCTATCCGTGGTATCGAGAAAAAGTTGAGTCGGATGGGAATCAACTTGAACACTCATGAGAAGAAAGGAGGATGGCAGCGGTTGGGAGTGGGTAACTGAGCCAAGTAAAAAATTCACGGTATGTTCTCTTCGAAGACTAATCGATGGTATAAATCTACCGATCTCTAATCATGAGACGGACTGGTGCTGCTGGATACCGGCAAAGGTGAATATTCACATATGGAGGATTCTTATGAACAGACTTGCGACTAAGGACAACCTTTCCAAGCGAGGAGTGTCTCTTAGTTCGGATGAGTGTCCACTGTGTTTAACAGCAACCGAAAGCATGGATCACTTGTTGGTAAGCTGCTCCACTACAAAGATCGTTACGGCTCATATGGCAAACTGGGTGAACTGGTGGCCGAAGAACATCTCGACTACCTCGGAAATCTGGTCGTTGGTGAACACTACAACAAATCTTCGACTTCGTGTTTGTAAGGTGATTATTGCTGCATATTGTTGGACGATTTGGCTGCAACGTAACAACAAGTTGTTTAACGGGACTTGTAAGAAAGAGAAGGAGATTTTTAGTGAGATTCAATACTTGGCTTTTGATTGGATTAGGTGTCGCACTAAGTTTGGTAGACTTTTGAATTGGGATAGTTGGGTGTGCAACCCGGTAGATGCCGTTCTTGTACTCTTCTAGCTCCTCGCTAGTTTTTTCCTCAATAAACTCTCCTCTTTTGCGGTTCAAAAAAAAAATACATACTTGCTCATGAGAATACCTCATGGTAGATGCTCTAAGAATTTTAAATCAATGTAAGTTGCGTTTCGCAACCAAAAGCTAACTTGTTTATTGAATTTACTAAAAATATCGTGTTCAATAAATAATAAGATGATTGATAGTTGAAAGTAAGGGTTGTGGCTTTGAGGTTGAGCAAGGACGAACTGAATAGATTCAATGGCACAGGTCACCGCTTCATAGTTTCATCATAAATTTAAAAAATTACATTTCTGAAGGGCTAGTGTCACCAAATTGGGGTGTTGCCTTGTTTATGAAATTGAAATGTTAACACAAGACTTTTAACGGCTAAGACGGTAAATGATCATGCCTTTTGTCCAAAAAACCTGGTTCAAATCTCGAACATGGGTCTTTCTATGTAAGAAAAAAGAACCAACCAACAGATGTATATTAACAATGTGAAACGAAAAACAAATAAATATCTTTTATAATCAAATTGACTATGTCACCACTTGAAGATGTCGGTTCTACCTCTATAGTTGATCTCAAAGGAATACAGTAAAATATCCCAACTACCATGTATTTGATTCCAAGCGTCCATAACAATCATGGCTACGTACTGAATCTATCAGAACGAAGTCTTATAACCACAATTTGTGAATTAATCTAGGCATAACTAACATGCAAACTTGTTGGACAAAAGGTTAATATCGACAACCTTGATCGGCCGATCCATGACCATTTATCAATTTTGTAATGTAGAGAGCACACCTAACTCACTCAGATTTTTACTATGAAAATCTACAAGCTTTAAACCCAAGACCTTTCAGTTTTATACAAACACTACATCCTTTATAGTTATCAAAATGACCAAAATAACCTGTATATTGTAAATGGAGCCATGTTAAGGTAGTGTGTAGAGTAGTAGTAGCAAAATACTTTTCTTTCCCTCCAAACCCCAAAAGGGCCTTGTCACCAATAAATTAATTGGGTCCCATTTCTGTGCATGCATTCACGTGCTCCTGCTATCTCTTTGCCGTTTATTACACCATCATATGATCAATCCAAAGGCCCCCCTACCCCTACCCTCCTTCCTTCTCCTATATCTATCTAATCTACATAGGATTCTTCAACACACTCATTCCCACGTGCCAACACCCACAGTCCCACGTGTGTGGTTGACACGTGCACGTGACATGCACGTGCTCCCCACTGATTGGGTTTTTATTTTCCTACATGATTCCCCCCTAAAAATTGAATGTAGTTTATGATAATAGGAGAGAAAAGAAAGAAAACAACACCATGGGCCTACACTCTTTACTGTCACACAAGACAAAAGTCTTTGATGAAACCATGACAATGATAGGATAGAAAGAGAAAGAAAGAAAGAGAAAAGGAATTTACACACAGTGAGTGTGTTAGTGTGTGTAAACAAAGTGATTGAAAAAAAGGGTTTTGTTTGTTTTTTCAAGAAATTAATCAAGAAAGAAAAGAACCCATCTTTTCTATTTATTTTTTAACACATCTTTTTTATTTATTTTTTAACACACACAGTGAGTGTGTTGGTGTGTGTTAAAGGGTGGTTGAAAAAAGGATTTGTTTTTCAAGAAAATAATCAAGAAAGAAAAGAACCCATCTGTTTTTTCTTAACACACATGTACAGTGAGTGTGTTGGTGTGTGTTAAAGGGTGGTTGAGAAAAAGATTAATTTGTTTTTCAAGAAAGAAAAAAATAACCCATCTTTTTTTACACACAGCGAGTGTGTACTACTACGTGTCAAAAGTGTGATATTTAGAGAGTAAAGAAAAGGGTGTGTTTTGTTTGAGCTCATCATCTTTCTTCTTCTTCTTCATCATCTTCATCTTCACTTGCCATATGCCACCAATTATAACTTCTACAATTGATCTAAATCTACACACTCTTAGTGTGTTTCTGTGTGTTAAGTGTGAGTGAGATTAGCTAGCTAGGTTAAGTTGTTGCTGTTTAGCTTTCCAAGATCTCTTTACACACACAAAAAGTGTGTTTGTGTGTGTGTTTAAAAGAGAGTGAGTGATCAGAAAAAGGGTTTTTGTTGTGTTGTTCTGCAGCTAGAATCATTTCTTTGTACACACAGTGAGTGTGTTTCTATGTGTTTTCATTGAAAAAGAGAAGGATTTTTTTGCTCATGTGATGTTTCTTCAAGATCGTTTCTTTTACACAAAGTAAGTAGTAGTGTGTGTTACTATGTGCTAAAAGTAAGTGGTTTTAGCAAGTTAGAAAAGGGTTTATAATTTTCTTGTGGTTTTCAACGTCATTTCTTTTCACACACATTGAAACGTGTTTTCTGTGTGTGTTTTGCAAGGAATTCAAGAAAAGTGTTGCTCTCTCTCTTGTGGGTTTTTTCAAGATTTCTGTGTACACACAGTGAACGTGTTTTCTGTGTGTGTTGTAAGGAATTCAAGAAAAGTGTTGGTCTCTCTTGTGGGTTTAATTATTCAAGATTTTCTTTGTACACACAGTGAGTGTGTTTCTCTATGTGTTAATTTGAAGTGGGCACTTCAAGGAAAAAAGACTTAGTCCTCTTGTGTTCTTCAAGAAAACCATCATTTCATTTGTGTTTGTGTGTGTGCTAAAAGTGTAATTATATTATCTTTTAGTCAAATTTAGGTTCAAGACTATGTTTGATGGAGTTCCAATTGAGCAATTTCACCAATTCATCTCCACACCCTCTTCAAGAATCCCTTCAAATTCTTCTTCTTTGATCCAAAACCCACCAATTTCAACTTCAACAAACCTCAATTTTCTATCTTTTGATCCCCTTTTATTCCCTCCACCACTCCCTACCCATCAATCCATTTTTCAATCCCAACATTTTCTTCGAACACCGACACGAGATCAATTCAATGGGACCCACGAAGCCGGGAAACTAGATCAAGAAATCGATCTAGGGATCGATATAAACGACTCGTGGTCTAATGATGAAGTTATTCAACTCTTGAGGATCAAATCGAGTTCAGAGAATTGGTTTAGGGATTTCACTTGGGATCATGTTTCCAGGTACGTAATTATCGTCGTTAATCGTTCTTTTCTCGATAATGAATTGTTTTCTTTTAAGTAGATTTCTTATATATGATCAACGACTTGGGATCACGTGAGACCATATTGTTTTCGTAAAACCGGTGAGACCACAAAATAACACTTGAAACTTCACAATGGAATATTGTAAAGGTAACCTTAACAGTGTTTTCGCTGTGAAGATTCCGCTATGAAGTCTCACGAATACAGTTTAATTGGTCTCACGTGAACTCAACCCTATGATTAACTCTAGATTAATTGTTTAATTGTTTTTTGTACGTAATCATTTTAGTAACTAAGTTGTGTTTCCTGTATTTACGATCATTAATTAGCCCCCACACGCATGTTAAACGTGTACTTATGTGTAATGTTCCGCTAAATATTAAAACAAACGAACGGGCTCTTATACCATGTTAAATGAAATTATTTCAATTTGATTTACATCTATGCAAGTATAGTATTCACATATATATATATATATATATATATATATATATAACGACCAAATAGATTTGTATACAATGTAATGATATATATACATGTCATAGAAGAACTATACTAGGCTTTTGATCTTGCTAGGATTATATGTTTTCACTAATTAAGTCGTCTATAGAGCACGTAATTAAAGTCCTTTATTACATTACTACTGGTTTCAAGACTCGGGTTATGAATAATGGAGAAAATTGTACCTATTTTCACGACGATAATATGTTAGCTTTATCTTACGCCAAATTAATGTGTACGTATAAATGTTCAAATATCATACTTTATAAGATTTAAGTTTGCAGGACTAAACAATTGCAATAAGTTGATGATGATTTTATTTTTATAAGTTTTTTAAGTCACTTTTGAAATAAAGTGTCATATATTAGTGTTTCTATATTACATTATTTCAGAAAAAATGTCTTATTTAAAAAATCCTATGAAATTTGTTATGATATCTAATAATATTCTATCAGCTTATTATAACATTTTTCAGACGCACATTTGGTCTTATAAATGTAACTCATATAAAAAACAGTTTATAATAGAACACTTTAGAAAATTTATACATATTAACTAATCTATGAACCCAATTTTGTGATAATGTTTAATTAGAACCGCGGAGAGAGAGAATGAGTAAAAGATGCATACATATACATAATATATATATATATAGAGAGAGAGAGAGAGAGAAGACGAGGGGTGGATTTAGGAGAAAACTCCAAAGAAATGAAAAATTTGTGTAGTATTTCTAATAACTATTTATTTGTACAATATAAGCATATATCTATACAAGTAATTCAAGATTTTTCTTTCTGGTTCCTGTATACGTGTACATGTTATGCGCATTTGCATACCAAACAAATTGCTTGTATGCGTGATTATACAAATTTTATGTGGTTCAAAAAAAATTGATTGTATGCACATATGCATATTGTATAGATGAATGATTATTAGAGGGGTGTTCTCTGATTTTCAATTTTTACGACTCGATGCATGTGCGCACGCCCACACACACACACACACATCATGTCCATTTTATTTGTAAACCAAAGAAAGGGTATAAATTGTGAAACCTGATCATAGCCTTCGATCACAAAAATCAAGGGACAATATGGGTTCATGGGAAATATTGAAATATGAAATATATGAAAAATTGAAAAGTCAATAATTATGGAAATATGGAAATACCGAAATATGAAACTTTTCACCGAAATATGGAAATGTTTCATAAATTTTGTTTGGATTTCATAGGTTTTCATATTTTATACTTTTATTTTGGTTTACAAATAATTATGCATATAAATAATATATATTATATATTGTGTGTGTGTGTGTATTGAATGCTCATAGATTCTGGTTCATAACATGTGGTTATTGGAGCTACAGGAAGCTAGCAGAGATGGGGTACAAAAGGAGTGCAGAAAAATGCAAAGAAAAGTTTGAAGAAGAAACTTGCAGAAGTTTCAGTAGTACCATAGGGTACAACAAGAACAGCAGCAGGTACTTGATTAGTGAAGAGCTTGATGAACATCTCTACAATGCTGATGATGATCATCATCAAAACAGTACTCATGACCATCATCATCATCATGTCCCCATTGATGTATCACCTCCTCAAAATGTCAATGATCACCAGCAAGAACCACCACCACCACAAGTACTACCAGATGATCAAAAGATGGTGGCTGATGAAAACCTTGAGGCCCAGGGGCAAAAAGGTCATTTTGAAAAGGACCAGATGAGATAATGGTACAAACAAATGATGAGGATGATGATGATATTGTAGAAGTGAACAAAAACAAGAAAAGAAAAAGAAAGCAAAGAAATTCAAGATGGTCAAAGGGTTATGTGTTGACTTGGTGCAAAAGATGATGGCTCAACAAGAGGAAATGCACAAGAAGCTACTCGAAGACATGGCGAATCGCGACAAGGAGAAGATCGAGAGGGAAGAAGCTTGGAGGAAGGAAGAAACCGAAAGGGTACAAAGGGAAATTCACATAAGAGAACATGAACAAGAGATGGCCAGAGATAGGCAATCTACCATCACTGAGTTCCTCAACAAGATCACTTCTTCTGACCAAAAGATTCAACTCCCACTTGACATCAACTTGCAAGACCTTCAAACCAATGTAACACACATTGAGAAGTCTGTAAGCGAAATTACCAAAATACCCTTTTTGGAGAAGATCACCGAAGACCCTAATCAAGAAATGCCAACACCAAAAGATGACACCGGGAAGAGATGGCCAAGAGAGGAAGTTTTGGCATTGATAAAGATAAGGAGCAATGTGAACAATGGCATCGGTGGTAATACTGAAGAACAACAAGGGCTAATCGGTAATTATAACAAGAGTGGGGGTGCTGGGGGGGTGGTTCGTTGTGGGAGAGGATATCACAAGGGATGTTAGAGATGGGATACAAAAGAAGTGCAAAAAGGTGTAAAGAGAAATGGGAGAACATAAACAAGTACTTTAGGAAAACAAAAGACGCAAACAAGAAGAGATCTTTGGATTCAAGAACTTGTCCTTATTACCATCAATTAAGCAAATTGTACAACCAAGAGAAGCAAGCATCGTCGTCCAACTCCGGAGGTTTATCCTCCGATGAGCCGGAAAAATGTCCGACTGCCAAAATCGTGCCAGAAAACTAATGGGTTTCATCAAGGATCAATGTTATAATGTGATCATGGGTTCATTATATTGGTCATGGAGATGCCTAATAATAATTAGACTTTAATGTTGGTGTTGTTAATTTTTAAGTATTTTCATTTTTGTAATTTGAGTACATTTTTTATTTTCGATAATGTAAAATTGAGAATAACAATTTTGTTTAGATTATTTGTTCGAGCTTGTTTTCTATCATGTTATCATGCTAATGTAGATAGTGGATTTTTTTACGTATCTTAGTTAATTAAGGTGCATTTGCTTTAATTTAACGTATACTTCTTAAGTTTACAGAAAACGGTTTGCAACCTGCTAATAGTATTGCTATAACGTGTAATATTATTATATCTTACAAGTTAAATTCTTCCATTTCTTTTCTAACTTTATTTTGACAATAGTTACAATAAATAAAAGTACTATAAGAAATAACAAGTGTATATCAACTTTTATGAAACCATATTTATAATCATTTTTGTTTAATTTAATTTGTATCATTTCTTAGAAAGTTTTCTAAATCCTCCGCCTTTGAAAAAATGTTTGTTTCGCATCTCTATTTTTCCCCATATTTAAAGATTATATTAAAGCCTGTAACAACTAATTACAATATTTTGATACAAATAACTTTAGCTTAGTATAATCTTGTATATTGGAAGCACATTAAATAATAATAAATAATAATAATAATAATAATAATAATAATAAATAATAATAATAATAATAATAGACAACTAAAAAATAGAGGTTTTTTGAATAAAAGCGTACTAAAGATCAAAACTTTCTAAATAAATCGAACTTTACGATGTTAAAATGCAATAATATCCGATCATTTTAGATGTCATCAAATAAAATTGTACATATTCCAAGTTCTTGAAAATGAAAACTATAAAAGAAAAGTTACTCCACTCTATTTTAGACTGTTGATTTAAATATATAAGTCATATATTGTTGGAAACAACTGTATATTAATAATGAGAGATTTACTCGTATTATTGTTTTGAGGTCTATAACATAATATCTTTCCAACTAGATGAGATTGCATGGCATATCCCTAAGTTGAGCTATCAATATCTTGTTTTTTATAGAGTTGTAGGTTTTATATTTTGATGCAAAAAATTCAGTTTCTGTCTAGAATTGATTCCTACTTTATAAGGGTGTTCAATTCATTGTCGATCAAAACCGAATAAACAACCCAAGCCAAAGTGTTTTGTCCAATCGACTTGTTTTCAAAACATCCAATCAAGAAGACTCGATTCTAGTGACAATCTCATATTTTCTTCTACTTAGAGAGATGCCCAATTTGGGTTTAGCCAGACCTAGGACCTACTGAAATTAGTTATGTATTGTTCGACAATCTCGAATTGGCTATACCTTTTGTTGAAAATCAAGGTTCGTCCTAGGACCTGGATGTGGTTACATATATGCCCAATTGAAAAAATAAAGTATATATTTCAAAACTAAATTTCAAAAATCTTAATCATAAAAAGTAAAAACATGTATAACAACAACAACGCTGGTGACATACTATCAAAAGGCTTAGTGGATGTGGTGAAATATCCCATCTACTCGGTTCAAGTCCAGACGCTAGGATTTTGTGACTGCGTTTGGTTTTAGACGGCTATCTTAATTACCAATTTGTCGATGATGTAGTCTAGGTAAAGCATATATGAATCTTTTCCAAAAAGTAAAAAAGACATGTATACCATTTTTTTAATAAAAACTTAAAAACTATAGATTTACTTGGTAACTGGTAACTGGTAAGTAGTAACAAAGCCTATGAATGTTTTAGGATTTTTGTAGAATCGATAATAGCCCAATATATATTTTTACATTTTGGTCCATGGGCTCTCTCTCTCTCTCTCTCTACTTTTGAAAACTATATGGGCTTATGGGAAAAACAAAATTGGGTATTTTGTTGATAAGTTGTGGCCCAAATCTTTCTAGTCGTTTAAAATCACAAATCCAAATAATTCATATGATAAATTATTATTTATATTCTAAGAAAATGAGTGTTAACTTAAACCCTTCTTAAGAACGAATGCAAAATAAAATTCATTTTATTCAATTTACGCATGTATTTACATTCCGAAAAATCTATAATTCAAATATATCAAATATTTAATTTATTCAAAAAATACAATAACTCGCAAAAAAAACAAAAAACATTGGTGTTTGTATCTCGGTGCAAAAATCACTTCAAGACACTGCAACACATAAGAAACAAGCATATC
Source organism: Centaurea solstitialis (assembly GCA_030169165.1). Classification (NCBI taxonomy): domain Eukaryota; kingdom Viridiplantae; phylum Streptophyta; class Magnoliopsida; order Asterales; family Asteraceae; genus Centaurea; species Centaurea solstitialis. The sequence continues at coordinate 24,260,824 of CM058042.1, read as the reverse complement.
TTATTAGATTTAGTTGAACTGTACAAATAACGTAAACATGATCAATGTTCATAAAACCCGGTATGGTACACCGTTTATTGCAGTATTATACAATTTTAATTAGGTCCATTATCAGGTAGGATATAGAGTGGATAAACTTTATTATATTGTCTTATCCATTTAAAATAGCAATAATAAACAAAACAAATAGCTGGCGAAACAGATAAATATATGAATAAAATGGCAATTGATAAGTAGATAAAATGGATAAAGCTTTTTACTCGTATTTTTATCCATTTAGTCGAAGCATAGCCTGCAACTCGTTTATGCTTATCCATTATAACTTATAAGGCCTAAATTCAATTAAGAAATGTACTTACTTATATAGGTATGCAACAATCCCGAGGATCACACATAAGAGTATGATATCAATGCAGAAGTTTCGACTAGACCTCAACTGAAAAATTTACCATACACAAGATTAAAACAAAAACATTAATGGAAAATAAACATAATTTATAAAAAGATATTGCATGAGAGCGGTAACCTTTGTCACTGTGTCCTTGAGCCTGATGTTGGTATTTCTTAGGTCAGAAGTCGCTCTATCAACCTGGAATTATGTAGAACGAGTCCACTTTTATTAACAAATTACTGATTTGACTAGGATTTGGGATTTCACACAATCCAAGTGTGGAAAACAATTTGATGGAAACTCCTTTTTTTGTTCGTTTGAGGAATTAAGATAATTATTATGCTAAATATTTTTGATGGTTGAACTCGTAAAAGTTATCTAAACTCATAAAAAAGTTATATTAAAACAGATCATACTTTATCGTCGATTTCATCCATTAGTGGCAATTGTTTGTCGACCTCCTACACATTTAAAACATAAGGTTTTTAGAATAATGACATTATTTTTTCATTAAAAATATCTATTGATATATTAAAATATCGAATAATGACATAATTGACCTCTTGCAAATCCTGAGCCATGCTTTTCAAAGTACCAAGTCCTTCGGCTATCACATCCAACCCTTCGTCCTATGTAGCATTATAAATATTGGTTAGAAGACTAAATTGTATATAAAAAAAACTCTATCAATTAAAATATATTAGAAAGAGATTATATTATACTTTTAAGTCGATAGATGTTTTTTTTTATTATTTCTTTCAGATTTAGATTCAACTTGCTCTAATCAATTCAGACTATTTGTTTTTTTTACAAGAAATGAGTAACTTAAAAGTATAATAAGTTGTATGTACCTGTCTCAATCTACGCATTTCATATTCTTGCTTAAAGTTATTGGTCTCGTCGGTATGTTTATAATAGTTGTCGTCGATTGTTCCATCTAGTTTTTTCGTAATATAATAGAAGAGTTTAAAAAAATCGATATAAGGTCACGAACAATAAATAAACACAAATGAGTGTGTTCAAGAATTATTACCAAAAGTCGAGCTAAATCTGATTTTTCCATTCGAACTTGAAGGATCCAAACCATTAGTTGGTCGAGGTTGGCTTGTTGCTCCATCAGGCACAACTTCGATCCTTTCTTTAAGTGCTAACACCAATTCATTTCGAGCCTCAAGCTCGTCTTTAGAAAGCCCCTTTACCTATAATACATTTATCAGTTGTTTATTTGTGAATCGGCTCAAATTATATTGTAAATTTATTTTAATTTATTTAAGCTTGTAAAATTTCTAAGTTATAGTTTTTTTAAATATCTTAAGTTACATCATATTCATTCTTTTTCATTAAGGACCGCGATATGATATGTTTCGTGTAACCCTGCCTCAATTTAGCTCACATGAAGCTAATTTGGGACGATGGAAAAAAAGGGTGGGTGTATCGATGATTTCTTGAACCTGCCTCTGAATCATGACAGATATAAGATATTACTAAAAGACTCCGTTGATATAAAAGACAAAATTGTATGCTCATAGTAATATAATTAGTACTAATTAAATCGTTTTTGTTTGATTCTAATCAAATTAACTATTTTAACAAAATATAAGTTGTAATAATTTCATAAATAAATCCTTACTACATATATCGTTACTATTTATGTACGAAGATAAAAAAAAATGATGTAACATAGTGTTATATAGAAGTATAGTAGAAAATATGGTTACGAATTTAACTATAGTTGTGAATCATGAAATAGCCTAAACTGTGTAACTTGTTCTCATGCATCATAAAATAATAAAATTAGTTATACGAAATTCAAATGTCACATTATTTATAATTAATGTCTTGGACACATGACACCCTCTCGTCGACATACGTAAATAAAAAGTCATTTGATTCAATTTAAACCGACTAATCTAATCAAAATTAAGCGACCATAGTTGGATTTGATCAAATCCAATATTTCTACATCCATACTCGATAGGTCGGTTCTTGGATGGCAGACCAAGTCCAATAAAATTGGATCGATCAAATTCAATGACCATCCAACTACTAAGCATATACCCATCCAATTATCATTCAATTAATAATTGTATATAGTAAACATTTTACGTAATTGTTTTTTAGTTGATATTTATACATTTTTTTATAAGGTTCATCTAGGCTTCGCCTAGACTACATCCTTGGCAATCTGGAACTGAAAGAAAATTCGATTGTCTGAGACTAAACCTGGCCATAAAATGCGCACGAAGGATTCGAAGCTGAGGTGATGATATTTATACATTGGTTTTCAACAAATTGAGTAAATACATGAATAATTGGCCAAAGGTCAATACAGATGACTAATTGCTTGAAAATTGTATCAGAAAATTAAAACAGATCAAATCAAGTCCAATGAATGATCAATAATATTATTTAGTGGATGAAACTAAGGTTGTGTTTGGCAAAAATAAGCTAGTTTATAGCTAATAAGCTAGTTTATAGGCTAGTACATGTTTGGATGGACCATCTAGCGATAGCTTATAAGAGCATTTCCAACAGCTTCTCTATAATTTATCTAAAATATGGATTAATGTCAAAATCTATAAAAAGTTTTATATTTAGCTCCAACGGATTCTCTATTTTAGAGATTTCTACATCTATTATATTATTAAAATATTCTATAAATTTATCATCCCAATACGCTTTTTAAAAATAATTTATCTAAAATAATAATGATGCAACCTCATTAGTGGAAATGCATAAAAATTTAATTTCTATCTCCATACATCCAATTTTAGAGAATTTTCTAAACTTGGAGTTTTTACAAGTTTTCTCTATTTTAGATAACAGTTTAGAGAATCTATTGGAGCAATATAGAGAACAAAACTCCTATTTTCTTTATTTTAGATAAGTTGTTGGAGATGCTCTAAGCTAACTTATTGAAACGCTAATTGAAGTGACATTTTTGGTGTTTTTGTAGTTTTTTTCAATTATATCCTTATTAATATTAACTATTTATCTCAAGATACTTTTTTTTGGTCATTTTAGACAATCCCCAACAACTTATCCGAAATGTAAAATAGAGATTTAGAGAATTTTTAGCTCCAACAACTTTCTCAAAACTCTCTCCAAAACCGAATAAAAAGTGTATTTTTTTTTTCTAAATTTGAGGATATCCCAAAAAATGATAACAAGATACAGCAATTGTTTTTTTATTGCATCCCACCAATGAAAGACTTTTAAATAAAATGTTTAGAAAAAAAAATAATTTATATAACCAATATTTTAATAATATAATCAGTATTTTATCTCTAAAATAGGGAATGTGTTGGAGATGGTGTAATTTTTATTAAAGATTTTGACTTTTAAATATCTATTTTTTAAAGAAATTTTGAAGAAACTACCGGAGATGTTAGTAGCTAGTTTATTCAAACATAATTTATTTATAAAGTAGTTTATCAACTACTACCTAGGTTAGTAGCTTATCAAGTATTAGCTAGTTTGCCTTAGATTAGACCTGATCACATAAAACACCCTATGGTAATTAGATTTGATAACATGACAACATCTAGCATCCATCAAATAACACGATCATGTCGGGTTATATCCACCTACTCAATTGGATTTTAACCGATGAACACCTTCTCCTGAGAATGTTCATAGAAATATAAATATATAATTGTGGTTGATGAAGTAATAAACCTTCTTGAAAGCTAAGCGTTGTAATTTGGGAATTTCTTCAAGCAACCGAGCTTTAATCCGTCGGATCTCGGCGTTAATCGCCACCGCCGTTGCCCTATTTTTCTCCGCCACAGCCACCTCACATTTCTACACTAACCAAAAAGGTTAAAAAGTACATCAAAAAACAACTCGATATACAACCACCTAACGATAGAGTAATTTTTACTAACGTCTTATTTTCGAGTTGAAACGTTATCCCTCCAAATCATCCTACTTTTGAGAGGATAACTTTTATTGTAAAAGAGAATAAAAGTTATCCCTCCAAATCCTTTCTTTACTTCCTCTAAAAAAAACTCAAGAACACACTTTTTATTAGTTTATTTAGAAATCATTTCCTTTCCTTCCATTAAAAAGACTCGAGATCAGGTCATTATTCCTATTGCGTTAGGGTTTAAGAGGACCTCTAGAGCTTGATCGAGGTCGGCTTCAATGGCGGTGTAAAGCCCGGCAAATGCATCGTTGGCGTAGATGTTGTTGTTTGCTTCCTTTTGCTTATCGATGTCGTACTTTTCGTACTTCTTACATATCGCATCTAATCTCGTTTTCAAATCGATTACTCCCATGATCTATACCCGCATTAACTTCAAATTGATTCTCGATTTCGATCGAATTTCTGTTAATGTGTGTGTGTGTGTATGTATATGTATGCAATGGAGGTGAGAATGAGGACAAAGCCGGCGAGAGGGCGGAGGAGGGGAAGAAGACGACGGAGAGAACAAAGGTGAAGTTTTCTGTTGAGATGAAAGTTACATATTATACCCCTAATCGTTTGTGTGTTTTGCAATATACTCCCTCTGATCATGATTGTAAATAGTCCTTCACAGTTACAAAGCTGAAATTTTTAACAAACTATAGGGACTGAAACGTAATTTACTAAAAAATGAAAATTAAAAATACTGATGGCTTCGCCCGGGTTCGAACCGGAGACCTTCAGTGTGTTAGACTGACGTGATAACCAACTACACCACGAAACCTTGTTGTACTTTAAGTTATTAAATATACATATATACATAATATTTTCAGTTTGTCTAAAATGTCCTTAACAATTACGCCGATAATATGGTGGATAAATAAGTAAATTTGGTTTGAAAATTTTCTAGAAAAATGTTATGGATTTAGCTAGGTTTATAAATTATTTTCATTTTGATATGACAATAATATATATCTGGTCTTACAACTAAAAGATGGCAAAATAAAGAGGGTGTTGAAGATTGTGTTTTAAAACTCCTTATTGATTTATTGGCTTTTTTGAAAAGCCAATAAGCTGATAAGCTTGTTTGGATAAAAGAAAAGTGTTTTTAAAACTCTTTTTTGACAAGGGATTGAAATGGTGTTTTCAGGAAGTCACAATTTGTTACTCTTTAATCTTGAATAGTGCTTTTTGACTATTTTGTCACAAACTCTTCTCAAAAAGTTGATAAGCCAAGCTAAACACCTTCTTAAAAAACAACTTGTTGACTTATTGGTTTTTACCCCCACAAAAGTTAATCCAAACACTTTTCTAAAACCCCCTTTTTTCACCATCATAAGTCAATAAACATTTTTAGACCTCAAAAACAATCCCAAACACCCTCTAAATATTTGTTTGGTTGTATATTTATTAAGTCGTGTATGAATAAATTTGTTTGTATAAATTACAAAGGTTTTTGTTTTGAACGGTTTTTTTTATAAATGAACGAAACATATTCTTCTAATTAAAAGAGGCAAGTTTGAAATAAATATGGATGTATGCGTAGAACTCTCTCCTATTTTATGGAATAAGTCAATTTTGATACAATTAAGACACTACCAAACAATCATGTATACCATATTAGTTATTAGGCTCATAAAATCATTAGGTGGTAACCACCAAGGTGTGGCATAGTGGCATGGGCAGAGCCAGGAGGGGGGCAGAGTAGGCAGTTGCCCCCCTAACATTTTAAATTTTATCAGCTTCACATGAAAATTATGATTATTGTTGACATTTTGAAGGTTTTTTTGTGTATAACAAAATATTTTTTAGAATTAAGATTGTTGTTGAGACTTTGCCCCCCTACAATTTAATTTCTGGCTCCGCCCCTGCATAGTGGTAAGTTCTTAAAGGATGGTAACTCCCACCCGGGTTCAAATCCATGTGTGCAACCACTGAGTATTAATCCTAGGGGACCATGTCTTAGCTCTCGGTAAAAATTGTCAAGGATATAGTCTAAGTAAAGCCCAAATGAACCTTCTAAAAAAAATCATTAGGTTGCTAATAAAAATGTCTTAAATATGTTGTATTTTATTTAACCACATATTTAAACAAGTGAACCATTTGTCATCTTCCATCCTTTGGATATGGGTTTTCTTCATTTATGGGTTTATCCATTGATGAATAGAAAATGGCAAAGGGGTTTGGAGAGTTTTTCACAGAAGTTGTCTTTCAGAGTCGTAGTTTTGATACAACAACATAATAAGAAGCCATTCTTAGTGATTTTGTTGAACTAAGACGTATGGGTAGAATTAGCGGGTTTGTCTGAAGCTCAAAATTCTATACCTATAAGAATAAATGATGGTAATAAATCGATAAACATTCATCGTAGTTAAGACCCATTTTAGACATACCGCAAATGATTGAGATTTGGTGTAAAGATTGAAAACCAATACCACATAAGTCGAAGAAGACAAGCGTAGTGAAACTTGAATGGGAACTTGGAATTGTGTTAAAATGGGTTTCTTTATTTGAGGGAGGGTAAGTTACCTGGAAATTAATGGGCTAAGTCTAAAGGAATATTGTTTATTATAAGTGATCAATGGGTTGTTCGGCAGTTGCTGAATGATTCGGTATAGGATGATTAAGTAGTCAAAATAATTGATAGACTTTTATGATATAATAAAAATGAAGTATGATTGTATGATAATTGTCCGTAACGAAACTAAGGCGTTAAATAGTGAAGAGAGACCCATATGCAAAATTAATCAATGGATTTAAAACCATTAAAAAACAACCTCTAAATCATTAGCCAAGCAAATAAAGCCATAAGTAAAAAAAAATTATATTTAAGTAAATAAGCCATATAGGCTGTATAATCACTCCATTAAGCGACAACCAAATGACCATAATCTTACTTAGGGGCTGTTTGTTTGCCTCTTAATGGTTACATTAAGAGGCAACCTCTGAATCGCGCAGAGGTAGTTTCTGTTTGGCAAAAAAAATCAAACCTCTGAACCATGACAAAGTCCTCTGTATGGTTTTGCATCTAGGGTGAAGCCATATGATTCAGAGGTGTATTTTTTCCACATTTGCCCTCCCACATCTGAAGTCGTTCTCATCACCTCTCTCATCTCCATGCCATGGTTGCTGCCTTCTCCGATAGTCGTCTCCGATGGTTTCCTCTCAGGTACGATCAAACAGGAAACCATTGTTTCCAATCTATTTTCAGTTTCCAAATCGATTTGGGAAAACTTTCAGGAATCTGCTTTGAAATCAACCTCTCAAATTGTTGGTATTCCAGTCGATTTATGTTTTTTGTGGTCCAAATCTTGTGTGAAATCAAATAGAATTGGTGAATTCTTCCTTAAAAATCCATGTTATGAAATCGATTTTCCAAGTCAGTGGGTTGAATTCGACCCAAATCGATTGTTTCCTTATCTTCTGTTTCCAAATTAACCCCAATCGATTATTGAAATTGCATTTGTACATAGGGTCTGTAAATAAGGATTTATGTTTGAAAACATGTATTTGCAATAGACTTGTGGTTTTGCTTTATTTCATGGGTTTTGCACAGGGATTTGCAAATGGAAGCTTTCTAAATTGTTGCTTATCTCAAATTGTTTTCCAAAGGGGTTTCAAATTGATGGTTTTCCCAATCGTTGCTGTTTCTAAATTGATTGAAGCTTTTCCAAATTTTAAACAAAAAATCATGGAGTTCCCAAATCAATGGGTTTCAACTTTCAACTCAGTTGTTTATTGATTCAACTTATATGCAATTTTTTGGTACAGGGTTAAAATGGTCATTTGTTATCATTCAGAGTCAGCATTCAGAACTGTTACCAAACAACTATATTTCATTCTGCACTATATCATACAGAGCCTCTCAACCATTCTGACCTCTTAATCATTCTGCGTCAAATCATTCAGCAACTACCAAACACCCCTTATATTTTTTAAGTAGCGTTTTAAAAGATAAATTTCATTAGAAGTTGATCAAAACAAAAGCGGTTTCGTGGTGTAGTTGGTTATCACGTCAGTCTAACACACTGAAGGTCTCCGGTTCGAACCCGGGCGAAGCCATTTTTGTTTTTTTCCCCACTTTTTCAAATATATTCTTCCCGGTTCGAACCGGTTTACACGTTTCTTTATTGTTTTCTTTTATTCTTTTGTTAATTATTATTTTGGCGGCTAAATAGCAAAAGCAGACAACCAAGTGGGACCCAGTGTTTTACTTTCAAACTTGTACCGTACAACACACACAGTCACATTCCCCTCTGAACCATGCCTATCAAATTCCCTCTTTTTGACTCGACGTTCTTCTTTCTTTTCTCTCTTAACCCTTTTTTTTCCACTGAAAATCTTTCTCTTTTTTTATTACTCTTCTTTTTATATGAATTAATTAAAATTAAACAATTGAAAAATCGGTGGTGGGATTTTATAAACAACCACCCTCTACCCTTTAGCTTCACTATCCATCCTTCATCGCCGTTTTCATCAAATTTAGAGCTTCTTTTCAGGTAATCATGGTTTGCTGTTTATGGAATTTGTGGGCTTTTTGTTGAATTTTTTGTGGGTTTTGGAAATCTTGATGAAATATGAACTGGGTATGTGTTTAAATCAAGATTGAGAGCTTATATTATGTAAGTTATGGTTGGGTGTTTATGAAATTTATGTTTTTCTTTTGGTAAATTGTTTCTGGGTTTTGGAAATCTTGCTGAAATATGAAGTGGGTATGTGTTTAAATCAAGATTGAGAGCTTATATTAGGTATTCATGGTTGGATGGATGTTTATGGAGTTTATGATAAATTTTGGAAATCTTGCTGAAATTTGAGCTGGGTATGTGTTTACATCAAGATTGAGAGCTTATATTAGGTGAGTCATGGTTCTGTGTTTGTGAAATTTATGTTGTTTTTTTTGTTTGTAAATTGTTTCTGGGTTTTGGAAATCTTGCTGAAATATGAACTGGGTATCTACTTTTTTAAGAGTTAGAACTTTTATTAGGTCTTCATAGTTGGGTGTCTATGGAATTTATGTTTTTTTTTGTAAGTTGTTTCTGGGTTTTTGATATCTTGCTGAAATATAGACTGGGTATGTGTTTAAATCAAGATTGAGAGCTTTTAGTAGGTCTTAATGGTTGGGTGTCTATGGAATTTATGATAAATTTTGGTAAATCTTGCTGAAATATAAGCTGGGTATGTGCTTAAAACTTTAAATCAAGATTGAGAGCTTTATTGGGTAAATACTAGTAAGATGGTTGGGTGTTTATGGAATTTATGTTCTTTTTTTGTAAATTGTTTCTGAGTTTTTGAAATCTTGCTGGAATATGAATTGGGTATGTATTTAAAGTCATAAATTTTGTAAAATCTTGCTGAAATATGAATTGGGTATGTGTTTAAATCAAGATTGAGAGCTTTTATTAGGTAATTCATGGTTGGGTGCTTAATAACTTATGGTTTTTCTGTAAATTGTTTCTGGGTTAATTGAATTCTTGCTGAAATATGTGTTGGGTATGTGTTTTCATTAAGATTGAGAGAGCTTTCATTAGGTATTAATGGTTGGGTGTTTATGAATTGATGGTTTTTCTGTAAATTGCTTCTGAAAATCTTGCTGAAATATGATTTGGGTATCTGTTTTCATCAAGATAGATACCTTTTTTTATTAGGTAATCATGCTTGGATGTTTATGGATTTTAAGATTTTTCTGTAAATTGTTTATGGGTTCTTGAAATCTTGCTGAATTAAGAATTGGGTATGTGTAGTGTATTAGGGTTGTCAAATGCTACTAGGTCTAGAGTTCTTGATTAAATTTGTGTTCTTTTGATAATTTTGCTTGAGATTTCGAAATATGTGTTCGAAAACCATTTTATTGTAGGATCTAGGAAGTTTGTCGGGTCCCTAAAGTGGTAAACCCTTCTCTGATACCATGAGAGAATATGTGGAACCTCGTTAGCTTATTTTCCAGAAAGGTCGTTAGGCGTTTAGCAAATGTAAATGCTTGATGAAATTCATGATTTTGGGTATATTTTTGATTCCCGGAAAATATTCTTGTTTTTTTGGTCAATCTCAATACCTCATTGAAATAGTTGATTTCAGGTCAATATCAATACCTCATTGAAATAGTTGATTTCAATTCCGGGCATGACTTAAGCCTAACTTGGGATCGAAATGGAATCCAATTCCGAATTCAACCAAACCAAATGGGCACGGAGGGTTTTGAATTTCTTTGATACATTTTGATTTTAGGGTAAAGGCCTAGCCCGTGTTTTCTTGTTTATTTCGATCATCTAAAAGATCAATAAAATCATATGATGAACATTCGAGTTTTATAGTTATTTTTTCTTTTTCTTTTTTGTTTTATGTATGCTACATGTTTGCTCACACTCTTGCATAAGCCACGGGTCTTTATGGAAACAACCACTTTACTTTTTATGGTAAAGGTCAGGTCTGCATACATCTTACCCCCTTAAAGAAACCTACTTACAAGTGGGATTTACGGGTCGGTTTGATTTTATACGAATAGAAAAATGGTTTCAAGATTTTATGTTTACGAATCATTTTTATCTTTGCGCGTTTAGGGTACAAAAATGGCATGAATTGCATAGAAGATCTTATGAAGCTATAAACCAGAAATAAAGCAAATAATGGGAGGTTGTTGCTCTTCATCTCGAAAATTCCCGCTCCACGGAACCCCCGTGTACTATTATGTGCGTATGTTTTCCGTTTATGCTTCAAATTACTTTTCCGTCCCAAAATCAGTGTTTGTATTTCTACTTTAGTTTGTTCCAGAATAAACGTCCACTTTCAAAATTAATCATCTAATTTTCAATTCTACCCTTAATTACAAGATGGAAAAGTTTATCACTTTTTATGTTATTAGAGGTAAAATTGTCATTTAGTTAATTAAAAAGTGTAACAAATTACACATTTAAATCCATTTGCCTTGCTGGTATAGAGTAGAGGTCAGATTACATCTTACTTATTTGGGACCCACCTCTGTATGCAGTGTCCACCGGCTTTGGAGGAACACGAATCGTCAGCACCCCACGATAGCGGTTTTCCAACACGATTATTGGTCGATGTGAACCTTGACACATCGATCCCCGACACTTTTCGGTCTCCCCCGAGACCGATTCCGTTTGACGTCGTTTTAGGAATTTCACAATCAACGAACCCTGGACCCGATATCGATTATCGAAAACCGACTCATGTGGACCTTAAGGAATTGGATCGTGAAACCGAACGTGACACCCCGTTCATCGAGTCCCCGAAAAAAGTTGAGGTTGGATTTCAAGAATCCAAATGTGTTGATGGTTTAACAATGGAGGAAGAGGAAGTTTGTCCCACTTGTTTTGAAGGTAATCGGATTTCTAAATATGAATTTTGACTTTTTCATGGTCAAACTAGTATTCGGTTCTTCCCGTTATTAAGTCCGATTTTGTTCTTGAATTCGACTCAAATATCTTAGATTTTAACGTTGGGTTTCTTATGAGTTATATCTAGCTCTCGGTTTTTATTGCTAAAATGGATCTTGTCAATTTCAAAGTCAAAACGTGACACGTTTGACTCTTGAAAAGTCAACATAGAGGTTGTATTTTTCGAGTTTTTGGAAGTTGATAATCGAGCGTATTCGATCATATGCAGAGTACGATGCGCAGAACCCGACAATCGTAACGAAATGTAACCATCGGTTTCATCTTTCGTGCATTCTCGAGTGGATGGAAAGAAGCGACACTTGCCCGATATGCAATCAGGTATTTTCATTTCGCTCTAAATTTGTTCCGTTGCATATATAATCGTCTTTCATTACGCGGGTTGGGTTATGATAACCCTCGTTTCTTGATATTATTCGTCACCTTTTTAAACTCATTTTCACTCTTTTTAGCCTTTCAAACAACCGATTGAGCCTTCTAGTACTTCTTTGGTCTAAATCATCCTTTAAATTGAGAAATAACTAAAAAGCCGCTTTTTAGCGCTAAAAAGTCATTATGGCAAAGTCACCACGGTGGCAGGCAGTGGCTAGAAATCTTCTTTGGGATTTTATTGCCACTGATATGAAAGAAATTGCAATTTACGAGATTGCCTACTTGCAACAGGAGATGGATTTCGAAGCTCGATGACATTCTCTTTCGAAGAGAAATCAAGATCGATCTCGAGGGCCACCAAAGATTCGTACCCGGTTAATTATGGTTGTTGCTTTTTCTTTATCTATTGATATGGATTATATAAATGCTTAGTTCTAGCCTTGGTGTTGACAAGGCTTGAAATTAACGTTTTATTTAATCTGTATCTGATTCTTGTAGACTGTTTGTATAAAATTAATCAATGTGTTATTATTACCTCGGAATATGCGAGTGAATAGAACCTAACGATCGGTACGAACGGGGATGGTGCGTAAATGTCGTAGTTGTCGTTGGATTTTGTCTTAATATGGGGTAAGATACAACTATTATTGCATGATATACAACTATTTTTGAATCGTGGTGCTTTTTTTAAGTAACGAAACGTAGGATAACGATACTCATGGTCTTAAAGTAATGGACGATTAAGATTATTTTACAAGATACATATAAATGACATAGTTTATATTTGAAAGTCGGTATGTCTATCTACGTATATATGTATAAATGTATGTTTGTGTGTGAATATATGCAATATTCATAGAATTTGGTTGATGACTTGATGTTAACGGAATAAGGAACCATAGTGTTAAGAGATTCTCAATTTTGGATCAAAAAGTGAAATAAGTAATTCAGGTGGAGCAAAAATGCGAATAGCAATTTATTTTAGGGACCATTTACTAAATACTGTTACACGAGCAATCTAATTGATTTCTGTGTAAATTACATATCTAGTCCTGTATTATGTTGAATATGATGAATAAGGTTCCTAAACTTTTGTTATTACGTGCTAGGCCTTGATGGTATGCAATTTGTTACAAATTAGTTCACGAACTAATATTGTTTATGTTTGACCGTTTAGCGGAGACCGTTGTCAAAGGAAAAGCCACGAAAAAACGAGTTTATAAACATGACTTATGGTTTTAAAGGAGAATCTCATAATCATGCTAAAAGCAAACTAATTTGTGAAAATGTGAGAAAGAATATGAGCTAATAATGTGCCTACATAATTTATTAATTATAAAATACCATAGATAAAAAATAGAAATTTTAAAAATTAGGATAATTGGATAAATTCTTAAAATTTCCATTATATATTTCTCTATTTTAACTAATTCATAATTTGTTCTTATTAGGTTCTGTATAATTTTTTAAATGCATTTTCATAAAAAGAAACATAAAAGAAATCACTATTTTCATTTAATATCACATGCAATATTTACAATTAATTCATTACTTTTTATTTATTTTATAAATCCATCTCTTGAATCATGTGGGATTAGTTTCGATTAACGTATAATTTATTGTGTATTATATGTGACGTACTATGTTAATTTTTGATATATAACACTGATAATATACGTCTTAATACAAGTGACATGTTATCATATATGTGATACAATTAACATATTAAAAAATCTAAAAATGTAAAAAATGCATAATTAGATGATTAAAAAGTATCTACCATTTATCACATATGAATTTGATTTGTGAATATTACACATGATATTTGACTAATTTTTTTTTATTTATCAGAAGTTGTGTTTAGGCTTATATATATATATATATATATATAGAGAGAAGAGAGAGAGAGAGAGAGAGAGAGTACCATTTTATTAGTGAAAACTTGAGGACTGATTTAAGCCTTTAATTTGAAAATGGCATGATCATCATTTGGTTAAAAAAGATTCAGAGTTCATTCACTATATGAATATTCATATTTCATATTCACCATATGAATGTTCATATTCACTTTATGAATATTCACATTCACTATAAATTCACCTTATGAATACAAATCAAAATGTTTATTTACATTTAAATTCACCTAATGAATACAAACAAAATATACATTACATTTAAATTCACCTAATGAATACAAACAATGTATACATTACATTTAAATTCACCTAATGAATTCAAATATATATCTAAATTCATCTAATTAATCTTCACATGATCATCAACTTCAGCCTTCAAGAATATATGATGAACCTTCAAGAACAAAAATGATGAACATCAAGAACACAACTTCAAAAACTCTATTTTTTCAAGATTGATTATCTAAAATCCCCATAAAAAAGTTAAATTTTAGATATGTTGTTTAAATCAAGATTGCAAACAACTTTTGTTAAAAAATAATCTTCAAATTTGAATCAAACTAACCCAATTTTGACAAAATTGGGTTAGTTTGATTCAAATTTGAAGATTATTTTTTAACAAAAGTTGTTTGCAATCTTGATTTAAACAATATGGTAAATTGTCAAAAATACCCATTTGGGGTTATAATCAAGTGTGAGTCATAAAAAATGAAAAGATTCTTACCATGGTCATCTTCCATTATCAACCACTGATTAAATGTGATTGATGGTCTAAGATTGGTCCTCAAGTTTTCACCAATAAAATGGTTTTTATTTGATTATTCCTATATATATGTAGGAGAAAGTTCAAACGAGAAGCATGTCAATTTAAAAAAAAACGTGAGGAGCAATCTCAGCCACTCATCTCACGGTTACGGTGGATTTAATCACGGAAGATTAACGCGATTCATGGGAGGGTAGAGATTATTAAAGGGGGGGGGGGACCGGTCAAAGTCACATTTGTTGACCGCATGAGTGACTGAGATTGCTTATCACGTTTTCTTAAAAAGTTATGTTTCTCATTTGAATCTCTCTCTCTCTCTCTATATATATATATATATATATATATATATATATATATGTAGATGAAAGTTCGACTGCAAAATCAAGTTTCATTGCGAATATAAGGACAGTCGAGAGGGTGCCACATTACATTCAGTTGGAATAATCATGTATTATTCATAGTGAATAACAAAATATTAAGTGTTATTCAGATGAATAATACCGAATAATGCGCAATCTTGGTTGTCCTCATGTTGACAATGAAAACAGAGTTTTTATTTGAACCTGACCCTACATGTGTATATTTAATAATTAATAATGTAACACCCCGTTTTCTATTTTAAGATTTAACGGCTTTTGGTTAACCTAAGACCTGATGAAATGATAATGATCCAGCTCTCCTAAGACCTGATGAAATGATAATGATTCTGTTACTTTACTTAGTGAATAGGTTTTTACTTCTGTTATAGCTTGAGGAATTATCACTGAGATTGTTCAGTGTTATTCCATGTTACTTATGCTGTAACTTATTTTTATAATCATCAGGATCAGGAGATGGACGAGTCTGTTCTGACGTCTACTGATCCTGACCATCAAAGTGAAGACCTCCTGAAGACATCAAGATCATACTCAAGAACCATCAGCGAAGTCGAAGAATTAGCTGATGACAGGACCAGCATGCTCGTGATCTGAAGACGGAACTCAGTGATAGCAGGCTGCTCAAATTCGTATGACATCCTGAAGACTCATCAGGATACAGTGACCTCTGATCAACCTCAGTATCAGAGCATTCCTCACTGATCAGTATCCTGATCCTGAAGGATTAGTGTAATGTCTTAATCTAATGCACAAAAGGATTATCCGCCTTTACTGACACAAAAAGTACATAAGAACGGTCTCTTTTCTGTTTCCTCCGTACTTATCAGACCTCAAGGCAACTATTTACATGAACCCTCTTTTGCACACCATGCAAAAGATATTTGTTTATAGTAAATAGTACACAGGACCACTTAGAGTGTGACACGTACACAAAAGTGTGTCTGCATGCATTTAATGCATGGGGTATAAATAGGACTTGAAGAAAGGTTCTCCAAACCACTTCTTCACCTTACTTATCACCCAAATCCTTTCTTTCTTATTCTCTCTATCTTCTTCTCTTTTCTAGTCTTCTCACTCTAGTGCATAGTGAAAAAAACTTAGATTGTTTAGTTTAGACTTTAGTCTTTTCTATTTCCGCAACAATCTGTAAATTCATATTGTTAATACAACAAAGAATTTAAAAGTGAAAATTTGGTGTGATTATATTCAACCCCCCCTTCTATAATCCCATACACTATCCTTACTTGAAGGTCACCCATTTGGGACCAACAAGTGGTATCAGAGCAGATTCAAGCTCTCTTCTTCTCTTAGAAAAATCTTGTGATTTTTTATTTTTATTTTTTATTTATTTCTGGCAAATTTCCGACGGAATTAAAAAATGATTTTTTATTTTATTTTTATTTAATTCCGACGGATTTCCGGCGGAATTAAATAATATTTATTAGTTTAATTTTTACAAAAATTACATTTTTTAAAATTAAAACCTGTAAATTTGAAAATACTAATAAAAATACAAAAATATTGCTAAATACATTAATTAAACCGCAAATTGTCCGGGCATAAATTATAAAAATTATCCGATCCAAAAGTACAGAATATTACAATTAACATATTCAAACTAAATTGTTTAAAATGCAATACAAATTGCTACAAACGCTCGGAATGTCCGGCGGCGGTTACGACACACCAAATACTAAGATCTTACTATACCATGCGAGCACCGTGCTCTCCAAAGAAACTCGATCCGCCAAAATGCTTGGTTATTTCGCCATCCACCTCAGTCATACGGTTCTTACGACTCGCCAAGGAAAGTGTCTTCCAATGTTCGTTGTTCCAATTATCAATCATCTTCATCCAAATCCCAACTACATTGATTAAAGCTCTAACTAGATCGATCAAGGCATAACTAAATACATGAATGCCCACCGTGACCGGTCAACTAGATCCATAAAAGCCCAAATAGATCGATCAAAATCCAAATATATCAATGAGAGCCCAACTAGATTTATAAAAATCCAACTATATCAATGAGAGCCCAACTAGATCCATAATATATATATATATATATATTTAAAAATCCGTCGGAAATCTGCATGAAATATTTCTATTTTTTTTAAAAAATATATTAATATTTCCGGCGGATTTTAAAACAAAATATTTTTTTATTATTTTTTAAAATCCGTTGGAAATCCGCCGGAAATATTTCTATTTTTTAGAAAAATATATTAATACTTCCGGCGGATTTTAAAAAAATATTTTTTATTTTTTAAAATCCGTCGGAAATCCGCCGGAAATATTTCTATTTTTTAGAAAAATGTATTAATATTTCCGGCGAATTTTAAAAAAAAATTATTTTTTTATTATTTTTTAAAATCCGCCGGAAATATTTCTATTTTTAGGAAAAAAATTAATATCTCCGGCGGATTTCAAAAAAATATATATTTTTATTTTTTTTAAAATCCGCCGGAAATATTTCTATTTTTTAGAAAAATATATTAATATTTCCGGCGGATTTCCGACGGATTTAAATTAATTAACATAATTAATTAAAATCCATCGGAAATCCGCCGGAAAACGTTAATTAATTATATTGAATTAGTAAATTTAAAAAAATAATTAGAATCCGTCGGAAATCCGTCGGAATTTTTTATTGATTTTTAATTTTTTTAAATATTTCCGGCGGATTTCCGACGGAAGTCAACTTTGTTTGACTAAATTCACATCCGTCGGAAATCCGTCAGAAAATTTCTGGTGGATTTTTCCGGCAGAAATTTCCGCTAGAAATGCCTGTTTTTCTTGTAGTGACAACCTTAGTATATTTTTTCTTTACTCCCTTTTTCCTCTCATTTCATTTCCTTTGAATAAACATAGTGTAAACGTAAAGGACTGAAAATAATTGTGAAATCTCGATGAATCATCCCCAATATTCAAACTCAAACCCATGATTTGATTTGACCTTACTAGTGATACGTACAAAACCATTTATCTTTATAAATTGTACATCATGACTACATATCCATTTACAAATAACATTTCAAATTTTCAATCCCTAATAGTTTCATTATAATCACCACCACAAACCACCATGCCCACCATCACACCACTCTTAATTTTCTTCATACTCATTAATTCCATTTCAATCCCATCCTTTTCTTGCCCACTTCATCAAAAACAAGCACTTCTCCACTTCAAATCCACCCTCAATATCAATGCTTCCTCCGATTATTACGATAAATATGAATCATGGAATCCCAATTCCGATTGTTGTTCATGGGACCTTGTCAATTTTAGCACAACCGTGCTGGAAAATGGACCACATGTACCCACACAAACTGTCCATGTTGTTCCTGCTGCTAATGGCCAACCTGCTATACCCGCAAGGGAACTAGTAAAGCCTGCTAATGGCCAACCTGCTATACCCGCAAGGGAACTAGTAAAGCCTGTGACAGACGCCTTGTCAATATTGACACCAAGGCTAGGTCTCTCATTGCCATGTCACTCCCTGATGGCATCTTTCACTCTGTCTGTCATCTTCGCTCTGCTAAAGAAATATGGAACACTCTTTGTGTCCAATACGAAGGTACTGCAGTGCTCATGGAATCAAGAAAGATCTTCTTGGTTCGTCAGTATGAAAGCTTCATTCATCAGAAGGATGAAACTCTCTCCCAGGTACATCAGAGATTCAACTGTCTCCTGATCGACCTGAAGACTATTGGTACTGTCTATCCTAATTCTGAGGTGGTTACCAAGTTCATGGAAGCTCTTCCTGAACATTGGGAAATTTACACCTCTTGCTTAACTATGTCCAAAGACATAAAGACACTCACACTAAGTGAGCTGTACGGTATTCTTCTGAACCGTGAGCAACAGAAGAAACTGAAAAAGAATCTCATAAGAGATACTAAAGACTCCAAGAGCACTTCTATTGCATTGGTCTCTGATTCAGTTCCTGCTGTTGCTACTCCTTCTTCTGTCACCATTACTGAATTAGAATCTTCTGATTCTGACATGTCAGACTCAGATCCTGATTTTAATGAATCTCTTGCTCTACTTACTCGTTCTTTTAAAAAGTTTGCCAAAAAGGGAAACTTCCAAAGAAGGAAACCTCTTACTCTTACTGACAAGCCTAAAACAGAATCTGTTGACAAGGCTAGTGCTACCTGCTACAATTGTCAGGGCAAATGACACTTTGCTAATGATTGCAGGTACAAGAAAAATCAGTTTGCTCATTCTTCCACCAAATCTTCCTCCAAAAATCCCAAATACCAAAGGCTGAAAGAAAAGTATAAGAAAATGAAATCTCAACGCAAAGGTAAAGGTCTTATCGCAGAAGACTGCGATTGGGCTGATGTCTCCTCTGACGAGTCATCAGATGAGGAAAGTGGCACTGATGGCCATTATTGAGGAACCTAACTTATCTCTCATGCCACACCTCTGCGACTGAATCTTCCAGTCAGGTATCTACTCCTGTTGTTCCTCTTGAAAGTCTAACTCAATTGGATCTACTGACCCTTGATCTCTATAAAGCCCTGAATGGTAAGACCTCTGCTGAGAAAATGAACATTGATCTTCGTGATCAACTCAAAGAGTGTCATGAAAAGATAAAACAACTTACCATTCTGGAAGAAAACTATAAGGATCAAGTCTCTGTAAATCAAACTCTCTGTATTGAAAGAGAAAGGGCTCTTGCTGCCAAAGAAAGAGCCCTGGCTGAACTTAATGCTGAAAAAGTCACCATCAAAGGATGGAGTGACGCCTCTGAAAAGGTTGATGAAATATTAGCCTCAGGGAGAAATGTTAAAAACAAAAAGGGTCTTGGATTCACTCGTGGATGTCCTAGGCCTGATCGTTCCATGCTTAAATTTGGAATGTTCGTCTCCTCTATCCCTGATCAACTTCAGGACTATGACATACAACTTTCTAAAATTCCTATCTACTGTGACAACACTTCAGCGATCGCCATCGCTAACAATCCTGTCTTACACTCCAAGACAAAGCACATTGAAGTGAGATATCACTCCATCAGGGATCATGTGATGAATGGTGATATTGAACTCCATTTGTCCCTACGGAATATCAGCTTGCTGACCTCTTTACCAAACCACTGGATGTAACACATTTTAATATGCTCATCAGTGAACTTGGGATGTTAAATCCTGACGAATGAAGTTTATCAGGATACACAGTTGTTAAGTCCTATAGAATAAGTTCTCAGGACACATACTTAACAACTCCTGAAGAATACATTTATTAGGAGATAACTCTATTCAGTACTTAGAAAATCTTTGTTCAAAATCCGAATATTGATGATTCTCCTCAGGTAAGTAATTATGTCCCTGAAACCTTATCGCATTAAATGTGATAAGAGGATTTTCCCAAAACAGTACTTATCTGATAAGTACTCTGATTCCAAGAAATTTAATCTTTCACCAAATTGGAATTATCCCCTGAAAATGTGGTTTTTAGAATAAAACAAACTTTTCATCTTGCCAGGCACGTAATGGGACGTTTCCTGTTCCCCACTACGTGTGTCAGGCGCATGAACGCGCGTCAAGCATCTTCTTCATCATTACGTTTAAATTTAGCCGCTATTTTCTCTCTCATCCATTTTCTCTCTCTACCCAAGAGGTATAAAAACCTCACTTGTATTCTTTTCACTCTTTACGCTCACAAATTCTCTAAAAGAACTTAAGCAAGAAAAGCATTTCTCTCAATCTGTTTCACCAAGAACACACACTACGTTCTACTTCAAAATCATCGTAAGTGTTTACTTTCTTTGTTTGATCTTAGTTTTCCCAAAATCTTCAAAGATTTTTGTTAAAACTGTTTATATGTTTTTCTTAATTCTTATAAGAAAATTCATACAACTCCTATTTTGATATAGTTCATCAAAATAGAAGTTCTCTTTAATACCAAAACACATTCCTTTTGTGATTTTTGGTATCTAATCTATTCCTAAGTAAAAGGATTTCACCACTTTTATGAACTTTTTCTGTGTTCATTGAAAAGTGAAGAAAAGATGCATATTTTGGATTTCTTAATCATCCACATATGTTAATCTCTTGTTTACAGAATGGCTGCGACTACTTCCACTTCCCTGGATGCTCAACTCTCCACTGAGGCCACTACCTTGCTGACTGCCTCTGGAAGCCTACCTATCGTCATTCCTCAGCATGACGTATAGTTCAAGGCCAACAACTTAGTAGGCTTGTTCGACCTTCCTAAAGGCAAGGAATACTTACAGCCTGCGAAAGACTTTCTTCTGAGCAGTCCTTTGAAGACTGCCTTCACGATCAACCCCAAGCCACACAAGCCTATGCTTATCCAACTTTGGTCTACAGCCATGGTTGCTCAGGAGAAGAACTCCAAGGGAAAACTTCATGAGGTGATCAAGTTCCAGATCAAGGAAGATATCATCTCCTTCGGGATTGGGACCCTGCGCAACGTCCTACAAATCCCTGGCAAGAAGAGATATCCTCCTCTCCCAACCTCGGACGAAATCATTGCCCTCCTCGATGACATTGGCTACAAATGGCCTGAGAAGGACGGCGTCATCAACAAGTCCTCTGCTACTGTCCAGAAGACAGGACTGAATGCAACGTTCTATTACATATGGAACACATTCGGTCTCTGTCTGACTGGCAAGACAGGAAGCACCGAGCAATTCCCCACTGCCATCCAAAACATGGTGTTTTCCGCTCTCAAAAGGCGGAAATTCGACTATGTTCGCCATATCTGGGATGATATGGTGAAGAAGATAAAGACTCCAAAGCGAGTGGTCAACGTTCCCTTCACCCGCTTCTTCTCTGCCGTCCTGGAACTCCACATGAAGACTGCCTACCCCACAGAAGGCACCTTCAACAACTACGCCATTGGGCCGAAGTTCCTAGATCAGGTCCTTCCTCGTCCTGATGACGTACCCCTCTCTGCTGTCCTGGTTCTTCCTGAACCACACCAGGACACAGAAGAGCAGCTCGCTTCCCTACCAGTCCAAGGTATGTATTCCTTCATCTCTTCCAAATCATCTTCTTCTCATTCTCTGCATGCTATGTCAGTAGCTAACCCCATACTGACTTCCCCAGCTGCACCATCTTCGACACTCCAAAAGCGTCCACCTCCCTCTTGATCCTCACCTCTACCTCCACCCAAGCGCGCCAAATCCAAGGCGTCTAAGAAAAAGGGCAAGGGAGTTGCTACTGGTAAGAAATATTACCTTACTCTCCCTAAAATCTTTAATAAACCTTCCCCTTTATCTAAAAGTTCATTACCCGCAGATGCTCCTGCTCCACAACAAAATGAACATGAGGTTGTTCAACTGGAACACTCAGAGAATGTGGACGGCAATCGTTCTGATGTCGTTCAAGCCTCAGGTAATAAAATTAAGCACTTTATTGCTTCTTCTTCTTCTTCTATGAAAGCTTTTGAGACCTCTAGTGCTCATTTAGCTACTGATCTTGCAGGTTCATTTGTTGTTACTCCGAGTCATTCTCAACGTCTTCAGGATGATCCGTTTGACGAGTTCATCTTCACGGACTCTGAGCATCAGCTAAGCGTGGCTGAGCTCAGACGCCAGTCTGCTGAAAAGGCGCTTCAGGACGCCAAAATAGCCCTCCAGCTTCAGGAGGAAGCACATCAAGCACGCCTTCAGGCAATGGCAGATGAACTTGCTTCTGCCAAAGCTGCTGCCACTACGGCTGAAGAAAGGGCCACTGCTGCTGCTGCTGCCACGCCTTCTCCCTCGGCCGTCCACCTCAGCATACCCTGCCTGGATACCATCCAGGACAAGGTATCGCAGATGGCCACTTCCTCCACCACTCTGCACGAGTCCCTTCAGGACATGAAGGCGACAGCACTCCCGGCCATCACCAACGCCATCACCACTGGCTCCAACTCTCTCCTCTCTTTTCAATCATAGGTGGTTAAGAGATTGGACGCTCAAGAAGCAGGGCTCCGGGCCCTTCAGGATAAGGTGGCTGAACTATCTTCAGCAGTCACCACCTTCATCTCTACTACTCCTCCACCACCGTCGTTCACCACCACTGACCGGGATGCGCTTCAGTCCCTGGTTAGTGCCACATCCTCCAACCGCAAGCTTCAGGAGGATCTTTCCTCTCTCCTTCAGAGGTGCCTAACAACAGCTGCCATAGGTAGGGCACCTGTTGAGGGGGAGAGACAACCAGCACCTCAACCCCACGGAGATCATTCTGTCTATTCCCCCTCCAGCAACTGGAATATCAACAATGAGGAGGAGGGAACAAATGAAGACGACGACGATGATGATGATGATGATAATGATGAAGATGACTTCGTGGTGGAAAAGGTTGCAGATGCCACACCTACGCCCACTCCAGGACTCGCTCAATCTCAGGGGGAGAACCCTAGTGCTCCTGGTACATCAACTCATCCATCCTCCCCATCTAGTTCTGATAATCTCCCTATCTCCTCTATCTTCAAAACCAAACCTAATCCTGAAACCATCACCTTAACCGATAGTTCCCCTGAAGACTCACCCTTAAACAACCTTCAGATAGTAGTCTACCAACCACCCAACTAACCTACACCTGAACCTACTCCTGAACCAACCCTTGAACCTGAACCTGAAACCCAATATCAGGATGTTAACTTCGGCTCTGTTACTGGTGAGATTGTACGCCTTATGGAGAACAGTCCATCAGAACAAACTAGAGCTGAACTTAACAGAATGACTTTCAGGGTTACCCCAATAAACCATGATTCCTTAAACCCTGTCACTCGTTTTCACCCTGAAGCCTCCTCCTCTAGAACCCAAGAACAATATGGTCCTCCTGAAACCGTTGTTCTATCGTCAGATGATGAATTCATCTCTGATGATTTTTCTACCCCTGCCTCCTCACCAAGATCTCCTCCCTCTAACTCTCCTCGTTCTGAAGGTGAGAACTACCCTGACTCTTCTGCTCATGTAAACAGGGATGGGCGTTTAGACGCTGTGATAGAGCGACTCGAGAGTACAAGAGTAAAAATTCCTCTTCGTACCTCTTGGGACTCTGAGTTTACCTATCTATCATAGGAGGAGTACGAAGAAGCCATAAGAGCTCAGGAGGAGCACAATAAAAAGCAAAAGGAAGCCTTCCTTTCTGCTCAAGCTGCTAAAAAGCTTGCATCTGATTTTGTTGATGAAGACGAAGAAATAAGTGATGATCCACTTCTAGAACAGAAGGCCGCACTGAAAGTCTTCAACAGGAGAACAGAACAGGCTGAAGAAGTAAATGCAGAGCTTGACTGGTGCAGAGATAGACTACATCTCAGAAAGCATGGTGCTGCCATCTCAGAAGTCCACCTTCGCCGAACCCGTGGCAAGAGAGGTAATCCTGGCAAAACCTGGATCACCGTCAAATGCTCAGGAGTAAA
This sequence comes from Centaurea solstitialis, assembly GCA_030169165.1. Lineage (NCBI taxonomy): Eukaryota > Viridiplantae > Streptophyta > Magnoliopsida > Asterales > Asteraceae > Centaurea > Centaurea solstitialis. Next base: position 24,236,299 of record CM058042.1, on the reverse strand, counting down.
AGATGTGCAACACACTCTTGTCAAGTTAGAAAGATATAACTTGTCAGAGTGGAATGAAATCAGAAGCCTACTTCCAAAAGCCAACAAGAACTACAGGGCTGAAGTAGAAGAAGTCATTGAAGGACTTATTGCACGAATCAGAAGGACAACTGAAATTCCTGATTCTTTACTGTAACATCCACATTCGAAAATACGTTTCAATTGTCTTCATTACGCGTGTTTATGGGACCAAAACATGATGTACTATATGTTTGATAGGTTAAAGTTGAATTTAAGTGTTAATCGTCACCTAAAACGTTATAAACCGAAAGTTCGAGGTCTAAAATCGATTTTTTTCAGGAGACTTGTTCTGGAATATTTTTATTGTAGGTTGTAGATTATCTCTTTACGAGCGCGTGAGCGAAAACCGCGTCAAAAACGGAGGTCCGAGCGAAAAGTTATGCTAGTTTTAGTGTTTAATGGTCAAATTGGGTTCCAAACCGGGTCAAACCCGACCCAGCTTGTTATAAGGCGTGGGAATCCTTATTCTAGCCCCATTTTACTTCTCCTTTCTCCCAAAGTCAGCCTAGTGTTCTAAGGTATGAATATGTCTTCATTGGAGGTGATTTAGAGCCAAAATCAAAGGGGGTTTTACTAGTTTTCTTCATCAAATCACTTCTACATCTAGGGTAACTACTCTATCCTAGTTATCACTTTTGATTTGGGTCATTTTGGTAAGGAATCAAATACTAGGGTTAGGGTTTTGTGAGATTATGTTTAGATTAGCTAAATTATCACATAATCTAACCCATGCAATGGTTGGATGATGATTTAGGTCAAGAAATTGTTAAGGTTTTGAATTAATCTATTTCATAAGGTATGTTTTAAGGGTTTTATTAATGTTCTTGATCATGCATGTGGAAAGTGAACTAAGTTTATGTCATATAATCATGTTAATGTATTAGTTTTGGGGTTGGATTGGTGATTATGCTCATTATATGAAATTTAGAAGGAAAAATGTGAAGTTTTGACAGCAAAAGATCTTAAAGATCTGCTGTTTTGTAAAATTCATGTAAAATCAACCGTAGCTCGGATTGCTACGTGGTTAGATGTTCTGGAAAGCTAAGACATCGTACTACAACTTTCATTTGGAAGTCGAAATGAAATTTGGGCTATAGATGGGTCGAAACAGTCTCGCAAAGTTGCCCAAAAACAGGGGATTGAGCTGTCAAATATATAAGATTAGATCTACTTTTTAGTGTACTTTGGTTAAGCTAGTGATGTCGGTTTCTTACGAGATTTTTATGATCACTACAGGGGTTACTTAAGCGTGTTTGGGCCTTCCGGTGGGGTCGGTTGGAGGACCTATACCCTTGTTCGGTTTGGAGCCTATCTTGGTTTTGTTTGCTTTATCGCTACCACCGTGAGTTTATGGGACAACTTTAACTACTATGTGTTTTACATGTGTTTAATCTATTCAAATTCTTTCTTTTGCTCATTCTTAACATGATTGCTAGCTTCCTTACTTTGACATATACATCGACAATTGTACTCCCTTCCATACGTGTTACCCGGTGTTACCATTTGGTTCACGCGGGGAGACACGCGTAGGCCCATGCCGTCCGGGATAGCTCGGGCATGGAGCGCATTGTTTGGCCGTGGACATGGTGCCGGTCATTTTAGCTCACCGTCCGGGATAGCTCGGGTGAGAGGTCCTTACATCATCCGGGATGGTTCGGGTGAAGGACATTATTCGTATTGTGTATTTGCCACGTCCGGGATAGCTCGGTGGCGATACGGTTCCCTTATTGACCTCGTTATCATTTGTTTATCATATCTATATGTTTATTACTTGATGATATATTCTTTTGCGTATCGTTTGTGCTTATAAATATGTTTGATTGGTTTATTTGTCTTCTTGAACTTAACTAGAACACTATACATGATTACATATGTTTATCCATAGTTGTTGGTTGTTTCCCATATCCTCACTAAGCATTTTGTGCTTACCGTTTAGTTGTTCACATTTTTCAGGCCAAGGTGTAAAAGATAAGGACAAGCTCGTGTAGTTGGTGTGATCGGATAAAAAGCTTCTTTTGGTATATAGCAGCTAGCAGTTTAGTTATTATATATATATATATATATTGGGTTTGTATCTAAGTAGTTTATATCTTTTGTATTGTAAGGGTAAGCAGGTAGATAAAGGGGTAGATAAGTTCCGTTTTGTAATGACGTCATGCTTCCGTGATGTTATAGTGTTGGATTGTTCATTTTGGGACTTTTGAACATAAATCTTGTACTTTTGTATCCCGTTTATCTTTATAAAGGTTTAGAATGTTGATTATTGTATTATCTTTGTCGTCGAGGTTGTGGTGTTACAGAAGTGGTATCAGAGCAGTGGTTTAAGTGAACTGAGTACAAGGACTGTACTCGGACTTAAACTGTTGGCGTGATATTAACTAGTAAATTAAGTTTTATCTAAAACGGGATACGGACCTTAGGAGATACCTAGGTGGGTTGGGAATTAGGCTATTGGATCTTGTTTAAAGCTCTAAATTGTTATTACTTTTCAGTAATGGCTGATGGGCAAGAAGCTAGTCACACATCTTCAAATCGTAGTGTGGGCCGTAATGCTTCACCTCCACCTAATCAAGAAGATGGTGCACCGGTTATTGACGCCAGATTGATGGAGCAAATTGCTCTTGTGGTTCAACAGACTCTGGCGCAGCAACACCATGATGACGCGTAAGCCAATGGATCCCTCGATGCTTGATCTCTCCTTTCCTTCAGGAGTAACTCTCTCTGAAGGTCAAGTCATCAGAGAACCTGTTCACGGTATTTGTGTAGGTGACAACTTCAACATCCTTCACTTTCAACGCTTCAGCGAACTACACAAAGCACCCACCGAACACTTGGTGACAGTCCTCTTCATTGCCAATAAAGAAAAGAAAATTAAAGAAAACAAAGAATTTGCTCGTGCTGTCAGAGCTATCCTTGATTGACGAATAGCAACTGGTGAAACTCCACTCACCATCCAAGTCAAGACTGCAGAACTTAGTGAAGACTCTGATAGCTAGGACTTTTGTAATTTTCTTTCAGTACTTCATTCATGTACTTGTGTATTTTCTTTACTCTTGTAAAAACTTATATGAGATTAATGGAAATGCATTTCAGTACATCGTACTTTATTCCATCACAGTACTGAAAAAGATCCCTCAAAACAGTAAATGGGACACGTACCTTTATGAGTTCTATTTCCTACTGTTATCTCTAGACTTAGAATTTTATTTCTAAACCTTCTAGATTAAGACACTTTCTCTGTTGTCTTATCATTATCATTTAGGGGGAGATTGTTGATCCAGCTCTCCTAAGACCTGATGAAATGATAATGATCCTGTTACTTTACTTAGTGAATAGGTCTTTACTTCTGTTATAGCTTGAGGAATTATCACTGAGATTGTTCAGTGTTATTCCATGTTACTTATGCTGTAACTTATTTTTATAATCATCAGGATCAGGATCAGGAGATGGACGAGTCTGTTCTGACATCTATTGATCCTGACCATCAAAGTGAAGACCTCCTGAAGACATCAAGATCATACTCAAGAACCATCAGCGAAGTCGAAGAATTAGCTGATGACAGGACCAGCATGCTCGTGATCTGAAGACGGAACTCAGTGATAGCAGGCTGCTCAAATTCGTATGACATCCTGAAGACTCATCAGGTTACAGTGACATCTGATCAACCTCAGTATCAGAGCATTCCTCACTGATCAGTATCCTGATCCTGAAGGATTAGTGTAATGTCTTAATCTAATGCACAAAAGGATTATCCGCCTTTACTGACACAAAAAGTACATAAGGACGGTCTCTTTTCTGTTCGCTCCGTACTTATCAGACCTCAAGGCAACTGTTTACATGAACCCTATTTTGCACACCATGCAAAGGATATTTGTTTATAGTAAATAGTACATAGGACCACTTAGAGTGTGACACATACATAAAAGTGTGTCTGCATGCATTTAATGCATGGGGAATAAATAGGACTTGAAGAAAGGTTCTCCAAACCACTTATTCACCTTACTTATCACCCAAATCCTTTCTTTCTTATTCTCTCTATCTTCTTCTCTTTTCTAGTCTTTAGTCTTTTCTATTTCCGCAACAATCTGTAAATTCATATTGTTAATACAACAAAGAATTTAAAAGTGAAAATTTGGTGTGATTATATTCAACCCCCCCTTCTATAATCCCATACACTATCCTTACTTGAAGGTCACCCCTTTGGGACCAACAATTCGAAACCCAAGTGGGGGAGAATTGACCATCTTAAGCGAGAGGCGAAAGAGAATGCCAAAGTTATCCTCGCTAGCTAAGGCTAGGAAGCATGTTCTTCATGAAGGATACAGTTTCTTGGCGTATGTGATCGACAGTCAAGCGGAGGCAAGGAAGAAGACAGTTGCAGACGTGCCAGTGGTCAGCGAGTATCCGGATGTATTCCCGGATGATTTGCCTGGCATCCCTCCCGAGAGGCAAGTGGAGTTCCGGATCGACTTGGTTCCGGGGGCGGCGTCGGTAGCAAAAGCTCCATACCGGCTAGCACCTCCGGAGATGCAAGAGCTCTCGAAGCAGCTGGAAGAACTGTTGGAAAAGGGGTTCATACGCCCGAGCACCTCACCTTGAGGAGCCCCTATCCTGTTCGTGAAAAAGAAAGATAGGTCGATGCGGATGTGTATCGACTATCGGGAGCTGAATAAGCTCACGGTGAAGAACAGATACCCACTGCCGAGGATCGACAATCTCTTTGATCAATTTCAGGGAGTCGCGTGGTTCTCGAAGATAGATCTTCGCTCCGGGTACCATCAGTTGAAGGTCAGGGAGGAGGACATCCACAAGACGGCCTTTCGGACGAGATACGGGCATTTCGAGTTCATCGTGATGCCCTTTGGTTTGACGAACGCACCAACGGCATTTATGGACCTGATGAACAGGGTTTGCAGGCCGATGTTGGATAGGTCAGTAATCGTGTTCATAAACAATATACTGATCTACTCCAAGTCAAAGGAGGATCATGTAGAGCACTTGCGGGAAGTCTTGGAGATTTTGCATAAAGAGAAGTTGTATGCAAAATTCTCTAAGTGTGACTTCTGGTTACAAGAGGTCCAATTTCTCGGGCACCTTGTAAACCAGAAAGGCATAAAAGTGGATCCAGCAAAGATAGAGACGGTGATGAACTGGGAGACACCGAAGACTCCCACGGAGATTAGGAGCTTTCTTGGCTTGGTCGGATACTATCGCCGGTTTATCCAAGATTTCTCCAAGATAGCAGTTCCGTTGACGAGGTTGACGCGGAAGAGTGAGCCGTTTGTGTAGGGCGAGGAACAAGAGGCAGCATTCGATACGTTGAGGAGGAAGTTATGCGAGGCTCCGGTTCTGACGCTACCGGAGGGAGTCAAGGACCTGATGTTGGGTTTTTGTGGGTATCCTTGGATCAAACTGATCCGAGGATTATCTCAGATCTATCGAAACCTCGCTGGTTCGATATATCTTGTAGGTTTAAAACAAACTGTTAAAACCCACGTTATCAGAAACACGCTGTTTCTGATCTAAACATGCGGAAGCGATAAAAGCTAAAAACCCATAAAAGCCTAATGAACTTAATCGTTTTTATCTCTAAACCTAAAGGATTAGGTTAGATTAATTTACCTGGATTGCTTGAGTTATAATCCACCAATGATCGACCAGCGAACGCTCCTCTAGTAGAACTGTATGAAACCCGAATACACAAAAACGAAATCCGACCCGGGGGGTGGGGGGTTACTCGGCGCCGGTAGAGAGAGAGAGGAGAGAGAGGAAACTGGGAACTGGTTTTTTCTTAACTGAAAGCTTATTATTTTTCCTTAACCCATAGGCTTTATTTATATGGAGGAAAAATACAGTTTGTATGGAATCCAGTTTCCTTATGATAATTATCTCGAATCTTTTCCTTATTTAATTAGCTGGAAAAGAATTTGCATATGATAATTATGATTTATATATTTATCTAATATATAAAATCTTTATTAATTAACTATTATATATTTATTTATCTTAATAAATATATAATATCCTAATTAATTAATAACCCTCCAACTTTGGTAATTCTGACTGAAATTACCCAATTGATTTATAATACACTATTATAAATTCTCTCCATTTCGGGGTTTCATCTAACTTGTTCGACTTATAGGTCCTCACAGGTGTGACCCTCAAGTGTCTTGTAACATTGGATGTGTAATCACTTGGTTTGTCAACTCTGCACATAATTCCTAACAGACTCCCACTTGTGCAAGTTGGCAATACCACTTTTGACTATACTGACCTAAGGAGGCCCCTAGACAGGCACTTAGGCTGACCAGGTTACAAGAACTCTTATACCCAGATTTGGTGATATAAACGTTCCGTAAGGAATTTGGTGTCTATGAACCTACTGTTCATTGATTGGGTATATCTTGGCTTTTCCCTTTGCATCGCGATATTTCATCTATGAGTATGAGCTTGGAAAGTGTCAACTCTAAATACTCAAGATTCTGTTCTCTTTGATTATCTGACTTTCACTGATAGGTAAACGACAAAGAACTAATCAGTTCGTTTGGGCATGGCCATGCACTTCATCAGTATACTTAGTCAGTCAAGATGGGCCCAGAAATATCTCTCTTCTGAGAAGAGGTGCAAATCCCATCTTGCATATCTGCCTTCAACACCACGGCTTCCGCTGAATCTAGTTACACCCTTTATAGCCACCCTGTTACGGCGTAGCGGTTGAGTGCACTAAGAATCCAGTGGTCCTCATGATATTAAATCAGATACCTCAGGTGATAGGGACAACCACTGTGAGATTTACTTATGACTGTTTCCAAGAAGTAATCTCAACCGCGGATCACGTCCGATATTTGCTACTCTATCAAATATCTGTGCAACTTTTAGTCTACAACACTTGTAGCTGTTATTCAGCAACTGATCATAACTACCTAAAAGTTCACAATGACTTTAACACCTTATCATGCTCCCACATTGATAAGTTGTCACGGACAGATTTTGAATGAGAACTGGAAACTAGTTTCATTCCTGGATTAATTAAAAACATGCAAAAAATGTGAAAGTGATAAAGAAATCAATCTTGTATAGTCCATGTTACACGCTGTAATAATAACAAGATTGAACGTCTTTTCTTTAATAACTTTCATAGTGTCTATTTAACATTTGTTAAATACTGATCTAAAATGAAGTATCACCTACCTTCAATTTTAAACCCTTTGACTAAAGTTTACCATTTTAATCAAAGTGATAACCAAAAACACAAGTCTGCTTACTTGTATCTGCTAATTATTGTTTTGCAAACACTTCTTAAAACAATAATTAGACTTTTATCATATTCCATGAACTTGGAGACCTGGACTAACTTCCAGTTCCTGAATATGTAAAACTGCAACTTTCCTTAGTTGCTGTGTAGATGAATGATTTCTACCTGAAATCTGATTCCATCTGTAATCCTGGCAAATCTACTGGAATGCTATATATTTTAATCCAACACTATAATTATTGATTTAAGTCAGTCATGACCTCTGTTTCATGGGTCTTGAAACTTTTATCCTTTTAACTAAAAAAGGGTAAATTATATCTTATGAATTCTTATCCTACCTGGATTTATGAATTCCGAGATATATCAATAATTATGTCTTTTATTCTTTTATCTTAGACTAGATAGAGAATAATCGGGCTCCCACTTGCTTGCATAAAAACTAACTATTACTCAAAATTTACTATTGACTTATTCAAGACTTTGATTTAGTCAATCCTAATTTCAAGTAATGAACTTTGAGAATTTCCCTTTTATGAAACTCAACTGGATTTGGTTAAATCCTAATTCCAAACCTTGGAATCCTTCTAGTTTCATAAATACTGTTATTAACGCTATCTGAGTTAATATCCTAAATTCTCCTTTTAAAACATTTGAATAAAACTTGATCAAATTTAATTAGTTAATTCTTGAGAATTTCTTTTATAAAACTTAACTGGATTTGGTCAAATCCTAATTCCAGATCTTGGAATTTTTTCTAGTTTTATAAATGCTGTTATTAACGCTATCTGAGTTAATATCTTAAATTCTTCCTTTTGATCACAAAACTATTATTCATAAATGTTTTATTCTCAAAACACATTCCTATAGAATCTCGTGTGTTTTGATAGTTTTTATACAAATTACTTCAATCTCATTAAAGTAATTATAACAGGCATCAACAACTAGGATCATACAAACACTAAGCACAATCAGATATTTGTCAAGACAATAACTTTTGAAAAATAAAACCATCGAATTATAAAATATAATTATCCAAACATTGTTTAAAACATAAACCCCCAAAATAACTGTTTTAAAACTATAAATTCAAAAATGTCTTGTCTTAAATTATCTCGTGCTTTGATCCTCGGCAACTCCTGGGCACTTCACTTCATTTCTGATTTCCTGCAATAACCATTTGCTCTAGGTATCAGCATACTTGTAAGCTAACAAGTAAGAAGTGTCAAATCAAAGCAGTCATAAATTTTCTGAGGTTTACATACCTGCTTCATGACGCTTAGGGCAGTTTTGCCTCCAATGACCGATCTCATTGCATATGAAGCAGCGATTCTCGGTCCTAGCTTTGTTTGGCTTAACCTTCTTGCCCTTGCCCTTGCCCTTGCCTTTCTTGGGTGCACTCTGGATGGCCTGAACTGGTCCTTTTCCCTTGCTGGTGCTAGCATGCCCATTTTTCTTTTTAACCCCTCCGTCTTTTACCATCAAGACATCCTTTGTCTTGTTCTTGTTCCCCATATTTAATTCAGCTGTCTTAAGCATGGAGTGCAATTCTGCTATTGTTTTCTCCATGTTGTTCATGTTGTAGTTGACTACAAAGGGCCTGTAGTCTTCTGACAGTGAATTAAGTATGGTGTCAGTTGCTAGCTGCAACGGAACGGGATGACCCAGCCTCTCCAGATGATCTAAGTGCCGTTTCATTTTCATGACATGGTCACTTACTGATGTCCCTTTGACCATTTTGCATTCATTGAATGCTTTGGTGGCATCGTAGCGTTCTGTACGAGCCTGAGTCTGAAACATGTCCCTCAGCTGGCGGATCATGTCGTAAGCATTCGTGTTTATGAGCCCTGTTTGCAGATCTGGGCTCATAGTTGCTAACATCAGACAGGCAACATCAAGGAGATCATCTGAGTGCTTCTTGTGGGCATTTCTGGCAGCAGCCGGAGCGTTTGCCGGAGGTGCCTCCCCAAGTGGCTCTTCAAGCACATACCACTTTCTTTCATGTCTGAGCACAATCATCAGATTGCGCTCCCAGTCAAGAAAGTTAGAGCCGGTCAACTTATCCTTTTCCAGGATAGAGCGGAGGGAAAGATTGTTAGTGCTGGTAACAGTGCTTGCCATCTACACAAAATAAAATTTTTGGTCTTAGCAACTGTAAATAGACTAATTTCCAATAAAATATCAATAAACCCTTAAATGATCAATTTATTGGACTAGGATCCTTATTTCATACGTCCTGATGTGCGTAATGTTCTTGCTCCACCAGAACCGTATTTATTTCGGTAGGTAAGGACTTTTACCAATCATATCTAACTGACATGACTCCTAGATCTTTTCGGGACCATGGCAACTACTCGTGCATGTTTTTAGTCCCTCTTAGTGCTTTTTGGCCCGGTACCACCCGGTGAACATTATAGAACCAAAACAGATCTCACCATTTTGGGGACCTGATTACTATACTCTGGCCGGTACCACCCGGAGATAATTCGCAGAGTTATGTAACCCCTTCAGCTTCAGTTTGAACACAGACGTCGAATGTGTGATCACTTACAACGCCTATGTACTTTACGCCGAAAGTGCCCCTAGATGGGTTGCACTACTGATCTATGATTTTCGGGGTTTTGAAAACTTTATTTCCAGGATTTTGAAAAAAACTGATTGTTTATAAAGGCTACTTATGTTTTAAACTAACTGTTTGAAACATACATGTAATTTTAAAACAAACTGTTCTAAAATCACTTGCTAATTAAAACTAGCTGTTTTAATAGCATACCTAGTTGATTAAAACTAACTGTTTTTGTCAACTTTGCCTTTTTATAAAACAATCATTTATACGTTGTTATAAAGAGCAATTAATATTCTAAACTAACTGTTTTAAATATTCATATTATTTTAAACTAACTGTTTAAAATATCGGCTAATTGGAATCAACTGATTTAAAGTGTACTGGTTAATTGAAACTACCTGTTTCAATAACCCTTTCCGACTGACAAAAGCTAACTGTTCTGTCAATTTTGCTCCTTTTATAACAATACATTAGGTTTTATTAAAGTGCTTCACTTTAAAGGTTTTCGATTGAAAAGTTAATAAAACCTATTTTTCTTCTTGTTTTAAAAAAAATCCTTTTAAAACATATCTAATAAACTAACAGTTATTAGCATCAACTACGCAGTTAATCATGCACACGGATAATTATAACTACGCAAACAACTAATTATAGGTTTTGCCAACTTTGTTCCTAGGGACCAATAATGACCTATTTTTTCTATAACTTCAAAATTAGCGTAGCTCCCACTTGCTTCGCCATGCTTGTTAGTATTCCGGTAAGATGAAGAATAGCTCCCACTGGCCTCGTCATCCAAAAGAAAGGAAAAATCTATCCTAGGGTCATTATTACATAAGGGGTTGTAAACGGCACGCAGGCCTCCCCATGAATATGTCAAGGGTCTAAGTTGGCAAATACTATAACGTATATATATATATGTAAAATCAAACTGAAATTCATATATAATTCTCAAGCAATCACGCAATTATGTGTATACATGTAACAAGAGCAATATTATAAGTACGAGAAAATAAACCTAGATCCGTTAAAAATACCTTGTTTCAATTATCGCAAAACTTGGTTTTATAACTGATTCGAAAAACAAACTGTTTTATGAATCAAAATATTTTAGGTTGGAAAATAAATCCATAACCATTTTAAAATTAATCCTTTTACCCAAAATTTAAATCAAACAGGTTTTATGATTCAATTTATAAAACTGGCCTTGGTGTTTTAATTAGGCCTTTTCGACAAACTGGCGAAAAATTTAAATTTTTATAAGAGAAACGATCCAACTGGTTTGAACAAAAATTAAACAGAAAAAAAATCTTGGGTAAGAAAGCCTGAAACCAAACAAACTCATTTTGGGCCATAACTTGGTCCAAAGAACTGGGCCTTGGGCTTATAGGCCCATTACCAAACTGGTAATCTTGGGTCCATTAGGGTTTCGTGATTTGCTCGAAAAATTTTATCGAGGATTGAGAAAACCTAATCCCGTTTTATCGTTTCGGGTCAACCAATACCAATCCGGTCAATTTGAATCGGTTTCAAGATCACGAGAGTAAATGACTATTGCTGCTATTGGAAGCTTAATGATGATGGCGATCGGCCATCGCCGCCGCCATCTTGTGATCACCGCTTGCGGTTTGGTTTTCCGACCATTGCCGCGTGCCATGGTTACCGAAAAACGCTGCCACCACCACACTGGTGGTGCAGCTGCAGTCTAGCCGCGATCGAGCCACGTGATTCGGTCATCACCACCATCCAACCATTGCTGCCGTTTAGCTATCAATAGGCCGCCGGTGATTAACAGACCACCGCCATCTACCACCGGTGACGATAACGGTGCCAAAACACCACCACCGCCACAAGCGACAGCGGTAGTAAAAGGATCGCCGCCGCCATCGCCTTCGCGGCGATTGGAAAACATGAACCGCCGCCACCACCGTGGCTGGTGGTTTGGCTACGGTTGGGTGGCGTTCCGACCATCGTAAAGCACCGCCTCCACCTCCCTGGTGGTGCGGTTGTGTGGTTGATTGAATTCGAGAGCTAACCGCCGCCGCCGCCCGGTATGGCCGTAAGGCAGCCGGCGGCTTGGCAGGTGTTTCGTGGTGCTCCGATGATCGCCATCAACGCTACCACCGCCACCAAATCGTGGTGCGGTGATCGATTGACGCCGCTGCTATCTGGAAACAAACCGACGCCTCCATCACCGACTGTGGTGAGGCCGGTTGTTTGGTTCGGCTCGTGTGGTGTGATCTCATCGCCGGCGATCGGCCTGGTGGTCCGGTCGGCGATCTGCTGCCGTTCCACCGCCGGTCGTCGGTTAGTTGTTCTAAGGCCGGCTGCCACCACCGTCTTGGTGAGGCAGCTTTGATCGGTAATAACCATAGCCACCACCGATCTGGTGGTTCGGCTATGGTGGTCTTTGTTTGTTGGTTTTACGATAATTCAAGTGATAAACATAAAATTTCGAAATTTGATTCAAAACTTGATGCGAAAGAAAACGAATTCGATTTTAACGGATCATAATCTGATAAACTAATAAACTGATAAACAGTTAAAAACGATTTAACAATGGCTCTGATACCACTGTTGGGTTTTTGTGGGTATCCTTGGATCAAACTGATCCGAGGATTATCTCAGATCTATCGAAACCTCGCTGGTTCGATATATCTTGTAGGTTTAAAACAAACTGTTAAAACCCACGTTATCAGAAACACGCTGTTTCTGATCTAAACATGCGGAAGCGATAAAAGCTAAAAACCCATAAAAGCCTAATGAACTTAATCGTTTTTATCTCTAAACCTAAAGGATTAGGTTAGATTAATTTACCTGGATTGCTTGAGTTATAATCCACCAATGATCGACCAGCGAACGCTCCTCTAGTAGAACTGTATGAAACCCGAATACACAAAAACGAAATCCGACCCGGGGGGTGGGGGGTTACTCGGCGCCGGTAGAGAGAGAGAGGAGAGAGAGGAAACTGGGAACTGGTTTTTTCTTAACTGAAAGCTTATTATTTTTCCTTAACCCATAGGCTTTATTTATATGGAGGAAAAATACAGTTTGTATGGAATCCAGTTTCCTTATGATAATTATCTCGAATCTTTTCCTTATTTAATTAGCTGGAAAAGAATTTGCATATGATAATTATGATTTATATATTTATCTAATATATAAAATCTTTATTAATTAACTATTATATATTTATTTATCTTAATAAATATATAATATCCTAATTAATTAATAACCCTCCAACTTTGGTAATTCTGACTGAAATTACCCAATTGATTTATAATACACTATTATAAATTCTCTCCATTTCGGGGTTTCATCTAACTTGTTCGACTTATAGGTCCTCACAGGTGTGACCCTCAAGTGTCTTGTAACATTGGATGTGTAATCACTTGGTTTGTCAACTCTGCACATAATTCCTAACACCTGACAGTCTACTGTGATGCCTCATATCACGGGTTAGGCTGCGTCCTTATGCAGAGGGGGCGGGTGATTGCCTATGCGTCCCGACAGCTAAAGACACACGAGGTAAACTACCCAACCCACGATTTGGAGTTGGCTGCAGTGGTGTTTGCGCTCAAGTTATGGCGGCACTACTTGTATGGGGTTCGTTGTACCATTTTTACGGATCACAAAAGTCTCTGCTATTTTATGGATCAGCAGAATCTCTACATGAGGCAGCGGAGATGGTTGGAGGTGATAAAGGACTATGACTGCGAGATCCTCTATCACCCGGGAAAGGCGAACGTGGTGGCGGACGCCTTGAGTCGGAAAGAGAGTAGCTTACTCCTTCGGGTACCGTGCATGAGGATGATTGTGTCGACGTCTTTGATTGAGATGATACGACGATCCCAATTAGAAGCGGTAAAGGAGGATAATCAGAAAAAGGAACGGATTAAGGGACAAGTGGAGCAGTTGATAGCAGACAGCCGGGGATTTTTGACCCGAGACTTGAGGACTGACTATTGGTGGCCAGGTATGAAAAGGGACGTGGCCAAGTACGTGGAGAAATGTTTGACTTATCTGAGAGTCAAGGCCGAGCATCAGAGGCCACACGGGAAACTCCAACCATTGGAGATACCCGAGTGGAAGTGGGAACACGTGACGATGGATCTGGTTACTGGGTTGCCGAGGATGGTTAGGAGACTTGATGCTATCTGGGTGGTTGTAGATAGGCTGACGAATAGTGCCCACTTCATAGCAATCAAAGAGGCTTCCTCTTCGGAGGAGTTAGCGGACATTTATGTCCGAGAGATAGTGGCAAGACATGGGGTGCCAGTAACGGTGATCTCGGACCAAGACGTACGGTTCACATCCCGTTTCTGGAGCAGATTTCATGATGATTTGAGCACAAGACTTCAGTTCAGCACGGCTTTTCATCCATAGACGGATGGTTAGAGCGAGAGGACCATTCGGACTCTCGAAGACATGTTATAGGCGTGTGTGCTCGATTTCGGTGGAAGTTGGGACTCTCATCTCCCATTAGTAGAGTTCTCGTACAACAACAGCTACCATGCCAGTATTGGCATGCCTCCTTACGAGATGCTTTATGGGAGGCGGTGTAGGACTCCCATATGTTGGGGAGAAGTCGGACAGAGAGAGCTTGGGAGTACCGAGATTGTTCAGAAGACGACCAAGAGTATTCAGTTGATTCGTGATCGACTGAAAACGGCTCAGAGTCGCCAAAAGAGTTACGCGGATAAGAGACGGTCAGACTTAGAGTTCAGCGTGGGAGATAGAGTGCTTCTGAAAGTGTCACCGTGGAAAGGGGTGATACGCTTTCGGAAGCGAGGCAAGTTGGGTCCGAGATTCATTGGACCGTTCGAGATAGTGGCACGTGTGGGGAAGGTTGCGTATCGACTTGAGTTGCCGCCAGAACTTAGTCAGATACACAACACTTTCCATGTTTCTCAGCTTCGGAAGTGTCTAGCAGATGAGTCAGCTCACATACCCATCGATGACATCCAGGTAGATGAGCGGCTCAATTATGTGGAAAGACCGATCGCAATCTTGGATAGAAAGACCAAGACCTTGAGGAACAAAGAAATGGGGATTGTGAAAGTCCAATGGGAGCATCGAAAGGGCTCGGAATGGACTTGGGAACCGGAGGACGAGATGTGAAGGAACTACCCAGAGTTGTTCCGCGAATAGACGATTTCAGGGACGAAATCCTGGTAAGTGGGGGAGAGTTGTAACACCCCGTTTTCTATTTTAAGATTTAACGGCTTTTGGTTAACCAATTAACTCGGTTAACTGTGTATGTAGGAGCCTAAGGGCTAAAGTGTTAATTGTGTAAGTGTAAGGTGGAACCTAGCATATGTATATAAGAGAAGGAAAACTCTCAACTTCCTTTTTCAGTTCCTGAGAACGTACGGGAGAGAGAAGGGGGCGATTGAGAGTTTGAAAGCAAAGGAAATCAATTGAAGGTGTTGTGGAGCAATTGTTGTAGAAGTTTCGTAATCTACAACCAAGGTATGGATCCTATGTGTGCATTTGAGTTTCGTTGTTGTGTAATTAGAGTCAATATTTAAGTTAGGTTATGGTGTAGAATGATGATCATAAGGTCATCAATTGGCATGTTAAGGATGAAATTAAAAGGTCATGTTGGTTTCGGTTTGTGAAATTGTGATCAATCGATCAAAGTTTCATGTTGTTTTAGTAAAATTGATGTTAATAATGGTTAGAGTATGTTTGGGATTGAGGTAGGAACTTGATTTGGAAGGGAATTGGTCGAAATTGGTGATTTGGGTTGAAAACCCTCGTTTTGGGGGCTGAAATCCCCAATTGGGACGATCAGGCCCAATCGGCGGGTTTCATGTGGGTTACAACCCACATGAAACCCTCGGGAAGGTCTGTTGATTTTGCACTTTTCTAAACGGTCATTGGGTCTTTTTTTGGCTTCTATTTAGGACATTGAAACTTTGTGTTTGGCAAAGTTTGGGAGATTGAATAATTTAGTACGGTAATGGCAAAGTTGGTGTTATTAGTATCACTTTGAATAGTGTGATAGTAATGCTAAGGCTATGTGATATTTGATTGGTGATAACTTGCTTTGAGCCACATATACTAGCACGTGTGTGAGTAACTCAAGCTACTAACAGGTGAGTACTCTATCTATATTAAGGTAGTGATACCTATGTGATGATATGCATGTCTGATTATATGTTGCTTGGATTATGTTATCACCTAGTTGGTACTAGTTACCACTAGGGAAATTAGTTCCTCCGGGAACAAGGGATCAAGTTATGGACTAAGTGGCCTGGTACCAGTGTCTAGGGATCAAGTTACGTGATATGTGATTGCGATGTATCTCAGTTATATACGTATGATTATGTTAGTATAGATGTGTGCTCACTAAGCGAAAGCTTACCCGTTGTTATTCCACCTTTTTAGTGTCAGGTACGGCATCGGGTAGCAAGGGCAAGGCTCACGCGTGATGGATCCGATGGTGGCAGCTCAGTCAGTCAGTTGTTATGGATTATGGATTTTTAAAAGAAAAAACTATGTTTTATCTTGTTGATGGTTCATGTTTTGGTTATTTGGAACAAAGGATGTTATGACTTGGCATGTGTTTAGCCTCGACTATGTTTGATTGTTTTTTTTTCGAACAAATGTTGGTTATCTTTTCTATCAAACCTAAGACTTTTGACTAGGCTTCACGCATATCTCAGTTTTTTTATTAATTTTATGTTTTGGATTTTAAGATGTTACAAATAACTTTAAGAAAATATATTTAATAATTATATCAAATATTTGCTTAGAATTGTTAAAAACATTTTTATTATTTATAAAATAAAATAAATATTTCTTACGTAACTTACCAAAACATTTATAAAGATGATGTGCTTATTCTTTAATGAAATAAACATATTAAATAACAATTAAATACTTAGTAATATAAAAATAAGGGATATGGTTAAAAATAGCTTTAAATAATTAGTAATTAGCATGTAATATATAATTAGAGCATCTCCAACAGCATTGCTAAAATAAAAAAAATGATGTTTTTTTCTTCTAAAATGCTCCAACAGCATTGCTAAATGGATTGCTAAAATAGAAAAGGTTTGAGTTTTCTCTAAATTTAGAGATTTCTCTAAAATCTCTATATGAGGAGAGAGAAACTACTTTTTAATCCATTCCACCAATAGTTTAAAAGTTGGTTAATTTTTTTTATTGAAATACCAAATATATTGAATATATTTTAATAATAAAAATAGTGATTGATTCTCTAAAATAGCAAAACTATTGGAGATGATTGAAATTGTTTTTAGAGATTTTAACTTGTTTTCTCTATTTTAAAAATTCTTTTAGCAATGCTGTTGGAGATGCTCTTAAAACTTGACAATAGTCTCCAATTAGTATTAGTCACTGTAATCTATCTATATATATTAAAACAAGGTTTTTGCTGATGTCATGATTATGAAATTGAGCCATTTGGTTAGCCAATTAAAAAAGAATCGTCTAATGATGATGTCATCAATTATTCTTATTATTTTAATACCATAATTATCTTTATAATTTACATTTTTTATTCTTATAATTATTTGATTAAATTACTTTTTATTCATTAGTTTCTCATCTTTCACTTTACATCCTTATCATTTTAAGATAATAATATATATTAATTAAAATGTATTAATTTTTTTTCTTTTTAATAAATTATACCATTACAATCGTTTCGACAATACCTTCAAAATGAGTTTAATATTGAATGTTTTTTTTTTAATTTAACTACATTATTAAAATTAGATATAAATTAATTTGTTTAGATTTTATTACAATTCTATTCTTGATATTTTTGAAATTTAAAGATTTTATCTTTTTAACCTAAGTATTTTTATAGATTATTTATAAGTAATTAAAATTTATTTTATATAAAACTCCATTGTTGATATTCTTGAAATTTAAAGATTATATCTTTTTAATCTAACTATTTTTATAGATTATTTATAAGTAATTAATTTTTTATTTAAAATTCTACAAATAAAAAACACTACATATTTTATTTTTGAATCCCTCCCCGTATAAAAATAGATATAAATTAATTTGTTTAGATTTTATTACAATTCTATTCTTCATATTCTTGAAACTTAAAGATTTCATCTTTTTAACCTAATGATTTTTATATATTATTTATAAGTAATGAAATATTATTTTATTTAAAACTCAATTGCTAATATTCTTGAAATTTAAATATTCCATCTTTTTAATCTAACTATTTTTGTAGATTATTTATAAATAATTATATTTTATTTTATTTAAAATCCTACAAATCAAAACACTACACATATTTTATTTCTGAATCCCTCCAGTTTTAAAATCATTCACGAAATTCAAATCTTTTGACAAAGGAATAATAAATTTCCAATTTTTAAAATTTTAACAGCTATTAGATAACTAAAATATCTATTGTAATAAGCAATTATAATGGCAATTGTCGTATAACATATAATTTTCATAAGTATTTAAATAGTAATGACAATTGTCATGTAAATGTCTATTCTTATTAAAAATTAAAATAACATGTTTCAAATACCCGTATAATATACGGGTCATTAACTAGTTAATATATTAGTTAATAACTAATATTAGTAATAATTAAATTTCATTAATAATTAATATTTACTTGTAATTAATAGTAATAAATACTAATTAATATCGTAAGTTATTATATCCATACAACACGTATCACACAGGTATTGCTATATTTTTCTATAATTTAGTATGGAAAATTAAAATAACTAAAAAAATTTTGTAATTTTAATATTAACTATATTAATAAAATATTTAATATACTTAACAAAATATTCATTATCATTGATATATATTTTATTTCAATGTCTTTTTAATCGATCAGAAAGATATTATTTTTTTAATATCCTGTATAACTTTAAGAAGTTGACTTGTTTATATTCTCTTTAGCTAATTAGATTTATCTTTCTTAAAGGTGTACAGAAATCAACCGATTCAATTACAACCGACCGACAATAATTGGATATTCAATTGTAATTGGATTGGATTGGATCGGATGAAAAAAATTTGAGATCCATTTGGATCGGATCGGTTCGGTTCTTGGATGGTGGTCCAAAATCGACCAAAACCGACCGATTCGATCCAATTGACCATCCAATGTCAACCGACCGGATCCATCCATCTATCATCCAATGACCCATCCAATTACATCTAATAATAATATAATATATTAAAGTTTAAATAAAAATTAAAAAAGTAAAGTCACTTTCACCTTTTGTCTCTTTTCCCATATTAAAAACATTGGATGAATGATTGACTGTAGTTGATTAGACCATCAATTGGATACTGGATCCGATCCGATTTATATTGGTTGGATTCAATCCGTTTAATATTATTAAATATAGTATAACCTTAAAATTTAAAACTTCAATAAATGAAGTCCAAAGTAACTAAAGCACCATCCTTTATGTGTGGCAATTGTTGTTTTGGAAAAAAATTAACTTCACTTAATAATTTTGTATTACAGCATGGTTTAATATTAAAATGTTAATTCAACTTGTTTGGTGGATTTTTAAATTTAGGTTTTAAAAGCATCTTCAACCTAAACCATTATTTAAAATAGAAAATTTTGATAATTTCTCTAAATATAGAGATTCATCTAAAAATTTTAAATTAGGAAAAAGATTTTTAATGCATTTCAACCAATAGTTGGCTAAATTGAAGAGATGAAATAATTTTTTTTTTTTTTTTGAAGAGCAAAGGCGAACACGGCAAAGAGCTTCGGCATGGCCATCACCCTCGCCAAGCATGCACAAAACGATTTATTAAGAAACTAGCGAGAAGCTAGAAAAAGAGTACAAGAAACCAACTGTCCAGCCAACAAAGACAAAACGGGAACCAAAGACCACCCAAAACGCTACAAAAAACGAATAGAAAAGACCAGAAGACTTACTCTCTCAACGGCGAGGAGAACCAACTGCTAAGATCCAACTCTAATTTTTTTTTTCTATTACCAATCCAAAGCTTCGAGGTAATCTGAACCACAGGAAAAGGATCTTTAGATCTCTTCTGATTGACCGCATCTCCAGCCGCAAACAAGATGTCGTTCCGCCACTTCCAAAGGTGCCATAATGCAACAGCACAAACCGCCAAAAACACCAAACGTGAGCGAGTAAGCTTTTTCGATCGCGTAACCAAGTTTCTAAAATCAGAAACCGAAAAGATACGAGATGATTTTAATCCCCACCAAGCCCATATTTTCTTCCATAGAACGCTAGCAGCCGGACATAAAAAGAAGCTATGATCCAACGTTTCCACTCCCTTCTCACAACGGGCACAAGCCAAAGATTGAAGTTGGATACCTTTTTTTGACAGATTAAACCTTGTAGGAACAGCCTCTTTAAGCAACCGCCAAATAAAAATATTTACTTTTAAGGGAACTAAAGGATTCCTGTAACACCCGTGATTTCGGTGTAATAATGACTCTTTGGTAAAATATGGAATTTAAAATCTTAGATCAAATCATGCATTTTATGGTCTAATATGTTAGGAAATTCAATTACGAGTCCAACGGTTCTTTCGGAATCGAAAACGGAGCTATAACGAAGAAGTTATGGCCGAAACAAAATTCCACCAAAAACGATCAGATGCTAGCGATCGCTAGCCCTCAAGCCTAGCGATCGCTAGGCAAATTTCCTTGCTTGCTGTTTGTGCTCGCGACCAGGCTAGCGACCCCGAGGGAAGGCAGCTAGCGATCGCTAGCCCTCAAGCCTAGCGATCGCTAGGTAGCTGCTGATTTCAGAAAACGGGTTTTAAACCCTTCCTCACTTCATTTGGCCATAACTCTCTCATCCCTTGTCCGATTTTGGCGATTTTTCTTCCTACTCTCTTCATTTTCAAAGCTCTTCAAGATCTTGAGGTTGGATCTACACTTGGAGCTAGCTCGATTGGGGAACCACACTTCACCTACCTCATCTTCTCCACTCTTCCATTCACCACCATTGTTGCTTGAAGGGAGGAAAGCTCCAAACCTAGGGTTTTAGTTGGATCTCACTCGGTAAGCTTCGATTACACCCTTGTAGGTTGGATCTATGCATATAATAAGGGTTATGAACTAACCTAGGGTTCGATTTACTTGATTTTAGGTTCGTGCTCGTTATTGACCTAATCTTGGAATTTGGGGGTTTTGTCACAAAACCCTAAGGTGAGTTGTTAAAACCATTTTGTTAAAACTGAGAGCACATCATCTCGTGATTTTACATGTTTTACTTGGTTTGCGAATGAATGTGATGCTAAAGTGAAATCCTCAAGTTTCCAAGTTAAGAGTATTCATGATATGTATGATGTGTTATGCTTGTACAAATGACATGAATGATATTATTCCCTTATATAAGGTAGATCATCGTATGCTACTTCGTTATGTGTTAAACCTATGGGTGTATGATAATTGTATTTATGTGAGATACATAAGATGAGATATGATATGGGATTATGTAATAAGGGGATTGATATCCGAAATGTGGCTTACGCAAAACGATGAAAAGGGCTTGAGACCCTCGATACATACCTCTGTAATGATGCTATGCTAAATTCAGTGTCGAGGTTTTGTATGTGAATAATATGGACTAGATGCTATGCTAAATTCAGTATCTAGGTCTTGTGTGGAAATGATATGGACGTGACGCGATGCTAAATTCCGTATCACGATCCTGAATGATAATAACATGGACGAACCAACGCAATGTGTCCACACCAAACAGTCTTGGGAGGTTCTGAAATAGGAATGCCCCTATGTCGCCGGCCCTCGGGTTGCTCCTTGGTGCGCGGGCCTCGGATGATGTTGCCATGCTAAATTCGGGACATCGAGGTGTTTGGAATTAGTGAATGTCGGGGCATTGGTTGGTGGAAGTGGGTCGCTCCCACTGTTTCCGAAGATAAAATAATAAACCGGTTTAATATGCTAATTGTATTGTTAGTATAATCGCGTATGTCTCGCATGTCTTTATATACTCTATGCGCATGATATTATTTGTACAACTCACTAGGCTCCTTTAGCCTAACACTTGCTTGGTGTCGATGTGTCTCTTAGGTACTAGGGACGCCGCTCCCAAGTAGGCTTCGGGCTTGAGTGAGCATGGGGAAAAGATGAGAGACCGGTCCTTTAGGCCGCGAGACTTATGGTTGACGATAACCCTTTTGTAGTCTTATTCCTAAACGGGACTAGACTAGTTTGGTTATTGTATTTACTAATTCAATTACAAACGTTGTAATTATACATTTACTTATACCCCATTTTTGGGAAGAGCTCACGCCATGGCGTTACTTTTGTATACCACTTTTGTGCAATTGAAAGTTTTTGTTCGCCCCGATTTTTAGGGTGTTACAATTCCAAAGGAACTTCTCTACACTATCACCTCCCGAGTCAAGTTGTAATAATTTTGACAGACGGTTGACAGTGAAGATACCATTTTTATTCCAGTTCCACGACCAATAGTCAGCGCCTGAAAGGGAGAAAGACATCGAATTCAACGTATTCTCCATATCCTATAGATCATCTAAAGCTCCGCCTTTAAGATTACGAGACCAGTCCCAAGCACCATACCAAGTCCCATTTGAGAACTTCCAACGGTCTTTGAAGAGAGCATTTTTCTCTTTTTCTAAAGCGAACAATCTTGGATAACAGTCCATCAGAGTTGAACCTTCCCGCACTCGCAACTCTTTCCAGAATAAAGCCTGAGAATCCTTTGAGTGAATTCTAGAGAAAGAGGAGTGAAAATTCTGCCCAGCGATTTTTAGACCTTTGCAGCAGTTCACAATTTCTGCCCACGTACTCTTAACCGTAAGAGGATTGGGAGAGGATAGACCGCCACCAATTCCATAAAACTCCACTATAACATCCTTCCAGATAGCTTCCTTACTTGTGAAAAATCTCCAAATCCACTTCGCAAGAAGAGCTTCATTTCTGATCTTAAAGCTCACGATACCCAAACCACCATTTGATTTTGCCAATAAGATTTTTTTCCAGGCTACCCAGTTTAATTTTGTCGAATCCTCCGAATGACCCCAGAAAAATTTCCTCCTTAAAGACTTCAAAGCTTTTAAGATAATTGGTGGAGCCTTAAAAAGAGAGAAAAAAAATAGGGGAACAGCATAAAGCACAGATTGGGTCAAAATAAATCTCCCCCCAATAGATAGACTATTAGCTTTCCAAGAAGATAATTTTTTACTTACTTTTTCAACCACCACCGTCCATGAAGCCGACTTTTTCATATTACTACCAACGGGTAAACCTAGATAAATAAAAGGCAAATGTGAAGCCTTGCACCCAATCCGATCAGCCACATCCTTCACCTCCATATCAGAAACTCCAATGCCATAAAGATTGCATTTAGAAAGATTTATACGTATCCCCGAAACTTCATGGAAACTATTCAGAATTTTGGTAAGCACAAATATGATCTTTTTGGATCACTTACCAAAAACCAAGGCATCGTCAGCAAATTGCATAAGGGAAAGGTTCCGGTTGGAATTTTCGAGTCGAAGACCCTTGAACAGCCCCGAGTTACAAGCAACTAAAAACATTTGTTGAAGAGCTTCACCCGCTAGTAAGAAGAGGAACGGTGAGAGGGGGTCCCCTTGCCTTAGACCATCTCCAATGGGGTCACTAAATCTTACACTAAACATCAAATTTGGTGTAAATATTACTATTCACATCTCCAATGGGGTCACTATTTTTCACACTAAATATAGTGTGATGAATAGTATAACACCAAATTTGGTGTAACACTATTTTCCACACTACTTTTTTGGTGTACAAAATAGTGTTACCCATTGGAGAAGATTTAGTAGTAACACTAAATCTTACACTATTTTTAACATTTGGTGTAAAAAATAGTGTTACCCATTGGAGATGCTCTTAGCCCTCTTTCCATGTGGAATTCTTTGGAAGGCGCACCATTAACCAAAATCGAGATAGAGGCAGACTGAAGGCAACCTTGAATCCATCCAATCCACTTGCTACCGAATCCCATTTGTTCCATCGTGTGAAAAAGGAAACTCCAGTTTACCGAATCGAAGGCTTTCTCAAAGTCAACCTTGAACAAGAACATTTTCAAATTCTTCTTTTTTTATTAATGTCTTTCTACCAAAAGTTACTAAATTATTTTATATTTTAATAATATAAGTAATGATACTTTTTCTAAAATAACAAAACTGTTGAAGATGGAAGAAAATGTGTTTAAAAAGTTTCACTCGTTTTTTTTATTTTAGAAAAAAAAATTAATAAAACCGTTGAAAATGATCTAAAATCATAATTTAAGTATTATGGTTCTTTTTTTGTTGTAATTCAAATCAATTTACCACTTTTTAACTTTTTTTAGCATAATATAAAACGATTAACAAATAAACATTAAACAATCAACAATCAATAATTAGATTCTGATAAAAAAAAAGGTAAATGATTATACATTAAGTGACTTAACTTTAACAATTAATAATTTTGTATGACCAACCACTAGGTTTTGGCCTAGTGGCCATCACCCATCTGAAAACACTTGGTTGACTTAGTTAAGGCCATGCACTGTGGTTGCTTCGGGTACTATCCGGATAGGTGGTACCCATTGGGTAGTTTGGGGGAATACCATTGTGCCTCCATCAGGTAGTACCCCTTCGGGTTTGAGAAGCCGAAGCCATCCCACCCCCACCCACCTCTACCCCCCCCCCCTCCTCTTTCTCTCTCTCTCTCTCTCTTATTTTTTTTTTTGTTTTACTTTTAATTAAATAATTTTGGGTTGATAGTAGGTGGATTGGGTTGTTTTGGGTAAAATAGTAGAAAACTGATGCGGCGTTGATGTGGCAGTTGAGTTCATTGGGTTGTAATGGGTCGACGGTGGATGACCTAATAGAGGGCTTTTGGAGAAATTGACAAGGGCTCGAGGGTCAGCCTACTCCATTGTGTTAAGCGCTGAGACAAGATGTAAACTGCCAAGAGGCTAATCAAGTGGAGGTCAGTTGGGTCCAAAAGATCAAGGGGCTAGAACTTTCCTGCCAACATTAACCTTTTGGAGGAATAATTTTGTATGATCTACCCATATTTTTCGTGGTCAAAACAAAATATCCTTTACAAATAATAATAAAAAATAAGAACATTTTATTTTCTTAAATCTGTGAGGGGCATTTGACCCCAACCCAAAAGCCTACATCTTTCAATGTCTACAAAAAAGAATTAAAGATTGCATCAGTATACACTATAACGACTTTTGAGTTTTCCACCATTGTTGCCATCGTTGCAACCATCTTTTCTTACTGTACCACTTTATTTTGCTTCGTATTAACTTATTCACCGTCATCACGATCATGTTCTACTGCCAAATTTTAAGACCGTCATCTTATATTTCTTGTTAACCATTTGCACCATTGCCACCACTACAGTCACGACAATTACACAAAAGTTGCCATCGATCGACCCTTTAGTATTCAGTGCAATCCACCAAAATGGTTTTATTGTATGTGTGTTTCATGTTCTTTGCTCATATTGCAGTAGATCTTGTATCTACATGAGAATTATTGAATTTGTTTTGTTTGATTTATACAAATTTCAATCATCAAAAATTTGACTTAGTAAAAGTATCTTCAAAATAGTTTCTGAAAAAGAAAATACAGATTTTGAAGGGGCTTTTGTTATTTTGATGAAAATCACTAAAATAGAACCGTAAATCATTTTACGAAAATAGAGAAATAAGGAGAAAGAAGAAAAAACTTTATTGTTCCAATGAATCAATTGTTGTTGTTTTTTATATATTTTATTTATTCAATTCCCAACAAAGAAAAAAGGTACCATTAAATGTTTGTGTTTACCCTTTTCCTTGAAAAAATTGTTTGAAAATTTGTTGAGAATTAAATATAATTGTATGAATACATGAAATAGAAACACTTTTGGAGTTCTTTTAAATTTGAGGTATGTTTCTCCATTTGAATATATATATATATATGGATCGTATTCGTTACAAACCGGATAGTTTGTACAAACTATACAAATTAATCTCGACCATATATGTAGATGATCAATGGTGAATTAATTCAGTTCATAGATTTTCTCTCAACCACATTTGAAAACCACCTAAAAATTAGGAGATAAACAAAATCTAAACAAAATCAATGGTTAAGATTAAGTTTGTAGAGTTTGTACAATCTACCTGGTTTGCAACGGATAGTTCCCCTATAAGAGTATTGGCAATGGTGAAATCTTCAAGAACCTCACTTAGTATATTTTTTTATATCACATTATTGACATTTCAACAAAAGAAAAACCTTAATGAAATTCCACAATGGAGGCTCTTACGTAAACTTTACTTTATATATTTTTAATTTATAACACAAAAGGAAAGTATATACAAGAATCTGAGTTCTTGTTCAAGCACCTGAGTTTCAATGAAAACCTGTGATTAGACAAAAGCTCATATCTTATAGTGAAGATTCTTTTATAAACCTAACAAGAACCCAAAAAAAACCTCTATTATGCTCTAAACTATTAGAGATAATGTAACGAATTGACAATTTTTTAAATTTCATTATAAAATATATTTTTAATATCATTATTTAATTTTCGATTCATAAAAAGGTAAAATAACATACATATACATAAAACACAATCACTACCACTACGACCACCATCATCACCATATTTTACTAAGGTTTAGTTCCCCAAAATGTATCCAAGTTGTCACCTTTTGCTATTGTATATATTGTATTTCAAAAACTACCATTTAATACATCAAAGTTTCAAAAACCTACCGTTTAGTGTATTGGAAAACTTGTTGAAAAGGTAGCCGGTCATTCAGGCCATCCGGTCATCTTTTCCGGCAACATTTCGGCGACCCATTTTCTCCGGCAACTTTCCGGCGACCCATTTTCTCCGGCAACTTTCCGGCGACCCATTTTCTCCGGCGACCTCAACCATCTTTTACGCCCATATATATGTGTGTGTGTCTCCGGTGTCCCCCATCTCCGCCACCCACCACCGCCAACCTCTCTCTCTCTCTCCACCACCCACCACCGCCAACCTCTCCCTTTCCGCCACCCATCATCGCCAACCATCATCTTCTCCGGTGACTTTCCAGTAGATCTGAGCATCATTCCATACAAAATCACCAACTCAGATCTGCCGGAAAGTCGTAGAAGATAATGGTTGGCGATGGTGGGTGGCGGAGAGGGAGAGGTTGGCGGTGGTGGGTGGTGGAGAGAGAGAGAGAGAGGTTGGCGGTGGTGGGTGGCGGAGAGGGAGAGGTTGGCGGTGGTGGGTGGTGGAGAGAGAGAGAGAGGTTGGCGGTGGTGGGTGGCGGAGAGAGAGAAAGAGGTTGGCGGTGGTGGGTGACGGAGATGGGGGACACCGGAGACACACACATATTTATGGCAGGAGAAAACGGTTGAGGTCGCCGGAGTGGTTCAGTCGTCGGAATGTCGCCGGAGAAGATGACTGGATGGCCGGAAAAGTCGCCGGAGGGGGGTGACCTGCTGGTAACCTATGATAGCAGGTCAGATACATCAAATGGTAGGTTTTTAGTAGTATGATGCATTAAATGGTAATTTTTGAAGTACAATATATACAATAGCAAAATGTGACAACTTGAATAAATTTTGGGGAACTAAACCCATTTACTATTAACCTTTTTACACAACCGTTAACTTTTTCACCATCATCACCATATTCCATTGTTAACCTTTTTACACCGTCGTCAACTTTTTCATCACGACCGCAACCGTCACCATCATGTTCTCTTCCTTGTTAACCTGTTCACCATCATTAATACTATATTTCAGGTTAACTTTACACTCCGGCATTTGCTGCCGCCGCCACCACCGCCACGAGTATCCAATCATGACCACCACTACCATCCTTGTCATGGTGAGAACAATAACCCAACAAAATTGGTTAGCCATAACCAATACCATAACAAAAAGTCACATCAGTCTTTTTGGTAATCTTATATCCAATCCAAAAAAGTGTATCGGTTCATGTTCTTATAAATTGAATCACAAGATTCACAAATCAAAACCAATTATCAATATTGATATACAAACCAAAATATTATTGCTTAACATGTTAAAAACCCAACAAGTAATTTATGGGCATGGATGAGTTTTTTAAAATTACAACCCTTTTGCATTTGCCAACTAAGTTTGCTCAAAACAATATGCGATTTTACCAAAATATCCTTATTTTAGTTAACAAGAAGATGACAAGATGTATAGCTTTTATCATACCTACTATAAATACACTCTTTTCTATGCCCAATTCTTAAAAATAAAAGCTTTACAAATCAAAACAAATAATTAGCTGATCTACAAACCCAAATAACATTATTTAACGAATTAAAACCATAACCCTTGAAGATAACCCAACAATAATTTGGGTATGGATGAATTTTACAAAGTACAACCCTTTTGCCTTAGCCAACTAAGTTTACCAAAAACATGTGAATTTACCAAAATACCCCAATCTTAATCAACAAGAAGATGGTTTGGTTAGATCCATCATCCCTACTATAAATAAACACCCTTTTGTTTTCCCAATTCTTGAAAATAAAAATCTTTCTAAGTCAAACCAAAAAGCAACACTAATTTACAAACCCAATCAAGATCCTCTAAAACCATGAATCTTTTAAATAAACACAACAAGTGATTTATAGACATGGATGAAATTCACAACCCTTTTACATTTACCAACTAAGTTTACCAAAAACATGTGAATTTACCAAAATCTCCCATCTTAATCAACAAGAAGATTGTCAGATCCATGACCCCTACTATAAATAAACATCCTTTATTTGCCCAATTCTTAAAATAAAAAACTTCATAACTCAAAACCAATAACACAACACTAATTTATAAACTCAAATAACATCCTCTAGAACCATGAATCTTTTAAGTTAAACACACAAGTGATTTATGAATATGGATGAAATTCACAACCCTTTTATATTTATCATTTGCCAACAAAGGTTACGGAAAAACACGTGAATTTACCAAAATACCCCCATCTTAATAACAAGAAGACGATTAGATCCACCATCCCTACTATAAATAAACATCCTTTATTTTTCAAACCCAAATAACATCCTCTAAAACCATAAATCTTTTAAGATAAACACAACAATTTGATTTGATTATGGATATGGATGAAACTCACAACCTTTTGTATTTGTCATTTGCCAACAAAGTTTTGCAATAAAACATATGATTTTACCAAAATACCCTTATCTTAATCAACAAGAAGAAGAAGGGTTATAGATCCATCCATCCATCATCCCCCACTATAAATAAAAACATTCTTTCTTCTTTCTTACTTTCCTTCCCCCAAATTCTTAGAAATTAAAAACCCTAGTTTTTATTTTCTCCCCCTTTTCCCATCCCATCACATCCACATCTCTTCTTCAACCCCCACCTTTTCAATTAACAAAACCCAAAGGGGCTAAAGCGAAGGAAACCCCCAAAGACGAGGCCCCTACTCACAAACCACAAAAAAAAAGAAACTTCTGGTAAAATTTTCTATCTTTCTTTCTTTTCCCCCTTTGAAAATTTTGTCATAAATCTTTGAAATTTATTACTCTCTGTTGCATAAAGACTTGAAATGTCTCTTCCACCCTCCTCTCTCTCTACTCTTTTTGGGTTTTTCTTGAGCTAGAGAGAAAAGAAAAGGCGGGGAGTTCAAAAGGGTTTTCTTCAAATTTTTCGAAACCCCATTTCGTGCCCTAGATTTAATCAATTCAATTCCATCTTCCCGCTTTCAAAAAACCAAATAAAACCCTATGAACTCATTAGGGTAACTCTCTTTTTTCTCCTTTTATCGTTTTTCAAGTGTGATTTTTGTTGTAATTCTGTTTGATTTTTTATACGATCTGTTTTTTTGTTTATTATGGTCTGTTTAGGGTTTGAAAAAAACCTGTTGAAATAATGGCAGGATTAGATTGTTTAAGGATCATTCATGAGGTTCTTCGAAATGGGTTTTCGTTAAAATGGGAAGAGATTGATGAAAATCTCACGAAATTGTTCAATCGGATTGTTTCTAGGTTTTTGAAAGAGATCTGTGAAGGTAGTTGTTTTAGGCCTTTGCCACCAATGCTTGGTGATGGTAAACCCATTGATTTGCTGAGGCTTTACTTATCTGTTAGAGAGAAAGGTGGGTATGAAAGCGTTTCGAAAAACGGTTATTGGGATTTGGTGGCCGAAGATATCGGGTGTGATTCGGGTGTTTCGGCGAGCTTAAAGGTTGTTTATGTTAAGTATCTTGACTTATTGGATGAATGGTTTGCTAAGAATGTCGTAATTAAAGATTCCGAAAATGGGTCTTCGTGTTTCAACGACTTGATGCTCGATTCGGGAAAGTTGTCTTCGGATGTTGAGATGAAAGATTATAAGGAGTTTGTGGTGGGTGCGTGTGTCGAAAGGGGATTGGATGCTAAAGATTTGCAAAGTTGTTTTAAGGATTTTAGTGAAGGTGTGAAGAAGAGTGATAGTAGTGGGAGGGATAGTGTGGTTATCGAGTCGGTTTTAGGGACAAACGAGGAGGAGGAAAATGAGTCGAGTAGGAAGAGGAAACGCGAGCGTTATTTGCCGTTGTTGGATTGGGTGAAAAGGGTGTCGAAAGATCCGTGTGATCCTGCAATTGGGTCGATGCCGGAAAGGTCTAAATGGAAGGCGTATGGAAGTGAGCATGTATGGAAGCAGGTTCTAACGGCTAGAGAGGCAATGCTTTTGAGGGATAATGTTGATTCGAGGAAAGCAGCTATTTGGCAGGTACTTTCAAAATTCGATTACTCAATTTCGTACTTGTTTTATGAGCTTGTGTAGGAATTTTTTAGTTGAATTATTGAAACTTTAAGTCTTTTATTCCCATAATCTTGTTTATGTTCATACATGTGCAATTACATTCTATCATTTTACCAAAATAATCTAAGTATATAGTATTTAACTATTTATATACCGCAAACACCCTTCTAGGAGGCCAAAGACTCCAATGGTGCTAGGCCAAAGGTGCTTTGGTTATTTTACCAAAATTTTAGTGTTGTTCTATGTGTTATGTTTCTTGTTTACTTGTTATATTACTTATCTTATTGTGTTCTTCCACACTTATTTGTTCTATTGTACCTAGTGGTTGATTATGTACATCCTACCTTGATAGGCTCACAGGACCTACTTTCAAGTGGGATATACTGGGTTTGTTTGGTACCAACGTTGAAGTGTTTTTATCTTTGTTTACATGTTATGTTACTTATCTTATTGCCTACTTGCACACACCTTTGTTTCGTGCACAAGTTTGGGGTCTTCACGAGAACAACCTTTTGATCCTAGTGATTGAGGTAAAATTAAGGTCTACATACATCCTATCCCTCTTGTACCATAATATCAAGTGGGATATACCCTGTTGTACAAATTCTGAATTTGGATGTTTCATGTTTAGTTTCTACATATTTTGAAGTCCCACTTACCTATTTCCCTATTCTATCACTTACAAATTGTACATGGTATTGATTCTGGTCCATAAAGTCCTTATATAATTGTTAGGACATTTCACTAGTATTCTAATGCTACTTCAATTGTTTTACTCCTCATGGACAAGGACAAAGTGGAACAACCTTCTATCCGATCACTATCAAAATAAATGTCCACAATGAAAAAGGGACATAGTTTGGAAATGGTGTAATTATTCATTCTTTAATTAACTAAATAACAATTTTACTCGTAATAATAGACTGAATAAATGAATTCCTCCATCTCATATTAAGGGTAGACTTGCAAAGTATGCACTTGCATTTTAAAGTGGGTACTAGTGTTACGACAACTCAAAATTGAACATTGGATGAAGGAGATATTCAAGATGGTTTTATGTGCACTTGCATTTAGTTTCGGTTTTTGGTGACTGAGATCGTGTATTTCTCGTAGCCTTTTTGAACTCCGATGAGAATTTGAGTATTTGTTATGCTTTGTAAGTTTTAATGCTAGTGTTACTTTTAGCATTTGAATTAAGATAATGGTTTAGATCATGTTTGCTAGTTCTTAACTAATTATCTTTCTAGCAATCATTTTGAAAGAGATGTCTTGGAACTAATAGCGCTTTTGTAGCCGGTTGGTTGCATAATAATTACGTTATAACAACCGTACTTTTGGGGTAGAGGTTAGGTTTACATATATTAGCCCCCATAACCCAACTCAGTGGATATATAGATTATTCGGTTGTTTAGTTTTGTTTGGGTCATTTCTTTGAAAATGAGTGGGAAGGTAAGGACTAAAGCTTTGTTTTATGGTACACTAAGGGGTTTGTGGTTGGTTTTCCATTAAGTTTTGTATGGATAAAGTTGTATGAGTAGATTAATCTATCTGTATAGATTGAGAAGGTTTTTGTTTTGGAGGTTTTTTTTTCATAGATCGTAGGAGCTTGTTTTTAGGTGGGAGGGCATGTTTTGAACATAAATGGCTTTCTGAATAAAGCTTCCTCTAGAAGCTTGCTAAATAAGCAACTTTCTATATCATTAAGATTAAGCCACTACCAAACAATCATGTATAGGAGACTAAATAAGTTGCAAGTCTTATGAAGCTGCTAACATACATGCCCTAAGCAAATATAAGCATGACAAAGGCTTTCGGTTTTAAGCATGCTTTTATTTTATTTATTCGTGTATAAATTATAATAGATTCTCTCTTTTCACTTGTATATATGCATATATACATACATATTATACACTATATATAAATGCTCTTGTGCATCCTTAATTTTATTGAAATCATAAAATGAGCTAAAGTGAAACCAAATTTACTTATGTGTGTGTGCATATATATATATAATATATATATTATTATATATATAGTTGAATGTTATTACTATTGTGTACTATTACTTATGAGAAGCAGCAGGATGCAAATTTTATTATCAAAATGAAAATAGAAAATTGATGCAACTTTCTGTTAAAAAGAAAATATTAAAGTTATGTTTGAACAAATAAAACTTACAAATGTTGGGTGAACATTTTATTAATTTGAAGACTTGGTAAAAGAAACTTGAAAATATACCGATCTGGGTGTTAAATTAAATATTATAAAACTTTAGTTCTTATTTTGGTGTAGTTTGTTTGATTAGTTTCTTTTTGTTATAATTTAAATAATTTACATTTAAAAATTAAGGATGTAACTTAATATAGCTTTAATGATGTTGTATTAGTAGGCCTGGTTATCATGTATTTGAATGTTTTATCAGTTAGTTTTATAGAGTTCAAATGTAAGCCTTTAACAAGTTGTATATATGTAGTAATAAGTTTTAAATGTCTGTTCTAAGAGATTTTAAAAAGATAATGTAAAGGCTTTGTAAATTGTAATATGGTAAAGAAATATAGAGGGTGTAAATGAGATTTTTGTAAAAGAAAATAGACTTAACAGTAGGATTTCTATTGTTATTTTAATGAGATTTTAGAAACTACAAGTAAATAGTTTATAATATATAAAGGTATAGAGGGTGTAAATGGGATTTTTCTTGAATGGGATTCATAGTAGGATTTTCTACTATTATCTTTAAGAATTATGAAAAAACATGAAGTACTTGCTTTATCACTTATTAACTTGTAAAGATATATAGATGGTGTGAATATGGTTTTTGTTAAAAATGGATTTTCTGTTAGGGGAAGTTTTGATGGAATGGTTTTTGAGGGATTTGAATTTCGTGGAAGGATTTGGAATGGAATTGAATTTTGTTTGTTATAAATAAATTGTAAAACAAGTTATAAATAATCACAACAAATTAGATTATCTTATTATTAATTGATTATTATATAACAATTTCTTTATCATATTTTAAAAAACTATTACACACAAATCCCATTAAATACCAACAACCCCCATGGGTCTTTAAAATCCCATGTTTGTGAGATTTCAATGAAATCCTAGAATTTCAAATCAAAACAATTCTTTAAACCAAACATAGAAATGGAATGGAATTGAAATTTTAATCCTTGCCATTACTAATTTTTAGATTTTATTTAAGAAATAAAAATATAATCATTCATTTTTCATCATTCACTTCCTTCTTTGATGGCTTTATTGAGCTCAAAACCAAAATACTTCACAAGCTAGAGGTCTTCACATAAACAACTGATTTTCTCTTTAGGGTAGTGGTCAGGTCCGCTTACATCTCAACCCTGAGATCATCTATGGGTGGGTGGGACAATCTGAGATCATAATATTGAGTTTGTTTGGTTTGGTTTTATTTGATACTCAAAATTGCTCAATTCCATAATGTATTTGATTATTGATTCATTTGTTAAACATAACATACTTATGAATATACATGTGCAAATGCAATTTTTCCGTAGATGAATATAATTTTGGATATTAGATAATTTTGGCCACTTCTCTCATGCTTTGTTCACCATATGCTAATCTTTATTCGAGTGGGATTTACTGTGTTTGTTTGGTTTGGTCTGGTCATATCAGATATTTGCCTTATGATGAAATTAGTAAATTACCAAAATGCCCTTCCAATCGTTTTACTTTTTGGGGTAGAGGACATGTTTGTGTATGATCCCCCGCCCCCCACAAAAAAAGACCCTACTTTCGATTGGCGTTTACTGGGTCCATTTGGCTTGGTATGGTCATATTAGATATTTGCCTTATAGCGAAATTACCAAAACGCCCTTCCGAATCGTTCTACTTTTTGGGGTAGATGACATCTCCCCAACCCAAAAAAAAGACCGAGCGTGACTTACGGAATGCATTTGGTTTAGCATGGTCATATTAGATATTTGCCTTATAGTGAAATTACCAAAATGCCCTTCCGAATCATGAGCAACAAGCTTGTTTTCCTTTTGCAGAAGAAGCTGAAAATGGTTCCTGCAATGTATGATGATCCAAGGGAGAAATCAACATCAAGATTCAGCCAGCGGCTAATTTCCGCCCGAGAAACCCAATCAATCGTTCCGTCAAGAAAACCGCAGCTGCAAGATTGCTCGGAATCGTCGTCTAACAGCCCGAGTGACCGAGAAGACGAAGATTACTTCTGGGGTTGCAACTTTAAGCGAAAACGGACCCCATTGGGCCGATGCTTCCAAGCAAAAGTACCTGAGTGGACCGACCAGACCTACGAGCCTGACACCAAGTGGCTTGGCACGCCGGTCTGGCCGCTCGAAAAAACCGAAACAAGAAGCAGCCTGATCGAGCTCGACCGGGTTGGGAAGGGCCGGCAAGAATCTTGCGGCTGCCAGTTTTCGGGCTCGTTGGAATGCGTGCGGTTTCATGTCTCTGAGAAACGAAACCGGACCAAACTCGAACTCGGGTCCGCTTTCGCAAAATGGAGGTTCGATGATATGGGAGAAAACGTCGCACTTGGGTGGGCCCCGTCCGAGGAGAAGAAGTTTGAGGATATCATAAAGTCGACCCCGGCTTCTTCGGGTAAGAGCTTTTGGGATGAAATTACGAGCCATTTTGGGAACAAAACGATGGCGGTTATGGTCAGTTACTATTTCAACGTGTACCTTCTTAGACGTAGGGCCCACCAAAACCGGTCGGACCCGAGTAATATTGATAGTGATGATGACGAGCTCGAGAAGGTTGGAAATGAAGCAGGCAACAACAATGTGACAGGATCCATCTTATGTTCCCCGAAGAAGGTGCAACTAAATGTGAGATGATCGAAGTTGGTTCGGTTTTTTGTTGATTTTTGCGCGTTTTTTATTAAAAAAAAGAGATTTTGGGTCGAGGGTCGATCGAAAACAAACAAGACTCGGTATAAAAAAAGGGGATTCTAGTGTTTAAAGATGTTTTTGAAGTTTTTATGGTTATGAATGTACATGGAAAGAGATATATGGTGGTTTTGTTGGTTCTAGTTTGATATATACACCATATTGCTTGTGTTCTTGTTTTTGTTTCTTTTTATTGTTTTGTAAGATGAGGGTATTAGGTAGAATCTGCTTATATTCTGTCATTCTGAGTGAATGGGATTATTGGGTTTGTTTGGTTTGATGGCTTGTGTTATTTTTATGTATTTGGTTTGCAAGCTAGGGGTCTTTACAGAAATAGTTTTATTATTGTTTTGGATAGAGGCGAAATTTGCACACACATATTTGGGGTTATATTGGGTTGGTTTTTTTTTTTTGTTGCTCGGTTTAGAATAAGTTGGGAGTTTTTATGGAGAAAACTAGTATATTTTGTCATTGTGACTTTGTGGGATATATTGAGTTTGTTTGGTTTAACTGGTTGTGATGTTTTTATGTATTTGTTTTGCATGTTGAGGGAGAGAGTTTTTCTAATTGCATCGGATAGAGTAAAATCCGTCTATATCTTATGAGCGTATGTATTTGTACGGCTGTATTGGTTTTGAATAAGTTGGGATGTTTATGGAGATAACTAGTCTACCATTTTGTAATGAAGGACAAATCTGTGTACGTCTTATCTTGCTCTGAATTTACTTTTAAGTTAGATATACTGAGTTTCTTTTGTTTAACTTGATTTATTTGTACTTGAACTATGAAAATTTTAGTAGCTATCTTTTTTTATTTGAAAAGTATTTTAGTAGCTATCTTAACCTTTGTTTATCTTACATTTTTGCTCATATTATTGCACAAGTTGGGGGTTCTCATGAATATAGTCTATATACCTTTTGTGGTGGACAGATCTATGTACATCCAACCCTTCAACTAGACCTTACTTTTGAGTAAGATATAGTGAGTTTGTGAAAATTTAAACA
This sequence comes from Centaurea solstitialis, assembly GCA_030169165.1. NCBI lineage: Eukaryota > Viridiplantae > Streptophyta > Magnoliopsida > Asterales > Asteraceae > Centaurea > Centaurea solstitialis. Next base: position 24,199,723 of record CM058042.1, on the reverse strand, counting down.
AGGCGGCTCAACCAATTTGTTGGATATGACGTCACCTAGAAAACCCATTTGAGCTAGGTTAGACGACCCTTTTGCGCGATGTTTCGTGGTCCCAAGCTCATAGTCTTTTGGACTTATATGACATTACTCGTTCATATACCAACTTTCTTTGTTTGGAGAAATGTGGTTTTAGTTTACTTCATATGTGTTTCGAAAACCTGTTAATCTATAAATCTAAATAAAATTAAACTGAATTCAAAGAATAGGTAGGTTGATAGACTTTTAGGCTATATAAGTTTACACTACCATTGATAGACTTTTTAACCAAACCATTGTATTTCAAAAAACTATTTACCAAACCATTGTACTTTTAAAAATATTTCCCAAATACTTGTAGTTTTAACTAAACCATTATTATTTTTATTTTTGTTTCAAAATCGTATTTTTTTTCAAAGGCATTTATTATTCTTACGGCCATATACAACATTTTCACTAAAGAAAATGATGGCGAGACCTTGCATTCGTATTGGAGTAGGCATTCTTATTTAACATGAAAGTATTGAACATAGTGAAATTAATTATGTTTTATAAAAACTAGTAAATAAGTTAACAAATCGATATAATATAACTATGTAACAGCCTTAGGATCAGGTGAGACCAAGCTGTTATCGTGAGACCGTGTGAGACCAATACCTAACGTATAACTTCACAAAAAAAACGTAATGTAATAAAACTCAATACGCAACATAAAATCACCGTAATGAACAAAAAATCGAATACCAAGCTAAAATTCATATGAGCAAAAACTATGCACAAGCTAAAAAACCTCAAGTCAGTTCTATGAAGGTTACATATATATAATGCGAACCTTCACAAAAAAAACTGCTGTGAAGGTTTCGTTTTTTAACATTTTTTTGGAATTTTTTTTTCAATAGTGTATTTTAGTATGTTTTAACGTTGAATGTTCAATTTTTTTTACCTTCACAAATGTTTTGATGTGAAGTTTGAAGTAAAATATGTTGGTCTCACCGGTCTCACCAAAAAGGCTTGGTCTCACCGGAACTTAACTCCTATGTAACATGTTAAAAAAAAATATACTTAATTCTAACATTAGATGATATATAAATAAGTATTTATATAAAAGTTAGTATAAATAAAATTAGAGTTGTTTTTTTTCAATTATTTAAAATTAATTAACAATTATTGCCTTGAGACTTGAGTGTCATATTTCATTATCACGACGATTTTTATATATTATACCATCTCATTCTATAGATATTTTAATTAAATGTTCGAATTATCTTAGATACTTTACATTAATGTATATAAAAAAGTAAAGTTTGTTGAATTAAAAGAATTCAAAAATTAAATATTTTATAAAGTATTATTAATAATATATTTTAAATAAATTAATATCAATATGTTTTAATAAATAAAACATGTATATTAATTAGTACTTAAATATTTTTAATAATACAATTTGAAAATAGGCACATCAGATAATATCAAATATTATATTAATAAAATTAGAACATATATATTCATTTTTAATAATAGAATAATTCGAAATTTAAATTTTATTAAATTTTAAATTGGTTTGGTAAAGCTTTCTATATATCCTTCATTGACTTATAGTTGTAGAATAATTTAAAGTTTAACTATCTATTTATTCTTATAATGTAATCGTATTAAATAAGATCGTCCATTCTAATACGAATCTTGCCATCATTTTCCATATTGAAATCGTATATAACCATGAGAATGATAAAGGCCTTTGAAAAACATTAAGATTTTGAAACAAAAATAAAAATAATAATGGTTTAGTTAAAAATACAAGTATTTGAAAAATATTTTTTAAAGTACAATAATTTGGTAAATAGTTTTTTAAAACACAATGGTTTAGTTAAAAATTCACCATTGATATTGGTGATGTGTATTTACATACGTTTTTTAAAGGGCAATGAGCTTAGATGTATCCATCTTATGGGTATAGGATACGGATGAAGTCATAAACCGGCAAGTATTATATATGGATGTTTGTTTTTTTTTGAACGGCAGATTAGTTGTTAGTATACACCCCTGTTAGATTAAATACGCCTTTGCCCGGGTTTGAACCCAGGACTTCTACTCCAAAAGGGTGACTCCTTACCAACTGGGCTAGCCCCAATTGGCATATATGGATGTTTGTTATACATAAATATTATATCCTTTAAAATGATAAAACTAAATAATCTAAATTAGATAATGATTTATGGATAATTTTTTACAAACTTGATCACTATGTCTTTTTCAAATCATGCAACTTGTGTTATAATCTTATTGGTTATGTTTTTTTTTTCTTTTTGATAAAACTTATAAAACTTGGTTGATTAAAAATCGAATTTAATACTTTAAAAATTCTACCAACTATAACGACGACTAGCTTTTTACCTTTTTGAAATGGTTAACCAATTTCTTTTACTTAGGGCCTTTTTAAAATTTTCCACTGAATAACACTGAAGTCTAATTCGGTCAGAGTTTATGACTTTTAGATTGTTTGATTTTTTAGACTTCAGCCCCACTTAAGACTGAAATTTGCACGAAATAAAAAAGTGATACCCAGCAATAGGAAATTGCTTCTTTCATCCTCGTGTCACCCCCAATCTGAAATTACTTCTCTTTCACCCCCAATTTTCACGTCACGAGGAAATGGCAACCTTCGCCCAAAACCTCCGCCGCCGCCTAAAACCTCCACCGCTGCCGCCGGTCAATCTACGAAACTTCCACTCATTGTCATCCTTTGCTTTCCTTTCCATTTCTTCAACAAATCTCAGGTATTATTTAAAGTCATTTCCTGATTTTGAATGTTTTCTGAAATCAACGATTTGGGGGTTTTTGGAATTTGTGTTGCGTGGGATTTTTTGGAAAGGAAAATAGTTTTTTTTTTTTTTTTTTTTTTTTTTTTTTTGGGGGGGGGGGGGGGGATAGCTATTACATGGAAAGGGAATTAGTGGGGATTTTTCGGAAAGGGAATTAGTGGGAGTTTTTAGAATTCTGTTCGTGATTCTTGCTTTTCTCTGGTTGTATTTTGTTTTCAATTGAGTTTTTTGATTTTTGATTTTTATTATTATTAGTGAGATAGAGAAAAAAAAAGGTGCTGTAGGTTCAGATTCAGATTTCATACTACAAAACAAACAGTCTTATATATTTAGATTTAGACTCTCTTACTTTTTAGTCATGAAATTAAACTCCGGACTTCTGACTTCTTAAAAAACAATTAGCCCCTTACATAGCTCAATTCAGATGATGTGGATTAGACACATAATTATAGTAATGTGCCATTCAAAACAAAAATATATTTTTCATTCCTCTTCCTAGAGATAAAAAAAAAAAAAAAAAACTTGTATGCAACTTAAGTAAATTATAAACCATATTAATGTAAAAGGTAAAGGCAAGAAATCATAAATCACAGGGAGGAGAACCATAACTTTAAAAACACAAACACCATAATAGCAACTTACAATAAACATCAGGGACTAAAATTGTAATTTACTCAAATTATAACTATAAATACCTCTGCCCCCCAATTCATCCCGCTTTTATGAGAATTCGCTAACCCTAGCGACTAGAAAGCGACTAGAACTCCGGCGAAACTACTCCATTTTCCGGCGAAAACCCCACTCGGTCTCTCCATTTATTCCGGTGAACTGCTTTCCCTACCCTCTTTCTCACCGGCCGTATATTTCCGATCACATTCTCTGTTTTGGGTTAACACTTTCATCGATTAAACAAATAGATGGATTGGGGTTCGATTTGGTTGAGTTTTGATGATTAGGGTTTGAGTTTTGGTGGTTAGGGTTTTGAGTTTTAATGGGTTTGATTTGGAATGCTTGGGTATGTTTTGACCGTAGATTGGATATTGGCCGGAATAAATGACCGGATATTGTGTTTTTCCGTAGGGGTGTAAACGAGCCGAGCCGAGTCGAGTATCAGGTAGTTCGAGTCGAGTCGTTAGTATCTCGAGTCGAGTTTCAACCTGGTTCATTCGAGTCGAGTTTTAATCGAGTTTTGACCGAGTCGATTTCGAGTAGCTCGCGAGTTTTCTTGGATTGAGCCGAGTCGAGTCGAGTATCAGGTAGTTTGAGTCAAGTCGTTAGTATCTCGAGTCGAGTTTTGACCGGGTTCATTCGAGTCGAGTTTTGACCGAGTCGATTTCGAGTAGCTAGCGAGTTGTCTCGGCTCATTTACACCAATTTTCCGGGTGTGTGATGTGTAAATATGTAGATATGTTAAGGGGGCGTTTCTTTTTTTTAAAAAATATCTCTTAAAACCTCTTATGGTCTGAAAATTAAGAGGATATAGGCTTAAGACTATCTTTATCCACAAACTAAACCAAACCAATCTTTAATAAAAAACTAATTTCTCTCTCTTCCACGTATCCAATCTTTAATTTCAATCCAATCTAACATTTTTTCAAACTTTATTCGCAATCCAAACCAATCTTAAAAATTATATTATAAAAAACTAAGTTAACCAATTAAATAATGACACCTAATAACTACTTTACCTATAAAATCTATCATCAATAATAAACTATTATATACTTATCTAAAAAATCTACATATTAATATAAAATAATATGCAAACTAAGTTTGCAGCAGCAAACCGTTTGCACAAACCTTCTAAATATTTATTACTTTTTTATTTTTCTTTTAATTAAATTTTTTTGTCTTATTTGAAATGAGTTTGGGTTGGTTTGTGAATGGTTGTAGTCTAAGAAGATTTGTTTTATTTATACGAGGGTGTTTGCCATTCCATTATAAAACTCCTTTTTAACTTATTGACTTCTTCAAGAAGTTAATAAGTTAAAATCATGTTTGACAATCTAAAAGTCTTTTTTAAAACTCCATTTTGACAAGGAAACAAACGGGATTTTGGAAAAGTAAAAAAACGTGACTTATCAACTTTTCAAGCACAATAAGTCAATAAGTTACTCAAACACTTTTTTACAAACTTCTTTTCAAAATCTAAAAGTCAATAAGTCCTTTTGCCTAAAAGTCCTTTTGAACTCAAAAAGATTTGCCAAACACCCTCTAAGTAGAAGTGTGAAAACCTTTTACGGTACTCTAAAATTTTAAAAGGTGCACCATCCATCTCTTATATTTTTTAGATGTGATATCCCGATTTGAGACATCCTAAAAAACAAACAATGCCTAAGTATCTTATTTTTAAAAGAAAATAAAAGGGATGGGACATGGGAGAAATGACTAAGTACATCCATAAGAAATGTAGAAACATATCACTCAAAACAATCGTATGCGAATGAAATTTGGGTAAGAACTGAAACCATAGCAAAAATGAAACCTAAGGTGTTGTGTAACATCTCGAGACAACTGTATCAAATATTGTCTGTTTTATCCCACTCATGAACTTATAGTTTTAGAATACGTCTGATAAAGAGCAGTTATCAAGTCCCTTATAAGGCAACTTTCCTTTCTCTCCTAAACAAATGTGGGTCTTACAATCCACCCCCTTTGGAGCATAACGTCCGCACTGGCACACTAGTCCAGTTTTCGGCTCTAATACCATCTGTAATACCCCAAAACCCAAAGCAATAGGTTGGTCAAATAAATTCGTATCCAACTTTAAAAACAATATTGAAAGTTACCGGTAACTCACAACTTGAGACTCTTATAAGCAGCTCATGATTCTACTTTCTATTCATGTAGGACACGTTACATGTTGTTTGCTTCATGAAGTTCAAAGGATTAAAAAAGGTATTGGTATGATCAATTCCTTTGACATAATTCATATTCCTTTGTATGAAACGAATAAAATCCTTTGCATTCCACAACTAATGAATTTATCAATCCTTAGCATAAGTGAAATACTTGAATTTTACTCATTCGCATTCAATTTAACCAACACTACCCACCCTGCCACCACCACAAGCATGGTGCTACTATCACTGATCCACACCCGCCCCACCTTATGCTAACCCTCCTACCAACGATCACTATGCCACTGATGTCGTTATCAAAACTCACACCCCTAGTCCCCCACCCCCACTATAGCCCACCCTAACTCCTCCGCACCACCTAACCACTATGCCCCCTACCCTGGTCGTACTCACAACTACCACTCTGTCACAGACCACCCGACCGACTACCTACCATGAGACTACTGTTATTGTCACAACTACCACCCACTCTCACCGTACTAACCATCATGTCACTATTACCGTTATGACAACTACCATTGGCTTAGCCACCTACCCCCACTCTCTCCCACCTCACTTAGTATCATGCCACTATTTTCGTCGTCATAACTACCACCCGTGACCCTACCAGGACCCACCAATCACTATGCCACAACTTTTAGCGTTACAAATACCCCTTCCCCTCGCCACCCTTTATTTGCGCCTGTGGCATGGAAGCAACGGCGGAGCCAGGATTTTAGAATAGGGGGAGCACCGAAGGTAGATAAGAATTGCCTCTTCATATTGCTTATTTGCCTTGTTTCTTGTCCCCATGGTCCCTTATGCCATCGCGAGAGGCGAAGCTACGGCTGTTATAATGAGCTTTCATGACTGGTGGGCGGTCAAAGGTGTGACTGCGTGAATGCTTGAGAAAGTGAGATTTATGAGTTGGCCGTAAAAAATAGGAAACATTAATAGTACATTCAATTCACCTTGTACAAGAGGTGTTATAGTCGAACGAACCCAAATGAACAAAAACCAACCACAATTACTCATCATTTCATCTCTAAATATACCATAAGAAATTGAAAAACGGGTTAACTCATGTTATATAAATACATTTATATAATAAAACATATGTAACCAAATGTAAACAAACATAAACGAATGTAAATGAACAAAATAATGAATGAATGCCCATGAACATAAGTGAATGAACGAGACCATTGTTAATATTTGTTCATTTAACTGAATGGACAAAAAACGTGTTTACGTTCATTAACTTTTAAAATAAACAAACATAAATAAACTTCCCATCAAACAGTTCACAAACGGTTCGTTGAATGTTTGGTCCGTTTACTGCCCTAGATATAGACAAGTGATTAGGTTATATTTTTAGGGAGGGCCTACGAAATTGATTCAATAAACCAAAGTTGTATGGGTTAAAATCAATGAATTACATACATATTAATTATAAAAAATCAAAAAAAAAAAATATGGAGGGGGTGCTAAGTCCCCTTGTGGCTCCACCCTTGCATGGAAGGGGCAGGGTTTTTGGGGGGTGGAGTTGTGCCATGGTACTAATTGTGACGACGATAGTAGTGACATGGTGTGCGGGGTGGAGCCGAGTGGTGGTTGTGATGAATACAATAGTGGCATGGTTAGTGGGGTGCGTAGGGACGAGACGGGGCTGGGTGCACCTCCCTCCCGCTACCACCTTCCACACACCACTAATACCACAAGGCGACTATTATCGTCATCACAGCTGCCATGACCTACCCACTCACCCCACCTTCGACTATTATCATTACCATGCCACTAACGTTGTCGCCACACCTACAACAACTTTCCCCTCCCCCCACCCCCAAACAAAGATGGAGATTCCAATTTTTTTTTGTTGTGAAAATTCATTTCAATTCCTACAAAACCTAACACAGGAGGGAGGGGAGAGAGAGAGACAAAGAGAGAGAGAGAGAGAGAGAGAGAGAGAGAGAGAGAGAGAGAGAGAGAGAGAGAGAAGCACGTAAGCATCGGGTGTGGAGACCTGCATGCCCTACCTGTCGGCTACACCTGCTCAAGGCATAGCGGTGTGCCGGCCTCACCTACTGGAGCTCGAGCCCCTCACCCGAGGGTGCTACGGATGGTCTAAGGATCAAATTTGTTATTTACTCAAATGTAAAACATTAACGGTAAGTCTTCTTTAATGATTAAAATTTTTTTGGTGTTTAGACCAATCTAAATGTTAAGTGTATATATATTCTTTTATTATCTAGATTTTCAATAGTACATCTATATTTATTAATTTTACAAACTATATAGTAGCATATTTTACTTTTTCAAGATAATTGTATTATCATAATGGTTAAACCAAAATATTGTTAATAATTAATTTTGAATTAGATTATATGAAACAAAATTCCATATAGAATAAGATGTTACATATTAAGGGACGCCTTAACATAAATTACATTCCCATCAATTGAATATTTATTTTTAGTACCTTTTATCGAGTAGAAAATAATTTAAACATTATTTCTCACTTTATATATAAAGTTTTAGTGATATATCCAAATTTTGGTACTTTATTTCTCTACTTTGTTTTAGCATACATTTTAAATAGTCTTTGAATTAAAAAAAAATTTGGCTAAACAACATAATTTCTATTTTACCATAATGTTTCTTTCTTAAATGTTTCTTAAAAGAACCCACCATGAAGAAGAGCAAACATCCACATAAATTTACTGAAAATTGTAAAGAGAACCATGTCTTCTCGAAGCAAACGCTAGATATGCAAACTTGATGAAACAATTTTCAATAAATTATTGGGTATTTTGTTTTTTATGATGGGCTCTTTTGAAGAAAGATTTAGAGTAAATATGAATTTGGTCTATGTGGCTTACATATTTTACCACCTCTAGTCCGGAAAAGACGATAAATACAAAGGTGAAACTCATAATTTGTATTTTTCATTCATTATCCTATGTTAGCTGAAAAGCTAACTTTTTGTAAACTTATGTGAACTTTTAGTTTTTCTTATTCAAATTACCCTTGTTAAGTTTTATATTTATTAATTTTAAACATGCATTTTTTTGTCATTTACAGTTATAAGCTACCTTATCAGCTAGTTTTTGCCAAACGCAACTTATTCATCAGCTAGCTTATCAGTCACCAGCTAGCTTATCAGTCACCAACTACCTTATCAGTCATAAGTTAACTTATCAGTCATAAGCTACCTTATCAGCTAGTTTGCCAAACATAGCCTAAGTCTCTATTTTTAACAGAATAAATAATTTCTTTAACTTAGTTAATTTTAAGGCTTGTTTACTCTTTTCACCTGTTTTTTATCTTTACTTTGTTAAATAATAAAACATATCATATTAATTTATTTTATTATTAATACATTCTATATATATATACACATATAGTATATGTATATAGAAATACACAAGAGATAGAGAAAGACAAAAATTATGGAAAAAACTAAATTAATCTAGGATTTAATGTGTAATGAAATAATTTCGATTTCGTTAAAGGCAATGAGGCTCAAAGAGTGTAAAAAATGCAAGCCATGAGTCGCACCCTTTTTTTATCTTGATTTTAGTACAATAGCGGCAAAAATTGTAAATCACCAGGGCCAAGCTTGTAGTTTATTAAAAATTTAAGGATGTTGTTATCTGAACTCCCATACGTTTTTGTGCATATAAAAGTAAATCCGTTACACTGGGACTCACATAGTCACATGTAGACACATATAAACCTATCCATTTTCATCATAGGAATGTCCATTTATAATTCCATTTAATTAACCATGTTATTGTGTGGTGTGGTAAATTATTAAAAATATTGATATTTTTTGGTGAATACAGTAAAACTAAATTTACTAAAACTTTGAAGTTAATGTAATTATGGGTTTGGGAGGAAGTTGTGGATGTAGTTATTTGGACTCCTTTTATCTGATTTCTTCAAAAAAATTTATGAATAAACTTCTACTAAGGCTGCTTTGTTGGATTGTGAGGTTTGTGGTGAAGTAACCCATCTACTGTTTTCCTTAACTAAACATGTTTGGTCGTTGTTTTGTTTCTTGTTGTTTCGTGCAATTTAGGAAGGTTTTGTTTTGATGCCTCCCTTCTTTCCATGCTTTGTAGATGGTGGCTTTTGTGTTCAATGTTTTTATAGCTTAGTTGTTTCATACCTCATTATATATGATAATGATTTTCTTTAAAAAATTATAGGTTCATGAAAATGATAACAGACAATGAAGTAAATTAATGTGCGTACTAAAATTGAATGATTATTTTATAAATATGAAAAGCTTAAGATAAAATTTGTTTTGACTAATAGCGTTACAACAAAATTTTGTATTTTACTACTTTTATAACACTAAAATACTGCAAATAGTATAATTTCCTTAAAGAGGATTTTGTACAAAAAGTAAATATATTATGCAAGGAAAAGATAGATAATTTCCAAAAAATAAATTTTTAAGGGCAGACTAAATACAACGGTTTTTATTATTTTTTTCACACAACATTAACAACAAATTTCTCTTTTCACATTTTCAGTTTATGATTTTATTTTATTGGAATATAAATAAAGGTGTACAAAGACCATTGAGCCTTTGTAATAAACTAATTTTGATCCCTATTTTTCTTGGACTAGCTAAATGCATATATATTGTTGAAAACATCCTTTATTAAACATATCAACATCAAATTTAGTTTTTAAATTTTAGGTGTATGATTTTACCTTATATTAATATAAAATAGATTCGCGTAGCATTATTTTTATTTTTGAACATTGCTAGAAAGATTAATATTAGTTGATTTGTGTTAAAGTATATTAGTGGAGTGAATTTCATGCATACAAAAGCGTTTATGTAGAACATTTTTTTTTTCATTTGATATCAATAAATGGGTGTTTAAGCGTGTTTCTTGAGAAAAAAGACATCCACAACTCCTTCCAGGATGTTACCATCCTTAGGAAATACCAACTGAGCTAGATATGATTTGTGTGTTTTTTGAAATTAATATATAATCTTTGCAACTAAAATTAAAATGGTGTTTGGATATGTATTGTAAAAATAAATTAAGTGATACCAAATTGTAGCGTAAAAAAATAGGTCGTTAGAGGTAATCTTTAATTGTATTTCTTTATTAGAAGTTATAATGATAAATATAATAAAATTGTTAAAAATATATAGTTGTGAAACTGAAAGTTAAGACATTTATAAAATTGAAAGTTTGTTGCAACCAATATGTAACCGTTTACTCAAAGTCAGTTATATATGAGCACTATATATCCCACCATAAACAAAAACCATTTATCCAAATACATTAGAAATTAATTATTACATATTATAGATATCATATATGTATCGGTTTTAACATATACATTTTAATTTTTAAACACCTACATATTCACATCAAACCAAAAACAGCGATCCTGAATAACTCCTTCTTACATGTTATTTTATTTTATTAACTTACACAATAAATCAAGGTAAATTATGATTTTTGTCTTAATGGTTTCTTACAATTTTCGTTTAGGTGACATTCCTACAAAACATAACAGAACAAGATACAATGGGAAACTATTAAAAAAATAACATTATAATTGTTCAACATTTGGTATAAGAAAATTGGACAACAATAAATTAAAAATGATCAACTTATATTTAGGTTGTGTGTGGCAAACTAGCTGATAATCTAGTTGTTAACTAATAAGTTAGCTACTAGCTGATAACCTAACCTATGAACAAATTATGTTTGGCAAAAACTAGATTATGTTTGGCAAAAACTAGCTTATGAGTTTGTAAAATGATCAAATAAAATAGTGTATGGTATAATAATTAATATTAATAACGATAATTAGAGTAGTGTTTCAATAAGCTAGTTTATGATCCATCCAAACATGTACTAACCTATAAGGTAGCTTATTTTTGTCAAATACAGCCTTGATGAGTTGTTTATATATTTTAATTAAATATATAATTCACTAACGTATAATAAACAGTTTTTTTTAAAAACAAAACGCAACGTTACAATTTTTTTTATCAACTTGATCAAATTGATACATTAATCAAAATATAATAACTATATTATTAGACCATATAAAGAAAAAACACAACTTTCTCATAAATCAATTATTATTATTCTTTTTTTTGCTTTTAACTTTTTTTTTGTATAAACCCCCATTCGAAAGAAATAAAATATTCATCAAATTTTTGTTCATCCATAAGGCTGCGTTTGGTACGTGGGACAGGATAGGACAGGATGGGACAAAAATCACTGTCCCACGTTTGGCGCAGCATGGGACAGAACAGGAATTCATTGTCCCATGTTTGGTGCGACATGGGACAGGACAGAAATTGGGACAAGGTGGGACAACATGGGACAAAAATGTCTGTTTTTTTGTTCCACCAAAATAGGTGGAACAACATGGGACAGAAATGAGACAGAAACTAATATATTACTAACTAACACTCGTTTGATATATAACTTCAATATGGTATTTGTTTTTGTGTTTACCACAACTAGTCATGGCCACCGCGGCCACCAGTAGCCACTATCGGCCACCTCCACCTCCTCTTCCACTACAACAACTTCCTATACCACCTTTACAACTGTCAACGATTACCTACCACCACCGTCTACCACCTCTACCATCATCCATCGCCATCGTAACCACCACCACCACCGTTGGTCACCACCACCACTATCCACCATCTTCACATTCTCCACAACCATCGACCACCACCGTTGGCCACCACATCCACATCCACCTCTACCATAACCATCAATAGGAGTTTAATAAAAATCATATATGTGTATAAATATATATATATATATATATATATATTTAGGGGAAATATCAAATACAAACCAAGGGATTCTAACAACCGTACAAACCTAATCTGAACCATTGATTTGGTTTATCTCCTAATTTTTAGGTGATTTTGAAATGTGATTGAGAGATAATTTAGGAATTGAATTAATCCACATCGTTGATCATTTACATGTATGGTTGTGATTGGTTTCTAAAGTTTGTAAGAATCTCTTGGTTTTTATTTGATACGACCCCATTATATGTGTGTGTGTTTATGTTTATGAAAATTGCGTAATCTTTTTATAAATAATATAGTTTAATTTATTTGTTTTAATTATAAATATTATGTGATATATAAAGTCATCAAATAATTTTTTGGGAAAACTTGTCTAGTTCTGTCCAGTCCAGTCCTAGGCGTACCAAACACAAAACAGACATTTGTCCTGTCCATTCCAGTCCCGTCCCGCCCAGTCCTGATCTACTCTCTTGTCCTGTCCAGTACTGTCTAGTCCAGTCCAGTCATGTCCTGTCCAATCTTGTCTACGTACCAAACGCTACCTAAGCGTACCTTTTGAGTTTGTTCCTTTCAATTTCCCCCCTTTTTATAAACTCCTTCCCTTTTATAAATCCGTTTCAACTCTTCATGCTTTCCCTCCAAGCAAACCCATCGTTATAGAAGAAGAACAAAACCCTAAAGACAAAATTTCACTGAAATTTTGCAGAAATAAACAATGTCTTCTCCAAACAAACGCAGAGATACTGATCTCATGAAACTGTTAGTTCTCTAATTTCATCTGTTTTTTAAATCATCAGCTCTCGAATTGTTGATTAATTGATTCATTGATTGTTTTCACATTGTATTTTTCGTTTGATTTTGATCGATTTATATTGCTGTTTGATTCAAATGTTGACTTCTACGTTTTGATGAAGCTGTTAGTTCTCCAATTTCATCTGTAATCTATTTTTGAAATCGTCAACTCTCGGATTGTGAATTGATTGATTTCACATTGTTTTTTAGTTTGATTTTGTTCGATTTCTATTGCTGTTTGATTCAGATGTTTGTTTCTACGTTTTGACAAAGCTATTAGTTCTCTAATTTCACCTGTTATTGAAATCATCAACTCTCGAATTGTTGATTGATCGATTGATTTCACATTGTTTTTACGTTTGATTTTGTTCGATTTCTATTGCTATTTGATTCAAATGTTGATTTCTACGTTTGATAAAGCTGTTAGTGTTAGGATTATGTGCGAGACAGTAACAGGTTACCGTGTCCAATGTTATAAGACACTAGTAGGTCACACCGCTGCACACCTAATTGAGAATTTGTGTGAAAGAGATGAGAAAAGAAAGAGAATTAAATAATTATTAGTTAAATAATTATTTACTAGTTAATCAGTGAATTAATTAAAGGATTAATTAATTGAAGAATTAATTAATTATTTAAGGAATTAATTCTGGATAACCATAAAGGGAATTATAATCAGGTTAAATCACTGCCTTATTTTATCCTATAAATAAAAGGGTTAAGGCTTTGAAAAATCAGTTGATCAATCTCACGAAAAACCCTCGCTCTCTCTTTCTCTCATACCGTCGATCTCTCTCTCTCTCTCACACATCGGTCGGAACTTTTTCCGATCAGTTACGGTGGTCTAGCAATCCTCTCACGTGGTGTCAGTAGCAGTGTACCCCCTGCCAGCTTTCCGGAAGTTTATTCGCAAAAGGTAAACCGACATACCCACTTGATTGTATCTGTTATGGTTTAAGATGGGTCCGGGTTTGGGAATCGTTTTTGTTATCCGCTGCGCACCGTTAGTGCCTACGGTTCCCCAACAGTGGTATCAGAGCCACTTCTTAAACCTACAGATCAGGATTAAACTGTTGTTTGCGATAAACTGTTATTTGGATTATGGTTTTGTTAAAAATTCGATTTTTATCTGTTTATATTAAAAGTTGGATTTTTATCGTTTATCACACGAACCGTGTTAATCGACGGTGGAACGACGGCAGTTAGCCGAATCGAACCACCGGATCGATTAAAGGCCATGGTGGTGGCGATGGTGGTTTTAGCACCGCTGTCCGCCGGCAGTTGCACCGCAAAACCACCAAGACCGCCGGCTGCCTTGCTAGGCGGCGGCGGTGGCCGTGTCTTTCGATCGCACAAGGCGATGGTGGTGGCGTTAAAAGCCGCTGCTGTCGCCGACGAGATCAGACCGCCGGTCGACAGCCCCTAGTGGCGGATCGATGGCGGTAGCGTGGTTGTTTGTCCCGCCAAGCCGCCGGCTGCCTTACGGCCACGCCAGGGCGGCGGCGGTGATCGGTTACGCAAATCGCCAAACCACCGAATGGTGGTGGCGCTGTTGTTGCCCAGCGGTGGCGACGGCAGCATAGTGGTGGCAACGGCTTTGGCCGTTTTGTCGCCGGATAAGCCACGAACCACCAGGCCACACGCCGGCTGCCCTAAGGCCGAGCCAAGGCGGTGGCGGTGGCTGATTGTTTCCGCGATCGCAAGCCGCACCACTGAACGGTGGTGACGGCGTTTGTTGTTGGTAATGGAGCCGTCGGCCACGGCGGCGATGGCAGCCTCGGCTGCTGTTGTCGTCGAACGGCCTAGCGGTGGCGGTGGTGGTGACCTTGGTTATCGCTGCTGCCACCGGTGGCGGTTTCGGGAAGATTGCCGACGATCGGCGGCAATGGTAGCTTCGGCTGCGTTGTCGTTGATCACCGGTAGTAACAATGGTAACCGTTTGTTATTTTGTTGCTATCAGTAATGATATCGGATAAGTTTTTCGTGTGGATAGGGTCGTTTTGCCCGATAGGCTAAAACCCCAGATAAAATTAATTTTTACTTTTATCTTATAAAATTAAAATTAATATTAAGTAATTATAAAATCAGTTAGGTTTTATAATTCTGGTTTATCGTAACTGTATATATTTTTAGTTTAATTGTTTTGTTTAAACTGTTAGTTGCGAGTGTCATAGCCAAGCCCTAGACCAGTGTTTGTGTTTCGTCTTTATATTATTGTTATTGTACTCTATTTGGGTACGGGAGGCCTGCGTGCCATTTACAACCCGATCATATGTAATCTTAAAATTAGTAAATAAGAACTGAAGACGGAGCCAAGGAGACAACCATGGAGCTTGGAGCCAGTGGGAGCACCAAGAAGTTTTTGTCCCTTAGGAATTGGACCGTCGTTTTGTGTTGGCTCACAAAACGACAATAGTTAAGGGTTTTTTACTATGACATGTTATTTAAACTGCGTGGTTGTTTACGATTATTCAGTCTGCGTGGTTGTTTATATTTAATTATATTACGTAGTTACGTCTTTTAAATTAAATATAAAAGTTTTAAATTGGATAAAATACAGTTTGTGTTTAAATCCAAAGTTTTTGAAAAACTGGCATTTTTTGACCCTTGTTAAAATCATAGATTAGTAAGTGCAACCCACTTTAGGGGCACCTCCGGTGTAAGGTACATAGGGCGTTGTAAGTGCACACACTATGAACGTCCGTGTTCAAACCGAAACTAGAGGGAGATAAAACTCTGCGAATTATCTCCGGGTGGTACCGGCCAGAGTTTGTCCAGGTCCCGGGTGGTGCAATCTATTTTGGTAATTATTTATTCACTGGGTGGTACCAGGCCAAAATGCACTAGAGGGACTAAATATGCACGGATTTTTAATATCCGATGTCCCGACGATCTAGAAGTCGTATTTTCAGATAGGAATACGATTGGTATAGGATTTACCTACCATAGATCGCATGAGTCGGTTTGACATGATCACATGCTTCCCGACACATGTGAAATATGGATTCTAGTCTAATAAATTTATTTTAAGGGTAATAATTTATTAGAATGATATAATTATGAACTAAATTGGAATTTATATTCTTCTGTAGATGTCTCCAATTAGCATTCCGTTTTATTCACCTGAGGAATCACTTCGCCTTATTACGGGCAAGTGGAAGCTTACGGGCCAGAACTTTCCAGTTTGGAAGTTGCACTTACAGAATGTTTTGAGTGCCCAGTGTAAGCTTTATGTGATCAATAAGCCCATGTCACGACCCAAAAGCAATGCCCCAGAAGAGGAATTTGCTGAATATTTCAGATTCATGGCAGATGAATCGGATGTAATGTCCATTCTAGTTTTCTCTATGTCACCCGAGTTCACGGGAGACTTAAGAGTGAAATTCTGTCACGAGGTCGTAAGGAATGTAGAAAACCAGTTAGGTTTCTACAAGCACACGGGCAAGCTTTTGATCATGCAAGAGATTCTCTCCCTGAAGCTACAGAAGGGTCAGTCAATTAAAAACCATCTTATTGAAATGAGAAGGCTTTTTAAATGTTTATCACGTCTGGGGTACAAGATGACTCAGGAAGAGTTAGTGTACCTCATGTGGTTCTCCCTCACAAAGGAAGTTCAGGACACAGCTAGTGCCTACATGAAGGAACCAAAGAACGACGTGGATAAAGTTCATGAAGACATCCTGGCCAGTCTAGAGCCAGTACCCGAACCTGCGAATCTCATGGACACTGATATAATTGATGAGCTGGGAGATCTGAGTTGCCCAGAGTGCGGCAGCGAGGATATTTGCGAGCACTCGATGAATATCGACCAGATTGAGATCGGTTTACCCGATGCTCCAGGTATCTTTATGATAGATTGCTTAATCACTTCTTATGAATCATGGGTAATTGATACAGGCAGTGGTAACCACATTTGTAATCATTTACAGGGATTCACTAGAAGAAAGACTCTGAGGAAGGACCGTTCGAACCTACGAGTTGGCGAAGGCACTCCGTTGATTGCTGAAGCCGTGGGATCTTATAGTCTTAGTTTACCCTCGGGTCTAGTTTTGGAACTGGATAATTGTTATTATATTCCAAATATGATTAAGAATGTATTGTCTTTTGATTTGTTGGTAGACCAAGGCTTTTATTATAAATATTCTTATAAAATGATTTCAGTCTTTAAAGATAATATTTTCTATTTTAAAGCTACACCCGTAGATGGTCTATACACTGTAAATCTTAAAGACAACAATAGTGAAATCTATCATATAAGTAAGCGATCCAAGGATATTGAGGATCAGACTTACCTCTGGCATTGTCGTTTAGGCCATATAAACAAGAAACGCGTTGAACTACTCCTAAAAGGAGGTTTTCTTGGCAATTTCGACTATAAACCTTTTGATAATTGCGAATCTTGTTTATCTGGCAAAATGACAAAGCAACCTTTCAACAGTGAGAATGAAAGGGCTACTGACTTGCTTGAAATAATCCACACAGATGTATGTGGACCTTTCAGTCATGTAGCAAGAGGAGGATACCGGTACTTCATTACCTTCACTGACGACTTCAGTAGGTATGGTTATGACTACTTGATGAGACATAAATCTGAAACCTTTGAGAAATTCAAGGAATATCAGAATGACGTACAGAATCTACTTGACAAGAGGATCAAGTTCTTACGGTCAGATCGTGGTGGCGAATATCTCAGTGATGAGTTTGACAATCATCTGATGGAGTGTGGGATTGTATCCCAACTTACACCTCCGTATACACCTCAGATGAACGGTGTATCAGAAAGGAGAAATCGTACATTGCTTGACATGGTACGAACGATGATGTGTCATTCTTCGCTGCCAATATCATTCTGGGGACATGCGCTCGAAACAGCAGCACACATACTGAACAGAGCGCCAACAAAGTCGGTAGAAAAGACTCCATACGAGTTATGGAAGGGTAAGAAACCCAACATATCTTTTCTGAAAATTTGGGGGTGTGAGGTCTACGTCAAACGACCTACCTCAGAAAAACTCAAACCCAAATCCGACAAGTGTTTCTTCGTTGGATATCCCAAGACCACCGTGGGATATTATTTCTACAACCCTGAAGAGAACAAAGTGTTTGTTGCTCGAAATGGAAAATTTCTGGAAGAAAAGTTTCTCAGTTTAGAGAACACCAGAAAGGATGTAGATCTACAGGTAGTAGACGAAGAAAGCACTACACCAGTTGTTGAGCCAGAAATTCAACATAATAATGTTGAACCTCAATCAGAGCCGATTGAGGAAGTGCAAACACAGGACCTTCGCAGATCCAGTAGGGTAAGACAAGAACCAGATAGGTATCTTGGGTTCCTAGTCTCTCAAGACAGTGGAGACTTAAATGAACCAACATCCTATGGAGAAGCTGTATCAGGCAGTGAGTCTGAACAATGGCAGGAAGCCATGAGGGCCGAGATGCAATCCATGTACGACAACCAAGTTTGGGAGTTGACTGATTTGCCACAACACTGTAAGGCTGTTGGACGCAAATGGGTTTTCAAGAAGAAAACCGACATGGATGGGAACGTACACACCTTCAAAGCCAGACTGGTTGCAAAAGGATTCACGCAAACTCATGGCATTGACTATGATGAAACCTTTTCACCAGTGGCAATGTTAAAGTCAATTAGGATTCTTATGGCCATCTCAGCGTACTTTAATTACGAGATTTGGCAAATGGACATCAAGACAGCCTTTCTGAATGGAAAGTTAACAGAAGACGTCTATATGGAACAACCAGAGGGATTTGAAGATCCCAAGAATCCTAATAAGGTGTGTAAGCTGCTAAAATCCATTTATGGATTGAAGCAAGCATCTCGAAGCTGGAACTTACACTTTGATGACCGAATCAAAGAGTTTGGTTTTACCAAAAGTGAGTTCGAGCCGTGTGTCTACACTAAGTTCAGTGGGAGCATAGTAACCTTCTTGGTCTTATACGTAGACGACATTCTACTCATAGGAAACAATGTACCAACTTTACAGAGTGTTAAGAGTTGGTTAAGCAAATGTTTCCAGATGAAAGACCTTGGAGAAGCCGCTTATATACTCGGTATAAAGATCTACAGAAATAGATCTAAGCGGCTTATCGGGCTTAGCCAAAGTACGTATATCGATAAAATCCTGAAGAAATTCAGGATGGATGAATCCAAGAAAGGATTTATCCCAATGCAACATGGCATAGTGTTAAGTAAAACACAGTGTCCTGTTTCTAGTCAAGATCAGGACAAGATGAAATCGGTCCCATATGCTTCAGCAATTGGATCGATTATGTATGCCATGCTGTGTACTAGGCCCGATGTTGCTTACTCAGTAAGTGTTACGAGCAGATACCAACAGAATCCGGGTGAACCCCATTGGGTGGCTGTCAAGAACATTCTTAAATATCTGAGAAGAACGAAAGAAATGTTCTTGGTCTTTGGAGGTACTGAGGATGAAATTAGTGTCACCGGGTACTCTGACGCTAGTTTCCAGACCGACAGAGATGACTTCAGGTCACAGTCAGGGTACGTCTTTACCCTAAACGGAGGTGCGATCTCATGGAAGAGCTCGAAGCAGGACACGATTGCAGACTCAACTACAGAAGCAGAGTACATTGCAGCATCTGATGCGGCAAAGGAAGCTGTCTGGCTAAGGAATTTTCTATCGGATCTCAGAGTGGTTGCCAGTATCTCGAGACCGATCGATATATTCTGTGATAACTCGGGAGCCGTGGCGCAAGCAAAGGAACCCAGAGAGCATCACAAGTCAAGACATGTGCTCAGAAAGTATCACCTCATCCGAGAGATCATTGGAAGAGGAGATGTGAGAATATGCAAGATTTCAACAGAAGATAATGTCGCAGATCCGCTGACAAAGCCACTAGCAAGGGTAAAGCATGAGGCACATGTGAATTCCATTGGGATGCAGTACCTGGAAACCAGTAGCTAGTTCTTAGTTTTTAATTATTACTATAGTATAATTTAGAAACAATGTAATCATGTAAAGTTTTTATTTCACAGTGTGTTGGAAATAAATGGAGGTTTTATTTTCATGATTGTTCTAAATTAACTATTTTTGCATATTTAACATATCCGTGATTTTACAAAGCTTTGTGTGAAATCTAAAATTCCGTAGCCACTTATTGAAATGGGAATTTCAATAGGGAGTTTAACGCTATTATAAATACTTGATGATTTATTCAAAGTAAAGAATAAAAGCACAAGTGATGTGACCAAGTATTTATAGATACTCATCAGAGTGTTTGGGTATTGGAAGTGACCAGTAATCAAGTCTGCTTCATGGAGCCTCAGTCATAAGCACTGACTTGATAGGTTGTCCTTAGACCTGAGATACTTGGTTTGGGAACGCGAGGACTACTGTACTCTTAGCACGTACTAACGCTGCACCGTAATAGGGTGGCCATACGGGACGTGACTAGATGCAGCGGAAGCCGTGGATCCAAATGCAAGTAGTCAAGAAGGGATTTGCACCTCTTTCAAAAGAGAGATATTTCCGGGCCCCTTGACGATTAAGATTGGCAGAAAACGCGTGGCCACGCTCGGATAGAATAACAAGGGTTATTTAGTAATATCCGTTACTGCAGGCAATCGAAATCAGAGTCAGGAAATACTTGATCTTAAGAAATGAATCCTCCACTCCATGTCTTAAGTCACTTTAGAAATATCGTGTGCAAAAGGAATGAACCTGTGTACGAATTCAATCGAGAATTGTATCTCTGGATATAAGAGATCTTATAACCTGGTTAACCTAAGTGTCTGGCTAGGGACCTCCTTAGGCTAATGGTAAACAGACATAGTTACATGTCTAGCACAAGTGGGAGTCTGTTAGGATTATGTGCGAGACAGTAACAGGTTACCGTGTCCAATGTTATAAGACACTAGTAGGTCACACCGCTGCACACCTAATTGAGAATTTGTGTGAAAGAGATGAGAAAAGAAAGAGAATTAAATAATTATTAGTTAAATAATTATTTACCAGTTAATCAGTGAATTAATTAAAGGATTAATTAATTGAAGAATTAATTAATTATTTAAGGAATTAATTCTGGATAACCATAAAGGGAATTATAATCAGGTTAAATCACTGCCTTATTTTATCCTATAAATAAAAGGGTTAAGGCTTTGAAAAATTAGTTGATCAATCTCACGAAAAACCCTCGCTCTCTCTTTCTCTCATACCGTCGATCTCTCTCTCTCTCTCACACATCGGTCGGAACTTTTTCCGGTCAGTTACGGTGGTCTAGCAACCCTCTCACGTGGTGTCAGTAGCGGTGTACCCCCTGCCAGCTTTCCGGAAGTTTATTCGCAAAAGGTAAACCGACATACCCACTTGATTGTATCTGTTATGGTTTAAGATGGGTCCGGGTTTGGGAATCGTTTTTGTTATCCGCTGCGCACCGTTAGTGCCTACGGTTCCCAACAATTGTTGCATGGTTACTTTGGAGAATACAATTTTAACAGTTCAAATAGAGTTTTACTAGTTTTTTTTATTGATATTGGTATGGATTACATAAATTTCGAATTATTTTGGGTCTTTTCTAAGTCGTATTTTTTTCTAAGTGGTATTAGTTACATTGTTTTTGGTTAATTTTAATCAAATTAATTAAAAATAGTAATTAATCATTTTAAAGGGTGAAGGAGATCAGATCACCTGCATTTACTTTAAAATTTTGAATTAGTTCTTCAATTGGATTTTCATTTCTTTTAGCAGTACATTTATGTTTTTTGTATAGTATAGTCCATATGGTTTGTTAAAAACAGTTAGCAAATTAGTTTTGAAGGAATTGAATTTTCATTTCTTTTAGCAGTACATTTATGTTTTTTGTATAGTCCATATGGGTTGTTAAAAACAGTTAGCGAATTAGTTTTGAAGGGTTTGGATAAACTGCTTATGATTTTGCAGAGTACGTTTATGTTTTTTGTATAGTCCATATGGGTTGTTAAAAACAGTTAGCGAATTAGTTTTGAAGGGTTTGGATAAACTGCTTACGAATTAGTTTTGAAGGGTTTGGATAAACTGCTTATGATTTTGCAGACTACAGAGACAAAAAAAGTAATTTTGAAATTTTAGGACTTAAGTTGAAACTTTTAACAAACACAACACAGGGACTTAAAAGGCAGTTTAGTATTTGTTTATTAAAACACAAGGGTTTGGATAAACTGCTTACGAATTAGTTTTGAAGGGTTTGGATAAACTGCTTATGATTTTGCAGACTACAGAGACAAAAAAAGTAATTTTGAAATTTTAGGACTTAAGTTGAAACTTTTAACAAACACAACACAGGGACTTAAAAGGCAGTTTAGTATTTGTTTATTAAAACACAACAACAAAAATCCGACCTGCCGGATTCGAACCAGCGACCTAAGGATTTCAGCAACAACTACAGTCCTCCGCTCTACCAACTGAGCTAAGGTCGGCTTGTGATTATCATGACTCTAATTATTTAAATAATATATTTGTTTGAAATGGGACTAGAATATTAATACATAAAATGATGGTGGAGATTCATCAAGAATAAGTGCTAACATATTTTATTGAATTTATTATGTATATTCGTATTTGATTATATATTTATACAAGAGTGAGTTATTATGCAACCCATTAAAAGATTATAAGTGTGTAACCTTCATCTCATTTAAACCATTCATTCTAGCCTATTCATCAGAATTGGTTACTCGATTCCATCAATAATTATTGATTTTATGCAATAATTTAACATGTAATGCTTAACATTCTCATTAAATGCATAGACAAACATGGAATGCATATTGTTTCATGAATGAGATGACTTTCAGAGAGATACTTTCATGAAACACAATACATCTCATGTTAGTTTAGCATTTAATGCAAATATAATGCATTTTAGGTAAGATTATTGTATGAAATGAGAAATCAATCTTAATTAGTGGGCTAAATTAATGGTTTATATGAAAGTTGCATGGGTTGTAACTTTTTACTGAGTTGCAAGAAACTAACTATAAAAAAATATATGAATATAAATGTCAAATTTATTAGAAAATATAATTGTTATTTGATATAATTTATATCGTTCAAAATTTGATCGTATTATCGATTTAAGAAATAGGAGGTGCCGGATTTTTCAATCAAAAAATCTTGTTGTAGCAACTTTTTTAATCACATTCATTAGATGAACTCATTCATTAGATGAACTCATTCATGAGATGAACTTAATCAATAGTTGATGAGGTCTTTTTTTCGTTTTTTATTTATTTGAGATTTTCTCTAAACCTATATCTCTCTTTATATATATAAAATAAATTGAATTAAAATTATATTTAATTATAATTTTATAGAATTTAACGAAAATTCAGTGAAAAACTTGGAGAAAAAAAATAAGGATGTCAATGTGTGAAATTTGTTTGTTTAATATTTTAAAGAGAAAATAATTATTTTAGCAAAAAAAATACACTCATTTAACCTCTTAGCCAATCTCTTTCTCCGGTAACCAAAATACCCACCGACCCGCTCCCGGCCGGCCGCTCTCCGGCGCCGACAGCCGCTTCACGGCGAAAATTCATTTGGGCCGCTCCAGGCCCGGCCGCTCGGAGCGGCCCAGTCCATGTCACCCGCTCCATGTCACCCTCTATATATTAATAGTTGCAAAAAAAATATTAAAACCTCTTCCAGCCTAATGGTAGGGCGTGTAACCTCTACAATATTGGTCTAAATACACATCTAAACCATCTCGCTGGGCATGCCACATCCACACAATAAGCCTAATAAATTGTTTTTGTTCAATAACAATAGAGCCGCTCCGAGCGGCCGGGTCTGGAGCGGCCCAAATGAATTTTGCCAGAAATCGCCGTGGAGCGGCTGCCGGCGCCGGAGAGCGGCCGGCCGGGAGCGGATCGGTGGGTATTTTGGTTACCGGGGGGGAGAGATTGGCTAAGAGGTTAAATGGGTTTATTTTTTGGCTAAAATAATTATTTTCTCTATTTTAAATTTAAAAACAAATGTTTAGTTATTTTAAAAAGATACCGATAAAGTATATTAGAACCCAAAAAAATATTATTTACTTAATTGTGTTCTAGTTTATGAAGTTTAAACAGCTTTAAAAGCTATATGTAACCTTGAGTTTTAAGACATGTCCATTAATAAATTGTACTAATTGCTTATAGAGTTGTTTTTAAGACATGTCCATTTAATTTTTATGAGTTTAAACACTTAAATGTAAGATATAACGAGTTTTTTTTTACGGCAATACACTCACACCATGCTTGCTAGATAACAAGTTATTTTCAAGAATTTGTATCTAAAAGTTTATAGACAACGTTATTTACCTTTTTTATCTTTTAATTTTAATCTAAGTGACTATTTTTTATTTTATTTCTACCTTTAATCTAAGCCACAAATACAATAGAGGAAAAAAATAAGAAGATATAACGACCCTAATCACAAAACAAACATAAACTGAACTTGAACCTTTTGAACTTGTATTTTGCCTATTTTCTAAAGCAACAATGTAACAATGACTTGAACCTTATGCATTATAAGATGTACATTGCTTCGGAATTGTCCACTTATCTCTCACTATCATGTACGATCGAACTTCCCAAAGGGCTTTCTACGACAATTAAAGCACAATGTACAAGACTTAGCAGCTACAATACATGTACTGGCGATCTAGGGTTCGACCAGGCCTGAGCCCAATGCATCATCTCTTGAGTTGCTCGTCTCTTCGATCGCTTCCTTATCAGTCGATTTGTCTTCTTCCGCGTCACCCACATCTTCGGGCTCGACATATCATTCACGGTACTCTTTACAATGCAAAAGATACAACCACCTAATAGATTAGTGTCAATAAGATTAAAAACCAAAACATAATTGTTTATTTGATTTAAATGTTAACAACACTAATCAAACAAACCTAATATATTCCATTAAAAGGTGGATTGAGAGTGTAAGATGAGATATAAGTAGATGTCGTCAATTTAATGAATACAATATATTCCACTCGAAGATAAAAAAAAAATTTGGGAGGGGGATTAAACATATAGATAGATGTTCATATTGTAGTAAATATAATAAATCACACCAAAATATAGGGTATGAATCTTGCCAAGGATTAAACAAATAGGGGTCAATCCTCCATTCCTTAGCTTAATAGTTATTCATAATTAACAACATCACATTCAATATTTGTCTTAAATTGACACAATCCCAGAAAATAGTGAAAAGTATTAATACAAGTGAAATATATGATATTTGGTATAAAAAAAACTATAAAAAAAAACTAATCAAATTGAGTTTATTGAAATTGTGAGGAAAAAAACTTAGGAAAAACATTAAGATGTGATGCACGATATAAGATGCCTTATATCAATTTTTTTAAGCGCAATTTCATAAGAGAATACGAGATTAAAAATGAATAGTTTAAATTCACTTCTCACATTTTCCATGTTAAACTCAACTTTTCACATGATCTTTCATTTATATATATGGTTAGGATCAAATGAAAACTTAATTTTCATTGTGAATGTGAGGACAACTGAGAGTGCTCCGCAAAAATCAGATTTATTCACTCTGAATAAGTTATGGTATTCAGAATGAAGCGCTCCTCACGTTGACAATCAGATTTGAGTTTCTATTTGAAGTTTCGTTTACATATATATATATATACACCTTATCCAATATATATATAGAGAGAGAGAGAGGTTCATACGAAAAATATAACTTTTTAAGAAAACGCGAGGAGCAATCTCAACCATTCATCTCGGTCAACAAATGCGGCTTTGACCAGTCTCCTCCTTTAATAATCTCTACGCTCCCATGAATCACATCAATCCTCCGTGGTCACATCCACCGTAACTGCGAGATTAGTGACTGAGATTGCTCCTCACTTTTTCTTATACATATATGGCCAGGTTCAAATGTTAACTCATTTTTTATTGTGAACGTGAGGATATCCGAGAGCGCGCCACGTGGCTTATTCAGTTTGAATAACACATAATATTCAAACTGAATATGTCACGTGGCGCGATTTAATGGTCCTTATTTTGAGTTCATATTTGAACTTTTCTACACACACACACACAACATGTATTAGGTTTAAATGAGAATTGCTAAAAAATGCGAAGTAGATAAGTCATCTCTATCACTTATCCGGTCAATAAAGACGGTTTTGACCTGTTACCCTTCTTGAATCATGGCCAATTGGCCACCCTTTGTGAATCGCGTCCTCCGTAAATCGATCAATAATGGTGTGATACGGTTGAAATTATTTCTTCACTACGTATTTTTTTAGCACTTCTAATTTAAACATTTCTATACACTATATATATATATACATATAGGTGAAAGTTCAAATACAAACCACTTTTTCATTGTGAACATGAGGACAACCCAGAGCGTGACACGTGGTAACAAAATTTCTGACACGCGCGGCTTTTTTTCGCGACTTAGTGTTATTCAGTCTGAATAACACTAAGTCGCGGGCTTTTTGGTTACAAGTCGCGCGTGTCACTGAATTTTCGGCGACTTAGTGTTATTCATACTGAATAACGCTATTCAGTCTGAATAAAGCGTTATTCAGTATGAATAACACTAAGTCGCGAAAATTCAGAGTGACACGTGGCGCGCTCTCGGTTGTCCTCACGTTCACAACCAAAAAGTGGTTTGTATTTGAACCCACCCCTATATATATATATAGAGAGAGAGAGGAGAGAGAGAGGAAAATTCAAATGTGAACCACTTTTTGGTTGTGAACGTGAGGACAGCCGAGAGCGCGACACGTGGCGACTTTGAGTGTGGTCCCCCTCTTTAATTCAATGCCCTCCCATGAATCGTGCCTAGTCATCCGCTGTGGATCTGACGTGGCGCCTAGTCATCCGCTACGTGTCACGCTCTCGGTTGTCCTCACGTTCACAATCAAAAAGTGGTTCACATTTGAACTTTCCTCTCTCTATATATATACATTATAAGTGTTAAATGCTTGTAAGCCATTGCTATGCATCTCATACTTGTACTCAATCCAATGTCGCAAAAATGCTAAAACTAACGCGTCACACAAAATACTTTCTCTCCCCACACACGCAAGGACACTTCTGCCCCCGCTCATCTTATCCGTACAAACCGCAGTAGATATTATTGGCAATCAATTTAACAAATTCACCCCCTATACTTTACACCAATTGCAACATTTTGTCCTTTGATTGTTTTCATATTTCATCAACAGTCCCTAAAATTAAATTCTGTTTTCATTCATTTGCTTGTTTGTTTGACATTTCTAAACCAAAATTTGTTAAGCATGCCTGTGAAGATATATGCGAGGTTGAAGGGTATTGTACTCGTGTCATGTATAGTGCATAATTCGTAAGGTATTCAGATGTGTATTTTCAAAGTGATCATTACGGATTTAAGAATCTGATGACCATTTAATTAAAGCTGGCATATATAGAGAGGAAAGTTAAGATGTAAACTTATCTCTCATTGTGAACGTAAGCACCACTAAAATCGTGTCATGTGGCAATCTGAATTGGCGCCTAACCTTTATTCAATATGAATATCATGCACTCTGATGCGCGCGCATGCAGAGTGAATAAAGCTTTATTCAGACCGAATAAAGTTTTTACTCAGTTTGAATGATACGTGAATATTTACACTGAATATTGCCACATGGCGCGATAGTAGTAGTCCTCACGTTCACAATGAAAAATGAGTTCACATTTGAACTTGACTATGTGCGTGCGTGTGTGGATAACCAAATACAACATCTGGAAAGTTGAAACCGTACAACATCATCTAAAACCATTAATTTTTAGCCCATTTATTATGAATGATTACTCGATCATCAATGATTATCGATATCATGCAATAATCTTACATGTAATGTGTAGTATTTTTATTATTTCCATACACTAATGGAATGCATATAGATGTAAATGGAGTTCCATGCACATCTATATGCATTCCGTTAGTGTATGCATTTAATGAAAATATTATGCATTACATGTAAGATTGTTGCATGAAATCGATAATTGTTGAAGAATCGAGTAATCAATCATAATAAATATACTAAAAATAAACTGTTTTAAATGACGTTGCACCGTTTCAACCTTTCAGGAATATGACAGTCATAGCCATGTTTTATACTAACTTTTTATGTCTTTTGAAATATGATACTCAAGTTTTTTCAAATATTTGATGTTATTGCTATTGTAATTAATATTATAAGTTGTTTGTCAATGAGGGTGTTGTCAAAAAATCTTGCCAACCACGTTAAGATAGGATTTAGTTTGAGTTTTTGTTATTTATTATTAAAACTAAGTCAATAATTAAGTTTAATGATTTTGGACCTTACAAATAGGCGAATGAGAAGAATCATATAAATTACTATTTCGTTTGATTATATGATTCAATAATTAATTGTTGTTATGGAATATTTATTGTTTTCAACCAACCACATAAAAAGTATTTTGGAATTACAATAAAAAAAATAAATGAAAGTCATCAAGTAAATTGAATAAAGATGGGTAAGCTGCTATCAAACAACTAATAATATCATAATTATATTATAAGAACATTGTTCAAAAAAGTTACCTTCTAATGTTGTTCTAAATAAAAAACATACTATTCGATGAGATTTGTTAATTTTTGTATGAAAGGTTTTTCGGTACAACCTACTCCAAGGAGTAAAAATAAATATAAATCTATAGAACAAATTTAACAAAAAAAAGTACGTAAAAGGAATCCTTAACAAATTTTGGTGAAAAGTGAGGATGAAGCCTTTTTTTCCCTACCTTGTTTAGCATATTTCTTGTGTTATGAGTATTCTTAATTTGTTTAATCGATTCTTTTCAAATTTATCCTTTATGTATTTTCTTTCCTTTCAGTTGTACACGTTTCTTTGCACACACGCTCTTACCTGTGATATTAGATTGAACGTTTCTTATAAGAGTTGTTCTACCCTTTCCTTCAGGGACGGACCTAAATTTTTTTTAAACGGTGACATCATTTGACTATAAGAAACATATATAGATATATTTTTCATAAAGTCAATATTTGGTTTAGTGGTTGTTTGAGTTCGAGGCTTGTTAGTACAATTTTTTAGAAACATAATAAATATAATATTAAAAGTTAAAAACTATAGGATGACTCTAACAAGATTCGAACTCATGACCTCCCTTTTAAAAAGCAAGAAACTAACCAACTCACCCCCGTTTACCTTATATTGTTGCTAAGCATTTTAAAATCGATATACATTTACCTTGAAAGAGTTGTTTTCGACACATTACCGAGTAAGACTCTCGGTCTTTACCTTATCTGTTTTCGACACATTACCGAGTAAGACTCTTGGTCTTTACCTTATCTGTTTTCGACACATTACCGAATAAGGTAAATGATTATTGATAAATGTTTTCCACAATAAGTGTTTAGTAAACAATCCTTTATTTTTAAACCGAGTTTGTAACTACCAGTTCTTAAGTTCAAAAGCATTATGTACAGGTGTGTAAATGAGCCGAGCTAAGCTTGAGCTCAAGCTCAAGCTCGAGCTCCGCTCATTTAGGTTTACATAGCTTGAGCTTGAGTTCGGCTTATTTCAAGGCCTTATATGTCAAGCTTAAGCTCGAGCTCATCAAGGATTTAGCAAGCTCGGGGATCTGATCGAGCTCAACTCGGTTAACTATAAATCAACACTTAATATGTTTTTTTTATTATTTATTATTTATATACGATAGATATTACTTGATGTTCGTTTAGGCTCACACAAACTTAATCATAATGAAGCTCGAGCTGGAATCGAACTTTCAACGAGCCAATCCCGAGTATCTCACAAACATCTCGGCTCCCTTATGTACCCCGTTCGAAAGACCACCATGGGAAAACCAGACGTTTCAATAAAATTTTTAAACTAGGGACCTAAGATACAAAACAAGAAGTAAAGGGACTAAACTTCACCTTAACATACAAACCAAAGGACTACTTTTTTTAATTCACTCTATTATTGAATTTTCATCTAACGACGTTTCTAACCGATGATCACCGGTAAACGCTTTCCCTTATCTCCTCGAGATTACCGGCTACACCCGGTTTTTCTTTATCTCTTTACCCCTTTGCATCGTACCACTATATAAATAGCCTCGAGAAAACGCACTTTCAATCATTTCACCGGTGCCGGAGTTACTACATCGCCGTCGCCGATATCTTCGTCGGAAAATTTCTCTCTCTATACTGTAAGTTAATCTCTTCACGACGATCTGATCATGATTTTTTTAGTTAATTATTTCAGCTTTTCATCGATCTACGATACTTTAATAGTTTAATTGCTCGAAGTTTTATTGTGATCTCATCGTTTCGAACGTGTATAAGTTCGTGATTCGATCTAGGTTTAATGATATTTGTGTGATTGTTTGATTTTAGAGAGAGAAAGTGCATAGAGTTGTGATTTTCGTTAAATTGATTGAATTTGTTTGTGTTTTTTGTATTTTGAATAGGAATTTGTGTTTCTGTTTTGAATTTGATTTGACCTAATCGTTGTTATATGTGATGTGAGAAAGTGCATAGAGTTGTAAACTTGTAAATTGATTGAATTTGTTCGTTTTTTGGAAAGGAATTTGTGTTTTTATTTTGATTTGAATTGATTTGACCTATTTGTTGTTTATGTTTTGTGAGAAAATTGAATTTGTTGTTTGTTTGATGGTTTATGTTTGGTAGAACTTTGTTGTTTTGATGTTGTGAATGATGAGACGATTGGAATATAATTGACTTTGATAGCTAATGCTTACCTAACAATGTTAGAGAGATGATCAATTTCAGACATAGTGCGCTGTCCCGAATTTGGAGTTGTTGGTGTCATGTGAGGTGACAATAGGATTGGGACTTTGACCTAATAATGAGGTTTTACCTAATGATGTTATGGATTATCACAACACAACTTTAAATAGGATGATCCTGAGTCCCTTTTAGGTGTTAGGATGTGCAAAATACCGATTCTCCAATCCCTATGGACTTCTTTTATCTCTCAATTGTTGCAAAGAGAAAGCTAAAAAGGATTATCTCAAAAAGTTTGTAGTCCTATATTGAGGGTGTTTTGATTGTTATTATTAATGTATTGGGTGGTATTAGTGTATTACCGTATTAGCAAGTGTTTTCAAGTATTTATGTGTTAGGTAGTGGTATGGTTCAAGCGTATGCAGATTTGTTCATTAGTGTTTCAATTGGCATGTGCTTAGCAAAACAAATAGGTTTGGTAGCCCATGGTTTGAGTGTTATTGTGTGCAAATTTAAGAGTGGTTTGATGGAAATCTTGTAACTTGATGATGTTGTAAGCAACACTATTGATTTATACCACAACACCATTGGGGCCAGCTGGCCAGGGGACCATCACATGTCCGAGGCCATTTTGTGATTGTCTCTACCATTATTAGGTACGTATTAGTTATGAAGTCAATCATATTCCAATCGTCTCATCATTCATATCATCAACAACAAAGTTTTACCAAGGCTAAAACCATCAAATAAACAGCAAATTATTTTTCTCTTGGAACAAAAAACAACGATAGGTCAGATCAAAACAAAAACACATTTAAAAAAATGAACAAATTCAATTAGTTTAATAAAAATCACTTGTGCTCCTAAAACGAATATCATACAAATAGAAGAATACCTAGATTGGATTACAAAGTTATACATGTTTTTGAAACGATACGCCACAATTAAAAGTTCGAGAAAGTATCGTCACTCGATGAAAAGCTAATGCACAAAAAGCCAGAGGTTTTCAGGTAAACATCCTCTCTGCTCCTTTTGGGTAGAGGTCATACATCTCACCCTCCCTAGATCCTACTTCCGAGTGAGATTTACTGGTTTCGTTTGGTCATGTTAATTTCTGTTCTTTTATTGATTTGTGTTTGATGAAGAAAGTGGTTTGATTAATCCCCCTTCGGTTGTTTCATTATTTTCATAACACGAAATATCGGATCTACAATTTCAGGACATTATTCTTGGTTAGATGGCAGATAAAGAAGGGGAGGAAACCGTCCCTCGAGGAGCTGACTGGGAGGTTGTATCACTAACCGCATCGACTTATGCTGCTGCTCCTGGTCCAGATATGGGAGAAAACCCTAAAGGTGGCGAAAAGGGTGACGTAAATAAAAGTGAAACTTCAGATGCCTTGTTCATGTCTGGCCATTTCGTCTTCCCGCCAAGTCAGCACGAGAATTTGCCACTAGAACCCGAAAACACAGAGATACTTGACGAGCTTGGTGGGGAAGGTGAAGTTTCAGAGTCTATTAAGGAGGAAGGGGAAAAGTCAAATGATAAGGATGAAGATGATTGGAATATCGAGAAGTTCGCAGAGCCAGATGATTTTGCGGCGATTCCGTTCTTTGACGAGAAAGGCAACAGATTGAGCATTAGCGATACAGACTTTGCGGACCGAAAGAATTTGGCGGGAAAAGAGCAGAGCATTTACGATTCTGCTAAGTTGCATTCGTTTCAGAGTCAACCAATTATGGGCGAGTCAAACATGGATGATGAAGACTCTTCTGATGACTCGACCTTGAGTTCAGAAGTTTCTAACTTCCCCAAAAATACGGAGGGAGATGGTTATGATGGATCGGGGATTCCGTATGCGGCATGGTGGAAGAAACAAGCTAATGCCTTGTATACTCATGCAAAAGAAGCCAATACGTTTTGGTCGATCTTTATTGCTGCTGCGGTGATGGGGTTTGTGATTCTTGGCCAGCAATTTCAACAAGAAAGATGGCAAGTTTTGCATAATAGGTGGCATTCCGGGGTGTATGATGAGGTATATGATTATATTCTTTTTTGTTATCATGTGAAATTTTGATATTCTTGCTTGGTTATATTAGTCTGATTCTCATCCTTTTGAA
The DNA here is from genome assembly GCA_030169165.1 of Centaurea solstitialis. Taxonomy (NCBI): domain Eukaryota; kingdom Viridiplantae; phylum Streptophyta; class Magnoliopsida; order Asterales; family Asteraceae; genus Centaurea; species Centaurea solstitialis. The sequence continues at coordinate 24,166,564 of CM058042.1, read as the reverse complement.
GAAACTTGGGCCCCGTTCGGTTTGCAGGAATGGAATGGATTTGGGGGGATTTGGATTTCAAATCCATTCCAATCCCGAGTTTGGTTTAGGATTCCTTTGAAATCCCAAGGAGGTGGCTAGGATTTCAAGGGATTTCGTAGGATTTGTATATAACAATGTTTTAAGATATGTTAAACCATTTGTTTTCTAATAATAAGTTAAATAAGAGGTAATTTAATTATCTTATATTTTTTATAAGTTTTTAATGAATTTTTTATAATTAACGGGAATTCAAATCCTCCCAAATCCAAATCCCTACATGAAATCCAATCCATTCCATTCTTACAAACCAAACGGACCCTTGATATTTTGTATATCTATCGATATCCTTGATCCTTTTTGTCATATAGATATGTGGTTGGCACTTGGCACACCAATTATAATACTGCTTTGTGAAGAATATAAGTAATGCATAGTTGCATACATGACACCATCTCATGCTAATCTCAACATCCTCATTTCTGCAAATTTCAACTTTATCGCATGCTACTTCTTTATCCATCAACATTCAGACCCATATAGTAGGGTTAGGTCTAGTCTGAGGGCCTTAGGCCTATGATGTAAAATTTGCCGTTCACCTTTAATGGGATCTTCTTGTCATATACCACCCTCGTTGAATCCCTCCTCTTTAACCACCCTGCCTTTATTTGGCGTGTAACATCGTTCTCGACAACCACAAGGGTTGTAGCGTAGTGGTTGAGGCCATGGGGGATGTGGTGGAATATCCCATCTGCCCAAGGTTCAATTCCAGGCGTATGCAACAACTGTGGCCACTGAATTTGTTTATAATTTGCCTTAGTCTGGTCATGGTCTGGGACACCCATCCAAAAAAACATCATTCTCGACCTCCAGCTCCTTGGAGCCTAAATACCTTCTTGGTGCAAATTTTGATATACTAATATGTTTAGAAGTAGTTGTTAACTTGTTATTACTTGTTTGCAAACTCTTCGAAGTGATTCAGGTACTTGGTTGTGACCACTAGCTGAACATAATACGATTTTGATTCCATTATTTAGATGTGTGAAGATAGACTAGTAACCTCATTATAAAGTTGCAGCAAACGCCTCATTTTAGGTTGATGCTTTATAAGCTTACAAGGGAAAGGGTTTAGGTTGACAATTTAACATAAAGTATATTTATATATGTAGAGCTGTTAATACTTGATACTACATAATAAAAGGTAAAAAAAAATATGGTGTATATGTGGATGTGGATGTCCTCATTCTGCATCATTTAACAAATATTCCCCCCCCCCCCCCCCCCCCCCCCCCCCCCCCCCCCAAAAAAAAAAAAAAAAATAAATCTGAAATAAAATACACTACCCAAAAAACATAATTAACCAAACGACAATTTTACCCTTAATAATTGTGGGAGTAATGAATTTCTCCATCTCATAGTTAAGGGTAAAATTGGAAAGTAGGCACTTGCTTTTGAAAGTGGCCATTTCGAGGCCATTTGTTTTTAAATAAAATACCTCTTAAAACCTCTTAAGGCATTGTTTGGTAAAAATAAGGTGACTTATAAGTTAACTTATAAGTCACCTTATAAGTCAGGTACATGTTTGGATGACCATAAGTTAGCTTGTAAGTTAACTTATAAGCTAGCTTTTTGAAAAGCTACTCTCACTAACCTTTTGGTGACTTATGAGACTTTTTATTTTTTTATTCCAATATACCCTTGCTAAGTTTTACACCATTAATTTTCAAACATGTCTTTTTTTGTCCTTTTACAGTCATAAGCTACCTTATCAGCTAGTTTTTGCCAAACGTAACTTATTATCAGTTACCTTATCAGTCATCAGCTACCTTATCAGTCACTAGCTACCTTATCAGTCATAAGCTACCTTATCAGTCATAAGTTAACTTATCAGCTAGTTTGCCAAACATAGCCTAAGTCTGAAAATTAAGAGGTTTGCAGACTTAAGACTGTTTGTTTTATTTTAAGAATACATCCAAGAACCTTTTACCTTCCTTTGAAATTTTAAGAGGTCCACCATCCACTTGTTATTTTTTAGACGTGAAATTAGACTTCAGACCTCTTCAAAACCAAACGACACCTTATTTTAGGTATAAGATCCAGATTTAGAGAGTGCTAGCTGTTCATCTCTGCCCACCCAATAATTTGATGCATATTTGAAAGCTACTTCATAAGTATCGACTGCCTTTGCAATATAACCATATGAGTAATGCTCTTGGAGGTACTTGTTATGTGCTACTGTTGAGTTGCATTTGCATTTTTTTGATATATGCTGCAACGTTCAGCCTGTGACATGCCATGGTCCTATGCACGGTTTTTTGATTTTCTAATGTCTTACTTGTTAGGTTTTCATATGTTATCTAGTTTAATTTGGTTAATATCATTTAGTCGTTGAGTAACAATAGAAAAATATGTTTACATTTAAATAAATATATAGGGGCTTAATCACCTGAGAACTCCAAAATTTGTGAGATCCATGAGAATTTTTACCTTAAGGTTTTGTTTCACTAGTTCTCAAAGATCTCAAGAATTGGAGAATTCTGATCATTCTTTTCCGTATTTATCATGTTCTTTTAAAACTTTTGACAAGAAATAAAATACGAAATGATTTACATAAGAAAAACGTATTTAACGGGCAAGAGAATTACGTATTGTTTTTTGTTAACAGAAATTTGCGAGGATGCTGAGTCCATTATCTCGATTAAAAGATGCGATCGTGGGTGGCAACCGACAAGGGTTCAGCATTAGAGGCAGCACCTCGGGGGATCGTTAAAAGTTAAAAAGGAGGATGATGATGAAAAATAGGATTCGGGTTTGTGGATATCAGCAGCAGCAGCAGCTTGTGTTAACTGATGACTTATTTATAGAAAGAAAACCAAAAACCAAAACCAAAGGAAGCTGTTTGCTGCTGCTGCTTGTTTATGTCATATTTTTATGCTTTTCTGGGCTCTCTTTTCTTTTCTTTTTTTCAATGTGTAAAGATATGATAAAACATTATAATTTGTTTGTTTGCTTGGTTGATCGGTTATCGATTCGTATACTTCTTTTAATCAATATAATAATATATAGATATATAGAGACAGAAGATCTGGAAAAAAAAAATGCTCTCGTAGTCTTTTATTTGGACGATATACATATATGCGTACGATTGATGTTTTAGGTTTTTTATGCATGTTAAGCATATGCATATGTTTTGCACGTATGTATGTTACAGATTACTTATATGCATATGTATATATCATCCAAATTAAGGGTTCTAACATGCTATAAAGATTAGTTTAATCTAAAATATGTTCTGAATAAACAAAACCTATGAAGTATTTCATTCGAAATTCAGAGGTAAACAGGAGTAAGGGTATTTTCAACAATTATACTATAATTTTTGTATAATAGAACATAAAAGATTAAGATCTTTAAATATTTAATATATTTAATAAAATATTATTGCTATCTTGTATACATCCACTTTCAAAGTCTTCTATTAAAAGAAAACGAATATATATCATTTCCCCTTAAGGCCATCATTAGCCGGGTCGGCACCGCGTCGGTACCTACCGGCTGCCGACGGTAACACCGCCAATGATGGCCGGTAGAGAACCGGCAGCGGGGAGGGTCGGTACCCACACACCAGCGAAAAAAAGGCGTGAATCCCCCCCCCCCCCCCCCCCCCCCCCCCGCCCGCCAACGGCTCTTAATGGCTAGTTTTTTTTAAAAAAAAAATCCTTTTATCTCTATATATATACATACCTATTTTCTTCACAACCAACAACTCCACATCTCCTCCTATTATCTTCTAATTCATTTTCTTCTCTTAATCTTCTTATCTCCTATCCACAAAAAAATGTCGGATTCCGATGATGATTTTGATCCTACGGAGGTTTTACCAAAAGATATTGAAACAAATATCTCCGAAGTAGACCGGGCAAGAAACGTCAACCTAGTGAAAAACCGAGAGAGGCACGCCAACCTTCGCCAAGATTTATCTCAACACGTGTGGGACTCTTTGTACAATAATTAGTTTTATTGTATTTTTTAGTTTTAATAAATGTAATTTAAATTTAAATTTGAATGATAATTTGAATTTTAGTTATTTTAATTTTAAGTAAATTATTTTAATATATTTTAGAAATAAAAAAAAATAAAATGTGGGGTATGAGTGGTATGGTTAAGGATGAAAGATATGGAATTGGTAGGGTAGTAGTAAAGCTGATGTGGCAGCAGAAATAAGGGTATGAGGGGTATGGTTAAGGATGACCTAATATGTAATTTTAGTGACTTCTCTAAATTTTAATCTTTTCCGTTCTTTCTTCTCTTTTCCCTATTTTAACATGCAAAATAACATAGTTGTTGGAGAAGAGAATTGTTAGAATTTCTCATTTTTCTATTTTAGTATAGTTGTTGAAAATGTTCTAACATTCTTACATCAAAGTTCGAACATCGAAACATCCATTTAGCGATAGACAAAAGTTCTTATTTGGCTTAAAACCAATATCACTATTCACTACTAGCTATAAGAAAAAAGTAAATAAAATATTTTGCATGGTAAGGAATGAAAATGATAATGAAAACTGTTGTTTGGTCCAATATATATATATATATATATATATATTGGAATTATTTTTACATATTCATTAATTTCCATTCCTGAACAAATTGGAGGGAATGAAAATGTAATTTCTACTTAGTTCTTTTTTCAAGAAAAGCCTCTACAAAATATAACTGAGAAATACCCAATAATCGTTCATTTGTACAATATAAACGTGTATATGTATAATCAATAAAATCTTTAATTACTTGTATGTACATGTACGTATCATATAGATGAATAGTCGGGTGTATCTTGGTTTCACATTTTTTTAGGGTTTTACCATGACTCTCACTCCATATATATAAATAGACACAGAAAGGTCCAAATGTGAAAGACAAATAGAATAATAGATAGAATGCTAGATAACATGCGAATAAATGATTCCTATGTAAATCATTAATAAAAGGAAACGTGGGTTTACATAGCATCTTCATATGTGAATAATTACTAATATTATATGGTTTTTTCATGTTCACCAATGATTCACATATGCATACTTATATGTGAATAATCGGTAAAAATACATATAAAACATAGATTCACATATGAATCTTCAAACGGATTTTCCATTTCTACCAATGATTCCCATATGACTTATTTATTCGCACTCTTTTGGATCTTCCAATTCATTCACTTCTTGCCATACATTGACTCCACTTTCCCATCATTTCCTCCAAGCAATTGATACTTATCTTTCCTAGTCAAATTGGTGCATTCAAACCCTAAAACCGCACCTAGCACCTTTTGCACATGGTTCGCCACCTCGATCGACGACCTCCCGCCGCCCTTCACCGTCATCTCCTCCGGCAACCGCTCCAAAAACGTCACCTCATAAGTCGGTCGTGGGTTCATGAAATAAAAGTAGGGGTCCCAGAACTTGACCCCGCGGACCGTCGTGCCGTGGAACATGTTCTGCTTCAGGTTCACGGCGACCGGCACGATCCGGTCGCTCAATTCGGCAAACAAGGCGCTGAACCTGAGAAGGAACGGCTCCCGACACGTGGTCCCTTCGGGGCAGACCACGAGGTCGCCCTTCTGGAGAAGCGCCTTGATCCGGGCCGCGTCCGACTCGCGGTCCCTGGTCAGGGCGATGGCGGGGATCGGTGATTGGAGCCGTGATAGCTTGCCGACGCTGTATGTCACGCAAAACGGCTTGCGGCCGAGCGCGATGGCGATGATGATGGGATCGAGGGCGGTGCGGTGGTTGCAGACGTAGAGGTTTCCGGGGGTCCCGGGGGATGGGGCCGGGGGCGGGTTGCCGCGTATCACGAGCTTGATCCCAAGCATGCCGTAGGTGTACCGGACGATTCGTTCGGGGAGGGGGAGGTTGAAGTAAACGCGGATAAGGGAGAGGATGAATCCGAATGGGAGCCAAATGTAGGTGATCAAAGCGTTTAGCGGTGTTGGGCGGTGGACTAGGCGGCCGTCGTGGAAGATGAGTCGGGTTTTTAGGCGGTCCGGTGAGACTATGGCGGCCGATTCGTCTTTCGGAACCATGTATCCCTCCTGTATCGTCAATAGTGATATTATAAGGACCAAATGGAACAAGAAACATACAACAACATAGCATGGATATATTGAAATAATCTATTTATAGTGACTTCTTTTTTCATTGAATCTTGTATGGATAAGGTGGTTTATTAGGATTAATTTGTCTATACAAATTGAAATGTTTTTGTTTAAGAGTGTTTTTTCATAAATAGAAAAAGTATGTTTCTTAAATGTCAAGTTGGAAAGAAAAACTTCGTTTTCTACATAAAACCCCCTAAAAAAGCTTACTTACTAAATAAGTGACTTTGTTAACCATTACCAAATAGTCATGCATAACTTGATTGAATAAGCTATGAGTCTCGTTAAATTCGTTAAGCTACTAACAATCATGTTCATAATTTAAGTTAGTTTATAAGCGAACATTCTGAAAAGTTATTCAAATATCGTTTCATTAAGATTCATTAGGGGGAGGGGGTCCCACTTCTTTTCTTCTAATTATGCACTCTATATTTTTCCAATTAAATTTTCAGTATGTTATTTGAAATAATTTTATAAAGGCATCTAACTTATCAGTTAGAAACAACCACAATTAGTTTATCAGACGGTTCATAACCAACAAAGTTTTCAGGTACCAAGTAATTTGCTAAAGGGCTTGTAATCTAGCAGCATTTGGAGTATTTATAAAGTGTCTCCCTTCCTTGTGGTTGTGAGTTTGGGTCCCATCGTGGACAGTGATGTAGATTTAGGAGTAGATTTTAGGAATAGGTTAGTTGGATGTGTGTGTAATCTGCCGTTCAAAAAAACTTATCTGCTAGTTTTTAACATGTATGACTAGTTTATCAGCTAGTTCATATCCAACAGCTAACTTTTCAAATTAACATTTAGCTTATAAGCTAGTTTTAAATAAACATGACTAGTTTATAAGTTAGATCATAACCAACAACTAACTTTACAGTTATTATCTAGTTTATCAACTACTTTTTACCAAACATAACTACTTTAACAGCTGGTTTATTAACCAACAAATAACTAATCAGTTAATAGCTATCCATTAGTTTCCCTAAATAAACCACTTTTATGTTCTATTTCAACCCTCTTCCTGTAGATTTTCTTTCCCACAGTATCAATATCATCTTTCTTTTTACATCTTCAAAGGTCTGGTTTCATTAAATAATACATCTCCAAAGTTCTGATTTCATTAAGTAATAGCACAAGACAAATGTTTGTTCATTTAAACTTATACTAACAAAAGTCAACATCTTGCTGTCTATCTCAATCTTAAATTTGGGACAAATAAATGTCATAAATAACCATGTGTGAGAAACAGACCCTAATTCAAGTGGATTTTATTTACCACTTGGTATCTGCTAACAGATGAATTTGACAGTGGGACCCAATATCCATTAAGAAAATTAAAGGAGTCATTTCAGATCTATCATTTTCCTACATTAATTTTATGAGTGTACACAAACAACTACACATTGTTTCTGGTCACCAACCACTGCACTATAAATATTCATTCAAATTTAATGTTAGTGTGTAGTTTGGATAACACATTAATATATGTCAGTAGACAGCAGTAGTATCATTATTCACCGAAAATACAGATATCATCAGATAAGCATCAAGAATCTTCCTAGCAAAAATAGAAATCACTATAACCTCTTTTTGAGTCTTTAATCAATTGCCCATGTGAGTTCAGATTATCTGCTTCTAGAATGATATTGCTTTTTGATATCAAGTGAAAAATATATAAGGTTTAGGATGTTGTTTTAATTCCCACATTTTTAATAAATTATTTAAAATAAAAAGAAGATTGATTTTGGACAATTTTTTATTTTAAAAGGTTCTTTAAAATAGATTAATAGAGAAAGTAGGAGATAGGTATATGAAATCATTCAAATCACCCGTTTTTTATTGGAAGAATAAAAATTCTTTCATTTTCATACCTTGTGAGTTTGATTTCCTGATTTAGATTGGGAGAATAGAAATTCATTCCTAGTTTAATATTTTCATTCCTGCTGGTTGATTCCATTTTCATTTCCTATAAACACTTTTAATATGTTTGCAAACTAGTTGATAAGTTTACTAAAACTTATAAGCCAGTTGTTGACTGATAAGCTACATGTTGATAAACTAATTAATAAACAAATTATCTTTGGCGAAAATTAGCTTTTAAATATATAAAATGACCAACAAAACCATCTTGAATAAGTAATCAATTATAAATATTTTATAATATAATTAAAATAAAATTTTAGTGATATAATAATATGTTAGTTAATACAAAGTAAATAGTAAAAAACTAAATAATATAATACGTTAATCCAAAGAATATGAATTATATATTATAAATCTTGAATTTGTTAAAAATAAATTTTAGAAAAAAAATACATTAATTGATGATTTTAAATATTCATTACATATAATATAAATAAATAAAAAATAATCAATTTTACTACATTAAGTAATTACTATTATTTTAAAATATATATAATTAGATCAGATATTTTATTACAATATTTAACATACTTTATTATTTATTAAGAAATAAGCTAAGTTATATAAACTGATCCACATTATATATAAAAGATAACAGAAGCAGTTGACCATCTAGTTTACTAATAAAGACCCTTTCGTGTCTTGTGGTATACTTCAGCTGAAGTCATTTTATTTGCATGAAATAAAAAAGACATTCAGGATGTTGTTTTATTTGATTAATCTATTGTTTATATTAAATTATGGATACTATGAAAAGTTTAGGATTAGTTCATGAAAAATGCAGCAATTGAGAGAGTACAAAACGTACAAGTGCTAAAATAGTTGACACTTAATAATTTATATTTTAGGGATAAGTTTAAACCAAAAAATTAAACATTTTGTAAGAATGCTATAAATTTCAATATCATATATGATTACACATATAATACTCAAGTTTAAACCGTCTATAATTAAACAAGTGTAATTATATGTGACACTGAGTCACTGCTTGCATTCTTACAAAAAGTTTACCTTTTGTATTCTTGTATTTTAATGGAGTGTTTAAAGAATAAACATTAACTTTCTTTTAAGATTGTTACTTTTAATTCTTAATTTTGTAGAATATGTTTTCACAAATTCACAAGCAAAATTTCAGGAGGTACGTTTTAGTTAACATTACTATATTAGGGTAAAATCTCTAAATTTGAGGAATTATTTCTAAGGTATTTACAGTAATATATATATATATATATATATATATTATATCATACTGCTCTATGCTTCAAAACAAGTATTTAGTTGAGTAAGATTTTCCCCAAATAATAGTACGGTCATATTAAATTCTCTCCAATATTTTGAAATCCAACACCAAAATTCAAATCAAGTTCAATGAGAACTGAATTTTATGTTGTTGATTCTGTCAATTATTCACAAAATTAGTGTAATGTTTGCAATCTATACTCGGTTATCTTGTGAAAATATGTGAAACCCTTGGACGTAATCTCTTAAGGAGAGAAGGGGGTTCCAACATATATAGTGAAAATTTGGTCCAAGTCTAACCTACGTGAGACTCTAACACCAGAAATCGAACAGAGATTCGATTCGAACTAACCTTGCAAATGGACATGAAATCGTGATCCGATTTCCGATCACCGATACCAATATCCGGCGACTCGTCACCGAATTCCTTCAAAATCGCCAACCGCTTCCACTTTCCAACCAAAACGCCAGGCTCCGAAACGAATCCGGTCGCCTTCTTCGTCGTCGGATTCACCTCGATCTCCGTCCCGAGCACCTTCTCCCCTCCCAAATAATCCTTCACAAACGCATCCACCATCACCGTCGGATTCGCCGTCACCACGACCTTCCTCCGGCACCGATCGAACACCTCGAAGCTGTCGCCTCTCACGTCCGCCGCGTAGAACCGCGGCAAAACGGCGCGCGAAGCGAGCTCGATATCGCGCAATTTCAAACCGGAAAACGAGAAGAAGATCAACATCTTGATCGCTACGGCCTCCGATACGAATATATAAGCGATCGCGATGACCGGAAAAAGTAGTAGCAGGACGAGGCCGCGGAGGAGGCTTCCGGCCTCGATCGCGACGAGCATGTAGTACGGAAACGCCGAGCTTCCTTTGAGTAGGGTTCCGTCGAGGTCCGCCGCGATCGAACGGTGGCTGACGGTGGAGAATTCGCATTTCGAGATCGGCGGGAAGCGGTTTTCGCCGGATTCCGGCGACATTTTTTGCCCTGTTTTTTTGAAGCTGTTTTTTGTAACTGACTGAACTGAAGTAGGAGAGGGAAGGTTGAGGTTTTTAAATGTGGTGGGATGAAATTTTAATGACGGATATGCCCCTGGGATTAGTGTGTGAAATGACGGAATTGCCCTTTACGTGGTTGAGAGGTTTAAATGCATTGGTTAAGAAAAGTTGACCAAGTTGGCACTCGTTCATATTGCAACTTTTATTTTTATTTGTTTGTTTAGTAAATTGCGGTTTTAGTCCCTGTGGTTTGTTATAAAATTTTATTTTCGTTCTTGTAGTTGAGGCTATGTTTGATAAAAATAAGCTACCTGATAAGCTCGTTAAGGCTCGGTTTTTTTCGAGCTTTTAACGATCCGAGCTCGAGTAGCTCGCGAGTAGCTTGAGTCATTTACATGATTTATTCATAAGCTAGTTTATCGGCTACTAGCTAGCTTATTAGTTAACATCATGCTTATCGACTATACCTAGCTTAAGAGCTACCAACTAGCTTATCAGCTAGTTTACCAAACACAACCTTGGGAATTGTCGTTTTCGTCTTCGCGGTTTGCAATAGTGATGGCCAAAAATCGTTCTCGGACCGGTTAAAAACAGTGTGGAGCCTTAACTAGTTAAGTCGTGCCCGGTTATGGTCCCGTTACAGTTAAGACACTTCTAGGTTATAACTGGTTAGGGTAAACGATTAATTGGTTAACCTTGACCGTCTATGACTGGTTAAGGATCAGTTAAGGCCATTTCGACCATGCTCAATAATTTGAGTAATTTGGTCGTTACAGGTCTCGTGGTGTTTGGCGACCATTTTGGAACTTGAGAGTTGAGATATTAGAATAGAGAATTGAGATAGTAGAACTTGCAAGATGAGTCAAGAACACAAATTATTGCGGAAAAATTGTGTTTTTTGCGTTTTTCGTAAGTTGGTATTCAACCCAAACACCCACACAACTTATTTATAGAGTATTTGGGGGGTAAGTGAGCCAAAAAAAATAGGTCAAAAACAATTCAAACAGCCCTGTAACTGCTATATAACGGTTGGAAATTTGAATTTGTGTCTGTCCCGGTTATAATGGTTACGTAACCAAGTACGGTTCGGTTATAACCGATTACGGAAATATGAATAAAACCTTAACTGATGTTGTTGACTAATTACTTAACCGGTTGCGAGTCGGAGCGGTTATAACCGGTTAAAACCTTAACTGATGTTGTTGAGTAATTATTAACAGTTGCGAGTCGGAGCGGTTATAACCGGTTATCGACCGGGCCGGTTATAACCGGTTATGGTTGGCCATCTCTAGTTTGCAGTTTATTTCAATTTTCATTCCTTTGATACTTTTAAGTACAAAGGATCAAAATAGTAAAGAAATGTTAAACCATAATGATCAAATTAACAATAAAATATGAATTATAAGAATAAAAATAACAATAAATCACAAATTTTAAAGACGAAAGTCATAATTTCTAAACTATGACGAAAGTGGCAATTTTTAGAAAACCATAGGGATCAAAATCATAATTTGCTCATTGTTTTTTATCATTAAGAAAATAACATTCACCCCATAATTCGGTCATTGAATTTTGTAAGACTATTATTCAAATAATTTGACTTTTGAAAACTATTACAATAACTTTGAGGAAACGTTATTACAAAGTATGCATCATATTAATTAATAACCTTAAAAATAATTAACTATAAAACAAAATGACAATTTATTTCTGGACTAAAATTAAACAATTTTATTAAAAGGTAAAAAGGTCTTTTTATTGTTTTTTATAGGAGCACTTTTTATATATTTCTATTATTCCTGTAATTTTAGAGATTTTGAACTTTAAAATTTATTTGTAGAAAAAGTTGAGAAGATCTAATTCAACCCTTGGTTATAATTAGTCCTTAATCAGTTATGATTCAAAAAGAGAAATTGTTTTAGGCCCGAGTGATTTAAGTTAACCTATTTTTTGTTTCAATATCTCGTATGTCTAAGTTTGATTCTCGAGTAAGATGTAGATAATATGTTTTTTATTTATCGGTGGACCATCTTAATAACAGAGGCAGTGGACCATCTTAATAACAAAGTGATGACCTGCTTAAATATAGTTTCATAGGTCATCGAGAATCAATATAAAAAATTGACATACTTGCTTAGTCTTTGTCCGACTTTAAGAGCAGTTGTTTTATCTGTTATAAGAAACTTCCCACCTATCATGAAAATCATGATGGTCGTGAAGATAACACGGAGGAGTAACTTCTCCTTAAATCTACCCAACTTTGAGTGAAAAAGTTGCATCACACTTAATGAAAGTGGTTGAAAGTTATGAATCCCTGAAGAATATGTAAAAGGTCCTACTAGTCTTGACTATTTAGGATCATGTGCCATTAATTGATATTGAGGCACAAGGTAGGTGAATATTATATCGAGTTTGATTCGTGTGACAAGTTGAGTTAATTTGCAAAGTAGGAGAAGTTATCAATCGTTGGATGCATAACATGACGAGATGCATCCACTGGCGGATCTAGGATTTTTGTCTAGTGGGAGCACCTTTAAGGTAAGATTAATAGTCGATAATCGTTCGATGTGTTTTCAGTCTAATTCGACAATTTAGAGAGATTTTTGAAGTTTTTTAGTTTATTTTGAGGAGCTTTTAAGTTTTTTTAATTGATTTTGAGGTACTTTATCGATGTTTTTTCGTTAAATTTAGAGGATTTCCTTTTTGTTTGGGTTGATTTTGAGGCTCTTTCTTTGGTTTTTCTAGTTGGTGAGGGAAAGGTTAAAAACATTATGGAAAATTACAATAGAACATTGAAAATCAGTTGTATTTAAACTAGGAAAACAAAGTTTTTGTTATCTACCCCCCCCCCCCCCCCCCCCGCGGCGACACTTCAGAGCTGCATATGCCATTGGATGCACCGGGTCAAGCTGATTCATGGGTGGGTTTGAGATTAAAAATGATAAAGCGTCAAATCAAATTCTCACGATTCTAATGTTAACCAACTTCTCACACGATTATTTGAACGCACGCACACATACATGTGTGTGTGTTCTTTTGAGAACTTTTGACGTATCAACCTAGTATTACATTAAAAAGTAATATGAATAACACATGATACACTAGTTCTTTAGGCGTCAAAAGTTCTCAAAAGAAGACACACACATACACATATTTTTAGTCTCTTTGTGAAACAAAAGTCATGAAAATGTGTTCACATTGTGAATCACATGCATATAAAACAAACATATGTTAATCAATACATTAAATTGTACTTTAGATGGAAAATCATGGGAGACAACATTATTATTGTCAAACTAGTGTCGGTGACGAAAACCTTCTATAAGAAAATACGTAATTACGTTAATTATAATTTTTTAATTAACAACTATTTGACAAGATTTCAAATAATAAAAAGAAAATTCTTTATATGTTCATTTAATATTTAGATATTTAGTTTTACTTGGAAATAATAAGTATCAATATATATTGTCTGAATAGTTATTAAAAGTGTATTATTTTCCAAATAATATATATAAGGACTATTATATTATATCAATAATATAACTAAGAAGATGATCATAAAGTATTATATTTATATTATTATCATCATCTTTGGGGGGTCAAATGACCCCCATAGAGTTTAAAAAAGTTTGTCGATTAATTTTTTTATAAAAATACATAGGTTTTGACCTCTTTAAAAAATATGGTTTGACCCATATTTTTTTTAATCCAATTTAACTGTTATTATTTTTGTATATAACTTACTTTTTTACAATAATTGTTAGTATGAATTGTTAAGGTTAGAGTCTCATAGTTAATATATGATTGTTAAATATTTGTTAGTAATTAGTTGTTAAGTATAAGGTTTGTTAATTGATGTGAATATTTTTGTTTGCTCAAGTAGGATTACGGATTGTTTGTTGATGTATAATTCTTAGTTTGAATTATTTTTATTGAATCTATTCCAAATAATTTATATACGAAACATCACCGTGATCAATTAGATAAATAAGACAAATATCTAGAGATATTGTCAATCATGTGGGCACATGACTATCATTTAAAATCCGACCCACATCACCAAAGTTTCTAGATCTGTTATTGTATTAAATTGTCATGTTAATAGAAATGTATAGAAATATATGTAATATACATCTATTAGACGTTATATGAACAAAAATATAAGAATAATGTGAAATAAAATAAATGAAATATTTTTCCCAAAGTTATTCTTCCAAAAATTAATTAAAAAAGGCAAGCTTTGAGAGGTTAAATAAAAATTTTTGGATTGTGTTCTCCTTAGAAATATCATATAATTGTTAGTGTTTTTTCTTATTAAGCGTAAACTTTAAAACTATGAAATTATATTAGAATGAGAAAAGAATTCACAACAAAAAGAAAAAGTAAAAAACCCAATATAAATCACACTTTTGAGTATAATAATCATTCTCAACGCCATATATAAATAACTTGTAAGAAACTAAGATAATATTGATGAACCAAATTAAGAAAATCTCTTAAAAAACACATGCACAACATAAAGATTGTGTGGAAAACATCAATCAGAAGAAACAAAAATAATAACTATGAAGATATTCCAAATAAAAACATCAAAAAGTTATCTAACATTCATAAATAATAAATATAAAGCTTAAAAGTTACATAAACAACAATGGTACCGGCAAAAAATAAATTATACAAAGAAAAAACAACAAAATCATACAATCTCAATAGAACATAAAAGTTACGTAAACAACAATTATGTTACCAACATGATAATTAATCATGAAGTATGATAAAAAGAACAAAGGTAATAATTGTGGCAAAAACTTATATAACAACAATATGCTATATACACACAAAAAAAACATTCAATATACACAAAAAATACAATATGCAATATTTACAAAATATATATATATATATATATATATAAACTTTTTATAGGAAAAATAATGATACCAATTTGGTATGACATGCATATACACACATTAACAATGTAAAACTTACAAAATCGTATATAAAAAATAGAAGTTTTATGTACCTGAAAGTTTTATGGAGGATGAATATGGTATCGGTGAAAAATAAGTTATGCAAAATAGAAACAAACACAAACCCAAAAGAACATAGCATAGAACACAATGATCGTTAATTCCATTTTGGTGGAACATTGAGTTGTAGTTTATATAAGATTTTATTGTAGGTTTTCCTTTAATTAATAAATGGAAGATGAAAAGAGCAAAATTAATGTTTATAACAAGTTAAATAGTTTGTAAGTCAAAACTAATTAAATTGTAAGTCAAATTACCAAAGAAGTCTTCTTATAATGAAATACACAATTTTCATTTAGGGGTAGAAAGGTCTTTAACATATTTAACATTAAAAAAATTCAAAAAAATGAGAAAAAAGATAGAGGTGATTATAAGCATGAGTGTAACACCTTAAAATCCACAACATTTAATCTAGGAAAAACATTTAAAATAAGCGGAAGCTTGTCAAAAGTCTCAACTTGATAAAGAATTTAGCCAAACATTTGTTTAAGAAAAGAAGTGATCAAACATAACCGAGTCTAAGCTCATGTCCAAAACACGACATCCTTTATCCCAATTAAACTAAAACCTTAAGAAGATGACAAGTTAAGCATGTCTTCTTTCAAAGCATAATCCATAAACATGATTGACTGAGCTGCTACCTGCGGGATCATCACACGTGAACCTTGCCCTTGCTAACCGATGTTGTACCTGACACTAAAAAGGTGGAATAACAACGGGTAAGCTTTCGCTTAGTGAGCACATATCTATACAAACATAATCATACATACATAACCGGAATACATTGCAATCACATATCACATAACTTGATCCTTTGACACTGGTACCAGGCCGCTTAATCCGTAACTTGATCCTTTGTCCCCGAAGGAACTATTTACCTAGCGGTAACCCGTACCAACTAGGTAATAACATAATCCATATAACACATAACCACACATGCATAACAATCACATAAGCATGACCACATCAATATAGATAGAGTACTCACCTGAATGTAGCTCGAAAATGCTCACACAAAACAGGTACAATGCTCAAAGTGATTCACCTAAACATTTACATGCATAAACATCTCAATACATAATCCAAAATGACATTTTAATACTCCATACCGAAACACTAGTCTTAGCCATAGCTAGACTAGTCCAATTGACCCCAAATTCTAGGCCTCATCCTCTCTTAACATCCCTAACATGATCCCATAGCCAAATCCCCAAAAATTAAAAACCAAAAATTGAAAAACGTCCAGAGAGTTGCGCGACCTCCCTTGCGCGACCTCAGGTCGCGGGCCAGGTCGCGTAACTTTCCTGGCTTAACCTACCTCGCGACTTGCTTCGAAAATCGCACTCCAAACCCACTTTTCGACTAACACGATCCCAAAATACGTTTCTACATGAACTAGGGTCGATAGGTAACGATTACATGCAAGCAATTCGACCCCAAAACATACCAATTACATCAAACGATGATTCTATGATCATCATTCCAACATCAAAACCCTAACCAGAACATAACCCATCACTAACATCAGTTGAACACAAATTGGACTTAGGAATCATACCTTTAGTGCAATTTGATGTACTTCCTTCGGTAATTGCTTCCCAATTACCCTCAATTGAACCTCCTTGACCTTCTTTCTCAACTGGCGCCTCTCTCTCCCTTTCTCGATCTCTGGAACTGCCAAATGAAGGAGTTGAGGGTTTTCTATCTCTTACATACCTGCTGATCTCTCCCTTGCACTTTCACAAATAGCACTTAAGTCCCCGAATCTCTCTAACACAAATTAAACAAGGTTAAGAGGCTAACCAACTCCGTTAAGTCTCCAAAATAGAAAACGGGGCGTTACAACTCTCCCCCACTTACAAGGATTTCGTCCCCGAAATCGCTTATACCTGGAATAACTCTGAATAGTTCCGACTCATCTCATCGTCCGGTTCCACACTCATTCTGGTACCCAACGTAAAACCTTTGAACATTCCCTTCCCAATGCCCTTGCTTCTCAAAGTCTTGGTCTTTCTTTCCAAGATCGATCTTTAGGTCTAACAATACTTCCCGCATAGCCCTTCTAACGACCCTGGGCAGTTTTAGTCCATCACAATTCCACTGAATGCTCACAGCCGCCCTCTGGAATATTTCTGGACCGCCTAACTCACTCTGACCAACCTCTCCCAAGAAGATGGGAGTTTTACATCTCCTTCCGCACAACATCTCATGAGGAGGCATGCCCTACCCAAACTCTTAACATGCACTTGAGAGTCTAAGCCGTCCTCTCGCTCTGCCCGTCAGTCTGTCCTTTATTCCCCACTTAACATCAAGCTTCCTAAAAATACACCCAACCTTACAACCAAATCCTTCATCACATGCTCTTACTTCCAACCAGTAACCCTGACTCTAACTCAGCCTTCACTCTTAGACACATCTAACACTTTTCGACATACTTTTCGTTGTGATTGCTTAAACATACCTACTAGTGAGGTTATCACTACCAACTGGTCCGCCACCTTTAATTTTAAAAAGAACATATTTTTTAATAGAAAACTGTTTAAAATAAAACGGAAGCCATGACTAAAGAGAACTCATAAAATCTGATTAACTCATCATCGTCCCATCAACGTTTAGAATTTCAAACATGTACAAAATCAACATTTTTCATCAAGTATTGATTTCACCCAGTTTATTAAAACGTAAATTTTAAGGAAGCTATTTAAAATTTAGCGGAAACTTTGTTTAAAAGTCACAAAATAGTAAAACCAACATCCTTCCATAAAAATTTCACTAGTTAAAGCATAAAACAGGACTAATCCTCCTTTAAAACATAAAAATAAAATACATGTGTCAAACATCACTTAAAATCATTAGCATAAGTTTCTTTCGTCCTCTTACCTGACAAGAATTCATGTAGCCCTGTATTTGACGACTATGGTTCGATAAAGTCCGCTTTGGAGATATAGGGCCTTAACCGGTCACCCCTACTCCTTCACGGTTACGTTTTGGAGTTGCCCAGTCCAGGTCACAACCCAAAACGCCTCCACCACCACGTCGTTTCCTACAGGTTACAAGGATTCCGTAACGTAACCATATCTACACATGCTACTGCCCTCCGTTCCAAGAACGGAACTGATCCTGCCGTTTCTCTAACGAGAATGATACTATCCCCCTTGACCCTTACGAGTACAAGGCTGTCCACATGCACCCAAAAAAAAACATGCCATTCGCGTCTGACAAAGTTATCTATCGTATACTATCACATACAACATATCACCCAATGTAGTTCTTTACATTATCTACTTACTTCCCATGCTAATCATAATACCACTAACCCAAGGTAAAAGTATCATACTAAACTGTCATATCCTCTATTTTCTCTCGTGAAGCCAACACTAATGCTTCACTTAACCAACTCCTCAAGGTTCCAAGCGCTGCTGTCCTCTCTTGTTCCCACATAACATTCTTTGCGTAAAATTTCCAATACATCTCGTAAACGCTCCACATGTTCCTTCTTCGATCCAAGTAGTTCAGTACATTGTTTAAGTATACGATCCCTGACCTATCCACATCTTCCTGCAGACCCGATTCATCAGGTCTATAAAAGCTGCTGGCGCGTTCGTCAACCCGAATGGCATTACAGTGAACTCGAAATGTCCATAGCGAGTACGAAAGGCCGTCTTATGCACATCTTCCTCTCTAGATTTCAACTGGTGGTACCCTGAGCGAAGATCTATCCTTGAGAGCCACATGGTTCCCTGAAGTTGATCAAAGAGATCGTCGATCCTCGGCAGTGGGTATCTACTCTTTACTGACAACTCGCCGAATTCCTGGTAGTCGATGCACATCCGCCTCGACCCATCTTTCACTTCTATGAGCAGGATAGGGGTTCCTCATAAGAACGAATCAACCCCTCTTCCAGTAGTTTCTCTAACTGTTTCAAAACCTTTTGCGTCTCCGAAGGTGCTAACCGGTACAGAGCTTTTGCTACCGGTGCCGCCCCCGGAACCAAGTCTATACGAAACTCCACTTGCCTCTCGGAAGGAAAACTAGACAAGTCATCGAGAATACATCCGGATACTCCTGAACACTGGCACATCTGCAACCGTCTTCTTTCCTGCCCCGTCGTGACTGTCGACCACAACCCGCCGAGAGACCATGTATTTCACGAAGAACATGCTTCCTAGCCTTAGCTAACGTGAACATTTCGATAGTCTCTTTCTTCCTTCCCTCACTATGGTCAATTCTCCCCCACTTGGGTTCCGAATCACCATCTGCTGGTTCTCACAGTTAATGTGAGCTCCATTGCAATTCAACCAATCTACCCCAGCACTATGCTAATTTCTCTCTTAGGGATGGGTATGAGATCAACACGGAATCTCACTACTCCCCAACTCTATCACACTTCCTTCGAACACGTCTCTAGCTATCACACTCTTTTCAACGACTATCTATTGCAAAACTGTACACGCCACCTCCTTGACCTCAAACAACCAAGTCCAAACAGTCCTTACTTGACCCTCGAAGCCTACGGGTGTAACCACCAGTGTAGGAAACACAAGGCTCAAACAAGGATCAATTTGGATAACAGGCTCGGTCTTTTTAGTCTCTGCATCCAAACATCTCAACAAATCAAGCCTACTTTATTCCTTCATTCGCAACATGCTTCGAACAACATTTCCAAACAAGTGAGCGGTTGCTCTAAGGACTTGTCGGTAGTCTCATTCATCCATTTAGTAATTCATATCTTCGCCACAATTTCACTGCCTAACTCTTCCACCTCTCTCTAAGGTACATACCGTTCTCTAAAATATAGAGAACTCTTACCACATCATTAACCAATTCTGGCTTCATTCTGGGTAATAACAACTGAATACACGCCCCCAAGCCTTGGAGGTATCACTCCTCTTTCTTGCCTTTCTAATTCTCGCTCTCTAATCCATGCTGATTCATGCATCTGATGAATGTCAGTACATTTCGTCATCACCACAAATTCCTGCATCTCCGCTTCAGTATCTTCGTGTAACGACACATCTTCCGTTTCTGAAATCCACTGGGTGTTGGCAACTGGATCCTTCTTTCCTTTGAAGATCGGCGATTGACATGCCGAGAATTTTCGTGACTAACTGCTCTAGCCTGATCAGACTGAGAGCTTAAAACATCGCTGGCTTATACGGTCATGTCTGCTTCTATCTGCTGCTAACCCCTGGGTTACATCGTGCTCCCAACGCTCGAAAGGCCAGGTAGTAACTCATGGAGAACTCCTCTGCCTCACATGCTACACTCTCTAACCCTTATCGGTAATTCAAGACAGCCATCATAATTCCCAACATAACAAAGACACCTTGTCTACATCCCATACTAATCCCAACATCATCACACTTAAAAGATGACACTTTCCTTCTCACCTTAACTACAACTATTCGGATCAACAACTCTCGTTATACTTTTCCCTTCATCAAATGCTACCGAGTGGTCTATTCTTACTGATTCAATTAACATGCTACTTTAACACCACTCTACTTTTTGTCCCATGCCATCTACTAGCTTAGGTCAATGACCTTCGCTTCCAATTCTCTCCTCATCACATGCCTCTCAGGGGTCTAACCACTTATCTTACGGACACTCATGAAGGTCCTATCATGCTACTACCCCATCCCGACAATCCAGTAGGTTCATAGAACTCCTTGTAACCATGTCAATTCCCTGATATGCACAATGTATTTGCAATGATACGGGCCCTTGTATCACTATAAATACATCCTACATACCTAGCCTCGACACCATCACAAGGATCCTAATTCCCGACTAGTTGTCCCATACATAACCTTTACACTAGAGCTTAACAGCTCACCTACCATTCAATCACATAAAACATGCATCATGCTCTTCTACTCGTAACCACATAACCATAAGTCTACACAAAGGCACAACAAGTATGTCTACCATTCCATAGTTTCTATTCATCATAATAACGGATTCTAAACCACTTAACATTAAGAACTCAAACTCGTTCATTTCTCCACAACTATCATAGTGATACCTGCCCCCTATGTCCTTTATATAGGACCTCATGCTTCATAACAATATGCATAACTTATTATCATGCCCATACATAACGTAGCCTCATGCATATATTCGTATCATAACATACATAACATATCAAGTCGACATGACATATCATTATCAACAAAGTGACATGCTTTTCTTATCCAAGTATAGTGTGCTCACCTCACGTTGATGTCCCGGTCCGCAGCTCAGTCTCTTATCCATTTCTTATCCAACTCCAAATTTTTGAAAATTCTTAGTTAGAAAACAAGAACGCTTGGTTTAAGTTCAAACACTCACTACCGGTGAATGCCTGAATCCCTTAAACCAGGGCTCTGATACCAATTGTAACACCTTAAAATCCACAACATTTAATCTAGGAAAAACATTTAAAATAAGCGGAAGCTTGTCAAAAGTCTCAACTTGATAAAGAATTTAGCCAAACATTTGTTTAAGAAAAGAAGTGATCAAACATAACCGAGTCTAAGCTCATGTCCAAAACACGACATCCTTTATCCCAATTAAACTAAAACCTTAAGAAGATGACAAGTTAAGCATGTCTTCTTTCAAAGCATAATCCATAAACATGACTGACTGAGCTGCTACCTGCGGGATCATCACACGTGAACCTTGCCCTTGCTAACCGATGTTGTACCTGACACTAAAAAGGTGGAATAACAACGGGTAAGCTTTCGCTTAGTGAGCACATATCTATACAAACATAATCATACATACATAACCGGAATACATTGCAATCACATATCACATAACTTGATCCTTTGACACTGGTACCAGGTCGCTTAATCCGTAACTTGATCCTTTGTCCCCGAAGGAACTATTTACCTAGCGGTAACCCGTACCAACTAGGTAATAACATAATCCATATAACACATAACCACACATGCATAACAATCACATAAGCATGACCACATCAATATAGATAGAGTACTCACCTGAATGTAGCTCGAAAATGCTCACACAAAACAGGTACAATGCTCAAAGTGATTCACCTAAACATTTACATGCATAAACATCTCAATACATAATCCAAAATGACATTTTAATACTCCATACCGAAACACTAGTCTTAGCCATAGCTAGACTAGTCCAATTGACCCCAAATTCTAGGCCTCATCCTCTCTTAACATCCCTAACATGATCCCATAGCCAAATCCCCAAAAATTAAAAACCAAAAATTGAAAAACGTCCAGAGAGTTGCGCGACCTCAGGTCGCGGGCCAGGTCGCGTAACTTTCCTGGCTTAACCTACCTCGCGACTTGCTTCGAAAATCGCACTCCAAACCCACTTTTCGACTAACACGATCCCAAAATACGTTTCTACATGAACTAGGGTCGATAGGTAACGATTACATGCAAGCAATTCGACCCCAAAACATACCAATTACATCAAACGATGATTCTATGATCATCATTCCAACATCAAAACCCTAACCAGAACATAACCCATCACTAACATCAATTGAACACAAATTGGACTTAGGAATCATACCTTTAGTGCAATTTGATGTACTTCCTTCGGTAATTGCTTCCCAATTACCCTCAATTGAACCTCCTTGACCTTCTTTCTCAACTGGCGCCTCTCTCTCCCTTTCTCGATCTCTGGAACTGCCAAATGAAGGAGTTGAGGGTTTTCTATCTCTTACATACCTGCTGATCTCTCCCTTGCACTTTCACAAATAGCACTTAAGTCCCCGAATCTCTCTAACACAAATTAAACAAGGTTAAGAGGCTAACCAACTCCGTTAAGTCTCCAAAATAGAAAACGGGGCGTTACAATGAGAATATGCCACATCATTCTTAGTGGTTATTCCTTTAATATATATAACAGATATCTTTAATCCAGATTGCCTACACATTGAAATCATTTCAGGTTAAGCTTGACATCAGGTGAAAACTCTCTTTTGGGATAGTTGTGGGCAACAAATTAATTAGAGTATCTAGAACAAATGTTCTCACAAACAAATGGTGTACCAATGTAAGCTTTTGAAGAAGGCTACAAAAATTATGACACTCGATTGTTTGGGGGGCCAATAATATATATTTGATTATTAGCGTAGTCCCCCGTTAGCCTTTTTCTGGATTAACAGATTATTTTAGTCTATTAATTGGATATATATAAAGTTTCAGAAGTTTAACCTCGTGCTCCAATTCCTTTTATTTTCTACTAGATTTGGCAATCCTCGTTACAAATGTAAATATGCAACCACTTCTCGTTAGTTTTTTTAGTTTGATGATTCATGATTGATCTTTCCTAGTCGATTAGTCTCATTTACCCTAATATCAAATTATCATCCTGACTATTAAGGGGTCGTTTGATCAAGCGTTTATCTGATAAACACTTACCAGTAAGATTCGACATTTTAAACCACACTATCGAGTGAAATTGTAGCCTATCAAAATGGTGACTTGTCCAATAATCCACCCGGTAAACACTTACCGGGTAAAAGTCGTCATCATCAACTGGGTAAGATTCACAATCATATTTATGTTCGTCCGATAAGATAATTGTACTGATAAGCATTTACTAAGATAGTATAAGGCTTCTAATTTTAATTTCATGTTGATTCGTCTTTTTATGCATATCTTGTATTTACATGAGAGGATCTTCAACAGCTTCTTCAAAGTGAAGTAGGAAATAAAAATAAAAAAAACACCTTTATCGTCAACATATTCTCTATTTTAAATATTACATAATTAATTATATAATTAAAATATTCAATACAACTCGAAAAGTATTATTTTCTCTCATAAATGTTTAATTTAAAGCATTTTCATCAGTTTATGAATAAAACAAATAAACTTTCTATCATAATCAATCATTTTTTAGATATCTTCAAATTTAGATTTTAAATCAATGCTCTTGCACTTTCTCTCTATTTTAAAGAACATTTGAAAATTTTGTTGAAGAAAAAAAAAACCCATAAAATCTTTATTTCATATAACGTTTTAAAAAAATCTTATTTGAAATGATGCCGTCTCCCTATATAAACCTTTCATGTTAGAGCATCTCCAACAACTTTCTTAAAATGGGAGAAATGAACAAAAATTGAGATTTTAGTCTAAAATTGTGCTACAACAACTTCCTCATTTTTGTTCTCCAAATTGGAGAAACTAAGATAGAGAATAAGTTTTTATCCAAATATGTAGATAACCCCAAATATTTTAAAGATTAAATAATTAATTATATAATTAAAATATTCAATACAACTCGAAAAATATTATTTTCTCTCATAAATGTTTAATTTAAAGCATTTTCATCAGTTGTTGAATAAAATAAATAAACTTTCTATCATAACCAATCATTTTTTAGATATCTTCAAATTTAGATTTTAAATCAATGCTCTTGCACTTTCTCTCTATTTTAAAGAACATTTGAAAATTTTGATGAAGAAAAAAAAACCCATAAAATCTTTATTTCAGATAACGTTTTTAAAAAATCTTATTTGAAATGATGCCATCTCCCTATATAAACTTGTCATGTTAGAGCATCTCCAACAACTTTCTTAAAATGGGAGAAATGAACAAAAATTGAGATTTTAGTCTAAAATTGTGCTCCAACAACTTTCTCATTTTTGTTCTCCAAATTGGAGAAACTAAGATGGAGAATAAGTTTTTATCCAAATATGTAGATAACCCCAAAAATGATTACTACGGGAAAGAACCAATAAGTATTTTGAAAATAAAATTTTAAAGAAAAAACAATTCTTTAGTGGGCAAGTGAAATATTTTATTATTATAATTAATGTTGATTTCTCTAAAATACGAATACTATTGGAGATAGATGCAATTTTTTTTTAGAGATTTTGAGTTTTTATTCTCCATTTTGAATAAATTTTAGATAAGTTATTGAAAATGCTCTTATTATTAATGTTTATTAATTACCATTTATTTTTTTATTTTTTTCTAAATAATTATTTATTTAATTATTATTGATATTGATTTATTCTCATTTAATGACGAAGGAATTATTGTCACATGTATAGCTACAAGAGGTATGAGGATAATGGTCCTACCCATTTGATATTTTTAGTTATTAATGTAAAAACCAGAAATAATTACACAATTCATAACCTAATTGTATAATAACTTTATTAGTTTATCGCTTAATTTAGTTGATATTTTAGTTCACATCTAATTGTTATAAACAATTATTTAGAAGATCTCTAACAACTGTACTCTATAAAAAGCTTGCTTAAATAATTATGCTAAACTTTTTATATAGTGGAAACAAAAACAAAAGAAAAAAATATCCACATTTGTAGAAAAAGAGAATAAGTATAGCATGACTATTAAAAATGCTTTTATAAATACATATTTGGTTAGCCAAGTTAACATTAGACCGCATATATAATCGTATGCAAGCTTCGTATAAAACTCTATGAACAAACAACTAACAATTGATGAATACAATAAAAATGACATGTATAAAGTAAATACTAAAACAATAATATGTTTCTATTTAAGTTTTAATTTTGTACATAGTAAAGAATAAAATGAAACCATTATCAAATTATCACCAAAAGTATTAGAACAAGGTTATGGTCATGACCAAGGTCGAGAATTTCTCGATTAGATTGCGGATTTTCTATGTTTTTGAAAGAAAAACAGAGTTAAGGAGCTTTTGATCTATTGGAATCCAGATCTTTGGCTTTAAAAGTTAAAGGTTCAAAGCTCACTAAAAATGAAAAACCATGTAAATTTATTTGTTGTGTTTTATCGTGTATAAATATTATACATTTACAAATGTTAAATCATGTAATCCAAAAACTACACTACATACTACTTGAGAGTTGTCTGGAAATGTTAGATGTACAATGATATCTTTTCAAGCCAAAAGTTAAAGAGTTCATTTTTGTGAAAAAATTGAGTTGTGCATAAGTGTGAGAAAAAAAAGGAGAAAGTAGGAATGCACGGTTGGGATAGCCGAGTTGAAGCCTCAAATGCATTTGAACAACCTAACCTGATAGAAAATCTCAATCAAACCCAATGCAACTAAAACTATCACCCAACGCAATCGTACGTGGTAGGTTATGTTTGTAACACCTTAGGCATATTCCATATCGGCCATGGACATGAGTGATGCTGAGTGTTATAAGTAATATATTGGCCTTCCTAACAACAACGCGTTTGGGGCTTAATGCACGACAAGTTCTTGGAACGCTGCAGTTAAAGGTGGTAGGGTGGGAGTAGTACCAGGATGGGTGACCTCCTGGGAAGTCCTCACTAGGTTGCAAAAAACAAAGTCGTGAGCTACACGTTGGTTAAATTCAGGGGCAAAGCGGACAATATTGCTGTCGAGGTAGGTGAGATGTTACAAATGGTATCAAAGCCACTTCTGTGCCGTTCGGGATATCGGGCAAACCTCATCGAGGACAATGAGTCCCAAAGGGGACTGTTTGTAACACATTAGGCATATCCCATATCAGGCGTGGGCATGAGTAACGCTGAGTGTTATAAGTAATATATTGGTCTTCCTAACAACAACACGATTTGGGGCCTAATGCACGACAGGTTCTTGGAACGCTGCAGTTAAGCGTGTTATGGTGGGAGTAGTACCAGGATTGGTGACCTCCTGGGAAGTCCTCACCAGGTCCCCAAAAACAAAGCCGTGAGCTACACGGTAGTTAAATCTAGGGGCAAAATGAACAATATTGTTCGAGGTGTAAACGAGCCGAGTCGAGCCGAGTAGTGGGTTAATCGAGCCGAGCTCAAACAATAATGTTGGGCTTAAGCTCGGCTCGAGCTCAATTAACTTTTTCAATGTAGGGCTCGAGCTCGAGCTCGAATATTTTTTGAGTTATCGAGCTCGAGCTCGAAGCTCGTTTATGGGTTCGAACTCGCGATCGATTAACTCGTTTATCTATTTGAGTTCGATAATTTTTATATTTATACTATTATTAATAAATATATATGAACATGTTTGGCTCGAAAAAATGCATGCTCGAATAGCTCGGCTCGACTCGACTCGGCTCGAAAAATTTAATCGAGTTTTCGAACGAGTCGAGTCGAACATTGGTGTTATAAAGCTCGGCTCGTTAATTTAGACGAGCTCGATTATGTGTTCGAGATCGACTCGAGCTCGAGTATTATTAAGCTCAAGCTCGAGATAAACGAGCTCGAGCTCGAGTAACTCGTTAAAAGCTCGACTCGCTTACACCTCCTAGGTGGGATGTTACAAGGTTGATCGGGTTGATCGAGTTGAAACCTACACATTTTGAACAACATAAAATAAAAACGAGAACATACCAAAAAGGTAACAAAGTCAATAAAAAATGAAGGTTCATCTAAATAAAAAAAATAAAAATACCACTGAAATTATAATAAAATTTTAAAATATAACTACGGATTGGTTTAAGTCTAATATATATATATATAGAGAGAGAGAGAGAGAGGGGTCAGGTTTACGTGAGACCGATATGTTTCGACGTGTTCAAATTTTACACTTGAAACTTTACAGCAAAATACTGAGTCAAGGTAAAAAGAATATGAATTGAATATTACTTTTACAATGTTTTGTTATGAAGTTTCAAGTGTAAAAACTTTGTTTATCAATCTAAAAAACAACTTGGTGTCAACTTTGACGTGATTCTAAGTCTTTCTCAATACACACTAGTCAATAAATTAACAATCCCATCAAATCTATAGTATAGAAAGACTTAAGGTTTATTGGGCTCAAATCAACCTAAGAGCATCTCCAACCTTAACACCAAAAAAAACACCAAAAACACCAAATCTGGTGGGCCCATCAACACCAAAAACAAACTCAACTCCAATCACACTCTAAAAAAACACCAAATTTGAGGACCCTACATTAATATAACATATTTTATTCATTATTAACTATTTATTATAACAATATATTTTATTGACTATATATATCATAATAAATAAATAATAAATAAATAATAAATAATTTATTTATTTAATATATCTCTATTTTATATTAATATTAAATTTGTATTTTTTTATTTAACATTTAATAACTAAATATAAAAATATATAAATCAATATTTAATAATTAAATATATAAATTATATAATAGTTAACATATTTACAATTATTTAACAGTGAAAACAAATATGAAAACATAAAATAATAGAGAGTGGGGTGGGTCCCATGTAAATGGTGGGAGAAAAACCCACGCCAAATATGGCGGTCACATTTGGTGAACACCAAATTTTTTTGCAAAATGGAGGTCGATTGGAGCACAAAAAACACCAATTCTTTAAAATTGGAGTACGATTGGAGATGCTCTAATACAACTCCAACCCAATAAACGTGGTTTTGCCTTATTTTATCAATTATATTCAGAATTACCTAACTTTGATTTGAGTTTTTTGGATTTTTGGGACTAGATTGGTATGGTTGGTTGGGACGGATTTTCATTTTTTGGATTATAATGTGAATAAAATCTAAACATGTTCAACGTTTTGTAATCAATCTATAGTTAAAGGGTGTAAACTGTAACATTTTTGAAGTATATATGCGTCTATTTCATCGCCCTCGGTTGTATCAATCAGCGCCAAATCAAATTGCCCTAAAATTCAAAACCCATTTTCCCCCAAATTTCTTCCCCAAATTTCTCTCGATCAATCGCGGAGGTAAAATGATCATCGATTCACTTTTTGTGCGATTGAATGTAATTATATGTTAATTGAATGTATAATTGTTCACTGTATAAACTTTTTTAGTTGGATTGTGTAATTGATTTGGAGTATTGTAGATGATTGCTTGATTGGTATCGGAATTTATTTAGGGATGAATTTTGATCATGCTCTTTTTATTAGTCGATCGATTTGATCGATGAAACCTGTTTTCTTTTTTGATTGAAATTTGGAAGTGGTTTAGGTTTTGGGGGTTTGCTCAGATCAATGAAATTAGGGTTTGATTGTGGTGTTGAAGAACATGTTATGCTCTTGTTGCTATGATTATAGTGTTTCTAAAACTTTTGATTTTAAAAAAGGGGGGGGGGGTGTGAATTTCATTAGATGCTAGTTTCAGACTCTCAGTACATGTAGATGTATTTGAAAAATGTTTTTTTTTTTTTTTTTTTTTTTTTTTTTTTTTGTATTTCGACTGAATTTGTGAAACGCCTCGGGATTTATTTCTGTGCTGGATTAGGATTTTGAGACTATGTTGTTTGTGTAGAATCTCTTTATTAGCTAATTGACTGGGACTTATGACATAAATAGCAATCAGGTTTCGGTGAAAGAGTTGTTTGTTTACTTGCTTAAGGTGATGGAGCGAGGGTTGACGGTTTAATCAGGGTTCTAGGTGGTATATATGTGAACGGGTGTATACCAAAATAGAAAATATTTATGGGTACTTGGGGTTGGATTTGAGACTTTTTTTGTTAGATTCGTACACATCATTTGGCATCAGTGAGCTAAGCGTTCGTGTGTGGGAATCAGATGAAGGCATCTGTGAAACGTATAACGGAACTGGAAGTAGAATTAGATATCTTTGACAGTGATTCCAAGATTATTCAGGGGTACTGGAATGAAGCAGGGATTTTGTTTATGTTGCATGTTAATAAGTTTGTGAATTGGTGGCATTGGATCGAACAAACGAATCGGATTTGACTTTGAAGACGAAGGGGAGATAAAAACAGATTACATGTTTATTTAATCTTATACAAGTTAAGTTTCAGGCGATCGTAGAACTTACTTGTTGCTTTATTGATTATTTTATGAATTATGATAATTGCATTGTCTTAAAATCTTTTGAGGCGGTGAGAGTCACGGAGTGAGGCGGTGAGATTATTCTTTTTGCTTAACCCAATGAGAGAAACCATAATTTTTTACCTTACTGTCTAATTTTTTTTATACTTGAATTTGGGACATAAAAATATGGAATTCTTCAATGTATTGAGTTACATTGGCATTTAAACTCATACAAAATAGCTGTACTGATAAATTAGTAGAAAATTATCATGCCATATGAAGTATTTTCACTTTTGAAGGAACAAAAAACTACTGAACTACAGATTTTTTATTCACTAATTACTTTTGTAGGGTGTTTGCATATAGGGTACCTTGTGTTAGATTCAAAATTTCAGATTTTATCTATGGCGCGTGTAGGCAACAACTTGGGTTTGGATAACCACTCTTGATGTATAAGAGGAATAATTCACGGCAGAGTAGTTAACATACTTTCTCTCCCAAATGTTGTCAGAAAGGGAAGTTACCTCCTAAAGTCTTGTGATTTATGATAACTAGGCAAGATCTCTTATTGTGACAGTGACAACTAATCAACAAATATGAAAGCTTTTAGACCACATTGGATTAAAAAACAAATGATCATTTGCATTTTATTGACAATCTCTTTCTAGTGCTGTGGGCTTGTGGTCATATTCATAGTTTCATTTCATTATGATCTTTTCATGTTCATGTCAGATAGTGAAAACTCCTCTGATGTCTACGGTTTGATTCTAATAAAACCGTCATTCATTCATGCATTTTCAGATGATGAATTCTTACGTGTGGCTTCAAACTTCCGATGGCTTCATTGAACAAGTGGAACAAGATGTGGCTCTGATTTCTCCGTTAATACATCATCAGATCCAGGCAGGCGTGGGTTGTTCAAAAATGCAACCGCTCGCTCTTCCATCAGTCGTGACTCCCACCTTACTTGGTTTGATTCTTGATTATTGTCGATTTCATCATTTCCGGGACGTTCAAACTTGGTATTTATGCTCTTCTTGATATTCTATTTGATATATTTCTTTAATTTGATGAAAATGCATGTTTGAAGCTACTTCTTTTACTTGTCTTCTGTCTTGTTAATGTAAAAGAACATTGTAAATGCACAAACAAACAATGATTGCATAACAAGTTCATCTTGGAAGCACTCATTATTTTTTTTTGAAAATTTCGATTATTTTTTTGAGATATTAACCATAGGATTTTGGGTGCTTGGTGGTTTTGAAGTTCTTGGTTGTTTGAGGCCGGGAGGATGTAGAGAGGCGTACGCCTCAATACCGAAACTAAATTCTTTTAGAAAAATGAGTAAAATCTTTCTGTTTCTTTTTTTGAAAACCTTTTCTTCTCCGGTTCTCCTAAACCCATCTGCTACTTGCACTTTTTTCTTCAGTTCTCTTTGCATTTTCTTCTTTGGTTCTGTTTGGCTTACATGAGTATTATGTATATGCATATATTGGATACCTTTATTAATAGTCTCTACTACGTGTGACGGACACAACCACACTTCTACTTGCACTTTGTTGATATTAAATATTTTTTCGTTGTAGTTGTCGACATGTAATTTGCCTATACATTAATATGTACATATATACATATGTTATGAATAGATGAAATTTTTTTCATTAGTACATGTAATCTAAGTTTCGTGATTGAAAAAAGTATGTAATTTTTTAGTAATTTAGCATGATATATATATATATATATATAGGAAAGTTCAATGGTGAACTCAATTTTGGTTGTGAACATGAGGACCACTAAACTCGTGCCACGTGGCATATTCAGTTTGAATATTATTTGTTATTCAAACTGAATAACACTGCATTAGTGTTTTAGTGTTATTCAAACTGAATAAATAACACTGAATGCAGTGTTACTCAGTTTGAATAACACATGAATATTCAAAATGACTATGCCACGTGGCACGCTCTCGGCCGCCCTCACGTTCACAATGAAAAATGAGTTCACATTTGAACCTGACTTTATATATATATATATATATATTACTCAATTGTCTAAGTGTGTGTGTATATATATTGCATATATTTTCTGAGTAGAAGCAGATATATATATATATAGTGTAGTGTATATATTTCCACCTGAGGGCTTATGCCTTGCCTCATTGAGGGAAACGTCTTGAGGCACGATTCTACTTTTTAAAACCTTGGTTTATAGTATTGTGTTTTTTCAACACTTCTTCTGCATTCATTTATGGGAGTTTAAGCCTGATATACGATGTAAGTTTATAAATTTTCTTCTACCAATGAAAACAAAACCTTGCTTCTCTCTTCCGTTTTATAGGAGCGCAAGTTTTTCGATGAGAAGTTCATTCGTATGGAGCCAGAAATGCTCCGCGAGTTGACGTCTGCTGCCTACAGTCTGCAAATAAAACCATTAGCGGACCTTGGTTGTGATGCACTTGCAAGATTGATTCAAGAGAAATCCATTGAAGAGATTCGCCAAGCTTTTGGACTACCCAATGATACTACAGAGGTGTCGTGTTTTTGAAAGTGTTTCTTTTTTTCTTTCTTTTTGGAAGGGTATCCATATACCCAAACTATTCCTGATACATTATAGCTGTAAGACATTAGTACTGATAAACTCAGTGGCTTTAATTGTTGTGGATGCCTGGGATTGAACCCTGAGCAGATGGGATATTCCCGAGAAATTAAAAATGTAAGACATAAAGGATTACTTCATTGAAAATTAATAATGGTACAAATTTGATTGATGCAGGAACCGAGTTGGAAACCTATAAAATTAGGTAATAATGATCCACGAGTCCGACTCTTGAATAAGTTATATGCAAAAAAGATGAAAGAAAAAGAGAAGGTAATTTTTTAGTCACATATGACTTTATTGGGAATGTGGGCTTTATTTTACTTGATCTTTTTTTTCTATTTTTCTCGAGGTGTTGCTAGAGGGTTGGGAGGGAGGCTGGTCAAGATTCTAGCACGAGTCTGTTGCAAGCTAGCACTTAGGGGCTGTTTGGTTGTTTTTTCAATAAGTCCTGTATGGATAAAGTTGTCTGTGTGGATTAATCTGTCTGTACTCTGTATAGATTATGAAGCCTTTTGTTTGGGAGGGTTTTTCTTGGATGAAAGGAGCTTGTATTTTAATTGGGAGTGGCAGAGTTGGAAAAAAAACTTGAGATTCTGCGTAAGCTTCTGATATGAACCGAATAGAATCAAAGGCAGATTGTATTGATTAAGAACTGAAATTGATAGTTACAAGCTTTCGAGAGGCTTGTTCTCTCCCAAAACGGTTTCCCGCCTAAAACAATTGACAAAACAGAATGAATAAAGTGACACCCCTAATCTCTTATTTATACTAGCTAACCCATTCACGCACTTTACTAACTGCCTGGACTAACAAACTCACCTAGCTGCCTAACAACTTTGACTAATTGACCGACAACACGACCTCCTTAACCTAGGGTATAACAATACCCGCCCCTAAACTTTCACCTTGTCCTCAAGGTGGAAAATAATGAAACAACCCGTTCAACTTCTTTATGTCGAAAACCTTTAGTCGTGGCGGTGGATGAGGTGGCGGTGAAGGTTCCTCATGAGCGTCTTCCAACCAACCTCTCCTTATCAACACTTTTCCCCAACGCCATAGGACTAGGCATTTAAGTAATTTGCTGTCGGATAGCCACTTGGCTTTTGCTAACGTAGTTGACAGCCACGAACCCATCTCCATTGAACTCGGCAACTCCGATTCATGCACCCCTGCTGCTGCATGTTTGTTGCTCCAAAAATCCATGCTTTTCCCCCAAGATAATACCTTTTCTTCTTCAATCTCTAGTCCTTCCATAGCATCCATTAATTCCCAATATTTCCTCACCTTTGATTTCCCATTGAAGCAAAATGTGAAAATCCTTTTTAGGCCAAAGAAATTGTCCAACTGTTGTTGCAACCAATTTTCCATTTTATTCCCCATTGCCTTCCTCATTTCCCCACTATCAATTAGCACCAATCCTTTTTGTCCATCTACAACTCCCAATTTCATTCTATCTGAAGTAGTCAACCCCACTGTGGACTTTAAAGCCACCTGTCCATCTTGAACAGCCTCCACTAAAATCAAAAACACAAGTGCCACCTCCACATAGTTGTCACCCACTTTGTAAGCTTTTTTAGAAATATAATGGTAAGTGTAAGTCTCACCATTATCGATAAGCACAAGTACACACAACCACTCAATTCTGCCCCTTAATATCATTGTTTTTGGATTAATTATCACACAGTTCAAGCGTACCTCGATGTTTGGTCCCCTATTTGTGGCTCCACCACCATCCAGAAGGTCTAATTCTCCACTTAATTTCTTAATGAATTCCTGCGATAACAATTTCACCGACTCGTTGAGATCCCTCGGGTTTAAGGCTAAAGCCAACCATGGTGGCGGTGGTGTGGACGTCAGCGGTGGTAGCAACAAAGGCGTTAACCACGGCGGTGGCCATGGCAAAGGTAGCAGCGGTTGGTCTGGCCACGGCGGTAGAGGTGGTAGAGGCGGCGGCCACGGCAATGGCGGTAGCAACGGTGGCGGCAATTTCCAGTGACCGTCGTCTGACCGAATTCTAACCGATGTCGACGTCTTAAACATAAACGTGGGCTGGAATTTGATAGATCCATTTAGATCAATTTTGGACTTGGGCCAAGTTAAACACCCTATCTTGGGCTTGGCCCAGATTTCATCGTCTAAACTGACCTTGGGCTTCTTCGTGGACTTTTCACCCTTCCACCAATCTGCGACCCTGGATACGTCCGACGGTGATGATAGCGGAGTCGCCGGTGACTTCGACGGCGGAGCATGTGGAGACGGTTGTGGCTTGCGTCGAATTTCTCTTTCTGTGTTTTCTTCTTTCTTCTCATCATCGCCTTCTGCATCGGAATGTTCTCCTTCAATTGATTCCTCAACCGGAACCTTTGCAGACTTACAATTCGGATCTGATTTTGAATTGAACTTCAAATCTGATTTTGGATCTAGAAACAGATCTGGATTCGGATTTGGCTTCAAACATCGAACTGGATTTGAAGATGAATTCTGATTTAAATTTGGACCTGGTTTTGGAATCTGATTTAGGTTTAGAAGCGGTTTACCCCAAGAACACCAAACTGTTGAGGGGAATTGACAGAGAATGACCGACTTCATATCCTCCCATCTTCTAAAAGGTCTCCTCCGATTCTCCCATCGAAACCATCGCAAGGCATCTCCTTCGAAGGAATTTGCAGAAATTTGCAGTTGCTCTTCATTATTCAAGCATTTCAATGCAAAATACCTCTCGGCATGTAGAATCCACTGATCCGAATTATTGCCATTGAAGGACGGAAAATTGATCGATTCAGACTCAAAATTCGAAGCAAACTTCGTTGTTGCCAGGTACGGATCTGATTTTGGATTCAATTTTGGATATGAATCTAAACTCAGATCTGTCTCTTTATCTACGTCAATTTTACCTTGAATCTTCGTCCTCTTTCCTCCACGATCTGGAAGCATATCAAGCCGTTTACTGATCTTCGCAATCTCCTGCTTGATTTTCTCCAAGCTATTTTGAATCGATCGTTGTTCTTCCTTCATCAATTGCTGATCTTCCTCCGCTAACCGCATCGATGCACTCCTTGCTCCCATGGCTGGATCGAACTGCTCTGATACCATTTGATATGAACCGAATAGAATCAAAGGCAGATTGTATTGATTAAGAACTGAAATTGATAGTTACAAGCTTTCGAGAGGCTTGTTCTCTCCCAAAACGGTTTCCCGCCTAAAACAATTGACAAAACAGAATGAATAAAGTGACACCCCTAATCTCTTATTTATACTAGCTAACCCATTCACGCACTTTACTAACTGCCTGGACTAACAAACTCACCTAGCTGCCTAACAACTTTGACTAATTGACCGACAACACGACCTCCTTAACCTAGGGTATACCAGCTTCCTCTAGAAGCTTATTGAGTAAGTCACTTTCTATATCATTAAGCCACCGACAGTCATGTATAGTTGACCAAATAAGCTGCGAGTGCCATTAAGTTGCTAACAAACAAGCCCTTAAGGTTATGGTGGTGAAACTGAATAACCCAATCAAACAGAATCAGGTTTGGGTTTAAACGGTTTTTGGTCATTCATTTTTGGGTTAAATGATTTGGTTAAACGAATAAGGATAGCTTATCGGTTCTTGGTTAATTTTTACTAATTCGGTCAAAATTGAATACCCTAATAAGGCATTATACCATTCTTTTAGTATTTTATATTTCTATACAGATTTTTATATATTTTATTGCTAGAAAATGGTTTCTGTTTGATAATGTTTTTGCTTGCTGTTTTTCTTTTTTTCGCTTGATGTACAATATAGCTTAAAGAGATAATGTTTTTGCTAGATAATATGTTTGGCTTGAATTAAATCAATTGTCGAGTATAAATGTCTGATGCAATTATATTGGAGGCAACGGGAAAAATGCTTTCTAATTCGGGTTAACCGGTGACTGAACCGAATAACCCGTAGCCAATTAAACCGAACCTTTTTTTGGTTTGGTTATCAGGAAGCTTGGGAAAAGCTGAAAAGACCGAATAACCCGAAAACTGATTTAACTGAGTTCACCCCTTTGCATTTCTATTTTGAGACAGCTGGTAGATGGGCTTTGCATTCAGAATGTACAGCATGAAGCACCGCATGCTGATGAACGATCTATCGATGAGCTTTTGTTATTTATCAACGGAGAAAATGGAGGTATCTTTGTAACTTCATTAGTGTGCATACTTGTTTCTCTTGTCGACTTTTTGTTATTTTTAATTTTATTGTTATGTTTTTTTTATCTGTTTCGTGTTTGTTCTTCAATATGGAGATATTAGTGCATGTGGCTTTTATGTTAATTTGTTCTATATTACTTATGGTCTTGAGTTACATTTTTATTAAACCGCTTATCAGGCATAATTATTCTCCTTTCAGTTTCTCTGTTCTATTGACTTGAATCTTTAATCATAGTTGTTAATTAAATATTTAAATTCACTCTTGCAGATTCAAAAGAGGGAAAGCCATCAAAAAATAAGAAGAAGCACCGCAAAGGAAAAAATAAACAAAAAGATGCTTCTTCTGTTTGCACTATTCCAGATGGCGAGAATAATGCCAGTAAGATTCCTCAAAGCTAAAATGCTGAACTTGTTTATTTTCAGCATTTAAATGTCCACATTTTTAACAAGGTTGTTGCTTATAATCATGTATTTGGTAAGGCAGCTTGAATGCATGTACTTGGTAATTTTCAGCATTTAAATGTCTAGATTCCTTTTTGTGGTTGTCCCAAAATAAGTGCCTAGTTTCAAAAATAGATGACTGAATTCTCAAATCTACCCTTGATTACTGCACAAACATGTAAGTTGTGAAGAGAGATGAATTAATTAAGGGTATAGTTGTCATTTTGGTTAACTAAGAAGTGTAATAATTATGCATGATATTATTCTCGACACAAATCACTTGTATAACTTTAAAATTATATGAGCTCCCATTGGCATTGGCTGCTCCAACACCTGAGGGTGTCCAGATTTAGGGGCTGTTTGGTGGTTTTCTATTAAGTCCTGTATGATTAAAGTTGTCTGTGTGGATTAATCTCTCTGTATAGATTGGAAAGGTTTTTGTTTGGGAGGGTTTTTTTCATAGATGGAAGAAGTGTGTTATTTGATTGGGAGAGACAGGTCTGGACAAAACTTGGCTTTCTACATAAAGCTTCCTCCTAAAAGCTTACTGAATAAGCCACTTTCTATATCATTACCAAACAGTCATGTATAGCTGACTGAATAAGCTATGAGTCCTATTAAGCTCATTAAGCTGTTTACAAACAGGCCCTTAGTAATTTCAACTAAGTTGAGATGCAACCTATTACTTATAAATTTTCAGGAGGAACTTAATTCCAAAGTTATGTATGACCAGAAGTACATTTCAGGACCTAATAAAAACATGAGTAAACTACATTTTTCGTCCCTGTGGTTTTTAAAGTTGTGACTTTTCACTCTTTGTGCTTTTGAAAATGCATTTTCATCCCTTTGGTTTGCAATTCATTGATGTTTTTTTCCCTAAGGCTAACTCCATCAATGATTTACCGTAAAATATAAGGGACTAAAACAGGAATGAGTTGTAAACCACCGGGATGTAAACAATGATGAGTTAAAATAGAGAGACAAAAACATCAATGAAATATATCATAGGTATGAAAACCGTAATTTTGAAATTGCAGGGACGAAAATAGCAATCTTCAACAAACCATAAGGACCAAAATTTGTAGTTTTCTTGAAACATAAATTTTTTAGACTATGAGAGTATTAAGATTACCTCAACCAATATATTTTGAAAACATTAAAGCAAGCTTTAAATTACCGAGCTCGTGGAGCTTAACATGGATTTGTTTCATGTGGGATGGGTTTAGCTTTTGGTTGCCTTGAGCTGAATCAATGTTTTTGGTATTTTTTAAAGATGAGATGCTTAATTAAGTTTAAGATTATGTTGCATGAATGCGCGACGAATTTGTACAACTTAAAATGCATATTTTATTGATACTTCCCGATATTTGAAACTCTTTTAAGCATAGACTTTGAGGTTAGTTAGCTCTATATCTTTATTTTGTATTAACTTTCAATTAACCTACAATCGTGTTGTTGAAGTCCAAAGATTTTTGTTTTTCCAACTTAATTTTTTTGTACTTCAAGCTTTGCTTTTGGAACAAAAATGTCATAAGTTACCTTTCACTTTGACATCTTTAGTGCAAGTCAAATACAAAACTTGAACCTCTTTGATTGAGAATTTGGTGTTAAAAAATCCAAATGAGATTTCAACTATAATCTTTCTTAGGGTTGGTTCATCAAAGTGTTGCCCAATGGTAGTGAATCACTAGATTATTAGGATACGTGTTATGTTGCGCTATTATAATGCAATATGTTACTTTAGATGTATGCATGTATACATGATTAAGTTTCCCCTTAATATACTCCAAAAGGAAGAATTTTTGTGTTTTTTTTGGAAGGGTTTCTTGGGCTATGCTCAGACTAATCCCGACAAATTTTAGCTGTAAGCCATCATCCCTAATAAACAAAGTGACCACAATTGTTGTGGATGCCTAGAATTGAACCTTGGGCAGATGAGATATTCCACCACATCCCTCTATGCCTCAACCACTAAGCCACAACCCTTGTGGTTAAGAACACTCGTGTTTGACGCGGGTGATCTTTAATTGTTAGATTTACCTTTATGCTATCAAGAGTATTCTTTCTTTTTTCCAATGAGAGAAACCGTAATTTTTTTAATTGTCAAATGGAATTGAAAACCCGAATGGTCCGAATATCATAGTTGTCAAAATTGGACGATTTCCGATTTGAGTCACTTTATTTGGTTCTTTAAGCAAACAACTTAACCCAAGCTATAATGGAAGTCCTATTTGATTTGCGGATTTTATATGTGAATTTCTTTTGTATGGGCAAGCGTAATTATGCTATACGATTTTATAATTTATACCCTAGATTTCTTGCTTCATATACGTTTATTATTTGTACCTTTATTAATAAAAATTTTATGAATAGCTTCATTAATAGAATGGGTTTTTGTTTGGTTGTTGGTTTAGTTATAAATAATGACTAATAGGGCTTACACAATGTTCCCACGTGTTAATGTGTTTACTCTTATACATCATTCAAATCTTAACCTTTTGTGTTTTGTACATATGTTATACAAGTAGCACTAGAAAAAGTTGAAGCGAATCTATGATTTATATCGGTTCACCATTACTGCTCTACTACCATTTCTGGATTTTATTCCCAAATCGATGATTCTTTGATTAATGTTAATGAAATGTCATTGGTTTTTGTTGTTAATCGGTAATCAAGCATGTGGTTATAGGTGATGTTAGTTTTATCTTCAAATAGTTGTGTGATACTTAATTAATTGAACCGATTGATCCTTGATATATCCCTATTTACCTTTTAGCGAACATTTGTGCGTATATGCTCCCTTGGTCCCAAAATAAGTGTCCATAATAAAAATGGCACACTGTTTTAGATATGAATATTATTTCACTTTTTAGTTAACCAAATGAGAACTTTTCTCTTGGTTAATTTGTCTATCTTATCGACTCTTAAATATTTGTGCATTAATTAAGTGTAGATTTGG
This sequence comes from Centaurea solstitialis, assembly GCA_030169165.1. Lineage (NCBI taxonomy): Eukaryota > Viridiplantae > Streptophyta > Magnoliopsida > Asterales > Asteraceae > Centaurea > Centaurea solstitialis. Next base: position 24,126,300 of record CM058042.1, on the reverse strand, counting down.
AAATTTAGTTATTTATTTTTGAAACTGGAAACTTATTTTGGGACAAACATAACTAGAAAGGTGGCCATTTTTTTAGACGTAGGAAGTATTTTTAATCTGCATGCATTTTCTTATATTATTATTTGCATAGTTTCTTGATAGAGTGTTTGAAAGGTGTGAATGTGTTCATTTATTTCTTTTCCATTTTTAAGTGGTATTGATACCAACCAATTAAAGATGTGTAACGAGAAAAATGAACTAGAAGAAGGAAGGCCTTAATTTTCTGCCACTGCTTTTACTTTTTTGAAAGATTACTGTGGCAGTTTTAAGATACGAATGGACACCCTTTCTTTGATATCGAATCCAACTCCCTGAAAAACTTATTGGGTACGATATGAATGCGTTAGTAAACCGGTATTTTGTTGCTTGCATGATCCTTTTCATGGTTTCTTGATAGTGTTTGAAGGTGTGAACTTACTCATTTTTAATTTTGGGGTCTCACTATGAATGTTGATATTGTCTATAAATTAAAGACAGAATGAAGTGTTGGTTTATTTTTAATACTTTGCTTTCTTGAAAAAATATGCTGGTAGTTTCAACTTTCAAGATGCATAACACACACTCTTTATTTGATATTGAATGCAACTCCCTGAAAGATCTACCTTATTTTTTATGGTGTCACAGGCTATCCCTAGACTAATCTCGATAAATTATGACTGTACGTGCACGGTGCATCTACAGTGTTTCTTTTACATTAACAAGACACCGTAAAGGAAGTAGCTTCAAACATGCATTTTCATCAAATTAAAGATATATATATATATATATATATATATATCAATAGAAGAGTTGAATACCAAGTTTGAACGTCCCGGAAGGTGATGAAATCGGCAATAATCAAGAATCAGACCAAGTATGGTGGGAGTCACGATTGATGGAAGAGCGATCGGTTGCATTTTTGAACAACCCATGCTTGCCTGTATCTCATGATGTATTAACGGAGAAAACAGAGCCACGTCTTGTTCCACTTGTTCAATGAAGTCATTGGGAATTCATCAGAAGTTTAGCGTTTATGGTTTTCCTCTTGATAGGAGGGTCTCCCCCCTCTATATCAAAATAAATTATGACTGTAAGAAATCATCCCCTGATAAACTCAATGGCCACAATTGTTGCGTACACCTGGAATTGAACCCTTGTGGTTTGAAAGATTTCGCCTTCTTTAGTTTTTACTATTATATTGTAAATGCACCCTGTCTTTGACGTTTGCATGCACTTTTTTGTGCAGAGTAGTTGCTCTATTCAGCAATACAGGATGGTCATCCAGAATTCTCTGAAGTATTTCCCATACACAGTGATGATATGAATTCGAAAAAAAGTGTTATGTTGCGCTATCAATTGCGATCAAGAAAAGATGCAAATTTGACTCATTTGCATGGTCTCTTGATCGTATTTGAAGATATGAATTCATTGATTTCTCCGGTTTTTTTGTTTTGTTTTGTGGGTACTAGATATAAACAATGATGATAGCTGTTGAATTAAAGATAGAAATGTAGGAAAATGTGCTAAAAAGCGAAGCCTTGATTTTTTTTGTCATTTTTTTACTTTCTTGAAAGATTATGCTGATAGTTTTATACTTTTATGATACGGGCACACGCTTTGATAATTAACGTAACTTCCTGAAAGTTTCAGATTTAGATTTTGATATGTTCATAAATCATAATACACCTTTTCTGACGTTTTCCCCCTTTTTCGTATCTTATGTGACTTAGAGACGTGGAGGGCTTTGCTTGGAGGTTGAATTTAGACTGGCCGGGGAGAATGCAAGAGTTTTTATAGTCAATCACGAAAGGTGGTCAAGATTATATCTGGATATGGTTGTGTTGCAAAGCTACAAGTAGGTGAACCATCTTCATTCGTTTTTTCTTTTTCTATTTACGTCCATTACTCCTGCCTTCTTGAATCTTGAATAACGGTCTTCGTTTCTATTTTAGCTTGTCTCAAAATAAATGTGCACTTTTAAAAGTAAGTGCCTTAATCATGGGATGGAGAAACTGATTACTCCATATTTTCTTAAGGGTAAAATTTGTCATTTAAGTTCACAAAAAGTGTAACCATTACACATTTTTAAAACTATGTGTCCTTTTAATCGTGGACATTTATTTTTGTAACAAGTTGCAATGCATGTGTACTCAGATATAGTATAATGTTTGTAACAAGTTAAAGTGTGTAAACCTACTGAAACTTGTAAAGAAATAAGAAACCAATTAAAGTAAATAAGGAAAGCATGTAGCATTGAGCGGTCATGTAGTTACAATTTAGATTCGTGTATCCTTGCCATTACAAAACCCCTTTTTTTTCCTATCCAAAAATCTCCAATTTGGCCACAAATGCCGGTAGCTCGATACCCACCAACGTTATGTTTATCCTTAAGCATGAAGGTGGTGGTTACTAGTGGTATTGGTAGCAATGGTTGTGGGGGTGGTGATTATGGTGGCAGTGGTCGACAGTGGACAGTGGTGACCATTAAAGCAAATACCATATTAGGGTTAAATATCTAATGAGGGTAGTTTGGTAATTTTTATTTTTTGCCCATCCTTGCCACATCTTGTTCCATCCATTCCCACCCGGTCAGTGTCAGTGTTTCATGTTGCGACAAATGTGGAACTGTGACAGTCCATGTACCAAATGCAGCCTTAACGAACATAGAAATTTTAGAATTGAGATGCTAGTTGCATTAAAATCAAGATAAACACCAATCCTAGCTAATTATTAGACTCTCAACCATTGAAGCTAGATTATGAAAATCTTGAAGACATTCCAAGCTATTTGGTCGTCAGGGTTGAGTTCCAGTGAGAAGTTGAGGTCAACATGGGAAGTGGTTATCAACCGTTGGATGAGAAGTGGATGCAAATTAGGATGAGATGCACCAGATCAATTCCCTTCTAAAGCGCAATTCATGGGAGGGCGTAAGATTAAAACTGATCAACGGTTCAAATCCACTTCTCACGTTAAACTCAATTTCTTACCTGATCCTTCGCCTTGGTTGTCATTTATAGCGTTAATTACTGCTCTATCAAAACCCAGAACAATTATGTATTCCTAATTTCGACCACCAATCTGAAGTTATTAAAAAAACTTAATCGGCCCTCTAAAGTTACGTAATCTAACAATGGTGTAAATCTTTTTTTATCTTTCAGGATCGTTGTAGGGAGTAAATCCGATGAGGTCCACATTTCTCAAATATGGAATATGGTAAGATTATTTCATTAAGGTAACAGGTTGGGTCCCAAAACATATCCGCAAAAGCGTTATATTTTTCTTAATGTTCTTGTTGAAACTGGTTAGCTTGTTGGTTCTGCGAACCTGGCATTTATATGACGATGATTTGGTGTTTAGTTTTGATGGAATTACAGGAAAAAAAACATCGTTAAAAGTGAGGACTCGGAGGCGAAAAGGAAGAAAAGTCGAAGAAAACGCATGCTTAGCCTTGCCGTCAAACTGTGGAGGTGAGTTAGTACATAGTACTTAGTAGCGTTTTAAGAGCATTTTCAACTGATTCTCCAAAATCTCTCCAAAATGGAGAATTTGAAATCATAATCTTTAAAAAAAAACTAGGTTAACTTAAATGTTTTTTCCAATTTGGAGATTACGACATTGACTATGTTCATAAAATATTCCATGCATTTGGAAAGATAATATTTATTTCTCTTAAACATTTAATTTCATAGTTTTTAATTGGTGGCATACAATTGAAAAAAATAGAGTAAATTACGATTTTCGTCTCTAGGGTTCGTTATAAATTGCGATTTTTGATAAGTTTTAATTTGATGTATCTTTATGTCGAATCTTTTTTTCCAAATAATGATGATTCAATGTTAAATATACCATTTCCATTTCAATTGGTATTTAATTGGTTTAAAATTAGTATTGAAAGGAAAAGATAAAAATGTTTTGGTGATTTCGTTGGCAGCATTCACAAACAAAAGAAAAAATTAAAGATCTATTTTAATATAGGGTTTTTTTTGTGTTAGTTTGGCAGCCCACTAGAGCAAGAAAGGAAATGCCCAAGTCACGTTACAAAAAGAAGACAAAAAGTCGAATTGCAGATATTTGGGAGACGATTTTGGGTGTTTTTTCTAGAGTTCTTCATTTGTTTATCTTTGCAATTGATTTGTAAGTAATGGCTATTTTAATTTCTAGTATGAGTAGCTAATTCCTTTTCTTTTAGTAGTGAGTAGGAACAATTTGAATTGGATGTTTTGAGACTTGTTGATTTCAAGTTCATGGTCAAGTTATTTATGCAAACTTTGATTTTAGTGTTAAATCTTTATCCGGCTTTTGATTTAGGAAGGATGTAACACCCCATTTATATTATGTGTTTTTTTTTTAAATTTAGTAGTTCAAACTTAATTAGAAAGTTTGTGGATTTTATTTTAATTTAACGAAATAGGGGGGTTGTTGATATCCTAAGGCTCTTTAGCAAGAATTATATGTATATATTTATATTAAATGGGTCATCTCTTGAATTTTAGGCGATTAGAAGTCACCCTAACCCCATCGTTTTTCCAGCCGCACCCCCCCCCCCCAAAAAAAATAAAAATAAAAAAAATCTGTCGATCATCTCCGCCGTTAACCTCTTAATCGTTGTTAGTTGTTGCCGTCGGACACCACATGCACACCTGATTTGGTCACCGACAAGATCCACGCCGACGATTGTTGCTTCTATTCCAAGTTGCAGCGTTAGAACCGCGGTTTTTGCCCCGAGATCTGATGTCGGAAGAAGTTATTACCGACTGCTGTTGGTTCGGTGTGGTGATCCAGTAACCGACATTGGCCGGCAACGTGTTTGGACTTTGGAATGCATGTAATCACCCCCGCGGTCACTGTGAACGATCGCTGATAGCTTTTTGGGTCTTGTTCCGTCGATCGTTTTCGTTCTTAGTCAAGTTTTTTTTTTTTTTTTGAAGAGGTATCCTAGACCACATTGGGCCCAGACTAATCCTCCGCAATTTTTGGGTCGAAGCCCGACTGCTAAAGCATGCAGCCCGGGGTCGAAGCCCCCGTACCTCCAGAATGCGTCCCCCAGGGCTCGAACTCGGGTTCACCACTATGTAGTGCCCAAGCCTTACCACTAGGCTAACACTCATTTGGTTCGTTCTTAGTCAAGTTAGTCGTTTATGGATCGACTACTTAGAGATTTTGTAAGTCTCGTTGCATTAATTTAGTTCTCTAAGAAACATCGTAAGCATGCGTTGATAATAGATCTTTTATCGGGCTGCATGCTTAAGCAGTCGGGCTGCGGTCCAAAATTGCCGAGGATTAGTCTGGGCCCAATGTGGTCTGGGATACCTCTTCCAAAAATAAAAATAAAAAAATAAAAAAATATATGTATATATATATATATATTTTGCTCTATAGGTTACAAGTTAAAAATAAGTGTTATGCTACTTATATAGTTATATGTACGTTTATCGCATGAGAAGGAAATGAAAAAAAAGAGGTTGTGCTTGCATGTCTATAATTGTGACAACTAGGTTAGTATTTTGTCACTAAAAATATAGGAGAGTGCATGGTTATCTTAGCAACAAATTTGATTTAAGAGTGGTTGGTATTAGCGAAGGGTAGGAATGTGTGTTATAGGCTTTGTCGTCGCAAAAAGTAGTCGTGAGGGCAAGAACTCTAGTGGCACACGCGGTTCATGGGAGAGTCGAGTCAGCATGTAAATTTCTATCAGATAAGCGTGTAATCAGACGTTACCTTTTGTAGGTTAATCTATAGACCGTTCAATTTGTTAGCTCAGATTTCAGTTTTTGACTAGCTATCGTTTATCAAGTGAGTTACACTGACTTGTACACTTATTATGTGATCCATGTTTGTATGTGATGGCATGTGTATTATGATTGTTGGACAACCTTGTTCTCGGATGAGATAAGGGACAACTTCGTGCTCGTAAGGGCCGGAGAGACAGTATCGTTCTCGCAAGAGACGAAGACATATAAAACCCGTTCTCTTTGAGACGGTAGACAGTTTATGTGCAGATATGTGTTATGTGGTAATTGTGCAGGTTGTGTGTGCTCACTAAGCATTAGCTTGACCCCAGATGACTCCGCTTGAGATTTTCTTTTAGATACTTTATTTTAGAACTTCAGTTATTCAGATGCAGATTTTCATTTATGGTTTAAAACAGTAAACTCAAAATTTCAGGTTTCAGCCAGCTCCGCAATTACAGTTATTAATCAGATGTTTATTTTATAACTTACAGATTTATTCAGATTTTGGAAATATATATCATTTGATACGGTTGAATTAAGTTTTAAATTTTTGACTAATTCTGCCATTAATTTTTTTTTACATTATAAGTAATATTTGGGTTTTGAAAAATTGGGTATTACAAAAGGATCCCCTAATTCATATAATCTGGTTTTGCTTCGCTAAATGGAATGGAGAATCCGTAATTGTTCTTTGTTTTATTTTAGTAGCAAGTAATACATTAGTCAATAGTTGAGTTGATTGTTTAGTGTTGCAAGTTTGTATTTCCTAGTCGTAATAATCGGCGTCGATTTATTGACCGGAAATGGTGTTTGTTTAAGTTTAATGCAATTAGCAATTGTTGCCAAGTTCGTAACTTGTCCCAATTAGCTAGTTAGAGACTAAGTATTGAGCTTCTCATATCGATGTTTGAGCCATTTTGACTTGGCATGAATGCACAATGTTTATACAAGTCAATGATTTACTATCCAATGAAAATTGTATTCTCTTACTACTAGAGTTCGCTTTCTATTGTTTAAAATTCTTAACATTATTTTGTATGCTTAGCTTAAATATAAATCATCCACCCCCTTTTTCTATATAACGTTTTTTAACAAAATTGCACGCGACCACGTCTTGGACTGGTTAACACCGAGTCCTGAGGAGACGATCCTACTTATACACAATTTATTTGTGTTTAGAGGTAAAAGGCTCTGATTTTTATTTTTTTTATAATTTTGCCGTACTCGATACACATCAATTTTTGTTCTTGCGATTTAGGGTGTGTTTAGTTGTGGAAAAATTTCCTGTTTTCTAGAAAAAATTTTCATGAAAAATGAAAATTTAAAAAACTTGTTTAGTTGATTCAATTTAAAATTTTTTTTCCAAGAAAACAATATTTTCATTTTCAAAATTTACACTTGAATTAGAAAACTATTTTTTATAGTTTTCCAATTCTCATTTTCATTTTCCATTTCTATTTTCAATTGCCATCCCCTTCTCGTCTCCGACCACCGCCGCCGCGCCTGCCCCGCCGCACCCAGCCACCGCCACTACCGCCGCCGCCACCCGCCACTGCCATCGCCGCCACCCGCCATCGCCGCCACCGCCGTCGTCATGCTACCGTCGTCCCCTTCTCGTCGCCGCGACCGCCATCGCCGCCTCAACCACCGCCGCCGCCGCCCCACCCCGCGACCATCCTCTCACCACCTCCGCCACCACCATCGCCGCCCGCCGCCGTCGTCGCGGCTGAGGCCACCACCACCATCGCCATCGCTGCCGAGGCCTCCAAGGCCATCGCCATCGCCGCGAGGCCACCGCCACCACCGCCGAGGCCCCCGAGGCCATCGCCATCGCCACCGAGGCCACCGAAGCTACTGCCGTCGCCGCTGAGGCCACCGCCACCATCACCATCGCTGCCGAGGCCTCAAGGCCACCGCCGTCACCGTCGAGGCCACCGCCTCCACCGCCACCGCCACCGCCACCACCGTCGAGGCCACCGCCACCACCGTCGAGGCCACCGCCACCACCGTCGAGGCCACCGCCACCACGTCGAGGCCACCGCCCCACCGTCGAGGCCACCGCCACCACCGCCGAGGCCACCGCCACCATCGTCGTCGCCGCCGAGGCCACCACCACGAGGCCACCGCCTCCTCCGCCTTGGCCCCGCCACCACGCCGCCGCCAAGCCCACCGCCTCCGCTGTGACCACCATCACCGCCGCCGTTGCAATATTTGAAAAATGGAAATGAAAGTGATGAAAATGAACAACTAAACGAGTTTTCTAATTTTCTAAAATGGAAATGAAAACTCCATGATTTCAAGTAAACAAGTTTTCTAAAATTTTCCTAGAAAACTGAAAATGAAAAATCACCTCCATTTTCTGTTTTCATTTTTTTGGAAAACAAAAACAGTTTTCCAGTCTAAACACAACCTTAGAAATTGTGATTTTCGTCTTTCTGGAATAATTCCTACCTTTATGTACAACGGTCCAAAGTATTGGAGTATTGTAAACCACATGGACCGCAAAATCAACGAATTCTGAATCACAAGGACGAAAGTAGCAATAACTTACAAATAATAGAGACGAAAACGGTTAATTTTTAAACCACGGGGGCAGAAATAGAATTTTTTGACAAACCATATGGACTAAAACCGTAGTTTACTAAAAAAAATTATCTCACCGTGGTAATTTTTTGGGAGATTTCTCCAAATTTGTAGAATTTCACCCTTCTGCATTCTCTATTATATGAAGAAAGGTTTTAAAGAATCTGTTAAAAAAAAAAAAAAAAAAAAAACTTGCTAAAAATCCCTATTTGGAAGAATCTGTTAGAGCTGCTCTAAAATGGTGGTTGTCGAGATTTTATCCATGTAATAGATGTAGGTAGAGGCGATGGAATCCGTTCTATTTTTTGTTTCCGGTCTTCTTACTGTATTGGATTTAACCTATAAATCAATTTGCCTATTTGTCATTTTCTTGTGTTTGTGTTAATTTCATTAGATATGGAAGTTAAAAACTCACTTGATAGATATTATTCATACCAAATTTGTTGCATAAAGATTTAACTATTGGGTAGTCTATCAATTGCTTACCCAGATTAGTGTTTTTAATAAAGTCACATACTTATCGGCTAATATATTAGTCTAGAAAAACAGTATCATATGCAACAATTTAACGGGTATACACCAACTGTGGTAAGCAATTGATAGACTATCGGTTCTTATATTCACTCTTGACAGGTAAGATTATCAGTTCTTCCTTAAAGTAATGTTACTTCGTAAGCACTTACTTGGGTATTATGGTAAATGTTCGCTAAAATTATTTAGGCTAAAAGTTAATATAATTTGTTTAGGCTTCTAGTGTAAAAAATCTTTTTCTCAATTATTTATTTGGGTTATTCATTCTAACTTTGTTCAAATATAAGACATGTTCATGGGTTGGATCTAGGCTTGCTCCCCATGTTAGCCGGCAAAAAAATGCCCGTTACATTGGTGTTGTTGGAGCTGGGTTTTATGTGGGACCGGTTAGAATTGCTAGTAATCTAACTTCTACTGAAAAAGCTAATAAATTGTGACAACTAGTCATGTAATGTATTATTAAGGTGTAAAATTTAAACCCAGTTTTTACTAATGATCTAACGGTGAAACACTTCTATTGGGTAAACGTCTACTGTTTACTGGATGATTGAACAACTATTTATAAAACATTTATTGGGTAAACGTCGACTGACATTAATCACCACCTTTACTTTCTATTGAGTAACCCTTATGGCCCATGGAGTAGCGTATTTCAAAAGATCCCATCTACCAGCTGGGTGGAGTGCGAGACTAGACCAAGTGACTTCCCCTTTCTTTCACTAACAAAATCTACTTCCTCCCCTCCCCCTTTCCCCCCATGGAAGACGGGCCTTGCGTCTGGTTCGAAAGGCAATATTATATATGAAAATAGATAAGAAAGGAGGGTCATTTTCGACTATAAAAATGCATTGCTATAAGAGTCTTTCACTCGATAAGTGCTCATATGATTCCCAGCCCCTTGCTATGCCTCTTGCTAGACAAGATAAAACAGAACAATCCTTGTCTTGCTCACCAGTAAAGTAAAAGAGACATTCAGTAAGAATTTGATAAATAACATCGAGCTTTTAAGGTTGTCTCATAAGAATAAAATGATGCAAAAATTGAAACCATGCAAGAGTAGAGAAAGCCATTTCGACCCGACTCGTCCCTGTAGAGGACCACTGGTTACGGGTCTGCTGGTTACAACCGTTTGGAGTTTTGGGATGTTTTCTCAGCTCAACTTGGGAGCCGGACAATTTCCAAGAAGCCACCTTCAAAACAAGACCTGGACCAGTTACGCCAAGACTGGTCCACCAAGTTACTCTTCGTAACCCGTTACAGCTAAGCCCAACCTGAGACCGCCATATGACCATCTCTATGCAAGACCAACACTGGCTGTCCAAGGCCCCACCCAGGCCCGAAAGCCCAATTACCCCAAATTTTTCTTTAAGATCCCACATAGCCCGAAAAAGCCCAATCGGGCCGATGTTTCTAAAAGAGTACTACCTTCTTCTTCTTTCTTTCAAACTGAAAACGGGCATGGAATACCTGTATCCCATGCAAACAGCGAATGTCGCATATGATATGACCAGATTATCTCGAATAAGTGTTTAGACATTGCCATATAAGGAAAACTAAAGATACAAAATGTCATCATATTTTTTTAAACTTTCTTGAAACATTAATGTTCAAAATCCACAATCTCCAACGTATAACAACCGAAGTATATAAACCTAATCGTTATATAATAATTTGGTACTCAATCGATGTTATGGAATCCTGGGAGAAGAGAAGTGATGAAGCCAAAAACAATCAATTGTATTTCCTTTACGATCCCCCACCATCTGTTGTTTCCGTTCACTGCACCACCGTGTTCTTGTTCGTTTTCGCCCTGATTTCCATCACCCACCGCCCGGTTCTCATTTTCCACACCACCTTCTCCACCTGATAAATAACAATCATATCGGTCTTTTTCCCAGATCAAGTGTCCACATTTCTGTTCAAATATTACTGCCTAATTTCCAATTTTACCCTTATTTATGAGATGGTGTAATTTTATTACCCTCCTATTATTATGGGTAAGATTGTCATTCCAATAAAGAAGGAAAGTTAATGTGAGAAGGGAAAGAAGGGATCTCCACCCTTGGATCAATCCTAATTGAAGATCAAAAGAGTAGAGGTGCACTAAGATGCATCGGATCAATTTCAGTGAGGAGTGCAATTTATGCGTAGGGGGTTAGATTAAAAATGATCGATGGTCCAGATCCCTTCTTTTGCTCTCTTGCCTTTTAACTCTTTTTCTCACAGGATCTTTAGTCAAATTGTCGTTTTATTAATTAAAAAGTGTAACAATTACATACTTTTAAAACTGTATAATTTTTTGTTGTGTACATGAAGGAAGTGATATGCATCGCCATGTAAAATTTATATGCTAAAACGAAGGGCTTTCTAAACGAGAAAAACGAGCAGATAATGCACCTAAGTTGTTTTTCCAGTTAAACATTGTTGCTTATGATACCTAGTTTCTCAAAATTTAGCATATCTGTCTTTTCTTTCTTTTTAGTTGTATTGGTATCGTTTACTAAAGTATAATTTTTTAAATTTTAGTAGTCAAGTCTGCATGCATCTTAGCCTCCTGGACCCAATAGATGGGATATACTGAGCTCATTTGGTTTGGTTTCTCAGTATGTAACATGTTGTTATGGACTAAATCATCAACTAACATGATATTTGCTCATTCTCGTTTATCTCGAAGATGGTAAAAACTTCATCTCGATTCGAGTCCTACCTACAAAAGGCTCTTCTAGATTGCAAAATTGTTTTTTGAACCAAGACCAAACACCATATAGATTGCAAAATCGCTAAAGAGACAATACCTGCCAAAGGGGCATTCTCATTTTCTTGCCTTGCAGCCGCAGGGACGTTATCTGCCCTAACACCTGGTCTTGGTTGCTGGGGAGGTGCAGCTGCCCTCTGCATTCCTTGCGAAAGCCACCTTATTAATGGCGCAAGAGCTCCAGTTTGATACCTGATACACCTCGCAGAAAGGTTCATTATGGCCAGTAGAATGAACTTTTTAAGATTTTTTTAATTATGTTCGTCAAACTTTAAGCCTAGTACTCCCCATGATCTTTTTACCATGTTTCCTCTGTTTTGTCAATGATAACTTTGTTCTTAAATAGTTCATGTTAATATGTTATTATCAATTATTTCCCTTGAACCAAAAAATAAGAATCCAACGCGTGCTGTTATTTGGAGGCGAAGGATCGTGTAAGAAGTTGAATTAACGTGAGAAGCGTGAGAACTGGATCTGAACCCTTGATCACCTTTAGTCCCAAGCCCACCGATGAATCGCACTTGATACGGGGATTGATCCGGTGCATCTCATCCTAATGTGCATCCAACGGTTGATAACCACTTCTCAAACTTCTCACGTTAACTCAAGTTCTCACCGGAACCCAACCAGTTATTTGTAATGTGATTATGGAAAGACTACTCTACGAAATTAAAAAAAAAGCAAAAAGAAACGGAGTGTTACGACTTACAGGTAAATTAGCGAAGCAAAAAATATGAGTAGGACAAGCCGTTTTCTTGAGCCATCTTGGTTGAACAAAAAAATAACCGCTGCCAGCTTCAATATGAGCAACAAATCAAGATGAATTGCAATTTGGAATCTCCTGACCACAACTTGTCTTTGTTGTCCACCCTGCTGTTGTTGTTGCTGTCCTACTTGCCCTTGCTCCTCTCCCCCTGTTCCAGCTTCAGAAGGACTTGGTCCACTGCTAGATTTAGACGGAAAAAAAATGGATAGTTTTTTAATAAGATAATACTTCATAATATGAAAGTTTATTATTCTATATTTCTTCATATTAACTTGTCATCTACGGATCTACCCACAAGAATAATATTGGCAAAACCTCCAATTCAATTGTATGGTTTATATATAAATATATTTATAGATTATCACATTAACATGTAAAATTAATAATTAAATTAAAAATTTTAAATTCCTTTTTATCCGTTTTAAGTTAACCCTGTTTTTCATTTGCTATGTTATTCTTTAGGAACGTAATGATGAGTAATGGAAGTTGTGTATTGTTCATTTGTGTTAGTTCGTTTATGTTCATTCGTTCGTTTACGTTCGTTTAGATCTTAAGGAATGAACATGAACAAAACACTTCCTTTCATGTCCATTCGTTTGCCCGGTTAAGTTAAAGGAACAAACACAGACAAGCCTCCTTACGTGTTCGTTCGGTTCTTTGTAGCAGATCACAACTAAAATTCTCTAAATCAATTTACTCGTCTATCATAGGCACAAAAGTAGAACCTTTTAACTGTCACATTGATACATTTATTATAAAAAAGAAATTAGCAGATTATGAATGATTGATTGATTCTATGAATCAATCAATCAAAAAACATTTATAAATTTATGCACAGATGAATGACTGGTTACAGAAGCTGAAAAGATACTTACGTAGGAACGTTGTAAGTAAAAGGGATGAGATGGTTGGATGGAAATCCAGCAATTGGCCCCATGAATGAATTTGGAAGGGTGGGAACAGCATATATGCCTGCTCCATGATCCATCGGTTCCTGACCTTGCTGGGGAGGGAACATCCCAGGAACAAGTGTTGGATACATGATTGGAAACATCGGTAGTTCGCCATTTGGTGCTGTGAAGCCATAGAATGGTGGTAACTGCAACAAACATAGATCAGACTATTGTGTGATTGAAACTACACTGACAAAGAATCTCACAAGATTGCACATCCCAAGAGCTTTTGGGTCCAATGTTATCATTTTTGTAAACTTCAGCGAAAATCAGGTTAGAACTTAGAAATAAGGGGTTGGATAGAATTTCATATTGGTCGAACTACAATCGCTAGAATATGCATACAATCGATCATTGTGAACTTTAAATGATCAAGCAAAAATCCTTAAGCACACTAACATCACTTCATGTCGATTGACCTTAACATTATTGTGATTATGTGAGGTTTCTTAAATAAATAGGAATACTTAAATAGATTTCTAGATTAGTCTCTTAGTATTATATAAACCCATGCACTCCTCTAATTTTGATTATTGCTTGAATACGATCTTTACACAATCTGTCTCCACTTCTCTTCCATCTTTTATCTCCTCAAAAAATCTCTATGATAGTAGAACAGTTCTGGTTTTGGCTTGTTCCAAAAAGAATGAAATGTTCCATCTTTTAGCAAGGTTCCGATCCAAATTACGTATTTACCCAATAGCAATTACTACAAGTTATTGGCGACATTGATTTAGGTGCACAAGCTTTTTCAGCTTTGTCTTATTAAGGTTGCTCTGGGTACTAGATTATTAGTCAAAATACTCATGAATTACAACATGCCAGGTCAAAGATGTATTTCTTTCTGAACATATGTAGCATTAGCATCTAACATGATCTCATAAAAGGGAAAGAAAATTAGCTGTCCAATAACAGGGACCCTGTTCAAGGTTCTATTCTATTAATATAGCTGACGTCATAGACTACAACCAAAAACCTGTAGAAAAGATAAATCTTGAATGAAGTTTCAAAGGTAAAACATGGCAAATGAGCTGCCCTTTCTGCATGGTTGAACCAGAAACAGCAGCAAATTACGACAGCAAGTTCACAAAATGCACCGCAGAACAGCATAGATAAAAGGTACCAAATTACCTAGCTTCATATTAACATGTGCATAAAATTTGTCATCAACACTGTCACAAGAGCAACATATAAAATATCCACTTCCCGTAATCTAATGAAGCTACAAAATGCCTATAACGTTACAACAAAAATCACAGATAACATAAAGACCAACGATTAGATGCCGAACATAACAACTTGTATGTCTTAACCAAAAAAGATCTCCCACATTGCACCTAACAAAAATCTACATTCTTTTACCAAATCATATCCATGCCACCAAGATCATTATAGTTCCAAGCAGCCAATACACCCAAAAACCAAAATTTTCAATAAGACCAAAACAAATATTCCTCTGAAGCCTAACTAATCACATGAAATTTGCAAGAACTAAAAGAAAAATTAACACTCCATCTTATAAGTACACCAATTTTTTTCACTAGAGCATTGAGAAAAAGCATCAAATACAGACATTTTCTACAATAAACTTTGTAACAAATACAACCAATAGGAAAACTAATCTGCCATTCTGCCTCTTATAAGTCCTTTTTTTTCCATTTCTAAATGCATTAAGCATTTTAAAACAATTCCTAATAAACTTTCACATCAATTCGTCCAATTAGGGTTTTGCACATATTATCAACATTAACATCCTCCACATCAACTTACACCTACAGATCATCGTCCTCATCAAAACCACACCATATATCCACATACAAACAAAAATCGAGATCAATCTAACACTCATTCAACGAAAACTGCAACGATTAAAAAAAACCCTAAAAATCGATCTTATACTTGAAGCTTGCAAATGTCGAAATCTGGTGAAATTGAAATCAATGGAGCTTCGAACCTGCTTATTAGGATCGGATTTTGAAGAACTAGATGATGGATTTGAAGGCTTATCGGATCCCGATGGTGTTGTTGATGGCGGAGTTTGTATTTCTTGCGCCATTTTTGATTTGGAAATTTCGTTACGAGCTCTCTCGAAGGTCGGGAGGTCGGTAACAACTCCTTGCTTCTTTTACTTGCGTGGTTGAACCAATGGTATCATGACACGTGTCCAATAATTATTATTTAACATCATTTTCACCAGAAGTACCTCTAGTCTAGCGGAATTTGGTGTTTTGTCTTCCTTTTTATGTAATCGTGGGTTCGAGTTTTGTTATGGACGTTGGTGTAGATTTAGGACCTAAGAGTAGGTTTAGTGTGAGTTTGTTGCCGTTCAAAAATAATTGGCTTTGACCGGGTTTAGATATGGGTTTTTGGACGTTGACTTGCGTCAGGAATGGACCAAAAAATGAGCTTTTCGAACAGGATTATTTGAGTTTGGATAAAAAGCTGAGGCTTGGATTTGACCTAGGTTTCGAGCTCACTAAACCAAACTCTCTTTTTGTGTTTGAGTTATATCGGGCTTGGTACCAAAAGCTTTGACTTAATTGGGCTTTGAGGCTTTAGATCGACGTAGGCTTCAGGCTTAGTAGACCTTGGTTTTTTCGAGTTCAACTCTACATCTCTAATTTCATAGATCTCCAAACATAAGGTAAAATGTTCAACAAGAGAATTATAATAACAATTTTGAATTATTAGTAATGAAGAAGATATGTAAATCATTACAATATAGCCCACTAATTGCATGTTTAAGTCTGTTTTTGCAATCATCGGTAACAAGTTGGTTTTGGCAATTGCACCATCTAATTCACCACAATCTAGGGTACGTGTTTGCTTCTCAAATATTTCACACCTTGTGTCATGCCACTCCACGTTCATTAACGATCATCTAAATAGTATTTTAAGACAATTTAAATGATCAACATGAATAAACTGGCAACATGAGACCAAACACTTATGTTTCTTGCATGCATCTTGTGCATACAATCCTTTTTTTAATTTATATTTTTTACAAAATTGTCTACAATCATGCTTTTAGCATTTGTACATTGTAACAATATTTCCACTAAAATACATATTACTGAGACATTTGTAGTACTTTATACAACGTTATTATAAGATAGAAGTGAAATATTTGCAACGATACAATAACATATATTAAATCCAAGGGGTTTTATGAGATAAATATCAAACCTGTTTATTTACGTATGTTATACCAAATTATAATAACTTCTAAGATAGGGCTTGAAGGATAATATATATGTAAACCTTACATCTATTTGTTTCAAAAGACAATAAGTTCAAAAAAGAAGTCCATACATGAACAATCCTGAAATATATTTTGAAACCAATTGGAAAAAATCTCGAAATAGTGAAATTCAGATAAAAACATATGAAAGACTTTCTAAATAAAACATATGGTTTTAAATTTATAACTTTAAGTTTAAAAATATAGAATATGTATTCAATTCGTGATTCAAGTTCATATGAATCTTTTTGTTATTGTTATTATTGGCTTAACAACCCCATAAAATATTTGTGGTTGCTAACAAAGGTGGCTTCTTGGCAACACAAATTGAGAACGTCTGCTACTACTGTGTGTTTGGCAAACTAGTTGATAGCTGATAAGTTAACTGCTGACTAATAAGCTAGCTAGTAACTGATAAGCTAGCTAGTAACTGATAAGCTAGCTTATAAATATATTATGTTTTGCAAAAACATTTACATGTATGTAAAAATGACCAAAAGTGGTATATTGGAGTATAATAATTAATATTAGTAAGGGTATAATTGAAAAATGCTACAAAAAGCTCCTTAACCATTACTCCAACTAGCGTTTCAACAAGCTTATAAACACCAAGTTGACAAACACTTTTACAAAAAAAAAAGTTTGTTTAAAATAAGCAATCCCAAACACATGTTTCATAGCACTTATACCGACCACGAAATGACTCCTATTACAGGAGGAGTCGGAGTTGACCTTTGCGGGAAAAGTCAATTCTCGAATCAAGCATCTCAAAACATATCTCAGTCGTTATTGTTTAGTGCAAATAAACATTTTTATTTACTTGCAAATATTACCGAGGATTTTTCAAGACTGTTATCTTTAGTGCCATGTAGGATTAGTAAAGGTACGAACAACATGATCTAGAGTCTGGACACCCGCATATATGGGAAACATTAGAAGTCATTTTGTTATGAAAGAGTTGTATAACTTGTGCATTCCTATAACAAAACTTGTAAAAAGAATTGGGAATCACGATACGCATTTACAAGGAAAACATAGTCCTGATCTCCTTTAAGGGATACATATTAGGGTGTCTTGTAAGCATCCCACTAAGTTGTTGAGAAGTATCCGGGATCCATTCGGGCACCTGATTAATCCTCGGCAACTATGGACCGACCTGAAACTCGACCCATGATCAGGGTATCGCCACATGCTCACTCCAAGACATTTGTCATTCACTATCCCTCCCAAGGATGTTACCGACCACTAGGCTACTGATGCTTTGATAACTCAATAAGATCTTAATTGTCGATCTTGATCGCTGCTAACTGTTAAAGTTAAAACTTTTTTACTTTGTTGCGTGTTCCTTAGTTCTGATTTGTTGCATGTTTTTCTTCTCTATCACCCTACTTTCTAACAAGAAAAGCATAGATACATGTGCATTAAACTTGTCATCCACACTCTCACAAAGAGAACATATCCAACTATCCAATTCCTATAATCTAGTGAAGATGCAAAAAGCCTGTGAAGGTTGTGTTTGGCAAAAATAAGCTAGCTTATAAGCTAGTACGTGTTTGGATGGACAATAAGCTAGCTTATTGAAACGCTACTTGGAGTAGCGTTTTGGGAGTTTTTTGTAGTTTTTTCTAATTATACCCTTGTTAATACTAATTATTAAATCCAAAGATACCTTTTTTGGTCATTTTACATGCTCATAAGCTAGTTTTGCCAAACATAATTTGTTGATAAGCTAGCTTATAAAATAGTTTGCCAAACACAGCCAACGTCACAACAAAAAATCCCAGGATAAGCCTAAACAACACATTAAACAGCCAATGTACCCAAAAACCAAAATTTTCAATAAGCCAAAACAAATATCCCTTTGAAGCCTAACTAATTAATCAGATGAAATTTGCAAGAATTAAAAGAAAATTAACTTCCTTATCTTATAAATACACCATTTTATTTTTCTTCACCAGAGTGTTGAAAAAAATGCATCAAATACACGAATTGCTGCAATGAACTTTGTAACAAGTAAAACCAATAGGAAAATGAAATCCACTTCTTATAAGTCCTTTTTTTTTTCTCATCTGAATGCATTAAGCATTTTAAACGATTCTCCATTGGAACTCTAGTATGCTAATATTTATAAACCTCACATTCACAAAGACTCAGATGACTTACTTTTGGACAGATCTGGAGGTTTATACATAAAACCAGCAATTTGTAAACTGTAAATAAATTGAATGCAATTTCTATTAAGATATAGTAAGCAAACAAGACGTATAAAACAATAAAAAATTTAGACATCGATTTCAACGTCTCTAAAACTCAACTCGTATTGTACCTGCAGTAAATCACTGAGGAGTAGGAGAGGTAGCGGTGGTTTGAGGAGGAAACAGGAATGGGACTGTGGTTACCGCCGCCCCATGCGGCATCGGCCGATAGAGGAGATTCAGGCGACTCCTCCGAAGGTTGAACAGACGTTGCGCAAGAAGAGCGACCTTCACGATATCTCGGAGAATAACATATTTCCCGAAAGGAGGAGGTCCGAGAGTAACGTTCAACATGATGTTTAGATGGTATGAAGAATGCCGCACATCTTCACATATGCTCCGGTGATGCTCCATCGTCCCGGCAAAACAATGTTTAGGTCCACAATCATCCTCCATACAATCTAATCGTCACGTTTAAGGTTACTCTCGGACCTTGTCCTTCCGGAACAATTGACCGGATCCGAAACATCTTGAAGGCTTTCTCCCTGCACAACTTCTAGCTCAACCTCACTGAGGAGCCACAACAATCTCCACCATCGGCGGCACATGGTGGCGTCCGATTCCTACCGTTCCTATTCCTGTTTCCAAGACATCTAAACAACAATAGGGTAGTATGTGACTAGGTGTAGCATGAAGGGGCTATTCGGTAACAACTTATTAGGCTGTATAATGGATATGGCCATATTTAGTGTTCGGTAAGAGCTTATTGGCCCAGACAAGGGCATATTCCGCTCAGCTGGGGAAGGAGAGCGAGGCAAAAGAAGGATTCCATGGAAAAATGGTGACGAAAAAGAAAACCGATTTCTACTTTTTATCATGAAATCCAAGCATTTAACATATTTAATTAAACAATTAGTTTAATTAGTATTTAACATACATTAAAGGATAAAAATGGTATTTTTTATATTCCAATTGTTTATTCAACATACCAATTTGAATGATCAAAATGAATAATCAATGACTCAAGATCACACACTTATGTTTTTCTTGCATGCATCTTGTGCATAAAATCCCTTTTTTCTAAATTTATATCTTCACACTCTCTACAAGGGAAAGTTATCATGCTTTTAGCATTTGTACGTTGTAGCAATATTTTCGCTAAAGTAGCTGTTCTAAGACATTTTATGACTTTATACATCGTTATAGAAGGTGTGATAGAAGTGAAATATTGGGACATTTTACTGAGTTTTACAACAATACAAAAACACACAAATTCAAGAGATTGTCGAGATAAATATCAAAACTGATATTGTTTATTTACATATAGATGTTAGACATAATTGTAGTAACTTCTAAGGTAGGGTCTGAAGGATAATATCTATGCAAACCTTACAATCTATGTCTCAAAAGACAGTAAGTTGAAAAAAGAAAAAACTAAACTGAACTAAACTAAACTAAACTAAACTTCAGCTTACGAAAAGGTGAAGGATAACAATTAAAAAACAAAAACACAAGACACATGTTCAGATAAAAAGATTTTTTTTTTTAGACAAAATTATAAAAGAATACAAAGATCCTACCTAGCTTATACGAAAACGCAAAGATTAAATAGTGTTAGTTGTCCATACAAGAATGCAACATATATGAACTTTTTCATCTATCTATACACATGTACGTATATATGTATGCATATACAGAGTCAGGCTTCCAGAGAAAACCATAACATGCAAAAACCCATAAACACCCTAGTAACTTCATCCGAACGGTATGCACATGTGCATAAGTATTTGTAAGCAATTTGTCCAGTATGCTCGCATGCATAACATGCAAAATAGCTTCAATTACTTGTATGCACACGTGCATACAGTCCAGATGAATGATTATCAAGGTGTTCTTCAATTTTCATTTTTCAGATGAATGGTATATAATGGATCATGATTGTTGGAGCCATTCTTGAATGGCTGATCTTAGAGCATGGTTAGGGACAAGGTTGGAGTTGGCTAGCTCA
Source organism: Centaurea solstitialis (assembly GCA_030169165.1). Classification (NCBI taxonomy): domain Eukaryota; kingdom Viridiplantae; phylum Streptophyta; class Magnoliopsida; order Asterales; family Asteraceae; genus Centaurea; species Centaurea solstitialis. Next base: position 24,105,518 of record CM058042.1, on the reverse strand, counting down.
AGGTTGGTCATGGGTGAGGTGTTATGTCCACTGTCTAACCATCCTCTTAAAGCCTCTGCTTCATAAGTATACCCATCGGCAGCAACCACCGGATCTTGCATTATTTCCTGCAAATTTCAATCAAATGAGGTTGAGTTTTTGGCTTCTGATATTTGTTAAGAGTCCTACATCAGCTAGACTTGGACCATTTTTCTACTGTATATCTTGTTTCTCTCCTTAAAGGGATCTTTTTGAAGAGTAATCTAATGGGGTTCCAGATATTCTCGCATAGTATCAAAGAGCCAAAATCTACCTTTTTAAGGGACTCAACACTATGGAGTCTTTTGAATAGTCTGATGGGGTTCCAGATATTCTTATATGATATCAGAGCCAAAATTTATCACTCTGGGATTTGACACCATGGCTAGCCTCTGTCAAAAGGCGTGTTGGGGTGCTATACCGACTATACTTGCACCCATAAACTAGCCTATAAGCTAGCTTTTTAAAAAGCCACTTCAGATAGCTTTTTTTCAATAAGCTCCAAGGAGGTCTCTTTTTAGTTTTTATCCCCCAATATGTTAGAATCAAAATAAATTTTCAACATGTCCTATAAGTTCATTTTACATCATCTTCAAGTTTTTACCAAATGTAACTAGTGCTTATTAGCAAACAAATTTGCTTATTAGCCAACAGCCAGCTTATCAGCTAATTTGCCAAACATAGCCTAAGCCCAACTCTTTACTTCCAACTGTTTTCTCTAATTTGGCTAATTCTAGCCATTAATAGTGATCGGGAAAAAAAACGAACGGATAAAAGACCGAAAACTAACCTGAAAGATCGGACAATTAAAGTAATGCGGAATCTGGCATTGCCCTTCCGCACCGAATCTAAACGACGATAACCCACACGAAACCCGCATCGGTTCAAGCACCTTCCACGCCTCCGCTGCCAGATCAGGCCGGTTCTTCCGAGCCACATCGCAGCAATTCATCGCTAAAAGCGCCAACTGTTGCGCCTGCACAAACGGCCAATCCCCAGCCGTCGGATCCAAAATCTCCTTCAAATTCTCCTTATTCAACGCATACTGCACCTCCTTCGTCAATCCCAAAGCCGACCGACCCGTTAACAACCGTAACAAAATAATCCCAAAAGAATACGTATCCGATTTCGGCGTAAGTTCCCCGGTCGAGAGAAACTCGGGATCCATATACACAAACGTGCCTTTCGGGTCGGTCCGGCAACACCGGGATGTGTTGTTGGTTGAAAACTCGGTTTCGGAGAGCACTCGGCAGATTCCGAAATCGCTCAATTTGCTGACGAGATTCTTGTCGAGAAGGAGGTTGGCGGGTTTTAGGTCACCATGGACGATGCCGCAAGAATGGAGGAAAATGAGGACGGAACAAAGTTCGGCGGCAATTCGGATTCGGTTTTGCCACGATAACGGAGGGGTGTTGTCTTTGCAACTGAGTCGGTCTTCGAGGCTTCCACCAGAAAGATACTCGTAGACGATGATCCAGGCATCCGGGCAGGCTCCGATTAGGGTGACGAGATTTGGGTGCCTAAGTTTGCTCAAAACGTTGACCTGAGAAATAGAGGATAATATTCAGTGAGAAAAAGGCATACGGTTTTAAATATATGTAATTATTACACTTTTTAATTAGCTAAATGACAATGTTTGTGCTTAATAATAGAGAGAGTACTATGGATTTCTCCTTCTCAATCAAGGGTAGAATCTGAAAAGCGGGCACTTGCTTTTGAAAGTGGACACTTGTTTGTTAGCAGCTTAATGAGCTAATTGGACTCAGTTTATCAGTCATCTATACATGAGTGTTTGGTAGTGGCTTATTCATTAAGCTTGTAGGAGGGAGCCTTATGCATAAAGCCAAGTTTTGTCCAAACCTGTCTCTCCAAATTATAAAACACTCTCTTTCCATCTATGAGAAAACCCTTTTAAACAAAAATCTTTCCAATTTATACAAACAGATTAATCCACAGACAACTTTATTCAGACAGGAGTTAATGAAAACCAACCAAACAGTCCCTTAGAGATGTAAAAAAGAGCCTTCAATAAGTACGGAAAAATATTCAATATAATGTTTTTATCATCAGAAATAACATTAAATCCAACAAATACTAATATTTCATATAAAACCATTTTTCCGAGTATGCTTAGACGCAAAAAGAATTCTCCAATGTAATTAATTAATACATATTTGGGCCCTTGATATAATACTAAATTCTTTTTGGGTCCTATTAGATACTAAAAAAATTGCCTTTTTTATTTACTAATTCTTTTGAATTACTACTATATATCAAAAAGGGGGGACCCATTTCTTGTGGGCCTTGGTTGTGCGCCCATCCTGCCTGGACCGTCCTGCCCCAAGAACGACCCTGACCGCCAGACCATCAAGTTAAGCAATAATATTGTGAAAAGTGCGAAAAATAAGCAATCATATAAAATAAATGTGTAACCCTAATTTTGCGTCTCCACAGACTTCTATAAGAGATCATGTCCTAGGAAATGCCTAAAATTGCCATGTCCAACCTAAGTTCAAGTAAAAGTGTATAGTTGAATAAACCATTTTTAATAGTAACCTTGTAACAATATATATGGTCACGTTTTTAGTAGCTTAATGAGCTTAATGGGACTAACAGCTTATTCGGTCAGCTATATATGACTGTTTGGTAGTGGTTTAATGACATAGAAAGTGGCTTGTTCATTAAGCTTCTAGGGAGGAGTTTATGCAGAAAGCCAAGTTTTTTCCAAACCTGCCCCTCCCACTTAGAAAACCAAAAATCTTCCCACTGTATACAGACAGATTAATCCACACAGACAACTTTACCTATATGAGACTTAGGGTTTGTTTGTTAGCAACTTAATAAGCTTTATGAGAAGTCTGTTTGTTAGCAGCTTAATGAGCTTTATGAGACTTATAACCTATTCTGTCATTTATACGTGACTGTTTGGTAGTGGCTTAATGCTCTAGAAAGTGGCCTATTCAATAAGCTTCTAGGGACGCAAAAAAGCCAAGTGTTTCCAAACCTACCCCTCCCAACTAAAAGACACACTCCTTCCATCTAAGAAAAACCCTCCCAAACAAAAATCTTCCCACTCTACATAGACGGATCAATCCACACAGACAACTTTATATATACCGGACTTGATGGAAAACCAACCAAACAAATAAATAACCAAAATCGAACAAGAAAAAAAAACGTTATAACCATCATACCTCCTGGTAAAACTCCGATGATCCTTGCATGCTATGTGAGTTCAACATCTTTATAGCGACTTCAGTATGCCGAAGGAAACCTCTGAATATGCTTCCATAACCTCCTTCTCCGATCTTAAGAGACGAGTCGAAGTTGCAAGTGGCGTCCTTGATTTCCGAGAACAAGAACTCCGTGTAGAACTGAGACGTGCTCGAGCTCGAGGCTTCATCTGCTTGCTTCTCCCTCATTTCCTCTAACGATCTAAGCGCATCATCGCACTCGACCTGCAACTCGTCACGTTCTTTTTTGTAGTTCTGGAGTAACTCGACGGCTGAAAACATTTTCTGTTCGAGATCCTGTACGGTCTGATCGAAATCAGCAACTTGGCTTTCGAGAAACGATTTCTGTTCGATTGCCATCCGGAGTTCTTCCGCGATTTCATCGAGCTCCCTCTTGATGTTCTCATGTTCTTCCTTGGTTCTTTCTAGCTCTTCATCAATCTCTTGTCTTCGTCTCAATTCATCAGCATACAAGGTTTCCGATCTCTTAACCTGTAAGATTATTCAAATATTATGAAATTATCCTAAGGGTGTGTTTCAGAGCTAAACAGTTGTTCAACGTTTGGCAAGAAATAATTGACAAAAGATAAGATGGCCAATTTATCCCTATGAATTGTTTATATCTTTTATATATTTTGATTAATTTATGTAACTAATTAGATTGTAGTAAAATAAATATTTTTATAGCAAAATATATCATTAGAAAGTTTTTGTCGATATGATTAAAAATGATAAAATGACAACAAAATAAAAAGTTTTTGTAGTTTCCAATTTTTTATTTATATACATTTCTATATTATTTCATTAATATTTAGTAAATTACATAAATTAACCAAAATATAGAAACGGTATAAAAAAAATAGTTTGAGGACAGTATAGTGACAGTTTATAAATAGCATAAAATACAATAAATATAATTTAAAGAATGAATAAATTGTAAAGAGGGGGGCGTATTTGATGTTTTAGAAGAGCATTATGTTTTACTTTGAGGTTATATCATTAAAACGTAGGTATGCTCTACCTTCTTCCATGGGGTAGGGGTGGAACATGCATGTTACACTAGTGTCATTTTTCTTAGTTTTTAGCTTTTAATTTCAGATTTATTATGTTTCTGCAAAGAAAAATTGCAATTAAAACAGATAAAGGATATGAAAAGAGTCATAGTTGAGTTGAAGACTCGAACTTTACCCTGCGTTTAGCCTCCATGGCGTCTTTTTCTGCGTTCCTGCGCCTGATAGACTCTTCAAATGCATCTCGTCTGGAATTGTCTGCCTCAGCCATGGCTTGTTCAAGCTGATCGTAAAGCTCATCATGCATACTTCTTTCCTGCTATAGTTTCACTTAAAATCTTAATAAATAATCGAGTTCAACGGTTTGAGATAGAGAAACATAAATAATTTAATAAGATATGGTTCTGCCACTGCAAATGTGCAAACAAAAAAAATTGCACATCAACATATACGATCACACAACATGCTTGCATGAAAGATACCAAACAAACTCGGTATATCCCACATAAATGTTTTTTTTAAGAGGTGTTGAAGTCTAACAACAGAATCGATAAGATTGTTTGCTTTTAACAATGTTTCTAATTGTCTATTTTACTTATCAAAATATGAATTACTTTTTTGCTCTTATATAGATAAAATAACTTTCAAGATATCTATTGTAACCATGACACTTACTTTTGAGTAACAAAATTCTAAACAATACCCATCTATTTCAACATACTTCCAACAATTTCACATATTTATTCATAATCATCATGAAAACTCATAAAACATAACATATAATAATGATAAATAATAGTATTTAATAGTCAAAATATCATAATTATTTTATTACTTATATAATTTAGATTTTATTTTTAATTTAATTTGTGTCTTACATATTTCTAATGGACAAAAAATTATTAAAATAATTAATTAACATAATAAAATAAATTCATAAAATCAAAAGTTTATTAAAAAGTGGACCTCAGAATAATTTCTATATACATTGTATAGTGAATAACGAGTCTACAAAGAGATTTTATGGAATTATGATTGCACTAAGAGGTTGTTCAATAAGAGGACGGTAAGAGGCTTTAAGCTCTTATCTTAGGGGAAAAAACAGTTTGATTAGCCCAATCTCTTACCCGGTAAGTCATAAGTGGTAAATACGAGCTCTTTTTCAAAAAACAAACGACAGCATAGGATGTATACAGACCTTACCACTACCCCATGGAGTAGAGAGGCTGTTTTTTTAACCCGCCTTGTAAAAAACAAAAAGTAACAAGAAACAAGTGTGATATGTAGCATTGAAGTGTGTGCAAACAAGAAACATATGCTTCCATGAAAGATGCACAAAGATATTAGTTTTTTACATACCAGGACACTGGGAGGTGAAGGACGATGAATGTCCTCTATGAAGCCACGCACATCACCGTAGTCCGCTCTAATCTCGCCACTTTCACTAGTTGCATACGGAATCAGACCCGAATCATCCACCAGATCGCTAGAACACGTGGACAACCGTGAACCAACCGAAGGACTTCTTTGTGACATCCCACTCCATTCATCAGAGGTCCGTCCTACGCTCAACCTATTCATCATCGGAGTTGTTGCCTCGAGATTCTCGTTTGGCGATGCGACGACGTGTCTTCTCGTCGTCCCACGGATGTCGGACATGACTCTGTGGTACTCTGGCGTTAGACCGTTGATCCTTGATCTTGTATTTTGTGCTTCGTTAACGGATCTCGACCTCAAGGAACTCTGTCCGGAATCAGAGTTTGTAACGGAGTTTGTATTTGGTAGGAGTGTTGGAGATGATATAGACGCGCCAATTCCGCTCAACCTGGCCTGCCTGCATTGAAATAGAAAGAAAAAAAATGGGTTTTAGCCATATGCTATCTTGTATGATAAAATAGAGAAAAGAGTGAGATTCTAAAAATCTCTAAACTCGAAATTTACAGAAATCTCTAAATAGATAGAGAAATGATTATCTTACTACTTCCACCAATAAAATGTGTTGAAAATAAATGTTTAGGAGAGAGAAATAATATTTTTTATTAAAAATATTGTATATTTAAATAATATAATTAACGTTAAGGTTTGCTAAAATAGAGTAGCTCTTGGAGGTGAATGTAATTTTTTTAGAGATTTTGGTTTTAATACTCCATTTTAGAGAAAATTCCACAGATTCAATAAATTTATGGTTGTCTCTAACCATATTTGCACGCACGCACGCACACACACATACATATATTATATGCAGTGAATACACGCATCCCTTGTGAGACTTGAACACCATGGAAAAATTGTACATAAATGAGCATATCCATGGGTAATCACCTATAGTCATGGGTACACCATCCAACACCCATGTATAAATTAGGTAAACTTACCCACATGATTTTATCTAACCAATAAATGAGTTAACCATAAAAACCAAACAAACTCGCTATATCCAACAAAGAGGTAGGGTGTGAAGGGTAGGATGTAAGTAGACTTCGTCTTTATCCAAGTGACTAGAAAGGTTGTTTCCTTGAAGACCCACAACTTGCAAAAAGAGAAAAAAAAAAAGGAATCTCGTGCGAGAAGTAGCGGAAGACTGTGTGCAACCAAACAAACAACAGTTAGGCTATGTTTGGCAAACTAGCTGATAAGCTAGCTGTTGACTGATAAGCTAGCTTATGAATGAATTATGTTTGGCAAAAACTGGCTTATGGGTATGTAAAATGACCAAAAAAGGTATATTGGAATATAATAATTAATATTAATAAGGGTATAATTGGAAAAAACTACAAAAAGCTACCTCCAAGTAGCTTATCAAAAAGCTAGCTTATAAGCTACTTTTTGTCCATCCAAACATGTACATAAAAAATAAGCTAGCTTATAAGCTACTTTGTGCTTACCAAACAATGCCTTAGAGTGAGAGAGACATAGGATGAAAGACAAACCTCTATACTGACAACTACTAGGACAGAAGAAAAACTACATCCGACGTACACGAAAAGCAGGAAATATAGGTTATTCATGGATACCCAAATACCCAATTGCTACAACTACCATCGAGAAAAAGCTGATTGAACACATAACACAAAGAGTAGAAGTCAGGGTGGCATACCTCGTGAAAATGACTTTTCCTTTGCATATAAACTGAATCTGGCAGGAGGGAGCTGCGTGTAAACGTACATAGATGGCTTTCTTGGACTTAATGTCTTGCATTCTCCTATATTCTCAAGATAAGGTAAGGTAAGAATGGAAATGTAAGATAAATTATCAAGCCATGAAGCTTTATAGCTTACCTTGAATATTGCCTGTCTGCAGCTGCTCCCATGACAAGCCTTCTAACATTATGTTGAAATATGAGTTCAACGATACCTTTCTCAATAGAATCCATTTCAATATAGAGCACCTCCACACACACCTAATTTCATTTGGAGATTCAATATCCCAGTAAGAAAGCAGGTTAAAAACTGAGATTTTGCATTTTGTAAGGGTGCGTTTGGTACACTGGGCAAGACAAATAAGGATAACTGTTCCATGTTTGGTAGGACTTTTATGTGGAACATTCCAGAACAAACTTTTACCAGTATAACCTCAAAATGAAACCTAATTCTCTTCTAAAACATCAAATATGTTTCCCTCTTTACTTTTTATTCATTCTTTAAATTTTTATTTATCATATTTTATGCTCTTTAAATGTTCACTTTATTTTCATCAAAATATTATTTTTATACTATATTTTGGTTAATTCATGTAACTTATTAAGTTACAATAATAAATAAAACAATATAGAAAATGTATAATATAAAAAATTTGGAAATTACATAAACTTTTTGTTTAGGTGTCATTTTAATCTTATTGATTCTAAATTCTAATGATATATTTTGTTTTAAAATATTTATTTTATTATAATATTTAATAAAGTTCGTAAATTAATCAAAAGATGTAAAAGATATAAACAATTAAGGGACACAACTGCCTTGCCTCTGTAGATACCAAACGCACCCTAAAGACACATACTGGATTTAGTAAATAAAATTCCCTAAGGAGCATGAAAGGATATGATACCCCTGCTTCCTGACAAATGTCTTTATACTTGTCTAAAAGCTGGTGCATTTTTTGCCTCTCCTCATCATGAAAAGCCTTGACTTGATGTGCTTCCAGTTGGTTTGCTCGAAATTTTGTGCCCACTGAATATTTAAATAGATATTATCAAATGTGCATAAAAATGCCCATACACTCCGTTCTAATTTAACAACAGACCCTCCTTCATCATGTAAGCAACACTCGGTTATAATTGACAACAACTATAATATACCACAATGTTTGTATTCATTTGCTCTACCATGATATTGTTAGTTGATTTTTGGATTCCATGAGATAAGGTTATATTCCACACAAGACTACAATAGCTCAATGGAAGACCAATGAGAAAAGGAACGCCCTGCCTAATTTACATCTGAAAACTTGCAATCTTCCCATATGCCCATCAAGACACCAACTCTACAGTGATTATGACCAAAAATAAAATAACTAAGGTTCATTTGTTTTTTAACAGTTACCTCATAAAATCTCTTAAGTCTGAAAATTAAGAGGTTTGCAGACTTAAGACCGTTTGACATATTTTTAAGAGGCGGCCTGAAAACCTGCTACCGTCCTCTGAAATTTTAAGAGGTATCCACCTCTTATTTTTTTAGACGTCAATTTAGACTTCAGACCTCTTAAACTCTTAAAAAACAAACACCTAAATCTCCGTAAAGAGGTCATGAGATACCTCTGTGCCAAGCCAGTATATCCCACCCAGAGGTAGGGTATGGGCCTATGGGGGTAAGATGTAAATAGATCTTACCTCTGTGCCAAGAGACAGAGAGGCTGTTTCAGAAAGTAAAAGATTTCTCGTTGTGAAACAGATAGATAATTAAGCTTTTCCTTAAGTCTGTTTTATTTAACCTGAGCAGAGTCAAATAATCTTTAAATATTATTTTTACAACTATTGTAAACCTACTCTCTAGGGTCAAGTTCAGGGGAAAACCGAAAAAAATGGAAAAAATGAGGAACACCCAGGTAACCGTTTATCCAGACGGTATGCACATGTGCATACAAGTAATTTGTAACATCCACGTGTGCATAAAACCAAAAAAACAACTTCGATTACTAATATGCACATGTGCATAACATCCAGATGAACGGTTTCCAAGGTGTTCCTCCGTTTTTCATTTTTTTGGAGGTTTTCCCCTAAATCTCCCTCTACTTCTCCAAGCTAACAATTATCAAGAGACAAACTGACAAACCAATAGCATGTATAATTAACCAACACAAAACTAAAAATAAAGGAATCACAAGGGGAAAAAAGGATTACTGATAGGGATCTTCTCTGCAGGTGGATGAACATGAAGGAGGCATATCTGTCTACCTCCCGAATTGTGTAACGCCCACCTAAGAATTAACTGACTCTCTTTCAAATCTTTGCCGACCGCCACATAAACCTTATCTTCAACTTCTCTTGAAGGTGTTTCCTCAACAATTTCAGCCCTAATTTCCATGATCTCTGAGTTATCAACAACCGGATACCTTATCTGATCGATTCTTCGTCCACCCTGTGCCGATGCAGAACCCACCACAGGCATCTCAAACTTATTATTTCAATTTGAAATCCCTATATATATACATATCTATAGATACATCTCACAAACCTTCATCTCCCAAACCTTGACATTACACCAATTTGTGTGCAAATTATCAACACAATCAATCAAACAGGAAGGATGCTGATTGCTTCACACTTTATCTCACATATTTTTTGTATGTGTGTGTATCAGTGTGTGTGTGTGTGTGTTTGAATTCTTCTTCAATAAAATCAACAACGATGAAACCCTAACCTCTCGAATTAGTTTATTTATACAAATCAAACTCCTTAGCAACTATGAAAAAGATAAATTAAACAGAAAACACACCTTAATCTCTCAAATTGCTCGAAATACACAAACGAACAGGTGTAAAAACGTAACTCCTAACTTGATCAAATGTTGAAAAACCTAAATTGATACTGAAAATTATGTAATGAAATCAAACAGGAAACACACCTTAATCTCTCAAATTACTCGATCATACACACACGAACAGGTGTAAAAACCCCTAACTTGATCAAAAATGTTGAAAAACCTAAATTGATTCTTCTGAAAAAATACACAAATAAGAACTTCAAATAAGAAGGTTTATGAAGAAACTAAAAACGTTGAAATCAGATATCACAGAACAACTGGAAAGGTGAAATCGATGTTATCGAAAAGGAACTCGAAAAGTGACAATGATGATGATGATTACTCCTAAAGGGTTTACTTGTTTTGAGCTATATATTACATTCATTGACTATGATATATATGTGTGTATATGTGTATATATATTGGAAGATGGAGATGTATATATATATATATATATTATATTGATGAAATAGCAAAGTTGAATATTGAGAAATTACAGGTGCAAATTCTTGGCGGGCTCCATAACTGTCGCATCTCTTTTCTTCTCTCTCCTTGGAAGAAGAAGAATGTACTAAACTACTAATTCAGAATGAATGAAGTTTCTTCTAAAAGCCCTTTCAATAAATGGAACAAATATAGAATGTGAAAACCAAGAGCACATGGATCATAAAAAAAAATTACAGTATATAATTGAAAGATCAAAGTTAGAAATAGATCTCAATTATTAATCACTTTTAATCTTATATATTCTCCTAGATTGTGTTTTAAGAGCGGAATCGATCAGGTATATCTTGGTGCCAGAGATGGACTTAGGAAGTTTTCACACGGTGGTACTATATATTTTTCATACGGTTTAATCGATGTGTCTTCATCTTTTTACCAATGTTCAATGTCGTTTGATGTGTTTTAAGCTTAATCCCATTGTTTCGAGAGTTTTATAAAGGTTCTTTTTTTTTGCTTGATTTTGAGGGATTTTATAAGTTTTTATTGACTTCGAGAGACTTTTTTGGGTTTTTTTTGTTGATTTCAAGAGTTCTTTTTGGTGTTTGGTTGATTACAAGGCATGGTCGCACCTTCTAGAATAACACGGATGCACCTTTTAAAACAATACGGTTGCACCTTTCACAAAACCTATAATATTTTACCTTACGACAAATGAACGATACGGTGGCATGTGCCACTATGGGCACCTCTATAGGTCTGTCCATGCTTGGTGTATATCATTCTAATATGCATCTATTTTCTCATCCAACGGTTGATAATCAGTTTTCGTGTTTCTCACGTTAACCTCAAATTTTCACTGAAATCCAACCTTATACATACATATATATAGTGTTATTCCACGTGGCTAGATTTTAGTGATCATCATGTTCACAAATCACAACCAAAATTGAGTTCACATTTGAACTTTCCTCTCTCTCTCTCTCTCTATATATATATATATATATATATATATATATTATATATGGTTAAGTTTACGTGAGACCAAACTTTTTCCGTGAGACCGGTGAGACCAAAATATTTTACATTAAACTTCACAGAAAAACATTTGTGAAGGTAAAACAATTGAACATTTATCGTAAAAACGTACTAAAAAACACTATCGAAAGAAAAAATTCCAAAAAGGTTAAAAAACGAAACCTTCAAAACATTTTCCGTTGTGAAGGTTCACATTATATATATGTAACCTTCACAACATTTGAGCTGTGAAGGTTTCGTTTTTTACCTTGTTTTGGATATTTTTTTTGCATCGAAAGTGATTTTTAGGTCTGCGTATTAAAGTTTTATTTACCTTCACGTGTTTTTTTTTGTGAAGTTTAATACGTTAGATATTGGACTCACGCGGTCTCACGGAAACAGCTTGGTCTCACATGATCCTAAGTCTATATATTCTCACCGAAACCCAATATTAATAAAAAGTTGAGGTTTACATGAGAAATGGTTATCAACTATTGAATGCATATTAGGATGAGATGCACTAAAATAAAATTACTAAGATACACCGAGTCAATGATCTCCTAAAACGTAATTCATGGAAAGATCAAATGTTTAGATCCACTTCTTATGTTTTTTATCGTTAACTCAACTTCTCACAAAATCATTTGTTTATATGTCTTTCTCTCTCCATCTCTCTCTAGATATATACACACATGTGTATATAGGAAATTTTAGAAACCAATTTCAACCATACATTTGTGTGTGTATGTTAACCTAAGAAGTGGGTATGAATCATTAATCACTTTTAATCTTATGCCCATCCTCTGAATTACCCTTTAGAAGGGAACTGATCAAATGCATCCCGGTGCATCTCGTTCTAATGTGCATCCATTTTTCATACAATGGTCAATAAGCACTTCTCATGATTCTCAGATTAACCTCAGCTTTTTCTTAGAACCCAACAATATATATAACTGAACATATCTTACACAGTTACACTCACCGAAAAAATATCATTACACTTAAATAAGAATATAGTATTAAGGGTTTGTTTGTTAACGGCTTAATGACTTTAAAAGGACTTTCATCTTATTCGGTTATCAGTGCATAAATGTTTGTGAGTAGTTTAATGATGCATAAAATGGCTTATGTAGTAACCTTCTACTGCAAGCTTTATGCATAAAGCCAAAAAAATTCCAAACGTGTTCCTCCCAATTAAAAAACATGTTTTGCCCCTATGCAAAACCTTTCCTAAACGATTATCTTCTGAATCTATACAAACAGATTATTCACACTTACAACTTTATCCGCACACACATTAGTCATTATTCATTAACAAGAGTTTGACGTACCAATACAATATCCAATCCATAAGAATAGTTCTTCATTGTGGTTATGGTTCACAAGATTTCCTCATTTCATGTATTATTTCTCATTTGAAGAAAACTTGATTGATTTGGTTTTGATTCTCATGAGTCGTTGCTAATGGCTTTCGCTACCCTCTAGAACGCCTCTCAAATGCCTCTACAGCCTCGATCTCACTATCATCAAGTGATGGTAAACCAAAGTATTGCAAGATAGGCAGGGTTATTTGAACTATACAACCTTTCTTGTGAGAAAATCACTCATAATCCACTAGGATAATTCAACGACTTTGATCATCCTGAATTCTCGAAAAGGTTCTTCCTTACTCCATCAGTCCACCATGTTTCACAGTATGTTATGTCCTTCTATAATATTTTGTGATATCAGGAATGCATGTTATCATGGCATGTGATCAGAACTCTAGAGAATGAGAAATTGATAAATTGTTAGAATCTTCAAAGAAGAAGGATCAAAATTGAATGTTTAATAATTTTTTGGTAAAAAGGTGTGAATTTCAAAAGTATAAGGACCAATAATGTAATTCACTATAAATTATGATTCCTTAGGTATGAAGCTTCCAAGCAGGTACCCACTTGGTACCCAACGTAACAAAGCTTTCTGTCATGCGAAAAGATCAAAGTTATTTTTAAAATACTTATTTTTATAACTTTTAGAGTAAATTACATATTTGGTCCCTGTGGTTTGGTGGTTTTAACACTCTGGGTCCCTAAATTGAAATAATTATGGATTGGGTCCCTGTGGTATGCGTTTTATAACGCTCTGGGTCCCTGAAACTAACACCGTCTAATAAGTACCGTTAATTCATTAATTTAGAAGGGTATTTTGGTCATTTCAATTACTTTTTTATTTTTAATTAAAATTATAGGGACCAAAACTGTAATTTTAATTAAAATAACAGGGACCAAATATGTAATTAACCTTATTATATATCATATATTAATAAAAAAGAAAAAAAGAAAAAAAGAAAAAAAAAAACAAAATAAAAGATCTCATCATCTTCATCACGCCTCCTGCAACCAACCATTCAACTTCTACATCACCACCCTCTTCCTCCACCAACCATATTCACTACCACCCTCCTCCACCACCACCCTCGCCGCCGCCGGTCTTGCCCGTCACCACCACCGCTTTATCCTACCACCGCCGCTGCCTCCTCCTCCTCCTCCACTTCTTCTTCTTCATCATCAACCAGATCCATCAAACTCCAAAGGAAATCACAACAACATCCTCGCCGCCAGCAGATCTCCCTCTCCGTCGTCGACTTTTCCTCAACAGAGACATCAACGATTTCGTTGTCGATTTCCTTCTGCAACCGTTTCCCCTCCGACATCAACGCCTTTCAATACCACCACCACCGTCGTCTCCGACGAGAGCCTCAACAGATCACCGCCATTGCCATCTTCCACCATCCGTCGCTTCCACCACCATAATGAGACAACGACCCTGATTTTTTGAAGACGATTTCTAATACCAAGACGATTTTAGATTTAAGGGTTTCAGTTTCAAACGATTTGGAAGCCTAGATTCAGGTTTGATTGGTTTTCTGATAATCCAGATTCATTCATGTGTAAAGTTAGGGTTTTGTTTAGGGATTTTCTTGTTTTTTGGGATCTGAGTTTTAGATTTAATGTTTTTGGATTCTTTGTATGAATCAGATCTGATAATTGATCATCCTCATCTTCAAATGATGTTTGTTTATAAATCAGATTTGAGTTTTTAAGCTTTGATGTATGTGCAAATTTGGGTGAAGCGGTCGATGACGTTCACGGCGGTGAGCAAGGTGAAGCGGTCGCTGGGGATAATGTCTCCGACGACGAGGAATAATAAGGGTTCCGGCGGGTCGGCGCCGACGAGTCCGTCGGAGAAGGAGGACCGGACGGCGGCGATTGGGGAGACGGTTAGGGTTCAGATGAAGATCTCTGAATAGACAGATGCTAGGGTTAAGGTTGCCTTCATGAAGATTGTTGCTGGTTTGGTAATTGATTTGTACAACTAAGATGGTGGTGGTGGGGGAAACCGGCGGCGGTAGTGGAGGGGAAACGGACGGCGGTGGTGGCAGGGGAAACCGGCGGCGGCGACGATGGTGGTGGTAGAGGATGAGGGTGGTGGGAGATGAGGATGGTGGAAGGATGAGGATGGTGAATGTAACACCCGGAATTTTGTATACCCGAACTTATCTGATAAAAATGAATAATAGGAATTCAATTAAATATAACGTCTTAATTCCTGAAGTTAGCTATTAGCTTGTAATTACGTTCATAAGTCGAGTCGGGGATTTAACTTATCAGTTTCGGGACAAGAAGGGTAAATACCCGAATTGAATAGGGGTTGTTTGGTAACTAGTCACCAACTAGTCAAAACCCTTACCCTTTCCTTCCCTTTTCACTTTATGTGTGTTGTGTTTGGAAGAGAGGAAAAGAGAGAAAGGAGAGAAAAGAGAGGAAGAGGGTTTTGGAAGAAGATTCAAGAACCGGAGAAGAGATCGAGCTCGAGAGGTGAAATCGACCCGTACATCGTTGTTAGATTCGAGTTCCTAACGAAAGGTATGGTTTATCTCGTGTTAATTTCGTGGTTTAGTCGAGTTTTGGAGTCTTGGAAACTAGGGCTCGTATTTGGGGGAAAACCATGGATCTTGATGGTCCATCGGTGTTTTCCGAGTTTGGTTGTTAGTTTATCGTGTTATATCATCTTAGGATCGTTCATAAACATTCGTAGGGTGTTTTGGGAGTCAAAATCGAGTTTTGGATGAGTTTGGTGGGTGTTTGAGAAATCAGCTCGCGGGATAGTGCAGGTCAGGAGATTCCCGCGACCTAAGCCCGCGACCTGAGGTCGCGCGGCTAGGTCGCGCAACTCTCTGTGTTGATTTTGAAATTTTTCGTTTCCGATCCTTTTCGAGTTTTGGCTTTGGGCCTTCCTTAAGGGTTATATTAGATAATGTTTGGTAGAATTTGGGAGCCATTGAGATAGTCTAACCTAGCTTAGGACTAGCGTTTCGGTTGTGAACCGTAAGAGTCGTTTTTTTGAGAGTTTTGCTTATGCATACATGATATGATTGTGTAGGTGCTATCTTGGGGCGTATCTAGCTATCTAATCCACATCTAATTGTGAATTAGACCAAGGTGAGTTGCTAAACCTTTTTGTTAAAACTGAGAGCGCATCACCTTGATTGAATTGTGTATCTTCCTGAGTTAATTGCATATATGAAATAGCTTGTTGTGTATCATCTCGCGTGAGTTATATTCTTGTGGCTATGTGTTGAACGTATACATGATAAATATGTGTATTGGAATATATCATGAGATGATGCAAAGGGGCTTGAGACCCTCGATTAATGCCTATGATAGGTTAAAATGATTGTATGAGTCTTTCTAGACAGTACATATATGCCTCAGAAGGTGTCATGATAGAAATGGCATCGGGGTTATTCGAATGTAAATAACATGGACGATCCAACGCAATGTGTCCACACCCAATAGTCTTGGGAGGTCCTGAAATAGGGACGCACCTATGTCGCCGGCTCTCGGGTGGCTCCGAGATGCGCGGGCCTCGGAAGGTGTCATAGTTGAAATGGCATCGAGGTATTGGGAAGCAACGAATGTAGGGGCATTGGTTGGTGGAAATGGGTCGCTCCCATTGTTTCCGAAGATAATAATAAACCGGTTTAACATGCTACTTCCGTTGTTCATATTATATTGTGTAATTGCATGCCTTAACGTATTTCATTTGCATAGAGTCATTTATACAACTCACTAGGCTCCTTTAGCCTAACACTTGTTTGGTGTCGATGTGTCTCTCAGGTACTAGGGACGCGGTTCCTAAGTAGGCTTGGGATTTAGAGCGAGCGTGGGGGACCATTGAAGAGACCGGTCATTGAGACCGCAAGATTGATCATAGAGCGATAACCCTTTTGTAGTCTTCTTCCCAAATTGGAACTAGACTAGTTGGTTATTGCATTTATTCATTTAAATTACAAACGTTGTAATTATACATTACTATTACCCCTATTTTGGGATGAGCTCGCGCTATGGCGTATTTTGTAACACCAACTCCCCACGAAATGAAAGTTTTTGTTTACTCTAATTTTTGGGGTGTTACAAGTTGGTATCAGAGCTTTAGTTTAAGCGAACTAGGTAATCACTGTAGTATGCCTAGACTTAAACTTAGCAAACTAGTAAATACGATACATACCTTGGGTAGAACCTTAGGTGGGGAGAGCAATAGGATTGCGAATTCACGTTTATTCAAAGTTGTGGTGATGGTGACGAGGATGCTTATGTATGATTAGTTCATAAATCACTTAGCTACTGATCTATGAATGCGTTGTACGCGAGTGTTTGAGTAACTGTTATTATGAGGATGATAAATGTTGAGATTCGTAAAATAGTCTATTCTTATCCCATTCTCGTGCATTTGTGTGTGACAGATTTGTATGGCGAACACCCGTAGTCAGACGGGCGCCGCAAGAGGACCACCCGACCAAACCGCTTCGACCGCCGACCAACGTAACCGAGTCGAGGCCGTCGAGAGCCCACCGAGACCCCTTATCCTAGGTGGGGGACCGGAACACGTTCCAAGGGTCAACCTCGAGGAACCGAATCCGGTGTTAACCGAAGTGACACCGGAGATGCGAATGCTAGATAATGTGATGAAGGCCGTGAACGAGGCCATGAGCAAGCAACAAGAGTCTTTCATGAAGATGTTGGAGGATCGCGAAGCTAGCCAACGCCGAAATGAAGCGGTGGGGGAAAATGCCGGGAATGGTTCCGGGGATGCCGAGGTAGTGGTGGTCACCGAGGAAACCCGGACCACCGGGGACAAAGAGAAAGAGAAGGCTAAGGCTAAGGGGTGCTCGTACAAGAATTTCTTGGGTTGTAAGCCGCCGGAGTTCCGTGGGTGTAGCGACCCGGTCGTTTGCATGTATTGGCTCCGCGAGATGGAGATGGCCTTCGAGGCTAGCGAGTGCGACTCATCTCAACGAGTCAAGTTCGCATCCCACCTTCTCAAGGGCGAGGCCCTCACATGGTGGAACTTGACCCGCTCTTCCCTCACGCCGGAGGTGTATGCTAGGCTCTCTTGGGCCGAATTCAAAAAGAAAATGCTCGAAAAATATTGTAGTGAGCGAGCCCTCGATAAGATCGAGGATGAATTTCGGGCAATGAAGAAAGGCAACAACCCCATCTCATTCTATGCAAAGGATTTCTTGGAGAAGCTAGGGATGGTGGAGCACTTGGCTCCCGATGAGAAGTCAAAGATCAAAGCTTATTCTCGTGGGTTACCGGCCGAGATGAGATCGGCGGTTAGGATCGCAAGGGTCACCACCTTACATGAAGCGATCGAGGAGTCGTTGAGGATCGAGGATGACATCACCCAATGCCGGGTGGAAGGTTACCAAGCCGGGCAAAAGAGGAGATTTGAGGAGGCCGCCGCGTCGGCCCGACCGAACAAGACTTTCCAAGACGGGAAGCGAGGCGGGAACCGAGTCGAGGCAAAGTGGTGCAACAAATGTCGAAGCAAGCACTACGGACCGTGTCGTAGCGACTCCCCGATGAGTACCCCCACTTGTGGAAAGTGCGGGAAGCGCGGCCATATGACTCGGGATTGTATGCCCCGAGTGGCGGTTTGCTATGAGTGTAAGGAGCCGGGTCACTATCGGGACGCATGCCCGAAATTCAAGAAGGCGTCTACCGGAGGTTCGAGCGGGTCCGTAGCAAGAGGTGAAGTCCCGCCGAAGGTGACTAGCCGAGCCTTTCAGATGACGGCTACGGAGGCGAGAGAGGCATCCGATCTTGTATCGGGTACGTTTCTCGTTAACTCCATACCTGCACTTATTCTTTTCGATACGGGCGCCGAACGCTCCTTTGTGCATGACACTCTAGCTAAGAAATTCACTATGCCTACCACTCCCTTATCTGATGCATTAGTAGTAGAAGTAGCGGGGGGATTCCTAGTGACCGTTCGTGATTGCTTTGAAGGGTGCTCGATAGAATTAGACGGAGAACCTTTCTCCGCAACCCTTATACCCATGAATGTCGGTAGTTTTGATGTAGTGCTAGGAATTGATTGGTTGCGTGCTCACGACGCCAACATAGGGTGCGGTAAGAAGATGGTCACTATCCCAACGCCTCGAGGGGAATTGATCACCGTGTACGGGGATAAGAAGAAGGGCACTAACACGACCATCTCTATGATAAAAGCAAGAAAATGCCTAGCTAAGGGATGCGCCTCTTATCTAGCTTACGTCATCGACACGAAGCTAGAAAAGAAAGGGGTTGCCGATGTCGATGTGGTGCGAGAGTTTCCGGACGTATTTCCGGAAGATTTGCCCGGATTACCACCGGAACGACAAGTAGAGTTCCACATTGACCTTACGCCGGGGGCGGCTCCGATAGCACGCGCTCCGTACCGGTTGGCTCCGACCGAGATGAAAGAAATGATGACGCAATTACAAGAACTCTCCGAGAAGGGGTTCATCCGACCGAGTTCGTCACCATGGGGAGCGCCGGTCCTTTTCGTCAAAAAGAAGGACGGCTCCATGCGGATGTGCATTGACTACCGCGAACTAAACAAAGTGACGGTGAAGAATAGATACCCCTTACCACGGATCGACGATCTTTTCGACCAACTACAAGGTGCCGGGTGCTTCTCAAAGATTGACCTACGATCCGGGTATCATCAAGTGAGAGTGAAAGAGGACGACATACCAAAGACCGCTTTCCGGACGAGATACGGACACTACGAGTTCTTAGTGATGCCGTTCGGTTTAACCAACGCACCGGCGGTATTCATGGACTTGATGAACCGAGTGTGTAGACCGTTCTTGGATAAATCGGTGATAGTTTTCATCGACGACATCTTGGTCTACTCCAAAGATGAGGCCGAACATGAACGACACTTGCGGGAGGTTTTGAACGTGCTTAGAGCCGAGAAGTTGTACGCCAAGTTTTCAAAGTGCGAGTTTTGGCTCCACGAGGTGCAGTTTTTAGGTCATGTAGTATCGCGAGACGGGATCAAGGTGGATCCGGCGAAGATCGAGGCCATGATGAGTTGGAAGTCGCCAACGAATCCGTCCGAAATAAGAAGTTTTCTAGGCTTGGCGGGTTACTACCGAAGATTCATACAAGATTTCTCCAAGATCGCTTCGGCACTTACGGTTTTGACAAAGAAGAGCGCCAAGTTCCTATGGACCGAAAAGCAAGAAGAAGCATTTCAGACCCTCAAGAAGAAGCTATGTCAAGCACCGATTTTGTCATTACCGGATGGGTCGGAAGACTTTGTGGTTTATAGCGATGCGTCAAAGATGGGACTTGGTTGCGTACTCATGCAAAGAGGCAAGGTGATTTCCTACGCCTCTCGGCAATTGAAGGATCACGAAAGAAACTACCCGGTTCACGATTTGGAGTTGGCGGCGGTAGTATTTGCTTTGAAGTTGTGGCGGCACTACCTTTACGGGACCAAGTGTACCTTATTCACCGATCACAAAAGTCTCCAACACATTTTCGATCAAAAGGAACTCAACATGCGACAAAGGAGATGGCTCGAGTTACTAAAGGACTATGATTGTGACTTATTGTACCACCCCGGCAAAGCGAACGTGGTTGCCGATGCCTTGAGCCGTAAGAACCATGGTGATGGGATCGGCATAACCCTCAACCGGATTAGCGTGGTGTCAAGCTTGTTGGAGCGGATCAAGACTAGCCAAGCGGAAGCCTTACAAGAAGAAAACCTCAAAGACGAGGTGATGGTGAAGCAAAAGGAGCTGTTGACTGAAGATAGCCGCGGACTTAAATTGTTTCAAGGGCGAATTTGGGTGCCAAAGATTGGCGGTAATCGGGGGTTACTTTTGGACGAGGCTCACAAGTCCAAATATTCCATTCATCCCGGGAGCACCAAAATGTACCGAGACTTGAAGATGAGCTATTGGTGGCCGGTCATGAAGCTTGACGTGGCTAATTATGTCGAGAAGTGCGTCACGTGTCTCCAAGTCAAGGCGGAACACCAAAAGCCTTATGGTAGTTTGCAACCCTTGGAGATCCCGGAATGGAAGTGGGAGCATATCACGATGGATTTTGTGACCAAACTACCGAAGACCTTAAGGGGTCACGACACCATTTGGGTGATTGTGGACCGACTCACGAAGAGTGCACACTTCTTAGAGATGCGCGAAACCTTGCCCATGGACAAGTTGGCCAAGCTCTACATAAACGAGGTGGTGAGGAGACATGGAGTACCCTTATCGATCGTTTCGGATAGGGATAGTCGATTTACTTCCCGGTTTTGGGACGGATTACAAGAAGGCTTGGGGACGCAACTCAAGTTGAGCACCGCGTATCACCCACAAACCGACGGGCAAAGCGAAAGGACGATCCAAACCCTAGAAGATATGTTGCGTTCATGCGTCATCGACTTCGGTGGAAATTGGGACACACACCTACCATTGGTGGAATTTGCCTACAACAACAGTTACCACTCAAGCATCGGGATGGCACCGTTCGAGGCATTATACGGACGGAAGTGTAGAACGCCCACGTGTTGGTTGGAAGCGGGTGAAAAGCAATTTGCGGGACCCGAAATCATTCAAGAGACGGCGGATAAGGTAAAGGGGATCCGCGAACGCCTGAGAGCCGCCCAAGACCGTCAAAAGAGTTACGCCGACAAGAAGCGTCGTCCCATAGACTTCCAAGTGGGAGACCGTGTGATGTTGAAGGTGTCCCCTTGGAAAGGTATCATACGATTTGGAAAGCGGGGTAAGCTTAGCCCGCGTTTCCTAGGGCCGTTTACCATCTTGGAGAAGATAGGACAACAAGCATACCGGTTAGAGCTACCACCCGAAATGGATGGAATACATCCTACTTTCCATGTGTGTTACTTGCGGAAGTGTCTAGCCGAGGAGGAAAGCGTCATCCCATTGTCGGAGATTCGAGTGGACTCCGGTAACCGTTGTGTGGAAGAGCCGGAGGCTATTTTGGAGAGAAAGACAAAGAAGCTACGCCACAAGGAGGTCACAATGGTCAAAGTCCAATGGAAGCATCACCGAGGTGCTAATGTCACTTGGGAAGCCGAAGAGGATATGAAACGTAGATACCCACGGTTGTTCCCTTAGGAGTAACGAATTTCGGGGACGAAATTCTATCTAGGTGGGGAGGATTGTAACACCCGGAATTTTGTATACCCGAACTTATCTGATAAAAATGAATAATAGGAATTCAATTAAATATAACGTCTTAATTCCTGAAGTTAGCTATTAGCTTGTAATTACGTTCATAAGTCGAGTCGGGGATTTAACTTATCAGTTTCGGGACAAGAAGGGTAAATACCCGAATTGAATAGGGGTTGTTTGGTAACTAGTCACCAACTAGTCAAAACCCTTACCCTTTCCTTCCCTTTTCACTTTATGTGTGTTGTGTTTGGAAGAGAGGAAAAGAGAGAAAGGAGAGAAAAGAGAGGAAGAGGGTTTTGGAAGAAGATTCAAGAACCGGAGAAGAGATCGAGCTCGAGAGGTGAAATCGACCCGTACATCGTTGTTAGATTCGAGTTCCTAACGAAAGGTATGGTTTATCTCGTGTTAATTTCGTGGTTTAGTCGAGTTTTGGAGTCTTGGAAACTAGGGCTCGTATTTGGGGGAAAACCATGGATCTTGATGGTCCATCGGTGTTTTCCGAGTTTGGTTGTTAGTTTATCGTGTTATATCATCTTAGGATCGTTCATAAACATTCGTAGGGTGTTTTGGGAGTCAAAATCGAGTTTTGGATGAGTTTGGTGGGTGTTTGAGAAATCAGCTCGCGGGATAGTGCAGGTCAGGAGATTCCCGCGACCTAAGCCCGCGACCTGAGGTCGCGCGGCTAGGTCGCGCAACTCTCTGTGTTGATTTTGAAATTTTTCGTTTCCGATCCTTTTCGAGTTTTGGCTTTGGGCCTTCCTTAAGGGTTATATTAGATAATGTTTGGTAGAATTTGGGAGCCATTGAGATAGTCTAACCTAGCTTAGGACTAGCGTTTCGGTTGTGAACCGTAAGAGTCGTTTTTTTGAGAGTTTTGCTTATGCATACATGATATGATTGTGTAGGTGCTATCTTGGGGCGTATCTAGCTATCTAATCCACATCTAATTGTGAATTAGACCAAGGTGAGTTGCTAAACCTTTTTGTTAAAACTGAGAGCGCATCACCTTGATTGAATTGTGTATCTTCCTGAGTTAATTGCATATATGAAATAGCTTGTTGTGTATCATCTCGCGTGAGTTATATTCTTGTGGCTATGTGTTGAACGTATACATGATAAATATGTGTATTGGAATATATCATGAGATGATGCAAAGGGGCTTGAGACCCTCGATTAATGCCTATGATAGGTTAAAATGATTGTATGAGTCTTTCTAGACAGTACATATATGCCTCAGAAGGTGTCATGATAGAAATGGCATCGGGGTTATTCGAATGTAAATAACATGGACGATCCAACGCAATGTGTCCACACCCAATAGTCTTGGGAGGTCCTGAAATAGGGACGCACCTATGTCGCCGGCTCTCGGGTGGCTCCGAGATGCGCGGGCCTCGGAAGGTGTCATAGTTGAAATGGCATCGAGGTATTGGGAAGCAACGAATGTAGGGGCATTGGTTGGTGGAAATGGGTCGCTCCCATTGTTTCCGAAGATAATAATAAACCGGTTTAACATGCTACTTCCGTTGTTCATATTATATTGTGTAATTGCATGCCTTAACGTATTTCATTTGCATAGAGTCATTTATACAACTCACTAGGCTCCTTTAGCCTAACACTTGTTTGGTGTCGATGTGTCTCTCAGGTACTAGGGACGCGGTTCCTAAGTAGGCTTGGGATTTAGAGCGAGCGTGGGGGACCATTGAAGAGACCGGTCATTGAGACCGCAAGATTGATCATAGAGCGATAACCCTTTTGTAGTCTTCTTCCCAAATTGGAACTAGACTAGTTGGTTATTGCATTTATTCATTTAAATTACAAACGTTGTAATTATACATTACTATTACCCCTATTTTGGGATGAGCTCGCGCTATGGCGTATTTTGTAACACCAACTCCCCACGAAATGAAAGTTTTTGTTTACTCTAATTTTTGGGGTGTTACAGTGAAGATGAATGATTGGTCTGCAGGAAAGCATTAAATGAAATTGATTTTTTATTTTGTTTTATTTTTCTTTATTTGTTATTAATATAGAATAGGGTTAATTACATATTTGGTCCCTGTTATTTTAATTGAAATATAAAAAGTAAGTGAAATGACTAAAATGCCCATCATGTGCCATGCACATGATGGGCCTAACGGCTCAAATATAAACGGCGTGACCCAAAGGGACCTAGAGCGTTATAAAACGCATACCACAGGGACCCAATCCATAATTATTTCAATTTAGGGACCCAGAGTGTTAAAACCACCAAACCACAGGGACCAAATATGTAATTTACTCTAATTTTTATTTGCAAAAAGGCCAAAATAAAGTGTTTAAAAGGTACGGATTTTAATTTAATTGTTATTTTATGAAACTTATTTTCTTAGACTATAAGGTTACCTATATTAATTAAGTTATAAACATTAATGTGGGTGTTTTTTTGTTAAATATAATCTTCAAAAATGACACACAAAAAAAAACATAAAATGTTTTCTGTTAAATGTAATGTATGTAAGAGGGGCATTTTAAAATTGGGAAAAGATTCCCTTAAGTTTATTTAATATAATTGTTGATATTTAAATTACATATCTAAACTTTGTAAAAGATTTTATTTAGATAGTGTTTGGTAGGAAGAAATTGATAAAAGATTTGACATGGTCAAAGTTCCGTTGATATAAAAAAAATGATAAAAACATTGTATTGATTTTATTAAAATTTATTTTTATGATAGATTAGTTTTTTTTCTTCAAAAAGACATCATTTAGTAACATAAAAAAGCAGAAACGGAAACAAAGAAAAAAACAAAGCAAGAAAGATTGAAGTTTCTATTAGACATAGAAACCTAGAAAACAGAACAAAGATCCAACAATTTATAGCGTGTTGCGGTAATCTACAACCAAGGCTGGAAACATGAACATAACTACCAAAAATAATCGGGCCTAGATGCCTAGTGGAAAAACCAAACAAGCACCAACAAACTCATGTCCGCTACATGAATTTGATCAAGAAGATTTGTTTATGAATCTTCTCATTGAAAAATCAAAATGCAACATTTTTAGATAGGCTATAAAAATCAGTATACTAAAATAAAACTAGTCTAATTTTAATACAATTTAACCTTTTTTCAAACATGACAAGAAAACTTATGCACTCTAACCATAATCTTATTTGATATTTTAATGATTTTATTTTGCTTATTTTTCTATTTTAATTTTGTAAATAATAATGCAACAGATTTTATTAAAATATGTACAAAGTATATATAAAACTATTAGAAGTTGCTTCTATATGTATTATGTAAGCAAACACATAAGAAAATGTATGACTAGAGATAGGAAATTTTACCCGTAGAAGCGTAACGGGGCGGAGATTCCCCGGTTTGTCGGGTAATGAGGCAGGGACGGGGATTTATTTTCATACCCGTATCGGGTTCGGGACGGGGTCTGGGATGACATTACCCGCCCCTAACCTGGCCCCGATTAACTTATTATTTTATTTATTATATGTATATATTGTAGGCATAAACAAATATACATGTATATATATCTATACATTTACTATTAAAGACAAATATATTTAATTTTCAATATTAATGATTAATAAAATGATGATTCGATATAATTTTAATATTAAAATACATTGTTTTTATTGTTTTTTTACTAATCGGATACCCAACGGGTTCCCGAAACCTGTAGGAAATTTCCTTCTCCTGAACCCGTCAGGGATTTGCTGGGACGGGGTCGGGGACGGGGGTTTAAACGGGGATCGTGATCGGGAACGGGGTATGCATTATCCGCCCAATACCCGCCCCGTTTCCATCCCTATGTATGACTTTTTTCATTATCTCATCCATCACATTCTTTTTTCTATTCATTTAACTCGACCAATTAGATTTTAGAATGTAATGTAGACCAACTTGATCCTTATCAACAAGTTTATATTAGTTTGTAATTTTTTATTGTTGATTTTATTTAATATTTTCGTAAAAGTACATACAGTTCATTACAAAATATTAAATTTATAAAATAATTTGTGCCTTAAAAGATTCTTGTTTAATTTACTTGGTCAAGCCTTTTTATGGACCTTCCTATTCGATTTATTGTCATTATTAGGTACGAGACGAAGCTGCTTCGAGAAGGCAACAGCCCCTTCAATACCATTTGTACCTTTGTGCATCTTCAACAGTTTATTGTCATTTTTTCATAATGGAGAAAAAAATCATATTCAACCCTAACATTTTTTTATTTTGAATATTTTTATTATGTTGTTAGAGAAAGATCAATCAAGATAGTTCTTCCTAACCAACTTAACCTTTTAGCCATTTTTAGAACCTTTAGTCAGAGTCTATGTAAATATATTTGTGTAAAACATATTTTCATATTGATAGAAAGACAGAAACGGGGTTTCTTATGCAAATTGTTACGCAAAAATTTGGATTCTTACATAAAAACAATTGACAAAGTGACTAAAACGTGAATTAGGCTAGGGAGATTGATTATTTTGGATGATTTCCTATCACTAGAATGTCTATCAATATAACAAAAATACCTTTTATTTTCTTTAATTTAAATTTATTAGTTTTTTGAGAAATAAAACGGAGTTTTTAGTCAGCTATTTAAATTTAGAGATGTATTCACTTTCTTTCATTTTTTTTATTAAGCTCTTATATAATAAAAGATGTTTTTAAGCTACGTAAAAGAATTTATGTAGTTAGTGTTTGGTATGAAAATTTTGAAAAGGAATGATGATATCAATTGATATTAAAAACAATTGTTTGTTTTGTCAAATGATAATATCATTTTAATAAATTTCATCTCATGGTCAATGAATTTAGTAACACGAAACTATATGAAAATCATAATTATAATCCTATTAGATATATTTAATTGAGGTTGTCTTTTGCTTAAATTAATTTCTTTTAGTTTTATGAATAAACATATAAATTTCATTATAATATGTACAAAGAAAATATAAAAAGTATAGAGATTCATATGAATATTGATTGAATTTATGTGTATAAGCAAACACATAATAAAATGTAACGAATTTTTCTTGATTACCTCATCTACTATAATTTATTTATTTATTTATTATTTATCTCATTTAGTTCAATCAATTTGGCCCTAGAGTCTAATGTTAGCATAATTTTAGTTTTATTCATACATTTATAAAAATACAAATGCATCAATGGAGCAACATCAAATTTACGTAAAATGAATTGCCTTTTTAAAAATGACTTATCAACTTTTTAAAGAAGCCATAAACATCTTCATCCAAATACTTCAAAGTTCAAACAACTTATTTGTTCTCCGAGAGTAAAATAAGTAAATAAGTTGTTTTTAAACACAATTACAAACACCTCTAAACTTATTGACTTATTTAAAACAGTTTATCAACTTTTTAACCATTTACATATATAAGCAATCTCAAACATCTTTTAAACCAACTTATCAATATATTGCATTTTGGTACCATCATAAACTAATCCAGACATTTTTATAGAACTTTTTTTAACACCACATAAGTTCATAAACACTTTTACAGAAAAACATAAGTTGTTTTAAACAAGCAACTTAAAACACCCTTACGACACTTTCAAACCATATCATACTTGTTCACTCATAGAAAACACACTAGATGATCAAAATCAGCTAATGATCATTAAATATTAAAAAATATTTATTAGATTAGTTCAAACAAAACAATATTACATTTTAATCTAATATTTTATCTTAAGGAAATGATATTATTGTTTGTAGATGTCAATCTAAACAAAATAATTTGTATATAAATTAATAGAATTTCTTATATAATTGAGGATAAACTGGTCATTGATTATAGTAAGACATACTTGAAATTGTTGATTTTTCGTGTCGTCGATCTCGATTGATGTCTACACTCTCGCAATAATTTCGTTCGATATATCGAAGTTTGTCTAGAGGATACAACAATTGGATTCAAATTAACATTTGAATCTAGCGAATCGAATTATGTTTGATGATGGATTTCGATGTCGAATATTGAGAGAAACCAGATCGATTTTTCGTTAATTAAAACCCATAAACTGATCCAATTATATACAGATTCAAAGAACATGATTGTTCATGAAAAGGGTGCGACCGTTCGAATGAAGGGATGCATCTGTTCGTACTTCTCGCGTCCACAAGCCTCGTGTCACGAGGCATGTAATCCTAGAAACACAGATTCACAGATCGAACAGTTCACGTCGTGAGATTCATTACTCATACATCAAATCTCAATGCCTTAAATGATTTGTTTAATGCTTTTATGTTAGAGTTTATTAAGTAAACAAAATACCTTTAACAATTATATGTGAAACTAGTTTCTCAAATCTAAACCAAGCTTTAACAATTATACATTGATATTTGTTTGATATTATCGTTACAGACAAACCAATTTTCATTGATTTATTAAGTTTTTTTTAAAGTATTTTTCTTAATATTTGAAATTAAAATAAGACTGGGTCGAGATGGAAAAAAAAAACTAATTTAATTATCGAGAAAATTGAGGTACGAGGGGAATATTCTGCTACGATATGCCATTGAGAAATAGTCAACGTCGTCGTTATCTCACAAAAAATAGACCAATTATTTTAATTTATTTATAAATTATTACGATTATAAAATACACTTTCTTTGTATATTTTTATTTAGAATAATGTATGCTTACAATGCAATGTATAATTTGGGAATTGAAAATTTTAACTCTATCATTTCATGCTTCCATCATCATTCATTCCTTCTAATTTTATTTTTATGATTTATGTTATCTTTGATTTTTGAAAGTGTTAAAATTATATATCATATTGATATGAAATTTTGTATTATATACGAAAAATATATGAATATTTTATAATGAATATACACACATTATATATAGTTAGTTTATGTATAAAATAGTTAAAAATAGAAATGCATATATATAGATCATAGACGGATCAAATATAAAATAACAAAAAGAAAATGCTCATTCTTTATATAATTTGTTCAATTTTAAACATTGTTTTCGGTGCGTCTTACTTCGGTTGGCTTGTCATTTAAGGATGCCAGCCAGGTCGATCTTTTTGCATTAATTTGAGCAAAACAAATTTCAATGGTCTCTAAAGAGGTTGTTTACGAGGGGCAAACTCACTCCTTGGCAAGGGGTGTAACTTGACCCCCATAACCTCCATTTTAATAATTGATTTTAATAGAATAAACAACATTTAATAAACATATTTTCTACTTTGACCTCTCAAATTTTATTGGTTTGACCTCCTCTTTTAACATAATTTCAATAAAACCCTTGCTACATAAAAGAAATGAACCTGTAAATAAATGTTTGATCCTAAACGATGAATGTATGCCAACTTTTCATTATTTTCTTTTATCACGTGGTTAGTTTATATAAACTTATAAAAATGTGTTGTTGGTATAAATATATTTACTATTTGATTTGGGTTTAATGTTATTTTATATATAATTATTTACATATCTACTTATAATATATTATATTTGATAAAAATATTACTTAATAAAAATTATCATTATGTACCGTTTAGTAATATATAATCCTTTAAATTTCAATTTGCAATATTTTGTATATATAATTTTTTAAAAGTAATTTGAGCTAAATATGTTACATAGAGAATAATTATTAAGCCATAATATAATAGGATAGAATATAGAACATTGCATCATTATCTCTAAAGAATCAGTAAATTAATTGAAATAAACGGCATCTTTATTTTTAATTCTAAAATATGTCTTTGTTGATCTATAGAATAAGTAATTCTTATTTAATGTCTAATTGTTAAGTTTTTGTTAATTGTAAAACGCTAAATGTAAATTTTCTATTACTTTGCTTGGAAAATGAAAAGGATGTTTAAGAGAATTGTTATATTAATTTGATAAAAGAAAATGAAAATATCCTTTAAAAAGAATGTCAACTTTCAAAACCAGTAATGATGATAATGATTCTCATAATGTTACTTAAATTTCTGTAAAGCCTGAATTTTCATAACCTCCATTTAAAGAGGAATCCATAAAAAAAATAAGGCGGAAGCTTTGTTTAAACCTTGCATAAAAGAGATTTCATTCAAAAGAAACATTCTGGGGTTTGAGCCATGTAACCCAAACCATGAGTCTAGTTAAAACACGAACGCAAAAATAATTCCGTTTAAGATTTCAAAGAAAAACATCTAACACGAGTTTAAAAAAAAAAACAATTCCAGCTCACAATTTCCATCACTCCATGACTAAATGACTGACTGAGCTGCGGCTATCAGGCGGGAGCTTTACCCTTGCTACTGGAACTAGTACCTGCCACTAAAAGGGGAAACAACCACGGGTAAGCTTTCGCTTAGTGAGCACATATCTACACTAACATGACAATACATACATAACCGAATCACATTGCAATCACATAACAAGTAGCTTGATCCTTTGATACTGGTACCAGGCCGCTTAATCCAAACTTAATCCCTTGCTCCCGAAGGAACTAATTTCCTAGTGGTAACTAGTACCACTAGGCAATAACATAATCCATAGTACATAATCACACATGCAAGTCTATCACATAAGTACAACCACATTGGCATAGATAAAGTACTCACCTTTCAGCCGTTCAAATACTCACACGAGCTAGCACGATGTTCAAGATAAGTTACCTAAACAATTTAGCACAATTACATGTCAAAATAATGCTTAACATGACCTCATGATATCCATACCGAAAAGCTAACCTTAGACATAGCTAGGCTAGTCCATTTGACCCAAAACTCTAGGCCTCATCCTTTCTAAACATCCCTAACATGATCCCATAGCCAAATCTCCAAAAAGCTAAAAACCAAAAATTGAAAAGTGGGCAGAGACTTGCGCGACTTGACCCCGCGACTTCAGGTCGCGGGGCTTGGTCGCGGGATTTCCAAATTCGACCAAAGTCGCGACCAGCCTCGAATTCTCATGCCAAGGCCTCAATTTTACCAAATTAACATCACAATGACTTTCTACAACAACTAGGGTCGATCCCTAACACTTACATGCGAATAACTTGACTCAATTCCTTCCAATTACATGCAATTGATGATCTTATGATCATAGACTCACATCCCCAACCCTAACCCTGAATCCTACTTGCTCTTTGCATCCAAAGGACTAACAAAAGACATAGATTTCATACCTTGGTTGGGAATTTCACCATAATTGCTCCACAAGGTCTTCAATTGATCTCTGGCTCAAACTCCCAAATCGCCTCCCTCTAACTCTTTCACGTACTTTTCCAAAAACTGACAAGGGGATAAGGGTTTTCCCCTTTTACATAAGCCTCTACTCAAACCCTTAACTTCTCATAATGACACTCTAGTCCCTCCCTTCTACAATTTCAATTAAACAAGTTAGACAATTAGCCAAGCATCGGTAAAACTTAATATAAGAAAACGGGGCGTTGCAATTTCAACCCCTCTGTTGTTTACCATATTGTTATTAGGTAAATCTTTTATTGGCATAAGATATTTTATTGGCATAAGACATTAGTCTAACATACCTTATCATGTATGGTTATTCATCATCAAAATGGATTGTTGGTAAGTGCTTATTAGGTATGAGTTTTTTTTCTTTTCATTTACCGGATAAGGCTCTCGGACCTTGTTATATTTTTTTACTAGAAATGATTATCAATTTTGGTCATGATTAATCATTAAGCTAAGTGATATCGGTACACACCTATTTGTTAAGTTTAGTAAACAACCCTTGGCTCCCTGTACTCGGTGAAGGAAGAGCCAAGGAACATCGAGTTATTTAACGGAAATGGAAAACCTCCTTACTTTTGTTATAATTATAAATGTTTTCACAAATTGTAATACCTATCCAGACCATAGGGATGAAAATCGCATATTATTTCTATTTTGAAACGGAAATAAAAGTAGCAGTCCCTCGTATGGTTTGCATTTTATTCCTAGTTTTGCCTCAGCCCTAAAGACTAATAACTACTTTCAAGTACAAGAGACAACAACAAATATGAATCATAAATCGCAAAGATGAAAAAAGCAACAAAATTAAATTTAAACATTATAGACCTCTTCTGCGGTATCCAGCTCTTGATCGGCCTTCGGGTCGGTTCAGGGGCGAGTCCATGGGTTGACCTTCGGGTCGGCTCATGGGCGCAGGGGATTAATCGGTGCCCGTATGGATCCGGATACCCCCGGAACGTGTGTGTGAGTTAAAATGCCGTTCAAAAAAAAACAACAATGAAATATACATTATATATATAGGGATGAAAATTGTAACTTCCAACTTGAAGGAACCAAAATAGAAATTTTCAGTAAACCACGTGACCACATTTAGGCTACACGCACCCAAGCTTTCCAACCCTCTCAACCCACTCACTTTTTGAATGCCACATCAGCTTCCACATCAGCTTTTGGTCAACCCTCTCTTTACCCTCCCATAACTCTCTACAACACACACCCAACCCTCCCAACCCACTCACTTTTCAATTTATTTTATTTATTTCATATATTAATTAATAATAAGATTTATAATTAATTAACTAAAAATTAAAATTACATTTTTAATTAACTAAAAATTAAAATTAAACATTACATAATTAAATAAAATAAAACTAAAAAATAAAATTAAACATTACATAAAAATTAAAACTAAAAATTACAATCCATATTTGGCTTTGATCTCCTCTTTTCGTTTTATAGTATCGAAGAGCTTTTTACCCCGGAGATGGCCGTGCGAGGTGGTCAAAAACATAATGTCTTTCTCTTGTTGGGTCGTTGGTGAAAGTTCTTCCTCATCGGAAGTGTCTTCCTCTTTTACGGGTTGGTAACCGGGTACAAATTGTGGTTGATAAGGAGAACCAAAATCCATATTTGGAAATTGTGGAGGAAACGGTTGATAATAAGGTAACGTTTGATAAGGACACGGTTGAGGAGCTTGTGAAGAGCTCCC
Source organism: Centaurea solstitialis (assembly GCA_030169165.1). Lineage (NCBI taxonomy): Eukaryota > Viridiplantae > Streptophyta > Magnoliopsida > Asterales > Asteraceae > Centaurea > Centaurea solstitialis. The sequence continues at coordinate 24,072,377 of CM058042.1, read as the reverse complement.
GGGTTGATTGGGTTGTGAAGAGCTCTCGGGTTGTGAAGAGCTCCCGGGTTGAGGAACTTGAGGATGAGTAATTGTGATAGAAAAACCTTTCGGCGAAATGTCGAGATTGTAATCGGGTGGATATTCTGGAGGGAACCCGGTATGCGTAACGTCGACTTTGAAAGAGGGCTTCGAAGGGGTCTCGGGTTCCGCCCGACGTTTACATTTCGCGCGCCGTGATGCGAGGTTTCGATCGTTTGGATTCATCGTTTGAAGAGTGGGAGGTTTGAAGAATTGGAGGTTGTTTGTGTGAGAAAAGAGTTGAAGAATTGAAGGTTGTTTGTGTGAAAAAATAAGTTGGGTTAAATGAGTATTTATAGGAGTAAAAATTGAAAAAAAAAAGTAAAAAAAAATATTTGATTTTACCGTTGAGAGAGCCGTTTGACAACGGCTCTCCCAACCCGTTTGTACTCACAAGCCGCCGGCTTACATTTCGCGCACCGGAACCCGCTGAAGCCGCCGGGCTCGGCGGTTTAAGCCGCTGGGAACCCACAAGTGCGGTGCGTGCAGCCTTATGGTTGAACAAAAGCGAGGAGGTTTTCCTTTTCCCTCCAACGATGAGAGAAAATGCAGTGTCATTTCTATTTCCTGTGTTTGGGACTTTGGGTAGGTATTAAAAATGTGAAGTTTATTGTAAGTCGCAAATTCTTCTACTTGTCTCCTACCAACAAGAGTATTATACTTGATAAATTTGTGCATTTTTCTTCCTCGTTATGCATACAAGCTAAATACAAGATGTTGTAATTAATAAAAGGCGGTTGCTACAGGCATGAAGAATTACATGATAAGATCGATATCTTAACATCTATTTCTTGGCAATTTTCAAGAAAAGTGATAGAAAGACGCATGATTACGACATTAACGATGTTCATGCACATCCGATGTTATAGAGGTACTTATATAGTAATATTCACTTAAACACGGTATCATTAAAGCACTAAAAACAAAGACATATAGACATGACGAGAAGTCGGTTCTTTATTATTAATATTACACTGATACTTCTAGTGATTACATGGAGGCTCAAAGCATGGACCTTAAGGATTGATGGAGTAAACTTTCAACGTTTGTGTAGACAACAATATATCACCTAACAACGAGATATAAATGATACCGTGGAAAACATTATAAACGTATAAATTGTATTGTATGGTCCGCCTATTGCAAATACGTTGGCTATTTTGTCTAGCATTTTGAAAACGACTACACATTCAATAATATCGAATTAAATTTTGTCGTTCATATGCATTGGGGGTCCACTCAAAAAGACTTACACTAACATGTTCTCTATTTGGTAAACAAAGAGAATCACAACAAGGATTTAATCAACATAAGCCAAAAAAGTCAATATAATAATTGTTTGATTATTAATATTTTGGCTGTATCAATTAATAAGACGATATAATATATACAAATATTAAAAAATCAAATATTTGGGTTCATTGTAAAATTTACATTTCTATAACGTAATGTAAAAATTTGTGATTTGTGAACGAGATTACATGACATTGTTATTTTTTTGTAAATTATATTTCTTTTTAGCTAGAATAAACATTATCATTTTTTTAGTTTAAATATGTCTATTAATTAAAACACTACAAACATATAACGTAACTTGAGCTGGTATCATATAAATATAAATAGTCATTCATTTATAAATCGTGAACTCAGTTGTAGAGAAATTGAGTAATAAAAAGAGTATTTATCCCAATCTTTTTACTGTTTTGGTATACATTCATCTTGTTTGGTATCCTTGTAGTTTAATTAACTTAGCTTGAGAACTAAGGCCGCATGTAACCACAAAGGTGGTAGAGTACTCCCAAAAAGGCTTAGGTAATGTGATGGAAAATTTCATCTATCTAGATTTGAGTCCAGGTGTTAACATTATGTGGCCAGACTTAGCTTCAAACGACCATATTTTAATTTTTGAATTGTCAAGAATATAGTATAAACAAAACTTAAATGAACATTTCCAAAAAAACTAAGGCCGCATACGAATTTGTGAATACAATTGTCTGACATTATGCTTAACTAAGTTGGATTTTCACAATAACTTTAAAATATAAATAAGCTTTCCCGAATGGAGATTTTTTATAGAGTAAACTATGATTTTCGTCCCTGTGGTTTGATGATTATAACTATTTTCGTCCCTATGGTTTGAAATTTGCTTTTTTCATCCTTGTGGTTTCAATTTATTTCTATTTTCGTCCCTGCCTCTAACTATACTAACAAAAGGAGTTAAAATGTCAAAGAATTTCTTTTTTTGAAAAGTTACATATTCAATCCTTGTGGTTTATAAAGTCATAAATATTTATCCTTAAATTTCAAAAAAAATTAAAACTTATATATTGGTTTTTTCTTTTTAGTTTTTAATTAAATCTTTATTTTATTTCTATATTATATCTTACACACATTTTTTAAAAGACTATATACATACACATATATATGTGTTTTCTTAATTTAAATTATTTTTTTTCTTTTTGTTATTCTTTATTATATTTCTATACTATATATACATGCAACATTATATATATGTATCTTTTTTTAATTTGAATACTAAATATCAAAATTAATTAATAAAAAATAAAGTATAAATGAGTATACGGATTAGTGTGAGTAAAACGTATTTAACAAAAACAACCGTATGGTATAAAGTAAAACTATTTTTTTCACGAGTAATATTAAACTTTTCATATGATAATTTTAAAATAAGTAAAAATTAATAGTTTTATTTGAAAGCATGATAATTCAAAATAAATAAAACTATTAATTTTTACTTATTGTAAAATAATCATTTGAAACGTTTAATATTACTCATGAAAAAAAATAGTTTTATTTTAAGCCAACCGATTGTTTTTGTTAAATACGTTTTACTCACATTAATCCGTACAATCATTTATACTTTATTTTTTATTAATTAATTTTAATATTTAATATTTAAATTGAAAAAAAGGATACATATATATAATGTTGTATATAGATATATATAATATAGAAATATAATACAAAATAAAAAATATTATGATTTAAATTAAGAAAACACACACGCTATATATGTGTATATATGTAGTCTTTTAAAAAATATGTATAACATATAATAAAGAAATAACTAAAAACTATAAAAAAACCAATATATAAGTTTTAAATTTTTTTGAAATTTAAGGATAAAAATTTATAACTTTACAAACCACAAGGATTGAATATGTAACTTTTAAAAAAAAAGATTTTTTTTTGATATTTTAACTTTTGTTAGTAGAGTTAGAGGCAGGGACGAAAATAGAAATAAATTGAAACCACAAGGACGAAAAAAACAATTTTCAAACCACAGGGACGAAAATAGTTATAACCATCAAACCACAGGGACGAAAATCGTAGTTTACTCTTTTTTATACTTAGTCATGCATTATCCAATTAGTTATAATGTTATATATATACAGAGAGATTGTGAATATAGCCTTATTTTAATTAAACTTTTTGTAATAATTTATTTATTTTAGGGCGCTTGGTTGGGGATATTGTAGGGAAAATAATAAAAATATAATGAAAACTATTGTTTAGTCTGATATTATATAATGGAATCATTCCTGCACATCCATTAATTTTCTATTCCTGACCAAATTAAGGGGAATGAAAATTTTATTTCCACTTAGTTTATTTTTTTCATATGTCATTCCATCTGTTGATGTTAAATGTAACATCTTTTGTATTTTCAAGTTGGAGTATTTTTTTTATATGAAACAATTTTTCATTGATTACATTGGGTTAACCAAGCAACATCAACGCAATGCTCATTCCTATTCCCATTCTCCTACATTCATATTTTCATTTTCATTCTTATTCCCTGACACGAACCAAGCATCCCCTTAATCTATAAAAGACCTTATGGTCCTTATCTATAATGACTGCAAATTGTTCAACGTTTGCATAAGTTAACGATGGAAAATGACATATACGGTTGCAAATAAAACACGAATCAATACAAATGTTATCAACTCATAATCAATGAATCAGTGCCACCAATACAAGAGTCTAACACGCAACAATCATACGGTATTATTTTGTTGATGTTAGACCTAGACAAACCTGGAAAACCAACGGAACAAAACAAAACATAATAAATATGCATATAGAGACAATTCTAAATATCACCAAACAATGTTACCCACAAAATCTAAGAAAAATAGCAAAACAACGAGGATAGACATCAATGTGTTGAAAATATGTCCCCTTAACACACATACATATGTGTATTTATATGCATATAAATGTGTATATTTATGTTCAAACGAGAAAGGTAAACAAATAAAAGAACACACGAACGATTAAATTACGTGTAAAATCATACATAATTTACTTATTTATTTATTCTTTTATTTGAACCTTACTCCCTTTTTATATATATATAAAGGATGGATATGGGAAATTGACGCTGGTGGCCAATTAAAATTATGGTGTTTACCTTCTAGCCAAACTTTTTTTCCATTTTGCACTCCATGGCCAATCATTCCTTTAAATTTAGCTGACTCAACTAAAAGAAAAGATAAATGGGATATGGGATCATGGGTATTTTTTGTGAGTCAGGTAAATTTAACAGACCTGTGCCACTTTTAGAGGATCTGGTTCCGTTTTTAACCATCGGTTGGTCATTTTTCGTGAGTCAGCTAAATCTAATGAATCCGTTTAATTTTTAACTAAATGGATGGCTATAGAGCGTATAATATAAAAAGATTTTGATCAAAAGGAAAAGACCTTATTTTGAAACAATCATCAACATCAATTTTCAATAAATATATATTATTGTTTTCGGATGTTATTATTTTTGGACACATCTAGGCAACTAATGTTCCTATAAGACAAAAATGCTAATAACGCATCATGCGAAATAAGTTAACTTGGGTTTATAAACCCTAAATCTTATTATTTTTTTCTTTAAAATTAAAAAAATATATATTGGTTTCGTTTTCTTATCATATGTTACATAATATGTTACATAATAAAAGTATGACTTATGAAAGAATATTTCAAAAACAATGACATTGCTATATAAACCATTCAACATGATAAAATCAGATTTTTATAACGATTAAAACTTGATACGCAAGAAATAATTTTATACGGATCTAACGAGAATAAATAAAACTAAAAACGATTGGACCAGAAGCTCTGTACCACTGTTGGGTTTTTTGTGGTTCCCTCGGGTCCATCTGACACGAGGATTATCATGGATCTTGAAACCTTACTGGTTTGATAAATCCCATAAGTTTAATAACCAAACTGGTCGAAACCTATATGATCAAAAGCACACTTATTTGATCTTATGCGGAAGCGATTAAGCTAAAAACCCAAAAGAAACTTAATGATCTTTATCGTTTGTTTTAATTAATTCTAACGGTTATGGAAGATTTACCTGGATTGCTTGAGAATTGATCCACCAATGAACGACCAACGAATTGTTCCTCTAGCAGAACTGAAACCCGAAGACTGAAAAACCGAACTGGTAGCAGAAAAAGGAGGGGGCGGCGCCAATGGGTGAGAGAGAGAGGGAACTGGAAACTGATTATTGAATTGGTTGGATGATTTTCCTTAAACCCATAAGGCTTTATTTATATAAGGAAAAATACAGTTTGTTTATGATTCAGTTTCCTTATTGTAATTATCTCATTCTTTTCTTCCAAGAAAAGAATTACTACAGATAATTACTTATATATATATATATATCTAATATATATAATTCCTTTAATTAATTATTATATATTTATTCATCAAATAAATATACAATCTACTTAATTAATTAATAACCCTCCAACTTTGGGATTTCTGACTGAAATTACCCAATTGATCTATAATTGACTATTATAAATCCCATCTCTCCATTTCTGGGTTTCATTTAACTTATTCGATTTATAGGTCCTCACAGGTGTGACCCTCAAGTGTCTTGTAACATTGGATGTGTAATTACTTGGTTTGTCAACTTTGCACATAATTACTAACAGACTCCCACTTGTGCAAGTTGGCAATATCGTTTTGATTACACGGACCTAAGGAGACCCCTAGACAGGCACTTAGGCTGACCAGGTTACAAGAACTCTTATACCCAGACAAGTGATATAAATTTTCCGTAAGGAAATAGCATCCATAAAACTACTGTTCTTGGATTGGGTATAACTTGGCTTTTCCCTTTGCATCACGATATTTCATCTGTGATTATGAGCCTGGAAAGTGTCAACTCTAAATACTCAAGATTCTGTTTTCTCGACTATCCGACTTTTACTGATAGGTAAACGACAAAGAACTAATCAGTTCGTTTGGGCATGGCCATGCACTTCATCAGTATATTCAGTCAGTCAAGAAGGGCCCCGAAATATCTCTCTTCAGAGAAGAGGTGCAAATCCCATCTTGCATATCTGCCTTTAACACCACGGCTTCCGCTGAATCTAGTTACGCCCTTTATAGCCACCCTGTTACGGCGTAGCGGTTGAGTGCACTAAGTATTCAGTAGTCCTCATGATATCAAATCAGATACCTCAGGTGATAGGGACAACCACTGTGAGATTTACTTATGACTGATTCCAAGAAGTAATCTCAACTGCGGATCACGTCCGATATTTGCTACTCTATCAAATATCTGTGCAACTTTTAGTCTACAACACTTGTAGCTGTTATTCAGTAACTGATCATAACTACCTAAAAGTTCACAATGACTTTAACACATTATCGGGTTCCCACCACGATAAGTCGTCACGGACAAATTTTGAATGAAAAACTGAAAACTAGTTTCACTCCTGGATTATAAAACATGCAAAATATAAAAGTGATAAAGAAATTAATTTTGTATAGTCCATATTACACGCTGTAATAATAACAAAATTAATGACTTTTCTTAATAACTTTTATAATATCTATTTAACGTTTGTTAAATACTGATCTAAAATGAAGTATAACCTATCTTTAGTTTAAATCCTTTGATCAAAGTTTACCATTTTAATCAAAGCGATAACCAAATAATACAAGTCTGTATTTATTGATACTTGTCTACTTGTATCTGCTAATCATTGTTTTGCAAACACTTTTAAAAAACAAAAATTAGACTTCTATCATATTCCATGAACTTGGAGACCTGGAATAACTATCAGTTCCTGAATATGTAAAACTAAACTGCAACTTTCCTTAGTTGCTGTGTAGATGAATGATTTCTACCTGAAATCAGATTCCATTTACTATGCTGACAAATATACTGGAATTCTATCCAACATTTTATTGATTTATAGTCATTTGAGACACTTAAGTTTCAAAAACTTTGAAACTTTTGTTTTACCCTTTTGACTAAAAGGTAAATTATATCTTATGAATTCTCATCCTACCTGGATCATGAATTCCGAGATATATTGAATCAATAATTATATCTTTCATTCTTTATCTCAGACTAGATAGAGAATAAATTGGGCTCCCACTAACCTATATGAAAACCAACTATTACTCAAAATTCACTATTTGACTTAGTCAAAGCTTTGATTAGTCAATTCTATTTTAAGTAATACACTTGAGAATTCTAACATTTATAAAATTTAACTGGATTTTTGTTAAATCCTAACTCCAAAACTTGGAATTTTCTTAGTTTTATAAATACTTGTTATTAACTTTGTCTGAGTTAATATCCTGGATTCTCTTCTAAACATTTGAATAATTAAACTTGATTACGAAAATATTATTCATAAATGTTTTATTTCCAAAAACACATTTTTATAGGATTTCGTGTGTTTTGATAGTTTTCATATAAATTACTTCAATTTTAACCAAAATTATTGAAATAACTACTATAGGCAATATCTAGGATCTAATTAAGTCAAAACTTTGACTTTGTCAAAATTAAAACTTCATGCATAACAGATATTTATTCAAGACAATAACTTATAAAATTTAAAAATATTCAATAAACTATAAGTATTTAAAAAGTAACCAACTGTTTCAAAAATAAAATTGTCTTGAAAAATAAATGTCTAAGATGAACTTTCATCTGGATCCTTGCAATTCTTGGGCACATCACTTCTGACCACCTGCAATAGTCATTTGCTCTAGGTATCAGTACACTTGTAAACTAACAAGTAAGAAGTGACAAACTAAAGCAAACATAAATATCTGAGGTTTACATACCTGCTTCATGACGCTTTGGGCAGTTCTGCCTCCAGTGACCGACCTCATTGCATGTGAAGCAGCGGTTCTCGGTCCTAGCTTTATTTGGCTTGACCTTCTTGCCCTTGCCCTTGCTTTTGCCTTTCTTGGGTGCACTCTGGACGGCCTGGAATGGTCCATTCCCTTTGCTGGTGCTAACATGCCCATTCTTCTTTTTCACCCCTCCGTCTCTTACCATCAGGACATCCTTGGTCTTGTTCTTGTTCCCCATATTCAATTCAGCTGTCTTAAGCATGGAGTGTAATTCTGCTATTGACTTCTCCATGTTATTCATGTTGTAATTGACTACAAAGGGCATGTAGTCTTCTGACAGTGAGTTGAGTATAGTATCCGTTGCTAGCTGCAACGGAACTGGGTGACCAAGCCTTTCCAGATGATCCAAGTGCCGTTTCATTTTCATAACATGGTCACTTACTGATGTCCCTTTAATCATCTTGCATTCATTAAATGCTTTTGTGGCGTCGTAACGTTCTGTATGAGCCTGTGTCTGGAACATGTCCCTCAGCTGGCGGATCATGTCATAAGCATTTGTATTTATGAGCCCTGCTTGCAGATCTGGGCTCATAGTTGCAAGCATGAGACAGGCGACATCTAGTAGATCATCTGAATGCTTCTTGTGGGCATTCCTAGCAGCAGCCAGAGCAGTTGCCGGAGGAGCCTCCCCAAGAGGCTCTTCAAGGACATACCATTTCCTTTCGTGTCTGAGCACAATCATCAGATTGCGCTCCCAGTCAAGGAAATTGGGGCCGGTTAACTTGTCCTTTTCTAGGATAGAGCGGAGGGAAAGATTGTTAGTGCTGGTAACAGTGCTTGCCATCTACACACATTAAAACTTTTGGTTTTTAGCAACTGTAAATAGATTAAATTCCAATAAATATCAATAAACCCTTAAATGATCAATTTATTGGATTAGGATCCTTATTTCATACGTCATGATGTGCGGTATGTTCTTGCTCCACCAGGCCCGTATTTATTTCGGTAGGTAAGGACTTTTACCAATCATATCTAACTGATATGACTCCTAGATCTTTTCGGAACCACGGTAATTATCCGTACATGTTTCGGTCCCTCTTAGTGCATTTTGGCCCGGTACCTCCCGGTGAACATTACAGTACCAAAATAGATCTCACCATTTTGGGGACCTGATCACTTTACTCTGGCCGGTTCCACCCGGAGATAATTCGCAGAGTTATGTAACCCCTTCAGCTTGAGTTTGAACACGGACGTTGAATGTGTGATCACTTACAACGCCTGTGTACCTTACGCCGAAGGTGCCCCTAGATGGGTTGCACTACTGATCTATGATTTTCGGGGTTTTGAAAATTTTACTTCCAGGTTTTTGAAAAACATAATTCTGAAAAACTGATCGTTATAAAGGCAACTGATGTTTTAAACTAACTGTTTCAAACATACATGCTATTTTAAAACTTAAAACTAACTGTTTAATAGCATACTTAGTTGATTAAAACTAACTGTTTTGTCAACTTGTCTTTTCTCATGAAACAATCATTTATTATTTATAGGTTTAAAATAAAATCTACCATTTTTTTGAAAAGTTCGAGAAACTGGTAATTTTTCAGATATAAAAACCTATATGCTTTTGTGATATAACCTAGTTTTAAAATAACCTATCTATTTAAAACTACTATGCAAGATATCACAAATAAACATTCAACCATGCAGTTAAATAATAATTAACCACACAATGACCAATTATAGTTTTTGCCAACATTTATTTCCTAGGGACCAATAATGACCTATTTTTAAAGGTTCCAAAACTTGCGTAGCTCCCACTGGCTTTGTCATCTTCGTCTGGACTCCTGGAAGGAAGAAAAACTCCAGTAGCTCCCACTGGCCTCACCATCTCGTAAGAATAAGAGGAAAAACTAGAACTGTCTATCCTAAGGTCATTATTACATAAGGGGTTGTAAATGGCACGCAGGCCTCCCCGTAAATATGTTAAGGGTCTAAGTTGGCAAAATCTATAATAATCATATATACAAGCAAGTACATAGTTTGTATAATCATGCATCTAATATAAGATAAAATCAAGCAATATATATAATTAAGCGTAAATCAAAACTGGATCCGTTAAAATTATCTCGTTTCGTATATCGCAAAGTTTGGTTTTAACTAATTTATAAATGATAAAAGTTTATTTTATAAAACGTAGAATAATTTTATAAAATATTTGCCTTTCATCAAACCAGACATTCCGAACTAATTATTTAAAATACTGGCCTTTGTGTTTTAAACACGACATTGGGCTTAGGTCAGAAATTAAATGAAAAATCTAATTTTATAAAATTGCTTATCAAACCGGACAATCCAGTCCAACTGGTTTGAACAAAAACAAATTTTATTGGATAAAAATTTCCCAAATAAACTTATTTTAAACAAAAATTAATTTCGGATAAATTGCTTAAAACCAAACGAACCCTTTTTGGGCCATAACTTAGTCCAAAGAACTGGGCTTTGGGCCTGATAACAGAACTTGGCCCAGACTGACGAAAAACCTTAGACGGATAGCTTGGCAGTACCGCTCGCGTCGCGAAGGCACGGCTCGTATTGCGAAGAGAGAGACTGGCTCGCGCCGCGAAAGACCTCATCAGGGTTCTCTTCGCGCCGCGAGTCCCTCAACGATCATCAGCATTGGACCGTTTCTGGAGACCGCCGGCCACCACCACGCTGGTGGTTTGGCCGTGGTTATCGCAAACACCGCCTCTGCCATCGCCACGATTGCGGTTTTGAAACCGCCGGCCACCACCGATCTGGTGGTTTGGCCGTGGTTTCTCGGTGCTTTGAACGCCGCTGCCACCACGCATACCACCATCGCCATCGTTTTGGCCGTCGATCATAATCACCAACAGCCGCCGTCGCCACCATCATCCGAGGTGCGGCTGACTATCTCGTCTACGGCTGACCATTACCGCCGTACAACGCCATCGATCACCACCAATCTGGTGGCGATCCGATTAGCGATCGGAATGAACGCCGCCACCACCATTACGGTGGTCTTGGCCAGCGATGGTTTAAACGGCAGCCACTGCCACCGCTTCGCGCGGTTTGGCTGGCGATCGTGACTGGCAGTATGAGCCGGCGTCGACAGCCAAGAACACCGCCATCCACCACCGCTTTAGCGGTTTCTGGTGGTTGCGGTGTGGCCACCGACGACTGGCGATGCGGTCGCGGCCCGGTGTTCCACGGTCACCACCCATCGCCGTTCGACCGACGATTGAAACGAACGGCCTCCGCCGCTGTCGATTACCACCATTCGATGGCAATCGATCCGTCGACCATAGTTACCACCACCGCCGTGGCCCGCGATTGTGATCAACGACAGCCGCTGCCGCCGCCACCACCACCTGTGGTGCGACGGGTGTTTTATTATCGGGCGGTGGTTCGATCGGCTATCTGCCGTCGTTCCACCGCCATGTGGGTTTCCAGCCGGTGATGACAGCGGTGACATCACCACCATCACCACCATTCGGGTTTCTAGTCGATTACCACCGCCACCACCGATCTGGTGGCTTGGGTGCGGTGGTGATTTAACTACGGCCACCCGCCACCACCACCGATCTGTGGTGTGGCTGCGGTGTGCGACCACCATGCTGGTGGGTCTGATCTCGGTTTGGTGGCAATGATGGTTTACACTCGGTGGCAAACGGTCACCAAGTGATTGGTCCGAGTTCGAGTTTTCGTACGATAAACAAAGTTAAAAATCAAAAAATTTTATATAAACCATTCAACATGATAAAATCAGATTTTTATAACGATTAAAACTTGATACGCAAGAAATAATTTTATACGGATCTAACGAGAATAAATAAAACTAAAAACGATTGGACCAGAAGCTCTGATACCACTGTTGGGTTTTTTGTGGTTCCCTCGGGTCCATCTGACACGAGGATTATCATGGATCTTGAAACCTTACTGGTTTGATAAATCCCATAAGTTTAATAACCAAACTGGTCGAAACCTATATGATCAAAAGCACACTTATTTGATCTTATGCGGAAGCGATTAAGCTAAAAACCCAAAAGAAACTTAATGATCTTTATCGTTTGTTTTAATTAATTCTAACGGTTATGGAAGATTTACCTGGATTGCTTGAGAATTGATCCACCAATGAACGACCAACGAATTGTTCCTCTAGCAGAACTGAAACCCGAAGACTGAAAAACCGAACTGGTAGCAGAAAAAGGAGGGGGCGGCGCCAATGGGTGAGAGAGAGAGGGAACTGGAAACTGATTATTGAATTGGTTGGATGATTTTCCTTAAACCCATAAGGCTTTATTTATATAAGGAAAAATACAGTTTGTTTATGATTCAGTTTCCTTATTGTAATTATCTCATTCTTTTCTTCCAAGAAAAGAATTACTACAGATAATTACTTATATATATATATATATATCTAATATATATAATTCCTTTAATTAATTATTATATATTTATTCATCAAATAAATATACAATCTACTTAATTAATTAATAACCCTCCAACTTTGGGATTTCTGACTGAAATTACCCAATTGATCTATAATTGACTATTATAAATCCCATCTCTCCATTTCTGGGTTTCATTTAACTTATTCGATTTATAGGTCCTCACAGGTGTGACCCTCAAGTGTCTTGTAACATTGGATGTGTAATTACTTGGTTTGTCAACTTTGCACATAATTACTAACAGACTCCCACTTGTGCAAGTTGGCAATACCGTTTTGATTACATGGACCTAAGGAGACCCCTAGACAGGCACTTAGGCTGACCAGGTTACAAGAACTCTTATACCCAGACAAGTGATATAAATTTTCCGTAAGGAAATAGCATCCATAAAACTACTGTTCTTGGATTGGGTATAACTTGGCTTTTCCCTTTGCATCACGATATTTCATCTGTGATTATGAGCCTGGAAAGTGTCAACTCTAAATACTCAAGATTCTGTTTTCTCGACTATCCGACTTTTACTGATAGGTAAACGACAAAGAACTAATCAGTTCGTTTGGGCATGGCCATGCACTTCATCAGTATATTCAGTCAGTCAAGAAGGGCCCAAAAATATCTCTCTTCAGAGAAGAGGTGCAAATCTCATCATGCATATCTGCCTTTAACACCAAAAAAATCCTAAGGAGCTTTATAGGACAACCCAAACAAGCCTAATAAGCACAACAATCCAAAATTTATCAAACCTACAAATTCATTACAAAATCCATCACTATCAAATTAAGACCAAACCAAATACATAAACCAAAATCGAGGACCAAAATTCATCCCTTGTAGAAACCAAATACAGAAACAATCCAAAATTCATCCCTTTATAACCCAACTTTCCCAGGGGTGTAACACCATCATAGGTACTATCCTAATTTACATGTCAGTCACATATCAACATACACTACATGATCATGAACATAGCAATCATGAACGCAAGTTAATGTACTCACCTGGCAATGAAGTCTGAACAACACAATTTGATGTATATAGCACACGTAGAGGTTCAAGCACCTAAACATACACATAGCATACATATAAACAACCTTTCATTCATAAACTCTAAACCGTACCCAAACCCTCAAGCCATGGACATAGTATAACTATCCCAATGGCTCCCAATTTCTACCAACAGTATTGAATTATAGTCCCAAGGGAAAGGCCATACAAGAAAACCCCAAACGGAACCCAACCGAAAAAGTCAAAAACCCAAAACAGCAGGATTTCGCGTTCGCGAGACCATGCAGCCCAGGCTCGCGGTGCGAGGCTCTAGGCTCGCAGCGCAAGGCATTAACAGAACCCATAAATCGATTTTCGACGGGATTTTGTCCTAAAGCCGAAAACCTTATCCTTGCCATCGATTTTTGCACCACAAGTACACAAGTAAACATGTACCATGACCCAATATCAAACCCCAAACATTTATACAATTCTAATATCACATTACACTCAATTGGGGATCCAAAGATCACCAATTTCATCAACAAACACATAAACCCTAACCCTTAAATAAAACTTACAAATTGACTCATACCAAATGTAAACAAGTGATTACCTTAATCGAAATCGCCAACTACAAACAACTAGCACCTTGATAAACTCCAATTGAAGAACTCCTCCTTGTAATTGAATCAAAATCTCCTAAATCCTTCTCTATCTCTCTCGAATGCGTTTTCTGTAACTGAAGGGAGGAGGGCTTCTATCCATCTTATATACATACTATACACCACCCTCCACTTTCTACAATGACATCCAAGTCCTCTTACCTGAAATTTACATAAAAGACACCAAAACTAACTTAACTTAACGAACAAGGTTAATAACTTAACTTTGGGAGACGGGGTGTTACACTTGTTGTCTGCGACGTTTGGGTTCCTATTCAAATTTAGGTTTATAACAAAGCATTCCCCTAATCATATATAAACATATTTCCATGTTCTTTTTACACACAAAACATTCATGAATGTATCAGATATGAAACAATACTGTATGAACACTGCATGTTCCACATATGTTATTTCGTGTATGAAACCACATATTAAAGTTGTTATTTAAATCCGTAACCAGGTTTATATCTCACATGTGCTGTTTCAAACCCACTTCATATGTTAAACTCAGCTTCTTATATGATCATTTGCTATAAAATATCGATTAGAACGGTTCATTCTGAGTGTTTCAATTTTCTTTTTTACACTTAAAATTGTATCAATCATCTTTAATGATGCCATGATAATATAAAAATATAAAATATAAAATATATGATCACATAAACACTTTTTATTTCACCATTTAATAATAAATTATATTGTAGTTTAAAACTTTTAAGTAATAAGAAGAGATAAATAAGTTAAATGGATTATTAAAAAGGCCCAATGGGCCATGGAGAAGAAGAAAAAGCCCAAATACAATTTCCGCCATTTTTGAAGCTTCTTTTTCGCGCACAAATTGGGGGAGAGGGTTTTGAATCAAAATCTCGATAAAATTTCCCCCAAATTCGTCAATTCGATAATCGCAGTATCAGATTCTATCGATTTCAATGATGGAAATCATGAAGTTGGAGATCATAAGGTCAGTGATCTCATCTCGATCTCTGTGATTCCTTCGTGATCAAGGTTTTTCGTCAAAATCTCAAGTAAACTCTTCATTTGAATTGATCCTATTCCATCGATTTCGTTCGATTGTGTGTTTTTATAACTAAATCTATGTGTTTCTGTGTGTTTTCTGCATGCTGAAAATCTGTGATTAATCTTAATTGACATGTTAATGAAAATTCGCACAAAATTCATGTGTGAATTTGTATGAATTAGAGAATATGCATCGTTTTGATTCATAACAGAAAATATGTCGAATCTCATTAGAAATTTAGGTTAAATTTGAAGGATTCTATCAATGGAATTACGATGGGAACCAAAAGTTTAACTACATGTTCACCTATAAGACTTGGGCTGTGTTTGGCAAACTATAGGCGACAAGCTAGTTGTTGACTGGTAAGCTAGTTAGTAGCTGATAAGCTAGCTTATAAATAAATTATGTTTCGTAAAAACTAGCTTATGAGTATGTAAAATGACCAAAAAGGGTATCTTAGGTTAATATTACTAAGATTACAACCGGAAAGAGCTACAAAATGCTATTCAAAGTTTCAAACGCTACTCTAACTAGCGTCTTAATATATAAACTAGCTTATAAGATAGCTTATTTTTGCTAAACACATCTTATCCCAGATGACAAATTTAAAAGTTACATGTAGAAGAATAACTCATTTGTTGATGTTGTATCTCTATTTTTTGCTAAGTTTCTATTAACATACACAAATTGGATTTGTAGGATATTTGGTCTATTGAACATATTTCAAAGGTTATAATTAAAATCATGTTGAAATGAAGTATGTGACACGAAGTACATTGATTATGAGAAAAAATGTAAAGCATTGGGTTATGGATGTTACCATATTCTTTGTTTATGAAGGTTAGTGTGAAGAACTTGGATCTCAAGTTTTTCATAGAACGGAATATGTAAGTTTAAGTTTAGTGAACGATTATTTTTTCATGTAACAAATATCTTTTATTTTGTTAACCATACTAAAACCCCATGGGTCTTAAAGATAACAATGGAGAAAATTCATAGTGGTCATGAAAAGACACGAACTACCCATCTATGGGGAGAAGTCATAAGACCTAGGGGACGTTTACTAAATACTTACCTTACCTTGCTAAGCGTTTACTGGTTCAATTACCTTACTAGATAAACATAACAAGGACCAAAAAATCTTACATGGTAAGAGGAACACAAGGATTGAGAGTCTGCTTATCTGGTAAGTGAGGGAGATGACTCTTACCCAATAGGCACTTACCATGTTATAAATTCTTATTATCAATACATTTTGATGGCAAGAAATGTTATCGACTAATTGGAATTTTTCAGTCTTAACCTCTCGGGCTTACTCGGTAAGTACTTATCGGTAAGATTCGACATTTACATTTACCCGGGTAAGATTCTGGTCCATAAAGACAACATCGTATGCAACAATTTACCCAATAAGTGCTAACGCTAGGGTAAAACTCTCGTTTCTTGTCATCGCTCTTATTGAATAACTTATTTAAAATATTGTTTGCAATATTTATCTGGCAGGTGAATGACTCGATAATCCCTTACCAAGTATGCATTCGGTAAACAACCCTTTAGTTTACTTGAACCCAATTTGAACCCAGTTTGCAATACTTGAACCCAATTTGATAAAGCATTTGGTAAAACTCTCGTATCATAGAATCATAAAGCGATTTTGGTTTATAATTTTTTTTTTGTTTCAGTTTCTCTTTAAATTAAATAAGATTTAATTTAATCCATAACTTCTTGATAAGTACAAAGTCATTTTTAAGTTTTAACAACCTAGAATCCCATTAACTTATTTAAAATCTCATTTAAGATTTTATGATTAAATGAGTTGTTTATTGTAGCTCTTTGGTTCATCAAGATCCTCCTTGGGTTGTGGACATACACCATCCTTCTAGTGTTGTATCTCATTATATTTGTGAGTTGTTTACTTATGTTTTATTTAGAATGTTAAATATATATATTTGTTTATTAGTATTTCTTGTTTTTTGGCCTGTTTGTTTCACATTTGTTGTTGGTAAATATCACATTTTTATCATTACTATTCCTTAAAAAAACTACTTCATCATTAAGGAGGATACATGACCCAACTCCAACAATCTAAATTTTCTCTTTTCTTGGATCTATAACTTATTAAAGAAGGCATATATAGGGTATATACTATACTTTACATGAGATTTTAATCAAATCTACAACCTCTTGGCAAGTATAAAGTCATTTTTAATAGGTTAGTCATTAATTTAATTAATAACTCATTTAAGATTATATATATATACACACACACATTAAATAACCCAGAAAGATCTAAAATATGATTTATATATCTCAAAGTAAAATCTGAAAGTTTTGTTTGTTAGCAATTTAACGAGCTTAATAGGACTTACAACTTCTCATGTAAGATACACATGATTGTTTGAACCTGTCTTAATGATATAGAAAGTGACTTATTCAATAACATTCTAATGGGGAGCTTTATGTAGAAACCCAAGCTTTTTCCCGAACCTGCCCCTACCTAGAAAACACGTTCCTTCAATCTATGAAAACCCTATCCTAAATAAATACTCTTCTCAATTTATAGAGATAGATTAATCCACATAGATAACTTTATCCATGTTTACATAATGAAAACTAAACAAACAACCCAAGTTGATTGGTAAATGTTCAAGGTTAACGATAATAAACATACTAAAATTTATTTATGTTGCTTGGAATTTAATTATGTTATCTATTGAGAAAACAAAAATAGTGATGATCATAATGATGGTTTATTTATGTCTGGATATGGTAATCATAGATGTTTGTCTCATTTGGTGGCCAAAACTCATACCCTTTAGGTGATATGCAGCTAACAACTGTGGTCCCCCCAGTTCCATAACCAACACTCCAAAACACTTGATTGAGGCTGCTACTATACTATACTAAACTACTACTACAAAGCATCAAGGGCTGAGAATCTGACACCTGGCCAACCTTGCTTTTGTTTGATGGATATTGTTGGCAGGTAAACCCACTCCATCTCCATGATGATAAAAAAAAAACTAAATAAGTCATTATCTCTATATGTTGTGTTGCCATTTTCCATACTATCAATCATTAAAGTGATTAGCACTTGTAGTTGTACCTTGATTTCACTTCAAATATCATGTCAACATTGATTTTTCTATACGTAGGGAAATTGGGTCCAATAATCAAATCCAACCTCCTTGTTGGTCTTTTATCCATTTTCTTTTTAACTTTTGTAAAATACTCACATGGTCTGCTAAATAGGACCCGCTTTTATTGGAACCAACTAAAATACAATAAAAAGGAGTCAAAAGGCCGGATCAGCTGAAAAATGGATGCATGTTCGCTAAAAACAGACACAAGCCATGGTGAACAAAGAAAACTGTCTTCTTTTTTTGTCTTTGACGGACCTATCGGGTATTTTACAAAAATTGAGGGAGAAAATAGGTAAGAGACCAATAAGAGGGTTGGGTTTGGTCACCATGGCCAATTTCCCTATATGTAGGCATTTTTGAAAGGGAAACTGCTTTAAGTTGTCATTTCTTACTTCTCAATTGGTTTTAAATCACTCCTTTCTCATTTTACCCAATGTTACTACTTCTGTAAGCGACAGGTTCGTAAATTGCAGAGCAATGAAAAAGTAAAACAAGTTTATGATGTGTTCTGCAAATGTAAGGGCCAAAAATGTAAAGTAATTTAAACATGTTCGCAATGTGTGACATAGACATAATTACGAATCTGATTCTTGTACTTGCGTACCATGTTCAGAAACTTCTTTTTCTTTTTCGGCCTTCCACAATATGTGGACATGACGCTTGCGGAGGTAGTTATATTTTGGTAAAACCCGGAGAGAAATGGTTGTGAGACCAATTGTAAAAAGAGAAATGACTATTTGAGTTAAATTACCTTTTTGAAAGAGGTAGTACTCGGAATGATTAGAATATATAAAGTGAGAAAATGACCATTTGTTTTTTTATATCTTAAAATGACCATACAAAACGGAATTTGCTATTGGTGAAGTGTCACAATGTCATTTTGTCATTGGTTATGATTTCTTAAATGGCTAAGAAGCTAATTTGGTGATTTACATGGACTTTTCATCTCTTTTAAAACTTTAACGGGAAAATGGTTAGTAGGGAATTTCTGATGATTTAATCAGTCATTTTGTGTCATTATGAAAAAACTTGATCTTTCTTTCTTTTCTTTTTTTTAAACTTTCTTTATGTATTATTGTTAATTTGGGCTTTCATGAAGTATTATTTATAAGATTTTAAACAAATAGGTAATGGAAGGGTTTAAAACTAAATAAAACATAACAAGTTGAAACATCAGCCTTCCCATGTGTTTGATGTTGAATACTAATACAATTGAAATACATTACCAAAGCATCGAATATGGAAACGTAATATAAGTTGATAACATAAAGAAACCTCAAATTTGGGAAGTTATGTTGCCATTTTTCCTTTGCTAGTGTATGCCTTTCAATTTTGGTGATACATGATATTTTAGCTTTATGTTAAGTGGGCACATGATTTTAACCATTTAGCATCTAAATAGCAAACATATTTGCAATAAAATCGAATTGAACAACTAGCATGCTTCAACTTATACCGAAAATCCTTACATATTTACATTGCATTATTTGCATGTATGCCAATCTAAAGTAACTAAACACCTATTGAGAGCTCAAGTTGAAGCAACACAGTGCGGAGTTCAATTGTCGTAACTGAACTAACCAAGTACATGAAAGATCTTTTATGCTCAAGATTCATTATGTAATGATATTTGCTAATAACATATGATCCTATAGGGTCACACCATATAACAAGTAAACACTAATTGATTATTTATTAAGTAATTTGATTATTAATAAATATAATCAACACTTGTATTTATATTGGGAATTATTGTTTATTGGAAATAATAATAAAGATAGCAAAAACTAGATATATTCATAAGGTATGAATATTTATGTCATGTACATTATTTTGGAACCTTAGAAAGTCTAGGTAACTAACCATATGGAATGGAAGTTACTAATATACATGGAACTAGCTAGTTTACCTTGAGTAAACATCACACTACCTTGCCATCTTCTCATCATGAAACCATGGGTTTCATGGTATGGGAGGGATGGCTTGTGATGACTTTCTTACTCATGGACATGCTACTTGGAAGACCTTACTTGCATTAATTCAAGGCATGGTGTAGTTGTCTTGGATAGAAGTATATAAAGAAGGCTTTGGCATGAAAAATAAACTAGTTCTTTTTCTTCTCTTCTTGCATCAAAACCTTAGGCTTCCAAGCTTCTTCCCTCTCTCACTTTTCTAGCAATGGTTGTGTAGATTTAAGTGATTTTGTTGCTTCTCCTTTTATAACTTATTTGGTATAAGTTATTGAGGCTTAAGAACAACAATATTTACAAGTGGAAACTAGCATTTCAAGGTGGTTTGGTGACTTGTTGGTGGATACATATAGAGAGATTCTTGCTTGGATCTTTGCCTTCTTCATCAACTATCAAGCCTCCCCTAGAGGACTCAAAGATCTACAAAGGTTGTTATTTCTTATTCCCTCTATGGTTGTTTTTTTAATCTTTCAAAGTGTTGCATGATGATCCTTGTTTGGGAATAAAACTAGTTTTATTGTTATACGATTAATTTGCTTCCGTTGCTAAATATGAGTTTTTGAAACTAAAATTGTATAAAACCCAACAATTGGTATCAGAGCCATCTTGCAAGCTTGGTTAGATTTTTTTTTGATCATTTGGATGATCTTAGTTTTTGGAAAACATGGATAACTTTCTTTTGTAAGAATATGTTTATACATGTTTTCTATGACAACTATAATTTTGTTATTATTTGTTTTTGACCAAAAGTTTACATGCATTTTTGGTCATATAAGTTGTCTTAGAAAAACAAAGAGTTGTTTTATGTTTATATGTATATTTGAGTGCATAAACAAGCCATGGACCTTTTGTGATGTTGTTTGTGTTGATTATTCAAAATGGTTGTAATATTCTTTTATTCATATGGTATGTAATAATTTAATAGTTCGTTTTTGATCTTGTTTATTTTGTAAGTAATAGATTAGTTTTAGACTAGTTTATCTTTATATAAAATGTAACAAGATTGAAGATGGTGGCCATTTTGAAGGTCAAAATCAACCCTATGGTTTTGTGAAGTTTTACAACTTCCATGGATATTTCAAGAGTTTGCTACAAGGAGTTGTCTAAGCAAGTGGGAGCTTGAAGAACATCATTTAGAAGATTTGTTCCTTTTGTCCCTTTAGGAATGGACTTGGCATTTTGTGATGGCTCACAAAATGTCACTAGTTTATGGCTTGGTTTATGCACATATGCATGTTTGTGATGTTTAATTTTATGTTAATACTATGCTTGGTTGGTAAAATAGGATTTTGCATGCTAGATAATATTTTGAACATAAATATCATCACATGGAGTTTGGTTTTCAAAATATGACTTTTAAACATAAGATGTATAAAATGAGACTTTAAAATAAAATAGTTTTGTTTTGAAAGCTCTATTATGACAAATTTTGAAATATTGAAATTAATAAGTTTGAAATGGTGATTTTGAAACTTATCCGAACTCTACGTCTTTATAATAAAAGGAAGTTTTATTAAAAGGTTCAAAATGGTTCTATAACGCTCAAACGTCGAACTTAATATATAAGATATTAATTTTAAAATTTGATTGCGTCGAAATATATAAAGCTAGATTTATATAGAACCTAAAATGTGATTTTTTTTTATACCATGACTTATTGGATGCATGCAATAACCATGATATAAGATGTTTTAAACTAGAATTATAAAACATTTATAAATCCCTTTCAAACGCAAGTCTATGCCATCCAAATTTTGAAACATTCGCATCACCATTTGTTAGATGCTTGTGGGATAAAGTGAGTCACCTAACCACTTGTGTTATCTTTTGGTGGCCGAAGTGTATTCGTGATTTCTATAACAGTTATAGACCGATTATACAAGTTTCTCTAATTGGATGACTTGATTGGAATTCTTTTGTGATAAAGTGAGTCACCTAAACAAAAGAGATCTGAGGCATAGATGGGATCAAACATGTCATGTTAACAAAATGTTGTTAAAGGTCCTATGCAACTAGAAATTACAGTTGGATGTAATTAGTAAATCGTTACTTACCTTGTTGATTTAAATGAATGGGATAAAGTGAGTCACCTAACCATTTATTTGTTATGCAACTTGGATTCTAGCCTTTAAAAATTAATGTTTTAGAAACAAAAGGGTATTAATTTTAAAGAACTAAATACTAAATAAAAACTTTGTAAATATTTTGTAGATGGCTCCACCGACTACTGTTGTTCAACATCACTCTCACCCAATGTCAATCCGATCAATCCTTGAGAAGGAAAAACTTAACCATTCAAATTTCTTAGACTGGTACCGCAACCTAAGAATTGTACTAAAACAAGAAAAAAAGGAATATGTTCTTGAGAAACCCGTTCCCGAAGAACCCCAAACTACTCCAAAGGCTGCCCATGACATCTGGGTCAAGCATTCTGATGACTCGATCGATGTCGCATGCCTAATGCTTGCTACGATGATTCCAGACCTTCAGAAGGATCTGGAACATCTTGAAGCATATGATATAATTGCACATCTTAAACAGATGTTTGAAAAGCAAGCAAGAACTGAGCGATTCGAAACTGTTCGAGTGCTCCATGGTTTTAAAATGGAGGAGGGTGGAAATGTAAGCACTCATGTTCTTAAGATGAAGAGTCAATTGGATCATTTAGAGAGACTAGGCTCTCCTTATCCACTTGATTTGGCAACGGATTTGATCCTTAACTCTTTGCCAAAGTCGTATGACACCTTTATCATGAATTACAACATGAATGGTTGGGATAAGCCCATCTCGGAGTTGCATTCGATGCTAAAAACTGCCGAGAAGAACATCCCAAAGAAACCATCTCAAGTGCTCATGATCCGGGAAGGACAAATCAAGAAGACCAAAGGCAAGAACTTCAAGGCTAAACCACAAGGTGGTAAGGGAAAGAGGAAAAATGTTTCCAAACCCTAACAGCCGAAGAAAAAGGAAAAAGTGGCCAAAGAAGATGCATGTTTTGAATGTGGCGTCGTCGGTCACTGGAAGCGGAATTGTCCCACTTACCTTGCTGGGTTGAAAACCAAGAAGGCCGGGGAGGGCACTTCAGGTATATCTATTTTCATGATTGAAATGGGAATATTTACTTTTTCATCTACTACTTGGGTATTTGATACCGGGTGTGGAACTCATATTTGTAATTCGTTACAGGGGTTTCGAAGGAGTAAGAAACTGAAGGCAGGCGATATGGTACTACACATGGGCAATGGAGCAAAAGTTGCAGTCCAAGAAATAGGAACTTTTGAAATGTGTTTACCAAATGGCTTGTACTTATTGTTAGACAATGTTTGTTATATTCCAAGTTTAACTCGCAATATAATTTCAGTTTCGCGTTTAAAACAATCTGGTTTTAATTATCAATTTGTTGATGATAATATTCACTCTTTTTTGAAAGGAATATTCTATTTTGAGGCAAGGCCTATTAATGGAATATATGAATTAAACCTTGATTGTTCTTCAAGCATTAATTCCATTTATCATGTAAACACCAAAAGAATCAAATATGATTTGAACCAAACCTATCTATGGCATTGTCGTCTTGGCCATATAAATAAGAAGCGCATATCCCAACTCCAAAAGAGTGGACTTTTGGAGGCAAATGATAATGAATCGTTTGATATATGTGAATCTTGTTTATGTGGAAAGATGACAAAATCCCCTTTCTCTGGTTCAAGTGAAAGGGCAAGTGATTTGTTAGGAATCATACATACTGATGTATGTGGTCCAATCAAAGTCATGTCGAGATATGGTGAAAGATATTACATCACCTTCACTGATGACTTTAGTCGCTATGGTTATGTGTTCTTAATGAAACATAAACATGAAGCATTTGAAAAGTTCAAATTGTTTCAAAGTGAAGTTGAAAATCAACTCAACAAAACCATTAAGGTCCTTCGTTCAGATAGAGGAGGTGAATACCTCAGTGAAGAGTTCCAATATCATCTTAGGAATTGTGGGATTGTCTCACAACTCACTCCACCCAGAACACCGCAGCATAATGGTGTGTCTGAGAGGAGGAACCGAACCTTACTTGATATGGTTCGTTCTATGATGAGTCGAAGCACTCTTCCACTGTCATTTTGGAGTTATGCCTTACTCACTGCCGCCCGTATTGTGAATATGGCACCAACTAAAAAGGTAGATAAAACTCCGTATGAGATCTGGCATGGAAAGGTTCCATCCCTATTATACATGAGGGTTTGGGGTTGCGAAGCTTATGTGAAACAAGAAGCTTCTAGCAAACTCGATCCAAGATCTACCAAATTCATATTTGTAGGATACCCTAAAGATTGTTTAGGTTATTACTTCTACATCCCTAGTGAGAATAAAATTTTTATTGCACGAAGAGCTGAATTTTTAGAAAACAAGTTTCTAAATGATGAAGCAAGTGGGAGGCAAGTGGATCTTGAAGAAGATCAAGAACCACAGGCAGATGCAACTCAAGTTGGCACTAGTACTCAACAAGAAGTTGTTGAAGATGAACAAATGGTTGTTCATGGACCAATTGAAACACAAGGCGTTCGAAAATCTGATAGAGTTCGTCAAGAACCTGAGAGATATGGATTTCTCATTGACGAATGTTTCTTGATGAGTTCCGATGAACCTATCAACTATCGGGCAGCTTTGTCAAATTCTAAATCTGACAAATGGCGTGAAGCCATGAACGCTGAGATGCAATCCATGTATGAGAATCAAGTATGGGACTTGGTTAATCTTCCTCCCCGTTGTAAGACTATAGGGAGTAAGTGGATCTTCAAGTTGAAGATTGACATGGATGGTAATATACACACTTATAAAGCAAGACTTGTTGCAAAAGGTTTCACTCAAACTCATGGTATTGACTATGACGAGACCTTCTCTCCAGTTGCTATGATTAAATCAATTAGGATATTGTTTGCCATAGCCGCATATTATGACTATGAGATATGGCAAATGGATGTCAAAACCGCTTTTCTTAATGGACTCTTGGAAGAAGATGTCTATATGGATCAACCAGAAGGTTTTGTCGACCAAAAGAATCCTAATAAAGTGTGTAAGCTTAAAAGATCCATTTATGGATTGAAGCAAGCATCTCGAACTTGGAATATTCGTTTTGATGAGCAAATCACAAAGTATGGTTTTATCAAAAACGAAGATGACACTTGTGTTTACAAGAAAACTAGTGGGAGCATAGTAACATTCCTAGTTTTGTATGTAGATGACATACTAATCATGGGAAATGATATTCCGACCTTGCAAGGTGTTAAGTCTTGGCTTGGAAAATGCTTCTCAATGAAAGACTTGGGAGAGGCAGCATACATTCTTGGTATAAAGATCTATAGAGATAGATCAAAGCGATTAATAGGTTTAAGTCAAAGTACATACATTGACAAAGTCTTGAAGCGGTTCAAGATGGAAGACTCTAAGAGAGGATTCGTACCAATGCAACCTGGCATTATTTTGAGTACATCTCAAAGTCCTAGAACAAAGGTTGAGCTAGAAAAGATGAGTGGCATTCCATATGCTTCAGCTATTGGTTCCATCATGTATGCCATGATATGTACTAGACCTGATGTATCGTGTGCTTTGAGCATGACGAGCAGATATCAACAGAATCCAGGAGACAGTCATTGGATGGCTGTGAAGAACATTCTAAAGTACTTAAGAAGGACTAAAGAAATGTTCCTCGTCTATGGAGGTTTGGAAGAAGAGCTTAATGTAAAGTGTTACACTGATGCTTCTTTCCAAACTGATCGGGATGATTGTAAGTCACAATCAGGATATGTCTTCATTATGAATGGAGGTGCGGTTTCATGGAAAAGTTCCAAACAGAGTGTTGTGGCACAGTCCACTACAGAATCAGAATACGTTGCTGCTTCGGAAGCTGCAAAGGAAGCTGCTTGGATGAAGAAGTTCATTGATGAACTAGGGGTTGTTCCTTCCATTCAGGATCCCCTAGAGATTTTTTGTGACAATGAGGGTGCTATTGCTTTAGCCAAAGAGCCCAGGTCACATCAAAGGACCAGGCACATTCACCGAAGGTTCAACTACATTCGTGATGAAGTTGGAAATGGTGATATTTGTATTCGCAAAGTACACACAGATCATAACTTGGCGGACCCATTCACGAAGCCCTTATCGCAAGCCAAACATGAAGGTCATGCTAGAGGAATAGGACTTCGTTATTCTAGTGAATGGATTTGATCTTGGTTTAGTATTGAACTTTGAACTTATGATCAATGACTATTGTAATGATTATGATATATATGAAATATGATCTTTTCATTAAATACTTATTGAGTTCTAGATTAACATGTTTAAATCCTTGAATAGTGAAATTATTCTAAATGTCCATAGTCGATCATTATTGTGGGAACAAAATGAAGTAAGACTAATATGAATTGGATTGGTTGATGTTTCATAGAGATGAAAATAGCAAAAGGTTGCAACCAAGTTCATAGGTACTTGTCAGAGAACAAGTATTGGATTTGACCCGTTCAAGATCACTACATGGATCGCTATCATGAGTGATACTTGATAAAGGTATTATCTTTGTATTCTTAGACCTTAGATACATATTTGGGACTTGTGTATGGGGAATGTTGTACTTTGATGTGGTCCAACGCTGTTCTTTAAACAGGCAGCTATAAAGGCCATTATTGGGTACAATGTGAACTGTGCAAGAGGCATATGTAGTCGGAAGGGATTTGTTCCTCTTACTCGTTGAGAGTTAGACGTCTAAGGCGCCTTATCAAAAGTTGAACACCGAAATGAGATTGATTGCGATCCGTATCTCATGTTCAACATGATGTCTGTGACAAAGGGATAACTGATAACTTACCTGATACACCAATTGTAGCTTTGAGCTAAGGGGAATTGGATGTTGATTGAATGGCACCTCGTCGTGTGTTATTAGGGGCAGTAATGCGTTGCTAGACGTTGACCACTGTCTATATCAATGCACAATGAACCTTGTGCAAGTGGGAGATTGAAAGATCTTTTATGCTCAAGATTCATTATGTAATGATATTTGCTAATAACATATGATCCTATAGGGTCACACCATATAACAAGTAAACACTAATTGATTATTTATTAAGTAATTTGATTATTAATAAATATAATCAACACTTGTATTTATATTGGGAATTATTGTTTATTGGAAATAATAATAAAGATAGCAAAAACTAGATATATTCATAAGGTATGAATATTTATGTCATGTACATTATTTTGGAACCTTAGAAAGTCTAGGTAACTAACCATATGGAATGGAAGTTACTAATATACATGGAACTAGCTAGTTTACCTTGAGTAAACATCACACTACCTTGCCATCTTCTCATCATGAAACCATGGGTTTCATGGTATGGGAGGGATGGCTTGTGATGACTTTCTTACTCATGGACATGCTACTTGGAAGACCTTACTTGCATTAATTCAAGGCATGGTGTAGTTGTCTTGGATAGAAGTATATAAAGAAGGCTTTGGCATGAAAAATAAACTAGTTCTTTTTCTTCTCTTCTTGCATCAAAACCTTAGGCTTCCAAGCTTCTTCCCTCTCTCACTTTTCTAGCAATGGTTGTGTAGATTTAAGTGATTTTGTTGCTTCTCCTTTTATAACTTATTTGGTATAAGTTATTGAGGCTTAAGAACAACAATATTTACAAGTGGAAACTAGCATTTCAAGGTGGTTTGGTGACTTGTTGGTGGATACATATAGAGAGATTCTTGCTTGGATCTTTGCCTTCTTCATCAACTATCAAGCCTCCCCTAGAGGACTCAAAGATCTACAAAGGTTGTTATTTCTTATTCCCTCTATGGTTGTTTTTTTAATCTTTCAAAGTGTTGCATGATGATCCTTGTTTGGGAATAAAACTAGTTTTATTGTTATACGATTAATTTGCTTCCGTTGCTAAATATGAGTTTTTGAAACTAAAATTGTATAAAACCCAACAGTACAGTGACCACAATGTGTACTGATTATGATTGAACGTAATTGAATATAAGGGTTCCCTTGTGGTTGTGGTGCATGTACTTTATTTTGGCATCTTTTAAGTGTCTTGCCTAATATTACCTATGTTAAGAGATATGACCTTTCACACGTGCCAAAAACACTTTTCATGCATAATGTACTTGTACTCTAAAACACTTTAACTTGTTATGAAAAATATTAATACTTACTATGCATAAACCATACTTGAAAATACTATATCATGATTGAGAATACTAAATTATAGCTAGAAATACTTTAAACTATATTATTGTATGTATCTTAGTTTAAACTTTAAAATTCACTTTAAGGAATACCCTTATTTCTCAATCTTTGAATATTTGCTATTAGAATGTGTTAGGCCTAAATTAATTTGGTATTAGGACGCGTTATGGTGTGTATTTCTTTTGTTTAGGATATCTTTGACCGTCAACACTAATTTTACATTAAAGTTATGTAATTTACGATTGCGAACAATAATAAATCTGTAGCCATAATTTGTGTACCAAAATAATGTTCCAAGTATATCTCTCTTTCTACACTAGATTTATTAAGAAAAAGAATGTATATGAATAGTGTTATATCAAGTATGACGTTTTACTATGACATCAGATGATACAAAGTTCAGTGTTGTTATTCGAAAGAAATAATGTAAAAAATGTGTTTGATATAAGGATGTGTTTACTAAAACTATTCTTAATAGTTAATATGGTCAAAATAAGATAATATAAGAACAACTAAATCATATGTGAATTTGTACTAAAAACATATTCGAGTAGAATACACAATTAAGTAAGGGTGTTTGGGTGACTTGGCCCATGCCTTAGGTCCCGGTAAAGGTTGTGTGTACTCACATGTGATTTTATATGAGCTTAGTGCAATATCACATGCGATATGATTGTTCTTGGCCCCTTTAATTTTGAGTTTATTTTTATTTGAATCCAATTTTGTAACGATATAGGTTCGAATCCAGGCGCTTTTAGATTGTGGCCACTGGGGATTAACTCAGGGCAACATGCTTTAGCTGTCGGTGAACCTTGCCAGGATTAGTCGAGACAAAGCCTCAGATACCCTTTCAAAATAAAAAACTTTGTAATGATATAAGAAAAATGTGGCCATGAAATATCACAATTCACAAACTTTGTGAAAAATTCCTTTTTACTTTTGATCCATTTGAAATGTGTTGTAAACCTTTTGGCATACTTCACCCCCAAACCACAAGCTTGGAAGCATCCAATGCAAAAGAATTCCTCTTCTTCACTTTACAAAAGCTACTTCAAACTAAAGTTTCTTATCCCATTGACAATATTGAGTTGTATACTAAATTTTATTTTGTTGGTATTTTTATAAAAAGATGTTGTATTAAAATATAAAGTATTTTGTTTCGATTCTTATTTTGAAAACCTACTTCTAAGAACTATATTTTAGTGCCCAAGACAATCACTAAATGAATAAGATTAATCATTTTATTATTATTATATGTATTTGTTAAAACAAAGCTTTTGAAAGTAAGTTTATTAAAATAGAAGAATGTTTAGTTTTGATATAGTTTGTTAGCTGATAGTTTTTTATAGATGAAAGTGTTGTAAAATAAATGATTTATGAATCATTATACATGTATAGACTATAGTCATGTTTAAACGAGAACAATGATTAAATAAAGATAAGATGAGATTATTTTACACAAGAATTAAGTGTAAATACACATGTGATTCTGGCTGTAACCACGAGGCTACATGCTAAGTCTTCCACTAACCCTTTTGCGTTGACTGTGTTTCGAAATCATATGTGATTTCAGTGCAACATCACATGTAATTTGACTGTTTTCGTATTTCTTATATCATTTCCTTAATTCATGCCAGTAATTCATTAGGCTTAAAAAGATTGCTTTTAATTTTGTAATGGAATTTCCATGGAATTTGATTTTTTTAATTAAATATTCACTTATAATACTTTGAAAATTAAGCATATTAATAACAAATTAAGCATATTAATAAAGAAAAGAAGTCATCCAATCTAGCCAAAAAAAATCAACTTTCTCGGATGGGTAATACTTTGAAAATGTTAAAAGGTTTCTTTAATATAGACATTTTCTGAAATTAAAACGTATGATCATAACTTTTATAAAACAATTAGTAAATCATCCATGGAGTTTTGACCTTATATGAGAGGTGGACTTTATTTAGAATTTAATATAGGCAATTCCAAAATATCTATATTGTAAATTACTATTTAATCATTAACATTAATTAATTGAATAAATTCAAGCTTTTGACAAGTACACCACATCCGATGCTACAAATAAAAGAATAATGGGGAATATAATATGCTTATATTTGGACATAATCATCTTGTCCTTTTATCATCATTGGCTTTATCACAAAATTATGATTTTAGTTCATATAATTTCATGCCAATTCTTGTAGTTATTATGGGTTATTTACTTATTTATGAATTATGATTTTTGTATATTTTTTTGGTATAATTAAGCTTTAATCTTGTAGTTATTATGGGTTATTTAAGAGTTTTGTATATATTTTTTAGTTTAATTAAGCTTTAAAATATGATAAACAAAAGTGAAACATTTAGTAGTGTTTCTAGTCTCGTGTTGATGATCTAATCTTTTCTTTAACAAAACAAATCCCAAATGTGGTTTATTTTTTTAATTATGCAATTAGTATAAAGTGACTAAATCGGACCATAAAAGGTTGATTTGACTTGTGCAATATTATGAGTTTCAAACTATTAACTAATATGGTTAAATCCATTATAACTTGAAATGTCGGTAAAACGATCATATTCTCTAAATAACTCATGAAATTGTAGCGGCTTGAATTGTTAAACTACAAGATGAAAAGGTCTAATTTACAAGTTGGACAAACCAAGTTGTTCAAGTTCAACTGTTTTTCAAACTAAATTGGACAAAATCGAATAGTTTCACTATTTTTTTAAACCAAACGACCAAAAATGGTAAAGTTTGGTTTGATCTAGTTTATACAATTCATTGTATATTTGTAACACCTGTAGAATTGATAGTGCTTTAGAAGCCAAACATGTGGTCAAAGCACTGTACAACCTATGCATCTGTTTTGGTCAAAAACTCTTAAGAAGAAAATGTTAATTCCTGTAAATTGAAGTTAAAGTAATTGATATAAACGATGTGATGGGCCAATTTGTCATAATAATAAGATTGTTAAAAAGAGGTTGACCCATGATCAAACTTGCATATATACAAGTTTGTTTTAGTTAGACCATATACAAGGGGTAGGTTAGGAACCTAGAAACTAGATTCTTGTGAGTATTCTTGATGAATACACTATTAGATTGATTATTCATTATGAAAACTTACAAAAAATTGATTTTTGGATTTCTAAATTATTTAAGGTTCTTAAATGATTATTCCTCTACTATTCAATATCTAATAACTCATATTAGTGGAAGCCATTTGTTACTTAAGCAAACTTGAACTATTTTCTAGAAAGAATAAAAAACTCTTCCAAATATACATGTTTAAATAATAGTAGCAATCATAGCTTAGAACAAATATGGGAAATTAGTTAAAATAGTTGGTGAAATGGCACTAAAAAATGTTAGGGAGTTTTTGGCTTTGTTAGGTTTGATTTGTTTGTGGAGAGAACTTGGTTGTGTCAATGATGAATGCCCCTCCCAACCTCTTGTATACCACCATGTGTTTGTGTGAATATGAAGATATTGGATGATATCCATGAATCCATTGAAGGGTTTGGTAGGGGTCTCTTTGCTTTCCACCATAACTTTAATTATCTCTCTTCTTGAACAAGCAAGCCTAAAAAGGCCATTTTAGTAATTTTATTTTTATTTGAATATGAGTTGTTCTATAGTACTAGTCTTTACTTTAAATGATATTAATAAGTATAATGAATAAACAGTTCTCTAGCCTTTTGAGTCACATTGGAGTCATGATATTCTGTGAATGAGTTAAAATGACAAATTTGTATATCAATTGTATAGTTATATATAGACAAATACACACACACATAGAGAGAGGTGGGTTCATACGAGAACGATGTCAATTTAAGAAAACACGAGGACGATTCTCAGCCACACATTTTCGGTTATGGTTGACGTGATCACGGAGGATTGACGCGATTAATGAAGGGTGGAGATGATTAAAGGAGGGTGACCCTGTCAAAGCCGCTTTTATTTACCGAATGAGTGGTTGAGAATCGTCCTCGCATTTTCTTAAATTGACATCGGTCTCGTTTGAACATTTCTCTCTCTCTCTCTCTCTCTCTCTCTCTCTCTTATATATATATATATATTGTATTATTTATCAATTATATTGAACAATTTAAATTAATATTAAAATAAGAGATATGTTGATATGATATATCTAAGGTCTATAGAAAAATGTTACTTCAAATATTCATAACAGCGTAAAAAGGAAAAGTAAACAAATATTTAACAAAATAAAAAATAAAAAGACGAATAACAAGATAAGAAAACATGGTGTCATGACAACGTTTGAGACAACTTGATGCATTTTCTAGAACCATGCTAATAAGGTCCTCGTTGTAATTCATAAATGAGAGTTATGAGTAATTTTATGTGAAAAAGGAAACATTATAAATATGATAAAAAAGGAACTTGAAGGTGTATTTAAGCGTTTGAAACCGACTACTGAAGGCTACGTGGTATTATTAGATGAGCAAACCTGTCCTTCCTTACCCTTTTCTTGGGGAAAGTCTTACGTGGGGGATAATTGTGGAACAGAATTTCGCACAAAAGTGTATTTTTATTTATTCATCAAAGCAAAATCATTATAAAAAGAAAAAAAAGTAGTCGGTGATCCTACTGAAACTGGGGTGTGAAAGCATGAGAACGTACGTGATTAGACACCCCGATAGTCCATTGTGTCACATAGCGAGAACTTAAACCTTGATTGCAACTTAATAGATTAATTTAGATTAAAAAAGCTACTATCATAAAACATTGTATAACAAAAAATTGATAATAAAATTAGTTTGTTTTTTAAAAGTATGACCTTTCATTGATCCCTGTCCCATCTTTTCAATATTTTTATAATACAAAACAAAAATGGGAAAAATGTATAATTAGGGTTTTTGTTTGTTTGTGATAAATAGCATATAGGATGTATTATATAGAAGTTCGAATATTTATATTTCATAAGAGGAGATTTAATTATTAATTAACTAAATAAAATATCATTTCAAAACATAATAAAATATAATAGAAAAGATTGTATGGATTTTAATTATTCCAAGCATTTATAACGATAACGATTAAATAAGTTAAAAGAAAATTATAGAAACTATTTTTGTGTTTTTTCAGGAAAAAGAAAACTATTATTATGTATTAGAGTATAAAAAATATGATTTTTTTCTTGGTGTATAAATTTGTCGGTTAAATCTCCACTATTTAACGAGTCACAAAATTTTCTTTTTATATATGTCTTGGAAGCGGACATCTCTTTACGGTGATAATGGAGTTATGATAATAAATCTTTTGTCTAAATAATTTTTTTTATGAGTATAACATAAATTTTTGACATATGTGGAGAAGATTGTGTCATTTACAATAAATTCAATTTTATATTTTTTATTGTTTTAAGTGTCGAATAAAGACTTGTTTGTTGAAGCGGTTATTCTGAAATTTGCCATCGTATCTAGCTCCAACCAGACCCAACCATTGTTTCCTTGAGACATCTAAAAAAATTATGATGTATAGATGATTGATAACAAATATCGGAATATAAATGCTCGAAAAACCACTATTATTAACAAATTTTTAGTCAAATTTGTTCATTGCTATAAAAAAACAAAGTCAAATGTATTTAATATATCTCGTTCGAAAGTAAAAAAAAAGGGAACACGATGTATGTAGACCTTATCTATAGTGAAATAAGTAGATATTGTTTCTAACATTCTATGACATGTTTAACTGAATAGGTAAGAAAACCAACAGGCTCGATCTTGGTTATTACATACTTGTAGCACTCTTCTTGGTTGTTGATAAAAACCCGCTTTATGTATCAAAGGGTTTCAGTAACTTAGTTGTTGCCTTGTTGGCTCTTAAACACCTCGTTGTGCCACCCTCTACTTTTTCCTCCATTCTCTTTCATCTACAATAGCTTACAAGTTCCTACGCATAATTTGCTATCATGGTTATGTGTCTTGAAGAACTTTTATATGTCCTACAAAAAATTTTAAGTTGTTATATCCTCGGTTGTCCTGTCCAGATCCTTATCACCTTATCCCTCATTCTCAACCCTCCAATATTACGCCCTCAACTCGCGTCACATATCACTGCAAGGTATCCCAAGTCCCAAGCATTATAATCTCCCCTTTTTCTCATTTTTATCAGTGATTGGTGCAACTTCCAACTATTCCCGAAAAACCTTTTTTGATACCCTATCCAACATGGTTCGATCCTATGTCCATCCGAGCATCCTCATTGTCATGATGTCCGACCTTCTCTCATGTGCATTACTTATCACACAACAATCAAATACATAAAACATAGCTGGCATGATGGCTACCTTGTAGAAATTTCACTTCATTTTTTTATAAGGTTCACCTGGGCTTTGCCAGACTACATTCTTGGTAACTTTTACCGATAGCTAAAGCATGCTCCCCTAGGATTAACACCTAGTGGCACCTGGTTGCTCACCCACGGGTTCGATCTTGGGTGGGTTGTTACACCTTCCACAAGCCTTAACCGATAGGCAGCCCTATTGGGGTTAAACAACACTTATCTAGCAACCATCCACTTCATTTTTAGTAGAACATGTTTGTTATACAACACTTATCTAGCAACCATTCACTTTAACCATTATCAGTTTCTATAACATTTTCAGCTGCTCTCCTAGAATTCATCCTTCTAAAATAGATTTTGTTCCCAATGCTATAAGATGTAATAATTTTTTTTTAATAAACGTGATTACTTGTAATAACAAAAACCCAATATAAAACTAAAGAATGTTTAAGATAAATGAATCAAATAACTTATAAATCAACTTCCAAAAAGTGTGTTTTGGCGGAGACACTCTAACCCCGGGCCCCATTGGACCGACGCCACTCTACCTCCATGAGCGCGCCCCTGGCAACCCTAACTTATAAATCAACTTAATATTATTAAATTATGGTTTCAACAAACATTAAAACTTATATAAAGAGCTATAGAAATTATTATTAAGATACTTTTAAAATAATTAATCTTCCCGCTTTCTATCAATATAAAATAAGTTATCACAAATAACAATATAAAAATAATAAATATATATATAACAAACATCTTATTAATATATAATTGGAGGAATGGGGCCCATGTGGGCCCAAATCTAAAGGGTTTGGGTTTTTTTGGTCCAAATATCTCCTGGACCGTCGGCAGTCTTATTATATAGTCGGCAAATCTTGCCAAAATTTAATAACCAAATTAATCAATATTTGTTAACCATTTTAAATGTAATAAATTGTATAAATTAAAATTAAATCTTGTAATTTTTAGAGTAAATTAATTAATTACACCCACTTTCCTGTGGCATGTTCAAAATTTGAATATAGTCGGTTATTTATGTTGATGTTTCTTAATTGTTTATTTAATAACACTTATGTTATTTGATTTAACACCGTTAAATATGGGTTGTTAAGTTAAGACATGCACCTTTTACATAAAGACAATTTAATAATTTTAGCTCTTTTTATAATTTAGAAAAACTTAGAAGGTACTTGGATAAGCTTTTTGAGATTTAAAAGTGTTTTTGGTTAAACATGCTTATTGACTTATGATGGTAGAAAAATAAGTTTAAAAAAAACGTTTAGATTAGATTTTGTGGTAGTAAAAGTCAATATGTCAATAAGTTGTTTTTAAAGAGAGTGTTTGGCTTAACTTATTACTTTTTTGAGAAACTTTTGTGTTAATTTTTCTCAAAAAGCTATAACCCTTGTCAAAAAGTCACAAACTCTGACTTTCAAAAATTTTGTTTTATCCTTTCTCAAAGAGCACTTTTGAATAGTGCTCTTGAGTTATTCAAACAAGATTTTTGACTTATTAGCATTTTAAGAAGCCAATAAGTCAATAAGCACTCTTAAAAAGCTTATCCAAATACCCTCTAAGGCTATGTTTGGCAAGCGTAGCTTATAAGCTAGCTGGTAGCTGATAAGCTAGCGGATAGCTGATAAGCTAGCTGTTGATTGAAAGCTTGCTAGTAGCTGATAAGCTAGCTGTTGAACAAATTATGTTTGGCAAAAACTAGCTTATGAGTATGTAAAATGACCAAAAATGGTACATTTGAATTTAATAATTAATATTAATAAGGGTATAATTGGAAAAAGCTACAATAAGCTTCTCATAAGCTACTTAAAGTAGCGTTTCAAAAAGCTAGCTTAGAAGCTAGCTGAAGCTAGCTTCCTGGTATATGTTTGGATGGACTAGCTTATAAGCTAGCTTATCAGCTAGCTTATAAGCTAGCTTATGCTTGCCAAACAAAGCCTACGTGTGTTATTTGTTTGAGTGGTTTTTTTATTTTCGTAACACTTATGGTCCTTGATTTAACATCGTTGAATAATGTTTGTTAAATGGCATGCACCTTTTACATAAAAGGTACTTTAGTCATTTTATTTTATTTTTTTATTTTGAAAAACTTAATATTGAATAGTTATATATGTATCATAATAATAATAAGTTAATATTAGAATTATGTGTTATAATAAAAAAAATATTTTATCAGTTAATATATATTTGTTGAAGAATTATGTGATAGAAAAGATATTCTAAACCATTAGAATTTACCATAACAAACGTTTCATTTTATTTTCTTTTTGTAAACTTCTCCTAGCTAAAAGTGCTTATAATTAATAACGATAATTATAGATTTCATTTTTTATGTTTAGTACTGTTTTATTTATTGTTTATGTATATTTATTGTTTATATTTAGTTTCTCTTTTTTTTAAAGTTTATTTAAGCTTTATCCAGACTACATCATTGACAATTTTTTACCGAAAGCTAAGACATGCTCCATTGGCCACCAATTGTGCACGCATGGATTTGAACTCGAGTAGAAGCTATTACTCTTTAGGAACTTATCACTACGCCACGTTTTGATGGTTTATATTTAATTTCTTCTACATTAATAACTATTAACTTTCATTACAAGACATGTATTCAGTTTTTATTGCAGAGTATTTTGCAATACCACCATTAATTAAATCTTGCATTTATTTGAAATAAATAAAACATCAGGTTGAGTTTAATATGTAGTTTAAATAGAGGGTCTGACTTAGTAGCAATTAATAAAATAAACAATTTTATTAATCAATATTAATATTATCAGATGTTTATAGTGATTGTAGTTTACATTTAAAACAACTATGAAATTAAAATCAATCTAAAAAATATAGAACCTACTTTTAGAATATTAAATAATCCATTTTTATACATAAATAGTCTATTTATTCC
Source organism: Centaurea solstitialis (assembly GCA_030169165.1). Taxonomy (NCBI): domain Eukaryota; kingdom Viridiplantae; phylum Streptophyta; class Magnoliopsida; order Asterales; family Asteraceae; genus Centaurea; species Centaurea solstitialis. The sequence continues at coordinate 24,034,455 of CM058042.1, read as the reverse complement.
TTGTAATAAAAATAAACTATGCATGCATCTACTCTATTTTTTTAATAAGATATACTATGTATATTTTTATTTTTGACCAAACTATGTATATTTTTATTACTATGTTCGATAAACTAGCTAATAAACTATCTATTAACATGCTATTGAACACCCACTTTAATCTGGAGTTGCACACAAACATGAACGCCCACTTTAATCCAAAATTGCACATGAACTCGATCAGCTGTATGTTTTGAACCAACTCACGATAAAATTCACTAAACCGGCTAAGGTATAACAGTATGACAGGGACGACACAATATATATCGGTTAGTTAGCGAAGAGTAAACTGCTCCATACTGTATAGTACCGTAATCCAACAACCCTACTGCTCCTACTGAAGCAGAGAATGTTTGCACGCCTCAACAACATCACTAGCCGGGTACTATACGATTAGTCAATTACCCTATGATAGTAATTTTTAAGCAATATAAGTTAATAAACAATCTCTTAAGCATAAAATAGGTACATTTTTTAAATACTTTATGTGTATATATATAATATTGTGATCGACTGAAATTGTTCATGATAGAATATTATAACTAAGAAGAGGTAAGGACAAATGTGGATTGGATAAATCGGTTGTTAACCTGTCTACAATAAAAAAACCAATCTTTCTAAAAAAATATTAATATTAAACAAAACTTTTTATTAGTTTAAACACCAACGTCCCATTTTCAGCCCCCACCACCCTTCACCCTCACAAAAAGTTATACACATCTCCCAACCCCCAAAACCTCAAACAATTGCTAGTCAATTAGCCCCCCACCCACCCCCCTAACACACACACACACACACACACAAAAGAAACAAACACCTCTCTGTATGTGTACATAAAACAATATGAACCTTGTTGTTTCTGTGTTTTTGATGATGGGTTGAAAATGAGCAAAGAAAAGTGTGTGTGTTTGTGAGTGTGAATTCAGTGTGTGTGTGTGATGAAATTAATGGGCCCACCACTGTATCAATGCAAAACCTAGGTGTCATCTTTCTCTAAACTCCAATCTTATTTTTCACCATCTTTCCCTACAAACAAGTAGCAAACACACAGAGGTATTTTGCCTCTTGTTTTTCCATTTCCATCATAACCATAATAGTTTCTTTTCTTTTTTTTCAATTTTTGTGGGATTTTATGTTTAATTCATTTGGGTGTCTTTCTTTTTGGTATTTTGATGTTTTTCTGTGTTCATGTTCTCATATGTAAGTGGTACTGAAGCAGAATTGTGTTCTTCACAAGGGTATATGTGTCTTTTATGGAAAAACATGGGAAATTTGAGACACCCACATTGAATTATGTTTCAATTTGTTTGGGTATTTATTTTTATAGAAAAAAGATTGAAAATTTGAAACACCCACATTGAATTACGTTTCAATTCTTGTGGGTTTTCTTTACAATTAGTGAAATTTTGATTTCAGGTTTTGTGTGTGTGTGTGGTTCTTCACAAGGGTATATGTGTCTTTTATGTAAAAAGATGGAAATTTTGAGATACCCTGTGGGCTTTCTTTACAAACTGTTGGTAAAATCTTGATTTCACTTTTTTTTTTTGTGTTCTTCAGAAGGGTATATGTGTCTTTAATGAGAAAAGATTGGAAGTTTGAGATACCACAGTGAATTAAGTTTCAATTTTTGCTGGGTATTTATTTTTTTGTAAAAAAGATTGAAAATTTTAGATACCCACATTGAGTTAAGTTTCAATTCTTGTGGGTTTTTTCTTTACAAACTGTTGGTGAAATCTTGATTTCAGTTTTGGGGGTATTTTGGGGATTTTCAAATCTTGAAAGGCAAGATTACATGTCTTCTAAGGTGTTGATGATCACATTCTTCAAGTAATTTAACCACCAATCACATTGATGAATTGGAGGTTTTGGGTTGATGAAATACCAAGCAAGAAAGTCTGTTTTGGGGTTAAATTGAGAGTGAAGAATATGAATCTTTATTTGAGGCCAATTGTGTGAAAAGAGAAAAAGGGCAAAAAGGGTTTTTTGATTCTTTGCCAACCAAAGAATTCTACAGTTTCTTGAACTTTACTCTTGTTGTAAAGATTGAGGGTTTGATAATTGAGAATTTTCTTTAAAGATCATTTGGCCAGCTGCAGAATTGTTCTTGTTTGGCGGTTGTTGGTTTCATCAAAACCTCAGGTACTTTCTTCTATCTATATCCCCATTAATCAGATTTTGGTTCATGTTTAACTGTTTATATATATGTATGCGTATACATGTATGTATATAGGGTCACGTCTAGAAAAACCGCAAAAAAATGAAAAATTGAGGAACACCTAGTAACCGTTCATTTGGACGGTATGCACATGTGCATACAAGTAAGTTGTAAGCAATTTGTCTGATATGCACATGTGCATAACATGAAATATCTTTAGTTACTTGTATGCATATGTGCATACCGTAAAGATGAAAGGTTAGTAGGGTGTTCCTCAATTTTCATTTTTTAAGTTTCCCCTAAGCCTCTCTCTATATAGATGGAGGCTCAAACAAGAATATTTTACTATTTAATAGAATAAGAAAACAGCCAAATCACATGTGATTTTACATTAACAGTTGTGTGAAACTACATGTGATTCGACTGTTTATTAATTCTTTTGAATAAGTACCGTTCTCGTTTGAACCTGACTACATATATATATATGTGTGTGTGTGTGTGTGTGTGTAGACTCAGGTTTACGAAAATTACAAAAAATTGGAAAACTGAGGAACACCCAATAACCATTCATCTATACGGTATGCAAATGCTTATAAAAGTAATTGAAAATGTTTCTTGGTTTCTACGCACATGTGCATTTTATGCACATTTGTATACAGGACAAATTAATGGATATAATGTGTTCTTTGGTTTTTTCTTGAACCTTAGTTTGTGTGTGTGTATATATATATTATATCGAGAAATTTAAGACCAAGATGATGATGCAATCAATAGAGGGAGGAAAAGAAACTAAAAGAAAAACCATTAAGAATACTTCAAAGAGACATTGACATCTTTATAGAGATTAAAACTTATCATCTAATCTCATATATATTTGTTGGTATTCTTCGTTATCAGGTCGAGTATCGTTACCCGAAGTTGAAAAAACTCTTGTTTCGTTATGGCCAAGAGATCAAATAAACGCATCCCGCAACAAAATAAAGATCAAGCCGGGTGTATGTCGGGATTGATTAGCATTTTTGACTTCCGCCATGGTCGAACCACGAGAAGACTACTTTCAGATAAAAAACCCACGCCCAAAAGTACCGTTGGTAAGCAAAAAAGCAAGAACAATATTGTATCTTTTAGAAATTTGTAAGTTTTTTTGTATTCATTGAAGTCCCATATCAGCTAGACTTGGACAATTTCTTCTCCATATATGGTGGAATCTCTGTTCTCTCCTCGAGGGGTATTTTGGAGAGTAATCTAATGGGGTTCTACCTATTCTTTCATGGTACCAGAGCAAAGTGTACCACTTTACAAACATACACTCAGGGACATTCAGTGCCCGTCTAGCCTTGGAGTAGGCGTGTTGAAGTCCCACATCAACTAAACTTGGACAATTTCTTCGTCAATACACTACAACAACACTCATTTTATACAACGTTAAAAGTTATAAACCCAAAATTTTCGAAGTGTCCTACTAAGACTTGATTTATAGGACCGTAAGATAAAGCACTCCTAAAGGCGTTGTAATAAGTTTATAGGACGCTTTTGGACGTCTTAACGAGTTGTTTAAGAACATTTTTAATACAAAGCACCACATTAGTTATTTTACATAACACTTTTGAGAAAGTGTCCTATAAAAAGATGGGTTTACACTTTACAGGACCCTTTTGAGAAAGTATCCTGTAAACCCATCTTTTTATAGGACGCTTGTTTTATAGGACATTTTCTCAAAAGTGTTATGTAGAATAGCTAATGCGGCACTTTATAATAGAGCTATCCTAAAAAACTTGTTAAGATGCCCAAAAGTGTCTTATAAAGTTCTTACAACGCCTTTAGACCAGTCTATCAGGATTCAGAACACTTAGAAATTGATGGCGTATAAACCCAACTTTCTTATACTGATATATGTTGTAATCTTTGTTCTCTCCTCAAGGGCTCTTTTGAGAGTAATCTAACAATGTTCCACATAGGACGATCTATACCCCTCTAGCCTCTGTTGGAGTAATCTTCATTGTATCCTCAAGGGCACTTTTGGAAATTAATATAACAGGATTCCACATATTCTCACAATAATTATCACCAAACACGCTTTTTCTCGTGTTATTACTTACAAAGCTACAATTTCTCGGGGTTTTTTCGCAGCCTCAACGTATCCCACCTCCGAAGTGAATTTACTAACGAGTTGCGAAGAACGGAATGTAATCATCGAGGTGAGGGATATGAATTATAACCTTCTTTAACGTATTTTAAGTAATCATCGATACTAACAATTCTCACACGTATTTTTGCTCGATTTATTCTCGTAGAACGTTCCCGAAGTCGAGAAACCGACGCTTGACGTTGTGAAGCCGAGCGTGAAGAAACTCATGGAAGAAGAAATGGTCGTGGAAGCTTCCGGTGACGAAAAAGTGGAATCGTTCGGTTTCGAGAATCTTGATCTCGTTGTTAGCCGTCGCCAAGACCCGTCGCAAAAAGGCTCGAACTTTAGCGATCTTGAACCTCTGATGAAAGAGATCTTGATGATTTACCGGAGAAGGGACGATCGGACGGGTGATCTTGATGTAGGGGTAAATCGGTCTTTTTCCATCGTCGAAGAGAAGTTGAGTGCAGCCGTAGAAGATTTCATGAATGAAAAGCTGCGGGACGGGGACCACGAGAAAACCCGACGGTCCAAAGATTTCATTGACACGTTTCAGATGTTGAGTTCGAATAAAGAATTGTTCTTGAAACTCCTTCAAGATCAAAATCAAGATTCTAATGGAAATGATGAAGAAAAGTCAAAGTCAACGGCGGGATCGAGCCCGTTAGAAACCGAGCCAACCCCGGGTCGGAAACATCGAAATTTCTTTAGGAGGAGGAGTAAGTCGAATGATGGCCCATTACATTCGAGTAGAATCGTGATTTTGAAGCCGAATTCTCTCGATAATCGAATGAAAACGGAGGACGAGCTTCATACCGAGAGAATCCCGTCTCATTTTTCGTTCATGGAGATCAAAAAACGGCTTAAAAACGTGATAGGAAAGGAGCAGCGGAAGCCGGTATTTGGTGAAAAAACAATGGTCGAAGGAAGTGGTGGATGGAGTTCTCCGAATCGAGACCATTTCTACACCGAAAGATTTGCTAAACGGACCGAACGGGTTTCAAAGTTACGTGAAAAACCCGAACCCGAAACCGAACAACAAGATAACAACGGTGATTCTAGCAGTCGGGTTTCTGGTATCTACGTCGAGGCCAAGAAACATTTATCGGAAATGCTGAGCGGTGGCGATGAAGATGCGGAGTTGTTGATGGAAAGCCTACCGAAAGCTCTTGGAAAGATTATTTCGTTTCCGGAATACGATTCCGTTTCTCCGGGTTCGAGTTTTCGAAAAGAGAACGATCGCGGGTTTGTGACGGAAAAATCGGGACTTTCTTCTTGTGGGAATTTTCTTACGGATAACGAGAGTCAGCCATGTGAATCTACCATCGATCTTGAAGATGAATCACGGGTTTCCGATGCAGTTACTCGTGATGGGTTCGTGGGAGGTATTCAGGATACTTCTATGGAAAAACGAATCTTGAAGGTATATTGTATTTCAGTATTGTTAGAGTCCCACATCAGCTAGCCTTTTACCAATATAGGTTGGAACCGCCAGAATAATCATCTAATGGGGGTTCCATATATTCTCACATGGTACCAGATCCCATGACTAAAAGTAAAACTATTCACGGGCTGGATGGCCCACTAGGCCCGTCCTATCTGTCCCGTTAGAAAAGCGGGCTTGGACTACCGTTCTCGAAGAAAATTGGCCGGGCCCATTTGGCCCGATAATATTTTTATAATTAATTACCTTTTATAATTAGAATTTACAAATGAAATTAAAAATTCTTGGTACATACCAATTCCCACTTAATTATAAGTTATGATAATAACAATCTATAAAGTCTAATAACATAATTACTTCAATTAATCAAATTCCTTATTATATCATTCGGTCATTTCTTTATCGATGTTCCATATTTTTGCGAAACAAAATTTTCATATTATGTGCATTGTTATGTACTTGAGAAACAAAATTAATCAGTTCCTTGTTATATCATTTGGAAAAATTGTTATGTATTTTGAATTATTTTTCATTGCTTATTATTTTATAGAAGTTTTGTTTTCTTAAAACTGTGAATACATTTTTAGGCCTATGGGCCTTCCCGACCCATTTATAGGACGGGTAAGTGCAAGAAGGGCTTGGATTTGCTATATTAGGCGCGGGTTGGCTAGAAAAATAAGAGTCCCATATCAGCTAGACTTAGACCGGTTCCATCAATATATGTTGGAACCTCATGGAACCTCTATTATCTCCTCAAAAGGCTCTTTTGCATAGTAATCTAACAGGGTTCCACATACATGGTATCAAAGCGAAGGTCTACCACTCTAGGGAATAATTTTACCCTTCTAGCCTCTTTTGGAGGATCAAGTGTATGAAATTTGCTACGATTGAATCAAATGTTGGTATCCTTAAACTTTTTACTTTTGTTGTTGATATATGTTGTTGATACTTATGTAGGAGATCTAAATATTGAAGAACCAAGAAACCAAGAAGAAGTGGAGGTCTTGGATGTTTCTTGTGAACCATGTAGTTCTTTGGAAACCATAGATGATGATGATGATGATGATGACGACGATGATGATAATGATGACAAGAATGGTGAAATTGTCGAAATATCGGACGAAGAAAGATCTCCGCGATGCTTGGAATCGGTAATTTTTTGCTTTGCATATACTTTTCGGTGGTTCAAGGTCTTCGTAGAAACCATTGTTCTACTCTTTTGCATACGTTTTACCCCTGACTCCACTTCCGGGTGGAATATATTGGGATTGTTTAGTTCGGTTTGTGGGTTTCTACAGAAACAACTTCTATACTCTATACGTTGTGTTGTCGAATTCGGGGAGAAAAGAAAACAAAATACTTTTTTTATTTTTCGAGAGAAGGAAAAGAAAGAAAATAGTTTTTCATGTTCTTGAAGGGAAAGGAAAGGGAAAAAATTATGTCATTTTTACAAGTATACCCTTTAAAATGAAAGGTTGGATATTGTTTTGTAATTTTAATAATCTTTTTAAAAGGTTTTAGTTTTTTTTTTTTTCATTTTCTTTCCTTCCCCCTTTCACATCATGATACGCAATTTTTTTTAACTTCCACTCCCTTTTCTTTTCTTTCCTTTGTAAAGGTTTTAGGGTAGATGTCAGGTCCGCATACATTTAACCCAGACACTGCCGGGATAAACTGGGCACGTTTTGTTTGGTTTCGTTTGCGTGTTCTCGTAGAAAAAGTTTCTCTACTCTTTAGGGTAGACTGGTAGAGGTCAAGTGTGCGTACATTTATACTCTTGACCCCAAAAGGGATATATTGTGTTTGTTTGGTTAGTTGTAATGCATCTTTCATTTTGTTACATTTTTGAACATTTTCTTTCTTCTGATTTTCAGGATTCAAACAAAGAAACCGAGTTTTCTTCTCCAGTGGGTTCTTCACTTGCTAAAATGATCGAAGAACCCGAGAGTAATGCCAACGATAACTCCGGGAGACCGAGCCCGATATCTGTTCTTGAGCCACTATTCTCCGATAACGAAATCAGCCCTGCAAGTACCATCTCTCGACACGGTGAGCAATCGATTTGTGACGCCTTTTTATTTGGTTAAATGATACTCTATGCGTCCTAAAATATATGCCCACGATGAAAAAGTTTAAGAGGTGCACCATCCACCTCTTATTTTTTAGATGTGAAGTTAGACTTCAGACCTCTTATAAAACAAAAAACAAAAAACTTCCCTTTTAAGGATTTTACGACATTTTTTCTAATTAATCCCGTATAAACTTTACAGTTGAGGCTGGGATTCAACCACTCTGCATTCGGTTCGACGATCAAGATATGTGCTCAAGAAACTGTTCGGAGAACGAAGAATCCGCGTTCGAATACATTGAAGCCGTTCTGCTAGCTTCGGATCTCAATTGGGATGAATTCGAAAAAAGATGGCTTTCTTCTGTCCAAATTCTCGATTCATCTTTATTCGATGAAGTCGAGATCTTTTCGAGCCGGCCATCTCATGATCAACGACTCCTCTTCGATTCCACTAACGAAATTCTCAAAGAGGTTTGCGATTGTTACCTAAATTTCTATCTTCGGTTATCTTTCATCAAAGAAAACGTGCAACCCGTTCCAAAAGGGGAAGATCTTATAAAAGAAGTATGGGAAAGAATCGAATTCCACCTAAAGAACAATTACCCACTATCGTTGGATCATCTTGTAAAGAAAGAGTTGGGGGTATCGAAAACATGGATGGATCTTCGTTCATATTCTCGCGAGATTGTGTTTGAGATCGATGAAATAATCTTTGAAGATATGATGGATGATACCCTTTTGAGTTTAGTGAATGATTGTATTCATAATGAATCATAACGGGAAATAAAAGTTTGGGGTAGATTGTGATTTGGGTTTGGGCCGGTTTGTGTGCATTTAGACTGATCTGATGGGTTCAGAAGTTAACAGTCAGATAAACCCTCCTACAGTGATAGTGACACTGAAGGAACTTGAACAAATGACATTTAGATGTGTTTAGTGAGCATATAGGGATTGGTGTGTTTTGGGTGTGTTTTTGGTTTTGTTTGTTGATATATCATCTTGTTACATGTAGTTACAAAAAAAAAACTATATAAATGGGATTTTCCCACCAAATAATGTTTGGATTTTCTATATTTATTTTTATTTTTTTTAAGATTTATGAAGTATCTGAATACATGTTTCTTCTTATTTTTTATCGTTGTCTTATGAGTATTATAGTTGTTTATGGACAAAACGGCCCGTTAGATATAATTTACTAAACATAAGATTGAACAACTATTATCAAAAATTGTAGGATAGTGTAACACTCATATTCCAAAATACAACTTTTTTTTTGCGAAGTAACCAACGATTTGACAAAAGATAATTAGTTGCGGAAGCTTGTCCAAAAACCTTTCATTTAAAAACAACTCATACGTCATAAAGTTTAAGAAAAACATAGATCAAGTACTTGAGAATCATAAACATTGTTTAAACAAAATCCAACTAAAGTGTTTACATGTCAAAACCAAGAAATTATTTCATTCTTCCAAATAACATCATTCATAACTCCTCATGCTTAGACTGAACTGCTGGGTCACCGGAGCCTCACACGGGAGCCTTTCCTTTGTCCTTTGAGGACGTACTTGCCACTAAAAGCGCAAACAACAACGGGGTAAGCATAAAGCTTAGTGAGCTAGCACCACCTACATCTTACCACATAGCACGGACTGTACCATAACAGGTACCAACACAATCAACATCATTCACATCAAGCATATCAACAATTATCAAACACATCAGACACCCAACTCTCATGATATCGATATTTAATCGCCCGTCAGTTTGGACACGGGTCGGCCCCCACAACTCACCAAGGGCATGTGGTTTCCCTTTCTCCCGTCAGTTTGGACACGGGTCGGCCCCCACAACTCATCAAGGGCATGTGGTTTCCCTTTCTCCCGTCAGTTAGGACACGGGTCGGCCCCCACAACTCATCAAGGGCATGTGGATCCCTTTTACATACGCTATCATGCATACAATACATACCACACAATAAAATGTAAGTAAGTGTAACTCACCTGGATCGCAAAGATATCAAAAGCACGAAACTCGCACGATCCCTCAAACCGAATCCTGTATTTGCAACAATTTACAACTAAAATTAGGACCCTCAAACAGTCCTAAAAGAAGCCTAAACAAGTCCCTAAGAAGTCCCATAAGCTACCTCGACCAAACGGTTTAAAACGGACTCCAAACGGAAGTCGCGGGTTGCGACTACCAACGAGAGTTTTTACCTACAACTCCAATTTCGACCGAAACCATCGAAATCAAGTTCATACAATATCCCATGATGATTATACACAATCACATGACATCAAGCTCGACTCATCACTTCCGAATAATGATCAATTGGCCATCATTCGCAATCCATAACCTTAATTCACAAACTCTATGTAACCAACTCATCCAAATAATTATAAGGGGTTTGTAATCATACCTTAAGAGAAATTCCAACTCAGTACTTGATTCTCCCTCGGTTGCCTTCGAGAATCGCACGCACATACACTCAAATCTTCAAAACACCAAAATTCGACTTCCTGGAAATTTCAGTCCACTTCGGCCATTTGCTGCTCCTTACTGGAGCCTCCGATGCTCGATCCCTCCGGTCAGATCGAAGAACAAAGAGTCGTGAAGCCGGTGTCCAAATTTCGCGACGATCCGACGGTTAACGAGGGAGAACGAGCCAATCTCCCACAGCCGCGCAGTGCTGACGGGAAATCCGAAAATTTCCCTTTCTTCCTTTTCTTGCTCTAGAACGGTTTTCTTGATCAAAACAAGCCAAAGTCATGATTATTCACTAACTAGGGTCGATATCTAACGATTATATGCAACCAATTCACCCCATAACACATCAATTGATGATCTCATGATCATCAATCAATATCAAACCCTAACCAACGATAGACTCCGAATTAAACATCAATTGACATCAAATCTTGTGTAGAACTCTTACCTTTGGCGATAGCAATTCAAACTCTACTCCGATCACAATAGCCCTCAATTGCACCCTCTTGAATTCTTCTCCTTGGTCGCCCTCCCTTCTCCCGTATACGCTTATTGGAAACTGATTTGGAAAAAGAGGGGTTGAGGGCTAAACCCTTTACTTAATCACATGCTAAGCAACCCTGCACTTCCAGTAATTACACCTTAGCCCTTGGTTCCTATAAAACGCAGAAATTTAGTCACTAAGTAACCCTTAACATAATAAGGGTTCAAACTTGAAATCGGGGTGTTACAGATAGGATTATTTGAGACGTTTATGTATTTATTGATAACTATAACCTATAGTTTTATATTCAATAAGTTATTTTGTGAGACTAATTTTCTTTACTTTTTAAATTCATTAGTCCTTTGTAAATGTACTCATTTTAGGGCGTGTATAAGTAACTTACCATCCATAAAAAAAAATAAAAAAAAAAATAAAAAAAATAAAAAAACTTGAATTAACCACAAGGTTGTGACGCACTGGTTAAGGCATGTGGAAGAAGTGGCTTGTTAATCCTTCTATCCAAAGTTTGAATCCAGACGCATACAAATTGTGACCACCGGAGATTAACTCATGGCAGCATGCTTTAGCTGTTGATGAACCTTGTCGGGATTAGTCGCGACAAAATCCCGAATACCCTTCCAAAAAGACGACTTGAATTTGTCATATTAGATTTGTTGGACCAAAGAAAGGTTTACCTCAATCAATGTTCAATCGAAACCAAAAAATGATTCCTAGCTTAACGGTTCGTTTTAATTGCATGTATATATTAGAACCAATCCTAGTCAAGTATAACTAGTATAGGTGTATAACAAAGAGACTTTAACCAAAATTAAACCAAGAAAGTTAATAGAATCAGAACCTCAAACAATGAAAACTATTTTTTTTCTTTTGAAGATCATCAAGATTGTATTATCCTAAGATGAAATTTCGTCCAAAATCTAAATTTATGGTCACTCTAGCCTAAGAGCATAATCTTTGAGCATTAAATGTCTATCATGCCCATATTCAAGTGATGCAAACTCAATATTTGAGTTTTTTTCATTTTGATAATCAATGCAAGTTTAGCCTTCTAAACCATGACAATTTTAAGTATTTCCTACTTGGGTGATGAGACAATATTATTGGGTAAATACCCAACAACATAGAGTGCTTTTTTTAGTCTTCAGAATAAATAATCTAATGGGGTTCCATATATTCTCACATGGTACCAGATCCCATAACTAAAAGTAAAACTATTCACGGGCTGGATGTCCCACTAGGCCTGTCCTATCTGTCCCGTTAGAAAAGCGGGCTTGGACTACTGTTCTCGAAAAAATTTGGCCGGGCCCGTTTGGCCCGATAATGTTTTTATAATTAATTACCTTTTATAATTAAAATTTACAAATGAAATGGAAAAATCTTGGTACTTACCAATTCCCACTTAATTATAAGTTATGATAATAACAATCTATAAAGTCTAATAACATAATTACTTCAATTAATCAAATTCCTTTTTATATCATTCGGTCATTTTCTATATCGATGTTCCATATTTTTGCGAAACAAAATTTTCATATTAAGTGCATTGTTATGTAATTGAGAAACAAAATTAATCAGTTCATATCATTTGGAAAAATTGTTATGTATTTTGATTTAATTTTCATAGCTTATTATTTTTAGGCCTGTGGGCCAGCCCGACCCATTTATAGGACGGGTAAGTGCAAGAAGGGCTTGGATTTGCTATATTAGGCACGGGTTGGACTAGAAAAATAAGTTCGTCTTGGCCTAAACCCTCTTCAGCTCTATGTCTAGCCTCTGTTGGTGGGCCATGTTAGAGTTTCATATCAGCTAGACTTAGACCAGGTTCCATCAATATATGTTGGAACCTCTATTATCTCCTCAAAAGGCTCTTTTGCATAGTAATCTATCAGGGTTCCACATACATGGTATCAAAGCGAAGGTCTACCACTCTAGGGAATAATTTTACCCTTCTAGCCTCTTTTGGAGGATCAAGTGTATGAAATTTGCTACGATTGAATCAAATGTTGGTATCCTTAAACTTTTTACTTTTGTTGTTGATATATGTTGTTGATACTTATGTAGGAGATCTAAATATTGAAGAACCAAGAAACCAAGAAGAAGTGGAGGTCTTGGATGTTTCTTGTGAACCATGTAGTTCTTTGGAAACCATAGATGATGAAGATGATGATCATGACAATGATGATAATGACGACAAGAATGGTGAAATTGTCGAAATATCGGACGAAGAAAGATCTCCGCGATGCTTGGAATCGGTAATTTTTTTCTTTGCATATACTTTTCGGTGGTTCAAGGTCTTCGTAGAAACCATTGTTCTACTCTTTTGGGTAGATATAGGTTTGCATACATTTTACCCCTGACCCCACTTCCGGTGGAATATATTGGGATTTTTTTAGTTTGATTTGTGGGTTTCTATAAAAACAACCTCTCTACTCGATACGTTGTGTTGTCGAATTCGGGGAGAAAAGAAAAGAAAATACTTTTTTTTATTTTTCGAGAGAAGGAAAAGAAAGAAAATAGTTTTTCATGTTCTTGAACAGGACAGAAGGGAAAGGAAAGGAAAAAATTAATATATATGTCATTTTTACAAATATACCCTTTAAAATGAAATGTTGGATATTGTTTTGTAATTTTAATAATCTTTTTAAAAGGTTTTAGTTTTTTTCATTTTCTTTCCTTCCCCCTTTCACATGATACACAATTTTTTTTAACTTCCACTCCCTTTTCTTTTCTTTCCTTTGTAAAGGTTTTGAAAACAGATCAGGGTAGATGTCAGGTCCGCATACATTTAACCCAGACCCTGTCAGGATAAACTAGGCACGTTTTGTTTGGTTTGGTTTACGTGTTCTCATGGAAACAGTCTCTCTACTCTTTAGGGTAGACTGGTAGAGGTCAAGTGTGCCTACATTTATACTCTTGACCTCACCTCCAAAAGAGATATATTGTGTTTGTTTGGTTAGTTGTAATGCATCTTTCATTTTATTACATTTTTAAACATTTTAAACATTTTCTTTCTGCTGATTTTCAGGATTCAAACAAAGAAACCTGAGGTTTCTTCTCCGGTGGGTTCTTCACTTGCTAAAATGATTGAAGAACCCGAGAGTAATGCCAACGATAACTCCGGGAGACCGAGCCCGATATCTGTTCTTGAGCCACTATTCTCTGATAACGAAATCAGCCCTGCAAGTACCATCTCTCGACACGGTGAGCAATCGACTTGTGACGCCTTTTTATTTGGTTAAATGGTACTCTATGCGTCCTAAAATATATGCCCACGATGAAAAAGACATAGTTTTCCACCATCTATAATGAAAGGAGCCTATGATCTTCTATGACAAAAATACCCTCGTAGATGAAAAAGAGTGAGAAATATACTTGTAAAAGTGACATCTTTGTCTCATTAGTTGAAAAAAAATGAAAAACATTTCCTTTCAAGAAAAAAAAAGATCTTTCTTTTCTTACCATATTGAAAAACAATGTTGGAATGGTAATTATACACTTTTTATTTAACTAAATGACAATTTTACCCTTGGTAACACAGAGGGAGTAATGAATTTCTCCATCTTATAATGAAGGGTAAAATTAGAAACCATGCATTTTCTTTTAAAAGTTGACACTTAGGGGCTGTTTGTTTTAAAAAAAAACTATTAAAACCTTTTAAGTCTGAAAATTAAGAGGCTTGCAGACCCAAGACTGTTTGTTTTATTTTTTTAAAAAGGTCTGAAAACCTCTTACCGTCCTCTGAAAGTTTAAAAGGTGCACCATCCACCTCTTATTTTTTAGATGTGAAGTTAGACTTCAGACCTCTTATAAAACAAAAAACAAAATACTTTCCTTTTAAGGATTTTACGACATTTTTTCTAAATAATCCCGTATAAACTTTACAGTCGAGGCTGGGATTCAACCACTCTCCATTCGGTTCGACGATCAAGATACGTGCTCAAGAAACTGTTCGGAGAACGAAGAATCCGCGTTCGAATACATTGAAGCCGTTCTGCTAGCTTCGGATCTCAATTGGGATGAATTCGAAAAAAGATGGCTTTCTTCTGTCCGAATTCTCGATTCATCTTTATTCGATGAAGTCGAGATCTTTTCGAGCCGGCCATCTCATGATCAACGACTCCTCTTCGATTCCACTAACAAAATTCTCAAAGAGGTTTGCGATTGTTACCTAAATTTCTATCTTCGGTTATCATTCATCAAAGAAAACGTTCAACCCGTTCCAAAAGGGGAAGATCTTATAAAAGAAGTATGGGAAGGAATCGAATTCCACCTAAAGAACAATTACCCACTATCGTTGGATCATCTTGTAAAGAAAGAGTTGGGGTATCGAAAACATGGATGGATCTTCGTGCAATTTCTCGAGAGATTGTGTTTGAGATCGATGAAATAATCTTTGAAGATATGATGGATGATACCCTTTTGAGTTTAGTGAATGATTGTATTCATAATGAATCATAACGGGAAATAAAAGTTTGGGGTAGATTGTGATTTGGGTTTGGGCCGGTTTGTGTGCATTTAGATTGATCTGATGGGTTCAGAAGTTAACAGTCAGATAAACCCTCCTACAGTGACGCTGAAGGAACTTGAACAAATGACATTTAGATGTGTTTAGTGAGCATATAGGGATTGGTGTGTTTTGGGTGTGTTTTTGGTTTTGTTTGTTGATATACCATCTTGTTACATGTAGTTACAAAAAAAAAACTATATAAATGGGATTTTCCCACAAAATAATGTTTGGATTTTCTATATATATTTTTAATTTTTTTTTAAGATTTATGAAGTAACTGAATATATGTTTCTCCTTATTTTTTTATCGTTGTCTTATGAGTAGTATAGTTGTTCCTGGACTAAGGGGCCGTTTACTTGACGCTTACCCGGTAAGTACTTACCGGGTCAATTTACCTTACGGGGAGAACATGAACATGACTAGAATCTTACCCGGTAAGAGCGATAGCATGAACCGAAAGTCTTACCCGGGTAAGTGAGATCCACAACTCTTACCCGGTAAGAGCTTACCGGGTAAATTGTTGCATACGATACCGTTTTAAGAGACTAAAATGTTGTCCAATATGGTAGGTGATAGTGTTCAATTTTACCGGTAAGCACTTATCGGGTAAGTGTTCAAGTAAACAGCCCCTAAACATAAGATTGAGACGTTTATGTATTTATTGATAGTTAATAACCTATAGTTTTATATTCAATAAGTTATTTTGTGAGACTAATTTTCTTTTCTTTTTTAAGCTAGGTATACACATAAGGTTTTTTTTTTTAAATTCATTAGTCCTTTGTAAATGTGCTCATTTTAGGGCGTGTACAAGTAAGTTACCAACTTACCATCCATAAAAAAAAAAACTTGAATTAACCACTAAGTTGTGACGTACTGGTTAAGACATGTGGAAGAAGTGACTTGTTAATCCTTCTATCCCAAGTTTGAATCCAGATGCATACAAATTGTGACCACCGGAGATTAACGCATGGCAGCATGTTTTAGCTGTCGATGAACCTTGTCGGGATTAGTCGCGGCAAAGCCTCGGATACCCTTCCAAAAAGACGACTTGAATTTGTCGTACTAGATTTGTTGGACCAAAGAAAGGTTTACCTCGATCAATGTTCAATCGAACCAAAAAATAATTCCTAGGTTAACGGTTCGTTTTAATTGCATGCATATATCAGAACCAATCCTAGTCAAGTATAACTAGTATAGGTGTATAACAAAGAAACTTTAACCAAAACTGAACCAAGAAAATTAACAGAATCAGAACCTCAAACAATGAAAACTATTTTTTTTCCTTTTGAAGATCATCAAGATTGTATTGTCCTAAGATGAAATTTCGTCCAAAATCTAAATTTATTGCAACACTCATTTCTCAAAAATACTCAAACTTGACAATTTAAGTAACCAATAATCGACATTTGACTAAAAAGTTATGAAACACGGAAGCTCGCCAAAACCATTCATTTAAAACCATTCATGAGCCATCGGATTACAGGAATACATAAGTCCAGTACTTAAAAATCAGAAATATAGTTTAAACAAAAATCCAACTTAAGTGTTTACATGTCAAAAGCAAAAAGATAGTTCATTCATCCAAAACGACATCCTTCCCAACACCTTCCAACTTGACTGAACCGGCAGATTCCGGAGCTCAAACCGTAACCTTTTCTTTCCCTTGCGGGAAGTACCTGACACTAAAAAGAGTAAACAACAACGGGTAAGCGATGAGCTTAGTGAGCACACACCTAAACCATCTACCATCATACACATACAATCACAAGTACATAGCAATTACATACATGTAAAGTCTGCCACCTTCCTTACAGCTCAATACCATCAAGGAAGGATTTTATGACACTGGTACCAGGCCTTTGTCCATGCTTTGTCCCCGAATGAGCGTAATCTTCCCTAGGGTATTTCTACCACCATAGGTACTATCTGTCCATGCCTTGTTCTCGAAGGAACACATACACATAACCACATGCATCATAACCATACATATATAACAATACATGGATAGGTAGTGAACTCACCTGTTAAGTAATCAAACACAAGCTCAATTACACGAACACAATCACCTCGTATCACCTAAACATAACACATACACATACAAATCAAACATAGTCCAAAAGTGAACCTCTAACTCAAACCCGACTCACTATCGCGAAATGACACGTACCCTTAACCAATTTCCACCAAACTTCATGAAACATCATGTTTCATTAACCCTTAGGGGTAACTAAGCAAAAGAACCCCAAACGATTCCGATTCAGAAAAGTTAAAAATCAACTCAGCGGAATGCGACTCCCAAGTCGCGACTTGGGACTGCAGTCGGGGTTTCGCCCCACAATCCCAATTTCGATCAAAAATCCTTTCAAACAGGTTTATACCATCATCCCTTATAATAATACATCCATAACAACACCCAAATTGACCAAAAACATGCTAAAAGGTGATCAATTGACCATCACTTTCCATCCCTTAACCTAACTCATAATATAAACAAACATGACATCAATTGAACATGAACTATGAGTAAGATTCATACCTTAATCGCGAATTCCACAAATTCGCTACCACGATTGCCCCGTAACACCTTCAATTGATCCCTTTGCTCCCAATTTCCCTCAATCGCTATCTCTCTTTTCCCCTGGCTTCTCAAAAGTGTACCAGGAACTAAAAAGGTTTCCAAAGCTTCTATACATGCCACTTACACCTTTCACTTTTAGAATTAACATTCTAGACCCTCAACTTCTACAAGCCACAAAAACACAATTAGTTAACTTAGGTCATCCTTAACCGTACCCCTCATACCTGCTGCCACCTCAACGCCACATCAACTTTACCAACACCTTACCACACCATACCATACCATCCTTAACTGTACCAATTCCATACCCCTCTAAATAATTAATTAAAGAAATAAAAGAAAAAGAAAAAAAGAGAGAGAAGGAAGAGAGAGATAGAGAGAAAGGTGGGGTGGGGTAGGCAATCGGCACCACCTTGCCGATGCTCTTTCATACCCTTCCCATACCCTTCATCCTCAATGGTGTTCCCCATCGGTAAAGGGGTGGTACCGGTCTCCTACCGGTACCATTAAGGATGGCCTTAGACGGAAAGTCCGTTAACCTACACAAGGAAAAACGGGGCGTTACATTTATGGTCACTTTAGCCTAAGAGCATAATCTTTCTGCATTAAATGTCTATCATGCCCACATTCAAGTGATGCAAACTCAATATTTGAGTTTTTTTCATTTTGATAATCAATGCAAGTTTAGCCTTCTAAACCATAACAATTTTTAAGTATTTCTTACTTGGGTGATGAGACAATATTATTAGGTCAATACCCAACAACATAGAGTGCTTTTTCTAAAACATGTTTTTTTTTAAATATCCACATGTTGCACATAGAAGGATTCGAACCCGAGTTAGGCACTATGAACCCCCCCCCCCCCCCCCCCCCGAGCCTTATTACTCCACCAACAACACTCATAGACAACATCTCCAACAATTTCTTTAAAAAATGAGTTCCGAAGTCTAAAATCTCTATAAAAAAATGCATTCAACTCTAATAGATTCTCCATAATAGAAATAACATCCTTACTTATATTTTTAAAACATTACATATATCTAACAAACTATTATTTCTTTCTCCTATACATTTTATTTCAAAAATTCTTATTGGTGGGATATACTAAAAAATCATTTATCCTTCATGGTAATTGTTTTTAGAGAGTTCTTCAAATTTTGAGTTTTTACACTCTCTCGGACTCTCACGCTTTCTCCATTTTGGAGAAAGTTTTGGAAAAGCAATTGAAGCCAATTTTATCTGAAATCCCCATTTTCTCCATTATCGAGAAGCAATTGGAGATGCTCTAACTTAATTAGTAAAGACGGTTAAACTCAGGGGTTCTTTGTTTATCTTTTAACAGTTTAATTAAGAGGCAACCTCTAAATCATTAAGAGGTAACCCTATTTGGCAAAAAAAAACTGCATCTTAATGGTCGTAAAACCCTTTGAATGATTTTGTATTTTGGACCTCCCTTAACCATTAAGAGCCATGACTTGATTTTTAACAATTACCAAACAATCATATTTTACTTTACAATATATTATAAGAGCCTCTTAATAATTTTGATCACTTAATTATTCAACAGTCAACACCAAATCATTCAGCAACTAAAAAAAGGTTTAATGGCAGGGACCTATGGCCCCGTTGTCCACTTTTGTGAACCCTACTTGCCCTACCTCATAGACAAATACCGGAAAAGACAAACATGTCTTCCCCTGGCATCGAACCTTGGTCAATTCAATTCAGGGCAAGGCTTTTACGGAAGGAGGTGGCCACTAGGCCAAAGCCTAATAGTTAATCATTCAGCAACTACTAAACAACCTTGGTAACTATCCAAGAAAACATAAGATTCCTAACATTATATGATTAAATAATTTTAATAAAATATTGCCAAGAAAAAGACCAGATTGTTGTAACACCCGAAACTTTAGGAATTTTAGTGATAGTGATAGGGTAAATATTTTACCCTCATAACTAACGTTTTTGCTTATTTTTCTCACCCCTTTTACATGTATTTCGTCAAAACCACTTTAATTATCGTTACATGCATTCTTTTAATAACAAATATATTTATGCAAACTCCCCGCGTTTTATTACTTAAACTTATGTTAATTTATGTGTTTTCAGGGATCGGTGTCATGGGCCAACTTTTGCGGATTTCTCTTTTTGGATGGACCGGACAACCTAATTCTCGAAGATGGACCAGAATGGATGATGGGCTGCTTTCGGTGGGCCAGCCGAAGCCCACGGCTGTTGGGCCAAAGCCCATGTTGATTTTGGATCCAATAATTGGTTTTCTTGGCCCATGGCCCATGAACACTTATATATATATATATGTATATGTGTAGATCATGAAAGGTGTTCAAAAAACAACTCTAAATATAACTAGTAGTAGTAGTATAAACACTCCTTAGATCATCATCATCTTGGTTCTCGGTTTTTGCACAAACCAAATCCAAGACCCTTTTGGCCTTTATTTTCCACAAACACTTCTTATTACTTTGTAAGTTCGGTTTTCCTCTCGGTGAGGCCGAACAACTCTTTTGAAACACTTGGTATCGTTTGCTTTCGGGTTTGGTAACACACTTTTGTATTCCCGAAAGTCATACCAAGTGTTTGGCATCATATTACTTCGTTTAATCTACGTATCATTTTCCTTTATTTTAAGTTCTTATATCATTGCAATTGTGTGTTTGAGTAGTTATATAGATACATATATATATCTATGCTTGTATGTTAAATTCATATAATTAAAAATATAAATATATGCATAGATATACATATACATATACATATAAGTGTTTGGTTAACGTTAAGTTACATTTCTTTTAGTTGTGTTTAATTACGTGCGTATAACTGGTCAATTCTCCAGTTTACTTTTATATCACTTGTTTAAATTTTCACTGGTCAATTCCAGTGCCTGCACCTTATCAACTGTTTTAATTATTGCATTTTATAATTACTCTTGTGATACTAACGTTTTCTTGTTCAATTAATTATTAGTTCAAAAATAGTCGTAAAACACACCCAAGCATGGTAGGCTAATTTCATAGCTTGGGGTGTGATGTTTAAGTTGGAATTTTAATATGGTAAAAAGGAAAAAGTAGTTTTTTATATAAACTCAATTTTTACCACTTTAAGTTTAATGCCTCATTAAAGATTGTATTTAGATTTTTACCATTTAATTAGATGTACGAAAATGCGGTAGCTTTTCAGAAGTTACTAAAATGTTATTTTGGGGATATATGAGTGGGTGACAACACTCGTTGCTATTATCTCACGTCTTTAGCATTTCATTAAAGAGTATATTTAATAATTAACTGGTAATAATCCAAAGACATGAAAATGTGTTAGTCTCTTAAGGGACTACAATTGGCACTATTCCTGAAGTTGGTATCAGATCTACTATCCCATTAAAGATTATAACTAATTATTTAACGATGAGTCAGATGCATGAAAATGTGTTAATCTTTCAGGGGTTACGTAAGTGTTGATTTTTAATATATTTTAACATTTCATTAAAGATTGCATCTAAACTCATCGATAAATAATTGGGATATATGAAAATGTGATAACTTTTCAGAAGTTACTTGGATATCATTTCTGCATAATTGAGATTATTAAATTACTTTTCATCCAATTTACCTATTTTTATTCCAACTAAAAGACTTTACACCCCTTGCTCCTTTTTATAATTGTTCTCTTACAGTAGCTCATAATCAACCAACCAATCAAAATACTTTTTCAATTAAACCCCATTTGAAGTTAACTTTCATAAAGACTGAATCTCGAAAGATTGTTTTCACCGCTTCCCTGTGGGATCGATATCTGGTACTTGTACCATTTTATTACTTGTTTCAAGAAAAACGACAGTAATTGGAGGTTTATACTTGGACCAAAGGTTACTAGTTTTATTTCTTTTGCACACCTGTTTTTGGCACCGCTGCCGTTCAAAATAATAATTAAAACATAAAAAGAACGAAAGGGTCGTGAAACCAGTCGAACAAATAGCTTGGATTATTTGGAAAAGGCTTGAAGAGTGAAGAATTGGCGCTAAACTGAGCGCTAAAAGAGATGATGGAAATCGGATGAAAAAGATGGTGATCGAGTGTTTGAGAAAAGAAGTGAAGCCTTAAAAGAGTGCCTAAATCAGTGATCGGGGTGACTTGAAGTCACTAGGCAACCCACATGAGCTACTAAGCCATCAGATCAGGAGGGTGACTTGAAGTCACGGGGCAACCCACGTGAACTACTAAACCATCAGGAGGGTGACTTGAAGTCACGTGGAATCCCACGTGGGCAGCTGATTGCGCGTGACTTGAAGCCACGGGGCAACCCACGTGGACGTGCAGCAAGGATAAAAGGGGATTTTCAGCATTGAGGTTGATAGCTACGAATTTTCTCTCAAATGAGGCGCCAAATACATCATCTTGGGGGATTTTTGGATGGAGAAATCATCAAGGAGAAGAATGATAACAATTAGAGAGTGAATTCCTGATGCGATAAATTATATATATAAAATCGTAACCAAGTTTTAACCTCAAAATCGCCTAACCACTATTACCACACTCACAAGCAAGCGTACCTGATTGCAAGTAATATGGTGTAGGAAAGTCCAGGTATCGTTCTTACCACTGGGAACGGTCAAGCTATTCAAAGTAAATCTTATAAAAGTTTAATTAATCTAAAAAGGGGGATTTTTATGAAAAATGGTTTTAATTAACTAAAGAGACTAAAAAGACTACTACTTTAACTAAGACTCAAAATAAAGAAGGTTTAAACAAATAAGAGACAAGATAGTACTTATTATGGTTATGGAGATTCCCCTTGTGGATGTTCAATTAAACCAAAAGTATAGTTT
The DNA here is from genome assembly GCA_030169165.1 of Centaurea solstitialis. Lineage (NCBI taxonomy): Eukaryota > Viridiplantae > Streptophyta > Magnoliopsida > Asterales > Asteraceae > Centaurea > Centaurea solstitialis. The sequence goes on along the minus strand of CM058042.1, from coordinate 24,011,701 downwards.
AGTTGGTTATTGTAAGAATTTAAGCCAAAGACACCTTAGCATGTATTATCTGAGATTATAAACCAGGTTGGTCTCCCGGCCCAATTACAAGGACTGGTTGTCAAGCAGTCTAGTAAAAGTCGCCCTAATTAATGCCAAGTCGTGGGACCCTACTGTTTAGTCTACTCTCGGTCCAAGTAAACTACTTACCACGTCTGTCCGCGTCACCAGAGTGAAAGGTAAGGGAAGTTGATTAACCTAACGGAGTCTACCTATTTTATTGTCAGAAAAACAGATACACCCAACCAACAAGTTCAAGTAGCCACAGTTAAAGCATTACTTCGGAATCAAAGATAAACATTCAATAAACCAAGCCAAACTAATAATATATTAAAATCAAAATATCATCCAACAAGGTTCATCAAACCACAATAAGTACCAAAGACAAACTACTCACTAAACATAGCTAAAACAGAAAATAAAGCTAAAAAGAGAGACATTATACCGACCGTGTAACAAGAGATGATCGAACACCGGATAAACAACTCCGGGTAAGAATCGGCTCACGCTCAAAGCTCATAAAACACTCTCTTCCTCACCTATGACTACTACTGACTCTATAAGAATATTAGACAATTGATTTCTGGATGATCTGAGTTAATGGGAGGAGGCTTGTATTTATAAAGCTGTGAATGGCTCGTTTCGCGATCGCGAGGCTGCTCCTTCGTGGCGCGAAACACTTACGAAGCCGTATCTTTAATTTTCTGCTCATTCTGGAATCTTCCATAGAGGGTCTTCATCAACTTCGCGGCGCTAAACTTCTCAACTCCAACGCGAAACGAGCAAAAGCAAGAATCTTCTAGAAAACACACACTTGGCGGCGTGAGACTTTAAACTTCGCGGACGCGAAGGTGCTTCTGAATCCAATTTGCACATTTTTCATGCTTTTTCACCTCTTTTCGTACTTTTCTGTTCAGTGGCCTCCAAATCCTACAAAACTTAGATTTAATAGCTTTAGTGTGTAAAACATATAAGAAATGGGTCGAAATAGGGTAAAACAATGAAAACCAGAACTACCAAAACATGTATAATTTTGGAGTTATCAATTCCACACCGAAATCATCACCCAACTAACCAAAGTTCAAGGCTAGATCTTCATCTTCTTCATTCCAAGGTTCACCCACCATTGTTGAAGAGTTTCTCCATCTTAGGGTTTTGTTCAAGATCTTGAAAGAGGTGAGTTCTATCTATGTTTTAAGTGTAGATCTAGTCTTATATGTTGTAGATCTGGAACTAATCCAAGGTATTAACTCCTTATCAGTTTAGGTGTTCGCTCAATCATTAAGTTAGGGTTTTGTGGGAGATTTGGGGCTTTTGACTCTATAAGCCCTAAGGTGAGTTTCTAAATCTTTTGTTAAAACTGGATACACATCATTTTACTTGGTTTAGCATATTACTCTTGATTTATGACAATAAATGATTGTTGTATATTAAATGCTTAAATGGTTGAGATTTGAGGATAATTACGTTTATTTGAGTAAATGGTAATTATGTTGATGTGTCGAGTAGAATATGATATACATAATGTGTGAACTAATCCATGTTTCCTTATGTTGATTTTTATGTGGTTGATACATAAAATGTTAAGTATGTCATGGTATGTTATGTATGAAATGAATTTCCAATTATATTGGCATGAGGTGTAGAATGAAGCTCATGAGGCCTTCGGGAATATTCAAAGTGTATACATACATATAACATGAACAATTATGTTTGTGTGAATGTCGAAATAGACCGATTATCATTAATATGCTAAATAGAGTCCGAGGGACTCTATATTTGTGTTGTTTGGTTGACTTTGAGAACCCAGGGATTATGTGCAACTCTTTATGAGCATGGAATTATGTGCAGCTCTGTATGAGCAGGGATTATATGTAGCTCTTTATGAGCAGGGACGGTTCGATATGAATAGGGATCGTATGTAGCTCGGTATGAGCAAGAATTGTTGGTACCTAAGTGATGAGTAGGGATTTTGCTTAGCTCGGTTATGAGCATGTTATGAAATGGAAGGCTATAAAGCCAATGCCTAGAGAGGCTAGCATATGGGGTTTATCACCAAGTGTCAACTCTTTGGAGTTGGACTTGATTGGCGAAAGTGGAGTACTTCCACTATTCCTAAGGATAATTGTTAATTAATTAAAGAGGATCTCTTATTATGTTTCACTTGCATGTTTTAATTATATGAAATATGACGTATATGTTTGGTACAACTCACTAGGCTTGTAACACCCCAAAAATTGGAGCAAACAAAAACCTTCATTTACGAAAGGTGTTGGTACAATATGCGCCAAAGCATGAGCTCTTCCCAAAAACAGGGGTATAAATAGTGTATAATTACAATGTTTGTAATTTGAATAAAGAATGCGACAACCATCTAGTCTAAATCCTATCTAGGAAAATACTACAAAAAGGGTTGTCAATTCGGTCAACGCCTGCACGGTCTAAAGGACCGGTCTCTTCACACATCCCCCAAAGCTCACTCTCAATCCCGGAACCTACTTGGGAACAACGTCCCTAGTACCTGAGAGATACATCGACACCAAGCAAGTGTTAGGCTAAAGGAGCCTAGTGAGTTGTATCACAAAATATCACACATATAAAAGCATGTTAAGACATGTGAGATATGCAAGAGTGTATTAACAACAAAATGCATCATGTTAAACCGGTTTATCTTTTATCTTTGAAAACCGTGGGAGCGACTGATAACACCAAAATTATACATGTTTTGGTTGCGCATAATCGTATAACTTTACCCCATTTCTCACCCGTTTATGATCATTTCATGCACTAAATGAGCTTATTATTGATTGTGAAGGATTTGGAGGCCGTGGAACGGAAAAGTACGGAAAAAGGCGAGAAAACGTGAAAAATGCACAAAGTCAACACAGAAGACACTTGGCGATCGCGAAGTCCTATATTTGGCGCCGCCAAGTGCGACTGAGTTGAAGATTAGGGTTAAATTAAGTGTTTGGCGTCGCCAAGTGGGCAATCTGGCGATCGCCAGATGGAGCCTGGTCGTTTTTCTTTAAATATCAGCCTCCTCCTTCAGTTCTAAACATGTTCGATGTGCGATACACAAGGGAGGAACGAGAGTGAGAGTACGAAAGGTGCCGATACGCTGCGGAAGTCGATCTCCGATCATCTATCGTTGTACTGTCGGTATCATGTCGATGTCCACTTTTGTTTATGTTTTTGTTTTCAATATGAGTGAGTAGTCTATTAGTAGTGCTTGTCATGATAGATGAACCTTTATGGATGATACGTTGCAATTAATGTTTATTGGTTTGTTTTTGATTAATTGAATGTCGTTTATGGTTCTTTTCCGATTATTGTTGTTGTGGCGATTTGAATTCACTTGGTTGGGTGTATTTGTTAGACCAAAAACAGATAGACTCCGAAAGGATAATCAACCTACCATAGCCTGACTTGGACCATAAAGTTGTGTTAAGGGGTTACTTTGACCAATAAGTGACCGATAGTAAAATAGCCATTGCAATACTGATTGGGAAGGGTTTACCGATTCTAGATTGTGGACCAAACGATTTAGGATTGGAATTAGGAGGACCATATCCTAGTTCATAGCCATGAATTGCACATGTTAGGGTGTCCCAGACTTAAATTCCTACAATAGTCAAAACAACCAAACCTTCGACTTATTCTTGTCATCCATATTGGGGATTCACGTTATCATGATAAGTACTGCTGTTTTTTTTCCCTTATTATAAACTTAATCCATTATTTTAACCGCTTTCTTAGTTTTACTTAGTTAATTACCTTTTTCAGTATTCAAACCTTTTTCATACAAAACCCCCCTTTTAGGTTAATTAAACCGATTCAGACTTTAGTCTACGAAAACTTGACCGTTCCCAGTGGTAGATACGATACCTGGACTTTCCTACACTATATTACTCACGATCAGGTACGCTTGCCTGTATATGTGGTAAGACGGTGGCTAGGCATTAGAGGTTAAAACTTGTTACGCTTTTTATATACGATAATTACCGCATCAGCGACCCACTTTTGCCAAGCAAGTAACACCTCAGAGTCGAGACACCCCGTTGTCGTCCTCCTACGAAGACTCAAATAGACAACCTCAGAGGCCAGGCACATTCGCGGCCACACGAATGGCGAGGGACATAGATGCACACCTTTTGACTAGTGCCACCAAGACTGAGTCGAACTCGTGTAAACTTGAAAGTGCACACCTTTTGACTAGTGCCACTTTAAATCAATCTCATTTAAAAAAAACGACACAGTGTACACCTTTTGACTAGTGCCACATTGTCCAATTTACGTTTGCGTAAAAACATGGGTACTCACCTTTTGACTAGTGACATCCCGGTCCACTTTTTGACTAGTGGCCAATAGCATCCCACTTTTTGACTAGCGGTGCTCCATAACATTTTAGTTATATAATTTAAGCATTATTGAAAGTCTCAATACTTTCATTCATTTCATATAAGCCAACATGCTCGGGATTCAATTCCTTCGCATCATTCCATGGCATGCATAATAACACGTATTTCTCATAAATACATTCATCATATAATCACATGGATTTATTTCATACAATAGTAGCATACGATAATCTACTCCATGTATACAATAATCCAAATCAAGCCATTCATATAAGCATCATTACTCAGTCATTTCATGGCAATCTTTAAACCTAACAATTTAGGCATTTCATCCAAAATCATGTTTATTCACAATGACCAACAATATATGTAAATCAAGCAAGATGATGAGCTCTCATGTAACACCCCGCTAAAGCGGAATCGCGAGGTGCGACAGTTCAGATTTCATAGCGATAGGAGATAAATACCATCAATCATTCATTAAACAAAATATATAGAGTTTACAAAAGTCATTACAACCAACCCAAGTTTAAAGTTTACAACATAACAAAATAAAATACTAAGTCTTGATTGATGATTACAAGTACTCAAAATTAGGCTTTTTCGATCACCTTCTGATTTCCTGAAAAGCATGTTAAAACAAGCGTCAACTACGAGAGTTGGTGAGTTCACAGGTTTTCATATGCACAAAAGGTTTTACATGCAGACTTTTATCGTAAAATTAGAATCTTTGGACGTTCATAAACGTCTAAAATCACATTTATGCATAAGATATGTAAGATTGAGCCACTACAAACCGTTTCACCCCAACGATATATCTCAGAGGCGGTCGCGAACCACATAAGATATAAGGCTCTAAATGAACTACCTCAGAGGTGGATTCTAATCCACATGTGTAGAATGTTTTCCAACGAGTACCTCAGCGGTGGAATCTATCCACATGTGTAGTCGTTAATTCTGAAATAGTGCACCCTCTACTCGTCAGTCAGTAGGGTGGGTCTCAATACCAAATAACGCTATCCACTAAGTCATAGGCTCCTAACGAGTTAATAGTAGTGTATATTATAAGGGGAATTTTACTCAATACATATCATCATAATGCATAATTACTTGCTTGAAAGCAACGTTTACCACATTTTCCATAACTTTTGCTAGAAAGCACATTTCATAACATTTTCATCAACAACATGCTTTTCACCCCAAATACGTAAAAACGGTAAAATAGGGGCTGTGAATACTCACCTTGAGTAGTTTTAGCGTTTGGTCAAGCGATAGCGCACGTGACTCCGATTCCCCCTCGTCTACTAGTGCCCTAAATCATACGTAATTGACGTAAGTCTTAATTTAACGGTCCATACTCAACTTATGTCATTACCGAAATCCTATGATAATGCCTTTACTTAATTTATTAAGTTCAATCCTAGTATAAAAATAGCTTTTAGTTACTTTAAAATAGTATCCAAACATATGGGATTTCTTGAAGTTTGCAAAACAACCTTTTTGAAGAAATCAGATTCTGGCATATTTGTTTTATTTCAAAAATGTTACCTTTAAGCTTAGTTCCAAAAGGAGATAAGTTATCAAAATTTTATCCACTGATATTGGGGGTATTAACAATATTCCCACCAAATTTCATGATTTTTGAAGATGTTTAACATATTTTAAAAATTCTTGCAAAATCAGTGTGCATAAATCATTTTTGGAAATACAAGTCAGTGATGTTTGTACCATAGAGAATTCATTTCTACACCAAAATTCAAATTTCAAAAGGGATATTCAAGATAAAACAAATATCTAACTAATGAAACAAGTTTCACACGATTTTGATGATTTTTGAATGAGATATGACCTCATGAATCCATGCATGTGAATCTGCCATCCTTGGACATATTGCACCACGAATTTCTTTTCATTGGTTGAGCACTCAAAAATCCACCAAATCATGTAATATCAGATTCTTTGGAAAGCTAACTCACTTAACTTGAACTTAGAATCAAGAATCATGCATTTTAGTTAAGTTATCAAGGAGATATGCATGCATGAAGTTGATATAAAATTCTGACCAGAAGCTGATGAACACTAAAAAGTTTTGACATGGTTAAGGGCTCAAAACTTGGAATTTTTGAATGATTCCAGTGGGGTTTGAACCCTAACACATAAAATATTGAACCATAAAAATTTCAGAGAAAAATGAATCCAAAAACACCCTTTTTGGGTCGTCCAAACACCATGCAATAATCTGTCAGCAACATTCCAGAATCAAAACTTAACCTTTTCACCATGAACACTTATAAGCCTTGAAAATTTGGGGGTTTATTTGATGATAAACTAAAAACCCCTAACTTATATCAAATGAGTAGAAGAAATAAACTTGAATATCATCAAAACACATGCATGAAATAACAATAATTTCCAGCTCCTTAGGAGCATCAAGAATACCAAAAAATGTATGATTTTTACCCAAACTTGTGTTTTTAAGGAGAAGTCATAGAATTTCACCTTCTTTGAATGTTCTTACACATTTCTAAGGTTCATTCTCGTCCTCAAACATCAAGAATGATATACAACCATCAAAGAGGTTTTAAACCTCAAAAAGAGTAAGAAAAAGCTCCAAAATGGACTCAAATCGAAGCTAAAACATACAATCCATTCTTACCTTTGATAAAACAACTACTAGAGCTTCAAATCCTTGTTTGAATTTCTCCATAACTCAGATTTTTGAAGGTTTGTTGGCTGATTTTTTTTTTTTTTTTTGAGAGAAGTGAAGAGAGAAGGAAAGGTAGAGAGAGTGTGAGATTTGAAAATGAAATGATGATTTGAGTTGGGAAGGGGTTTTATGATTAATTTCTTGGAAAAATGAGAAAGAAAAGAGGTATAAGGGGGGGGGGGTGGCCGGCCATGGGGGTCCCACCCCAACCCTTTTGTTCTTTTTTTTAAACCTTACACTGTTTAGATTAAACGCGTGTTCGGGTTTCGGTGTTTTTCGGTAGAAACCGACTTTTTCGAAGGTGAATTTGGATTATTTGAAACAGTTTACTTTTATTTTTAATAAAGTAACATATTTTATATAAATTGACTTTAAATTTGGCATTATCAGGTTTTCGTGTGACTTTGGGCCGGTAAAAGGCTTTTTCGGCAGTTTTCGGGATTTTTAGGTTTTTGCCTAAATTTTTCACGCAAACTAACCTAATTTCTTCTAATAACTTAAATGACTAAATTTTTACCTACGGAAACGCTACTAAGTGATTTAACGAGTAGCTAACCTAAAGGTCAAAGCTGTCAGTTGTCACATCTCAGTTTTAACAAAACGGTTTTAGCAACTCACCTTGAGGCTCGTGAAGCCAAAAGCCCCAAATTTCACCAAGAACCCTAGCTTAAAGCTTGGGTGAACACTTAAACTGATAAGGAGTTAAAACCTCGGATTAGTTCCAGATCTACGACATATAAGACTAGATCTACACTTAAAACTATAGATAAGACTTACCCTTTTCAAGATCTTGAACAAAACCCTAGATAATGGAGAGACTCTTCAACAATGGTGGATGAAAGCTTGAGGTGAAGGAGATGAAGACTTAGCCACTAAATCTTGTTAGCTTGGTGATGATTTAACCTTGAAATCACATGGTAATAGAGCATTCATGGCTCTAAAATCGCCTCCAAAGAAGAGAGAAGAAGAGGGATGAAGTTTTGGGTGAAAATGAGAAGAAAAGGCTAAAAATCGGAATTTAAGATCTGCACCCCGTATGCTATAGAGACAGGAGATAGTGACAGTGTCACAATCGCTGTCATAATCGCATAAGTGCACCAAGGCAAATCCACTTGTGTGATAGCGCCATGCTATTGTGCCATATGGCACAATCGCGGGCACAATCGCGGTGGTAGTGCCATGCTATTGTGCCATATGGCACAATAGCGGGCACAATCGCGAAACTCGTACCGAGGCCAAAATCTAACTTTTCACATTTTTGAAGTTTCTTTGCCTAAAAGGAATCCAACTATAAGTTAAAACTAGCCCTTTAGATAAATCTTCCTTATAAAAATAGTGGGATTACTTCGGGGTTAATCTATCAAAATTTACGGGTGTTACAAGGCTCTTTTGGCTTAACACTTGTTTGGTGTCGATGTGCATTCCAGGTTCTAGCGGCAAACAGGGGTAGATGTGAGAAATGAGCATCGGGGGATGCTTATGGGATCTGGACCTTTGTACCAACCTTTCTTTTAAGGTTTTTGTTAGCTCCAATTTTCGGGGTGTTACAATTGTCACTCTACTTCTTTTCTCTTTATCTTTGACACCCGAGTTTTCTACGACACGCTGTATTTTCTTCGGACTATCAAAGGAACGGGAAAAAGTCAACCGTTCCCAACCATCCGATCAAATGCAACGACGCCAAAAACACGGATAGATTTTTAAAAATTCCAAACAAACAGACCTCGGCCCAAGTATAAACCTCGGTCTATTGTTGTTTTTTGAGATAAAACTTAACAAGTAATAAAAGTGGTACAAGTACCAAATATCGATCCCACAGGGAGGCGTGTGTGAAAACAGTCTTTCGATGATGCCTAGTTATAAAAGGATTTCCGTGAGGTTTTGGAAGCAATAAGTTGATTTGTTTGGGTGCGTAAAAATTAAATTGACAGAAATCAATTATATTAAGAAACAAATGGTGTAAAACTTGGTTGGAATAACATAGGTTAATCAGTAAAATGATGATAAGAATAACACCATGTATTTGGAATTTAATATTAAGCGTAGCCTCTGAACGATTAACACATTTTCATATATATATATATATATATATATATATGAGTATTATTGTAACAGTTATTTTGTAAACAACCACTTGTAGACATTTGAATTGTCTATAGTGGAGAAATCTGGACTCAGATCTCAACCGGGTCAAAACTCCCGTTAAAAGCAACCTCTGAAAGATTGACTCATTTTTATGCGTTGACATAGAAATATAATATTTACATATATAATCTTTAATGAAATATCTAAAATCCAAAATAATGATATCCTCGTTAATATCTTATAATTAAGGTTAATAGTGATTTCTGAAAAGTTAACTCATTTTCATATATAAAAAATTATATAGTTAAATTGACGTAATCTTCAATGTAACGGTTATTTCGTAAGCGGCCACTTGTAGACATTTGAATTGTCTATAGTGGAGAAATCTAGACTCAGATTCCAACCGGGTCAAAACTCCCGTTAGTGGCAATCTCTAGAAGACTGACGCATTTTCATACGTCGAGATAAATATATAATATTTATATATAATATTCAATGAAACCTTATAAATAAGATGTTAACGACGAAAACTATAATTATGTCATATTACTTTTCTCCGTATAAATCTCAACTTCATTTTACACCCCTAGCCAGGTTGTCAGCCTGTCATGCTAGGTTTAAAATAAAAGATTTATATACAAATAAAAGAAAGCAGTAAAGGAAAGCGATAAAAGAAAGCAGTAAATGAAAACGGTAAATGGTGCAGAAAATGTAAATGTTGCAGAAATGTAAAGATTGCAGAAATGTAAATCCGTTGAGATTTTAATAACAAGAAACGTAAAAGCAGTTAAATGGGTTAGTATCTTGCAAGAAAAGTAAAGACGAAAGGATTCGTACAATACGTTCGTTGGTTATAAAACCAACGAAACAGAGTAACAGAATCCTTATAAGTAAAGTAACGAAAGCATAATAATGAGAACAGAAAAGTAAAGATGATGGTAACGCGAACCGAGTGAATATATTATTCTAGGCACCTTCTGGCTCAAATATTTATGATAGACTAGAAGGATTTATTACCTAGAGTAATATATCACAAGAGAACGAAAAACGTAAAAAAGTAACCAAGTAACTAACTCGACCCCGACACCTAAAGGGTGAGCAACTAGCTAGAGTTTAACGGATTTTAAACTACCAATTATATTGATTAGTTAAGGAGTAAAAAGGTAACGGTTTGGTTGATTCGATCCCGACACCCAAGGGATGAATAACCGACTACACTACAAAGCGATAGTTCTTCTAAACTAGAAAGACGTAAATTATACGTAAACTTGATTTAGGAAGAAATGTGTAAGTTTTCATCTAACTAGACATACATATATATAGGAATTAAACCGGGCTCACGACCCGTTTCTAGAATATTCTAACTAGTGGGTTAGCCCGAAGTTTAGGTGATAAAACGAGCCCAAAATCCGATCCAAGATATGTTCAAATCGGCCGGCCCAATATCATGTAATCGGCCAATCACAAAGTAAACAAAGTTCAAGAGAATAATGTTAAAAATGTACAAGCCCAAAAACGAAATCAGTTAAACCGGTCCAAGACATCCATGGCCACAGTTCAAGACACCGTCAGGCCCATGGTCTTCTGTCCAGCAGCGGCATCCCAGCAGCAACCAAGCTGCAGCCCACGATCGCGGCCCAAAAATCACCATCATCTCACCATCTAGTCCATCTCCATAGCCCCGTTCATCATCTCGATCAAATTCCAAGCTTTGGTCCAACTTTATCACCATCTTTCTCGACCCATCTATGTACAAAATTCGGCCCATCAAGATCTCAAGCCCAAAAATAGCAACCTGAAAAATAGTCGAGATAGAAAGGATAAAAAACACAACATTTTTAGCGTTAAAAGTGAGGATTGCACGAAAGTTACGTTAAATAATAAAAACTCCTAATTATAGCAAAATCTATATAAAATCTACAATAATTAATTAAATTATATCCTAAAATAGGCCGAAAGGCGTAGTCGATGGACAACAGGTGAATATTCTTGTACTACCCCTTGTTGGTCCGCTAAAAGTGCCTAAATAAGGGTAACTATTTTACCCTTGTCAATTATTCAATCATATCATTTTATTATAAAATATTTGTAATAAGTTATTTTATTATAAAAACCTATCATCACATTAAAATACATAGTAATAAAATTAATTAATTAATTTTTGATTGTTTATGTTTTAGCGGAATTTCTTGCATTCCTTATCATATTTATAATGAATTTCAGAAAACTTATCATATTAATTCATTATTTTAAATAAACGTTACGAATTTTATCAAAGCAGGGTTATTAAATCAAAAAGTCATTTAATTGATACTCAAATATTTTATTAAAGTTACTTTATTAATATTTACTAAAAATATTAATTAACAATTACTTATTTTACAAATACTTTTTCCAAAATTGTGTATATTAATTTATAATTTTTCAAAAATAATATGAATAACAGTTTTTCTATAAATGTAATATTTTGAACAATGGTCAAATATTTCATCAATATTTTTCCAAAAATATATGAAACAATAATAAATTATTTTATTGATAGTTTTAAAAAATAATATTTAAATAGTTTATGAACTAATGTATATTAATTTATAATAAAGGGTTTTTCCATCTTGAGTTTGTTTTGAAAAGTCTAGGTACCTTTATGTTGAATTTTATAAAGTTCAAGGACCACTATGTGGTAACCCTAAAAGTTGAAGAACACAACATTAATTTGTTTAATGTTTAGTGCCTTTAGGTAATTTCAAAATGCCAAAGGTGACATTTGTCATTTTTTAATTTTGGAAAACCCTTTTAGAAACTTATGAAATTTGATAATTTTGTTTTTCAAAGATAACTGTTTAAAAATGTGTTGATCGTGTAAAATTTCATAATTTTGTTTTATGTTCTACAAACCCTAGGGTTAATCAAATGTTTGATCCCATGTGATCCCTTATATCACTAAAATCTAACAATGACTTTTATTGCAATTGCAATATATTATCATTTTTTATAGTATATACATCTTATGTTATCTGCAAGCATTATCTTAAATGTGAGTACTATATTCACTAACTAAATTTCTCACATCTTGCTATAAACGGTGTTATCAACATGCCTCTTACACAACTTTTAATGCGATCATGTGTTTAACATGATATGAATACATGAAAATAATAAAATAAAACCAAGCATCAGAGATTAACCACTACCATTAATATGTTTCTTTAGTTGGTGTCTGTACACACTTGAAGGGTTGCGTTATTACATCGATAAACCACACCATGCATTGTTGTTATACATGTGCAAACTCAAAGGGTATAATCCGATCAAGATTGTGCCATATAATTGAGATCTTACAAACATTAATAATTACATTTACATCTCAGTTTCAATACACTACATGTTAACATGACAGTTACTTATTACAAATCAATACCTCATAATAATATGCTTCATATATCTTCACAAATCGATATCAACGAAACTACTAAATTGCATGCCATGCAAATGTTTAAAGTGTATTTAAAAACAGAAAAACAAACTATATCTGACATTCATTTACATTTTCTATTAAACTAAAACCCATTGAATATAATTTCATAAAAAGCAAGACTCCGTGGAAGAAAAATCCCTTATGGGGGATTCCAAACATGTAACATAGGCTACAAACAAGGGGCTCGATGTTTCAACTAAAAGGAGCAACCTGTTGGTTCACCAAACCCAAATTCAACAACATATGTTCTACAAACTCTAAAGGGATCTAGTTATGAGGTATTAACTTTTCATGAAATTGAGTTATCAGTGTCGAGTTAGGAACAATCTTTAGACACTCACCTTCACCAGTTAGAGAGTTCCTCTAAAGATGTGATCGTACAATTACATATGCTATGTGCATGATATTCCCTCTTAATACTGCACTTCGGAAGATTGTACTTACACTATAACCAATTTGCAAATAAAATTATTCCCTTTTATGCTACTTTACAAGTTTTATATCCCATACCTTGTGTGTAAACATTTATTTAGAGTTACAAGTTGAAGAACAATAACCGTTTATGAAAAACCTTGAGATGTTTTAATTATCAGTATCGATCAAAAGACGATAACTAATATGCATCTCAAGCTATAATTTGCAACATTATATGTTAAAAACATGGTTCTTTAACTATATAAAAGTTTAATAATCACAAAATACCATCAACAACTCAAGTTATTTCTTAAAATAATCATTATTCATTTGATTTAGAAACGAAATAAAAGCACACGCTAAAATAAATTAATATTGTTTATATAGTTATAAGATATAATTATTTTTTAGAAAGGGTTAAACAAAACTAGATCAAAACTAAACAAACTTTATGTATCCGATTAAACCGACCAAACAAACTTAATATTAAAAATAAACCGATTATTTATAAAGAGGAGAGTTATTTTGTTAACCCATGAATTTGTGTTAACCGTGTTAACCAAAAATGAACCAATAGGATTTCTTTATTTTTTTTTATTTTCCTGAATATGTGGGTCAACCTCCTTTATTTTAGGATTTAATAAACTTCTCTCTAATTTAGGAAATCAATCTTAACCATTGATTGAAATGATCAACGGTGGTTATATGGTTAACACGGTTAATACAAATTAATGGGTTAACAAAATAACTTAACCCTATTTATAAATACTTAAAAAATGATAAAAATATTTTTACTATTAACCTTTACATTTAATAGTTTGACTAGTTTTTGTATTGGTTTGACCACCTTTGTCCTTTATCTATCCATTTCTTACACTTTACCCCCTCAAAAGTCAAAATACACACAACATATCAATTGACCAATTTACCCTCCATCCACAACCTCATTCCACCCATCCCACCAAGGACCTTTTCGTAAAATCAAACCAAAACAACCATCAAACATACACTATTACCCCTTAAGAAAGGATCACAATTTTCCAATTTCCCAAATCACCCCCTCAAGTTTACAAAACCTAACATCTTTACCCCTCTACTTTCATCACAAAAAAATAAAAAAAATAAGAAAAAGGGTCAAAAGCCCCAATCTCTCTCTTCTCTCTCTCTTTCTGTATCTATAATATATATCTATATACACACGATTCGTTCATTCTCAAAAATTTTCAAATCCCTAATCTCTTCCCCCATTTTGATTCGATTATACATAGATTACCTTCGTATTTGGCATCTGTAATTCGAATCGTACACTTTCCCCTTGTTGATTTCTCGTTTTCTTGGTGTTTCAAAACCCTAGTTTTTCACTGACAGCCATCAGAAACCCTAGTTTTTTTTGCACAACAGCTGGGTTTTGCATGTTTCGAACTTGATTTGGGGGTTTTCTCGTAGAGCTTCAGCTTGATTTCAAAGGTATGCTTAATTTTGCAGCCATGGATTTTTCATAGGGCGTAATTGTTTGGTTTGATTTTTGTGGTTTTACGAGTTTAATTTGGATTTGTTGGAATTAAATTCAGTTGTTTTTGATGTTTTTGGTGTGGATTAAGTGAGATTTTGAGTACAGTTTAGAGTTTAGGGGAAGTGGATGAAGTCTGAAATTGGCATAGTTGATAGTGTATTATGAGAAATTTGAAGATCACTGTGATCTAATCTATTAGTTGATGTTTTTGGAGCTAATTAGTGAGTATGCACTTTGAAATTTTGTGTATTTGTAATGAAGAGAATGTTTACATGTTTTTTGTGTGCTTAATTCAGTAAAGGAAATTTTGTGATTAGGGCTTATTTATTTGAAGATATAATGTTGTTCTGGGTTATGTGCCTAGTTTGACTGATATTGTATTCAAATCAAATTTCTTTTTGCTGATTGAAATAGTGCTTATAACTATAGGTAAATGTTAGGGCACAGTTTGTTGTTTGTCTGATCATACCTAATGATCAATTTCTGAACTTGGGTATTGCTATATGGACTTGGAGGTAAAACCTAATGATGCTAACGGTATTTGATCAGATGACGATGGGGTAGTAATAGTTGAGATGAATGAACTCTCTGGTTTTATGATTGTGAATTTGTGAGTAACTTAGCCTCAGCCCTAGGTTGTGTTTGAAAAGCAACTACATTTTGAAGCTTGTTATCGCTTCATGTTTATGTCAAGTTCCATTAAAAAGATTCAAATTTGGGTCTTGATGATGTGCTTAAGAATTAATAAATTTTCGGTGTTGGAATTGTTAAGTTGGAGGTTAAAGTTCTCATGTTGGTTTTTCGTTCCTTATGCACTTTTTTTAAATTGATTTTCTTTTCTTCCCTTTCACAAATTGGAAACGTTTGCAGGAGCTGATGTTAACTTTAAGTCTAGTTTTTTTAATTGTTTCAGAAAACTTAAACCGAATTTAACTCAAAATTGCAAAACTGTTGTGTGCATTATTTGATTTGAGTTGTGCACTAAAGTGCTATATGCACCTATTTTAGCATTACGTGAAATGCAGTAAATCAGAACATAAATTAAGTTGTTAAATGAGCAACATGTTTTGTGATCATGTGTATCCAACTATTGCTATTTGTATCATGCTATCATCATTGGCTGAAACACCTTCCCTCAGTAATGGCTTATATAAAGAAAATATTAGCAATGTAGCGTGAATATGTATTTATGGAACTACGAAGAAATTCTATACTGTGTTTATGCGTAATTAACAAGTAATAGTTGTCAATATTTTGTAAGTACTATATGCATTTATTTAGCATTATGTCAAATGTAGCAAACCGGAAGCGGGATTAAGTTGTTAAATGAACAACGTGTTCGGTGTTTAGGTGTATCCAGCTATTGCTTTCAGTGTCATTTATTGAAACGCCTTGCATTTCATGATGTTAAACATGGTATTTATGGAACCTTAAAAATTTCCAAACTGCGCCTATTTGTCATTTAACAAGTAATCGTTGTCAATCCTTCTCAAAATATTTTTTCAACAAATGAATTACGTACCAAGTATATGTATTTATTCACATACTTGACTTTCCCATCCTATCTATACTATTTGAGAAATTTAATATCATCTTGAGCCGTGTATGCGTATCGTGACCACTTAGATTCTATCATTGTTACAAAACCGTGATTTCCTTCCAAATCAAGTTTGTTTACTATTGAAAGATGCTAGATACGATTGCTGTTATTTCATCTTCCGAGTACTTTTGGTTATTTTATTTTTAGACTCTTACTTTTACATGCCAATTCTTTTTGAATCTCAATTCTCCACTGAAGGTGGCATGTAGAAACTTGTATTATTCACACCTCCCTTTTTATGTTGATCTGTTATGCACTACGTAAAGATAATTAATAAATATTGGAACTTTCGACTTTCTTGAAGGTTTTCTTGAACATCTGTCTCTGATAGTCCGTGGCGGATCTAGGATTTTTTTCTACCATGGGCACCTTTAAGGTAGATTAAAGGCCCACAAAGTCGTCCAATGTATTTTTAGCTTAATACCACCACTTTGACGGAATTTTAAGTTTTTTTGTCGATTTCGATGGAGGTTTTTGGTTGGTTTTGAAAGTTCTCTGTTTTTTTTGGGTTGATTTCAACTAATTTTTTTGGTTGATGGGGGGCCCGGACGAGATTTTACTTGGGGTAACTATAGTAGAATGTTAAAAAATGTTTATAACCTTAATTTTTTTTTTACTTTTTATTTTTTAATGGGGCCCTTCCCCCCTAAAATACAGAGTGCATCCGCCCCTGCTGATAGTTCTAGCTTTCTCTGGTTCTCTTACATGTTGCATTTCACTGAGCTAATATAATATAGGTGTACGTGATTTGATTATAAATTGTACCTAATTGTAGTATCTAATGTTAGTTTCTTTAACATGGCAATCTGCAGTTATTCAATGTGGGATACAGTATGCAGCTCATAGTCTGGAGAAATGCAAAGATATCATGCTACCAACTGCACTAGTGCAGTCAATAACAGTGCAGTTGGTGGCTCAATAGGCAGGGATAATTCCCGAGCCGAGTCTTCTGCCCTTCCTGCTAACTTTCCTTTAAATCGGTATGCGTTTTCTATTCATTTTTCATCTCAATATATATATATATAGTATTGTGCCACGTGGCAATATTCAGTTTGACTATTCATGCTTTATTCAGTCTGAATAAAAGCTTTATTCAGTCTGCATGGTATTCATGCTGAATAAAGCTTAGGTGCCGATTCAGATTGCCACATGGCGCAATTTAATTGGTCCTCATGTTCACAATGAAAGATGAGTTCACATTTGAACTTTCCTCTCTTCTCTCTCTCTCTCTCTCTCTCTCTACATATATATATATATATATATAAATAAAATATGTTTTGCTTCAGTATCATGCCTGCTTTCCAAATGCCTTTTCTGTATTTGGTCTGACAGTTCCTCATGGGAAAACTTATTGAAATGATGTAATTTTGTTTTTGTTGTCCAGGCGGTCTTCACAGCTTGCACCTTACAAATTGAGGTGTGAGAAAGATCCCCTAAATTCAAGGTAATTTCTGTATTCAAAATAAAAAAATTGGATTTGGTTTTGTTTTTCATTTTGATATGCATCCTATTTTTCCATTTTTGCAATATGCATCCGATTCTGGGGATGTTTTGGTTGGTTTTTCATCAAGTTCTGTATGTATAAAGCTGTCTGTATAGATTGAAAAGGTTTTTGTTTGGGAGGTATTTTTCATAGATCAAGGAGCAGATTTTATTTAATTATTTGGGATAGATATGTTTGGGAGGTATTTTTCATAAAGCTCTCCCCTAAAAGCTTACCAAATAAGCCACTTTTCGTATAATTACATACCAAACAGTCATATCTAGCTGTTAGAATAAGTTGCAAGTCCCATTAAGCTCATTAAGCTGTTAACAAACAGGCTAGTGTGTCATTTCCACAAATAATGTATCTCTAACATGGACTTTTTTTCCAACTTGTACGTGCTGATTGCAACAGTTTATGAAGAAAGGTTTTCCTTTTTATCAAAATTGTACTTTTTGACTATTTTTTGATATATCTCTTCTTCTGTTGTCAGACTTCCACCACCTGACTTTCACCCCCCGACTACAAACTGCCCAGAGGAGACGCTTACAAAGGACTATGTGTTGGGTGGATACAGAGAGACAGTCGAGGGGCTTGAGGTATGAAGCATATGCATTAAGCAATTTGTTTTAAGTTATTCATTGATTAGCATTTTAGCAGAATATGTCTTCATACTGTATATATAATGGTTATAACCATAGCATACTGTTTTGGTACAATGTCTTTTGATCTATCCATTCCATGTTATTTACCTCTTTGCATGTTAACCTGTTAGTGATGCCATCCTTATTTTATAATCAGTTCTTTTCGAAACAAGTGTTCACCTTTTTATTTGGATCAGAAGAGAACTACTTTTCATGCTGAATTCAAATATTTTATTTTTGCTGTAGTAGTTAGCTAGCAACAGTGACTGCTTCCAATCATTCTAATTCTCATTTTATAGGGAATTAGTTGGAAAAGTTCAATTCATAATGATACATGTGCAATGATACAAATTACAATGCATTTGTAACATTGGTGACCGTGCCATTGCTGAACGACATCATGTCGTTCAGCAATGGTTTATCAAATGGCGATCACAACCGATAGAAGAAGCTATGTGGGAAGATGCTTTAGTGATTTAGATTCAATTTCTGGATGCTGGTCTTGAGGACAAGACCATTTTTGAACGGGTGCCAAATGATACAAATGTAACTAGCCTTAGCCCAAGTGCCCAACTAGTGTGAATATGCCCCATGTGTGGAAAGTTTATTCCAGACGGCCCAAGTCCCATTAAGGAGTTAGTTGAGTCCTTGGCTGTTTAAATAAGCAGTGCCTTCCTCTCATGAGGGGCATGCAGAGAAAAAGAATTCCGTTAAGTTTGTTAGAGAAGGGAGTCCTTCCCTGGGATCCCTTAGAGGGTTTGGAGTCTGTAGTGTTTCCTTTCATTTTTGTAGGTCATTTCCTTTCTAATTTCAATCAATCGCTTATGTAATCCTTTGATTTCGTAACACATAACATTGGAATTTCTTATTCATCCATTACATGTTATTTACCTCTCTTTGCATGTTAACCTGTTAGTGTACTTTTATCCTATTGCCAATTATCATTTTTAACTTTCTCTTACAGGAGTCCAGAGAGATAACTTTATCACAGATTCCAACTTTCACAAAGCCTGTTATCATAAAATGCAAGGAGGTAAATTGATTATAGTTGTGATGCCATTCGGTTGGTGCATTTTTATACAATAGTCTGATACTTTGATAATACTTTTTTCTTGCAGGCAATCCGAAAATATCACCGTGCAATAAATGAATCTCGTGCTCAGAAACGCAAGGTATTTATTTTTTCCGAATTTGTTATATATATATATATATATATATTAGAATTATACTGCATAACCTTGTAAAACCCTCTCATCCTGGTGTTGCCATTCTGAACCTGTCTGTTTGGTTGTCTGAATGCTGAAGTATTATGTTTATCTTACAGGCTGGTCAAGTTTATGGAGTACCTCTTGCTGGTAACTTATTGAGTAAGCCTGGTGTCTTTCCAGAACAGAAAGCCACTGGCGAAGATTTCCGGAAGAAATGGATTGAGGTTTGTCTTTCAGATTTACACATATAGTTGTTCTTTCTGGTTATCAACGTTTATTTATCACTTCTGAAGAAGCTCTTTTATGCTACACAAATTAAAAGTTACGTGCACGATGTGAACTATTATCGTACAGGGCTTGGCTCAACAGCATAAACGTTTACGGTCATTGGCCGACCACGTTCCTCAAGGGTATAGAAGGAAATCACCTTTTGAAGTTCTTATTAGAAACAATGTACCGTTGCTGAGGGCAACTTGGTTTATCAAAGTAACTTATCTTAATCAGGTACGTGCCATTTCACTTGTTGTTAAGCTTAAATTAAATCATAATAAAAAATTTGAATCAAAGAAATTACACAAAATGGTTAACTCTATACAAAAATGGATATATTTTTATCAAAAGAATTTATGATTTTCAAATTTATATTTTATTCAAAAATAAAAACATTATTGTTTCTTAAAACCACAAAAAATTATAAAATAACATCGATAGAGAGCGGATAAAATGAAACATTAAAATCGAGTTACTTTCTAGTTTTGGAATGCATCTTATCGTGATTTTATTCTTTCAGGTTCGGCCTGGGTCATCCGCTACGTCTTCTGGATCGCTTGACAAAACTCGGTTTGCCCGTTCAGACCAGTGGACGAAAGATGTTATCGAGTACTTACAGTATCTTTTGGATGAATTTATCTCGAAAAGCAACTCTCATTCTACCGTCCACTCTAAAGACCGATCACCACAGTTCGGTTATGGCGGGTCAATTCAGCACAAGAGTGATTCGGTTATGGCGGTTGTTGAGGTGAAGAGCCGTCTTACAATTCAAATGGTGGTATGTGGTTCGAATCATTCAGTGGCACCATGCAGAGGGGCTGCTTCTGCCTTCTTTAATCATTGATTGGGTTCTGAATCAGTTGCAGGTAAATCTTTGCTTTCCTCTTAACAGTTCCATTAAGAGGCAGCCTCTGAATCGCTAAGATTGGCAAAAGAAAGGTCTGCCTCTTAATGCTCTAAAACCTTTGAATGGGTTTGTATCTTGGGTTTCTCTTAACCATTCAGCACCCTGATTCCATTCTCAACAATTACCAAACAACCATATTTCATTTGGCACTATATCATAAGAGCCTCTGTTTAATCATTCAGCACCAAACCATTCAGCAATTACCAAACAGCCGCATTGTTTAATCAAAATGCTCTTGATATAAAGAGCTGGATAAAACAAGTGTTAATGTCTCTTTATCCCGCTCTTCTAAAAAACATTGTTTTTGTCACTTGCAGGAGAAGGAGTTACTCGGGATATTGCAATTGCTGTTGCCAATCATATACGGTGTTATAGAAACCATCGTCTTATCTCAGAATTACGTCCGTACCCTTGTCGGAATAGCCATTCGTTTCATCCAAGAACCATCTCCCGGTGGTTCAGATCTCGTTGATAACTCTCGAAGGGCGTACACCATCTCTGCCATGGTCGAGATTCTCCGATATCTAATACTCGCAGTCCCGGATACTTTTGTTGCCTTGAATTGCTTTCCTCTACCGTCTTGCGTCATTTCAAATACATCAAATGATGGCAGCTTAATCACAAGGGAAAATACGGAAAGCGGCAAGACAAAATCCGGTTCGTTAGAAGCCGCTTGTATGCTGAATGATAAAGGGTTGAGGTTAACGGCCATTCTTTATCGATCAATTCTGTTGTTTCTTCGATTCAGAAATGCGCAATCAATCTCGGGAGAGCTGTGAGGCCCGGCCACACGGGTTATAACGTAGCAAAAGCCGCGACTGAATTGGATAAAGCTCTTGTACATGGAGATATTACGATTGCGTACAAGTGTCTGTTTGAGGATTTCTGTGACGAAAATGTCGATCGACGGTGGATATCGGAGGTCAGTTCGTATCTACGGTCGTCGCTTAAATGGGTTGGTTTGACTAAATCTTCGTTTGTCTGTTCGGTGTTTTTCGTTTGCGAGTGGGCCACGTGTGATTTCCGGGATTTTCGGACTAGCCCGCCTCACAGCATTAAGTTTAGCGGGAAACGAGACTTCTCTCAGATATTTATTGCGACCCGACTTTTGGAGACGAAAATGAGAAACATGCGAAGTTCACGAAAAAACCCGGGCCGAAATAATACGGAAGTCGAAAGCAAGTCGAAATTCGCGCATAAAAAGGTCAAAGATCTGTCGCAATTCTTTCAGAGCCCGGGCCCGTTACACGATATCATCGTGTGTTGGCTCGATCAACACCAGACGCAAAATGGAGAAGGGCTTAAGCGCGTTCAGCTGCTCGTAACCGAGCTTATTCGGTCCGGCATTTTTTACCCTCAAGCATATGTTAGGGAGCTTATCGTTAGCGGAATCATGGGTAAGAACGACTCGGTGGCCGATATCGAAAGAAGGAGGCGGCACTATAAACTTTTAAAACATCTTCCGGGTCCGTACATTCAAGACGCACTTGAAGAAGCACAAATTACGGAATCGTCCCTTATCTCCGAAGCCATGCATATATACTCGAACGAAAGACGTCTCTTGCTTCACGAACTTCTCGACCACCCGAAAAGAGTTCACCTCCGCAAAGAACCAAAAGATTCATCGAAAAGGATCGTTAATGCCCTCCATCGATCAGTGGAAGATTCCGTCTCCGGCGTCTGATTCGTTATCAAGCAAAACCGTCAATAAAACTTCGAAACTCGAAGATTTAATGGCGTCTATTTCGGTCTTGCTCCACTTCCCGAACTCGAATTCGACCACTGGGAACGGGTTCGACGAGTCTCAGACGGGCCGCCGGCCCGCTGGGCCGGTGGTTAATCGAGCCGATCTTGGAGAAGGAACACCCGGATGTGAAGAATGCCGGCGAGCGAAAAGACAAAAAGTGATCGAAGAAAAGAGTTCGTACCTTCAAGGGCAGTCGTTAAATCTCTCCGACGATGAGGACATTTGGTGGGTCAGAAAGGGTATGAAATCGATGGAGTCCTTTCGACCCGATCCACCGATAAAACCCGTTAAGCAAGCCTCTAGAGGGCGGCAAAAAATCGTCCGAAAAACCCAAAGTCTTGCTCAGCTAGCGGCTGCTCGGATCGAGGGTAGTCAGGGGGCGTCTACTAGCCACGTATGCGATAGTCGAATAAGCTGTCCTCACCACCGAAATGGTAATGATAACGACGTTCCGAAAACGATCGATTCCGTTAAGGCGTCGAATTCCGGAGACATTTCTTCGATCGGAAAGGTTATAAAGCGGATGCCGTTGGACGAGAAGAGGGTTGTTGTGGTGTGGCTTTTGGGGATCGTTAAACAGCTGGTTGACGAGGCTGGGAAGATTACCGAAACCGCCCCGAAAGTTGGCCCGTACGGGAGGAGTTTTCTCCGGTTGACGATCGGGGTTTGGTACGATGGAAGCTCGGTGAAGATGAGTTATCCGGCGTGTTGTATTTGATGGACGTTTGTGACGATTTGGTTAATGCTGCCCGGTTTCTTGTTTGGTTGCTGCCGAAGGTTCCGATTAATCCCGTTCCTACGGTTCATGGTGGACGGAATGTTATGATTGTACCGAGGAACGTTGAGAACCAAATGTGTGCGGTTGGAGAAGCGTATATTTTATCGTCTCTCAGAAGGTATTATTTCACACTTCACAAATAACTATTTGTTTATTACCATTGACTCATTGAGTAATAATGCAAAACATATGTTTTTTTTTATGTATATAAAAGTATAATATTATTGGGGAAAGTTCGAAAAAACCCAATAAACTATTGTATTTTAGTGATTTAGTTACTGAACTAGTTTTTTGATTGAAAAACCATTAGAAGTTCCCCATTTTAAAAGATTTAGTCCCTGAACATTTATTTTTAATAAAATAAAACATCGAACTTTTAGAATATTTTTTACTTGTAACCTTTTCAACTCAAACTAATTTAGTATCTTTTTTACTTAAAAACATTCCTATTCGTTTAAGGGTAGTTTTTTTGTTGTTGTAGGAAGGGTGTAGGTAACCAATTTTTAATAGTCTGAGGGTTTATTTATTCAAAAAAGAATGTTCGGGGACTTAATCGTTCAAAATGAGAAAGTTCAATGGTTTTTCATAGAAAAATAGTTCATGGGACTTAAGCATTCCAAAATGTGAAAGTCTAATGGCTTTTTTGAACTTTTCTCAATATTATATACGAATCAGAAATTTGCCGCCATAAGTCAGGCCTTGAAGAATGCCGTGCTTCCTAATATCATTGAATATATTTCACTTGATGAGTGCCTTATATGGAATTAGCTGAATGAAAATTAAGTACTTGGATTTTATTGAATGTTATTATTTTGTTATTAAAAAAGCCGAGTAATTAAATTAACGAACGAGAAGTAGGAGCTAAAAAGTGTGAGAAAATGACTTTATGTTTGTTGTCATGAAATAATTATAATCGTATTGTTGTCGATAATCTCGTACGAGTTTTTGATGTTAAATATTTTGGTTCAGGTATGAGAACATACTTGCAGCAGCCGATCTTATTCCCGAAATATTATCCGCCATGATGCATCGTGCTTCAGTAGTTATGTCCTCCAATGGACGGCTTTCCGGTTCAGCCGCTTTAGTCTTCTCTCGACAAATGTTAAAGAAATATGGGCACGTAATGAGCGTTATCGAATGGGTAAAGAACTTCAAGGCAACGTCTGATAAACGACTCGTTGTGGAACTCGAATCCGGAAGATCGTCAGACGGCGAGTTCGGTTTCCCGCTCGGCGTCCCTGCCGGAGTTCAAGATTTCGACGACTTTTTACGTCAAAAAATAACCGGTGTCCGTATCTCGAGGGTCGGTTTGGGCATGCGGGATACGTCCAACGACTTATAGATGAAGCCATCCCATCTTTTTACGGCCAGGATAAAAAGTCGTCGTTTTCCGGTGGCCCGAAACGGGGTTCGGTTGAGAAAACCGATGACGGGTTTCAGACCGCTCAGCAGGTCGTTAAGGGGTTATTGGATTGCATGAGACAAACAGGCGGTGCCGCCCAAGAAGGCGACCCGACTCTGGTGGCGTTTGCCGTTTCTGCCATCGTTAGTAATGTCGGTCAGGTGATCGCTAAGATTCCGGAAATAACCTCCAACACGACCGCTTTTGCGAAACAATTTGCGGGTTCATCTTACGTCATTATCGTTGCTAAAAGACGCCCTCGGTGAACGACAAAGCCGGGTTTTCGAGATCGCGCTCGCAACGGAAGCTTCTTCCGCCCTCGCTCAAGTTTTTGCCCCCGCGAAGGCGGCCCGTGGGCAGTTGCAACTTTCGCCCGAATCCCGGATTCAAATGTGAACGATAATTCAAGTAATACGGAAAAACGACGTTTTCGAAAGCGGCAAAAACGACCGGCGCTATTTCGGCACTCGTTGTCGGGGCGGTTCTTCAGGGTATAGCGAGTCTTGAAAGGATGGTGACGGTTTTCCGGTTGAAAGAAGGGCTGAACGTGATTCAGTTTGTTAGGAGTACACGGTCGAACTCGAATGGGAACGTACGGTCTATCGGGGATTTGAAAATGGATAGTTTGGTTGAAGTTTCAGTTCATTGGTTTCGGGTTCTTGTTGGGAACTGTCGAACCGTTTCCGAGGGTTTTATCGTCGAGCTTTTGGGGGAATCGTCGATCGTGGCTTTGTCGAGAATCCAACGGATGCTTCCATTAATCTGTTTTCCCTGCGGCCTTTTCGATTTTCGGGTTTTTGACTTGGAGGCGGTTCATTTTTAACGGCAACGTTCCGCAGCTGTTTCAATCGTTAACGGTGGCGATTGGGGATGCAATCAAGCATTTACCATTTCGTGATATCTGTCTCCGGGAATGCGGGACGTTATACGATATCGTGGCGGCAGACCCCACCGATTCCGAGTTTGCTACAATGCTGGACGTGAACGGACCCGATTCCCACTCGAAAATTACCGCTTTCGTACCGTTACGAGCCAGAATCTTTCTAAACGCGATCATCGACTGTCAGTTACCGGTCGAAATCGGTAACCTGGATGACGGGAATCGGGCTTCCGGGCATATCGATTTAAAAACTCTCCATGCGGAAAACGATACGAAGCTCGTTCACATTCTCGACAATTTGCAACCGGCAAAATTTCATTGGCAGTGGGTCGAGATGAGATTATTATTAAACGAACAATCCGTGGTCGAAAAAGTGGAATCCCGAGATGTTTCGTTATCCGACGCTTTACGATCGTTTGCGCCAAACAACGACAACGCCGGCACCTCTGAAAACGAGAATAACTTCATTCAGATGGTTTTAACGAGACTTTTGGTCCGACCGGATGCTGCCCCCCTTTTCTCGGAAGTCGTCCACCTTTTAGGGCGGTCGTTAGAAGACGAAGTTTTACTCCAGGCGAAATGGTTCCTCCGAGGCCACGACGTTCTTTTCGGACGGAAATCAATCCGGCAACGGTTGATTAATATAGCCGAGAGTAAAAGCTTATCGACGAAGACCCAGTTTTCAAAACCATGGGGGTGGTGTTTTCCGTCTCCTGAAGGTTCCGGAAAGAAGGGCGTCAAGCGGAAATTCGAGTCGGCTTCTCTCGAGGAAGGCGAGGTAGTTGAGGACGGGAATGAGGTAAAACGGAATTCGAGAAATTATCCTCCAGTTTCAGATGTAGAAGCGTTTATAGTCGGTCAGCAGCATGTGACCGAGAAGGCGTTGGTGGAGTTGCTGCTTCCGTGTATCGATCGAAGTTCGGAGGATTCTCGGGTTACGTTTGCGAGCGATTTGGTGAAGCAGATGAACGAGATCGAGCAGCAGATAAGTGCGGTGACTCATGGGGGGAGTAAGCAGGTGGGGGCAGTGGTTTCGGGAATCGAGGGGCCGGTGAGTAAGGTGAATACGAGGAAGGGGATGAGGGGCGGGAGTCCAGGGTTGGCACGGCGGGCGGTGCCGCCGGTGGAGCCGATGCTGCCGTCGCCATCAGCGTTAAGGGCTTCGATGTCGTTGCGGCTGCAGCTGCTGCTGAGATTGCTTCCGGTGATATGTGGTGACGGGTACGTATGCTGATATCTTTAGTGATAACTGACGAACACCCTCGTAGCCCTTCCTCTGGACCATATGCACTTGTGCATAGAAGTTAGTTTTTTGTGTTTTTTATGCACATATGTATAATACAGACTACTTCTATGCACAAGTGCATATGGTCCAGATGAAGGGCTATGAGAGTGTTTTCATTTTTTCGTTTTTTTTTAGGTTTCCCCTTGAACGTGACTATATATCATTTTAAGGAGTGGCATCCCCCGGCCATTAGTCTCTTTGGTTAAATGTTATGTATGATAAATTGACATTATTTGCTGTAGCAGTGTTTACTTTCCAATTCTACCCTTAACTATAAGCTGGAAAAATTCATTAGCCCCTCTAATATCAAGGATAACATTGTCATTTACATAAATGTGCAATAACTATGCATTTCTAAAACCATTTCTTATTTTCATTGTGGACATTTATCCTTTCGGACAATCGGAAGTAGTTAAGTTCATCAATTTTTTCAAAACGCTTCTCGGTACTTACAAAATTTGCATCTGGGGTCTTTGACTTCTTAGGGACCAACCGATCCGTAACACGAGGCACATGCTTGCTTCGGTGGTTCTTCGTCTCCTTGGAAGTCGGGTCGTGAACGAGGATGCAGATCTTTCGAACCCGGCTTCAAGATTTTCCATCAAGCGGGAGGCGGAGTCTATGATTGAGGCTTCGGCTACCGTCAATTTGGGCGAAAGTCTTTTCGATCGTTTATTATTGGTGCTTCATGCCCTTTTGAGCAGCAGCCTGCCGTACTGGCTGCGGTCAAAGTTTCCGTCAAAGTCAACCACCGAAGGAACCCGAGACTCGACTCCGTATGATCGTGAAGTCGCCGAAAGCTTGCAGGTATGAAATCTTGTTAACTTTCGTATTTATTTATTCGTTCTTGATCGTATTTATTTATACTCGATGTCTACTTTCCGATATTACCCTTTTCAGATGGAGAAGTTCATTACGCCCTCTATTCTTAAAAGGGTAAAATTGTTGTTTAAATAAATTAAAAAGTGTAATAGTTACACATTTCTAAGGGTATGATTGTCCTATATTCTTTGAACACCCCGTAATCTTTCTAGTGTCTTTGCATATTTTCTAGTAGGGATGGCAAAAAAATCCGAATCCGACGGGGAAACCCGAAACCCGAAATAAATGGGGCGGGTTTGGGGACGATAAACGGGGACGGGGACGGGGATGGGGAAAACCCGCGTATTTTAAACGGGGACGGGGACGGGGACGGGGGGACCAATCCCCGACCCGATTACCCGATTATATCCCAGAATATTTCCCCGATTGTATCCCCGAATATATCCTCGATTATATCGCTAAAATTATTTTTATTTTATGATTGCTTAGTAGACAATATATTATATATAGCTAAATGGTTTTTATGTTTGGTCGTATATATATTTTAACATCTCAACTATTAATATTTTGGATGCATTTAAACTATATATATAGCTAAATTGTTACTAATTTGTATGCATTTCAACTTTAGGACTTTAATTTTCTTTCGAATATATTGAGAAAATGGATTCAAGAATTTTATGTAGTTTACTATATCTTTTTCCGAGACTTGTGGATTTGTGGTAAAGTTTAAACGATGACGGGGATCCCACGGTGAAACCCGTTAATTAACCGTTTATACTAAACGGGGATACCCGTTTCCCCGCGGGTTTCCCCGATTACCCGATGGGGATCCCCATTTAAATCCCCGCGGGTTTTTAAGCGGGGACGGGGATGGTTTTTTTAAACGGGGACGGGGACGGGGGGACCAATCCCCGCCCCAAACCCGCCCCGTTGCCATCCCTATTTTCTAGATGTCGAAATTGACGGTATTTACAACGTATTTTTAAAATGTTGCAGAATGAGTTGGACAGCATGCAGCTTCCGGACTCAATCCGGTGGCGGATTCAGACCGCAATGCCATTCGTTTTCCCGTCCGTCAGATTCTCGATCTCCTGCCAGCCGCCCTCAGTCCCGCCATCGGCCGTCACTTCCCTCCACCCTCCCGCCGTTTCCCTCCCGGGCCCACACCTCCGCTCCAACCCATCACGCGCCACCTCAAACGGCCCTGGAAAAGCCGCGAAACCCACCCCATCTCCACAACCCGATCCCGACATCGAGATCGACCCGTGGACCCTCTTGGAGGACGGAGCTGGGTCCGGCCTGTCCTCCATCAACGCAGCCGCTATTGCAGGAACCGATCACGCGAATCTCAAGGCATCAAGCTGGCTCAAGGGCGCGATCAGGGTGCGGAGGATGGACCTAACATATATCGGTGCCATAGATGACGACAGCTGATTATAAAAGAAGAAACCCGTTATTCGTTTCCTTTCCAAAAAGTCAAAGTCAAAGCCGAACCCGGCTTCAGGTAATCGTTTTTTGGGACCGGGCCCTGCCCCCGGTGCCCTTAAGTTTTGGGGTTCGATGAGATTCTTTTGGGGGCGTGGGTGGGTCGGGGGTCGGGTCGATAACGAACAGATATTTTAGTTTTTGGGTTCGATGAATGGCTAACCCGTTGGACCATAGTGGCTCGGTCGGTTTTCGGACCATGTGGTTCGGAGATTTGTTGTATATATAGGAAGGAGGGATATCAATTTGGTTTTTCACCATCCTAGTGGGGGCAAATATGTCAAGAAAAAAAGTGGTCTGTTTTGTTGGCTGTTTTAGGATTCTTGAGCTGAAAGAAGCTCTTTTTAATCACAAAATTTGTGTATTATTGTTTGCTCATGGGGAAGAAGGTAGAATTATGTTATGGTTAGTAATAAACTTAATAGAGACTTGTATCTCATGTAGTCAAAGATGTACTTTGCTTTGGATTTGACTTTTTTTTTGCTTTATATGGCTTATTTGATTATTTATAAGTTGCATGAAAGTGGATGGATGTTATGAGAGGGTTATCAGCCTAACAGTATCTGGGTTACTGGTAGATCTTGATCTTTCTTTGCAGGCTAAGGAGTCGAATGTTACTAAAGATGAGCAATGTGTGCCAGTATTTGCTGTATATGGATATAGGGTAGGATCGTGTAAGAAGTTGAGTTAACAGTGAGAAGCAAGAATAGTGAATCTGAAACATTGATCACTTTTATTCCCATGCTTTGTAATGAATTGCGCTTTGGAAAGAAGTTGATCTGGTGCATCTCGATTTATCTTATCTGAGGGTGCATCTCATCTTAATGTGTGTTTATTTCCAATCTGACGTTGAATAACCAATTCTTACACTTCTCACTAAGTATGACACATCTTACTGTTTCCAACCCTATGCGTACATCAAAATATGTTTGCATATTTTTGTGATGTGGAGAGCTGAGATGCTTGAGGCCGGTTAAGAAAACTCCTGGCTGGTTGGTGGAGGTGGGCAACAGGGTAATTGGTTTGGCCTGTTTATGGTCATCGATTGTAATGGGTCCGTGGTCCTGGGCGATTGTATGTTACTAAAGGGTCATTGGCCCACTAATAACTTACTTACGAGTAAATCCTGATTTTTTTAGTTAAAGGGTCGAGCCTTGACAAGGATGGGGATGGGGAAACGGCCAACAAGTCGGGACTAGATACAGTCATTGACGGATAAAACTGGTTATGTTGATCCATGTTCTTGGGGAGTGGATGCATGTTAGATGTTACTAAACGATCCATGGTCTTGTCTGTGTAATATGAAAGTTAGAAAATTTTATTTAAAGTTTAACACGATGATCTCGAGAACAATACGTATCAAGACTCTTCATGAAGTATAGCTACATGGGTGACCCATTAAACTATAAAGAAGTTAAAGCCATATACACCCCTTTTTATGTTATATCATGTTTAAATCAAGTATTAAAAGTGTAAAAAGTAAGTCTTAAAGGTTATTTTCTATAATGAAAAGATTAGGGATGGGATAAATCCGTCTCTACCTACTAATTTCATTCTCACACACATCAATATCAAGCCTTGTCTTTTTACATATCCAATGCATGATTTAACCTGATTCGACATAAAAGTGATATAAATAGTATCACCCAAAATTAATAAGTAGTTGCATAGTTAACAATATATAAAGTTGTATTTAGGCCACTCCTAGAAAATAATATAGAAGTAAAGAAAAACAAATAAAAAGAATTTGATTTAAAATATAATGTTGTAGGTTTGATGCATCTAATTATTTGGTTGAAAACAACATTTGGAGAAGAACAAGAACAACTCAACAAGTGATGGTATTGGCATCTCTATGTAACAAAGACTTTGGTTTACCATATATAACCAAAATCTCAAAAATATAATAATACAATAAAATTTGTTTTTATTCCAACTTAAGATATTAATCTTTATTTATTTTTAATTAACGTAACATATGATCAATTCTTCTTATTTTGTATCAATTTTGACTTATCATTGATAGATCTTATAATTAGTAGTGACGTTGATATCAAGTTCTCAGTTGATATTATAGTTCTTGATTACGTGAAAAAAAACTATCACATCAATGTCAAACGAGGTTGGAAAACCATTTTACCAGATAAATGAGTATAATCAGAAAGAGTTTATACATCAGAAAGAGTTTTACTTCCACTTCTTCACATATTTGACGAAAAGACCAACCTTCACTTCGGCTTCCGCTTTTTCTACAACAATTCGATTGAAAATGTCAACCTTTGCCTTCGGCTTTTTCTTGCAATTCTTCAGTGATTTGATCGAAAAGCCAAACGTCGGTTTTTTGTCTTATCCTTTTTCGGCTTTTTACACACATTTCTCCACCAGCTTGACGGAAAGGTCAACCGTCTCTTTTCGTCTTCACCTTCGGCTTTTTGCCTCCATTTCTTTAACGATATTTAACGAATTATAACCGAAAACCAACCCGCCCCCCACCCCACCCCCACAAATCACTATATATTCAAACGTCCCCTAATTCAAACGCTATAAAAAGCATACGTAGATAACATATATAGATAAAAATGAAGAAATCTCCAATTTTCTTTCTCATTCTCTTTTCTATACTCATAACCTTATTCATATCATCCGTGGATGCCGATTCCCGCAATCGAAACGGGAAGTCGGCGGCAGGCAAAAACCCGTTTTTTCCAGGACGTCTGAACGATTCAGCCCGTTCCGAAAACGGAAAATTCTCCGTCACGTCCAACGGGTCGATGCTTGCCGTCAGCAATACGGATTCAATCATGACATTGAACAGCTTCGAGAAGGGCGGGGCGTCGGAGTGTGACGGGAAGTTCCATTCAGATGACACACTAATCGTGGCGTTGTCCACCAGGTGGTACAATCATGGGCAACGGTGTTTTAAGTCGATAAATATATATTATAACGATAAAAGCGTGCAAGCTATGGTGGTTGACGAGTGTGACTCTAATCACGGGTGTGGTGATGATATCGTGGACGCGTCTGAAGCTGTTTGGGAGGCGCTTCAGGTTCCGAAAAACGAGTGGGGGGAAACCGCGGTTACGTGGTCAGACGCATGATCCGAATCAAGAACGCATATAAAAAAGGTAAAAAACCAGTAGATCTGATGCAGAGGTAGGGTCTGGGAGTAGGATGTACTAGATAGCGATGATGCTGTTATATTTATTTATATAATTCCTATTTGTAATCAATAAGGTTAAGCAATAAAAACAAGAATCATAAAGTTGTTCTAGGGACCAACCTAGAGTTTTTTTTTTTTTTTTTTTTTTTTTTTTTTTTTTTTTTTTATGGTGACACCATTTGATTACTAGAAACATATATAGTGAAAAAGAATTCAAATAATGACACCATTTGACTAAGAAAATGACACTAACAAGATCTAAACTCATGTCTTTGGTGGAGGAAAAGCCTTGCAAGGAAACTCTACCAGAACACTTGTAACTTGTTCTCACTATAGTTTCAAAATATTTACTGTGGCACATAACAAATTAATTCCGTGACACTTTTCACGACCATCAGTTTTTTTACACTGCAATGAACAATACAGCAGGTCTCCATATGATCTGAACTGGGTCGGCAGATGTTAATTGTTCGATTACTTAACCAAATGAACCCAATAAATTTTACACGGTAACAGTATGATATGTGGAGGCTAGGATGTACATTGACCTTAAGGATGTCAAAGATTTTGATCTTTTAAATTTAATGACTTTTTAAATTGTTATTTTTAGACCGGTGACCTTCTAACCTTCTAACAGCTTTATAAGCATTTTTGTGTAGGGGCGTAAACGAGTCGAGCTCGAACATAAAATATAATAGTTTAACTTAACGAGCCTAACTGAGCTGATTCATTCGAGCATACCTTTTCCGATACAAACACGCCCATATATTTTTTAATCATACAACAAAAAGATAAAAACTATCGAGCTCAAGCTGATAAATGAGTTAACGATCACGAGCTCGAACCCATAAACCAGCATCAAGCTCAAGCCCCAGAACTCAAAAAACAATTGAGCTTGAGCTTGGTATTAATTTTTTGAGCCCGACTCGATAAACTCAGTACCCGACTCGTTTCAACTCGGCTAATATGTCGAAAACTTGCACCAAATCTAATCTAATTTTGAACTCGAGATTATGGTTTCCAAAGAGAACAATCAAATTTGATTATGGATTGGTTATGATTGTTGGTGGATGTAACCGGTTATCCTAGTCCATGGTCTTGGGGGAGTGGAATCCGTGAATGCATCATGCATGTAACCAAAGGGTCATCGGTCCGCTAGTAACTAGGGTGTTTGTAAATCCCTTTTTTTTCCCGGATAAAAGGATTAAGCCTTATCAAAGATGGACATAGTCAAACCAGGTAACTAGTCGGGCCTAGTTATGTTCCCAGTTTCAATTCAAGGTCCCGGTTGTAATCGGTCCATGGTTCGGAAGGAGTGGATGCATGTTACCAAAGGGTAACTGACCCACTACTAATGGGATTATTGCCTTACTTACATGGATGTTCGATGGTAACTTAACGATACGAAAAATGACTTATTCGATAAGTACTAAGGAAGGCCTCTATGAAGAAAGCCAAAAAAACTCCAAACGTGCTTTTTCCAATTCCGTTCATTCTATTTATAAACCCTCAAATAAATACAGTTTTAATTTATGCAACAACTTAATCTATATTCTACAACTTTGTCCGTACTCCATTTAGGGAATAGGCCGTGATGCCAAAGGAAAACCCCAATTTGCCTCCTATTGAAATTCTTTCAAAATTTCAGTTCATTACCCACCCGATCCGTTAAATGGGTATATTTTAACGGACAAATCTTTAACACACTTATATCTATTTAACGGATTGGTTGGCTATAAGCTAAAATTTAAGAGAATTTTGTTAGGAAACAAATTTGGGGTTTTCCTTTGAACACCACCACCCATTTTCTCCTTCATTGACCATACTTCTTTTAAACAGTCTATCTGTCAATCAATCAATTCAATTTAAGGTATTACTTTATCAATGAGTAGTCCACAGGGGAGTTAAGGTAGGCCCCACTCCACCATAACATTCCTGGTAAAACGACAAAATCAATCTATTTGGAGCTGAGTAGTTGAAAAATGCAGGTTATATGACCATTTTAACCCAACTATTAAAAAACCATGAGTAAATTACATTTTTGTCCATCTGGTTTGTTACACTTTACACTTTAAGATTTTCATTATTTTTGTCTATTTTTTTTATGGTTTGTAAATTATAATCTATTGACGTTTTCGTCCTCATCATGTAATTTATTGTTATCTTAGTCATGTGATTTGTAATTCTTTACTATTTAATACATTTTTTGGAAGAGGTATCCCAGACCACATTGAGTCCAAACTAATCATCGGCAATTTTGGACCGAAGCCCGACTACTAAAGCATGCAGCCCGGGGTTGAAGCCCCCGTACCTCCAGAATGCGTCCCCAGGGCTCGAACTCGGGTTCTACTATTTAATACCTTGTAATTTAAAGATAGGAATGAATTGAAGGATGAAAATAGTAATAAATTGAAAATCACAAGGATAAAAATGGTAATTTCAAAACCACAGGTACGAGAATTGAATTTATTAGAGAACCACATGGACCAAGATTGTAATTTACTAAAAAAACATTAAAAATAATAAATTCAATTAGCATTAGAAAAAAAACAATTTCAATCAAAGACTATGGCGTGGTTTACTAAACGCTTATTAATAATATTTACTTTAAGATGCTTGAGAAACATACATAGTAGGCGACAAGAAGGACCTTGTAAGTGGGGAAAATAACTCTTACCCGATAAATATTTAGAGGGTGTTTGAGATTTGCTCATACATGTAAAATAACTAAAAATTTAATATGTTCATCTAAATACTTAATAAGTTAGAATTGAATGGCTTTTAAAAACTTCTTATCTCCTCTTTGGCAAATGTATAAACAGTTTCTTTTCCCATCATCCAAACTCTAAAAAATGCTTCTCTCCTTTTCCATAACAAAATGAGTCAATAAATGTAACACCCCAAAATTTGAAGTAAACAAAAACCTTCATTTACGAAAGGTGTTAGTACAAATATACACCAAGGTGTGAGCTCTTCCAAAAAACAGGGGTATAAGTAGTGTATAATTACAATGTTTGTAATTGAATAAAAGATACGATAACCAACTAGTCTAGTTCCTACTAGGAAGAAGACTACAAAAAGGGTTATCGTTCTACAGTCAGTTTCACGGCCTAGAAGACCGGTCTCTCCAATGTCCCCCATGCTCACTCTAAGCTCGGCACCTACTTGGGAATGACTCCCCTAGCACCTGAGAGACACATCGACACCAATCAAGTGTTAGGCCAAAGGAGCCTAGTGAGTTGTATCAACATAATATCATACATATAAAAGCATGTTAAGACATGTGAGATATACAAGAGGGTATTAACAACAAAATGTAGCATGTTAAACCGGTTTATCTTTTATCTTTGAAAACCGTGGGAGCGACCCACTTTCGCCAAGCAAGTTACACATCAGAGTCGAGACACCCCGTTGTCGTCCTCCTACAAAGACTCAAATGGACAACCTCAGAGGCCAGGCACATTCGCGGCCACACGAATGGCGAGGGACATAGGTGCGCACCTTTTGACTAGTGCCACCCAAAACTGAGTCGAACTCGTGTAAACTTGAAACTACACACCTTTTGACTAGTGCCACTTTAAATCAATCTCATTTCAACAATCGACACAGTGTACACCTTTTGACTAGTGCCACAATGTCCAATTTATGTATGCATAAAAATATGGGTACTCACCTTTTGACTAGTGACATCCCGGTCCACTTTTGACTAGTGGCCAATAGCATCCCACCTTTTGACTGGCGGTGCTCCATAACATTTATGTTATATAATTTAAGCATTATTGAAAGTCTCAATACTTTCATTCATTTCATATAAGCCAACATGCTCGGGATTCAATTCCTTCGCATCATTCCGTGGCATACATAATAACACGCATTTCTCATAAATACATTCATCACATAATCACATGGATTTAACTCATACATTAGTAGCATACGATAAACTACTCCATATATACAATAATCCAAACCAAGCCATTCATACATGCATCGTTACTCATTCATTTCATGGCAATCTTTAAACCTAACAATTTAGGCATTTCATCCAAAATCATGTTTATTCACAATAACCAAGCAAGATATGTAAATCAACAAGATGATGTGCTCTCAGTTTTAACAAAACGGGTTTAGCAACTCACCTTGAGGCTCGTAAAGCCAAAAGCCCCAAATCTCACCCCAAAACCCTAGCTTAATGCTTGAGTGAACACCTAAACTGATAAGGAGTTAATACCTTTGATTAGTTCCAGATCTATAACATATAAGACTAGATCTGCACTTAAAACTATAGATAAGACTTACCCTTTTCAAGATCTTGAACAAAACCCTAGATATGGAGAATCCCATTTGCAACAATGGAGGTTTTGAAGGTGAGAGGTGGAAAAGATGAAAATGAAGGAGATCTAGCTTCCAAATCTTGCTACCTTAAGTATCAATCCATCAATGGAGTCTTGAAGAGCTTGGAAAATGGAGAAGATAGAAAGAAAAATCGGCTAAAATGGATAATAAATGAGAGAGATATGATAAAAAGAAGATAGGAGGGTTTATAACAACTCAAAATATAACTGCAGGTTTGGCGCTGATCATGGTGCTAATCAGATCAGCGTGCGACGTACCGCCGACACCAGGTCAAAACTCAATCAGCAGGTTTGGCGCTGATCATGGCGCTAATCGGATCAGTGCGGAGATTAGCGCCAAGACAAAATTGCTCCGATTTCGATTCCGAAAGGACTGTTGGACTCGTAATTGAATTTTCTAACATACTAGATCATAAAATGTAGGTTTTGATCCACAATTCTATTTCTCATAATTTTTTTTAATAGATCGATATTACGAAGGAAAATTACGGGTGTTACAATCCTCCCCACCTAGATAAAATTTCGTCCTCGAAATTGCTACTTTTGCATGAATAAAAAGGGGATATCTTCGACAAAAACAATCCAATGGTTTCACTAGTACACCACCTTACACTTGTCTAAACAATTCAACCACATTTTCATATTGCGATAATCAATCGGGTCATCTCGATACCATAGTTACTGTTTGGTAGTACTATACACTACTCGTTTCCTAATAAAGTCGGTCGTCTCACTAAAATTCATTTATAACCAAGGAATGCTCAAACGACCCCAACTAATCGTATATGGTGTCCTCATTGATACACTACGAAATACAAAATTTTCACCCAATAGCCCATGACTACTACAAGGAAAGTAAATTTCTTCACTTAGCAAATTGCTAATTTCTACTAAATTCTTAAATTCCCACATTCGCACTACCATAACTCCTTCCAAATGTCCAATCATCTACGCAATCCTAACTTTGCCTTATATGATTTAACTGCGATTTCTGAGTACGAACTCCCCCTCAAATCCATCTTGATTAAATAATACAAGTCCACTACTTATCCCCATCATAACTTGTCATCGTATACCAAGTTCATGCTTAGTTTGGCATATCATGCCATTATGTCCACCACAAATTCCTACTTCACATAATTTAATTATAAGTCACGACTTCAAAATCACTTTATACCCTTAAAAGGTTTCTCTCTCTATGGCAATTTTAACACATTGGTATCTTGCACTTCTCACACGGCATGCAATGCCCTTAACATAGTCACAACCTCACTGACTCTTGTACTAATGATAACGTTTTCTCGATTCTTAGCCACACATAACAGCTATTATTTCATCCATGCAACCACCATTCGACTACGCTCTCTATAATCAAGATTTGGAAAGTCACTTAGTATACACAACCATTATTGTTTCTTCTAAACCACTCATACCAAGGTAAGTATCGCCTCACGAAGACCTCCAAAACATGGTCACTTAATCCACCCGAACAAATCTCATTCTAGACGGTTCGCTACAATCTCTTAGAAATACGCTCCGACACCCTATAGAACTTCTCTTTGTAATAGCCGGTATGCACATCGTGCATCCACTTAGGTGGTGCTAACCAATTCCCCATACTTAGACCTATCCACTTAACAATGTTTTTACCTAGTTAATAACAGAATTCCTTCTAGATGAGGGTCTCCCATCGGACCACCCTTCTTCTCGTGATCATGGGCAACACGGTGCTCCTCAACAACACTCTCGTAAGAGAGATACGAAACTAAGTCCCTATGTAATCTAGCTTCGATCCACATCGAGCACAACACAACTTCGTCCAACTTTCCAAGTGTTAATATAAAATAGCATGTTCATAAAAGATAAAACCAAATTAATTCATGTAACACATTGGAGGATAACATGCAATCAGTCCGCACATAGGCATCGACCTTCAACCACAATTTTAGTACATCAAGAAATTCGATAACTCCAAGAATATGCATGGAAACATTTATCGAAGCACGCAATGGGATACAAGCACACATGTATTTTACACAAAAGACTTGACAACAACGGCATAACCCGTATTCTCGGAGAGAGTGAAGGCACATATAATAGATAACTTATGCCGTATTAATCGTACAACACTTCAACCCATAAAGCTCTAAGTGCTTGCTATGACCCCCAACTAGTCACCAAGAGACAACTAATTTCGTGCCAAACACCTATGAGTCGCACTCCTATAGCTCAACAATATTCGGGGCTACTTAACGAAAATCCAACTCGAATTTGCACACTTAAGGCTACTCATCGAAAATCAACCCCCATATCAAGAGGTCCATAATATGACTGTCAACCATGGTAGACCTCTCAGGTTTAGCCCTCTTAGTGACCACTAACCAGCTAACTGTCATGCGACACGGGTTCCCAACCAAATCTTGCGACACCTAGTGGTCCCAACAACCACGACTGACTTAAGTGTAAAAGCATCAAATGCAACAAAGTCCTAAAGCTCATCGCCGTGCGATTAATAATCCAAGCTTACTACTTCGTTAATTTAGAACCCAAAGCTCATAACTGAGCTATTTAAAATCGAAGCTTATAACCAACTATTAAAAATCAAAGCTCGTAACCGAGCTGTTTAGAAATCAAAGCTCACAACCGAGCTGTTCTAGAAACCAAGTTCATAACCGAGCCCTTTAAAATCAAAGCTCATAATCGAGCTATTTTAGAAATCAAATTCATAACCAAGCCCTTTAAAAATCAAAGCTCATGATCGAGCTATTTTAGAAATCGAGACTTGTTCCCCAAGTCCTTATAGTCCAAACCGAGCAATAGCTCTAAACTCAATAGACCCAAAATTGACGGTCTTAAAATAATTTTATTTAGTTCACTCCATTAGTGTGGATGTAACCCACGAAGTCATTTTGACCCAAAATCCCAACACAGTTTAACAAAACAGTTACCCAAGTGGGTCCACACCTTTATAAATCTCGTTTAAGCGGTAAATTATATAAGACTGTATTTATAATCATCGTAATTCAAGTCATCTCAAGATCTCATATACGGTTTTTTTATTAAAATTCTTTCAATAAACGCACCCGATAACAAACTCGACAACCGTTTGATTAGAGATAACTTTATGGAACACTCAACGTTTTGGAAAACATTTTTTTGGCACATACGCCATTTTGCAAAACAATTTGGAAATATTCACGTGACAAGACGGCCACGTTGTATAAAACACTACAAAGTTGGTAGGCTACCTATTCGCCAAAGACAACAACTTACACTCCTCCTACATTACCATCGGTGTTTCACAATCATCTAAGCGATCTCATATAAGGTGCAAGTCCTTTATATCGTACTAGATAACACCATCCAAGTGTTACATTGATAGACTCCTATTTTATACTGGATCTTAGACTTCTACCCTCGGTATTGCTTAAGGTATCTCCATAAGTTCTTACCCCCACACTATTCAAGGTATGGGTCTTTTTCAACTACCCACTCGACCTCTAGTCAGTTACGAGTCACCCCCTTTAATCCTCAATATTCGATCTCAGGTTAAAACCATCCGTTTTCTCTTACGATTCTCCTCTTTTAAATCTAGATAATTTGGCACGACTACTGAAAGAGAGAGGCTTTCTAGAATCTAGACTTGTTTACAAATCAACCAATCAACTCAGTAATTTAAACAGATTCTATCACATGAAGGAATATTCCTATTCCTAACGATCACTCTCTTCACGTTTAAGTCGATTTTAAGCCTAGCTCATCATAGTCTACTTGCATGACATACTATATGATCTCTCGTTAACGCCTTGACAATTGAGTTGTATCTATCTCCCACACTTCCAATATCCACACGATTTACCGAAATAATATTTTCCGACACATGCCTTCCAAGCCTAATAATAATTTTGCCACAAGTTCACACTCAAGTTAAGATACTCAAATCACTTTCAAACCAATCATCAGAACATGACCTTTAAATAGAGACTTATCATAATTAGGGTCCTTTATGACCGAGCAATTATACTATCACAAGGAAATCAAGAAAGTAAGTATAGGTTACCATACGTACCAACATTTATCAATCATTACATCGATAGTAACCAAGAATACCCAAATGACGAAACATTCATAACTCAGTAGCTAAGTGATTTATGAATAGACCATACACAAGATTTCCTGCCTCTATTGACGCAATTTCCCGATCCATGTATTCCGTATCCCTAGCGCTCTCCCCACCTAAGACTTTACCCATGGTAGGTGACATG
Source organism: Centaurea solstitialis (assembly GCA_030169165.1). Taxonomy (NCBI): domain Eukaryota; kingdom Viridiplantae; phylum Streptophyta; class Magnoliopsida; order Asterales; family Asteraceae; genus Centaurea; species Centaurea solstitialis. The sequence goes on along the minus strand of CM058042.1, from coordinate 23,970,819 downwards.
TCTATTAGTGCACTAAGTTTAAGTCTAGGTACACTACGGTCAATACCTAGTTCGCTTAAACTAAAGCTCTGATACCAACTTGTAACACCCAAAATTTGAAGTAAACAAAAACCTTCATTTACGAAAGGTGTTAGTACAAATATACACCAAGGTGTGAGCTCTTCCCAAAAACAGGGGTATAAGTATGTATAAATTTCAATGTTTGTAATTGAATAAAAGATACGATAACCAACTAGTCTAGTTTCCTACTAGGAAGAAGACTACAAAAAGGGTTTATCGTTCTACAGTCAGTTTCACGGCCTAGAAGACCGGTCTCTCCAATGTCCCCCATGCTCACTCTAAGCCCGGCACCTACTTGGGAACGACGCCCCTAGCACCTGAGAGACACATCGACACCAATCAAGTGTTAGGCCAAAGGAGCCTAGTGAGTTGTATCAACATAATATCATACATATAAAAGCATGTTAAGACATGTGAGATATACAAGAGGGTATTAACAACAAAATGTAGCATGTTAAACCGGTTTATCTTTTATCTTTGAAAACTTGGGAGCGACCCACTTTCGCCAAGCAAGTTACACATCAGAGTCGAGACAACCCCGTTGTCGTCCTCCTACAAAGACTCAAATGGACAACCTCAGAGGCCAGGCACATTCGCGGCCACACGAATGGCAAGGGACATAGGTGCGCACCTTTTGACTAGTGCCACCCAAAACTGAGTCGAACTCGTGTAAACTTGAAACTACACACCTTTTGACTAGTGCCACTTTAAATCAATCTCATTTCAACAATCGACACAGTGTACACCTTTGACTAGTGCCACAATGTCCAATTCATGTATGCATAAAAATATGGGTACTCACCTTTTGACTAGTGACATCCCGGTCCACTTTTGACTAGTGGCCAATAGCATCCCACCTTTTGACTGGCGGTGCTCCATAACATTTATGTTATTAATATTTAAGCATTATTGAAAGTCTCAATACTTTCATTCATTTCATATAAGCCAACATGCTCGGGATTCAATTCCTTCGCATCATTCCGTGGCATACATAATAACATGCATTTCTCATAAATACATTTCATCACATAATCACATGGATTTAACTCATACATTAGTAGCATACGATAAAACTACTCCATATACAATAATCCAAACCAAGCCATTCATACATGCATCGTTACTCATTCATTTCATGGCAATCTTTAAACCTAACAATTTAGGCATTTCATCCAAAATCATGTTTATTCACAATAACCAAGCAAGATATGTAAATCAACAAGATGATGTGCTCTCAGTTTTAACAAAACGGGTTTAGCAACTCACCTTGAGGCTCGTAAAGCCAAAAGCCCCAAATCTCACCCCAAAACCCTAGCTTAATGCTTGAGTGAACACCTAAACTGATAAGGAGTTAATACCTTTGATTAGTTCCAGATCTATAACATATAAGACTAGATCTGCACTTAAAACTATAGATAAGACTTACCCTTTTCAAGATCTTGAACAAAACCCTAGATATGGAGAATCCCATTTGCAACAATGGAGGTTTTGAAGGTGAGAGGTGGAAAAGATGAAAATGAAGGAGATCTAGCTTCCAAATCTTGCTACCTTAAGTATCAATCCATCAATGGAGTCTTGAAGAGCTTGGAAAATGGAGAAGATAGAAAGAAAAATCGGCTAAAATGGATAATAAATGAGAGAGATATGATAAAAAGAAGATAGGAGGGTTTATAACAACTCAAAATATAACTGCAGGTTTGGCGCTGATCATGGTGCTAATCAGATCAGCGTGCGACGTACCGCCGACACCAGGTCAAAACTCAATCAGCAGGTTTGGCGCTGATCATGGCGCTAATCGGATCAGTGCGGAGATTAGCGCCAAGACAAAATTGCTCCGATTTCGATTCCGAAAGGACTGTTGGACTCGTAATTGAATTTTCTAACATACTAGATCATAAAATGTAGGTTTTGATCCACAATTCTATTTCTCATAATTTTTTTTAATAGATCGATATTACGAAGGAAAATTACGGGTGTTACAATCCTCCCCACCTAGATAAAATTTCGTCCTCGAAATTGCTACTTTGCATGAATAAAAAGGGGATATCTTCGACAAAAACAATCCAATGGTTTCACTAGTACACCACCTTACACTTGTCTAAACAATTCAACCACATTTTCATATTGCGATAATCAATCGGGTCATCTCGATACCATAGTTACTGTTTGGTAGTACTATACACTACTCGTTTCCTAATAAAGTCGGTCGTCTCACTAAAATTCATTTATAACCAAGGAATGCTCAAACGACCCCAACTAATCGTATATGGTGTCCTCATTGATACACTACGAAATACAAAATTTTCACCCAATAGCCCATGACTACTACAAGGAAAGTAAATTTCTTCACTTAGCAAATTGCTAATTTCTACTAAATTCTTAAATTCCCACATTCGCACTACCATAACTCCTTCCAAATGTCCAATCATCTACGCAATCCTAACTTTGCCTTATATGATTTAACTGCGATTTCTGAGTACGAACTCCCCCTCAAATCCATCTTGATTAAATAATACAAGTCCACTACTTATCCCCATCATAACTTGTCATCGTATACCAAGTTCATGCTTAGTTTGGCATATCATGCCATTATGTCCACCACAAATTCCTACTTCACATAATTTAATTATAAGTCACGACTTCAAAATCACTTTATACCCTTAAAAGGTTTCTCTCTCTATGGCAATTTTAACACATTGGTATCTTGCACTTCTCACACGGCATGCAATGCCCTTAACATAGTCACAACCTCACTGACTCTTGTACTAATGATAACGTTTTCTCGATTCTTAGCCACACATAACAGCTATTATTTCATCCATGCAACCACCATTCGACTACGCTCTCTATAATCAAGATTTGGAAAGTCACTTAGTATACACAACCATTATTGTTTCTTCTAAACCACTCATACCAAGGTAAGTATCGCCTCACGAAGACCTCCAAAACATGGTCACTTAATCCACCCGAACAAATCTCATTCTAGACGGTTCGCTACAATCTCTTAGAAATACGCTCCGACACCCTATAGAACTTCTCTTTGTAATAGCCGGTATGCACATCGTGCATCCACTTAGGTGGTGCTAACCAATTCCCCATACTTAGACCTATCCACTTAACAATGTTTTTACCTAGTTAATAACAGAATTCCTTCTAGATGAGGGTCTCCCATCGGACCACCCTTCTTCTCGTGATCATGGGCAACACGGTGCTCCTCAACAACACTCTCGTAAGAGAGATACGAAACTAAGTCCCTATGTAATCTAGCTTCGATCCACATCGAGCACAACACAACTTCGTCCAACTTTCCAAGTGTTAATATAAAATAGCATGTTCATAAAAGATAAAACCAAATTAATTCATGTAACACATTGGAGGATAACATGCAATCAGTCCGCACATAGGCATCGACCTTCAACCACAATTTTAGTACATCAAGAAATTCGATAACTCCAAGAATATGCATGGAAACATTTATCGAAGCACGCAATGGGATACAAGCACACATGTATTTTACACAAAAGACTTGACAACAACGGCATAACCCGTATTCTCGGAGAGAGTGAAGGCACATATAATAGATAACTTATGCCGTATTAATCGTACAACACTTCAACCCATAAAGCTCTAAGTGCTTGCTATGACCCCCAACTAGTCACCAAGAGACAACTAATTTCGTGCCAAACACCTATGAGTCGCACTCCTATAGCTCAACAATATTCGGGGCTACTTAACGAAAATCCAACTCGAATTTGCACACTTAAGGCTACTCATCGAAAATCAACCCCCATATCAAGAGGTCCATAATATGACTGTCAACCATGGTAGACCTCTCAGGTTTAGCCCTCTTAGTGACCACTAACCAGCTAACTGTCATGCGACACGGGTTCCCAACCAAATCTTGCGACACCTAGTGGTCCCAACAACCACGACTGACTTAAGTGTAAAAGCATCAAATGCAACAAAGTCCTAAAGCTCATCGCCGTGCGATTAATAATCCAAGCTTACTACTTCGTTAATTTAGAACCCAAAGCTCATAACTGAGCTATTTAAAATCGAAGCTTATAACCAACTATTAAAAATCAAAGCTCGTAACCGAGCTGTTTAGAAATCAAAGCTCACAACCGAGCTGTTCTAGAAACCAAGTTCATAACCGAGCCCTTTAAAATCAAAGCTCATAATCGAGCTATTTTAGAAATCAAATTCATAACCAAGCCCTTTAAAAATCAAAGCTCATGATCGAGCTATTTTAGAAATCGAGACTTGTTCCCCAAGTCCTTATAGTCCAAACCGAGCAATAGCTCTAAACTCAATAGACCCAAAATTGACGGTCTTAAAATAATTTTATTTAGTTCACTCCATTAGTGTGGATGTAACCCACGAAGTCATTTTGACCCAAAATCCCAACACAGTTTAACAAAACAGTTACCCAAGTGGGTCCACACCTTTATAAATCTCGTTTAAGCGGTAAATTATATAAGACTGTATTTATAATCATCGTAATTCAAGTCATCTCAAGATCTCATATACGGTTATTTTATTAAAATTCTTTCAATAAACGCACCCGATAACAAACTCGACAACCGTTTGATTAGAGATAACTTTATGGAACACTCAACGTTTTGGAAAACATTTTTTTGGCACATACGCCATTTTGCAAAACAATTTGGAAATATTCACGTGACAAGACGGCCACGTTGTATAAAACACTACAAAGTTGGTAGGCTACCTATTCGCCAAAGACAACAACTTACACTCCTCCTACATTACCATCGGTGTTTCACAATCATCTAAGCGATCTCATATAAGGTGCAAGTCCTTTATATCGTACTAGATAACACCATCCAAGTGTTACATTGATAGACTCCTATTTTATACTGGATCTTAGACTTCTACCCTCGGTATTGCTTAAGGTATCTCCATAAGTTCTTACCCCCACACTATTCAAGGTATGGGTCTTTTTCAACTACCCACTCGACCTCTAGTCAGTTACGAGTCACCCCCTTTAATCCTCAATATTCGATCTCAGGTTAAAACCATCCGTTTTCCTCTTACGATTCTCCTCTTTTAAATCTAGATAATTTGGCACGACTACTGAAAGAGAGAGGCTTTCTAGAATCTAGACTTGTTTACAAATCAACCAATCAACTCAGTAATTTAAACAGATTCTATCACATGAAGGAATATTCCTATTCCTAACGATCACTCTCTTCACGTTTAAGTCGATTTTAAGCCTAGCTCATCATAGTCTACTTGCATGACATACTATATGATCTCTCGTTAACGCCTTGACAATTGAGTTGTATCTATCTCCCACACTTCCAATATCCACACGATTTACCGAAATAATATTTTCCGACACATGCCTTCCAAGCCTAATAATAATTTTGCCACAAGTTCACACTCAAGTTAAGATACTCAAATCACTTTCAAACCAATCATCAGAACATGACCTTTAAATAGAGACTTATCATAATTAGGGGTCCTTTATGACCGAGCAATTATACTATCACAAGGAAATCAAGAAAAGTAAGTATAGGTTACCATACGTACCAACATTTATCAATCATTACATCGATAGTAACCAAGAATACCCAAATGACGAAACATTCATAACTCAGTAGCTAAGTGATTTATGAATAGACCATACACAAGATTTCCTGCCTCTATTGACGCAATTTCCCGATCCATGTATTCCGTATCCCTAGCGCTCTCCCCACCTAAGACTTTACCCATGGTAGGTGACATGTCTATTAGTGCACTAAGTTTAAGTCTAGGTACACTACGGTCAATACCTAGTTCGCTTAAACTAAAGCTCTGATACCAACTTGTAACACCCCAAAATTTGAAGTAAACAAAAACCTTCATTTACGAAAGGTGTTAGTACAAATATACACCAAGGTGTGAGCTCTTCCCAAAAACAGGGGTATAAGTAGTGTATAATTACAATGTTTGTAATTGAATAAAAGATACGATAACCAACTAGTCTAGTTCCTACTAGGAAGAAGACTACAAAAAGGGTTATCGTTCTACAGTCAGTTTCACGGCCTAGAAGACCGGTCTCTCCAATGTCCCCCATGCTCACTCTAAGCCCGGCACCTACTTGGGAACGACGCCCCTAGCACCTGAGAGACACATCGACACCAATCAAGTGTTAGGCCAAAGGAGCCTAGTGAGTTGTATCAACATAATATCATACATATAAAAGCATGTTAAGACATGTGAGATATACAAGAGGGTATTAACAACAAAATGTAGCATGTTAAACCGGTTTATCTTTTATCTTTGAAAACCTTGGGAGCGACCCACTTTCGCCAAGCAAGTTACACATCAGAGTCGAGACACCCCGTTGTCGTCCTCCTACAAAGACTCAAATGGACAACCTCAGAGGCCAGGCACATTCGCGGCCACACGAATGGCAAGGGACATAGGTGCGCACCTTTTGACTAGTGCCACCCAAAACTGAGTCGAACTCGTGTAAACTTGAAACTACACACCTTTTGACTAGTGCCACTTTAAATCAATCTCATTTCAACAATCGACACAGTGTACACCTTTTGACTAGTGCCACAATGTCCAATTCATGTATGCATAAAAATATGGGTACTCACCTTTTGACTAGTGACATCCCGGTCCACTTTTGACTAGTGGCCAATAGCATCCCACCTTTTGACTGGCGGTGCTCCATAACATTTATGTTATATAATTTAAGCATTATTGAAAGTCTCAATACTTTCATTCATTTCATATAAGCCAACATGCTCGGGATTCAATTCCTTCGCATCATTCCGTGGCATACATAATAACATGCATTTCTCATAAATACATTCATCACATAATCACATGGATTTAACTCATACATTAGTAGCATACGATAAACTACTCCATATATACAATAATCCAAACCAAGCCATTCATACATGCATCGTTACTCATTCATTTCATGGCAATCTTTAAACCTAACAATTTAGGCATTTCATCCAAAATCATGTTTATTCACAATAACCAAGCAAGATATGTAAATCAACAAGATGATGTGCTCTCAGTTTTAACAAAACGGGTTTAGCAACTCACCTTGAGGCTCGTAAAGCCAAAAGCCCCAAATCTCACCCCAAAACCCTAGCTTAATGCTTGAGTGAACACCTAAACTGATAAGGAGTTAATACCTTAGATTAGTTCCAGATCTATAACATATAAGACTAGATCTGCACTTAAAACTATAGATAAGACTTACCCTTTTCAAGATCTTGAACAAAACCCTAGATATGGAGAATCCCATTTGCAACAATGGAGGTTTTGAAGGTGAGAGGTGGAGAAGATGAAGATGAAGGAGATCTAGCTTCCAAATCTTGCTACCTTAAGTATCAATCCATCAATGGAGTCTTGAAGAGCTTGGAAAATGGAGTAGATAGGAAGAAAAATCGGCTAAAATGGATAAGAAATGAGAGAGATATGATAAAAAGAAGATAGGAGGGTTTATAACAACTCAAAATATAACTGCAGGTTTGGCGCTGATCATGGCGCTAATCAGATCAGCGCGCGACGTATCGCCGACACCAGGTCAAAACTCAATCAGCAGGTTTGGCGCTGATCATGGCGCTAATCGGATCAGCGCGGAGATTAGCGCCAAGACAAAATTGTTCCGGTTTCGATTCCGAAAGGACCGTTGGACTCGTAATTGAGTTTTTTAACATACTAGATCATAAAATGTAGGTTTTGATCCACAATTCTAATTCTCATAATTTTTTTTTAATAGATTTATATTACGAAGGAAAATTACGGGTGTTACAATAGATAAGCAATCTCCAACACTAGGGGTGTTTAATATTTGAATGCTATTCGTAAAAATCGAAATTCGAACCGACTCGAACTCGAATAATCTAATACAAATCGGTTTGTTTGGTTTTCAAATCGGTTTTGGACTCGATTCGAAAGTTTACATTGGTTTTCGAATCGAATTTCAAATTTATAAAAATATTCGAAACCCGATTCGAAATTCGAATATATATATATATATAACTCTACATACACATAAGATTTTATATATATAGAGAGAGGAAAAATAAAATACACACCAAGTAATTCGTAAACACTTACACACCAATCTAAACCATTGATTTACCATTGAATTTTTGATCTGACGATGCATAAATATTGGGGGTGTTTTGTATAGTTATGGCAACTAACAATTTGAAATTTGAATTATTAATAGCCTTTAGTTAATAAAATTCATAATTTTAGGAAGTAAATCTCATATGCAAATTGGTGTGTAAGTGTTTACGAATTAGTTAGTGTGTATTTGATTGTTCCTCTATATATATAATTATATATAAAAATTTCAAGTTTTCTGATTTCTAGTTATCCACATTGTGAGAAGTTTTCTTTGGGTTTTTGTTGTATATCTACACTCCAAGAGGTTTTTTTGGGTTATCTAGAGTTTGTTATTTGATATTTTGTAATATGGATATTTGAATGGTTGATACTCAATTTGAGCAAATGGCTAAATGTTATATAGATGTTCATCCCCTTTTTTGGATCAAACTATTAGTTTCTATCCCCTTATTTTGTAGTATAATATTTTTTCAACTGAATTTGGATAAACCCGAATTGAATTCGAATTCGACAATGCGAATTCGAGTCGGTTTTACATGTTCCATTTCGAATTCGAATCGAATTTTGAATTTACCTAAAAAACTTTCAAACCCGAACAACTCGATTCGAAGAAGTCGAAAAACCCGAAATTCGGTTCGATGAACACAGGGAATATAAAAATACTTTAATGTCCATAATAAGTATGATATGTATGAGATGAAATATTGGTACAAATTACGAAACTATGGCCGGCATCGTGTTTTTCCTTCTTCAAATTGTTACTAATAAAAATTTATTTTGATAAACATTTTATAATTTTATAAATGCTTTATTTATGTATATCAAGTTCGTCAACCAAACCTTATAATAAAATAATTCATATTTTCATTATATGTTAGAGTAAATTACAATTTTGGTCTTTATGGTTTATTATTTTTCTTATTTTTGGTTCTTTTATATCTTTATCACAAAAAAGCCTTGGCTACATGTAAATATGTTTGGTTTTGGTCCCTCATACTAATAGAAGTTAAATTTTAGCCGTTTAATAGGAGTATTGTATTCACAGTTCAATTTAAACGGTTTAACCCTCAAACTACAAACCAAATCGCAAATGGGGGTTCATTAAATTTTCAAATCGCGGTATTCGCAGTTCAGTCAAAGTGGGCCACGTTTTAGACAGTTTAGTCTGACAAATATTGACAGGTTTAACCTTTATGCGTTTTAAAGTATAAGAGGTTGTTTGTTTAAAAAAAATTATATCATAACCTCTTACGTCTGAAAATTAAGAGGTTTGCAGACTTAAGACCATTGGTTTTATTTTTAATAAATTATCTGAAAATCTCTTACCGTTCCTCTAACATTTTCAGAGGTCCACCATCCACCTCTTATATTCTACATATGAAATCAAACTTCAGAGTCCACACCTCTTAAAAAACAAACGACCTTAAAAATAAGATGGAACACACTAAAATATATAGAATATATAGATGTTTAGGTATATAACTTTAAATGAGATTTTAATTAAATCCATGACCTTCTCATAAGTATAAACTCATTTTTTCTTATTAGGCAAGAAGGTCATGAATTTAATTAAAAACAATTTCGAGCTCAGAACCCTAAATAACCCAGAACATATAAGACGTAAATTACAAAAACACAACTTACAATGTCAAGACTTACAAGATTCCGGATATTTATTTAAAAAATAATAATTTTAGTGGCTAAATTTTAAAATGTTTAACACAATATAATACAGCTAATTTTAGGTTATTTTAAAGCATCACAACCCCTATTTAAATGGATCTCACCCTCTTCACTTATTTCAATCGATCGGCTGCGCTAAATCAATTTTTGCTTCCTTCTCTTAAAATTTACATGTTATTTGTGAAATCAGGTATTCTTTTTATGATTATATGGTAAAGAAATTAAGAAAATAGAAAATATGTTGCAATTATTGATTATTTCTTTGCTTATTAGATGGGAAAAAATTATTTATAGTGAAAACGACGTCGTTACTTCTTTTCGAGCAGTTGAAAAGTGCAGGTTTATTGGTTTTAATTCATCGATAAACATAAAACTCTGTGTGTGTAAATAGAATTACTTATTTTTTAGTAATCTTGAAAAACCCTTTTTTCCGATTTTGATTTTGATTTTGAGGATAATTTCAGAGAAAATATTGGTTTTTGATTTTTCTTTGGATTTTTGTTGCAATTTTGAATTGTGGTTTCTGGTTTTTATTTGGGAAAATTGTCAATAAAACAGTTTATTGAAAAAATTTCAAGAGAAATCTTTGGTTGTTGTTCTTGAATTTTGCAAATTTGTGCAATTATGAATTATAGTTTCTTGTTCAAGAGAAATCATTAGTGATTGTTCTTGTTTTTTACTAGCATTCTTGTTATTTATGTGGATCATAGTTTCTTATTTTTTAATTCTAATTTGGGAAACTTATAAAATAAGTAAAAAAAAAAATATTGTTTCTTGAAAATACCCTTGTTCCCAATTTTTATTGAAGAAGAATTCCAAGAGAAAGCCATTGGTGGTTTTTCAAGAAAAAATTGTTGAAATTTTCACTTGCATTTTTATTGTATATTGTGATTTGCAGTTTCTTGGACAAAATATGAATTTCAACATAATTTCTGTAATTTTTTTTTTGTGAATTTTAGTGTTCTTAACAAACCCATGTCACAAATTCTTGATTTTTGTTAATTCTTCTATATGTTTTCAAAATCCCCATTTTTCTATGTATTTATTATTGGCAAATGGATACTTGACAATGTTATTCTTGTTATTTCAACTATGAATTCTAGTTTTATTGTGTAAACCAATGTTTCAATTGGTTTTTGTTATAAAACTCTAAATCTTTTGAGTACCCATCTTTTCAATTCTTGATTTTTGTTATAAATTCTAAATCTTTTGAGAACCAATTACTTCAATTCTTGATTTTGTGGTATTTGATATTTTGGTGATTCCATATTCCTTATTTTGTTTGTTTGTTTACACTTTACAGGGTGTATAAGGAGAAGATAGATTAAGATTTCTTGATTTTTTGTTCTCAACCTTTTTGGGGGTTTCTTAGTTTGGGGAAAGAATGGAAGATGGCGGTTCGGAGAAAGTAAAGACTGGCGGTGGCGGCAATGGTGGCGGCAGCGGTGGTGGTGGAGGAGGAGGAGGTGATGTGAATGAGGCTTTGAAGAAATGCTTGGAAGAAAACAAAGGGGAGTATGAGAAATGCAAACTAAAGATTGAAGCTCTCAAGTCCTTCCCAACACCATCATCATCAAGAAGGAAACCCCTTTATCCATTAAGGCTAAGAAGTGGTTCATTGACTGATGTATGAGGAAATAAAAATCCATATATGATAGATAGTTAGAAGCTACAACTTGTAATGCATCATGTACAAATCATTCAAGCATGGAGGCAAGTTGTGGACAATTAAGATTAAATGGCTTTGTTGATGGTAGCTCTAAGAAGTTCTTTTATATTTTTCATAATAATGGTGAGTTATTTAATTTGTGTAAGATTTAGTCAGACACATAAATCTATAATCGCACTAAAAACTAGAAATGATGCCTAGAGTAAAGAGTAAACTCATTTTTATGGGGATCTAAAGTTAATAGTCAGACAAAACCTTAAGTGATCCTAAAAGACTTGAATCATAACTAATGGGGAGTAAATGACATCTCGATACTCCCATGGGGCCCTCTAAACTTAACAGCCAGATAAATCTCATGGCCTTGCAAACTACATCTTGCATATCCCGATAATCCATGGGGCTATGATGCAGCTTGACAAACCTCCATTGTTCCTGAGTAGACTTGAGTTTTGATCGATAGTTAACGAGGAAACAAACATTACATCTTCAATCCAACTAACATATTGAAGGCCAAAGCTTCCAAAACCCTTGAGTAGTTTTCAAAGTATGGCTTGTTCCACATCCTACAATCGAAAGTTGAAGTGTTAAAAGCATCGGCATAGTTGACTTTTTAAACCATTGTACATGTACTTGATTGCTCATAGGAAACTATGTTTTGTAAAAAGGAAGAGGTTAAAAACATTGTATTTTACATGAACTGACAATTTGGATCAGAAGTGTGCCAAATTATCGTACTTGACCTTTTATTGCAACAAACCATAGTGTTGTAGAAAGAAACATTGCAGGTTCACAATGTGTGATTTTGAGCAATAATTTGTCAAAGTCCATGTTCATCTAAATGTTTGTGCAAAACAAGATTTGCAACCCATAACACCGGTTCGCCCAACCTACCCCAAAAACATCATGTGACATGCAAATCAGATGCATTCAAAAGTAAAATTATATATTTCATGATAAGATTGTGAATGATTCATGGATATCATGTATTTCATTATGAATAATCTTTGTTATGAATATCCATGACAAATGATTCTCATTAAAGTTGTTTGTTATGAATATATTTGATTCCCCTTATCAACACCACATTTTGTTCTCATCTGAACCCATTCCTGAGTGGGAAATGATATCAACTAGTTATTAAGAGCCCGGACCTCGCGCCGGGTTATAAACTTTGATAGATTTTATCATAAGTAGTTTAATGAAATTACTTGACTATTTTTTTATTAAAGTTATAATAGTTTATAATTAACCAATAAAACAAAATGTCATAATAAAATAAATAAATAAAGTAAAAATAAAAATAATGTGAATTATGTAATTTGAGAATAAAAAATTTGAAGATGATATATTAGAAAGACCAAATATGTAATTTAATCAAATATTTTTTGGATTAGTTAACAAACTTAATTTAACAAAGTTAGATGGAGAGATAAAAATGGAATAAGAAAAAACATAAGAATAATGAGTAGTTTTTAAAATATCAAACTATTAGGACCAAAATTGTACTTTATTCTATAAATTTACTATTCATTTTCAATGAAAATTGATATAAAGGATAATCTTCTCATGTTAATCCACAAAACATGATTCTAAAACTAGATTCACTTCCACAACAATGAAGAGGAAAAGCTTTTTCATGATTTCTTCAAAATTAAAAAATCAAAATAATCAACAAAAGAATACATTCATTTCTCCATTTTAAATTTTCAATATTAATTATCTTAGCAGAACATTCAATTCAATTCAATAATATAAAAACAGGTTTTCTCCCCTTTCTCCGTTTAATGTTATTGATATTCTGGAGAAGAATTTGAAAAAGATTGATTTTTTATTTTAAATATTTCAATGTTAATTAGATTATGAAGGTATCTATAACTTTTATCATCTAATACATTTTTAAATTTTTTTGTATAATATAATAATAATAATTCAATATCATTGATGCGAATGAAAAGTAATAACATTTCTCCTTCACATCTAAGTTTTACCTTTGAGTTTTCTGTTGTTTTATCTATTTTAGAGAACAATAGAAAGAATCTGAAGATGCACAATAAGAAACAAAATCTCCATAAAATCAAACCGATCTGAGGTATCACACCAGGAGAGATAGGATATGCTACATATTCATGAAAATGTCATGAATTCTTTAAGGTTATAGATATAGATAGAGTCAGCCTCAAGGGAAAACTGCAAAAAAATGAAAAACCGATTAAAACCATAATAACCCTTTCATCTGTATAGTATGCACGTGTGCATACAAGCAATAAGCACATGTGTATAGCATACGGATGAACAATCATTTATAGTTTTCCTCAATTTTTCATTTTTTCTCGGATGAACAATCATTTATAGTTTTCCTCAATTTTTCATTTTTTCTGGATTGACCCCTTAACCTCCCCTGCAAAAACTCATAGAAGATCAACTTTCTCGAACCGCAACTTTTCCGACAACCTTAATTGTTTTATAAACAAAAATACCGAGTATATAATTTCCCACAACCTTAATTGTTTTATAAACAAAAATACCGAGTATATACATACACTACAAAATCTACAACAAGCCTTGGTACAAAATATATGATGCCATCCGTTTCGGTCGTTTAACATTCGACGTTTTCAATTCTCGTTCCACGTGAACGAAATGAAAACCCGACTCAGGCCTCACCCAAGGTGGGACCCACAAAACGAAAAATGATTTTAGATAGATAGCATGTTAAAAAACACTTATCTCGAAGACGGACTATTGGGCCGAATACTATTCTGTTCGGTTGGGCGACCGTTGGTTGATGGGTTCATGGATACAGAAGCCACTTTTTTCGCTTTTAGAATTTCTCGAATCGTTTTCTCGCCTTCTATTGCTTCTTGTACGTGATTGTAAACACGCTTGCAGAGCTCGTCTAGAGCAAGCATCTGGAACGGCTCTTCGATCAGAACTCCCACCTGCAAGTTCAGAAGAAAAAATGAATCAAAATGCAACAAAGTTGGTTTAGTTTCTATTTAGTGCAATGAATAATTCTTTTTATTAATCTATGGTTTACAGTTTCAATATTTCTAATGGTGTACGTGTTTTTACCGGTAACCTGTTGATCTTGTAACACTTGATGACATGGATACCCACATTTAAACAGTTATGAAAAAGTGGACGATAAACTTGACACTGACGTCATCAAATGTTAGAAGATCATTAGACTACTGTTCAAAATGGGTAAAAATAGGGGTCATTTGGGGATTTGATCTTAAAATGAGTTTTTAATTAAATTCATGACCTCTTGGCCTATTAATGAAAAAATGTCTTTATACTCGTAAGAAAGTCATGCATTTAACTTAAAATCTCCTTTTAAGGGTCACGGGCAGGGGCGGAGCCAGAAAAATAAACTAGGGTGATCCTCTTCAATTTAACAAAAATATTATATCAATAGCAATGTTCAATCCAAAAGTATACATATGCAAACAAAAAACACGGACATTTATAAATTCAACAATACCCTCAACGATTTTTCATTTTTTGAAACATGTCATGTCAATAATAACTTCATTATCAACGCAAACAAACACATCTTTTTCAATGTAGGCAACCAAGTTATCATTCGAAATTGATCTTAAGAAACGGCTGTTTCCAATTCGTGAATCAAAACCGTGAGGCTTGATTCATAAATGGTGAACCAGTGAGGCGTTAGCTTGAATAAAACACGTGAGAGCTGTGAGGTCAATTGAGTGCATCTGAGTGATGTCTGTTTTGGTGACTTGGTAAGTTTTTTTTGATAAGGTTCACCTGGGTTTGCCCAGACTACATCCTTGGTAATTTTTACCGAGAGCTAAAGCATGCTCCCCTGGGATTAATACTCAGTGGCCCCTGGTTGCTCACCTCTGATGACTTGGTAAGTTGGTATGAAAGTCGTGAGCTTGAATTGAGATGATGAGAGTATGAAACTAAAAATTACATATCTAATTACTTAGTAAAGTGGGTCATCCATAATAAAATAGTTGATGCATTGGTAGTGGGGTTAGCCTAGTCGGTTAATATTTTATAAATTACATAGGCTTTTTATATTTAGTAAAATTTTGGCCTATTAAAAAAAAGTTAAAAATTTGAGGGTTAGCTCATGCTAACCATGGGCATGAGTTGGCTCTGCCATTGGTCACGGGAATTCTGCAAAAAATGAGAAACTAAGGAACATCCCGGCAACAATTCATCTTGAGAGTATGAACATGCGCATACAAGTAATTTGTAAGCAATTTGTCAGGTATGCACATGTGCCTAACATGCACACGTGCATAAAAACCAGAAAAAACAACTTCAATTGCTCGTATACACATGTGCATACCGTCCAGATGAATGATTGCCAATGTGTTCCTTAGTTTTCCATTTTTGGAGGTTCTCCCTTGCACCTCCCTCTAAGGATATATATACATAAATATCTCATAAAAATAGGGAGTTATGAAACTTTCTTACATTAATTAAGAAGGAAAAAACTCTTTGTTAACATTATATCCCATCCGAAGGTGGGGTCCAGGGGCTAAGATGCACACAGACTTGACCTCTACCCGAAAGAGTAGTCGGAAGTCAAAATTTTATCCTATATATGTGTGTGTGTGTGTGTGTGTGTGTGTGTGTGTGTGTGTGTCTATATATATATAGAGAGAGAGAGAGACCTCTTCGATGCAGAACAAAGAAGCCGCACTGACAAATGTAGCGGGAACCACAATCCAGTTACAGTCATCCCAAAGTATGATCGGAAGGGTAAGATGCCAAAGCACTAGAAATCTTGAGGTCAAACGAGTGTACGAAAGAGGGATCGGTATGCCCATAATTTGTTCACAAACAGCAATACCTTCATGGAAACAAGAAACTTTTGATTCCTGCAATTTATGCACAGAGTTTCATTTTGAAGTCAAATCTATAACTTCATTTTCCAACTATACAATCATACATATACATATATAGAGACTCGAATTACCACAACGAAATGGGAAACTAAGAAACACCCTGATAAACATTTGTAAGGTATGCACATGTGTATAGAAGTAATTGAGAATATTTCTTGGTTTCTATGCACGTGCGCATACAAGAAAAGTTATTTTTATGCACATGTGACAGGGACGAAGGAATTGTTATAAGGGTGTTCATCTGGAGTTTTGGACGGTATGCACATATGCATACAAGTTAATTAAGTTTTATTTTTGTTTTTATGCACGTGTGCATGATACAAATTACTTGTATACGCATATAGTTCAGATGAACTACCAGGGTGTTCCTCGGTTTTTCATTTTTTTGCGGTTTTCCCATAAAGCTGACCCTATACACGCACACACTTGGAAAACCTCAGGTGAGGCTTGACCTTGACCTCCAGTGGGGTTCGGATCTACCGGTAACTTGGATACTGTTGGGCCAATCACCCTTTGGTGTGAATTCTATAGACTATAGCTTCTCGGATAGAAAATTTACCAATACAGTTAGCTTAGGCTCCTCCAAGTCGAGCAACCGTATGCTTTGAGAGATGAACTGGATGATGCATCGTGGGCGATGATTTGAACTCAAAACGATTTCCAAATCATCGTCCTCAAGTAGATCCTCAAGGTCTCTTCCTATATCAGATTCGTAAATCAAATGGCACTGCATTCAAACATTTATAAATAAACTAAAGAAGATTCATACATCCTTAAAAAGGTAAAATTTTTACTTTAAAAACAACAATAATGGAAGAAATCATATAGGCTAGTTCTATGATTCTATCAAAAGTCAAAATTTATTGCTTCCCCTGGTTAAAAGACGACATGAATTTTGACAATTGAACACCACCTTTTGTGTGTTTTTTTTTTTTTTTTGAACGGAAGATAACTCACACACACGTTCCGGGGGTATCCGGATCCAAACGGGCACCGACTAATCCCCCGCGCCCATGAACCGGCCCTATGGACCAGCCCAAGAGCTAAATACCGCAGCAAGTCGTCACTTGGCCAACTGAGGATACCATCCCCTGAAGGCATGAGGATGTTACCTCCACCCACTAGGCTAGACCATCTTTGGTCCACCTTTTGTGTTTAAATCAAAGTACTTATCAAATTGTCATGAAAATTTGACATTTAAGTGTTCTTCTTCCCATGAAACTGTAACCTTTGACAAAATTGAGTATTACACCAATTTTATAAAAATAACTGATGTAAAACTTGGTGAAAATAGTAATTTTCTCCAATAAAACTATTTTTCACACTACAACATAATATTCAAAGTATACTCCTTTTTGGCTATAATTACATAAACTTCTAATAATACCCTAATATGTACTGACTATACAAATTATGCCCATAATCTTTTACAATAAAATAACTTAAAAAAACTATTAGTTATGAATTATATTATTCTATTAGGTGAAACAAACATTACATTAAATAATAAACGTTATATTGTAAAATAAATCTACAAAAGTAACATATACATTTATGCTCGGATCACGTGAGACCAATTTCCACAAGACCCGTGAGGCCAAGATGTTACGCTTGAAACTTCATAGCAAAATACTGTGAAGGTAAGTTTCACTGTTTTTGTTGCGAATGTTCGAATTTTTTTAACAGTGTACTACTGTGAGGTTTCAAGTGTAAAATCTTGGTAACCCGACCCTAAACATTTAAACATTCAAACTTGGAACCTTAAGAGCGATCGGAAACGCCATAATATACTGCAAAATCGCCGTCTTCAAACCCGAATCCTCCTCCTTGTCCACACCAACAATCACCTGCCGAGCGAAGTCATTCGTTCCCGAAACCACCCGACTCCACGCCTTCCTCCCTTCCTCGAACCTCGAGTACGAGGCCTCCGTCCTGAACACCAGCAGCAGCGCCAGCGCGGGCGCCGTCAGCTGGTACGGCAGCGACGACGCCCGCAGCAACGGAAAAACCTCCGGCAACAAATGCCCGAGCACCGCCGTGTTGTAGCTCGCGACGACCGTCGCCACCGACGTGAAGGCGATCACGGGCGGCACGAGCGACAGGATCACGCGGGAATTAAAGCTCGAGAGCAAATGGCGTACGTGTCGAAGCGAGCTCCGGTGGCGGATCCAGTCCTGGTGGCCGTAGAGCGGTTTGCTCTGTTTCATACGCCGCTCCTTGATGCCGTCGGCCCAGTCGGGGATCGTTCGGAGGATCGATATGAAGGTGATTGGTTTTGGTGGAGATTGGGGGGTTTTGGGGGTTTGGGAGCAGAGGATTTGGGAGGGTTTTGGTGGGAACTTGAGGGATGTTTTTGGGGTGAATTTGAATGGAGAAGGTGATGATGAAGATAATGAAGAAGAAGATGGGGGTGAGGTTAGGGTTTGGAAGGGGGATTTGGGGGTAGTCATGGGTGGAAATTAGGGTTAGGGTTTGGGGGAAATGGGAGAGGGAGGAGGAGGAGGACATGATGGAAGAGGAAGTTTGAGAGAAGTGGAGTGCAGGGTGGTTAGAAAGCAGTTAGGTGACTGATATTTTTTTATAAATTTTCTTAGTTATTTGTTTTTATTATAATCAAAAGAATATTCGAATTTCTGTTTGAAAGTATATGTTAAAAATTCATAATTAGGGTTTGAAAGGGGGATTTTTCTACTCGATATTTTATCTTTGGAGCATCCTTTTCTTCAAATCAAAATTTTCTATAGAAATCACCTTTTTAGGTATCTTTAAATTTAGATATTTTCTTCATTATTATTGTACCTTTTTTATTTTGAATAAGGTTTTTGGAAAATTATTGAAATAAAAAGTTTCAGAAATCTTTATTTTAAAGAAGTTGTTACAGATGCTCTTAGAAGGCATATATGAGGGTAGGACAATAAATTGGATTGGACATGACAGGTTGTATATCTGGTATTTGGTATGACTTGGACCGTATAGCACACGACTAGAGAGATATGACAAACTAAAAACTTTTTTATGATTTTAGATATGATGTAATAACTCTAAATGACATTAATCAAGTAAATATTAAATAATTTAATTCATAAAATATTTTACACGATTTTCATATACATAAATACATGTTTAATGGCTAACATTATTATTATTATTATTATTATTATTATTATTATTATTATTATTATTATTATTATTATTATTATTATTATTACTATTATTATGTTTGAACCGTAAATGCCTTCCTTTATACAATTTCCGGTACCAATTAAAAATATGTAAAATAGTCACTCTTAATAGGATTGGATGAGAAGCATGGAGTTTCGGGAAGTTAAACATGTCGACCCTTAATTAACTTTATACCATATGACGCGTTTTGATAAGCTAAAAAAATCTAATGGTTGTTTGCCAAACACTTACTTACACTAATGGGATAAAAAGGTATCTTAGTTTTTTTCTACTTATCATGACTATTACTGTATTTACTTGTGTGATATTTCTACTGGACAGTAGTCTTGATTTTTATTTTTATACCAGTAGCTGTCAGTACGTAACTCAGAAATGTGTTTTTTTGTTTGTTTTAACTTTGTTTTTCTCACAGTTGTATATGCTGCTTTGTCTGCCATCTTAATGCAACAAAAGATAGCCATGGAAAGGATATCCAATGAAGTTGGAAAAAACAAGAAAGAAAGAGAAGGGCAAAATAGTCATTTTGAACAAAGAATATCAAATGAAGCTGAAAAACTCAAGGAACAAAGCGAAGGGCAAAATAGTCATTTTGCACACAGATTGTCAAATGAAGCTGAAAAAACAAGAAACAAAGGACAAATTAGTCATTTTGTAAAAAGAATGTCTTGTAAAAAAGTGAAAACCCAAGAAACAAATAAAGGAACAACATATTTGGTGCTAAAAAAAAGTCAAATGAAGCTGAAAACCCAAGAAACAAATAAAAGGGCAAAATAGTCATTTGTACACAAACTACACATGTATTGTCAACTGAGTTCTTGCTTTACAATCAGATTCCCAGCAAAAGAAATCAAATCTGTTTCTAACTTTCTCAATACACAATTTACTCCACATGTAATAAAAAAAATCAACACCAACACCAACCCCAAGGGCAAAACCGTCATTTTCACGAAGAACCCGTCTTTCATCGGTCATTTTCCATACAAAAGAACCAATTAAGTCGACCATAGAAACGCATAAAAATTTACAGTATTATACGATGACGGAACCAACATTCGCTTTGTTTTAACGAAGGGCAAAACCGTCATTTTCAACACCAAACCCAAGGGCAAAACCGTCACTTAAACTCGATCATTGTCCATTAATGGTGGTTCCGTTTTTCTTGGCTTCGAGAGTGGCGGCCTCCTTGAGAGCAACATTGGCTTCGTTTTCCATTTTGAGAGCGAAAAGTGAGGCGGCTTGTAAATACGAGGCGATGTGCCATACGGGCGAGATGACTTGTGCTTGCATGGCATCACCTAAGGCTTCTTGAGGCATATCGTTCATGAGGTACGATAAGCTGCGGCGAGCGTATACGGTTGGAGACACCATAGGTCCGTATTCAATGAACTGCGGGCAAAGATAGGCACACAGGTTACAAGTTTAAATAAGTGGACGTATGAAAAGAACCAAGTGAATGTGGTTCAATGCGAGAGCATGCATTCAAGTTTGTGAAGGTCCAAGAGCATGTATGCATGTATACGGAGGTCCAAGATCATGTATGCATGTATACGGACGTCCTAGAGCATGTATGCATGCATACGAGGGTCCAACATCATGTGTGGACAGTGGGAAGGTCCTAGAGCACACATGAATCCGCCCCTGTGTGGGAAGGTCCTAGAGCATAACATCCAAGAGCATGTATGCATGTATGAGAAGGTCCAAGAGCTTATATGCATGTATGAGAAGGTCCAAGAGCTTATATGCATGTATGAGAAGGTCCAAGAGCTTATATGCATGTATGAGAAGGTTCACGAGCATGTATGCATGCATCGAAGGTTCACGAGCATGTATGCATGCATCGAAGGTCCAATAGTATGTATCCACGTATGGGATGGTCCAAGAGCACGTATGCATGTAAGAGAACGTCCAAGACCATGTGTAGGAAGGTCCAAGAGAATGTATGCATATATGGAGGTCCATGATTTAAGAGCATGTATGCATGTATACCGAGGTCCAAGAGCATGTATGCATGTATCTAAAGGTACAAGATCATGTATGCATGTATATGGAGGTTCATGATTTAAGAGCATGTATGGGAAGGTTCAAGAGCATGCATGCATGCATACGGAGGTCCAATTGCATGGATGCATGCATCCACAGGTTTAAGCCATGGATGCATGCATCATAAGGTTTAAGAAACTACGACAAAATTAGGTTTACATGGGTTTACAAGATACCAAAAGTGTTTTTAAGTGTCCTAATAGATTACATTATAGGACTTACGTTTACAAGACCAAGCACTTCTTTGACCTATGTAACACTGTGATAAGCTCATACATCATGTTGGGCATCTTAACAAGCTTTTTAAGACACTTCTGAAACAAAATGTCCTAATAGCCCTTTTATATGGCATTTAAAGTATCCTATAAACACATTCTTCTTCAGGACACTTGTTTTGTAAGACATTTTTTCAAACAGTATCATATAAAAGAGTTAATAGGACACTTTGTTTCAAAAGTGCCCTAAAAGCTTGTTAAGACGTCCAGAAGTTTCCCATAAACTTATTACAACACAGTTAGATATGATACACGAGGATCTGATCCTACAAACTTAAGTCCTATAAATATATCAGGACAATCCGACATTTTTTATGTCCTAAAAACCCGAATTTGTTGCACTAAGAGCATGCATGTAAGATGTACCTATAATCTATCCATCTGTATGCATGCATGCATGTATCATACAAATTTTATAGTACCAAAACAAGTTAACATCTTAGTCCTCACACCATTAAAATTGCAAGTATTTTCATCTTGTAATGATGTACAAGATTTGCAACTTTTCCCACTTTTGAAAAAGTTTAAAGCTAAAATTACTTATTTACCCATCGTCATCATCACATGTTACTCATGCTAGAGATTATGGTTCACAAGATTCCTTTGTCACTAAAGGGTATTTTAGACATTTCACCAATCTCTCCTATTATGTTCCATTAATATTCTAAAAACCACAAAATCGTTATCTATGTGAGAGTTCATTCGAATATATAGATGAAAAAAGATTAAGAAATCAACTCGGGTTGTTTCCATTTATAAATAAATATAAAACCGAGCAAAAGAAAAGACCTGAGTATAGCAATCGATTGCGGTGCTAAATTCTTTGTGTCGGAATGCAACGTCGCCCTTCTTTTTTGCATTTAACGACTCTTGCATTTGATCAGTCCACATTTGAAACGAGAGCTGAAATGAGAAACCAAAAAAGAAAGAAAAAATGTACCGAAGGTTAAAAACAACACTAAAGACATTTATGTTTGACCATTTTCAAGAACAAGGTCGTAAGAGTTTCTATGACGGAAAAGTGAAACTCGAGATCTTCAAGTCAACCTAGGGAATTATCGAGAAGAACCGGTTATTGTGAAATCTGGTCCAAATCCGGTTAATGGGCTGGTGAGACCCGGTCAAAGCCTAGTCAAAAGGTCACAGAATTAAAAAAAAAGTATAAAAACAAGCTTATAGCTTTGTCTTTTCTATTTTCTAACGTGTAAAAAGACAACTTTGTCCCTCGTAACGGCCAGTTTGAGGGGCATTATAGGAAATCTAACTTGTTCGGTTTACGTCTTATTTAACTTATAAAAAGACACTAATTGATATATATATATATAAAATATATAGAATTAGGTTCAAACAAGAACTCATCAAATTTGCAAGAATAAAGGAACTAACCACAATCACATATGATGTGGGCCCATGAGGGTCCCCATAATAAAAAATCATATATGATCCAGGTGGGTCCTAACCACTAAATCATATATGATTTTTTAATATGTGGGACCCACACATATATATTTATATAGGGTCAGGTTCAGGGAAACCGCAAAAAAATGAAAGACTAAGGAACGCCCTGCTAATGTTCATCTAGATGGTATGCACATGTGCATAGAAGTGACTTTTAAGTAATTTCTCCAGTATGCATATGTGCATCAATACCAAAAAAAGTAATTTTTCCGGTATGCATGTGCATAAATACAAAAAAAAAACAACTTCAATTACTTGTATACACATATGCATACTGTCCAAATGAATAGTTACCAGGATGTTCCTGAGTTTTTTATTTTATTTTCCTGGGTTTCCTGAACCTCCCTATAGATATAGATGTATACATATACATATATGTATATATGTGTGTGTGTGTGTTCCAAATAGGACCGTTTAAGGCTAACCAATTCAAGCAAAACTGCAAAAGGGTGTTAGAAAGCTTTAAGGCGCTTTTTTAAGCAACACAAATCATAAAAACAAACTTTTAACGAAATGAAACCATCCCCGATGCCTATTTAAAGAATCGGTATCATTTGTAGTGTGTGGGGGTATAACCTCGGTTGTTTGTCCTTCATCGTCTTTATACGAAAGCTTTTCCATGATCTCATGCATTGCCGTCAAATCCATTCTCAAACACGCTTCACCAAGTGGAGATCGAGGAGAGAATGAAGAAGTCGTTTGGATGCCCATCAACACGTATGAAGGAACCTACACATCAAAAACAAAGAGTGTTTTTTCATTAAAAAAAAAAAAACCATCGAGTCCGAGCAATTTGCAAGATCAAAAAATGATCTTTAATTCTTACAAACATCATGGGTAAAAAAACGGGAGGACCCACAAACACAAAGAAGTAGGAGGTGGATTTAAGATTGCTAGAGGGGTTCATGTGCACCCCCTCTAAAGTTTAGGGGCCTTAAAGATACATCTGCTTTAATTTAATGTGTGCTCCCCTAAGTTAACAAAAGATGGTTCAACAATTAAAAAAAAGACTTGTGGGTCCGCAAAAAACAACTTGTATGTCATTTTTAGCTAAACTGAACTTTTTATAATTAATTGGAGTAAATTACAGTTTTAGTCCCTGTGGTAGTGTGGCTTGTTAAAAATCACGACTTTCGTCCCTATGGTTTAGGAATTGTGATTTTCATCCCTAAGATTTGTAATTCATTGCTATTTTCGTCCTCATAATTTATAACTTATTGTTAATTCGGTCATTGTCGTTTACATTTCTTTGCTATTTTGGTCCCTTGTACTTAAACGTAGGAATTAGCACAGGGGCGAAAATAGAAATAAATTTCAAACGGGGACAAAAATGGCAATTTCTAAACCACATGGACGAAAATAGAAATTTATAACAAACCACAGGGACTATAATCATAATTTACAATAATTTATATTATGCTAATTATGTTGTGCCCAGGTCGGAAATTTTTTGGGTCCATCTTTGAAAGAAATAACCTTTAATCGTTGCTTAAATGCTTGCGCCCGATAAACATCACGAGATGATCATAAGATGAAGTTTGAGCTACAAGTTGTGTAGATGGTAAAAAAGACGTTATTCACAAGGGCAAAAAGGTCAACTAACCTCGGTCTCCTTTTGAAGAGAAATTAGAGCGGTCACTACAGACTTTGGATTAGGGCGTTCGCGGGGTTCGTATTGCAAACAACGAGAAGCCAAACGCACCAACTCGGTTCCATCGTCGTTGGAGAATTGTCCCTCTAGGCATGAATCCGTGAGCATTTGAAGGTTCCGATCCCTTATCAAATCAAGAGCCTAGGACGACGAACCATAAGTCAAATATATACAATTCAAGATGGATATATAGGTACAGAAAACCATATATATGGCGAGAACCATGAGAACCATTATATGCATACACATACACACACACACACACACACACATATATATATATATAATATACTTGGGATCATGTGAAACCGGACTGTTTATGTGATACACGTGAGACCACATTTTTACACTTGAAACTTCACGGCAAAACACTGTAAAGCTAACCTTCACAGTGTTCTTGCTATGAAGGTTCAAATTTTTTTTACCTTCACAATTTTTTGTTATCAAGTTTCAAGTGTAAAAATGTGGTCTCACACGTTTCATGAAAACTTGTTGGTCTCAACTCTCATGTGAATCCAACCCTCCTCTCTCTCTCTCTCTCTCTCTCTCTCTCTCTATATATATATATATATATATATATAATAAGAAAAAACATGATAACAAACAAATCACATGTGATTTTGCACTATAATCATGTGCACTTACGAAACACAGACAATGCATGCAACTTGGCCTGCGACATAGAAAGTCACGTGAATCACATGTGATTTTAGTGTAAAATCACATGTGATTTGGCCATTCTCGTATTCTCTTATTTGATCAGTGTTCTTGTTTGAACCCGACTCTAAATACTCAAAACACACACACACACACACATATATCTAGTGTGTGCGCGCACGCATTGATGCTTATACACTATCAAAATATGTATTATGAGTATATTCATCAATGTATATGTATTATGTAATATATATGCAAGGATATAAAAATATATTTATCGGTGCATATATTCATTGAAACTCATGTAGTATATATGCACCAATGCATATATGGTTCTTGTGGTTCTCAAAATAATTCCGATTCTCATTTGAACCTTTCCTTCTAGGTATTAAGTGTTCAAATATGACGAGATGGCATATACTTACATGGCTCGGAGGAATATGCTTCCCACTAAGAAGATCAAGCAAAAGAGTCCCAAAGCTATATATGACACTTTCGGGAGTCACTCTCCCTACACGAAATTAAAAAACGTAAGATATCCTGTGTTTTCGCCATTTAACATATCTATTTTGTGGTTTTATCTAAGGGAAAATGCATCAAATTATAATGAAAACTATCTTAGTTCCCATTCAGTGTAGCAAATACTTCTCTTTCTTAGTCAAAGTAACAAAGTTTCAAGCTTTCCTTTTCTTTTACCCATTTTGATTGGTAACATTGTTAATTTTGTAACATTTGATGATGTGGATGTCAAGTTTTGCCTGCTATTCCGTATCCATTTTGTAAACGGGTATCCATTTCATCAAACGTCAAAATGGGTACAAAATAGAAAATGTTGAAACTTCATTACACTGAACGAGATAAAAGAAAAATCTTTGTTACACTAAGTAGAAACTAAACTAAAGTTGTTTCCATTTTGCCATTGTGTTTAATACAATATTTGGCAAATGTCTATAATACCCTTCAACGAACGTTAAATGAATCTTGAAGTTCAACGGGGTAAATAGGTAATACCGTAGTACTAACTAGAACCTCTCGAAAATGGAGACATCGACAATTTTCATGAGACAAAAGAAGTAGTAAGTTCATTGAAATGTAAACATACCGGTTCTCAAATACTCTGGAGGAGTAAATGCAAGATTTGTACTATAACTTTTCCCATCCCTACTATTCTTCATGAGGCCAAAACATGAAAGTCTTGGGTTACTTTCCTACAAAAATTCAATAAGTTAATTAATAGATCCAATAAAGATTCAAGAAAACGATCAAAGGGTCATTGGCCCAGTGGTACCCGAGTTACCGGTAGAGCCTAGCCTCCCAGGAGGTCAAGGGTTCAAAACTCGTGTAGGTGAGTATTTTCCATGTATAGATATTAAAGTAAATTCCGCTTTTCGTCCTTGTGGTATAAAAATTACAGTATTCATCCCTATGGTTTGCAATTTATCGCTATTCTCGTGTTGGACTAATTCCTACCTTTAAATACAAGGAACCAAAACAGTAAAGAATTGTAAACTACATGGACCAAAAAAATATAAAATTGTAAATCATAAAGATAAAAATAGCAATAAATCACAAACCATAGGGATGAAAACTGCAAGTTTTAAACCACAGGAACAAAAATTGCAATTTTTAACAAACCACAAGAACGAAAAACGTAATTTATTATAGATATTATATGCTTCACAAAGATTCAAGAAAACAGAGAAAAAAAATCAAAACTTCACCTCATCAAACAAAACTCGGTAAGCATTAAGGTCATGATAAAGAGCACGACCTTTACTTGTGCAATATTCAAGAGCTTCGGCAAGATGAAGCACGACCCTTAATCTCATTGCCCACTTCATTGGTTGTGATTCCCCTGATAAATCATTGGAGCTTACAATGTCGATCACAAATACTAAAAGGAAAACCATCGAGCAAATACTTTCATCCAATTCTTATTTTGGGTGACGCACTTTCAAAACCTTCATTTTTGTACCTCAGATGTGATATCTTAGACATTAATTCAATGTATGTTGCACAAAATAGGAATATGACAAAAGTACGTTGCTTTTTCATGCATTATCATATGTAAACTAGGTACCTAAATATTTAAGATGTCACATTTGAGGTACTAAAAATGAAATTTTTTAAAGTGTATTTCACAAAATGGAATTTAGTGATGTAAACTAGGTACTAAATGTTTAAGATGTCACATCTGAGGTACCGAAATGAAATTTTTGAACGTGTGTTAACACAAAATGGGAATTAGAGAAATCTTTGAAAGTGCGATACTCAAAATGGGATTAAGACGA
The DNA here is from genome assembly GCA_030169165.1 of Centaurea solstitialis. Lineage (NCBI taxonomy): Eukaryota > Viridiplantae > Streptophyta > Magnoliopsida > Asterales > Asteraceae > Centaurea > Centaurea solstitialis. The sequence continues at coordinate 23,942,851 of CM058042.1, read as the reverse complement.
AAGTACGTTGCATTTTCATGCATTCTCAGATGTAAACTAGGTACCTAAATATTTGAGATGTCACATCTGAGGTACCAAAATGAAAATTTTGAAAATGTGTTAACACAAAATGGGAATTAGAGAAATATTTGAAAGTGTGTATGTTGCATCTTCTTCATGCATTCTCAGATGTAAACTAGGTACCTAAACGTTTGAGATGTCACATTTGAAGTACTAGATTGAAAGTTTTGAAAGTACATTACAAAAAAGAAGGAATCCAACAAAAAGTACGTTGCGTTTTCATGCAATTTGCCGAAAACCATAAGTGTGAGTGGGGTGGGAGTGGCCTTACAGTGAAAAAGATGTTTTGCGAGTGTGTTATTGGGCATGTACTCGGCCACAAGTAGCCTCTCATCATCTTGACAGCAACAACCAAGGAGATTAGCGAGCCTAACATTACGCAGCTGGCCAACAGCTTTTGCTTCTTCCTGACGTCGTTAAAGATTTCAATTCAATGATGGTCAATGCTTGTAAGAAGTACGAGCAAATCTCAAATATATAGTAAAATGACATGAATGCCCCCAATCAACATACTCCCTCCCTCCCAAAATGAATGTCCACAAAAAAAGACACATTTTAAAAAACGTGTAATTATTACATTTTTAATTGACGAAATGACAACTTTACCCTTAATAATAGAGAAGTGAATTCTTGCATCTCATAAGTAAGGGTAAAATTGGAAAGTAGACACTTATTTTGGGACAAACTAAAGGAGAAATGTGGACACCTATTTTGGGACATGGAGACCGTAACATCCCAGCAAAATCCCTTCTTTTAGAGGTCATCTTGCGAAATCCCTATTTTGGGACACACTGAGGCATGAATATTTGCCGTATATAAACTATTATATACTTCAAAAAAAAGACAATACGAGTTCGATATTGTACCATAAATTGTCGAGCATCGGGCCAAGCCGAACGATTAAAGCGTTTTACGGCTATCCTCATTTGATTCTCAAGCTTCCCTTTATAAACAACATTTGGAGCCTTCTCACCATGCTCGGAAACAATGTTCTCTACCGCAAAACCGGATGTCGCATTTTTAAGTTGATCCAAGGTGAACTCTTTGAATGCAGTTGGATCACTTGCCTCCTCATTTTTATTCCCTAAAGAAAATAAATTAAAATAAAAACGTTATATTTATTCAACAAAATCACACTCTTGCACAAGTCAGGGGTTTTCACAGAAACAACTGCTCTACTCTTTGAGGTAAAGATCATAAAGGTCATGTTGCATTTTTAGGTCGGTGTGGTTGTTTTATTTAAAGAGATACTCTACTGTCACACTAATGATATATCGACATTTTACCAATGGGTCATTGGCCTAGCAGTATCCGTGTTATCGGTAGAGTATAGCCTCTCAGAAGATCGAGGGTTCAAACCTCGTTAAAGGTGACAAGTGTGTGTGACTTTTGCAGTATATAAATATTATATACTTTTAAGAAAAAGAACATACCGGCATTCGAATTCTCAAGAACCAATGAATCTTCAGGTGAAGCAAGACAACATGGGAGGAGCTTGGTGCAGAATGAACCCATGTCGGATCTCCAAACCGAACTGCGTGGCAAGAATATGAAACATTTCAAGAAAATCTCGAAATAAATGTATTATATGATTTCTATCACACCCCATTCTTGTTATGAGTAATCAAATAAAAGACCGATAACCACACAAATATTCATGGGTGGGATGTATGCAGACCTGACCTCCGAAAAGCATATGGAAATATTTGCAGACTCTAGAAACATACTAGGATACAGAGGATGACGTCATACCCTTTTTGCAAAATAAGAACATATTTGGATTTAGATTAGTCTATAATGTAGGACTTTGTAACTACATAAAGACTTCCCATTTGAGACTTAAGGCCCGTTTGTTAGCAGCTTAATGACTTTAATGGAACTCACAACGTATTGGTCAGCTATACATGACTGTTTGGTAGTGGCTTAATGATATAGAAACTAGAAAGTGGCTTATTCGGTAAGCTTCTAGGGGAAGTTTTATGCATAAAGCTAAATTTTTTTCAAACCTGCCCCTCCCAATTGAAAACGCCCTTATTTCATCTATGAAAAAGCCTAACAAACAAAAACATTCACAATCTATACAGAAACAGACTGTTTTATTCATATGGGCTTGATGGAAAACTAACCAAACAAACCCTTATTCATACACAACTATTTACTATCCAAAGAAAACAAATAAAGATGACATATTTGTACACTACAAAGAAGGTTTTCTCTGTTGACTCTTATGAGTCAAACCAAATATTTTTTAACTTGAAAATTGACAAAAACTATTTTCTTTGCATAATAAAAGTTAATTAACTACATTTAAGTCTGTATAAAGATAATTTTCTAATAAATTCTGGGTTGAATCTATATTTAGCAATATGAAATCATCAAATTGAACATATTCATCACATATAACTTCTTAAATTGTTTTTTGTTTGATTAATATAAACATAATATGTTTACAGAGATACATACACCACACACACACACAAATATATATATATATATATAATCAAAGATCCTGAACATTGATTCAACTAAAATTGTGATGAAACAATTACAGAAAACAAATGGGAAGATCTCTAATTTCAGAAAATACTATAAACATGTAAAAAAAATGGAGGATTACAGATCAATTGAGATGACTATGATTCAAGAATGAAACTAAATAAAACCAAATTCAATCTTTGAAGTCCATAGAGAAAAACCCAAAAAGGAAAAACCAAAAATGACCTTAAAAATCATACCTTTGTTATATAATTTATCTCTTGGTTCTTGAAGTCAACTAGTACACAAAAAAGTCAACTTTCTTCCCCCCTTTCTGATTCTGAATCACACTCACCCAAAAAAAGTTGAAAAATGAAAATTTGAAACCCCTTTTTTGATCAAATCAAATCAAATTCCTAAACCCCATTTGCAAGTTCTCACAGGATCCACATTTTGAGCTTGAATTCCAAGATTGCCCCTAGACAGAAGAACTTAATTTTGGTTCCAAGATTCAAAGACTTTTGTGGTTGGGAGTCAACAAAGGAGGAAATTGAAAGAAGGGTGTTTTGGGAAACATAAAAAAGATTCTTGATTTTTTGGTTTCAGGAAACAAAAACCCAATCTTGTGATCTTAAAATGGTATACAAAAAGACACAAAAAGATTGATCTTTTTGGGTATTTTTGTAATCTTGAATTTGTGAAATAAAACCCTAGAAAGATGAAGTGAAATGGATTACTACTATGATGGCAGTGGCACCTTGATTTGTGAAATTGACATCGAATGAAACCGAGTGAACCATATGAATAATGAAATAATGCCAATTTTTATAAGTGTTTTTTAATATTAATTTTTATTTAGTTTTTTTAATGATATAATAATGCACATAAGCAGAAAATGAGAAATATTTATTAATATTTTAGTATTTAAATAATATAATAAATGCCAGAAGTAGAAATTCCATTTTTGATATATTTTTAATATTGATTCTTTTTAATTTGATATTTTAATAAATATAGTAAATTGCATATTTAAATAAGTAGAAAGCTCATACTTCACTTATTTGAAAATATTATAAAAGTAATGTTTTATCAGTTTATAATATAAAGGGGTAACAACATATACATCAAAAAGATGTTATTTTACAATTGAAATATAATCAAACACCTAATTTTGATAACATTTTTGTTCATTTGTGGGAGTTGCACTTGGTAATCTCATCATTAGAAGACTTGTTTCGATGGATAGAAACAATCGGGTTTAAAGGAGCCAAAAAAGTTTTTTTTTCGGCTGTCATCCTCACTTTTATCCAGTGCATATGGAGGGCTCGCATAGACAAGATTTTCGGGAGGAAAGAAGAGGTTTGTTTGACTAAGTTATTTTGTCATTTGCGAAATATTTCTCTTTTCTAGTGTAAAAATAGGCTCAATCACTTTTGGGCCGGTTTAAATTGGGCACCCAGGTGATGTAATTCTTTCCTTTGCCTTAATATTTTTCTTTGTTGGGTGTGCTTGGGGTGATAGCGATGCCGAAACTCCTTTTGCTTGAGTTCGTTTTTTGTTATTTCAAAGAAAATGTGAATATTAAGATATTTGTGTCTGAAAATTATTATGTTGGAATATAGGAATTGTTATTTGATCCTTATGAATGACATCAAGCCGTTCTATGTATTGGGGATGTAAAAGGGACATTGTGATGGTAATATGTCTGAGAAGAATATGAGTACAATAACAATAATGTGGTTGCAATTAGCCTCCTCCTATAAAATAGATGTTTTAGATTTTGGTCTTCTCCATGAGTTATATTGAAAAAGGTGTATATTAAAATAGTAAAAAATGTAGAATCTTTTAAATTTAAATAAATCTTTAAAACTTAATATTAAATATAGAGATACATATTAATATATTTTTTACACCAATGAGAGTGAATGTATTATAATATTTGATAATTTTTTCTAAAAGGTATATTGAGATGATGAGTGTAACAAAAATAATAATACAATTAATGTTGAACTTTTAAAATACAATACTTCGTTAAAAATTGATATAATTTTTTTAGACATTGATTTTTTTTTTTTTAGATAATTGTTAGAGATTTACTTGATATTGAGAGTGTAGAGATAATTAATATCGAATATTCTGATATATGTTTTATGAGTGATTATATGAGTATGGTCATTTTAATTACAATAAGTAATGTTTAGATATAACCTTATGGTATTATGAGTATGATTAACAGGTTATATAGTAGTTTTAATAATCGGTGTTGAGTATCCATTTTGATTACAAAATGCAATATAAATGACTGTCAAAAGGTAAGGTAAATTTGTATATATCTTCGTTTTACCTGATATTTAATAAACACATTTTGTAAGATATTTAACTGTTTAAAACCATTACGTCGTCAAATTTGCAGACAAGCATCCAAACACCGTCTATTGAATCATGTGTTATTGGTAACTGGTTATACTTATACAATATCGATAATATGATATGATCATTTAAAATATATATTCAAACAATTATTCATAAGAAATTGTTACATACAAATACTTTCTACATTAATGCTTTTACATATGATGCTTAGGATGTTACTTTTTAGCATCAATTACATTATTGACATGTATTTTTCTTATCATTAGTTTTATATCAACGATAGTTGATTATCACCATTTTTGTTTATATATGATCATTTTTGTCACTGAATTTCTGTTATCATCAACGTCATCATTGTTTAATTTCAAATCAACGATGAACTCTATAACGCCAAATAAACTTTGTCCTGTAAATATCGAAAATACAAGTCAACTTGGTAAAATTAAAAATAGTTGAAAAGGAAGTGAGTCAAACCTATCAAAAATTGTTTACATTGCATTCGACTATTATATCTTTTAATATTGTCTTTTTAGAAAAATTATTGGTCCCAACTATTCAAACTCTAGAATCATATTTAATATATTAACTATATAAAAACTTAATAAAATTAAAAAGAAAATTTATTAAAAGATATCAACTTGATTTATTTTAATTTGTTATCCAAGTCCAACCGTCCGATCCATGCATTTTGACAAAATAAATTAACGTTCTTCTATTAATTGAAGAATAACAATGTTGATTTTTTGAAGTTAAATATAATAAATATATTATTTATTTTTCAATGTATAAAAATAATGTGGGAAATGAAAAATAAATAAAAGGAAATGGGGAACAAGCCAACAACAATGTGTGGGAGAGAGAGAGATGGTTGTATGATTCCAAAAGCCACCACACCCAGCACAAAACTTGTATCTTCACTCTTCATCATATCATTTACAAAATCTTTATTATTATTTTATCTTTTGCCATTTAAAAAACCCATTTTTTTCAAATCAATAAAATAATTTAATTTACTTATGAATTAATTAAGTGTTAATATTTAGGGGTATTTGGTAGAAGTATTAAATAATAATCAATAAAAATAAATTGTATCATATTCCTTAATATTTTTTTGAACGGCGATAGAATTTTATTAGAAAGATCGGTAGCAAGAAGCAAGCAAGAACAAAAACAAGAGTTGAACAGAGCAAAAGAGAAGCTATAAAGGAGGCAAACTAAAAGGAGAGCAACACCAACTAATCCAGTCGATTTTCCTCTTCCTTAATATAACATGTTCATTCTTTCGTAACCCAAGTTTTTACTCCTTGGTTAAATTGGAGGGGGGGGGGGGGGGTAAAATTCATTTTCGTCGTTTTTATTTTCATTTGGTTTATACTATTCAGCTTGAACCAAACATGCTTAAAAATTATGAATTATAATAACGACATCATTGTAACATAATAAAAGAAATCTCGAATTATGATAAGCGCAAGTTGGAGTTGGATCCAGAAAAATTCACTAAAACGAACAATCTTATGGAAATTAAATGTCTTAAAGGTATAAATAAATCAAACAAATATAAAGATATCTTGTTGGCTTAACTCTAACGTAACAAGAACGAATGCATACAAGAACAATTTTTTTGTTGTTCACATTTATTCGTAAAGAAAATCAATGTATTCGCGTTTGTTTATATGCTAAACAAACACAAATAGCTACAAAGGAACACAAACAAACATAAACAGCTAAAAAGAGCAATAAAACACATGTAAAAAATTGCACATAAGGAGGGGAGCATGGGCTATGGCCAATTTATGTGAATTGTGAAAGGTTCAAGGATAACACATGGCAGGAAAGTAAATGAATAATGTAATATATTATTAATGAATTGATGATTATGTACAAAGATACATCGATTGTCTGATTTTAGATTGATAAGGACTAAGAATTGGTCCAAAAAAGGACGGTTAAAAGGGGATCGACCTGGTGATTGGTTATAGGCAAAGGTACGTTTTGGTCCTCATTTATTAACCTGGGACCGGTCCTTAAACCGTTAGAAGAAAATCCAAATAAAGCTCGAAACCGGACATTGGTCAACCGAAAATAGTTCCCTTGACAAACCTATCAAGGCCCCTTGTTGTACCCCGGTTATTTATTATGACTACAAAACTAAAACAATGATTTGTGATTTTAATAATGAAACTAATACATTGGAATTTATAAGAACATCTTAAAAGATATGTCTCGTTTTTTGTGTGCCTCGACTTTTAAACTGAACATGCACTTCTCATTTTTTTAGGTTTTTAAAGTTTTAATATCTACATTACTGGTTTCAAAATCTATCAAAATTTTGTACATCCATAACATATATAATGGATCTTTTGGAACATTGTCACTATTTAAGTTAACCTTCATATTGATTTTCTCGAGCACGTGTTAAGTTTCAATGATAAGTTCAGGTTAACGCAAGAAACGTGATAAGTGGTTCTCAACTGTTAGATGCACATAATGTACATTAAAATGAGATACACTGAATCATTGCCTTCTAAGATTGATTCATGGGTTATCATTAAATTATAAAAGATCAAGGGTTCAAAACCGCTTGTTACACTTCTCGTCATTAACTCAATATTACATGATTCTTAGCCTCTTGAACAATGTTCGTAAAAAGGAATTAGCATAATTCCTAAAATCTTTGAAAGTTGAGGGACTGATTTAGGACTCCTATAAGAAAAATGGTGTATTTTTTTATCTTTTATAATAAACTTGTCAAAAGCACTGTCGTATTTTCTAAGAGGAAGGTAGCAAGAGATTACACGTGACATGCACAAGATGGTGATGGGAAGGAGAAGGGGGCGACAATGACGGGAAGTACAAGCGATGGCTGATAAGGATGGTGAACAAAATGCATTGGAGGTTTGCTTTTTGGTGCTTCAAGGTATTTATCTCACCAATGCTAAGTAATCATTAAAATTTGAATGAGATAACGAGGCGGGAAATTTATTCTCCACAAGCATTATTTAAAAAACAATTTATCAGTACACTAAAATACAATTAATTGCTAGCTACCGCTAATCAATGACTCAAACAGTCGTATGGTTTATACATTTGATATAGGTTTTAAAATGAATGTTCTGAAAGTTGGTTATTAAGTTAGGAATTATTCATAATTTGAAATACTTATTGTGTCTTAAAATAACTATATACATATTTGTTTTAGTTTATTTCAAACTCGCTATTATTCACTTTTAAAGTAAGTATCTATTATTACAATTTCATCATCAACTATGAGATAAATAAATTCGTTATTTCACTTGCTATCAGGGTAAATGTGTCTTTACCTAATTAAAAGTATGATAATTGTTGTTTGGGTGAAAAATCGCACGACGCACGACGATCGACTTAAAATCATAAGAAATCTTTCAGGATGATAATCCTGTATTAAGATAAGGTCCTGAGATGAAATACGTGTACCCTCGATCGGCAACAACCAAATATCGGACGATCTTTACATAAGATATCGTACGATATCACACGATATAACACTAACGATTAAATATATCTTAAGTATGATCATTTGTAACAGATAAACAACAGACATCGAAGATCAAGTGACCGTTAAAGACCAAGATACACTCTTCATAAAGCTTCGACCGTTACATGCGAGATTTTAGCTACCGTTATAGCTGTTGCATTAAAGATACAATTTATGGGACGACTGTTACACTCTGGTCAGCTATAAAAGGAGTTCGAAGCCATCATTTGAAGACACCTGATTACTTTGGAACTTCTGAATACTCTCTATAATTTCGATATTACTCTTTGTAATTTACATTCTGTTTCATTGTAATCGTACGATCTACGTTGTAATTCTCGAGGACATCACCCCTTATTGGTGATACTTAGTGCAACGTCGACTATACCCTTTTAGTCGGCCGCAGGTTTTTTCCTCGACCTCGAGGTTTTTCCTGCGTCACCAATTGTCTTGTCATTTATTTTATTTCATCGCACGTTTTATCGAATTAGATTTCTTTCTCTCGACGGATTCGCCTCACAACATCTTACGATATTAAATTGTGTAATTTTTTACCAAAACAATTTGGCGCCCACCGTGGGGCCCCATTCTGAAAAAATCTCGTTTGATAAAACGTCCGTTTACTAATCAAATTCTTCGAGTTTTCTTGAGTATTCATTGCAGGATTATGGAGAACAACTTCCAACCAACTCTGCAACAACAACTAGCAGCTGCTCAACAACAAATTCAGCAGTTGGCTAATCAAAACATGGAAGCCAATAGTGAAATCGCACGATTACAAGGTCTAAACCCCCAAGTTACTCAAACCAATCCTGCGATATCAGCACCGCTTCCGAGACCACCTCTCTTTCAACAGAATCAGTTCAGGTCACCACAAGTACCTTCAATGCCTCAAGCCTCTCAAATACCAGTATCTCAAAACAACGTACGTCCACCCCAAAATAACAATTCTCAACCTATTTTTCCTCCTCTTCCATCGGGACCACCTCCTGCATTTACCTACGCTCAACCTCAAGGTGTTCCTCGACCTTTCTATTCAATCCCCGAGCCAATACCACATATACCAACAATAAATACTACCGTAACCCATATCCCAATTCAACCCAACTATCAAGGAAATATTGGAGTAACACCCACTGAAAACCTCATGGACGTACGATTAAAGATGTTAGAGGAACAAAACAAAGCAATGCTCGCATTGCTCGCAAAACTTCCTGGAGCAGCCGTACCAGTTGAAGTCGAACCAAAGACAGGATTCCAAGCTTCACCTTACGTTGATGAAATCGCTCTCATGGAAATACCAAAGAAATACAACATTCCTGCCTTTACAACTAAGTACTCGGGGATAACAGATCCAGTGGAACATGTCGCACAATACAAACAGCTTATGTGGACTGCTTCGATCCCATCCCAATATCAGGAGGCATGCATGTGTAAAAGCTTCGGATCTACTCTTACAGGAGCCGCGCTACAATGGCTTATAAATTTAAAGCCAAAGAGTATCGAGTCATTCGCTGAATTGGTGAACCAATTCACTCGACAGTTCGCGAGCAGTCGCAAGATGGAAAAGCAAACAAGTGACCTGTACTATGTCGTACAAAAAACCGGAGAAACGATACGTGATTATTTTAACAGGTTTAATACAGAAATGATCGAAGTCAAGAATTGCGACATAAAAACCGCAATTGAAGCATACAAACGTGGGCTCGATAATTCTTCGGAATTATATACGGATCTCACGAAGTATCCGCCAGAGAACTTTGACGACGTACGAGCTCGAACGTTAGCCCACATGAGAATTGAAGACGACGCCATCTTCAGACGGAAACATTCGAACGAAAAGAAAAATCTGGGCGCACAAAAGCACGATTTTAAACCTAAGAGAGTAAATAAAATTGGAAACTCTCGACAGGAATCCAAAACTCGCACAAGCAAAGGTACAGGAAGAATTAGATATCCCGATTTATCTACTTACAATTTTGCAGGTACATCCAAAGAACTGGTGGATTCTCTGCGGAAGATCGATGCAAACGTACGATGGCCCAAGAAGCCGGAGAATCCCAGCAAAGACAAAGATCATACTAAATGGTGCGAGTTCCATGGTGATCATGGACACACGACGGACGAATGCATCAGTCTCAAAAAGGAGATTGCTTACCTCAAAACGAATGGGCACCTAAAAGGTATTATCGGCGATGAAGCAAAAAGGCCAACATCTCCGATCCATACCAAAGTGGTCAATTGCATTACTGGTGGATCAGAAGTATGTGGCTTGACATACTCTGCGGCCAAATGACACGCACGAGAAGGACCTGAAGGATATCCTGTTCCTGAAGATTCGAAGACTGCAGCTGAAAGAGAGCTCGATGCAGCTAAACTAACGTTCGATCAAGACGATCTATCGGGCGTTAACCAAAAACACCATGATGCTCTAGTCATACAGTTAACCATTGGAAACTGTTTGACCAAGAGAGTATTGGTGGATGGAGGTAGCTCGGCCAATGTTATATTCTCAGATACTCTCAAGATCATGGGCATCGACAGATCCAACATCGTACGACGAACTACCACCCTGGTAGGCTTCAATGGAGACGCAACGAGTACCCTCGGAGAAATAGTATTGCCAGTCTTCGCCAAAGGAATCAACAAGCAAACTAAATTCAATGTCATAGATTGTCCGTCAGCATACAATGCAATACTTAGAAGACCCTGGATCCACAACATGAAGGCCGTGCCATCAACTTATCATCAAAAGATTAAATTTCCATCTCCTTGGGGCGTACAAGAAATCATCAGTGAAAAGAAGATCGCTCGTGAATGCTATAAAATCACGATGAAGACCAAACCCCAGGATATCTAGCAATTACAGAGCCAGGATGGAGTACGATCGTACGATGACCTTCAACTTGAAGAAGTCGTACTAGATCCAAAACATCCTGATCGAAAAGTCTTCGTGGGAGCAACACTAACCCCTGATATAAAAAGCAAAATAATATCTTTTTTGCAGGAACACTCAGATTGCTTCGCATGGTCGCACGAAGACATGGTTGGGATTGATCACGACATCATATCTCACAAGCTAAACGTGGATCCAACTTTCAAACCTGTGAAGCAAAAAAGACGCAAGTTTGCACCAGAACGCAACAAGGTTATAAACGACGAGGTAGATAACTTATTAAAAACAGGGAAGATCAGGGAAGTAAAATATCCTGATTGGCTGGCAAACGTGGTGGTCGTACAAAAGAAGAATGGAAAATGGCGAGTCTGTATTGACTTTACAGATTTAAACAAAGCATGTCCAAAAGACCCGTTTCCACTACCTCACATCGATGCGATGGTCGATGCAACGGCAGGTCATGAATTACTCACATTCATGGACGCTTATTCTGGATACAACCAAATCCTGATGCACACGGACGATCAAGAGAAGACAGCCTTCATGACGGACAAAGGAATATACTGCTACAAGGTGATGCCCTTCGGTCTCAAGAACGCAGGATCAACGTACCAAAGACTCGTAAACATGATGTTCAAAGAACATCTTGGTCGAACGATGGAAGTCTACATCGACGATATGCTGGTAAAATCCGAACGATCAAATGATCACATCGATCATTTGAAACAATCGTTCGATATCCTACGACAATACAAAATGAAACTCAATCCCACGAAGTGTTCCTTCGGGGTACGTGCTGGGAAGTTCCTTGGATATATGTGATAACACCAAAATTATACATGTTTTGGTGGTGCTTAATTGGTTGAATTTACCCCGTTTATCACTTGATTCTCACCTAATTACTCACGAATTGGTATGTTTGTTACTTTTGAAGGTATTGGAGAACACGGAGCTAAAAAGTGCGGAAAATAGGCGAAATTGTGCGAAAGTTGGAAAAGTACAAAACAGGAAGTTTTAGCGATCGCGAAGTGAAGGTTTTGGCGCCGCCAAGACTGATATTCGAGAAGGTTCCTGCTTTTTATCAACTTAGCGCCGCGAAGATGAAGTTTAGCGCCGCGAAATTGGCATTTGCACTCTCAAGAAGATTCCAGAATTTGCCAAAAATAGAAGGAGTAGGGTTTTTAAGTGTTTCGCGCCGCGAACGCCTACTTGGCGAACGCGAAACAGCTTCCGGACCTTCTTTTAAATACTGTTCTCAGCCTTCAGTTCCATATGCATTCTTAGACAGAAAAATACAGTAAAAGGGTCAGTTGTACCAGTTGGTTAGTGGTTTGGAGGGAGAATCAAGTGTGGAGAGAGGAGACGCTGCGCCGATACGGATACTCGATTAATCATCTGTAGCTGTATGGTCGGTAGAATGTCTGTCTTTATCTATACTTATTCTGTTTTCCTAGCTATGAGTAGTGAGTAGTTTTCTATGTAGTACTTATCGTGGTAGATGAACCATGTGGATATGATTTTATGGTTTTAATGATTATTGATTTGTTTTGGTTAATTGAATGTGGTAATAGGTGGTTAGGCATTAGAGGTTAAAACTTGTTACGCTTTTTATAGTTAATATTTACCGCATCAAGTTTTTGGCGCCGTTGCCGGGGAACGGTAGTATTTAGACTGTTGATCTTTGTTAGTTTTGTTAATCGATCCTTGTGAGGGATTACATCCCTTGCAAGTTTTTGCTTTTTAGTTTTTCTTTATTTATTATAATTATTATTATCTCTTTGTTTCCCGCAAGTTGCCCGTAACTGTTTGTTGTGGTTTCAGTCACGGCAAATTTGTTAGAGCCATTTGAGGAACCGGAGAGGGAATTCAGAAAAAGAAACAAAAAGACGAGAGCCAACAAAGTTCGCCCGAGAGCTTTGATTTTTGAGATGGGAGAAGAAGCACCGATGTGGGCCGCCAGGAGGGCCGCTCCAACTGTTCCCACGAATCCGATCACGAAGCCGAATCTAAACAAGGAAATCCCGGGGAAGCTCCTTCACATGATCAAGGACCTTACCTTCGACGGGAAAAACGATAGCAATCCTATCGTGCATTTGGAGAACTTCGTGGATATCTGTGATCTGTTCAAAACCGAGGAAGGCCGAGATGATGCGATTCGTCTCCGAGTCTTTCCTCTCACACTCGCCGGAGAAGCTAGAGCTTGGCTGCGTTCGTTAGAGCCAAGCTCGATCACTACTTGGGAAGGACTGCGTTCCAATTTCCTTTCCCGATTTTTTCCAACATCTAAGATCGACAAGTTGAAAGCCGACATCCGATCCTTCCAACAAGATGACGGGGAGACCATATCCGAAGCATGGGAGCGTTTCAAACACCTTCTAAATTCGTGCCCGAGTCACGGATTGACTAAGAGCGAACAAGTCCAAACTTTCTACAGTGGGCTTGCTTACTCTTCACGTGCTACATTAGATTCATCTGCTGGAGGTGTCTTCATGTATAAAACGCCCACGGAAGGTTATAAGCTCCTCGAAGACATGCTCATACACAACATAGATTGGAGGACGGACAAGCGCTTACAAATTCCAAGAATGGCCGGGAAAATCTCAACCGATTTTGATCCATCGGATGAAATAGCTGCTGTGAAAAACCAACAGGTAAAATTTGAGCGAAAAATAGATGAACTAATTAAATCTGTTCATGCTTTGCAGGTTGGATGCGAGGAGTGCAAGGGTCCACATTTGACTAAGGATTGTCCGAATCGCCCGATGATGACACCGGAGGAAGTTAATTATCTTAACCGGGGCGATTACCAAGGGAGGTGGAACAACAACCGTAACTTCAATCCACGACCTCCCGGATTCTTTGCACCAAATCAACCGAACCAACGCACGGAGGGAGAGCCACGCATTTCTATCGAGGACCGACTCATCCAGTTCATGGACGCGCAAAAGAAAATCAATGATGAGGTAGGGTCATATTTGCGTAACCATCAGAGCATAATTCAAAATTTGGAATTGCAGGTTGGACGCATTGCTCAAACATTAGCCGAGAGGACCCAAGGAGAACTTCCGACGCAAACCCAAGTCAATCCAAAGATGGAAAACGCAAAGCCGATGCTCATGATGGCCGGAACGAAGTCAAAGAAGGCGTGGACAGATATTTACAACAAAAAGTACGTGGATAGCGACAGTGAAAGTGAGCCCGACTATGCCACGGATTACGATTCGGAGGGGTTCACAATCTCGTTCGAGCATCTTAAGCTTAATGATTCGGACACATCAAGTGATGACGAGAACGAGGATGAGGATGGAAAGCAAGGTGGATACGCGGAGTTCGTGATACCAAAGAAAGAAAAGAAAGGAAACGAGAAGGAGAAAGAGAAACCGGACAAGGAAGAGCTCATCTATATCGCACCAATCAAGCATGACCCGGGAAGTTACAGTTTACCTATTTCTTGTTCTAAATACAAAGGTCTTGCTTTAATTGATTCAGGTGCCGCACTTAACATGATGCCTTCTTGTTTTTGTAGGAAAATGGGTATCAAGAAGATCGAGCCGACGGATTATCAATATCGAGGAGTGAACGGGTACATGACCAAACCGTTGGGGATAGCGGAAGCAGTTCCGATTCGAATCGGAAATTTCGTCTACTATACGGACTTTATCATAGCCAACCTCCCGAAGGACACGGAGATCCCTATCATTCTCGGGAGAGCTTTTCTGCATACCGCCCAAGTTAATACGGACATGCGAAATCAAGTTACGAGCATGGGGTATGGAGAAAACCGTTTGTACTTTGATCCCAACGGAGAGCCGGTTAGACATCTCGATGGGCCTTATGAAGATCCTTCTCTTACCTATAAGAAGGTCCCGAACCGCCCACTGCTACCTCATGAACAAATGGGCCGAAAGAATACGGAGGACTACCCGAATCCGATACAACCAAAGGAGATATCTACCAATCCGGGACCCTCCAAGAAGGAACATCGAAAGAAAAGGGGTTCGTCAGCCCGACGAGCCAAGAAATGAGCCGAAAGCGGGGTCGAGCTCTAGACCCAGTCAAAAATGAAGCGCTTCTCGGGAGGCAACCCGAGCATTTTTCGTTATTTTCAGTTTTAGTGTTTTTCGTGTGAGTTTTTACTAATGTTTTTGTTTTGTATTGCTTAGGTAACCATTCAGAAGGGATAGAAGCCAAAATCGACGAAAACCGACACGAATCGGAATTTTTCAAAAGGTGGAAACAGAAAGATTTCGCGAACGCCAAACCTTTAGTTTGGCGACGCGAAGTCTGTCCAGACCAACATCAGGTAAAATTTTTGAACTTGGCGACGCGAAGTGGTATGTTTGGCGACGCGAGAATCGATTTTACAATTTTGAATTCTTGGAAACCGCCTCTTCGCGACGCGAAGCCTTAGGCTTAGCGACGCGAAGTCGGCCCTGACGGTTTTTAAACCCTCATTTTTCACTTTTTCAAAACACAAAAACCTAATTTCTCTCTCGGCGCCGCGAAATCCTCTCACGTCCTTGCCAAGTTCGAAAATCTTAAGCTTCAATTTCATCCACAATGGCACAAAAGGTATGTTTCCTAACTTGATTTCGTTGGTTAAGCTCGATTTGGTGTAGTGAATTCATGATTTGGGGCAACAATGGTGGTTCTAGGTTTTCATAGATTCTATCTTGAATTGAAACCCCATTGTGTAATTAATTGTTGATTTGGATTGCATGATATGATTTTTGATGGAAAAATAGTTTTGGCATGTGTTTTGCTTGTTGAATCTAGCTTGTTGGACCTTCAATGGTGAATTGTATGGAATTGGAATTGTTCTAGAGTGCACCATTGATGGTTAGAATTCTTGATTGATGCATACTTCGTTCTTAGAGTGCAATTTCATTATAGCATGCTAGTTAATGAGTTATTGAATTTAGTTGGATTGTGCTTGAATGCTAAGTGTGGGGATTTTGCACCCAAAATCCCCATCTTTTGATTTTACTAGATTGTGTTAGTGGAACCTTGGCTAAAAGCTCAAGTGTGGGGATGTTACACATCCCCATTCATTTTGAATCGCAATACATGTATCGTTTAGCTTGAATTGTTAGCCTTGGAATTTTGTCTCATTGGTTTGAATGATATGAACTTTGTCTTGATCATATTGGATACACTTGGACTAAGACATTGTTTGTTTGGATTTTGTAGAGACAAAGAACTCGTTCGTCAACCTCATCGGTCCCTAATTTTCGTGCGCCGGGTGGAGGTCACGTCTTCACCTATTTTGGGAACGATCCAACGTTGAATGATCAAAGGCGTGAGCATTACCGAAAGATCGTCGACCGACTCGCGTCCCGTCAAATCCTGGTCCCGAGGAGAGTAGATTGGGATCTTCTCCAAGTTATGGGCATGAGAAATGAGATCGGAGCCAAATTGGAGAAGCATGCGTACGATGAGGAAGGCTCCAAGTACTTTATTTGCCATGCTTGGGAGCGCATCTTTGATTTTGCCGAGACCCTTTACCGAGAGCTCATTCTGGAGTTCGTGGCTACATTTCGGTTTGAGGAAGAGAAAGCCCTTGATGAGTTTTACCAGCCGTGCATGAGTTTTCGACTCGGTGGTGTTTGGCATTCGATCTCTTTGGTCGACTTGGCGGTGGCTTTGGGGATATATACCCAAGCCGAGGTGGAGGCTCCCGGATTCGTGGAGTACATGTTCGCCAGCGGAAAGAGGCCGGACGACTTCGATCCCAGTTTATCTTGGGCAGTTCTCGGAAGTGGCAACTATGGTGGCAATCTCAAGGTCAAAAGCCTTCTCTCTTCTTCGGACCGACTCTATCATCGGATGCTTGTTAATGCGGTCAATGCACGTTCCTCGAGTGAGGAGAAGATCTCGACCTATGATCTTTGGCTTCTCGAGCAACTCACCACGGATGACAAATACCCGAACGCTCCCTATATCGTCGCCATGCAACTCATGAAGGGAGGCGGTTATCGCGAGGGTAGCCGGATGGCCGGTGGCCAATATGTCACCCGTTTGGCTAGGCATTACGGGGTTCTAACCGATGATGCTATTGCCTCGATGACAAGCCTCGGGGAGATGGGTTTGATCGACATGGAGCAACTCCGAGGAATGGGGGCAGCTGCGGTAGATCACTTGGTTGGCGGAGATCAGTTCACGTGGATCCCTTATCCACAAACACACGAGCCAAGAAGGAGGACGAGGAGTACCCAAGAAACCGGTGAAGCGAGCGGGGCGAACGAGGACGAACAACCGACGGATGAAGCGGGGCACTCGGGTTATGAAGACCTGAGTAATCGTTTATCGGAGATGCAGCTTACTTATGGCCGACATATCAGCATATGGAGTATAACACCACGGAGGCTCTCCACCAAGCCAACTGGCAAAGTGGATTGATGAACCGAATGGCCTCCCAATTTGGTGTTGCACCTGCGACTCCTTTTGCTGCATCGCAGTTTTGGCCATTCTCCGACGATGCACCGCCCGGTTATCCCACTTTCGAGGATTGGCGTAACCAACCTCGAGGCCCCTATTGATCTCTCTTTTATCTCTCTATTCGATATGGTTGTCTAAACAATTTTATTTTTGTTTGTGTTTGTGTTTGCTACTATCTTTTATTTTTTGTTTGGATTGTTTAGGATTTTAATTGTTTGCTTAGTTTGGTTTATTTTATTTTGTTCTTTTTACCTTTTATTTTTCTTTTTGTTTTTAGATACAGCTGTTTATGATTCTGCATCGGGTACGATTTCCGGAATAATCTCTCTCAGATCAGAACAAGTCAAATAACCCGGGAAGTTTCTCTTTTTCCCAATTACTCCTTAATTGTTTTAACTGTTGCATTGAGGACACTGCAAATTTTAAGTGTGGGGAGGGGGTTATGTTGACTTGTCTGCTTGCTTATTGGGTACACTTTATGCTTGTGATTGTCGTTTTTCAAATTTTTGAAAGCTTTGAAGTTTGACCCCAATTTTTTTCAAAATCTGAGATTGTTTTTGAGACTGAGTTGCTTGTTTAGGAGGACATGAGATGAGACTGTTTGAGTAGGAGAATACCTTGGAATACCGATTACCATGAGTGCCTCACCCGATTCCTTTGAGAGATTGAGCCTAATTAATTCATTTGTGTGAGGAATACCGACTTTGACCCAAGGTAGAACTTGTCACTAGAATTCTTGTCGAGACCACATAAGAGAAGTATTTATCACCATTGCACTGATAGAGGCTTTCGTTTCTAACCCTTTTAGCCTTCGTTAGATAACCTCATCATAGGGTTATTTAATTTGCCTAGCCAATTTCTGAAAAGGTGTTCACTTATAACACTTTCACCCTTGAAACCATTTTTTGAGCCTTAGCCTTTCGTTTCTTTACCCAATTCACCATACACCCTTGAGCCTAATTGTTTTATCTATCTTTTGGCCGTAACTTAAATTTGATACTTGAGATGTTTGATCCAGTTTTTCAAAAATCTGATAGTTTTTATGGGATTGATAAGAGCATGAGAGAAGAGCCAAAAGCAACATAGTTGCTGCTCTGAAAAAGAGAAAAGAAAGAAAAAAGAAAAGATGAGACTCAAAGAAAAGAAAAGAAAATATCAAAAGAGTCGAGAGAAAAAAAAAGAAGTGAGCTTAAAAGTGTGAAAAAGAATTTGTGCCACAAATAAGCCATAGGCTTAGGCCGATTCTAAAAGAAAAAAAAGAAGAGAGAGAGATATGCTCATCCCGATAGTTTCACTGTTTGAGAATCAGATTTTGTGCTTTACTGTTTGGATCATTACAAATTGAGTTTTCAAGTTTTTGTTGCAATATCCTTAGCCACTCATATATCCTTTATCCTACCCTTAACCTTAGCCTAACATTACAACCCCTAAGTCCTCTTGACGGTTGACAACTTCTCAGTGGTGGAGATTAGATTCAGTGCCAAGCTTATGCATGAGGGAATTGGTCGAGTATTGGTGAGATCACTTTTTACACTTTTACCCCCGAGAGATACACTTCAGATTATTATTCATACTATGTGAGGGTAAAAGGTCCACCTTGGTATTCGATTGCTTGATATGTCTTGTCTTTGTGTCTGACTATGTGAGTATTCTTTGTCTTCTTGGATGATCTTGGGTGGAGATAATTTTGGTGTCATCTTTCTTATCTTTCAGTCTTTTGATTGAGGACAATCAAAGCTTAAGTGTGGGGATTTTGATAACACCAAAATTATACATGTTTTGGTGGTGCTTAATTGGTTGAATTTACCCCGTTTATCACTTGATTCTCACCTAATTACTCACGAATTGGTATGTTTGTTACTTTTGAAGGTATTGGAGAACACGGAGCTAAAAAGTGCGGAAAATAGGCGAAATTGTGCGAAAGTTGGAAAAGTACAAAACAGGAAGTTTTAGCGATCGCGAAGTGAAGGTTTTGGCGCCGCCAAGACTGATATTCGAGAAGGTTCCTGCTTTTTATCAACTTAGCGCCGCGAAGATGAAGTTTAGCGCCGCGAAATTGGCATTTGCACTCTCAAGAAGATTCCAGAATTTGCCAAAAATAGAAGGAGTAGGGTTTTTAAGTGTTTCGCGCCACGAACGCCTACTTGGCGAACGCGAAACAGCTTCCGGACCTTCTTTTAAATACTGTTCTCAGCCTTCAGTTCCATATGCATTCTTAGACAGAAAAATACAGTAAAAGGGTCAGTTGTACCAGTTGGTTAGTGGTTTGGAGGGAGAATCAAGTGTGGAGAGAGGAGACGCTGCGCCGATACGGATACTCGATTAATCATCTGTAGCTGTATGGTCGGTAAAATGTCTGTCTTTATCTATACTTATTCTGTTTTCCTAGCTATGAGTAGTGAGTAGTTTTCTATGTAGTACTTATCGTGGTAGATGAACCATGTGGATATGATTTTATGGTTTTAATGATTATTGATTTGTTTTGGTTAATTGAATGTGGTAATAGGTGGTTAGGCATTAGAGGTTAAAACTTGTTATGCTTTTTATAGTTAATATTTACCGCATCAATATGGTCACTCAACGTGGGATAGAAGCGAGTCCAGAGCAAATCAAAGCTATCATAGAGATACAATCTCCGAGAAACGTGAAGGAAGTACAAAAGCTTACTGGACGAGTGGCGGCATTAAACAGATTCATCTCACGATCATCTGACAAATGCCACCTATTCTACAATGTACTACGTAAAAATCAAGGTTTCAACTGGACCGAAGCGCATGAGAAAGCATTGCAAGATCTAAAGCAATACATGGCCTCCCCTCCGCTGTTAACAAAACCAATTGAAGGCGAAAGCTTGCAACTATACTTAGCCGTTAGCAACAATGCAGTAAGTGCAGTTCTCGTACGAGAAGATGATCAGCAACAACATCCGATTTACTATATAAGTAAATCCTTTCTCAATGCCGAGACCAGATATACATCAATGGAAAAATTGCTCCTAGGTCTCGTGACAGCAGCTAAAAAGTTACGGCATTATTTTGAATCACATCATATAATAGTCGTAACCCATTATCCACTCAAGACCGTACTTCGTAAGCCTAAACTTACAGGTCGATTAGCCAAATGGAGTATCTACCTAAGCGGATTTGATCTCACGTACAAACCCAGAACGGCGATAAAGTCTCAAGCGTTGGCAGATTTCATGGCGGAGTTCAGTCCAGGAGTAGAGCAACCATCGAACGATGAAATCAACAATGTGATGATTCAAGACAATCAGCTTTGGACCTTATACGTCGATGGATCCTCCAACATAAGGGGATTGGGATTAGGAATTGTCCTGAAATCATCACACGGGGGGAACATGGTGTACTCAATACGATGCGAATTCAAGGCTACCAACAACGAAGCAGAATATGAAGCCTTAATCGCTGGATTGGATATAGCTTACAACTCGGGGGCACGATATCTGCACGTACGAAGTGATTCACTACTAGTGGTAAATCAAATTAATGGCGATTTTCAAGCAAAAGATTCGAAAATGATGGTGTATCTCGAGATCGCTAGAGAAAGCATCGCACGATTCGAAAATTTTTTGATAGAACAAATCCCAAGAGATCTAAACGTACAAGCTGATGCTTTGGCTAATCTAGGATCCGCATTCAGTGAACCAACTTTAGAAAGCATCCCAATAATTCATCTTATGACGTCTTCCATCGAAGCAAAAGAAAAAGTGCAAATGGTCGAAGAAGTCTACAACTGGTCACTCGATATATGGAATTATTTAAAATATGATAGACTTCCCGACGACAAGATGGAAGCTAGAAAGACCAAAACGAAGGCTTCGCGGTATACAATCTTCGAAGGGAGACTATATCGCAAATCCACATCTGGATTGATCCTACGATGCATAACGAGTCAAAAGCATATGAATCAGATCATACAAGAGATGCACGACGGAGAATGTGGAAACCATTCTGGAGGACGAAGTCTCGCAAATAGAATCTCACGACAAGGCTATTACTGGCCTACTCTTCGAGAAGATGCTATGAGGTACGTACAAAGATGCGACGCCTGTCAGAGACATTCAGGTATGTCCCACTTACCTTCCGAACCCCTACACTCTGTCCTAATCCCATGGCCATTCATGCGATGGGGGATGGACATCGTAGGAAAGTTACCTCCTGCTCCAGGACAAAAGGTTTACTTGCTTGTTCTCACCGATTATTTTTCCAAATGGATTGAGGCTGCTGCTTTTTCCCAGGTAAGAGATAAAGAAGTTATTTCTTTTATTCAAACTAACATTATATACAGGTTTGGAGTACCATCGGAGATCATGTGCGATAATGGTTCGCAATTCATAAGTGAAAGGACTCGTAAATTCTGCGATGAACGTGGAATTAGGTTAATTACTTCGACGCCTAAGTACCCTCAATCCAATGGTCTAGCAGAATCGAGTAACAAAGTCATCGTTAGTTCGATTCGAAAAAGACTAAAGGAAGCAAAGGGGAGATGGGTCGAAGAATTACCTTCAGTCTTATGGGCAAATCGTACGACTCCAAGGACTTCAACAGGACAAACGCCCTTCTCCCTCGTTTATGGATGTGAAGCAGTACTACCGATCGAATCTCAACTTCCAATCGCAAGGCATCGTACGATGGACCAAAACGTAACAAACCTATATTATGATCTAGATGCATTGGAAGAACTTAGAGAAAAGGCGTTCCAGAAAATGGCATCACAAAAAGCCATGGTCGAACGACATTTCAACAAGAAAGTTAAAGCAAAAATCTTTCAAGTAGGCGACTATGTCCTACGACAGGTATTTCAGAATACTCAAGAGCTAAACGCAGGAAAACTTTCCATCAAATGGGAAGGACCTTATATAATCTCTAAGATTATTGGGAATGGTGCATACAAACTTACAACCATCGAAGGTAAAGAGATTCCACGAAGTTGGAATGCAATGCATCTTAAGAGGTACTACTTCTAAACCTTTTTCATTTTCTACTATTATCTTATAAACGATTACTGACTTGGGCGTCAGAGCGCCGTTGGTCAAACCAACGGCCACCTCTTAGCTATTATTTTCTTGTCGCAGGTATCGCACGATTATCGCAAGTATCGCACGAATTTCGCAAGTTATCGCACGAATAATTAAAGCTTATAACGCACGATCAATTATTTGAAAATTATACGCACGCACGCAAGACAAAACGCCAGTCGCACGATGCAAAGTAAAAGAAACGTTTCTAAAAAGAACAAACAAATTCTAAGGCACAAATCAACAAGTACGATAAAACTAAATCATTCATTTCAAAATAAACAAGTACTTAAACAAATAAAGAGTACTTAAACAAAAGATCGTACGATTACAAACGAAAATTAACTACTAGGAGGAAGGCCTGATCCTACAATTCCTTCATCACCACCCGATGCCTCCACACCTCCACCTTCTGCAGATCCAACGATCTGAGAGGGAGTGTCTTCAGTAGTTAAGATTGCTGGAGTGGATCCAGAGACCATTTCATCTTGAGTCTCCTCTCCAACTGCAGCAACCTCGACAGGCTTCTCTCCGACCTCTTCATCTAGGTCCTTGAGATCGTCGGCATCCAAGAGATCCTCAGATCCCATGAGCTCACGGAATGCCTCCACTTCTTCCCTAGCGATCCCAACGGTGAGGGTTCCAGCTATCACACGACGCATAAGGGCCGCACGAGCTACAACCCTTATTAACGCCGCCTCGTCCTTCAGATCCTGGATCTCAGAAGATAAGGCTTCCTCCCTCGATGCATTTTCCAGCTGCATCGCCTTCAAATCTTCCTCCAACTTGGACGAGCGATCCAGAACGATCTTCATACGAGCCCGCTGCTCTTCTCTCACGTGCTCCACTTCCTCGAGCTTCGCCTCCAGGTCATCAATCTTGACCTGTTTAGCCTCCAGGTCGGACGCAAGTTTGAAGACCTTCTCCTTGGCCTTGTCAACTTCCTTTAGAGCAGCCCTTTCGCTAGCCATCTTGGCTCGCATATCACCCTTTATGGTCTCCATCCTAGAATGAAGACCAAGGCTAGCTTGAAAACCCTGGAAAACAAAAGTGTCAAATATAATCGTACGATATCAAAATAATTTAGTCGTACGTTAAAAAGAAAACTTACCAGAAAGGAAAGACCGACGGCAGCAGCATCAATTTCCTCAAACCTCAGCTTCGCAAACTGTTCCTTTTGCGAAGGAAGTAGAAACTGTTCGATGGCTGGGAAGATATCCTTCTTCTTCACGACATCCCCTTCCAGAAAACCCTTAGGCAGGGTTATGTTCATCGAAGACGAACCAACATCGAAAGACGTCTTCTTCGACGCCTTTGCAGGAGTTTTTGTCGCCTTGGCTCCCTTTGATTGATCTTCAGGAGGAGCAGAACTGATCGGAGAAGCGTTGATCGCATCATCCGCCTTTTGTTTAGCTTCATGCGATGGATCAGGGACTTCAGACGAAGACCTCGTACGTTTCGCTGGAGGCTCACCTCCAGCCATCTCTTTCTTCTTCAAAGCCGCCCTCCTAGCAGCCTCCAATTGTTCCGCCCGCCTTGATAGTTTCTTCGATGATCCTACAAAAATAAAATACATGTAAAAAGCAAGTAATAAAGTAATATCGTACGATATGTTAAACGTACGATCTACCTTCCATCTCCTCCTCTGAGATCACTTGAACTTCAGGATCTGTTTGCGTAACTTCTTCTTCCTCACACCCTACCACGATCTCTTTAGCCTTCTGGGTAGAATAAAAACGCTCGCTGATGCTGTACGATAAGAATCGTTCGACTGCAGCCTTCGACTCTTCAGTGGGCTCGAACGAGAAATCAATTTCTGCAAAAATAGTCAAACATTAGATAAGCAAAACAAAAAACTGTAAAAAAGACATTTCTCAAAAGAAACACCTATACCTAATGAATTCCACTCTGGCGCAACCCATCCACCCTCCTCCAAGACTGAAGACGATCGTACGAACACATATCGGGATTTCCATCCACGATCATGCACCTGAGTACCATGTACTAACATGGCATCCCCTCTACCCTTTGGAAACAAACCATATCGGTCATAATCCGTCAGTTTCACGGTATATGCTGTAAGAAGATCGTTGACAGAGAATGCAGGGCGACCCCAGTCCTTCGTCACACGTTCTATAACTTGGATCACTCTCCAGAATTGGGGCATAAGTTGGCCAGGGGAAAGATTAAAACGAGTCATAAAGGCTCGAGACAAAGGACTAAAAGGCCACTTGAAACCTATCTTAAATTGGTACTCAAAGAGTGCAAAAAACCCAGCAGGGGCGTCGGCAGGTCTAATTTCATCCGCAACCTTCAACATTGCACTATCAGGTAACCCCGATAGTTTCCTAAGGGCCATAACATCTACGGAATCCTTAATTGTACTCTTAACCTCCATTGATTCAAAAAAACTCTAGACGACTTAAACTATTTCTAAGACGCTTAAAACGAAGCAGGTCGAAATTTCTAGGGTTCTTATCGGCTTTGATCTTAAAACGCATGAAAGAATGAGAAAAGAGTTTACCTTATAAAGGATTGATTACACAAATCCTTGCCGAAAATAAAGGATTTCGAATTCGATTTGCACAAACGATTTGAAGAAAAATTGTGTTTAATTTCGTATTAGAATCGGATTAAATATAGAAACTAAATTTCCTCTCCAAGTAATGCAGGTCCAATCGCGTTGCAACACGCGTCCAATTAGAACCGTTGCAACGACAGCTATCATTTACACGTCATAGTGACGACGTCATCGAAACCGTTCCTATTCAAATCGATTTAAATGAAATTCGTTCACTAACAATTGATTATTCTCCAGCATAACTAACGATCAGCTTTTACAGATAAGAGATTCATAAATATTCAGGATAAAATTTTTCTAAATCTCGGGGGCAAACTGTTTGGGTGAAAAATCGCACGACGCACGACGATCGACTTAAAATCATAAGAAATCTTTCAGGATGATAATCCTGTATTAAGATAAGGTCCTGAGATGAAATACGTGTACCCTCGATCGGCAACAACCAAATATCGGACGATCTTTACATAAGATATCGTACGATATCACACGATATAACACTAACGATTAAATATATCTTAAGTATGATCATTTGTAACAGATAAACAACAGACATCGAAGATCAAGTGACCGTTAAAGACCAAGATACACTCTTCATAAAGCTTCGACCGTTACATGCGAGATTTTAGCTACCGTTATAGCCGTTGCATTAAAGATACAATTTATGGGACGACTGTTACACTCTGGTCAGCTATAAAAGGAGTTCGAAGCCATCATTTGAAGACACCTGATTACTTTGGAACTTCTGAATACTCTCTATAATTTCGATATTACTCTTTGTAATTTACATTCTGTTTCATTGTAATCGTACGATCTACGCTGTAATTCTCGAGGACATCACCCCTTATTGGTGATACTTAGTGCAACGTCGACTATACCCTTTTAGTCGGCCGCAGGTTTTTTCCTCGACCTCGAGGTTTTTCCTGCGTCACCAATTGTCTTGTCATTTATTTTATTTCATCGCACGTTTTATCGAATTAGATTTCTTTCTCTCGACGGATTCGCCTCACAACATCTTACGATATTAAATTGTGTAATTTTTTACCAAAACAATTGTATACTTAAAAAAGCTATTATCTTTTTCTAGATAGTTATTTAGAAACAAAGGAAGAACATAAAAATGACATCCATTTAAGACATTGGAGGGGACATTTGGCCTTTCAACATGTCTCGTTTTACCAAGTCAAACATGGTTTTCTTGTTGGGTGTGGAGTGTGGACACTTTCACACCACAAAAATGAAGGGGTTTCCCATATATGTATTTGTTTCCAAGATATTTATTTGTTCTATCAATTATATGATTCTTTGAATTTGATTCATATTCTGATCATGTAATCTTCATGTAATATTTAATATAAATGTTTATAAAAAAAATGTTTTTCTTTCACTGCCCTATAGTCAATATAAACATTTAAGAACATATACTTTAAAAAACAACAAATCGTATGGAAACTGTTTAAGAGTCATTTATTGAAATGCTTACCTGTAAACACTCTCCCTTGCTTTACCTTGCGAAGTAAGATTATGCAATCATTTACACAATAAACATTTATAGAGTAAGAGTCGTGCTCAGTTACCAGGTAACATTATCCATCTTTATCATCTCTCTTACTATGGTAAATACTCGGTGATTGCCACGTCCATCGTGTACAATAAATGATCCGTTAACGTTTACCAGATAACATTTAGTAAACAACCTCAAATAGTCGTACACCATAAACCAAATTCATGTGTTGTTTAATAAATGAAACAACACATATGAAAATCAGTCTGCCAAAATCAAACCAAACCTGAGTTTGATTGTATGCATATTGAAAATTAACTTATATGTTTTCATCTACGAAATAACAGATACAAAATCAATTTTCTTGGCTTCTAACTTGTAGACGGTTTACATATATGAATTTTCCCTTGCTTTAAAGAAAGACTATTTTCCAAAGCATGTATCTTGAAAGTATAGAATAACAAACACATTATTTAAACGATAGATTAATAATTTGTAGATGCATATTATTTCGTAATGGATAATTAATAAATTTTATATTACAATTTTGTATTTTTTTAAATATAGATCATCAAAATTTCAGTTGATTGCCAAGTTACCATGTTAACACATTTCCTATAGTTAAATTATTACAAACGTATGCATAATGTTAGAACTTAAGGAATCGGGCCTTGTTTCAATTAATCGCGATATACGTGTCTTAAAATCTTTTGCATCTGCTATGATCTTTAAAAGTTAACTAGTTCAAAACCGTTTTTTTAATATTCTTTCCCGATTAAATACTGAGGCTTATAGTTGCTATTTATTTATTTTATAAATTTTGTTTGGGAGTTCCTTTATTGTTATATGTGTGTAAATAATTAAATGACCAGTTTACGTTATTAACGATTGAGATAAAAACTATTTTTATCATAAACATCGATTGAGATAAAAACTATTTTTATCATAAATATATCAAATAATACGAACAATACATGAAGAACAATAAAACATATAAGAAATACTATAATGAATTAAAAGTCACACGAAAATACAACTTTATCTTTAAACTAGAGTTCAAAATCAAGCATATAACAAACCTTGTGCTAAAATTTAGAACATATATGAAATTGACATACTAAGTACGTGGGCCTAGTATGATTGATTTCTAGGTTTGGCTAAGACCAATATTGATATTAAACTCATTTGTGCATATGTGATAAGATCGACAACATGTCGATGTTACGATGTATAACAATTTAGACACAAACTATATCTTTTCGTCGATGTTACGATGTATAACAATTTAGACACAAACTATATCTTTAGGAAAAGAAAGGAAAAGACTAACAAACCTCTATATTTTTAAATCAGTAATTTGTATTGGATCATCGATATATAATAGAAGCTATGATGGAAATTAACGAAAATTGCAAGTCAATTGCTATTCACTAAACAATAAACTCTCAAGGTATATGTCGAACGTGTGTTTGATCATATAAATCCCAAAAACCAATTATATCATGGCTCATAATTAACTCATCCACAAAAAGGAAATTTTTTGGATTGTTTCAATTTACAAATATAAGATTGCTCGATGAAGATTGTATCTAACTTAAAATTCCTTTACAACATGCATACTTAATTATGACTATAATTAAACTCTTTAAGTCAAAAGTAAACTACTTTGTAGTATAACTTGGTCTAGCCCTTAGCTCTATAATCCACCCTACCCAGTCCCTGAAACCCCTCCCGGGGGCCTAGCCCTCTTTCTACGAGTCTTAAGCGGCTTTTGTTAGTAATTATGTGCATAAGTTGACAAACCAGTAATTACACATCCAATGTTATAAGTCACTTGAGGGTCACACCTGTGAGGACCTGTAAACCAAACAAGTAAGTAATCCCAATTTGGAGAGATAAGATTTATAATAGTTAATTATAAATCAGTTGGGTAATTTCTGTCTGAAATCCCAAAGATGAAGGGTTATTAATTAATTATGTGAGTTATATATTTATTAGTCTAATAAATATATAATTAGATTAAAATAATTAATTAGTTACATAATTATCTGGTTGAATAGAATAAGGAATATTCTATTCTTTGAGAGAAAGAAAAGAATACTTCTATTTAGATAATTATCATTGAATAAGGAAGCTTAGATATATGGAAACTATTCCATATAAATAAGCCTTGCCAGTTCATTATTCAATACACACACAATTTCATTCAAGCAACTAGCTTTTCTGAAAAACCTATACCCTCTCTCTCTCTCCCCCTCATCGCCGGCCTTCCCCCTCCCCTCGGAACCAGTTCGGTTTTGCTAGGTCGCTGTACGGGATAAAGTTCTGCTATAAGAACGTTTGTAGGGTCAATCACCGGTGGATCAATCTCAAGCATTCCAGGTGATTTTTCTAGATCTATAAATATATATTTGTAATTATAATGAACGGATCGTGGTCTTTACGGGTTTTTATCCAAACCGCTTCCGCTTGATCAAACCCGTTTGGTTTGATCCGATAAATCTTTTAATCAGTTGACTATTAGGTTTACAGTAAATCCCGATCCAGTTAGGTTCGAGATACGTGGTGTTCTTCGTATCAGTTTGATTCGGGATCACAGAAAAACCCAACAGCTTTCATCGTTGACACTTGCGCTAATAAGACAAAGAGGGAGTCTATGCCTTGAATGAATCAGTAAAGTAACAACGGATTAGTGCAAGAGATGCGAGCAAGTCAATCGCTAGAACTCCCATATGCTAATAACTCGCTAGAAGGGATTTTCTTATTTCTTTTGCTGCTGATCTCACATCGAGAGCAGCTCCCTCGTGTTCAGGATGATCGGAATTTATTATGAACATAGAAGACAACAATATATGACTTGTTCACGAATTCTAACAACATTCAATAAAATTGTGATAAGTTCGTTAAAGTAAACAATCCCATAGTATAATTTATACAACTTCTTTTCGAACTTAGATAAAAACAATATTTGTCTCTTGAAGTTGAATGTTCAAACATAAATAAGATGATCGAGTACCAATCTTTGTTCAAATACAAGTAAACATAACCTATTTTCGAGTCAAACCCAAGTCAAGCTCAAGTTACTTGAAGGCCCAATTAATATTAGAATTTATTTGTCGTCGTTGCTCCATATTTTTCCTCTCGCATTTCCCATGTCGTTGCCCTTGTGAAGGACCTAGACCTCACCGTTGAAGGAACCAACATTCATCCGGTAACCCATACACAACAAGACTAGATGGAAAATCAACCAAACAACACCTAAAAAGGATTCTAATGACGTTGTTCCCAAGTTATAGCCATTTTAAAAAACAAAATGCAAATACAAACCTCTGATTTCTCACATCCCCAAACCTAATCAACAATATTTCTAAAAACATAAAAAACCTATGAAATTCATAAAAGCACGAACCCAAATTAAAAAGTAATTTTGATCAATTATGTGGTATGTGGTCAAATAGTCAATTATGTAGCCCTAACTAATCAATTTTTCCAAATTAGAACAAATTTTGAGCACGAACACAAATAGAGCCCTCCCAGCTATAAATCAGTCAGATTATTTCAAAACAAAAGCACAAATGGATCGATTTTGATGGCATTGAGGAGGAGAGGCCAGAGATGCTTCGGTGGTCTTCTAAGGAAGAAGACTGGGGAAATGCGGTTTTTTTTGTCTTTAATTATTTTTAATTCAACCAATTATGACGTGGGTTTTTTATAATCAATGTATTTTTTTTATAAAAACATAATTTGTCACATCATCTTAGGCAACCGTTAACCTGTTAAATCGGTTAGCGAGACCCTTAAATAAATAAAAAGTTTGTTCCAAGCCCCTAAACGATGATTTTTAAAGTTGATTCCCCAAAATAGGAATTAGACGAAAGTTTGTGCCATTTTGTTGCAATTTCCCTAAAAAAAACGTAATCTACTCAAGCTTGAACAAATAAGGGCTCTAATGTGCATTATTTAGAAAAATAGGGACTTTATGTTACAAAGATAACAAATATAGGGGATGAAAATAGCAATATTCCAATTATTGCAATATATAAAGCATAAGGAAAACGAAGTGGAAAAATCCCCAAATCGAACTGTCAGCTAGGGTTAGGGTTTTAGCGCAGTCGGTTTTCAATCTCCGTCACCGGCCACCGGAAAACGATCAATTGAACCAGAATCGTCACCGGAAAACATTTGATCAAGGATGTCGAAGAAGAACAACTTATCTCTTAGGAAAAAGCAGCACGAATTTGAGCTTCGAAGTAATCCATTTGAAATTTTTGTTATTTCTGATTGATTATTTGTGTGTTTTTGTTATTGGAGTTGAATTTGATGTTTTTGTTCATTTGCTCGTGAATTTAGGAGAACAGGAAGAGAAGGAAAAGAAGGCGAAGAAGCTACAAGCTAAGAAGAACAAGATGAAAGTAAGTGTTTTTTTAGGTTTAATTATCTCACTTTTTTTTGAAGAATTTATTTTCGTTTTTATGTTCATATTTTGTTTTCGTGAAGCTTTGTTAACTCAATTAGTAATAATCGATTTTTGGAAAAGGAGTTCATCATATCAGGTTTCTAGATGTCAAATAAGTTTGATTATCTAAGAGGGATACACTTCAACTTATTAAGAGTAAGAAATTATTAAGAAATGATCGGATTTCCATGGGAATTTGTTGACTATGTGAGATAAAAAATGATTAATGATTTGGTGCTACAATAGAGGAAGAAGTGCTATTATCTGAATCTAAATTTGAAAGGTACTATTGTACCGGGTCTGATTGACAAAAGTAGGTCAAGGTCTTATTTTGTTTTGGAATGGAGGAAATGAGTGTGACTATAAATTGGAAGTTTTGAGTGGAGAGATGTTGAAATATAGCATCTCCCGTTATTCTCTCTTTTACAGTTTTTAGTAACTCTAGGTAGTGCTTGAAAACATAGAATCATAAGGTTTAGGGGCTGTTTACTAGACAATTACTGCCTCATACTAGGTAAGAGACACTTATCTGGTAAGAGATGATAGTCTTTGCCAACAATATTATCATGCCATTTTGCAGTTTTGACTCTTATCCAATTAGCGGTTACTAGCCAAGAGATGCATATATTATGATATTTTGATGACTGAGAATCTTACATGGTAATGTCAATGAGTGTAATGAGCCTTACTTAGTACGCGTCTACCTAGTTTGTGTTGGTAAACGGATCCTTATTCTTGAAGGAAATCTCATTGTTTTTGCTAGAGTTTCACGTCGGCTAGACTTTGATCATTTCTCCTCGATATATATTGGAATCACCTTTCTCTCAGCAAGGGCCCTTTTGGGGAGTGATCTAATTATCTAATGGGGTTTCAAATGCTATCTCGGTTTTCAACATCTAACCCATTTGGTTCCATATTGTTGTTGGATAATGGATCCCTACCAAATTTGGATTGCAAACCAATGTGCCACATCGCGGAGCCAACCTGTTCTTCGCAAGAAAGTTGTTAAAATGACAAATTTCATTTCTTATCCAAATTTCTTAATGCAAAATGGGCAATGCACAAGAAAATTTATGTAAGATAATGGAATCCTAATTTGTAATGCATGTGGATATTAGACAAATAGCTAAATCATGTATATATTGAGAGTAACATGATGGGCAAGAGCGACTTAGAATTGCAGAAGGTTTTAGGGTTTATTTTGACATGGATAGTTTAGTAATTTACAAATTTTGTCCAGTCTGATGTATCTCTGATAGATGATAGGCGAAATAGTGGTACGATTGATATTAACTACTCATGAATCAAAAGATTACAGGTGTTTCCTGGCTTTCGATAGGCCAGAAGCTCTCCTAAGGACTCACGTCCAAATTGACACAAAACAGAATATCCTCTCGTAGACTCTAACACGCCTATTTATACTAGACCCATGTAT
The DNA here is from genome assembly GCA_030169165.1 of Centaurea solstitialis. Lineage (NCBI taxonomy): Eukaryota > Viridiplantae > Streptophyta > Magnoliopsida > Asterales > Asteraceae > Centaurea > Centaurea solstitialis. Next base: position 23,910,084 of record CM058042.1, on the reverse strand, counting down.
TATCAACTTGAACCACATTTACATTTAGGCATCAACTACTTGTACTTTGTTTATCCATGTTAATAAAATGTCTTGCTAGCACTCAGGGGATAACAAAATCTTTTTGATTTTTTGTTCCTTAACCAAAAAAAGCTGTCTTTCTCCCACTCAGATCCTATCATGTCTAAAGCTAATGTGGCACCAAACGTAGGTCAATAAGTTTTTGTACTACCTTGTTCTGTTTCTGTCTAGCGCTATGCTGTTATAATGGTTAAAATACAAAATAACAGTCAGGACTGACATTTGAAATAGCGGTTCTTATGATATTTTTTAGGAATTAATAATATATATGTAGGGTTAGGTTCATTTGTTAACCAATGATATTGTGTTAACCGTGATAAATCTTTTCCACTGTAGATTAAAATTGATCAATGTCTTATGTTACTTGCCTTTTTAAAAATGGAATTAAACTAAATTATTTTAAGAATAAATTTCATGTTTATCGCCTCCTTAATTTAAGAAAACACACTCCTCATTGAAACAAACGATTTTGATTGGTTGACAAAGAAGTTTACACGGTTAACACAATATCATTGGTTAACAAATGAACCTCCGTCTATATATATATAATATATGCATACATAACTTAACGCATTATATGCATTAATTAAAATAAAATAAGAGCTCAAATCAAAAATAAAATACAGGGCCTAACAAAATGTAACCATTAGATTCTAAACCCAACTGATAATATAGGTATTGTGGATCGCAATTTTACCTCGGTGAAATAGTGCTAAATTTCCACCACTATTTCTCTTATCACCGATAACAACAATTGCACCGCAATTAACAACTTAGGTCTAGCGTACCAAACGCACCCGTGCAACTATTTTTTTTGTGTGTGTGATTATCGATCTTAACGTATGTGATTTTGAGTCTTTTATACTCACCCAATCAACTACTTTTCTGATTAGGTTGATGGAAGTTCAAGCAAGAACAAGAAGAGAGGCAGCGGTGGATTTACTGTCGGCAAGAAGAAGTTGAAGACGAGAATGACGCCATTGGCGAAAGCTAAAGCCGCTCAAGCAATGGAGGTCGACAATTGAGGCCATGTTCTTATAGTCGTGTCCCACACAACTAGTTGACGTTAATGCTTTTTGCCGCATTTAATAGTAAGAAAAACGCGTTTTCAATTTTTTCGTGCTATATTAGAGTTAATTGTTACCGTTTTTCTTTCAATTGATGTGAAATCGGTAATCAAAGCTTTGTTTTACGATTGTAGGGATTAAGATTAGGGCAACCTTTGAATTGCTAAGAGGTGAATCTTGTTTGGCAAAAAAATGTCTGCCTCTTAATGGTTCTAAAACCATCTTTTATCTTGGGTCTCCCTTAACCATTAAGCACCCTATTTCATTTTAAACAAATACGAAACAACCAAATTTCATTTTGCACTATATCCCTTTTAATCATTCTGACCACTTAATCATATGCACCAAACCATTCAGCAACTATCAAACAACCCCTTATTTACTTTATCATGTAACATTCTTGGCCATCAAAATGGATTGTTGGAAAATGTCTTAAACCCGCTAATCACTTACTTGGCGAGTTTTTTTTTTTTTTTTTTTTTTTTTTTTCTTATTGGGCAAGACTCTTGGTTCTTGTTATGCCTCTTACCAGGTAAGATTCTTGGTTCTTGTCATACTAAATCGGTAAGGTAGCATTTAGCAAACCACTCATTAATGATTTGTAACTTGTGAGTATGGATTTTATATCAGCTCTTAGCTCTTTTTTCAATTGTTTGACATGAAAGGTTCCCTTGGTTTAAGGTCATCAAATTTGAAGAACTTGATGCATACTCATTTAGTCATTCCTTATATGACTAGTAGCTTATGGGCCTAAACTTTAGGGCCGTCCATCAAACGCTTACTATTCAATTTAACTTTTGGCCAGGTTTCCACCACTTTTTAGCTATTCTTTTTCTTATAACTATAAGTATTTGACATTAACTGATATAGTCTGTTTGTTTACCTCTTAATAGTTTCATTAAGATATAACCTTTGAATTGCTAAGAGATGAATTTTATTTGGCAGAAAAAGTGTCTACCTCTTAATTGTTTTAAAATTTTCTGAATAATTTTGTCTTGGACCTTCTTTAACCATCCAACGACCTGATTTCATTCTTAACCGTTACCAAATAGCCATATTTTATTTTGCACTGTTACAAGAGTTTTTTTAATTATTCTGACCACTTAATCATTCAACATCAAATTATTCAGCAACGCTAGACAACCACTTAATTCGTAAACGAGTCAAAATTAACATACAAAAAGCTACCGGTAGTTATTTTATAACAAGGTAGTTTGCATTCCGTTTTAGCACTTTTTTTTTTGTTAAGTTGTAGTTATTCAAGTAATTTTAGCTTATTTGAGCTACTTAGATGTTTAATTTGAAAAGCTAACAAAAAATTTACCCATCAAATGACAAGTCTCAAGGAATTCTTGAAGAAGTTTCATAAATTTTGTTAACACTTAAATTTAAATCAATGAGGGTTAGTCATATGCATTACACCTTAGCGTTTGTTTTTTAAGAACGTTGAAGTCTGAAGTTTGATTTCATTCTGATTTTTAATAGGTGACGTTGAAGTTTAAAATTTGAACTAGGGGACCGAACCGTGCGTTGCGCGGTGTGTAAACTTATTTCAAGAACTCTTTAAAAATAGTATCATTATTTTTTATGTAAAAAGAATTGTGTTACAAATCTACATGCAATATTAATAATGATGAAATTTAGTGTACCATAAAGGGCAATAAATTGAGATTACTTGGTATTAGTTTTCTGGTATTTGAGAAAAAATTGTAAACATTACACTTCTACTTTTGATTACTTTAAAAAGTTGTTGTGTTGATTAGTCTAAAAGATTGTTGTATATAAGAATGTTATAATCGTGAAAGTAATGTAGACTAAAGAAATTAATATCAATTAGAATTTTGTTTTTCTTGAGGTGTCAGCGATACATATACTTGTGATATAGAAAATTTTATGACAACATATTATATTCTAACGAACAAAACGTACATATATTTATTATTTATTATAGAAAAAATTGAAAATATACAAATGGGAAATAGTTAAAAATTCCTTGGAGCTTTTAATATGAACTTTATGTATTGACAACGAAAATAAATTAAAGAGATGTTTTGTTGTCAAATGGATGTTCATCCATCTCACCAAGTTCTTCCTATAATGTTATTGAAATTTACATGGCTTCCATGAGATATTGTTCCTTCTATGGTTTTCTACGTGAAATTAAGAGAAAGTAGATATGTAGTGGCCACCGTTTAAGGAGGTGATGGGTTTGAAGACCATTAATGTTTCATTTATTTAAGAAAATATAATTAATGTTACATTCACCGGGCGTTGCGCGGTGGCGATAATCATTATTAAAGGATTGTGATGTAAAACAATATTGTATTCTCTAAAGTGGTTAATTTACATATATCACTAATAGTTTTTGGTTACGAAGGGATAAACATGCATCGATAATAGTTATATTTACGTTATTTTAAGTTTATAACCCAAACATCGTGTTCTACAACCATATCACTATTATTGAAAATAATATTTGTGTAACTTGGTTAATTAATATGCAAGATGGACTCTCTGTGTATATACCATCCATACATGATGTGTTTCATTTTTTCAATATCTTATATTGGTTATTTAAGTACATTTAACCGTATCTAATAACCTACAAAACATAAACTAAAAAATTAAAGTGAAAATAAGAAAGGTGTGTCAAAGTATGTTAGTAGTGTAAGTTCAAGCGGCGCATGAAGAACCTCATCACCAAGTTAAGATTATGGACATTCCCATATTAAAAAAAAATTCAAGTAGAGACAATGACCCATATATCAAACACTATACTACACTTCTGCTTAACAAAAAGTCAAAATTCAAAAAATTGTAAGCTTATCCCATTGTTCACCCTTGTGTGTTATACCCGAATCACCGAATGTGGGTTAAAACCCTTTTCGTTTCAAAGACTTTTCTTTATCCTTTATATACCCAACTTCTTAAACGCCATAACACTTTTCCTATCAATATTTATAGAAAAAAACTATTAATTATTAAAAAAAATAAGGGTTAAACTTATCAATGTGGGATGTTCAAATTTGGGATACTCAATGGATTCTCTTCATCCTTATATAATTCAACTCCTCTATTGATATATCATTCTCATTATCAATGTGGGTTACTCAAAAGTTAACTATAATCCACTATTTAAGAATACTCAATTCTCATAGTGCCACATCAAATATATTGATATATGTTCTAAAAAAATGTGGGATTTTTAAAACTCAACCACAATTTATTTTTATTTTTTATCTTCATTCAAAATAACATTTATTTTGTTAAAATAATATAGAATCATCTTTATAAGATAACCCCAACCCTTATGAGTTGAGACAATAGCATCATCTCCTTCCTTCTTATACAACTACTCAAATATTTCAATCTTTTACCGATGTGGAATATCCAAAATTCAACCACAATTCACCACCAATACTTTAATTCTCATGGTGCCGCCTCATTATATTTGGGTTTTCTTTTTATATATATAAAAATATAGATTAGAATAATATGAAATAAAAGAAATAAAGAAATTTAGATGCAAACAAAGAATATGAATAATTTTATTTGATAAAATATTTTGATAATAACTAAATCAAAAAATGAAATATCTTAGGGAAAAATTACAGAAGAAATTTGGGATTGAATTGCTTAGAAAAATGGCATCTCATTCTTGAGTTTTTCCTTTTAAAATTGCAAATTAAGAAATTATAAGTACATAAAAAATCCAAAGAGAATCCACAACAAAATAAAAAGGTAAAAAAAATAAAAATAAAATACATAAATCATACTTTGTAGTTTGATTGTTGTCAACAAAAATTAACTTTTATAAGAAACTATAAAAATATAAGCAAAACAAATTAGGAAAATTATACACTTAAAACACCAATACAAAATAAATATCAAATGGAAAGCAATAGTAAGGAAAAACATTTATTATATCGTAGCATAAAAAACTATGGAAATCTTTTTATATATAAAAAAATCATGGATACTCATCCCAATAACAAAATTTAAATCACATAAATCATAAAATTAATAAAAAAGAAGAAGGTGATACCTTACCGGAAACTTTTACGAAAGTTGAACAATAATATTGAATAAAACGAATTCTACAATAGAGAAACAACAAACATACATACAAACATAATAGAATATAACATAGAACATCAAAGTAATAAGGAATACACACAAAAACGTATAATATAAAAAAACGATAATATTGATATATAATCTTTTTATATATAAAAAAACCATGGATACTCATCCCAAAAACAACATTTAAATCACATAAATCATAAAATTAATAAAAATGAAGAAGGATACCTTACTGGAAACTTTTACGAAGGTTGAACAATAATATCGAAGAAAACGAATTCTATAATAGAGAAACAACAAACATACATACAAACATAATAGAATATAACATAGAGCATCAAAGTAATAAGGAATATACACAAAAACGTATAAAGATGATATGGAGCTTTTTTATTGAAATAAAAAAACAACAATGTTGATACATAAACAATATATAATTTACGAAAATTAGAAATTTTAAGAAGATTGAACAACAATCATACACACATAGGAACTCAATAGCAAAATAAAGAACAAAAAGTTGTTGAACTACATTTTTGGTGTAACATTAGGTTTAATTTATAGATGATTATCTTGTAGGTTTTCTTTTAATTAATAAATGAGAAGGTGAAGAGGGTGGAATAAATGTTTTTATAAGTTAAATAATATGAAAGTTAAAGCTAATTAAATTGGTAAGTCATATTACCAAAAAGTCCTTCATACATTAAAACATGCAATTTTCATTTAGGGGTAGAATAGTCTTTAGATTATTTGATATTTAAAAAATTCAAAAAAAGGAGAAAATTTCTATAAGCAAATACTCAATAGATAGGATGCCACATCATTCTTCCAACATCCTACTTTTATATATACTAGTGAAAACCCCGCGCGTTGCGCGGTAGCGAAAATAATTTGGATAGTAATTAGTAAACTATATATAAATCAATTTTAGTTGATAAATATAATAAATCATATTATGTAATTTGTAACAATTAGTAAAAGGTTCCAAGTATAGTTCAAGAATATTGCGTTAACTAATTATTTAACAACATAATCATATACTAACTTTATCAAATCAAGTAAAAAGTTTCTAACATAAAAAAATATTAATATATTAGAGTGAAGTTTTGAATAGAATATTATGGATATACATTAGATGGATCTAAAATTATGAATAGTAGACAATGCTATATTCGAGTACGTTTAATTGTTGATTATTTTTTTAACAAAATCAAAATAAATAAAGATTATCAGCCAAGTATACTACAAATAGTTCAAAAAATAAACTTTCAAAGAATATATTCAACTTTAATTTTTTTTTAAACTTCGATTAAATAATTGGTGAGGGATAGTCTAGACTAAAGCCTTTGTATAGCTTGGAACTTATAGTAAAATCAAAATAAAGATAATTTGATTGCATAAAGTCTAGAGTAAACTCTAATTTTGGTCTATATGGTTTGATGAAATCTTTAAAAATTGATAAGTTAAGAGATGGTCTTTATGGTTCTCATTTTTTTTCTTTAATATAGTCTTGAGTCACTAACTTTGTTAAAAATCTTCGTTAAAGTGAGAGACGATTTCATCGTTTTAATATAAGTTCATCCAAAACAAACAAATAACATCCAAATCCATTTGTCTATAATTTAGAAGTGATAATCATGTCTATAATTATTTATAAACAAATATTAATGTATCATTAATACACATGTATAAGTTAGAAATGGATGTTATTGAAGGCTAATCTATGTAATTTAATAGTTTAGATTAAGAATATGAATGTTATGTATTCTAAAATGATTGGACATCCCTGAGATTTTGGCATTCCGCTAAAAAATTTGTTGTCTCTATGGGATCAATTTTAATTAATTATGTGGATTGTTTTGCATCAAGTATATGTTTTTATTTTGATATGAACTATGGAATAACTCAATCTTTTAAATTTAGATGATATGTAAAAAGTGTACCCAACATGCATTTACCGGTATTGAGGCTCTAAAGTTTGGAAGTTTTCAAAGATTTATGTATGTTAAACATCTACCATCTTCCATAAAAATGCCATCCAAAAATTCCCAACATATATTAGCAATCCAAGACCCATATAGTACTATATTACTATGCAATATTGTGAGAAGACTTGTATATCTATATAACTTAAGCAATTCAATCATTAACAACCAAGACAAATAAATGGTATTTTGGATTACCATACATCTCGTTCAAAAAACATGAATTTCATGTTAAATATTTATCTTGACCTTGTTATATATAAGTCATGTACGTAAACAGTTGGAAAACAAATTAATTGGCATGCACAATTTAATTTAATCCATGAGTTCAATTTCAAGCAAACCTAAAGTTTTTATTAAAAGGATTAGAAAAGAAGTAACCATCCATAAGCTTACGTATTCTTTGGGATTTCAATATGATATCCATAAAACGCACATCTTCGTCTCCACCAACTAAAAAAACATAGAAGCACGTTCAATTGCAATCAACCCAAAAGTTTTTTTATTAAAGGAAGAAAAAGAACATCAAAGACTAAAGTAATGTGTAAAAAGTAATGCATCTTCTTAGCTCCATGTATCCATCACCTGAAAAACACAGAAAATAGACATAATTAACAGATGAGAAATTCTTGAAAAACACATATTGTAGGAAGAACAATTGGAAATGATTTTAAAGCCATAAATTAATAAGAGAAAACCTTAACCCCATTTTTGCATTGTCAATCCCTTTTTCAACCATGTACCCTCTATTTATATGGAAGCATGAAGGGAGAAACCATAACATAAAATGGAAAGGATAATGAAGAGACAAAGGTAAGAAATGAAATATAAATTTAATGTTCCACTAATTACTAATGTATGTGAAGAGTTTTTAGGGTTGTTAATTAATGTATTAAGTATTTAAAAAATCAAAAAATTGAGAAAATTTCTTGGAGCTATTCTTGATCCCTGAGAGTGCCACGTCATTTGTTTGGTTTTTGTTTTAATATATATAAATGATATAGATTAGTATAATTGTTTGTTTTTGTAAACTCACAAACTCTATATGTATAATTGTCTATTTTATTCTTTAAAAGGTCAACCGAAGTGAACATTGATGATCAAAGGATTGAACGAAAAAAAAACAATAAAAAACAAAACAAAAGAATGATGTTGGCAGATTTATGAGACTGTGGAGTTTTAATATATATTACACACTGAAGTCCCCATTCAAGCAATTCAAGATGTTCTTGAAAGTTAACATATAGTCTATAATCTTCGTGTTTTGCATCTTTGCAAATTCGGGATGTATTTGGGCTAAAATCGACACTGAAATTGAAAGATTCGTGTTGGACATAATTATGAGGTAATTAAGTGACTGAATTATTAAATATTTTTTTATAACATATTAAGAGTAAAAGACACTGCAGAAAGGAAAAAAAAATAAACGATCTAACTTGTCTTATGTTTATCGAATTAGACATAAGTAGTAAATAAGAGCTGAAAACCAGAAACGAAAAATGCCCAGATGAGGTTGTACGGTTGTGTGTCGGTGTTTGACATAAAATAAAACCCATACAAAAACCCACTTGAGAGTTGAGACGAAATCTTTTAACTTTTACCAAAAAGTAAACCGTAGATTTAAAGTATTTTAAAAAATATCAAACTCATGTGGCCATTGTTTAGAAATAAAAAATAACCCTTGTGATAAAAAGAACAATATATTCAGTAAAGTTCTAAGTTGAAATCGATCTAAACCAATTATCACACTTATTTTTACCATTTTACCCGTTTGCTCTAATACATATAATCATAATTCGACCCCTTTTTTCATGTCCTTGCCTTTTTTTAATTACCAATTTACCCAATTTTAGTTTTAGATACGATAATACAAATACGACCATAACTTATATGTATTGAGTATCAAAAGATATTATTTTCTTAAATACAACAAAAACATTATTTACCATCAATCAAAAACCAATATATAACATTAAAGACTTAAAATAATATTAGGCCATGCGTACCCCCGCTGGCAGGCTCCAGATTTTTAAGACGGCGGGCTTCTAGGTTGGGCGGGCTTGGGGTACGCCGCCTCCTAGCTCGGCGGGCTGAAGGGAAGACGGGTTGGCAAAGCCGCTCCTTTTATGTGTGTTGTGTGTGTGAGGGTTGGGGTACGGGTTGTAGAGGGTTGCAGAGGGTTAAGAGAGGGTTGGAGAAAAGCTGATGTGTCAGCTGATGTGGCATGTTAGGTTGAAAGGGTTGGGAGGGTATGGCTACTGATAGCTTAGTATATGTATTTAGTTTTATTTTTATAAAAGAGAAATATAAAATATAGACTACATTGCAAGTTTGGACCCTATGGTTTGTCTTTTTCTTGATTTTGGTCCTTACAAAATTTATAATGTAGCAAACCCCAATGGTATGCAAAAATACTAAGTTTTGGTCCCTCCCATCATCAGAAGTAAAATCTCATATATTAGGCACGTAGGGTAAAATAGTTATTTATCTTTGAAAATGTGACGGTAAATAAAAAACTACTTCAGTATATGTTGTTGACATCTCAACGGTAAATTTCTACTTTACGTTCATGTATAAGGCATACGTGAGATTTAACAGATGAAATTTAGTTTCCTTTATTTGAAGAACCCAACAAGCGTTTTTCACATTCCATGATTTTTTTTGTAATAAAAAAATGTGTAAAGACATAACTAAGAAAAAACAAAAAACCATATAAACTAATATTGCAATTCAGGGCCCGTTTACAAAACCGTTACTGAGTAAGCGTTCACCAATATCATTTACTTTATTGACTGACCACGAAAATGACCAAGGAAACTTACCCGGTAAGAGACAAGTCAAAGATTGTTTGAGTCTTACCCGATAAGTGTGAGAAACGATTTTTACTGGATTAACACTTATCGGGTTTAAGATGCTTACCAACAGTAAACAAAAGTGGAATGTCATGTCGGTAAGCCCTTACCCGGTAAGATTTTGATAAATCACCCCTCACTATAAAAAAATAATTATAACTGTTATTTGGTCAATTCAGTTCAACCGAATCAGGAAAAATCAACTAAAAACCGAACCTAATAAGGATCATTATTCGGTAAACCAAACACTTTAACATGAAAACCGTTTGACCCAAATCACATTCGTTTGACATATTCGGTTTCGGTTATTTTTAACACCTTTGTCTTACACTTATTTTTTATGACAATTTTACCCTTTCTAATAGATTACAACTACACATTGACTATAAATTTCTTTTCCTCTTTCCCTCCACCCCACCAAACCCCATTAACCCACGTTCTTCTCTCTGCAAAAAGCTTTGGTTCTTCGCGCTACAGGTCAGTAATAAGCTACACAAATTCTCACCTCACATTATAGAAAGTTAGGGTTTCCATTTTTACTCCAAATCTGAGTTTATCATGTTGCTGTTTTTGATTTCAATTTCTAGTGTAAAACATCAATTATACAACTTACATTGGTTGATTTCATCTTAAGTTCATAATGCTAGCAATCGGTGTTGATTTGGAACTTGTTTGACTTGATTATGAAGTAGTTTGACTGTTTTCAGTGATGTAGAATTGTAGATTGAATGTGTGCAATTTTTAGTTGAGATATTTCTTCACTGGTTTCTGTTGATTGAAGTGATTGATTGATGAATTTGGTTAGGGGTTAGTGAATATAGAGATGATGATGTTAGAATTGAAGTTTAGTAGCATCTGAAGTACCTAAATTTCAACTAGTTTGGAAGTTTATGTTTTAATTGTTGAGGTTTTTGGAAGATTGAAGGTGCTGGATTTTGGAGATTTTAGTGTGTGGATGGTTTGGATTTGGTTTTTTCAGTAGCATGCATGATCATGAATTGTTTGTCTAGACTTTGTTGTACTTTAATCATCGATGATCGTGACAGAAAAAATTGTTGGTCCAATAGGTACCTAGAAATCTTATGATATATGACTTTGATTTGACTTGATTGTGATGTTTGCCATGGATTAGATTGTTTATAGATGATTTTCTACACTTGAAATACTTCACTGAGATGATTATTACTATTTGTTTATTGATAGTTTTAGTTAAAAGATATCGAAGTTTATACTTTTACCTTGATTGTTTGATAATGACATGATGTGAAGTGGAGACTAGTTATGGTGATCAATCATCTGTTGGTAAAAGAGAGATGTTTTATAAGGACACTCTAATTCAACAATCTCGAAGCAGAATTCTAGCAAAAATAAGTTGAAGTACTTTAAGTGAACAAGTTTAGTTCTAATTTCAAGCTCAATGTTACTAAAATTACATTTTGTACCACTGCAGTAACTCCAGAGTCTTTATTTCCAGTGGAGTTGATGGACCAGGTATGAGTATAAGATGCTTTGGGACTTCTGTAGGGCTATTAAAGTGGGTTTTCTTGTATTGGATTTGTGATATTTTGTAGTAATGCAGTATGAGAAGGTTGAGAAGATCGGTGAAGGAACATATGGTGTGGTCTACAAGGCTCGTGACAAAGTGACAAATGAAACTATTGCTTTGAAGAAGATTCGTTTGGAGCAAGAAGACGAGGGAGTGCCTAGCACGGCTATAAGAGAAATCTCGCTGCTAAAAGAGATGCAACATGAGAACATTGTCAGGTATATTTTAATGTTAGAACTCTCTTATGAATGCAATTGAACAATAGCCAGCTATTTTATTTGACATCTAGGACTTTGATATTTGGGTTACAGTAGAGGGTGCATGTTCTTATATGACTTATAGGGAATGGAGTGGAACTTTTGATGGTTGTCTTTTAAATGTGTAGTTTTACAACAATAAGTAGCCAAAACCCAAGATCGATGAAATCTCTTATTTGTGATTGGATCATTGGCCGCTAATATATAGAACCTCCGGTTTCTTTGATTCTTTCTATGTTGTTGTGTAAAAGTCTACCATTGAAAAGGGTCATCTGATAAATTGATCTAGCAATGTTTCCTTAGGGGCTATTTGGTTCGCGAAATTCAAAGGAATTTCATGGAATTGGGATGACAAATTTCTTTGACTAAATTCCTTACCGATGTTTGGTTTGTGGAATAAACGTGATGGAATCCTTTGAATTCCACAATTTAAGGAATTCATCATTCCTTGGCTTAAGTGAAAGAATTGAATTCTTAACAACCAAATGCATGGTCAAATTCCATCAATTCAAATTCCGTTCTAATTCCTTCAAAGTCAAATTCGTTCGATGGATTCCATTTCCATCAAATTCCGTTCTAGTTCCTTAAAAGTCAAATCCATTCGATGGATTTCGTTTCCATCAAATTCCATTGTACCGAACCAAATGCCCCTTAGTTTGATTTAAAAGAGGACATACAAGAGTTGGTACAAAATGGATGCCCATTATCTGATGCTCTTGGGACTCTCAAGTCTTCCGTACTTTCTCCGAACCAAAACTGTTTGGTTTTATTTTGAAAATTTTGCTTACGATTAGATAACCAGTAGTTAAGTTCATACATCAAGTGTGTTTTTCGTGTATGTGATTCTGATATATTATATACTGAACGATAACTGTTTGGTAACAGGTTACATGATGTCGTTCATAGTGACAAACGTTTGTATTTGGTCTTTGAGTACCTAGACTTAGACTTGAAGAAACACATGGACTCTTGCCCGGAGTTCTCAAAGGATCCCCGCCTTGTAAAAGTGAGTAAATCTTTTCATCCTTCTTATAGGTTGGTCTGCACTATGGGATTGAACTTAGGGGTTGTTTGGTTGGTTTTCTATTAAGTCTTGTATGGATAAAGTTGTCTATGTGGATTAATCTGTCTATAAATTGAGAAATTTTTTGTCTGGGAGAGTTTTTTAATAAATGGAAGGAAACTTGTTTTTTAATTGAGAGTAATAGGTATGGAAAAACTTGGCTTTCTGCATAAAGCTCTCCCCTTAAAAGCTTACTAAATAAGCCATTTTCTATATCATTAAGCCACAACCAAATAGTCATGTATAGCTGACCAAATAAGCTGTGAGGGTTTGTTTGTTAGCAGCTTAATGAGCTTAATGAGACTCGCAACTTATTCTGTTAGTTATACATGACTGCTTGATAGTGGCTTAATGGATAGGGAGTGGCTTATTCACTAAGATTTTAAGGGGGAGCTTTATGTAGAAAGTCAAGTTTTTCCAAACCTGTCACTCCTAATTAAAAATACGTTTCTTTCTACTACGAAAAGCCTCTCCCCAACAATAACCTTCCCGCTCTATATAGACAGATTAATCCACACAGACAACTTTATCCATACTGGACTTAACAAGAAACCAACCAAACATCCCCTGAGTCTCATTAAGCTGCTAACAAACAGGCCCTCAGTTGAAATACCAACAGTTTCCAAGCTCAATAACATTCTCTCTAGAAGTTTAGAGTACATAAAGATCCTTTTTTCAGAAGACATGGAAACCAAACAAGTAACATAGTGCAATCTATAGGGATTGAGTAGTGACGATCCTAATTTAATAATTTTTGTTTATTTTCTTCGATTTTCAGAAGTTCCTGTATCAAATATTACGTGGTATTGCTTATTGTCATTCTCATCGAGTTCTCCATAGAGATTTGAAGCCTCAGAATTTGTTGATAGATCACCGTACCAATGCCCTCAAGCTTGCAGACTTTGGATTGGCCAGGGCCTTCGGTATTCCCGTTAGGACATTTACGCATGAGGTAATCTACATGGTCTTAAGCTTTCACCATTTTGGTCATCATTTTTGTTCGCTCTTCTATTATCACACTCTCGATCCATCATAGTTTAATGACCAAAAGAGAGGACAAGGCTTAATGACCAAAAGCCCATTTGCTATAGATATTCATGCATTTCGATCTGCATTTGTTTTTTTGACGTTTGATTAAGATTGCCTAATCTAGGCCCCTTATAAACTTAACCACGCAGTATGTAAAGTGTAAACACTTTGAGATCTTTTGGACATTCTAATCTGGGTTTTCACTGGTTTTTAAATATATCTGCCATACTGCCAGTGGTTCCAGTTAATTTTGCTCTTAGTATAGCTAACTTAGAGTCTGTCTGTTACAACTTAATGAGCTTAATGTGACCTACAGCTTATCCAGCCTGCTAAGAATGATTGTTTGGTAGTGGCTTAATGACATAGAAAGTGGCTTATTCAATAAATATCTAGGGGAAATCTTTATGTAGAAAGCCAATATTTTTCCAAATCTGTCCCTCCCAATTAAAAGAATTGTTTCTTCCATTTATTAACAAACCCTTTCCAACAAAAATCTCCCCAGTCTGTACAGATAGATTATTCCACACAGACAGATAGATTACAATGACAGTATGACACAAAGAAATTAATGTTAAACAGGTAAATCGATTTCGTGAGTCTCTTTTTCTAGAGGCTTCTATATCTGTTTGCTCTCACTATTGCACAAGCCAAGGGTCTTCACAAAAACATCTGCTTTACCATCCCTCAGACCCTCTTTCGAGTGGTATCTTTTTGGGTCAATTTGATTTTCGTTTGGATTTCTTCTAGAGGCTTCTATTTGTAGATTTCAAATCTTATCCATAAAATATAACAAATTACTCAAGTTATGCTATTAACTAGAGATATGCAACTTGTTGAAGGAACTTGAAATTACAAAGAGTGGCTCTCACTTTTACATAGATTACTATTTACTAGCATGTGGGTGGCATTTATACCTCAGCTGCATGAGTGATTAAACTTAGGGGCTGTTTGGTTGGTTTTCCATTAAGTCCTCTATGAATAATGTTGTCTGATTGGATTAAGCTGTCTGTGTAGGTTGGAAAAGTTTTTGTTTAGAAAGGTGTTTTCGTAGATGGAATGAGTGTGTTTTTTAAATTGGGACAGACATGTTTGGATAAATCTTGAGTTTCTGCAAAAGTCAGTACCAAACAATAATGTCTAGCTGACCGAATAAGCCATGAGTCCCCTTAAGCTCATCAAGCTGCTAACAAACAGGCCGTTACTGCCACTGCATACTTGTTACTTAATCAGTGGTATGCTTTTCTAGGTGGTGACACTCTGGTATAGGGCACCAGAAATTCTTCTTGGATCCCATCAGTATTCAACTCCTGTTGATGTGTGGTCGATTGGTTGTATATTTGCTGAGATGGTGAACCGATGTCCACTCTTTCCTGGAGACTCTGAGATCGATGAGCTCTTCAAGATTTTCAAGTAATATGTTCATTATATTTACGTTATCTGAATATGGCATGGCTTTCTCTAAAATTTAAAGGGGCGTTTGGTTCGCAAAATGGAATTTGATAGAATTGGAATCCATTGAATGAATTTGACTTTGAAGGGACTGGAATGGAATTTGATGGTATTTCATCACGCACTTGGTTGGTAGAAATACAGTTCCTTCACTTAGGCCAAGGAATGATGAATTCCTTAAATTATGGAATTCAATGGAATCCAATGGAATCCAAAGGAGTCCATCAAGTTCATTCCGCGAACCAACCATCAATAAGTAATTTGGTCAAAGAAATTTGTCATTCCAATTTCATTCCATCTAATTTATTTGAATTCCCTAAACCAAACAGCCCTTTAGTGTTACCCGACAACTTAATATAGACGTTACCGATTGAAGACTTCTGAATATTTGGTTGTTCTTTTTTTTTTTTTAAATTATAGAATAATGGGAACTCCTAATGAAGAAAAATGGTCTGGGGTGACTTCTCTGCCCGACTTTAAGTCCACTTTTCCAAAGTGGCCCGCAAAGGTGATTAGTTTTTGCAGTTGGTATGTTATAATTTGCAATGTTTAGCATCTGTGCTCTTAAAGAACTAATAAAACATCCTTTTACTTTCAGGACCTTGCAACCATGGTTCCGAATCTTGATAAAGCCGGTCTTGATCTTCTGAATGTAAGCTTGAATTCATTACTACTTAAATCAATGAATTCTCATTTGTTGCTAAATTATTGTTTCAACAACATATTATGTTCTGTAAAGTGTAAAAGTTATCTGCTTCCAAATATCATTACATACGATCGTCACTGAAATAGAAATGAGGTTTAGGATGTCTTATTCTGTCTTGTTATCGTTGATAAGCAATTTTTAGTGTTTTGATGTAGAAAGAAAATATATGCTTATAGCTTTTTGTCACCACTAATAAGGAGTGTTTGATAAGTCAATCCATTCTAACTTATGAACTTATTTGAAACAATGTATCAGTTTTTTTAGTTATTTTACATGTACAGGCAATCCCAAACACCCCCCTAAAAAATAACTTATGAGCTTATTACATTTTGTTACAGAAAATGCTCTACTTGGACCCCAGTAAAAGAATTACGGCAAGGGCTGCACTCGAGCATGAGTATTTCAAGGATATCGGCTCTGTGCCATAATCCACCTCTGAAAAACACACAATCTCAAAGCTTGTTATGCGAATATTGCGTCGTTTATAGGTGATGTTTTCTTCTTGCTATTTTGTCTTTCTCAAAACAACGTTTACGTCACATGAATTTGCGTTTAATGGAATTTGATTGTTCTCTTCTAAAACCATAATCTCGAGTTCAAAATTAGATTAGATTTGGTGCAAGTTTTCGACATATTAGTTGGTTCTCTTTCCCTCTAACAGATCTCTTCTGGTGTGCAAGGATTTGCGCTCGGTGAGTTAACGGGTCGGTTAGGTATAGAACCTTAAATGAGATTTTAGTTAAATCCATGACCTTCTAGTAGGTTTGAGCTCGATGCTCGTTAACTCGTTTACGTGTTTGAACTCGTGATCGATTAACTCGTTTATCGGCTTGAGCTCGATAATTTTTATATTTTTATTGTATGATTAATAAATATATGAGCACCAATGAATGTCTAGCCCAACGGTGGTAGGTAACATCCTCGCGCTTGCCTTGAAAGATAGGTTGGCGTGGGTTCTAGCCCCGCTCGGTGCAAAAAAGGCCAAAGGCCTTATAGACCTCTTCTGCGGTATCCAGGTCTTGACCGGTCTTCGGGTCGGTTCAGGGGCGAGTCCATGGGTTGGCCTTCAGGTCGGCTCATGTGTGCGGGAGATTAGTCGGTGCCCGTATGGATCCGGATACCCCCGGAATGTGTGTGTGAGTTAAAATGCCGTTCAAAAAAATAAATAAATATATGAGCATGTTTGGCTCGAAAAAGGGCATGCTCGAATGGATCGGCTTGGCTCGACTTGATTCGAAAAACTGAATCGTTTTCAAATGAGCCGAGTCGAACATTGGTGTTATAAAGCTCCGCTCATTAAGTTAAAACAAGTTCTATTTTGTATTCAAACTCGACTAGTTTACACCTCTATACAAGAATGCCTATAAACGAAAGATCACGGGTTTAAAAAGCACTCGTTAGAAAGTCATTAAATTTAAAAGGTCGAAATCAACATCCTAGCCTCCCCATATCATATCCTCAATTGCTCATCCTATAGGATTTATTGGGTTCGTTTGGTTTAGTAATTCAACAATAACGTACAATTCTCTTTCGGGAAGGAATCTTTTGCGCGTAATAGCTAGCTTTATGATTCTTTTTTTTTGTTGTTGGTTAACCTTATTGATTACAATAGGTAATATAACGAATATAACGACAAACACTATTTGGTACATCCTACTCCCAAACCCTACCTCTGCAACTGGTTTTTATACTTTCCTTGAATCACATCATGCATCTGACCACATAACCGCGGTTTCCCCCCATTCGCTTTTCGGAACCTGAAATGCCTCCCAAACGGCTTCAGACGCATCCACGATATCGTCACGGCACCCGTGATTCGAGTCACACTCGTCAACCACCATGGCTTGCATGCTTTTATCGTTATAATATATATCGATTAACTTAAAACATCTTTGCCCTTGATTGTACCACCCGGTGGACAATGCCACGATTAGCGTGTCGTCTGAATGGAACTTCCCGTCACACTCCGACGGCTGACCGCCGTCCCCACCCTTCTCGAAGCTGTTCAACGTCATGATCGAATTTGTATTGCTGACGAAAAGCGGCGAGCCTTTGGACGTGATGGAAAACTTGCCGTTTCCCCAACGGGCTGAATTGTTCAGACGTCCCAGAAATGGGTTTTTGCCTGCCGACGACTTCCTGTTTAGCTTGCGGGATTCGGCAGCTGCAGATGAGATGAATAAGGTTATAAGTATAGAAAAAACAATGAGAAATATAATTGGAAATGTCTTCATTTTATCTATGTTCTCTTTGTGTGCTTTTTATGGCGTCTGAATTAGGGGACGTCTGCGTTTATAGTGACTTGGGGGGTGGGGTGGGGGGTTGGTTTTCGCTTTTTCGGTTATATTTCGTTAAATGTCATTGAAGAAATGGAGGAAAAAAGCCGAAGGTGAAGACGGAAAGAGGCGGGTGACCTCTCTGTCAAGCCTTTGGAGAATCGCAAGTAAAAAGCCAAAAAGGAGAAGACAAAAACCGATGTTTGACTTTTTGATCAAATCATTGGAAAAAGGCAAGAAAAAACCGAAGGTGAAGGTTGACTTTTTAATTGAATTGTTCTAGAAAAAGCGAAAAGCAGGGAGGCGAAGGTTGAGCTTTTCATCAAATCTTTGAAGAAACGGAAGTAAAAAAGGCGAAAAGGTTCCTTTTTCCCCCCGATTGTTACGATTAACAGGGTCTATGGCTTAGGGCTTGATCGTAATTGTAGGCTGCTCTAGTTGTGATGATCGTCCGACTTATCGTAACAATGCCTGGCTACGGTTTCCATTGGGACACACATTAATGGTAACCCAGGAAACACCATCTTTTTTGGTAACTATGATGTCCATTTCGACTAATTTCATGGGGATCTAAAGATGACAATAAGGAAAAGGAAAATCCCTAATGGCAATGAAGAGACTTGAATTGGGCAACCTCGAGCCGTAGGTTATAAGAAATTTACTTTGGATAAATTCTGGATCGTGAATGGAATCACTTTCTGAGACTAATACCTCGTCCCTAGTCCCGTTTTTCAGTAGATACAAAACCGAAAATCAATATCTTTTAAGGAATACAGTATTCCAATGGGAAGTTGACATAAATAGGCATTTGTTTGAGGGAATTCATCTATTCGCTATTCCTCTCCCATGCTTTATAATAATTCAATACCTCCATAAGTTACAGTGCAATAACTTGTGGAGGGGCTAAAAGGGAAAAAACAAAGAAATTCATACGGTGTTCTATAAGGTGTTCTATAAGTGACACTTTAGCAACTAGCTAGCTGTGAAGAACAAATTTGTAATTTACTTCAGTAAATTGCTAATCATAAGGACCAAATCTTTAATTTACTTTTGCAACTTTGAGTCACAGTTTAACAATTTGTTGAGGTAGTTATTTTTTAGAAAATGTGTGGAAGAGAAATGATTAGGAGATAAATTCAATCGTCAAAATGGCTATTTATGTCAAATTTTGCTATTCCAACAACTTTATAACCTTTTTATACACTACATACCATATATTAAAAGAATAACTCTTTTTAACCGGTGTTGGACTAGGGGCAGGTAATGACAACCCAACTTCTTCCCAACCTAGCTTCAGGTTTATTAATTAATCATTAATTACTATCGGTAACTGATCAAAATAAATAAGAATCGAGTGTATGCAACAAAAACCGAGAAAAACGAACTTTATTACATTTCCATACCTATTTTTAACATTTTGGTTATATATGATAAACCAAAGTTTTTGTCACATAGAGATGCCTTGTTGATTATTTGTTGAGTTGTTCTTGTTCCTACTCTTGTCCAAGTGTGATTTTAAAACCAAATCTTTGTTAGATGCAACAAAGCTACAACATTTTATTGTTAAAAACAATTTTTTTTGGTTTTTTCTTACTTAAAGTATTTTATTGTTTGATGATGGGCCACTTCTAATGTGTGGCTGTGGCATGTAGTTGTACTTCATGGAACACCTCTTTTTTTTTCCCTTCAATTATAAATAGTAATTATCAAATATGTAAATTATTTAATGTATTATACAATGATTGTTTACTTGATAGAATGAAATTCATCGATGACAATTAATAATTAAAAATGAAAAAAGTCTTCATATGTTTTATTTTCAAAATTGTCATTAGGAAAAAAGAAGTCATTGCTTTGAGATTTCATGAGACTAAAATAATAAAAAAGATATGAAAACGACAAAAGAAACTAAATTGGTTTTGAATCACAACGTTGTATTCACAAAGGGAAAGAAACAAATACCCTGTTATTATTTATTTGTACAAGAGTAAAAATCATTTAAGTGTATCTTGTATCCTAACGTAGTAGATACATATATAATAAGCTACTAGTCGCACCTTGCTGTTGTTTTACTTAAGCCTGGATTTTTTATACTTATCACTTCCTATGAGAGATGTATAATTGTATTTTATGTTACTTAGTAGTTTGTATTTTGTTACACACACACACACAAGAATAGTTACGAAAGAAGAGAGATAAAAAATGTCGATTCACATATAATTTTATATTAGAATCATGTATACAATCACATGTGATTGTTGCGACCTATATAAGGGGGAGACATATAGTTTATAACCATTTTAATGAAATATATTTTCTATTGATTTTTGTGACAATTTGTCTCCTGATGGTACTTAAGATTTACAAGCTCATTATAGATATTAAATAATGTGTTACTAATAACATTTACCATGATCCAACAAAACAACATGATCTAGCAAAACAATTCATCTATACAAGCTATTTGTTTTAATTAAACAACGAAACAATTAAATATTTAGAACATTAGATTATTTGTGTTATTGGTTTTAAATGTGTTTTTATATGTTTGCGTTTAATCCCTGCATTTTTTTGCACGAGGCTGAGGAGCAATCAGTCTGTGACCGAATTTGGAGAGTTTTTAAACATTGTTAGTACCGATCACTTAAAACCTACGAAAAACAATTGTACTTATCGAGTATGATACATCTTTGTAATTTCTTATTTAGTCAAAGTGGAACGATATTTGATTTCATTTTCAATCTGCACCAAGTAACTTATTCATAGCTTGATTCATACATCCGATTAATCCAACTCATCTAAAAGGTTCGTCTCGTATTTTTGAAGCTCAAGAAATGGTAATTTAAATCATAGTCGATGATTATGAGTTCGACCAATCTCACAATGAATGAAAATCATATTTCTTGTCATATTAAATTATATATGCTTACAAGTTGAATCTTGTAAAACCGTACATGAAATAATATTCAAGATTTAAGTGTAGAATCACAACTATGTTTGTATGTAGCAACCAGGGGCCACTGAGTGTTAATCCCAGGGGAGCATGCTTTAGCTCTCGGTAAAAATTACCATGGATGTAGTATGGGCAAACCCAGATGAACCTTATAAAAAAACTATGTTTGTATGTATCGCAACTTCCAGAAAAATTAAATTCAAATGACCGTATCAAAATTCATAAGTAATCGATTAAGCATCACAATTCCATACGACAAAATAAATATTAAATATTTTCTTTATGTTGTATGTTACTTTATTCATAATAAATACATTAAGAAACTCCAAAGACGTTATGCATATGCATTATTGAATTGGCTTCAAATAATACAATCATGTGTCTGACCAGGTAACTTTAATTTCACCCCATTCTTTTCTAGGCACCCGAAGAGCCTTCCAAACAGCTTCAGATGCGTCCACAATATTATTTTTACATCCATGAGTTGAGTCGCACTCGTCAACCACCTTAGCTTTTACGCTTTTACCCTTGTAGTGTATATTGATAGATTTAAAGCACCTTTTTCCATGATTGTACCATCGGGTGGACAATGCAACAATGGGTGTTTTATCTGAATGGAACTTGCCGTCACACGCAGCTCGCCCTCCGCCATCCTCGCCTTTTTGGAAACCGTTGATCGTCATAGTTGCCTTCACATGGCTAAGAGATTTGATGTGCGATATGAATAAGATAGAAATCAGGAAAAGGACAACGAAGATGACTGGGGTTTGCTTCATTTTATCTTTATGTAAGTTGTTGATGGTATTTGGTGAAAAGAAATTGCAAATGGGATAGTGAATTTATAGAGATTGGGTTTTTTGTCTTGTTTTTTAAGGGTATCATTGGGGTTAAAATTACAATGTAGATCCAACAAAGAGAACTCTATAAATATTTGTTTGTATAATTTGAAGAGAATAAGCAAAGTTAACGGCAAGGATCCATTTCTTATGAAGAGTTTTTATTAAACATAAAATTTGTTTTAATTTTTGAATAATTTGAAATTTTGATCCAAAAACTAAGAGAAACACACAAAATATGCATACATATGTATACACATATTTGTATAGAGTTAAGTTTATACGATTACAACGACCACATAAGAGAATACAAAGAAGGTCGAATCATGTGATGTTACACTAAAAACACGTGTAAATTCACATGTGATTATGAAGTCGCTGGCTATGTTGATCCACCTTGCAATGACGGTGTTCTGTAATCGCATGCAACAAAGCCTCTAAAAAGATTAAAGTGACATAAGTCTTATTATATATATGATATAGCTAGGACGGAGGATATTATTTTTGTTTTAACGTGTTTTTATTTAATGAAATGGAACAAAAGGTAATTAGTTGTGTATGGCTTTTTGTTTTAGGTATTAAACCAAGTCTTTAGGTTAGGACAAATATTGTTCTAAGAAATAGAAGTTTTATAAAGTCAACTTTATACTGTTTTGTAATGCGTTATAGTGTAAACTGGAGAGATTGTATGTAAATGTCATCTAAAGGTGGCTTGGCTTCGAGAGTTGTTACGAGAGTCGACTTATGGTGTGTGTGTTTTTTTAGTATGTGAATCCTTTGTACATTGAAGTTGATTTGTGAACTTGAATCAATAAACACGCGGACATGTTTGATCTCATTGATTCTTGTTCAATTGTGTTTAACATTTTGTCACTTAGAAATCTGATTAATCACTTCAATTGTTCTTGTTATTTTGAACCGATCATTGTTGGATGCTCCAAACCTACCAAGATACATTTAATTTTAAATCAAATTTCCTTGTTTTCTTCTCTTGTTATGGTATTAGTTTACAAATTTTTGCTATTTAAACAAGCCGACACAGTCATGACGTTTAGAAAAAGAAAATCTTAACTCAATTCAACCCAACCCATTTAAAAAAAATCCAGATTGGGTTATATATGTGTCCGGCCGTCAACGTAAGTAAAATTGGATCCCAAAATCCTGTCAGGCCCGGCCCTGGGGCCGTGCACGCCGTGCAACCGTACAGGGCATCAAAGCCTAAAGGGCATCAAAATTCTATATAATGTTATTAGTATAGGTAATTAGTTTTAGTAGTTTATGACTTGGGCTCTATAGTCTATACAATTCCCAAGTATGATATTATATTACATTTGTTAGGACTGATTCAGAGAGGTTACCACTGCTGGCTTTAAAGATGTTACCACTGCTAGGCCATTTGAAGATTACCACCGCTTGTACAAAGTTATCACTGCTGGTTGAAAGTTAACACTGCTTTTGTCTTACCACTGCTGACAAGATCATGATAAGGAAAGGATTGTGTTGATTGAAGATATGGACAAGATATGATTCGGTTGGAGATATTTTAGAGATTATCTTGTAAATCTAGTTTCCTTATTGTAATCTTGTAACTCGTTTATATAGCTGATAGGTTTGTTTGTGTTAGATACGAGTTTTGATTAGCTTTTGATTTAGAATTAGAGCCTCAAGATTGTTCTTGTAATCCCTGCAATTGAGAAGATTTGCACGTCTGTTTGAGCCTGTTCAAACAGATTGGGGCTTGTGTTTGTAATCATTAAGCTATTGAATCAATACACATTCAGTTTGTTACAAATCCATTGTTTTCATTATATAATCAAAGTGTTATTCCGCAAACTTCTTTGATTAAGTTTTCTGATCTTGATATTTAGATCCTGTCAAGTGGTATCAGAGCTAGTTTTAATCCAGAAAACTTATCTACAATGGATACTCAGGAAACAGTCTTAGTCTCAAAAGTTCCCATGCTCAAACCTAATGAGTTTGATATGTGGAAAATTAGGATTCGTCAATACATGCTTCTCACAGACTATGGTATGTGGGAGGTTGTTGAAAACGGACCTGGTGTTGATGAAGCTGCTGCTGAAGGAGGTGCAAGACCCCCACCCAGATCTGATGCTGACAGAAAAAGAAGGCAAACTGAGATGAAGGCATTGAGTACCTTGCTGTTGGCTATTCCCAATGAATACCAACATCAATTCAGTACACATACAGATGCCAAATCTCTCTGGACTGCACTTGAAAAGAGGTTCTCAGGAACCAAAAGCACAAAGAGGAACCAGAAGGCCATTCTGAAGCAGCAGTATGAGAACTTCACATCCCTGAAGAATGAATCTATGACAAACCTTTGATAGATTCAACAAGCTGATTGGAGAGCTGGCAACTGTAGATGTGAAGATGGACAAAGATGATGTGAATAGAAAATTCCTCAGATCTCTTGGAGAGGAATGGACTATTTACACTGTCTCATTCAGGCAGGGAGATGACTTGGAGGACAAGGAACTTGAAGATCTATACAATGATCTAAGGATCTTTGAAGCAGAAGTGGAGAAGAAGAAAAGACCCATTGGATACACTCATAATACTACTCTTCTTTCTGAAAACCCTAGTTCTTTCAATACCACTGCTTTTAATAATACCACTGCTGCTTATAATACTACTGCTAATGAAACTGTTTCTAATGTAAATTCTTGTTCATCTCAGGAAATCAATGAGGATACAGTCCTGGAAGCTTTCTTGGCAAGTCATGTCAAGTCATCCTTGATCAATGATGATTTGGATCAAATCAATGCAGATGATCTTGAAGAGATGGATATCAAGTGGCAGATGGCCATGCTTACTCTGAGAATGAAGAGGTTCATCAGAAGAACTGGAAGAAACAACTTTGATCTCAAGAGAGGAGATAAAGCTGGGTTTGATAAGACAAAGGTGAGATGCTACAAGTGCAATGAACCAGGGCACTTTGCCAGAGAATGCAAAGGTGTAACCACCAACAGTCAGAATAATGGGAGTGGATCTACTCAAGCTCCTAGATTCAACAACAGGGGAAGCAACTCCAATCCTAGTCCATCTCAAGCATTGGTCTCTCAAGAAGGACAAGGATTTGATTGGAGTGATCATGCTGAAGAAGCAGTTCAAAATCAAGCCCTCATGGCTGAAATCAAGGAGACTGATATTCCCACTGAGGTATCTTCTAAACTCTGTTTGATTCTTGTTTAGAAACTGTGAAATAGTACAGGGATCATAATCAGACCATGAGTGATAGCATTAAGAAGATGGAGAGAGAAAGAAGAGAGTATGTTAAGATCATAGACAATCTGGAGGATCAAATAAAGGCCTACAAAGCCAATGAACTCCAGTTTGAATATGACCATAACTACTGGAAGTGGGAAAAGAAAGAGCTTGAGAGAAAACTGTCAAAAGAAAAGGAGGAAGTAGAGAGTGCTAGGAAAGAATTGTCCAAAGCCAAAGAAGACCTAGATAAATTTTCAAAGTCCTCTAAGGCCTTAGAATCTATCATTAGAGCACAAGTGACTGATGACTTGAAAAGAGGTATAGGATACAATAGTACCCCTCCTCCTTACAATCAGAATTACATTCCTCCAACAACTGATCTTCTTGAGAGAATAGACAGAAGTGAGATGAAAGAAGGTTTCGATAGAGTAGATCCAGCTGACTCAGAGGAGGAATCTGATGAGAAAAGCACTTCTGAGACCATCCCTGATGAAAACCATCTTCTCACCAATGAGAAAGGTGGTATGCCATTTGTTCCTAGCAAAAAGGTAGAGACAACTAGGAAAGATAAGGGGAAGTCTGTCATGACATCAGAAAATAAAGGGAAAAAGACTGAGACAACTAGGAAAGAGAGTAGGAAGGACCACTACACTCAGAGGACTGTAGTTGAACCTAGTACTTCCTCACAGTTTCAAAACAAATATCATCCTAGAGGAAATAAAAGAAACTGGAACAACCAATGGGCTCAATGTCATGGTGTTGATCTAAGTAAGATTAACAGACCAAAACCATGCTTTATCTGTTGTAAGACAAATCATCTAGCAAGAGACTGTTATTTCAATCCATTTAATCAAAGGAACAGATATGAAGCTAGAAATTTTGTCCCTACACACAAAAAGGTTGTTCCTAAACAAAACAGATCTAGTCAACCCAAAAGAAAGGTACAAAAGAAAAGGGTTGAAAAGAAGTCTGTAAAATTGGTTACTAAATGGGTACCTAAAGCTTCACTTAGTGATACTACTGCTTCAACAAGCAGTGGTAACAACAGTGTTGCTTCTGAAAGCAGTGGTAACAACATTAATAGTGTGAAGGTTAACACTGCTGCTAGCAATATCAGCAGTGATAACTCAAACACTGCTACAACTCACGTTAACACTGCTGTTAGCAATAACAGCAGTGGAAACTCAAAAAATGTTACCACTGACAAGTCTTCATTGAGAAAACCCATTATAACCAAATATTCCAGTCATGAGATCCCTAACAAAGATTATCTTTTAAAGCTTAACAGATTGACAGAGGTCAATTATGTTAATGAAAAGGGAGAACCCAAGACCATATTGGCTTGGGTTCCCCCAAGACACTAACTGTTTCATTCTATGTGCAGAGCAACCAAGGAAGAAGGAGCAGTCTTTGGCATGTGGATAGTGGTTGCTCTAGGCACATGACAGGTATCATGTCATTACTTGAAGACTTTAAAAGGTTTGAAGGTGGACATGTTGCCTTTGGGGATAATCCAAATGGAGGTAAGATTAGTGGCAAAGGTAAGGTATCAAAAGGTAAGATGACTTTTGATGATGTCTATTTTGTAGAGCAATTAAAGTACAATTTACTTAGTGTGTCTCAAGTTTGTGACAAGAAGTTTGGTGTATTTTTCACTGATACTGAATGTCTCATTTTTGCTCCTGGCTACAAGATAGATGAGAGTAAATTGATGTTAAGAACACCTAGGAAAGATAATGTTTACTGTTTGGACATAGAAGATGCTTCCTCTTTCACATCCTTAAACTGTTTGCTTTCAAAAGCATCTGTGAGTGAATCATCACTGTGGCATAGGAGGATGTGCCACATGAACTTTAAAAATATGAATTTGCTTGTCAAAAACAACCTTGTAAGAGGTTTGCCTGCAAAGGAATTTTCAACTGATGATCATTGTGTAGCTTGTCTTAAAGGTAAGCAACACAAAAACTCACACAAGTCCAAAGAAGTCAACACTATCTCATCACCTTTACAGTTACTGCATATGGATCTTTTTGGTCCTACCAATGTGATGAGTATAGGCATGAAATCCTATTGTCTAGTGATAGTTGATGATTACTCTAGGTTTACTTGGGTTTACTTTCTGAGAACAAAGGATGAGACAAGTGGACTGATCAAACCCTTTGTGACCAGAGTGGAAAACAAGACAAACCTTAAGGTAAAAGTCATTAGATCAGACAATGGCACTGAATTCAAGAATGCTGATTTGAATAGCTTTTGTGAGGAAAAAGGTATTGAGAGACAATACAGTGCTCCTAGAACTCCTCAACAGAATGGTGTTGCTGAGAGGAGAAATAGGACACTAATTGAGGCTGCAAGAACTATGTTGGCTGACTCTAAACTTCCAATCACTTTCTGGGCAGAAGCAGTTAACACTGCTTGTTATGTCCAAAACAGAGTTCTTATAGTCAAATCAAAAGGCAAGACACCCTATGAACTTTTTGAGAAAAAGAAACCCTATATAGGATTTTTACAACCATTTGGGTGTCCTTGCACAATTCTTGATACCAAAACTCACTTAGGCAAATTGAGAGCAAATCTGATGATGGATTTTTTGTTGGATACTCTTCTCAGAGCAAAGCACTTAGAGTTTTTAATAGTTCTACAAGGATTATAGAAGAAAGTGACAATGTCAAATGCAATGTGAACACTCCTAACATACCTGGAAGTGGTCCCAATTGGCTATTTGATATTGATTCACTAACTAACTCGTTGAACATGAGCTATACAGTGAATACAGGTTCAGGTACAGAGCAAGCACAAGAAACAAGTCCAACATTTGTCATGTTTCCCATGCCTTTTGTTGATTCAAATGATGCCTGTACCACTGATGAGTCACATGTTGATGATCAAACAGACTCTGGGTCTGCTGAGAAGAGTGATGATCAACCAATTGAGGAATCCTCACCCTCTCAGAATCTTGAAGGCATACCTGCTTTAGAAGAGGGACCTCAATGGGATCAAGAACCAGAAGTGAATGATTCAAACCTAGGAGTGGATCTGACTGAAGAACCCCTGCATCTTACTAGAACACAAAAGAATCATCCACCTTCTCTGGTAATAGGAGACATTCAGTCTCCTATGATTACAAGGAAGCAAAGCAAATCTCTTCCTGATCCACACTTGAGTATGATATCAGTCTTTCTTTCACAGACTAAACCAAAGAAGGCCTATGATGCAATGAAGGACCCAAGTTGGATAGAGGCCATGCAAGAGGAACTACTGCAGTTTGTCCTACAACATGTTTGGGATTTGGTAGATTTACCAAAAGGACACAGAGTCATTGGAACTAAGTGGATCTTCAGAAACAAGACTGATGAGAGAGGCATTGTTATCAAGAACAAGGCCAGATTGGTAGCACAGGGGTATACTCAAGAAGAAGGCATAGACTATGATGATGTATTTGCACCTGTTGCCAGAATTAAAGCCATCAGGCTATTCTTGGCATTTGCATCTTACAAAGGATTCAAAGTCTATCAGATGGATGTCAAGAGTGCCTTTCTATATGGCACTATAGATGAAGAAGTATATGTCAGTCAACCACCAGGGTTTGAAGATCCCAAATACCCTGATAAAGTTTACAAGTTGAGGAAAGCTTTGTATGGTCTTCATCAAGCACCTAGAGCTTGGTATGATACCTTGTCCTCATATTTGTTGGAAAACAAATTTGAGAGAGGTGTCATTGATAAGACCTTGTTCATCAAGAGAACCAAAACTGATATGCTTCTAGTGCAGATTTATGTTGATGATATCATCTTTGGATCTACAAAGGATGATATGTGCAAGGAGTTTGAGGAACCGATGCACAAGAAATTTAAGATGAGTTCTATGGGAGAACTAACTTTCTTTCTTGGTTTGCAGGTCAAGCAGAAGCCTGAAGGAATATTCATCAATCAGTCCAAATATGTTGCATCTATGCTACAAAAGTTTGGAATGAATGATGCAAAGCCAGCAAGCACTCCAATGGAAACTCATAAACATCTTACTGCTGATGTTGAGGGGGAGGAAGTTGATGTTCACCATTATAGATCCATGATTGGATCATTAATGTATCTTACAGCATCTAGACCTGATATTATGTTTGCTGTTTGTGTTTGTGCCAGGTTTCAGGTTAGGCCCAAGGAGTCTCATCTACATGCAGTCAAAAGGATATTCAAATATTTGAAGGGCCAACCAAGATTGGGAATGTGGTATCCCAATGATTCCTTCTTTGACTTAGTGGCTTACACAGATAGTGATTATGGAGGAGCAAACTTGGATAGAAAGTCTACATCAGGAGGATGTCAATTTTTGGGAGGAAGATTGGTCTCATGGCAATGCAAGAAACAGACCACTGTGTCACAGTCAACTACAGAGGCTGAATACATAGCTGCTTCACAATGCTGCTCACAAGTGCTATGGATTGAAAATCAGATGCAGGACTATGGTCTTTCATTCTTGCAGACACCAATCTACATTGACAATAACAGTGCTATTAGTATTGTGAACAATCCAGTCAAGCACCCCAAGACCAAACATATATAGATCAAGTACCACTTTATTAGAGACTGTAATGAAAAGAAGTTAATTCAAGTTCTGAAAGTTCACACTGATGATCAATATGCAGACCTGTTCACTAAAGCTTTTGATGTTGGCAGGTTTACATTTTTGGTTACAAGTGTTGGAATGATAAACTCTGAATAATCCTTCTCTTTAATTACACTTTTATTTGTACTTTCTCTGTCTACTTTCTTCCTTTTTGTGTTATTTCTTTTGGTATTTTAATGAGTTTTTGAATGTTGCAGATTCATGGTGAAGTTCTTGGTTTGGTCGTACAAAGCATGAGGATGTTACCACTGCTTAGTTGGAATTACTTTTACTAGCAGTGTCAAAATCACAAAACACGATTTTCATATCCAAGTCTTTACCACTGCTAGTATTGTGCATTACCACTGTTAGCACATTCGCACATCACCACTGCTAGCACATTCGCACATTACCACTGCAAACACATTCGCACATTACCACCGCTGGCAGCTCTTTACCACTGATTGATTTTTACCACCGCTGGTTCTATATGTGTCTTTTTACCACTGTCCGAGTAATTACCACTGTTTTTAACTTATACGGTTTTTACCACTGTGTGCATATTTTTACCACTGCTTTTAAGTTGGCACATGTAATTACCTCTGCTTCAGTGTTTTACCACTGCTTTTGCATAGACTCGCGTAATTACCACTGCACTTGGATTTTACCACTGCTCTTGTTTATGCTTAACGAATACCACTGCTAGTGTAATTTATCTCTGACTATATCTTTTTTTACCACTGCTTGTGTTCGTTACCACTGTTGATGGTAGTTACCCCTGCTCATCAGTTCACTATAAAAGCCCTAACTTGACCGCCTTTTTCACAAATGGCTATTCTGAACTTTTTCTCTGAAAACGTTTGCGATTCTGCATCTCTTCTCCATCTGTGTTCTTGAACTTTCAATCGAGTACTGATTTTCATTCTGATTCTAGGGTTTTATTTGCGAAATCGATCATGGATTCGCTGTGTTTCGTCAAGGATCACAATAAGGTGGGATATTTCACAAAAGATGCCAATTCCGAAGGGTTTGAAGACATTCTTGATTTCTTGGCATCATCTCATATTGCCTATGCCGCGACCATCAATCCCACAATCTACATTCAACATATGCACGATTTCTGGTCGAATGCGGTCATTCAAGAAGAAGAAGGGGTCAAAATCATTCAGACCACAATTTGTGGTCATTCCCTAACCCTTACCCCAGCAAAGATCAGATTTCATCTTCAACTACACGACGAAGGAGGTATTTCTATGCTTACACCCTCAGTCATCATGGAATCTTTTGTAAGAATGGGGTATACAGGCTCTCGCACTTCTTTAAAATACCTTAAGGGTAAATTTTGCCCTCAGTGGAGGTTCTTTGTGCATACCCTATTACATTGTTTTTCAAAGAAAACCACCAGTTTTGGTGAGTTTAGCAGCACCATTGCCTCTGCTTTGGTCTGCTTGGCCACTAATCAGGTGTTTAACTTTTCACAAATGATTTTTGATGATCTTGTGTACAATCTTGAGAACATTAATAATTCTAAGGTCAAAACTTTTTATATGTTCCCAAGATTTGTCCAAGAAGTTATTACCAAAGAATTGACGGCTGTACCAATGCATGGTGACATCTATAAGAGTTCTGCTCTTGGTCATAAGGTGTTTGCCAATATGCAGAGACCTGCAGAGGGCTCTAATGATCAATTCACTCCATTGTTCTCTACAATGATGAGAGTGAACCACCCACAAGGTGAGGCATCAGGCTTGCAGCCCACACAACCAAGCATTCCCTCTGATGACCTACCCACACCTATTACTGATACAATCCCTCAGTCCCTTGCTACAACCCCCACCCCTACACTCAAAAAGTATCAAAGAAAAGAACAGGGGAGCTCCTTCCTCCTCTGGTTCTAAACCCCTAGAGCCTTTAAACCAACAGTTGGAGCACTCTCCTTCTGATAATATCCAAAGGGACACCCCTGGAGTGATGCCCCACTCAAGTATAAAGAAGGTGCCCTCTAAGGAGATGGAAGGGCATGTGGTTGGTGAGGCTCAAACTACTGGTGTTGCACAAGGTGTGCATCAGGACAGTTTGAACATAGCTAAGACCCCCACCACGGCAACTCCTATTGAGCAATCAAAGGGAGGACCCAGGTGCCAAGAAACCAAGGGGGCATCTAGTGCTTCAGCAAGGCTGAAGAGTAATGTCAAACGGCTCAAAGATCCAGTAATGGAGGTAAACACTCCTAAACCTGGTGAGGGCAGTTTTTCACAAAAGGAATTGATGGACAATTTCACTGCTATTGCCAAGGATTTGAAGGCATTTGAGAAGAATTTTCATGTACATGATGAGAAGCATGGTTCTCATGAGGCACGGCTGGATACTTTGGAGGAGTTGGTGACTGCACAACATGATTTGATACAGGTGCATGATGCCAGAATTGTTAAGCAAGCAAAGATAATTCAAGCTCAAGGTGCTGCTATGGCTTCAATGACAGGCACTATTAGAGCTCTTAAGAAGAAGTACTCCACTTTGGTTGCATTCACAAAGGGGAGAGGAAATCTGAGGTTAAGGGGGAGCCAAAGAAGGAAAGAATTGTTGTGAATGAACCTGCTGTGATTAATGATGAGTTGCCTGAAATTGTGGAGGAAGCAGGTGCTAAGGGGAAGAATGAAAAAGAAATCAGGAATGAGGAGATGAATGAAGAGACAAAGGTTGCAAATGAACCTTTAGTTGATGCTGTTGGTACAGGGGCTGAACCAGAAGTGGAAGTTAATGAAGATGAGATGACAATTGCTGAGTTACTTGTGAAAATGCCTGAAGTAATTCAACCAACAAAGGGTGTAGTGATTAAAGAGCCTGAAGCAACAAAGAAGAAAATTGAAGTTCCTGTTTCTGTTGATCCAAAAGACAAGGGAAAGGAGAAAGTGATAGAAGAAGATGATGATGAAGCTGTTGAGGCTCAAAGGAAAGTGTTGGAATTTGAAGCTTCAGAAGCTCTTGCTAAGAAGCTAAGTATGGAGGATCAAGAAAGATTAAATAAATAAGAGAAGGAAAGAAAGAAGAAACAAGCTCAGCAAGATAAGGCTGGAAAGGCTGCAGCTAAGAAACTACAAGACAGGTTCAACAAGGAAGTTGAGAAAGAAAAGATCAAGAAGAAGATTATCAAGCCATTGACTAGAACTGAAGAAAGAAGAAGAATGGTGAGAAGTCTGGCTGGAATTGTTGGAAGACCTGTCCAATACTTCTCAAAGTGGTCTTTTGAGAAAGTCAAAGAGCACTATGAAGAAGCTAGAAAGGAGACTGATGTTGTGAAGAAGACTGATGGTGAAACTGATACAAAGATGCTTGTAGAAGAGGTTAAGGAAGAGGTGCATGAACAGAGAAGAAGTAAGAGAAAACATGATGTAGTTACCACTACTGAAGGTACTACCACTGATGAAGAAAAGGTTCCCACTGCTAGTGGAACAGAGAAGAAGAAGGTTGATAAAGAACCAACTCAGATAGAGAAGGAAACTGCTAAATTGGCTAAGCAAATCAGTCAAGCAAAGAAGAAGAGGAAGAAGTCTATAGCTCATAAGAAGCCAACCAAGAAGAGGAAGATATTCACTGAAGCTTCTAAAGTGACAGATTGGTACTGCTTTGAAGACAATAAAGTTGTTTTCTTCAGGATTGTGAGAGAAGATCAAACAAGTGAAGTGTTTTCCAATGTTTACAGAGTGTTCACCAAACTCTCAGCTGCTGATTTGAAGAAGATGTATGAGATTGGATGCACAAAAGAGATGACTGGGTTTGATGAGGCTGTTCTTGTTCAAGATAACCTTCAAACTATGTTTGCTTATGAAAAGGCCAAGGAGGAAAAGCAGAAAAAGAACATGAGACTGGAAAAAGGTGAAGTGAAAGAAGGACAGGTAGTTGCTTGGAACTGCTACAAGGCAAATAGAGTATTCACTGTCACTTATGATAATGGTGTCAAAAGCTACTTCTTGGTGGATAAGAGGTATGACTTTGAAAGAAGGATGATAGAAGGAATTTTGAAACGAAAGAAGTCTGTTATGACTGATCTTGAGAAGGAAGTTATTAAAAATCTGACCACTCATCTATCAGATTTGAGAGAAGAAGAAACAACAGAAGAAGAAAAAGTAGTGCTTTGGGGAGTAAGAGGAATCTTCAAGAAGTATTATTTTGTACAGTGGAACAATGGAAAACAGAGAAGTCATGCAGAGTTTGATGGGATTCTGAATCTGGTTACTGCTGAAGATAGAGTAACTATGCATGAGTATGGATTGGAAAAGCTTCAAGAATTCTTGAAAGATTCAAATAACTCAGAGCTTGCCAACATGATCAAGAAAGCCATGCAACAGTTGAAGAACTTAATTTCTGATTAAAATCAGAAGTTAAGTTAGGGGGAGATTGTTAGGACTGATTCAGAGAGGTTACCACTGCTGGCTTTAAAGATGTTACCACTGCTAGGCCATTTGAAGATTACCACTGCTTGTACAAAGTTATCACTGCTGGTTGAAAGTTAACACTGCTTTTGTCTTACCACTGCTGACAAGATCATGATAAGGAAAGGATTGTGTTGATTGAAGATATGGACAAGATATGATTCGGTTGGAGATATTTTAGAGATTATCTTGTAAATCTAGTTTCCTTATTGTAATCTTGTAACTCGTTTATATAGCTGATAGGTTTGTCTGTGTTAGATACGAGTTTTGATTAACTTTTGATTTAGAATTAGAGCCTCAAGATTGTTCTTGTAATCCCTGCAATTGAGAAGATTTGCACGTCTGTTTGAGCCTGTTCAAACAGATTGGGGCTTGTGTTTGTAATCATTAAGCTATTGAATCAATACACATTCAGTTTGTTACAAATCCATTGTTTTCATTATATAATCAAAGTGTTATTCCGCAAACTTCTTTGATTAAGTTTTCTGATCTTGATATTTAGATCCTGTCAACATTATTAATTTAGTTGATTTTGATTTAGCGGAATTCTTTATTATTTCATCTACGTTGCTTTTGCATCAATTAAAGGATTTGACAAATTTGCAGATCGTATATTTGCATCACAACATCAATTAACTTGCTATGCAGTCTTGCATAGGAATTTTGGATTTAGTCATTTGTTATTTTTTGCACCATTTCACTCACTATTTTTTTTTATCAATTTCAATGACCTTGCTATTTATAGACTTGCTGAGTTGCAGATTTTTTTGATAACTTTAATCTAATTATTCACCATGTTAGTTAAAACTAATAATAGTTTTTCTTATTTTTTATCTTTCTATGCATGGAGACATCGTTTTAGTTAACTTATATTTATATTTTGTAATTTGGGGTTTTGATTCTTATGTCCCCATTTGTACTCTTGGTTTAGTTAATAAAAATCGGTGTAAGGATGAGCCATGTAGCTTGGCTAGTTCCTAAACCCTTTAAAAAAATTGTATCATACATCGTTTCATTTGCTTAAAAGATAAACATAGGGGTATATTTTGTATTTTCGCACTGGGCATCCGAAACTCTAGGAACGACCCTTAATCCTGTAGGGCTTGTTTAATATCCGTGATTTAACATGTCAATTAACGGTGATAGATGTCTTTTATATAATTATGATATTGAAAATATATAATGTATTAGATGCATTATAGGTTTGGCGCAAGCGATAAAATACCTTTACAGAATAGTAATATTAAACAAATATATGATATATATATATATATATTAGATGCATTATAGTTTTGGTCAATGAAATCCTTTGATTCCACTAGTCTAATAGGGAAGTTTCTTTTTCTATCATTATTTGTGACAACTTAGTTTGTTTTATAATCTATTTTGTAACTATTCGTTCATGGGCTATCATTAAATTTAAATAAAAAAGAGCAGCAACCAAGAAACCTCCAAGATGATTATTTTAAATTGATAGACAATTAAGTTTGTGGAAATTTCCTTCAAATATGGTGGGGCTGCTATAAACACATGGTTTGACTATGTTACTTGAGTTCATTCATCTCCTCAACCCATATCGATCTCTCTTCTTCAACCTTTGTTAGTAGTACTCGATCCATTCTAAATCAACCTTTTAATGGCACTATTTTCATGGTTCCTTAATGTTATTACAATTTTGTTTCGCTATGTATTACGGTGCTTCCGTTTAGCTTTGTTTATGGGTGCTCCTCCCAGGAAAATCAACCATTCAATGGCATCTTCGTCATCATCTTTTGTCTCCGCTCCCCCCTCCTCTTCTCAATCTCAGAAATATGACGTTTTTCTCAGTTTTAGAGGAGCAGACACTCGCAACACATTTGTGGACCATCTCTATTCAGCTCTTGTACAGCAAGGTATCGAGACTTTCAAGGATGACGAACAACTTCCTCGGGGCGAAACCATCCATCCATTGCTTTTGAACGCTATTGAAGGCTCACAGATAGCAGTTGTTGTATTCTCTGAAAACTATGCAAATTCGTCTTGGTGCTTGCAAGAACTTGAACATATTATGAAATGCAAGGTTGAGAGAGGCCAAATTGTTATCCCCATTTTCTATCACGTTGATCCCTCTAAAGTCCGAAAACAAGAAAGGAAATATGGAGAAGCATTTGGAAAATATGAGGCAGAGAAGAAAAACGTAGAATCTTGGAGAAAGGCACTTTTTGATGCAGGAAACCTATCTGGACTTGTCGTCCAGGGGTAATCTTATTCTTTGATATCTAACATATTATGCTTATTTAATGGTACATATTTCTACTTTTCTCAATCAGAGCATCTATTAATTATCTTTGTATATCCAATGTCCAGGCCTGAGACAATATTCATCAAAGAAACTGTCAGCACAATTTCGAAAAGACTGTGTGTGGCAATTCCAAGTGACAATGAAGACCTGGTTGGAATACATGATCGCTTGCAAGCCTTGAAATCAATGTTAGCAATCGATTCACAAGGTGTGCGGACGGTTGGAATATGGGGGCTTGGGGGTGGTGGTAAGACTACTCTAGCAT
Organism: Centaurea solstitialis; assembly: GCA_030169165.1. Lineage (NCBI taxonomy): Eukaryota > Viridiplantae > Streptophyta > Magnoliopsida > Asterales > Asteraceae > Centaurea > Centaurea solstitialis. Next base: position 23,873,113 of record CM058042.1, on the reverse strand, counting down.
ATGCTATTTACGATGAAATCTCTGGCACGTTTGATGGTTGTTGCTTTTTAAAAAACGTAAGGGAAGAATCAAGCAAGCATGGTTTGGAAGAATTGCAAAAAGAAATTCTCTCACGTGTTTTGAAGCAAAAAAAGGAGGAATTATATGGAGATGTAAGAATGTTGATAAAGGGTAGGCTTCGTCGTAAAAAGGTCTTGCTGGTTCTTGATGATGTTGATGATGTTGAACAGCTAGAGGCATTGGCTGGATCACATAATTGGTTTAATGAAGGAAGCAGAATTATAATCACAACTAGAGATCAACATATCCTGCCTACTTCGGAAGTAAATGTGATATACAAAGTTGACTTGTTAAATCACAACGATGCTATGAAGCTCTTTTGCAAGCATGCACTTCGTCATGTAAACCATATTGAAGACTTTGATAGTCTTTCAAACAAGGTGGTTTCTTATGCTAATGGGCTCCCGTTAGCACTCAAAGTTATGGGTTCACTTCTTTGTGACAAAGACAAAAGCGAGTGGCTGAGCGCCTTGGCTAGACTAAAAGATATCCCAGAAGATGACATCGTGGAAACGCTAAAAATTAGCTACGATGGGCTTAAACCTTTGGAGAAAAAGTTGTTCCTAGACATTGCATGTTTTTTTAGGGGACTGGTGTTCGATGATGAGCCACGATTGTTACTTGAAGCTTGTGGTCTTCACCCTATAATAGGGGTAAGGAGGTTGAAAGAAAAGGCTCTCATAACCGTGTCAAAGTTTCGATTGCTTGATATGCATGATTTGATACAAGAAATGGGACACTACATCATTCGTGGAAAGAACCCCCAAAATCCTGAAAAACACAGCAGGGTTTGGCGGTCGGAGGATGTTAAAAGGATATGTATTATACCAACGGAGGCAAGGACTGTAACATTTAAACTAGGCTTGTATATAAGCTATATATATATAGATATATGCAATGAATTGATATGTATATACCGATAAAGAAATACTCTAAATCAACCCTAACACCATTTTGTTTTGTCTATTATAGGAAAATCATTGGATTGAAGCAATACAATCTTGGGATAATGTTCCTCATAATCTTCCATGTGTTATTGCAAACATGAAGGAACTTCGATGGCTTTCGTATAGTGAATTTCCCGAAACCTCATTGTCAAGGAATTTTCAACCAACAAAGCTTTCTTATCTACGATTGGATTGGAGTTCGCTAGAAAAACTTTGGGAGGGTGATAAGGTAATTTTTGTTGTTTTTTCTCATTATAGGAGGAAAGCAAAGTGGATGTAAATTATAGGGAGAATTTCACTTATATCCTTATAAAACTTATATAATTACACCTATATCCTTGTAAAATTTTAAACTACATCTATATCCTTACAAAACTTAAGTAATTACACCTATATCCTTATATCTATTTTATTAATTTTTAAATTATTTTAAAATCAATAATAAATATCCAATATATAACTTAAATGTTAAATCCCCAATCTACCCTTACCCTTCCAAACACTTACCCTTCTAAATAAAATCCCTCTAAATCAAAATCGATCAAAAACAGATAGATGAATTGGTCGTATGTATCTCTGAAATTGATCAACTTCTTCTTCTCTAGGTTTCGATCAACAGACTGTTGAGCATTGAAATTGGTCGACTTTTCATCTTCCTCTTTGAATTTTCATCAACAGATTGTTGAGTATCTCTGAAATTGATAAAACTCAAAACTCAATCAATGTGGGTGTTCCCAACGATTGATTGTTCTAAATCTGAAAAATCAAAATAAGAATGATCTTCGAGATGAATAGAGTTGGAAAGCAGAAATTGGAAAAAATTTAGTATGTGAAAAAGGATTATCTCATATCTCATACCTTTTCTAGCAAATACATTTTCTCTATAAAGACAAAAACCCTAAACAACAAACTAAACCAGATGATGACACTTGTCCATTATAGATGATGATAGATGATGACACCTTCCCATCAAACTAAACCATATGATGACACTTGTCCATTATCAAAACTACCATAAAGTTTATTTAGGCACCTACTGTGCAGACCACTTGTCCATTATCAAAACTAAATTACTTATATCATTGGCATAGTTTAAACCGGTGGCCTTAGATTCGAAATCAGACTACTGAAGTCGGAGAAGGGAGTTTGGGGATTGGATGAGATGTTGAGACGGTGAGAGTAAACACAGAGATGCTCAATTTCAGAGATATACAACAATCTGTTGATTGATATTTAGAGAGGGAAAGGTTAATTTAGAAGGGTAAGGGTAGATTGGGGATTTAACATTTAAGTTATATATTGGATATTTATTATTGATTTTAAAATAATTTTAAAAATTAATAAAATAGATATAAGGATATAGGTGTAATTACTTAAGTTTTGTAAGGATATAGATGTAGTTTAAAATTTTGCAAGGATATAGGTGTAATTATATAAGTTTTATAAGGATATAGGTGAAATTCTCCCTAAATTATAAATATGACTAATTACAGAATATCCATTTCGGTAGAATATATGTTGATATATGTTTGAATATCGGTTAGGCAACTTTATATAAGTAGGTAATAATTAAATCGAAAATATGAACCTCTTTGCTTTATCTATAACAATTTTTTTTTTCTTTTTAAATCAAATTTTATTTTAATTATCCAAGAAGAAGATAAATGTTATTCATAATAATTAAATGTTCTTAAAAGGTCCACAACCATTGAATTCTTAGGATTTAGGAATAGATGGAGGCATGAATTATAAAGTAGTGATCACAAGTCGTGGAATTTTACTCTTATTTACATGCTCCTAATTATATAAGCATTTAGAAGATAAACATAAATAGCTGATCTAACAATGGGAAAACTTTATTCAATCAAATTCGTTTGTATGTTCACTTAATTTATTGGGTTAGATTTTAGTCCGTCAAAACGACACCGTATGCAACATTTTTATCCAGCACGCTTACCGGATAAGACTCTTAAATCTCACTTACCGGATAAGGCTCCAGGACCTTTATTTTTACCAAGTAAGCTTCTCAATCATTGTCAAGCTCAACCAGTAAGATAAAGTGAGGAGGTAAACACTCACCGGCTAAGTGTTTAGCTAGTAAACCCCCCCTAAAGCTTATAATCACTGATTTATATGTGAGATTAAGCATTTGTTAATAATATAAAGCGATTTTATTGTGTTATTTATATATCAAACTGGTTGTGTATTTTAAAGTAAATAGGTGTTCTTGTCTAAACATTTTGCAAAAAGTGGAAGAGTGGATGTTGGCCAGAGTTTGATATATACATGCATCATTTTAATTTGTTTTTGTTGGAATATATAATTAATTTGTGTTAGCTATTTTTTTTAATCTTTTTGTATCCTAGCTTCTCTATTAACAGTCTATGCTACTAAAAAAATAAAAAGACATCATTGACTTGTGTGTAATTGTATACAACAGATTCTACCAAACTTGAAAGTGCTCGACCTCAGTGAATCCCGAAACCTTATTAGCACACCGGATTTTCAAGGACTTCCATGCCTTGAAAGAGTAAAACTCAATGGATGCAAGAAGTAGAAACATGTTCATCCGTCAATTGGCTATCATGAAACACTTATTTCCGTGGAAATGTCTTTATGTACCAGCCTTGAAACGTTTCCATCCATCAACGGAATGAAAAAGTTGGAGACTCTTAAACTCTCTTCTTGCTATCAACTTTGCAATTTTATGGAGATCCAAAAGAACATGGACAACATGGTAGAGCTAGATTTGAGCGACTGCGGAAGTCTAGAGAGTATTGAAGGCAACTCCCATCTACTACAGTTAAAAGTGTTGAAGCTCGACGGGTGTCAAAAACTTCAGATACTAGAACAGGGTCTCTGTGATGTAAACTATTCGGTGCTTGATTTATGTAATACATCCTTAAAGGATCTTCACCCAGGCATGAAGTTTCTTGGCTTTTCAACTTCCTTAAGGAAGTTGAGCCTTCGCTTCTGCCATTGGATAAATGGAGACATCTCATATGTGCTTTGCAAGTTATCCAACCTACAAGTATTAGACCTAAGTGACAATAATTTTTCACGGTTTCATTGTAGCTTCTTGCAACTTTGCAGTCTCAAATTCCTCGATGTGTCATATTGCAATAACCTTGTAGAATTACCGGATCTCCCAGAAAGCATAGCTGTTCTAGAAGCATATGGGTGCGACGAGCTTAAAATTGTAGAGCTTCCAACAAATCTTAAATGGTTGTGGAGAGTCTCACTTCCAATGATGAGTATATGGGGTGACGTAGGGAGAAAAGTACAATCCATGCTTCAGGTATGACTCTTTGTATCTTGTTAAATTTCGATATATTCATTTTTATATATAGAGGGTCAAACAAGATCATATTCATCATGATAGGGAAATTCAATGAAAGATTACTCCATCAGTCTCTCTTTTGATGATCATGGCATCTCAAGAAGAGACATCAAAAGAACGTTAATGTTAGAGCTTCCGCGTAATTGGTACAACGAATTCAGTGGATTCTTAATATGCATTGGTGTTGATTGGCTTCAGAACATGACCGGTGTAATTACTATCAAGGACGTGATTGGTAGGGAAAATGAAGATGTCTTGGAGGTGTCTAATGGAACTTCCGGTAACATTAGGGAACCCGAAGTTTGCTATTTATATATATCCTTTGGTTCATTGAGGCATACCTCATGGTGGAAGTCAGTACACACTACCATTTCATTTTCCATAGACCCCCATAGACATACTAACGTAAAAGTTGAACTTGTTCCTGGGAGGAGTAAAGGTAATTCAATAGAAAGACTCAGAGATGCAACAAATTCCTCAGGCTTTTGGGACACGGAACCTATTAAGGTCAAACGTGATTCAGAATCTCGTATCGAGATTCAATGGGATCATGGTAACAAAGATATGTGGAATCTATGCTAGTGATGCGTAGTAGAATGTAAAATATACATTTTTTTTGTCGCTGTTTGCATTTTCATAGAAGTATATGTATTTCTATTTTTGCTTTAGTAATCATGAAAATTTCTGATGTTTCTGGAAGGTTAGGCATCTTTGCCTAACCTTGTTAATTAAATACTTAGATTTTTTTTGAATAGTTAGATTTTTTTGAACATGACTGGTGGAGGCCTGGAAGGAAACAGACCAAAAAAAAGCTCCGCCTGGGCCAATTGAATACTTAGATTTTTTTTTTTTGTAACAAAGCTTAGCATGGGCCAATAATTACCAATTTAATTTAAATAAACCATTAATGATTTCATTATTATCTTTAATTTAGATTTTGTTTTGTTTATTAAAAATTTTAACTAACTCTTAACCTTTTTAAAAAAGTTTTAAAAATATCTACATACATTTTTGGATAAAAAAAATCACAATTTTTTACTCACATATGAGATATTTACCATGAATTCTTTGTTTTTTTCATGACTTTTTTCCTCTGGTTTTTAATTTCACGTTCTTAATTATATATTTATATGTGATTAGCTTCAATTAACCTATGATCTATTATGTGTATCACATATGATTCACTATGTGAATTTTTATAACTACTCTTAATTTTGATATCTTGTTAACATACCTTAATAGGACACATTTAATTGTTGTATTAGAATTTAAAAAATAACAAGATACTTTTAATTATTGTATTTAAGTTTATAAAGCTAATAAAACACCTTTAATCAATTTTCATATTATTATAATATTGCATGTACTTTCAGTTTTTCTCATTGTAGTTTCCCCTGTGTTTTTTTTTTCACTTGTGCACCCTACTAACAAAAAAAAAAAAAAAAAACCAAAAACCCAAGTAGAGTCCCTAAAAATCAATCAAAAAAGTCCCTAAAAATCAACCACAATATTTTAAAAATCTATCGAAACCGTGGAATAACTAGACTAATATCACATCCGGCGACTTTGCTATTAAAAGTACCCTCGGTAAGCAAAAATATTGGATCCACCACTAGTCTGAATAATACAACACTAAATGTTCATGCATGCTAACAAGCATAGCGCCCGCGGGCTCGGTCACATACGGGATCGGCAGGTAAGTGAGGGCAACGGTACAACGGTTGTGGGTGCCGGAGTGCGGGTTAGGCCACAGCTTCTCAAGCCTGTGGCAGTGTGGCTACCCAAGAGTTCTCTCCCTCTCCTTTTTTTTGAACGACTCTCTCTCTCTCTCTATATATATATATATATATAGGGGCAGGTTCAAATGTGAACCACTTTTTGGTTGTGAACGTGAGGACAGCCGAGAGCGTGACACGTGGCGGATGACTATGCGCCACGTCAGCTCCATGGCGGATGACTAGGCGCGATTCATGGGAGAGCATTGAATTAAAGGGGGGGGGGGACCACACTCAAAGCAACTTTTATTGACTAGTCTCCGCCACGTGTCGCGCTCTCGGCTGTCCTCACGTTCACAACCAAAAAGTGGTTCACATTTGAACTTTCTTCTATATAAATATATATATATATATATATAAATGTGAACCACTTTTTGGTTATGAACGTGAGGACAACCGAGAGTGCGACACGTGGCGACTTTGAATGTGGTCCCCCTCTTTAATTCAATGTCCTCCCATGAATCGCGCCTAGTCATCCGCCGTGGATCCGACGTGGCGCCTAGTCATCCGCCACGTGTCGCGCTCTCGGTTGTCCTCACGTTCACAACCAAAAAGTGGTTCACATTTGAACCCACCCCTATATATATATATATATATATATATATAGAAGGAAGTTCATTTGTTAACCCAAAAAAGGGTGTAAACCGTGTAAACTCATGGTTGCATATGTAAATCAATAAAAAAAATCTTTTATGGAGTGTTTAATATACTAAACTTTTAGTACATAAAAAATCTTTTATGTGAAAATGTTTCATATACTAAACTTTTTTGATGAAATTATTTCATATGAAGATGTTTTTTACGTAGAAATGAAAAAGTGTCATAGGAATAAGAAAAAAAAATTCATATGAACAAAAGACATCGAAATATGAAACAATCTCATCAAAAATTGAAGTATATAAAACATTTTCATCCTATTAAATAACTCCATAAAATATTTTTTTATTGATTTACGTATGTAACCATGAGTTTACACATTTTTGGGGTTTACAAATGAACCATGTGGAATTGTTTAATCTGATAAAAATGTTTCATATACTAAATTTTTTTGATGAAATTGTTTCATATGAAGATGTTTTTACATAGAAATAAAAAAGTTTCACAAGAATAAGGAAAAAGTTTCATAGAAATAAAAAACACCGAAATATAAAACAATTTCATCAAAAGTTGAAGTTTATGAAATACTTTCATCATTTTAAACAACTCCATAAACCAACTTCATTGTCAAGCGGGCCGGTGAGGTAATCGGGCATGGTATATACAAACCTATCTGTAACACCTTAGGCATATCCCATATCGGTCGTGGACAGGAGCGATGTTGGGTGTTATAAGTAATATTTTGGCCTTCCTAACAACAACGCGTTTTGGGGCCTAATTAACGACAGGTTCTTGGAACGCTGCAGTTAAGCATGATAGGATGGGAGTAGTACCAGGATGGGTGACCTTCCTGGGAAGTCCTCACGAGGTCGCAAAAAACAAAACCGTGAACCAATGGAGCAAAGCGGACAATATTGTTGTCGAGGTAGGCGGGATATTACACTATCCTCCCGTTCTTGTTAAAAATAATTGGGTTTTTCCAGACCTCGTTTATTGCCCCAAACCCTTCTAGCTCATTTCGGGTATTTATTTTTTCCATTGGTTTTGATTTTCTTTGCCATCCCTGGCTAAAATATAAGACACTTAGGAGATTAAAGAGTAAAAGGACTTAGACGGAAAAATGAATGAAGGCACCAACCACTTTGAATATTTTAATTCAAAGTTCCATGTACACCTTTCGGTATGTTTTAAAATCCTATTTAGGATTCCTATTCTTTCTCCACTACCTTTAACTTGGATAACTTTTTCTTCCTTAGAACATGGTGAGAGGGATATATTAGATCATTAGTACAGATTTAAGGAGAGGATTGAGCTTTTTTAGCAAAGGCATCATCGGGAGTTATATATTAACTAAAATAGCCACATAACTTAAAAAGCTTTTAAATTTGTAACCAATTAAAATATTGTTTTAACAAAATAGTCTGAATGAATCCTGTAAGATTGACATCGCAAGCCAACTTTTGCTTGCGGTGTCAATCATTTTCTGATGCATTTCTATCAAGCAAAAAATTAATAACACAACAACTTGATGTATATTTTTATTGATAGAAAGGCATCCAAAAGCAAATGACACCGCAAGCAAAAGTTGGGTTACGGTGTCAATAATGCGAGATTCTAGCTATTTTTGTAAAAAAAAAAAGTGATTGGTTTTAACCTACAATCCTTTGGCGCAGATGACCATTTTAGTTAATTACTCCATCGTCAGAGGAAAAGCTGCAGAAGTTTTTTTAACCATTCTTGCATGATGAATATCTTTTCAACCGACGGAGGAAGGTTATTTGAGAATTGTCAACGCGAGGTCATCAATGCTGGTGGTGGGTCTTATTAAAGGGACTATGAATAAGTTTATAATGTGTATATAAAAGATTAATTATAAGAATTGTAATTTTTAAAAAGGAAATAATTTTAAAAAACAACAATACCGTTAGGCTTAAGTGGGCACTATTAGTAGAGTTAGGATAACAAACCCAACCTGTAATAAAAGTGAAATCATATTTAACTTGAGACCCGGTCCAAAATTTTCAACAACCATAGAGACCAAATTGTAATTTACTTCATAATATACTAGAAACGTACCCGCGCGCGTTGCAGCGCGAAGTATCTATCAATTACGCGATTTTTATATACATCGTTGTAAATATCAATTTAATCATATGTGTTCAATCAGTTAACCTCCTAATGTTTATTGAATAGTCAATCTCGAAAATTGAAATAAAATTATTACCTTTATATAATAGAATATATAATATAATTGCATAAAAAATATTCAATATTGGGTTCATTTCGAAGGTATTGACGAGACGATGATGATGATATGATTTGTAAAAAATAGAAACGTAATTTTAATATATTTTAGTTCATAATATATGATTATTTAGATTATATGATAAGGGTTTAAAATAGAAAATGAAAAAGTAAAGGACTAAAATAAGATATAATAACTAACTATGAGGGTACAAAGTGTAAATGTGTAAAATGAAATGTTGAACAAAATAACGTTGAGTTATTCTCTTTTATATATAGTATAGATAAATTATCTATATCAAATCCATTGGCACGGAGTGGAAAGATAAAGTGACTTGCTTTTGTCTCCCACTAAGCATGCCAATTATTTCTTTTCCCAAAAGGATATTTCATTGGATGGGGCCACTTTGACTACCATTATTTCTTAAGGTGCGTTTGGTGTACTGGACAGGGTGGGACAGGACAGGACAACCCTGTCCTGCGTTTGGCGCGCCCCAACCTTGGACTAAGTAGAACACACTAGCACAAGACATGGGACAAGTGTGTCCACCCTCCTACCCATGGAACTAAGTGGAACAACGAATTTATTGACCAAAATACCCCTAAAATAAGAAACCTAATTTAATATCCCTTCTTTTTTCTTCAATCGCTTTCTCCCAAACTCTATCTCCTCTTCGATTTCACTACCTCAGATCTACCTCCCTCTCCGGCGATGTCCGGCGACCTGCGGCTGCTGCCTCCGGCGACGTCCGGGGACCTTCGCCTCCCTCTCCGGCGACGTCTGGCGACCTGTGGCTGCTACCTCCGGCGACGTCCGGCAACCTCCGCCTCCCTCTCCGGCGACGTCCGACGACTTGCGGCTGCTCCCTCCGGCGACGTCCGGCGACCTCCGCTTCCCTCTCCACGGCGACGTCGGCGTCGCTCCACTCGGGACTCTCTACCGCTGCTCGGCGACCTCGCTCCGTCTTCGGCGACGTCCGGCGACCTCCGCCTCCCTCTTCGGCGACGTCCGGCGACCTGGTGCTGCTACCTCCGGCGACGTCCGGCGACCTCCTGTGTACCTCCGGCGACGTCCGGCGACCTGCTGGCTGTACCTCGGCGATGTCGACGTCGGTGACCTCCCGACCTGTGGCTGCTACCTTCGGCGACGTCGACTCGGCGACTTCGCCTCCTCTCGGCGATGTCCGGGCCTGCGCTGCTACTTCCGGCGACGTCCAACATCCGGCAACAACTTATAGACGTTATCAATAAAATAATATTATAAGGTTTTAAATTCTTTGTTATTATGCATTTAAATTGATTGTTTATTAATAAAATAGTAAACAACTCATCAGGGGTAAACTGGTCATTTTAACATGTTATGGCTTGTCCTGTCCTATGCTATTCTATCTTACCAAACGCTGGACACCTGTCATGTCCTGTCCTGTCTGCGTACCAAACGCACCCTAAAGTAACTTGTAATTTTGGTCGGTCTGATTTGTTCTTTTTTCATTTTTAAAGTTTGCCCACTTCTAATATATAAATTATAAGAGCATCTCCAACGGGTTTGCTATAATAGAAAAATTGATGTTTTTTTTCCCTAAATTGCTCCAACAGGTTTGCTAAAAGGATTGCTAAAATAGAAAAAACTTGGGTTTTCTCTAAATTTAGAGAATTCTCTAAATTCTCTAAAATAGGAGAGAGAAAGTATTACTTTTTATTTTCCACCAATAGAATAATTTGATTGTTTATTTTTTTTTTAAAAATTCATTGGAATAATAAATGTAAGTATATTTTAATAATATAAGTGATGATAGAATCTCTATAATAGAAAAGCTGTTGGAGATGGAAAAATAAAGTTTTAGAGATTTTAACATTTCATTTGCTATTTTAGTAAAATTATAGCAAACCTGTTGGAGATGCTCTAAGAATTGTAATTTTTAAAGTAACTTGTAATCATTGACTTACCATATATTTCACATTTCCATATTTTCTATGAATCCATATCCTCCTTTGATTTTTTTGATCAAGGGCCACGATGGGTTTACATAGTTTACACGAAATATAGAGTTTACATTTGAAACTCCCTATATATATATATAAGAAAGTTCAAATGTAAACTCAATTAATTGGAAACATAAGAATCACTAAAATCAGGTTACATGGCATATTTAGTTTGAATATCCATGTGTTATTCAAACTGAATAACACTGTGTTCAGTGTTTCAGTATTATTCAATTTCAATAACACATGGATATTCAAACTGAATATGTCACGTGGCACGTTCTCGACTTTCCTCACGTGTACAATGAAAAATGAGTTCACATTTGAACCTGACCCTACATCTATATATAAAAAAAGAGTAATTGGGCTAACACATGTCGTCGTCTTGTGAGTTGGCTATAGGATTTTCCCACCTAAACATGTATCCGGACACCTTTTACACTTTCGGTTCACGTACGCTTATGTGATTGACAATGTCTCTTCTTGTTTATCTCCTACTTTTTGGTTATTTAATTTAAATTTAATATTCTATTTTTTATAGTCGTATATTATAAACTAAAATGCATTAAAAATACGTTTCCTTTTTTATAAATTATATCACTATAATAGCCGCATCAATATCTTCGAAATGAGTCAATTAATATTGAATATTTTTTATTTAATCTTATTGTTAAATATTAAGAATATATAAGAAGTAATTTGAGAAGCTTTGTGCCGCATTCCGCAAGTATAGTCTAGTATACATACACACACAAACACACATTTATCGATTGTGATAACGAACTCATTCGAGTGATGAAAATTGATAGTAAGTTTAAAATTATAAAATATTTCGACCAATTAGAATTTACGATTTCCAAATTATTATAATTAGATAAATAAATATATTTTATATAATATTTAAAATACATATGTATATTAGTTTGGGTCTTTGGATACGTCAGGTGACCAAAGATTAAACCCAACCCAAACTGAAATAACCTCAAAATAGTCGAGTTTTGGCTTTTCGAATTTCGTGGTGTTTGTGTTTTACACAAACATCTTATTTTCAATTCGGATCTGAATTCGAGTTTTAGATTATTAATATATAAAGGTGCACTTGTGGGCATGTTTCTTCCTACCCTTATTTGTTTGCTTTATAACTTATTTTGTAATCATTAATTCGTGGGTTATTGTTAACTAGTGGCAAAACCGTGCGTTGCGCGGTAGCATAAGTAACTCTTTAGAAATATGTAGATTGTCACTATCTTTCGTTGTGTTAGTCTAAAAACATTGCTATATATTTGAGATATTTTCATATAACTTTAGTTTATATAAAATGAAAAAAAATATTTAAATAATGCATGAAATACTCTTTATTACCAATGTGGAACAATCAATAAATCATCACAATTCACCATTTGATCAATATTTAAACCTTATTGCCTCATGTTATCATCTTAATTAGGATTTCTTAAGATGTTAACATACTATTAAAATAATAATTTGAAATTATTTCATAAAAATTTAGTTTATATAAAATAAATAATAAATTATCTAACTATTGTATAAATATGTTTTCAAGTATACAAAAAGCAACTATTTAGATTAAAATTTAGTTATACTTTTAAACTACTATCTTATACTTTATAGTTTATACGGTCATTTAAAATGTGTAACAATCAAGAAACTGCAATAATTCACCATCGGATGTTTTGATAAATAATTGAGCCTAATCAACATTTTATATACATACTTTCATTTCCAATTTATTCTTTTATATCAATGTGGGACAACTTATACAACACTAATGAAGGGTTCTCATTGAATTTAATGGCTCTTCCTTTATATTTTATATTGAGGATTGACATCACGCGTTGCACAATGAAAAAGTTTCTTTTGTTTGGAAATATATAATCAAATTAACATGAAACGTAATTAGTCGTTACAACTAATGAAATACGATATCATTTTTATTAAAATGAAACCATATTAAGGTGAGAGTATTAAGGTTTTGTTAATATATATAGGTGCATTGTGTTTGGCATAAAGCTTAAGACAATACTTAAATGTAAAATCTCCTATCATTTATAAGACATTTGGATATATATATTTACAACAACACGAAATCTATTGTTGAAAAATCATTAGTGGATATAAATTATTTTCCTTTTATTGGCATAAAGCTAATATCTTTTTATCATTAATTAGACATTTGGATATGAATCTATTATTGAAAGATCATAACTCGATACAAATTATTCATAATTATTATTTACATCATTTCTCTATAACAAAGAATTTTGATACACTTTTTTTATTTTGTAAAAGTAACAATTATCCAGTATTGAACTTAAATAGTTAATTTTCCTTTAATCTACTTGATAAGGAATAATAATTGTATGTTTTTTATCCAACTCCAAAAAGAGAGCTTTTGTAATTCTTTTAAGAGCAAATTACTACTTTATGGATTGTTAAAATTTTTGATTTTCTTCTTTATGGTTTAGAAATTTCAGTTTCGTCCCTATGGTTTGTAAATTACTGTTATTCTCGTCCATATGGTTTACACTTCTTTAATATTTTGGTCTCTTGTATTTGAATATAGAAATTAGTGCCTACGGACGAATATAGCAACAAAATACAAACCATAGGGACGAAAATGGTAATTATTAAACCGCATGGACGAAATCATAATTTTAAACAACCCACACATGAACTAAAATCATAATTTACTCTTTTTTTAATTATTGTTTTGTTGTGTAAATATATAAAGAGAAAATGTAATTGATATATGTAATAAGAGTACACCAAGAATTAAACCAAATATGTTAACATAATCGGAAACAAATGAGATTAAATGTTTAGATTTGTAAACTAACCACTTTTACCTTATAGTGTTTATTTTCACGATTTTTATAGTCCAACATCACATATTTAACTTGAAAAAATAAAATATTCACAACCTAACACGACATTATAGTGCGATCAGAATCACCAAATTGTCGAACATACTTGCACAAATGTGATGAAAATCACGAACCAAACCTATATAAAACCATATTGTGATTAAAATCACAAAACAAAATGCATAAAACTATTAAGCGATCCAAACCACAACATCACATATTTAACTTGAAAAATTAAAATATTCACAACCTAATACGACATTATAGTGCGATCAGAATCACCAAATTGTCGAACATACTTGCACAAATGTGATGAAAATCACGAACCAAACCTATATAAAACCATATTGTGATTAAAATCACAAAACAAAATGCATAAAACTATTATGCGATCCAAACCACAAAACAAACACACATGAAATTACAGTGCTATAAATCCTAAAAATTACGCGCATAACATCCTTATCTTAGATGATAAGCCAAATGGTGATCATAAACATAATCTTACCTTATAACCGCAAAATCCCAAAACGAAACCTGACAACTCTGAATACATTGACAATTTGAAAGATTTGTGTTCAAATAACCTATATAAATATCTGTAGAAGCAAAAGAAATTGTCAACAACAAATTAATATGTATAAGTAAGAAAATACCAAAGAAAGTAATTGAGACTAATTAGAGATTATGAATTTGAGAGGTGAATAAGAAAGGAATATATATGAGGGCACAAGAAGATGGAGAGGTTAAGAATAACTCTTAGTATTTATGATGGTGGTAACTTTAAGGACTCACAAATCATAAGATATATACTATTAACTTGGACGAAAAAATAATTAACAAATTAATCAAAATTGAAAAGTAATTAATAGGTAATTATTAGAGAGATAGAGAGAAAGGAAGCCAAAAGGTTATTAGTAGGTTATCTTGAATTGCAAACATGTAAGTTACAAAAAAGTCCTTGTTGACAATGAAACAAACATCAATACATAAGGGTAAAAAAGTCTTTACAATCTTAGACATTTAAAAAATTCAAAAATCTAGAAAAAAAAAAGAAAAATAGGAATGAAGCATTGTCATGATGCCAAGTCATTCTCTTTGGTTCTTCCTTTAATATATATAAATGATTTTAATCAAGAAAGTATTTGCATAGGGTTGAAAGTTCGAACTTGTTTACAACCCGAATCCAACCTAATTTTAACCCATTTATAATCTAATTTCAACTCATTATTAACCTGTTTTCAACTCATTTCTAACCTGTTTATGACCCATTTAACATATTATAATAAAACTAAAAGAATTGATATAATCCTAAATCTAAACTAGCGTCCGCCATACTCCATTCCATATCATTTTGAAGCTTGAACATTTTTATTTTGCATTTGGTTAAGGTTGTGTTTCTTTAAAACTTCAAACATTTTATTTGGTTTGTGTTTTATTAACGCTTGGAACATTTTATTTGGCTTGTCTTATATTTAGATTAAATTTAAATTAAATGGGTCAATCCAGGTTCAACCCATTTATTTATTAGGCTGGGTTGAAAATCTCGACCCATTTAATTAAACAGGTTGGGTTAAATGAAGCTTTTCAACCCAATTACTAAATGGGTTGAACCCAAACCCAATCAACCTGTTTACACCCCTAATATTGCCAAATTGCCAATCCTTTCTTCTCCAAAAGAAAAATGTGTTGGGTACATTTCATCTATCTTATTTCTTATATGTTTGAGCACATTTTTTAAAATAAAAATAACCTTCACAAAAATTTTCTGTCTCCTTTATTTTCACTAATAAGATATATTCGTATTTTAAAAAAGAAAACATAATATTTAACAAAATAAATTTAAAAGATAATAAAAATCTTATTTGACCTTATTTTATTGGTTAGATATAAATGAAACGGGTGAATCTCAAAATCTTATTCCAATTTAGGCCCCTCTATTTCCTGGTTGAAAAACCATTGGATACATGTTTGTTTGACAAACTCACATTAATTAACTATTATGCGTTAACCTACGTTAATTATTATAGTTTAAGTTTAATACAAACATATAAATAAATATATATTTTTTGAGTAAACTACATTTTTGGTCCCCATGGTTTACACACGACTATGAAAGTGATCCATGTGCTTCAAAAACTACATGGATGGTCCTCTGAGGTTCTTGGATTGCTTTGAATCACGTCCCTTGTCGTTAACTTCGTTAAAAAAACTCAGTTAAATGAGGGCTAACTTTGTCTTTGTACATTTTTTTTCCTTTTTGAAACTTACTCCGGTCACCATCTCCACTTACTTCGGTCACCAATCCATCTCCGGCGACATCACCATCTCGACTTCTTCTCCGACAACTCTTCTCGGTTTCTTCTCTGGCTAGTTGCTTAATCCAACCCCAAACCTAAATCAAACCCAAATTGTCAATTTTTGGAAATCTTATTTTTACTTGTGGTCGGAACTAGGAAGGATTTATGTAAACCAATTATCCAACCATTCGTTCGCTTGACTTTCTAGGTTATTGTTCAAGTGTGCGGCTAAAGTGTTCAATGGTCCGCAGTCAAATGCTAAATTATGCCTTTGATTGGATCCTTGGCTAAATCTAAATTTGAGAACTTATACAAAACCTATATTTTGAAAACCCATATATTGAAAACAAACCAAACTAAGTTTTTGACACAATGACTAAACATAAATCTCAGGAACCAAACCCAGATGCCCTCTGGAAGACCCGTCACGGTCCAGATACTTTTTTGCTTTCTCTAAGGTCGTTGACTTAGAAACCGTGACATCATACGGCTCCGGCAACTCCGTTGGAGACGCACATCGAATAAAAGCCCACTTCAGACCGTCGAAAAACGGATGTTTTTGATTTTAGTCACCCCTCTCTGCGACCCCAATCGGTTTTCCAACTCTTTCGCTAGTAAGCCTTTAATGAGATCTCGAGCATGGAAACTCACAAGCGGGGTTTCAGAAAATTAACCTGAAGCTCTCCAAAACCACGTTGGCCAACGTTTTTTCGATAAGGTTCACCTGGGTTTGCGCAGACTACATCCTTGGTAATTTTTACCGAGAGCTAAAGCATGCTCCCCTGAGATTAATAATCAGTGTCCCCTGGTTGCTCACCCCCGGATTCGAACTTGGGTGGGTTTTTCCCCAACACCAAGCCTTAACCGGTAGGCTGCCCTATTGGGGTTAACGTTAGCCAACGTTTGATCGTCCACCGAGCCTTAAAATGGCGTTTTCCCGTACAGATGCTTGTAAAGGAAGCTCCCGAACGTCCACCAAATATCGAGTTTTGGTTTCCGGCTTTTTGGTGGTAGGATTCGGGGTCGGAAGCATGAGACTTGGTAGGTGGGTTTGATGTAGATAGACATGGCGAGGGTATGAGATGAAATTGGGGATTTTGATTGGTGTGTGAAGATGAAGATGAAGATGAAGATGAAATTGAGGATTTTGGTGGATTCCACATTAATGGTGATGAAGATGTTTGGTGAGATGGATGAATGATGATATGGTGACCCTAAAGTTTAGATAGGAGTGTATAATAAATAACCCTTGTAAAAGTGAAAAGACAATACTAACCTTCATTTAACCTAAATTTGTGATAAAACTCTTTTTGATATAAACAAAATTTGCCTAACCAACAGACAGAGACCAAAATTGACTCTCACCCTAACAGAGACCAAAATCGACTCCAAATCGCCGGCCACCAGACACCAAAATCGACGCCAATTCGCACAATTGAAGCTATCGTAAGTATGGTGATTTGATTTCGTTTTCTGTTATTTTAATTGATTTATTTTTCTCAATTGGAAATTCATTCTCTTCTTTTGAATGAATTGAAGGTTGTGCTGCTAGCTAGTTCATTGAACTCATAGTCTCTTATATATATATCATCACCTCCTTCTGCTTTAGTTTTTGATGATTAAATGGTGACTAGATTACTTTCAAATGTAAAGCCTTTTTTACTTGTTATTAAACCAACTGTTTCTTAATTATAATTTTTCAGTTGTTTTACTTTAGGAAGTTAGATTATTTCTTTGAATATCTTTAAACGCATTTGTGTGACCCACTAATCCGTTTACAACCCGTCAGCCCAATAAACGAAACGGGATGTGTGCGGGTGAGACGTAGTATTGGGGATAGGGTTGAAGAGGGCGACATACTTTGTAGAACAGGTCGTGTCCGGCTTAAGCCTTTGTGACCCGTCAACCCGAACACGACACAATTGACACCGCTATTTAAAGGTGCACTACTCATCAAAAAATCAAGATCCCATCACAAGTGGCAACCTTTTTACATATTTTAATTAGTAATTCGTGGGTTACTATTTATTTTAATAAAGAAGGCATTATTAGCATATGGGTGGAAAGCAAAAAAGAGCAGCAACCAAGAAACTCACTCTATTGACCAGTCTAAATTACTAATAGACAAATTGGAGGAAGTTTTCTTTAAAATGTGGTGGGATTGCTAAAACATGTGGTTTGACTTCTCAACCATCTACATTTATTGCAGGTCGTTCATCTACTCAAACCACATCATCGATCTCTCCTCTTCAACCTGTTTGTAGCATCGATATTAAACAAACCAACTATTTGATGGCATCTTCATCTTCGTCTTTTCACTCCGCTCCCCCCACCTCTTGGAAATACGATGTTTTCCTCAGTTTTAGAGGAGCAGACACTCGCAACACCATTGTGGATCATCTCTATTCAGCTCTTGTACAACAAGGAATCGATACTTTCAAGGATGATGAAGAACTTCCACGGGGCGAAACCATCCGTCCATCGCTTTTGAAGGCTATTGAAGCCTCGCAGGTAGCTGTCGTTGTATTCTCTGAAAACTATGTGAATTCCTCTTGGTGCTTGCAAGAACTAGAACATATTATGAAATGCAAGGATGAAAGAGGTCAGATTGTTATTCCCATATTTTATCGCATTGATCCATCTGAAGTCCGAAAACAAGAAAAGAAATATGGAGAAGCATTTGCCCAATATGAGGCAGAGAAGAAAGACGTTGAATCTTGGAGAAAAGCACTTTCGGATGCAGGGAACCTATCTGGACTTGTCGCCGAGGGGTAATCTTTTCTTTGGATTTTTAAAATATAATGCTTAAGGTGTTGGTACTCAATAACATAATTGTAGTTTTACATTTGTACCATATAAGCTTTTCAAAGGATAAAGCCCAAACATTTCATCACAAATCGATTATGTGTTTCTAGAGAACAACTACAACCATCTCTACATCTATAAAAACCCAGTGAAAATCTATCTCTAGTGTAAATAGATTCTCGAGTGAATGAAAAAGACATATACATTTGTCTCATACACTATAGGGATTTTGGAAGGAATCAACTGTTTGAGAGAATTAGGTTAATTGGTCAACATTAGGTTATCATACAAATGTTTTATTGGATTAATGAAATCTAAAAGGTACTTAGACTCTTTTCCCCTGTATAATGGAACAAATATTAATATTATCTCTTTATTTTTCTCAAATCAAGCATTCTTAATTACCTTTGTATATTCAACATACAGGCCTGAAACAGTATTCATCAAAGAAATTGTTAGCACGGTTTCAAAGAGATTGTGTGTGGCAATATCAAGTGACGATGAAGACTTGGTTGGAATAAAGGATCGTCTGCAAGCCTTGAAATCAAAGTTAGCGATCGATTCACAAGGTGTGCTGATGGTTGGAATATGGGGGCTTGGTGGTGGTGGTAAGACTACTCTTGCATCTGCTGTTTACGATGAAATCTCTAGCAAGTTTGACGGTTGCTGCTTTTTAAAAAACGTAAGGGAAGAATCAAGCAAGCGTGGTTTGGAAGAATTGCAAAAAGAAATCCTCTCACGTGTTTTGAAACAAAAAAAGGAGGAATTACCCGAAGATGTAAGAATGTTGATAAAGAGTAGGCTTCGTCGTAAAAAGGTCTTGTTGGTCCTTGATGATGTCGATGACGCTGACCAGCTAGAGGCATTGGCTGGTTCGCATGATTGGTTTAATGAAGGAAGCAGAGTTATAATCACAACTAGAGATCAACATTTACTGAATATTCAACAAGTAAATGTGATATGCAATATTAGCTTGTTAAATGACGATGAGGCTTTGAAGCTCTTTTGCAAGCATGCACTTCGTCGTGGTAACTGTATAGAAGATTTTGATATTCTTTCAAAGAAGGTTGTTTCTTATGCTCGTGGTCTCCCGTTAGCACTTAAAGTCATGGGTTCACTTCTTTGTGACAAAGATAGGAGTGAGTGGGTGAGTGCGTTGGCCAGATTAAAGGATATCCCAGAAAATGACATCATGGAAAGGCTAAAAATTAGTTACGATAAGCTTAAACCTTTGGAGAAAAAGTTGTTTCTAGATATTGCATGTTTTTTTAGGGGAGAGGTGTACACTAAGCCTTGGGAGATACTTGAAGCTTGTGGCCTCCACCCTAAAATAGGGGTAAGGACGTTGATAGAAAAGGCTCTCATAACTGTATCAAAAGAAGGATTGTTTGATATGCATGATTTGATACAAGAAATGGGGCACTACATCGTTCGAGGAAATAACCCCCAAAATCCTGAAAAACACAGCAGGGTTTGGCGGCTAGAGGATGTTGTCAAGATATGCGCTACACCAACGGAGGTAAGCATCGTAATTTTTAAGCTAGCCTTGTATATAAGTTATACATATGCAATGCATGATATATGTAAACCCATAAATATATAATCTAAATCAACCCTAACATCATTTTGTTTCCCTGTCATAGGAAAATCATTCCATTGAAGCATTAGAAGCTAGATGTGGGATATATATACATTGGGAGTGGGGGTGGGATAGTAACGCTCCTCGTTATGTTCCTCTTAGTTTTCGTCAGGCTGTTGCAAACATGAAGGAACTTCGGTGGATTTCTTGCGATGAATTTCCAGCAACTTCATTGTCTAAAAATTTTCAATTAATAAAGCTTTCTTATCTACGATTGTGGTCGAGCAAGCTAAAGCAACTTTGGAAGGGTGATAAGGTAATTTTTATTATTTTTCTCGTTATGGGATGAATGCAAAGTGGAAATATGACAAAATTATAGAATATATGGACAGACACCTTTGTATAAGTAACTAGTAATTAAACGAAAACCGAACCTTTTTACTTATCTATGATATCTATGATATTTGTGATCTTTTTTCCTTTTTAAAATTTAATTTTGTGTTAATTTTCCTAGAAGAACTAAGGCTGTATACTTGGTGTTGACCAAGTCGGCATTGCTTATCGGAGTCTGACCGAGATCTGACTGGGTCTGAGATTTGACCGAAATCTGACCAAGAATCTGATCGAGATCTGACTGGGCCAGAACCAAAATGATGTTTACCCGGGTCATATTTGATTATTCCATGTTTGCCCCTTCTTTTTCCCCTCTCTTTCTTTCAACATCCGACTATAAAAAAGGTTAAAATAGTCTAATTTTTTTGTTGGTAAGCACTTACTAAAAACATTTGGTAAACACTCTTATCCGCACGACACTTACTCGGGATAGCACTTACCCAAGTCAGCACTCTTACCTGGGACAGTACTTACCCGGTTAAACCAAGTAAATTGCTCGTAAATGTTATTCATAATAATTAAATATTCTTATAAAGTCTACAAGCATTCATTCTTCAGAGTCAAGAATTAAATGCGAGATATGAATTATAAACTACGGATCTCAAGTTGTGTAATTCTCCTCTTATTTACATGCTCCTAATTATATAAGCATTTAGAAGACAAATAGAAATATCTGATCTACCAATGGGAAAATATTGATTTGATCAAATTCGGTGTGACTAAAGGGTCGTCTATCCAAAACTAACCTAGTATGCAACATTTTCATCCGGTAAGCTCTTGTCGGGTAAGAGTCTTCAATCTCGCTTACCGGGTAAGACTCTCGGTCCTTTTCATAGCTTTTACCGGGTATGATTCTCAATCCTCGTCAAGCCTATTCAATAAGGTAAAGTGAGGAAGGCAAACACTTACCAGCTATGCGTTTAGCTAGTAAACAACCCCTAACGCTTCTAATGATTGATTTATGTGTAATATTAAGCACTTTTTTATAATAAAAAGTGATTTTATTGTGTTATTTATATATCAAACTGGATGTGTGTTTTTAATTAAATAGGTATTCTTGTCTGTACATTTTGCTAAAAGTGGAAGAGGATGTTGGCAAGAGTTTGATACATACATGCACCATTTTAATTTGTTTTTTTGGAAAATATAATGAATTTGTTTTAGTTATTTTCTATCCTTCCGTATCCTAGCTTCTCAATTAATACTTTATGCTACTAAAAAATAAAATGACATTGTTGACTTGTGTGTAATTGTATACAACAGATTCTACCAAACTTGAAAGTGCTCGACCTCAGTGGTTCCGAACGCCTTATCAGCACACCGGATTTCAAGGGACTTCCATGTCTTGAAAGAATAGAACTCGTCGGTTGCAAGAAGTTGAAACA
The DNA here is from genome assembly GCA_030169165.1 of Centaurea solstitialis. Lineage (NCBI taxonomy): Eukaryota > Viridiplantae > Streptophyta > Magnoliopsida > Asterales > Asteraceae > Centaurea > Centaurea solstitialis. The sequence goes on along the minus strand of CM058042.1, from coordinate 23,850,820 downwards.
TATTCATCCATCGATTGGCTATCATGAAACACTTATTTCCGTGGACATGTCAAATTGTCCGAGCCTTAAAACGTTTCCAGCCATCAGAGGGATGAAAAAGTTGGAGACTCTTATATTCTCTGACTGTTATCGACTTTCTAAGTTTCCAGAGATCCAAATGAATATGGAGAACATGGTAGAGCTTTCTTTGAAAGGCACTCAAATAAAAGTGGTACCTTCGTCAATCGGTCAATATTGTACCAACCTTTGTTCTCTTGATTTAGGATTATGCAAAAGACTAAAGAGTATTGAATTCAACTTCCATCTCTTAAAACACTTAAAAATGTTAAATCTCAGAGGGTGTGAAAAGCTTAAGATACTAGAGCAGGGCCTGTTTGATGTAAACTATCAGGTGCTTGATTTATGTATTACATGTTTCAAGGATCCTCATCCAAGCATGAAGTTTCTTGGCTTTTCACCTTCCTTAAGGAAGCTGAGTCTTCGTTTTTGCCATTTGAAAAATGGAGACATCTCATCCCTTCTTTGCGAGCTATTCAAGCTACAAGTATTAGACCTATGTGGCAATGATTTTTCACGGTTGCATTGTAGCCTCTTGCAACTTCGTAGTCTCAAAGTCCTCATCCTGTCAAGTTGCAATAACCTTGTAGAATTACCGGAACTCCCAGAAAGCATAGCTGTTCTTGAAGCATGGGAGTGTGACAAGCTTAAAGTTATACATCTTCCAACCAATCTTAGATGGTTGTGGAGAATCTCACTTGATTTGCAGACTATATCGGGTGACGTTGGGAGAAAACTACAATCCATGCTTCAGGTATGACTTTTTTTCTTGTTGAATTTCAATATTCATTTGTATATATATATATATATTATATATATAGTGGGTCAAACAAAATAATATTCATCATGATAGGAATATGCCATCAAAGAAGATTACTCCATCAGTCTCTGTTTTCAAATTCGTGACATGGAAATAAGATGTATTGCAAGAACAGTTATGTTAGAGCTTCCACGTAACTGGTACAACGAATTCAGTGGATTCTTAATATGCATTAATGCTAATCGGTTTCTGGAAAAGAAAGGTGTAATTACAATCAAGGACGTGATAGGTCGGGAAAACGAAGATGTAATGGAGGTGTCTGATGGAACTTTCGATCACACTTGGGGTTCCGACATTTGCTATATATATATATCCTTCGGTTCATTGAGGCATACCTCATGGTGGAAGTCAAAACACACTACCATTTCATTTTCCATGGATAGACATAGTAACTTAAAAATTGAACTTGTTCCTGGGAGGAGTAAAGGTGATTCAATAAAAAGAAGCAAAGATACAACAAGTTCCTCGGAGTTTTGGGACACGGAACCTATAAAGATCAAACGTGATTCAGAATCTTGTATCGAGATTCAATGGGATTATGGTGATGCTGATATGAAGAACCTGTTCGAGCTTGAGTATTAACTAGAATGTGTAATATATATTCTTTTTCACTGTTTGTTGCATTTTCATAGAAATGTATGAAATTCCTTTTCTTGCTTTCATTAGTAATCATGAAAATTTCTGATATTGTTGGAAGCATACACTCTTTGTCAAATATTTGCATATTTTTCTTTCCCTTGAAACCTACTTGATTTCTTAGCGAATCTTTGCATTGTCTATTTGTCTTATCATTAGAGATGGATCCGTGGACGCCCCAAATCAGGGGCCGAAAATGCCCGACCTGACGCGATGGAAGACAGGTTTAAAGAGTTATAACCGGTTGCTTGTTTTTGTTGGGTTTCGCCACCTGGGACCGGTTGCTGGCCAGGTTATAGGCCCGACCCGATCTGAAAGTTCATAAAATCTTACAATTTATATAGTCGTCGGGGTAGATTTTATGGCCTATATTTTTTGTTTTTGGTTTCCGAGCACTATATATAAGTCATATGGTGTATGTATGGGATAAGATACCAACTTACACTACTAAAATTATGGCGGAAACAGTCGGTTTTCCGTTGAAAACAAACCGTTGGAAACAAACTTCACCGACGGTTTTCCAACGATAAATGACCGTCTAGTTCGTAAAACCGACGGTTTTACCGATTTCATTTATTGATGGCTTTCCAGCAGTTCCAATTACCGACAACTTTCCCACGATTTGGATTATCGACGGCCTTCCAACTGTTTACTTTCGGATGACTAATATTACTGACGGATGTTTCAGGTGCTCATGGTCATCAACAGCAGTCACCGATGCTGTCACCGGCTGCTGCCATGTTTTCTTCGTTCTTGGCTTCTCCGGTCGGAATGGGTTCTGGTCGTGGGGTCTTGCCTACGGCATCCGTGTCCAATTCGGAGGCAGCCACCCTCTCGTCCCCGGGAGGGTCTCTAAAGCCAAGTGCAGATAAGTTAGATGAGGTTGGATCGGATATGGGTAATGAGCCTACTCTGTCGGAAGTAGAAGCACCAAATGCTGGTAGCTTTGTGGACTCTGAGGGTAAGGTACACTTGCATGCTGATGAGACGGATGTTGCTCACAAGCCTGTGTCTTTTGCTGATCTTTTGAAGAAAAGTGTCAACCTCGTGTGCGGTAAAGGTAAACTTACGTACTATCCTCCGGTAGTAACTGAGCTTGGCATTAGACGTGCGATTATTCCTGATGAATTGATCCAAAAGCAAGTCAGTGAGTGGGCTCTTACACTTGCTGGCTACTTTATTGGTAAAAGACCTGCTTTTTCCTTTTGTCTAGTATCATGCTAGACGTATGTGGAAAAAATATGGCCTTACTGATGTTATATTAAATGACCAAGGATATTTCTTTTTCAAATTTAATTCTGATCAAGGATTAAACTTTGTTTTTGAAAATGGTCCGTGGTTATTTAATGGCATGCCAATCTTTATTCAGAGAAAGCAACCGGGACTTTGTTTTGACAAGCCTGAGCTGAAAACAGTCCCTTTATGGGTTAATATTTATGGCTTACCATTGGATGTCTGAGATTATGAGATTATTAGTCGGATTGCTAGTGTCGTTGGGGAATCTGTGTCTGTTGATCGATACACAGATGAAATGTGTTAAACCAAGTCTGGTAGAGCTAATTTTGCCAGAGTGTTGGTTAATGTTTCGGCTGATTATGAGTTACCTTCGGATATTGACATGATTATCTTGGGTAAACTAAGGAAATTCAAAACTGAGTTTCTTTGGAAACCTAAGAGATGTAGCCACTGTAAAGTGTTCGGTCATGATTTTGATATGTGTGTCGTAAGACCACGAACAGCTGATGAGGTGAAAAAGGTTAACCCTGATGTTGGTGAATCCTCTAAACCTAAGGATGATGGGTTCATATTCCCAAAGAGGAAAAAGAAGCCAAAGCCGACAATTGATCCTTTGAAAGTGGGGCCTAAGGTTGCTTTTAATAATGGCATCAAAATCAACCAAAGGTACGTGCCCAAAGTTACTTTACCTACGATTGACCTGCTTGATAAAGGTAAGGCAAAGCTTAATGATGAAAACCCCTCTCCTAAGGCCCCTAAATTTAATACCGAGAGGATTCCTATGCCAGTTAAAGTTTCCAATCAGTTTATTGTGTTAGAAGAGGACCCGCAGTGGATTTTGGACAAAAAAGTTGATGATTTTATTGAAAAAAAAGGTGTGGGACTTGAGCCTGTAATTATTAATTCTTGGAATCGCACAAAGTTGGATTATTTCATTGGGAGGTGGGAAAGGGTCTTTGGTAAGGAAACTGATGGTACGTTAAGAGGATTTACCCTCCCGGATAGACAGATTATTAGTGATGATGATAGTTCAGATTCGGATTCTGAGGATGATGCTGAACTTGTGGAGGATGCGTCGTCTGATGCAACTCTGGGAACCCGTATGGCACTTGGCTACGGCAAAAACAAGATATTGATCGTAGGTTAGCTGAGAGGGATTGGCCTACTGTTACTCAGATGGCTACGTGGACGGAGAAACAGGTGGTTTACTTTTTCAAACAGTGTGAGTAGTTTTCTGAAGCTGACAGACAGTTGATTTCCACGACGGAGCATTAGTTTTCCTTTCCTTCTTTTGTTTCTTGGGATGGGGTTTTTTCCTTTTGATTGTTCTTTTGGTGTTTCTCCTTTTTGGCGTGCCGCTTTGAGTCCCCGGCTTGTGGTGTCCTTAGTGTGCTATTTGTACTCTTTTTTCTTTTTATAAAATTGACAGGGTTCTACCCTTTCCAAAAAAAAACAAGAAAGATAGAAAATCTAGTAATAGCCCAAAAAGAAGCAGACCGCACGAAAATATAAATTATGTAAAACAAATAACAATAAGAGGGTGTTTGGGAGTGACCAAAAGTGTTTATTGAGTTATAGTGATGGCAAAAAGAGTTTTTAAATTGAATTAATTTTTATAGTGGAAAAATACAATAAGTCAATAAGTTGTTTATTAACAACTGTTTGGGTCAAAAAGAAAGGTATTTGTAGAGTGCAGAACTCAAAAGGTCAAGAGCATAATAAAAAAATATAAAAAGATAAACAGGTTGATGACTTGACTTACAAACCCATATACTAACCCAAACAAGACTTGCGAAATAAACGGGTTGGCGAGTCAGAAAACTCAATCCAAACCCATCTATCTTCATGTTGGGTTTGTGTTGTATTTCATGTCGTAAATTAATATTTTGGAGAAACATAAAAAATTAGTGTCTTAATAAATCAATATCTTCAACAAATGAAATTAAAAATAAAAGTAAAAACAATAGAAAACATGAAGAAAATTTGCAAGAAAATCTAAGGATGTTAAATAATTGACAATCTGACTTTCTAAAATCAATCAATAAATAAAAAGAATGATAAGAAAATTGTAGAAATTTTGACAAAATTGTAACAAAAATATCTAAGAAGGTAGGTGGTCAAATATAATATAGATATAGATAAGAAAGATATTCATAATTTATGTAAGAAAAGTTCAATAGAAAGAATATATTTTGGATCCTAATTTTACTTCATCTAAATTATAAGCTGTTAGAATTTTAGGTGTGGCTATTTTAGGGTGACGTTTTTGAAATCAGATGTTTGACCGGATAAACTATTTGGATCGTGAGAGTTCACTTTCCGAATCTAAAATTTCGACCCTATGCCTGGGTTACACGAAATTCAGAAGTGGGATAATCCAAGTAGGAACAATTTCTATCGAGGCACCGAATAGAAATTCACAACTAGATATTTATATCAAATCGTTGTCTAATGGCTACCAATCTCAACTGATATTAAAATCAGTATCCAAGATTAAATATATCAGAGTTATTATGTGAAATATTTGTAAGACTTCTATCTATTATTTTCCAAATCGTCTGTATTCTAAACTCTAAACTCTAAGCACATGCATATATATATAGAGGAAAGTTCAAATGTGAACCACTTTTTGGTTGTGAACGTGAGGACAACCAAGAGCGCGACACGTGGCGGAGGACTAGGCGCCACGTCGGCTTTGAGTGTGGTCCCCCCCTTTAATACAATGCCCTCCCCATGAATCGCGCCTAGTCATCCGCCGTGGAGTTGACGTGGCGCCTAATCATCCGCCACGTGTCGCGCTCTCAGTTGTCCTTATGTTCACAACCAAAAAGTGGTTCACATTTGAACCCACCCCTATATATATATATATATATTTTGTTTTCTTTTCATTTTCTAATAAGTGAAATAATTCTAGGTTTATAATAAGAGTAAGTATTATCCATCAATTAGATAAAATGTAATACAACCTAGTAATTATTTCCAGGAATCCATCAGCTGGGTTTACGCGATGTAACGCGTTTACAAAACCTTTCCGCTGAATCCTTATTTCTGATATAACCGAAATCAATTTAGTTTATACGAGTGTGCACTCCACACTTCCTTGCTCGTCTAAATAACAAACTTGATTTCCATTGGTAACATATAAATTCCATTATACTAAAATGAACTTGGTGACACTAAAATCACCAACATAAGCTAGTTTATTAATAGAATTAGTAGAAATATCACAAGAAAGTTACTTTGGTTTGTGCTTTCAATTTGTACATATTTAGCTTATAGAATCTCAAAGTATTTCAAAGATGATTTGGATGTTTAATTTTTTAATGTAATCCAATCCTACTAGAATTGGATTTCCTCACTTTTGATCTGAGTTGTAACTCGTAACTGAAATCTATTTTAAAAAGTATTGAAGTACATCATCATGATGTGTTTTATAGTTGTCCTTTTACACTATAACAAAATCAAGTTTTATAATGTGTTTTCTTTTATAACAGCAAGTTAACACATATACATACATGTTCCCAAGGACCAAGGCGTCTAGGATCTATTTGGGCACCTGACTAATCCCCGTCGACCATGATCCAACCCAACTTTATAATACGCTTAACCAGTTTAAATACCTGTTGATCCAGCTCTCCTAAGACCTGATGAAATGATAATGATCCTGTATCTTTACTTAGTGAATAGGTTTTTACTTCTGTTATAGCTTGAGGAATTATCACTGAGTCTGTTCAGTGTTATTCCATGTTACTTATGCTGTAACTTAACTTTATAGATCAGGATCAGGATCAGGAGACTAACGAGTCTGTTCTGCAGTCTACTGATCCTGTCCACTGAAGTGAAGACCTCCTCCTGAAGACATTAAGATCATACACAACGAACCATCAGCGACGTCGAAGAAATAGCTGATGACAGGAACAGCATGCTCGTGATCTGAAGACGGAACTCAGTGATAGCAATCTGTTCACTATCGTATGACATCCTGAAGATTCATCAGGATACACGTGACCCTGAACGTCCCCAGTTTCAGGACTCTAGTCACTGATCAGTATCCTGATCCTGAAGGATTAGAACAATGTCTTAGTCTAATGCACAAAAGGATTACACGCCTTTTCTGACACAATAGTACATAAGGGCAGTTACTTTACTGTTCCCTCCGTACTTATCAGCCCATAAGGCAACTGTTTACAAACATCCTCTTTTGCACACCATGCAAAGAGTATTTGTTTATAGTAAATAGTACAACAGACCATTCACATTGTGACACGTCACAATAGTAGGTCTGCATGCATTAAATGCATGGAGTATAAATAGGACGTGAAGAGATGTTCTCCATACTTCTTCTTCATCCTAATTCTACTCAAGTCCTTTCTCTCTTTATCCCTCTATCTTCTTTCTTTATTCTCTTCTCACTTAGTGCATAGTGAAAGAACTTAGATTGTTTAGGTTAGACTAATTGTCTTCTCTATTTCCGCAACAATCTGTAAATTCATATTGTTTATAAAACAAGAATTTAAAAGCGAGAAATTTGTGTGATTATATTCAACCCCCCCTTCTATAATCCCAAACACTATCCTTACTTGAAGGTCACCTACTTGGGACCAACAAGTGGTATCAGAGCAGATACAAGCTCTCTTTTTCTTCTTAAGAAAAATCTTGTGATCCTCTCTCTTCTTATTCTATGGCTCTTCAAGCTAAGGATAACTACTTTGATACCGGCTCTGCTGGAAAGCCTCCTCGGTTTAACAAAGACAACTTCTCTCTTTGGAAAACCAGGATGGAACTTTTCCTCTCTGGTTCTGATCCCCAGATTCCTTATTTTCTGGAAAACGGACCACATGTGCCTACACAAACCGTCCACCCCATTGCTGCTGCTGCTGGTCAACCTGCTGTTCCTGAAAGACAGCTGGTAAAGCCCGTAACTGACTGGAATGATGAAGATAGACGCCTGGTCAACATTGACACCAAGGCTAGGTCTCTCATTGCCATGTCTCTCCCTGATGACGTCTTTCATTCTGTCTGTCACCTTCGCTCTGCTAAGGAGATATGGGACACTCTCTGTGTCCAATATGAAGGTACCGCCGTACTAATGGAATCAAGAAAGATTTTCTTGGTTCGTCAGTACGAAAGCTTTATTCATCAGAAGGATGAAACTCTCTCCCAGCTACATCAGAGATTCAACTGTCTTCTGATTGATCTGAAGACCATCGGTACTACCTACTCTAACTCTGAGGTGGTTACCAAGTTCATGGAAGCTCTTCCTGAACACTGGGAAATCTACACCTCCTGTTTAACTATGTCAAAGGACATAAAGACACTCACTCTAAGTGAGCTGTACGGTATTCTTCTGAACCGTGAACAACAGAAGAAACTGAAAAAGAATCTCATAAGAGATTCTAAAGAATCCAAAAGCACATCTGTTGCATTGGTTTCTGATTCAGTTCCTCCTGTTGCTGCTGCTTCTTCTTCTGTAACAATTACTGAATTAGAATCTTCTGACTCTGACATGTCAGAAGACCCTGAATTCAATGAATCTCTTGCTCTTCTAACTAGATCTTTCAAAAAGTTTGCCAAGAAGGGAAACTTCCATAAAAAGAAACATCTTTCTATTACTGACAAGCCAAAGTCAGATTCTACTGACAAGGCTACTGCTATCTGCTACAACTGTCAGGGCAAAGGACACTTTGCTAATGATTGCAGGTACAGAAAAAGTCAGTTTGCTCCCTCCTCTGCAAAATCTTCTTCCAAGAACCCCAAATACCAACGCCTGAAGGAAAAGTACAAAAAGATGAAAACTCAGCGTAAAGGCAAAGGTTTAATCGCAGAAGACTGCGATTGGGATGATGTCTCCTCTGATGACTCGTCTGATGAGGAAGATACTCAAGTGGCACTCATGGCCATTATTGAGGAACCTACCTTAGCTCTCATGGCTAAGATAGAAGAGGTTCCTGAAGAGATTTCTCCTCAGGATCCTGAAGCTTCTTCTTCCACAACTCCTGAAGCTTCCACCTCTGCGACTGATTCTTCCAGTCAGGTACCGATTCCTCTCATCCCTCTTGAAAGCTTAACACAGTTAGACCTGGTCACTCTCGACCTTTACAAAGCCCTTAATGGTAAAACTTCTGCTGAAAAAATGAATATTGACCTTAGAGGACAACTCAAAGAATGTCAAGAAAAATTAAAACAGCTTACCATTGTAGAAGAAAATTATAAGGATCAGGTCACTGTAAACAAAACTCTTTGTATTGAAAGAGAAATGGCTCTTGCTGCCAAAGAGAAGGCCCTTGCCCAATTAAATGCTGAAAAAGTCACCATCAAAGGATGGAGTGACGCCTCTGAAAAAGTTGATGAAATATTAGCTTCAGGGAGGCCTGATAAAAGCAAGAGAGGTCTTGGATTCTTTCGTGGTTACAAGAAAGAAGAAACTAAGTCTGATAGTTCCATTCTCAAATTTGGAAAATTTGTTTCTTCTATTCCTCTTCCTAATACCTCTGAAAACACCCCTTCTTCTTCTTCTTCTAACACTCACCCTGAAGGTGCTCCTAAGAGCAAAAAGAACACAGTTAAGGATAAATCCAAAACTGAAACACCTTCAAAGACCAAGGGTCCTAAACCCAAGAACAAAGTTCTGGGTGGTGGTCCTTCAGTCTCTGGAACTAAGTCTCTTTCTCAGAGTCCTGCTCCTAGACTGAAGATTGACCTGAAGCAAAAGACTCAGGAGAAGAAACCAATTCCTCCAATGTCCAATGCTAAAGGCATACTTGGTGCAGGTCCTGCTCACCTAAAGTTCAAAAACTTTCTGGACCACACTAAACGCTTTCAATATCGCAAATGCTATCACTGTGGATTAAATGACCATTTTGCGAGTAAGTGTCCTGATGCTACCAAAGCTGAAAAATCAGCTAAGGTAAAGAAGATTCCCAAGACTGAGAAATCAGTCAAAGGAAAGAAGGTTGTCAAGACTGCTCCTTCAGTCAAGACTCCAGCCTCCTGTACTGATACTTCAGTAAAGGCTGACACTGATTCAACCAGTCCTACTGATACTTCTGGATCCATAGTTCTATGGGTACCAAAGAAAACTTAAACTCTGTATTTTACAGGATAAGGGCATCTGGTACTTGGACAGTGGATGCTCTCGACACATGACTGGTTCTAAATCTGTCCTCACTAACTACCGTGAAGAAAGAGGTCCTGCTGTGACCTTTGGCGGAAACGGTAGAGGCCAAACCCGAGGGTACGGCACTCTGACCAACGGAGTAACTACTTTCAAAAGAGTTGCTTATGTTGAAGGCCTGATGCATAATCTTCTGAGCATCAGTCAACTGTGTGATAAGAATCACAAAGTTTCTTTCTCTAAGAAAAAGTGCAAAGTCAAGAACAGGAAGAAGGAAGTCATTCTCAATGGTGTTAGACATGCAGATATCTACATCATCAATATGAATACTTCCACTGATAACTTCTGTTTCGTATCACGTGCTTCTACTGATATGAATTGGCTCTGGCACAAGCGTCTCTCTCATCTCAACTTCAAGACGCTGAATCAACTCTGCATCAACAACCTGGTCATTGGTCTTCCTGACTATCGCTACACAAAGGAATCTCTTTGTTCAGCATGTGAGAAAGGAAAACAGACCAGGGCTAGCTTCAAGTCCAAGCAGATTTCCTCCATCAGCTCTCCTCTACAACTTCTCCACATGGATCTCTTTGGACCTGTTAATGTCCAATCCATTGGTGGAAAGAAGTATACTCTGGTGATCGTAGATGAATATTCCAGATATACTTGGGTTTTCTTCCTACGTGCCAAGAGTGATGCTCCTGAAGAAATCATCCTGTTCGTCAAGAAGATGGAAAAACTTAACAACCTTACTGTTCGTTCAATAAGAAGTGACCATGGGACTGAGTTCAAAAACAGTACCCTGGAATCTTTCTTTGAACAGAAAGGTATCTCCCAAAACTTCTCCTCTGTGAGAACTCCTCAGCAAAATGGTGTTGCTGAAAGACGAAACAGGACGCTGATCGAAGCTGCTAGATCTATGCTGAGTGAAGCCAACCTTGCCACCCAGTTCTGGGCTGAAGCTGTAAATACTGCTTGTTACACTCAGAACAGATCTCTGATTGTCAAGCGTTTCAGAAGAACAGCTTACGAACTCTTTCGTAACAGGAAACCATCAATCAAACATCTCCATATCTTTGGTTGTGTCTGCTACATCCTGAACAACAAAGATAATCTTGGAAAGTTTGATTCCAAATCTGATGATGGAATTTTCCTCGGATACTCATCCATTTCTAAAACTTACCGTGTGTTCAACAAACGAAGACAAACCATTGAGGAAACGATTCATGTCAAGTTTGATGAATCGGGTCCTACCTTTCCTCACCCAAATGATAATACTGAGATCAATCAGTGGGCTGATTCTTTCTTTCAAGTCCCTGAACCTCCTATTGCTGATCCCTCTCCTCAAGACCTTCCTGATGGTTTTGAAGAAAATCCAATACCACCTTCTGATATAACCACTCCACCTCTCATAAATGCCACCCCTCTCTCTCAAATCACACCACCTGAACCTGATCAACCTACTAACAGTGAAGACTTCTCTCAAACCACTGTTAGTGAAACCACTCCTACAAATCTTCTTCCTGATCCATCATCCAATGAAGCATCCACTTCAGGACAGGTGTATCAACCACCTGCTCTCCGATGGACCAAAGATCATCCCATTGATCAAGTTCTTGGAAACCCTTCCTCTGGTGTGAAAACCAGACGTCAAGCTGGTAACGTCTGTCTTTATGTAAATTTTATCTCTGAAAATGAACCTAAAGAAATAGATGATGCTTTGCGTGATCCTGCCTGGTCTCAGCCATGCAGGAAGAGCTAGCAGAGTTCATCAGAAACAATGTCTGGCTTCTCGTCCCTAGGCCTCGAAAACGTACAATCATTGGTTCCAAGTGGATTTTTCGAAATAAACTTGATGAGATTGGTACTATCATTCGAAACAAGGCTCGCCTTGTGGCTCAGGGATACAGGCAGGAAGAGGGCATTGATTACGATGAAACTTTTGCTCCTGTTGCTAGGCTCGAAGCAATTCGACTCTTCCTAGCTTTTGCAGCACATATGAACTTCAAAGTTTATCAGATGGACATTAAAAATGCCTTTCTGAACGGAAAACTTAATGAAGAGGTCTATGTGGCTCAGCCTCCTGGCTTTGTAGATCCTAAGTTCCCTGATCACGTCTACAAGTTAAACAAGGCTCTCTACGGGTTAAAACAGGCTCCTCGTGCCTGGTATGATACCCTCTCAACCTTTCTTCTCTCTAAAGGTTTTGTTCGTGGAAAGATTGATAGCACCTTATTTCTGAAGAAATATCCTAAGCATATCCTTCTTGTCCAGATATATGTCGATGACATTATCTTTGGATCCACAAATCCCAAACTCTGCGAAAAGTTTGAGTTGCTCATGAAATCTGAATATAAAATGTCTATGATGGGCGAACTAACATTCTTTTTAGGACTTCAGATCAAGCAATCTGAAAAGGGAATTTTCATCAATCAAGGTAAATACGTACATGAGATGCTGAAGAAATTTGATCTCACATCCTGTACACCGATGAAGACTCCAATGGCTCCTCCTCTGTCTCTTGACAAGGATTCCAAAGGGAAACTTGTTGATGTGACTCTCTATAGAGGAATGATTGGCTCACTGCTGTATCTTACAGCGAGTCGTCCTGATATCATGTATTCTACATGTCTCTGTGCTCGTTATCAGGCTGAACCCAAAGAATCCCATCTGACCGCTGTAAAGCGGATCTTCAGATACCTGAAGGGAACTCCTAACATGGGTCTTTGGTACTCCAAGGACTCAGGGTTCGATCTAACAGCTTATTCTGATAGTGACTTTGCAGGATGTAAGATCGACAGGAAAAGCACTACTGGTGGCTGTCACCTATTAGGTGGCAAGTTGGTGAGTTGGACTAGCAAGAAGCAGAACTCTGTGTCCACATCAACTGCTGAAGCTGAATATGTTGCAGCAGGAATATGTTGTGCTCAGGTCCTGTGGCTGAGAAATCAACTTCAGGACTATGACATACAACTCTCCAAAATTCCTATCTACTGTGACAACACTTCAGCAATAGCCATTGCTAACAATCCTGTCTTACACTCTAAGACAAAGCACATTGAAGTGAGATATCACTTCATCAGGGATCATGTGATGAATGGTGATATTGAACTCCATTTTGTCCCTACTGAATATCAGCTTGCTGACCTCTTTACCAAACCACTGGATGTGACGCGTTTTAATATGCTCCTCAGTGAACTTGGGATGTTAAATCCTGAAGAATCGAAGTTCTCAGGACAAACAGTTGTTAAAGTCCTTATACTCTCTCTGGACCTCTTTTATTAACAACTCCTGAATAACTCTTCTTCAGAGGATAACTCTGTTCAGTACTTACAAAATCTTTGTTCAATATCCGAATACTGATGATTCTCAGGTAAGTATTTCTTCCCTCTGCTACTGAAACCTTATCGCATTAAATGTGATAAGAGGATTTTCCCAAAACAGTACTTATCTGATAAGTACTCTGATTCCCATAAAACATATCTTTCACCAAATTGGAATCATCCCCTGAAAAGGTGGTTTTTAGTTTTTCTAATAAAACAAACCTTTCATCTGCACTGACACGTAATGGGACGTTTCCTGTTCCCCACTACGTGTGTCAGGCGCGTGAACGCGCGTCGAGCTTCTTTTTCATCATAACGTTTGAATTTAGCCGCTCTTTTCTCTCTCATCCGTTTTCTCTCTCCTACCACGAGGTATAAAAACCTCATTCGTAATCCTTTTCACTCTTTACGCTCACATAATACTCTCTAAGCATTCAAGCAAGAAAAAGCAAGAATCTTCATCCTCAAGAACACCAAGAACACACACTTACCACTTCTCTTAACAAGATCAACGTAAGTTCCTTTTGTTCTTTGTTCTTTCCACAATCTAAGTTGGTATTCTTCCTCAAAAACAACTTATTTTGATAAACGTTTTTCCAAAAAAACCCTAAGATCACTTCGTTTGATCTTAGTTTTTCTCAAAATCTTCAAAGATTTTTGTTAAAACTGTTTAACATGATTTTTCTTATTTCTTTTAAGAAACAGTCATAAACTCCCATTTTGATATCTTTTCATCAAAATGGAAGTTCTTTTTATTACCAAAACACATTCCTTTTGTGAATTTTGGTATCTAATCTATTCTAAGTATAAAGGATTTCACCATTTTTATGAACATACTTTGTGTTCATTGAAAAATGAAGAAAAATGCATATTTTGGACTCTTATTCATCCATATATGTTATTTTTATGTTTCTAACAGGATGGCTGCTACTACTTCTTCTCTGGACGCTCAACTATCCTCCGAGGCTACTCCACTACAATCCTCTGAAAGCCTCCCTATCGTCATCCCTGCGCATGACGTTCAATTCAAGCAGAACAACGTTCTTGCTCTGTTTGACATTCCTGACAACAAGGAATATCTAATCCCTGCCAAGGACTTCATGCTACGAAGCCCTCTGAACACGGCTTTCACCCTGGACCCCAAGCCGAACAAGCCCATGCTTCAACAACTGTGGTCTACCGCCACGGTTACCAAGGAGAAGAACACCAAGGGCGTCCTGCGCGAGGTGATCAAGTTCCAAATCAGGGATAACCTCATTTCCTTCGGTTTCGGAACACTCAGGAATGTGCTTAACTTTCCCAAGAAAAAGCGCTTCCCTCCTGCCCCCACCTCCGACGAGATCGTCGAGTTCCTCGACGCCATCGGCTACAGATGGCCGGTCAACAAGGAAGGCGTCCTGCTGCCCAAGACCGGCGCCACTGTCCACAAGTCAGGACTCAACGCCGTGTTCTATTACATATGGAACACGTTTGGCCTGTGCTTAACGGGCAAAACAGGGAGCACGGAGCAGTTCCCAATGGTCATCCAGCAGATGGTCTACTCTGCGATCAAGAATCGCGAGTTCGACTATGCTCGCTCCATCTGGGACGACATGGTCAGGAAGGTTCGCAGCAAGAACCGGGTCGCCAACGTTGCCTTCACAAGGTTCTTCTCGGCCGTCCTGGAGCTGCACATGGGGGAAAACTACCCCAAGGTTGGAAACTCTAACAACTACTCTCTGGGACCCAGGTTCCTGGATCAAGTTGCTCATCATCCTGAGGACGTCCCTCTCTCCGACGTCCTGGTCATTCCTGAACCTGCTCAGGCTCAGGATCAGGAGGATGCTGAACCATCCACCGCTCCCACTGCAGGTATGTTTTCTATCATCTCTTCCAAACCACACTCTTCTACTTCTATGCATGCTATGTCAGTAGCTAACCCCATACTGACTTCCCCAGCTGCAACCACATCTTCTGCGCTCCAGAAGCGCCCCCAACCATCATCTGTCACTCCTCCTCCTCCAACAAAACGCGCCAAATCTAGGGCGCAAAAGAAAAAGACGCAGGCGGCTGGTAAGAAATATTACATTACCTTGCCCCAGCTCTTTAATAAACCTTCCCCTTTATCTAAACGTTCTTCCACTGCAGATACTTCTACATCTGCCCCTGTTACACAAGAACCTGAGGTGGTTCAACTCGAACCCTCAGAGAATCTGGTGGGTAATCATCCTGATACCCTCCAAGCCTCAGGTAATATTTCTATGCAACATATTACTATTCCTTCTTCTATGAAAACTAATGAGTCTTCTAGTGCTCACTTAGTTACTTTGTCTACAGGTTCTTTAGGAGCAGGTTCTGAAGGGCATCTTCATCAGGATGACCCCTTCAACGACTTCATCCTCACGGATGCCGAGCATCAGCTGAACGCAGCTGAATTACGCAGGCAGTCCGCTGAGAGGACCCTGCAGGAAGCCCGCACAGCCTTCCAGCAGAAGGAGGCCGAGCACTCGGCACAGCTCCAGTCCCTACAACAGGAACTTGTTGCTGCCCAAGCTGCTGCAGCCGCTGCTGAAGCCGCCGCCGCAAGTGCCACTGCTGCCGCCGTCGCCGCGACTCCGCCGCCCACGGCCGTCACCCTCTCCATCCCTTGTCTGGATAATATCCATGACAAGGTGTCTCAAGTTGCCTCCTCCTCCACCAATCTTCAGGCATCAATTGATGACCTGAAGGCCACGACACTCCCTGCGCTCTCCACCAACATCATCAACAGCACCAACTCTCTCACCACCTTTCAAACAACGGTGGTTCAGAGGTTGGATGCTCAGGAAGCTGCTCTCCGAGCCATCCAGGAGCAGGTGCAAGGGCTCTCCACTGCTGTCAACGCCCTCACCACTGCTTCTGCGCCACCTCCGTCCTTCACCACGGCGGACAGGGACGTGTTGCAGTCCCTGATCACATCGTCCTTCATCCAGCGCAAGCTTCTGGGTGACATGGCCTCTCTCCTCCAAAGGAGTGTTACAACAGCTGCCTTAGTGCAGGCACCTGCTGAGGGGGAGAGACAGCCCCGAGACCATTCAGCATATTCCCCCTCCACCACCTGGAGAACCGCTGAAGACGGGGGGAATAATGAAGATGATGACGATGATGATGATGAAGATGATGATGATGATAATGACATCTTCATCGAGAAGATCCCTACTGACTCTGCGCCCATTCCAGGGCAAGCACAACCTCAGGGGGAGAACCCTGATGCTTCTGGTACGTCTCTACCACCATCCTCTCCCTCTTCCTCTGATAACCAACCCATATCTTCTCTTCTTAAAACCAAACCTACCCCTGAAACCATCACCCTAGACTCCTCACCTGAAAACTCCCCTCCTAATAACCTTCAAATGGTTATCTACCAACCTCCCAAATTACCCTCTCCTGAACCAACTCCTGAATCCACCTCTGCCCCTGAACCTGAACCCTTTAACCAAGCCGATCCTGAAACCCAAGATGTCAACTTTGGCTCTGTCACTGGTGACATTATTCGCCTAATGGAAAATAGTCCCAATGAACAGACCAGAGCTAAACTAGCTAAAATGACCTTCAGGATCACACCCCTTAACCAAGAAACCATTTCTACCCGTCCTACAACCCGTTTCAACCAAGAAGCCTCTTCATCCCAAACCCCTGAAATCCGAGCCAACCCTGAAACCATATGCCTCTCATCAGATGATGAATTCATCTCTGATGACTTCTCTACCCCTGCTTCTTCACCCAGATCACCTCCCTCAAACTCTCCTAGATCTGAAGGTGAAAACTACCCTGACAATTCCTTTGCCATTGACAGGGATGGGCGCTTAGACGCCGTGATAGAGCGACTCGAGAGTACAAGAGTAAAAATTCCTCTTCGTACCTCTTGTGACTCTGAGTTCGCCTATCTCTCGCAGGAGGAGTACAACGAGGCTGTACAGGCTCAACTAGAGCATAATAAGAAGCAGAAGGAAGCCTTCCTCTCTGCTCAAGCCGCTCGAAGGCTTGCATCGGATTTTGTAGATCAAGATGCTGAAATAAGTGCGGATCCTATCCTTGCACAGAAGGCTGTTCTGAAGGTCTTCAACAAAAACGCTGAGATACAGACTGGAGAAGTAAATGCTGAGCTTGACTGGTGCAGAGATCGGTTACACCTCCGAAAGCATGGTGCTGCCATCTCAGGTATCCATCTTCGCCGATCAAGAGGCAAGAAGAATAATCCTGGCAAAACCTGGATCACAGTCAAACGCTCTGGAGTAAAGGACGTAGAGCACACTCTGGACAAGTTAGATCGCTACAACTTGTCAGAGTGGAACGAAATCAGATCCCTGCTTCCCAAAGCCAACAAGAACTATCGGGCGGAAGTAGAAGAAGTCATTGAAGGACTTATTGCTCGCATCAGAAGGACAACTGAAATACCTGATGACCTACTCCATTACTCTCCACTCCCAACTCAGCAGCCTGTTCGAAGATCTGCAGGCACCTCTACAAGAAGACCAACTCCCTGTCTTCCCAGAATGGTTGTTAAACCTCTGGACCTCTCGATGCTTGACCTTTCATTCCCTCAAGGAATTACCCTTTATGAAGGACAAGTAATCAGAGAACCTGTTCATGGCATTTGTGTTAGCCATAACTCAATCCTACGCTTTCAACGCTTCAGTGAGCTACACTTAGCGCCTTATGAACATCTTTTGACAGTTCTCTTCACTGCACAACAGGATAAGAAAAATCCAGACAACAAAGAGATCATTCACAATGTCAGAGCTATACTTGATCACAGACTTGCCTTCAGCGAAACTCCTGTTCCTGTTTGCGTCAAGACTGAATACTTTAGCGAAGAATCTGATAGCTAGTTGTCTTGTAATTTTTCTTTCAGTACTCCTGTAATGTACTTTTGTATTTTCCTTACTCTTGTAATATTTAATGAGATTAATGAGAATGCAATTCAGTGCATTGTACTTCATTCCATCATAGTACTGAAAAAGATCCCTCAAAACAGTAAATGGGACATGTACCTTTATGAGTTCTATTTCCTACTGTTTAGTTCTAGACTTAGATTTATTTCTAACTTTTCTAGATTAAGACAATTACTCTGTTGTCTTATCATTATCATTTAGGGGGAGATTGTTGATCCAGCTCTCCTAAGACCTGATGAAATGATAATGATCCTGTATCTTTACTTAGTGAATAGGTTTTTACTTCTGTTATAGCTTGAGGAATTATCACTGAGTCTGTTCAGTGTTATTCCATGTTACTTATGCTGTAACTTAACTTTATAGATCAGGATCAGGATCAGGAGACTAACGAGTCTGTTCTGCAGTCTACTGATCCTGTCCACTGAAGTGAAGACCTCCTCCTGAAGACATTAAGATCATACACAACGAACCATCAGCGACGTCGAAGAAATAGCTGATGACAGGAACAGCATGCTCGTGATCTGAAGACGGAACTCAGTGATAGCAATCTGTTCACTATCGTATGACATCCTGAAGATTCATCAGGATACACGTGACCCTGAACGTCCCCAGTTTCAGGACTCTAGTCACTGATCAGTATCCTGATCCTGAAGGATTAGAACAATGTCTTAGTCTAATGCACAAAAGGATTACACGCCTTTTCTGACACAATAGTACATAAGGGCAGTTACTTTACTGTTCCCTCCGTACTTATCAGCCCATAAGGCAACTGTTTACAAACATCCTCTTTTGCACACCATGCAAAGAGTATTTGTTTATAGTAAATAGTACAACAGACCATTCACATTGTGACACGTCACAATAGTAGGTCTGCATGCATTAAATGCATGGAGTATAAATAGGACGTGAAGAGATGTTCTCCATACTTCTTCTTCATCCTAATTCTACTCAAGTCCTTTCTCTCTTTATCCCTCTATCTTCTTTCTTTATTCTCTTCTCACTTAGTGCATAGTGAAAGAACTTAGATTGTTTAGGTTAGACTAATTGTCTTCTCTATTTCCGCAACAATCTGTAAATTCATATTGTTTATAAAACAAGAATTTAAAAGCGAGAAATTTGTGTGATTATATTCAACCCCCCCTTCTATAATCCCAAACACTATCCTTACTTGAAGGTCACCTACTTGGGACCAACAATACCTGAATATAATACTTTGTAAAACTTATGTTTATTTGACCAAAAATAAAGTGTTCTGTATTAAAAGTTTTACAATAAATTTATATGATGTTTTTCAGTATTATTAAATCTTTATGGCATTTTTAAAATAAAATATATATTAGTTATTTTACGGGATACTTTTGAAGTATACTATAGTCCCATCTTTTTATAAGACCTATGTGTTTATATATACGACACTTTTTCAGATATTATTCAATGAAACAACTAATATGACATTTTGCTTTAAAAAGATTATATAATAAACTTGTTACGGCACTAAAAAAATCCTATAAATTATTGTTACAATTTTAGAAAGACGCTTTATTTTTAGTCCTATAAAATACTCTCTTAAAACACACTTAAACAACCTAGACATCTTATAAAATCAGTTTTGCTATAGTGATAAGTTGATAATTGAATAGTTAACTTTAAAGGTTCTATGAAAATAATTGAGACACATATATAATGCCTCAGTTGCCTAGAATTATGAGGAAAAAAAAGACAACAAAGTTAACTAGAGGTTATCATGAGATCCCTTGGGCGTTATACAAAGACATCTGATGTGATTGGAGGGCATGCCTTAAATTATTTAAAAGATAATTGATCTTGATGATTTTAATTGCTTCATGTCTATAAGGCTACCTGCACCCAACCCAATCAACCCACTCAACTCACTCACTTTTTTAATGCCACATCAACTGCCACATCAGCTTTTTCCCAACCCTCTCTTTATCCTCTCATAACCCTCTACAACTCACACCCAACCCTCTCAACCCTCTCACATACAACACACACACACACACACACACACCACACACACACCCCACACCTTTTGTTCGGCTTCTACAAGCCACTGGTGTTGCAACCCACCGACTGGAACCCGCCGCGCACCCAACCCAAAATAACCCTCCCAACCCGGCGGGCATACCCGCACCCTTACCCGCTGACCGCTGCAGGTAGCCTAATATCATGTATGCCTTTGGGATTGACTTATGTGTCTAGAAATATTATTTATGTCGGTGTAAATAGAATCCAATTAAACATGTAGAACCGTGGTTAATCTTCAAAGTAAAAGCAAAAGAAGACTCTAACATACATGTATGGGAAATTGTCAAAGTCTAGTCAATATGAGACTTTAACTTGATGCAATTTCTGATGTTTTTCCCTGTTTATACAAGTTCTTTATTCCTAATAATCTAGACGACGATCGAGCATCATACCTTTTGGTATCGATTGTTGGTGATTTTAGTGTCACCAAGTTCATTTTAGTATAATGGAATTTATAGGTTACCAATGGAAATCAAGCTTTGTTATTTAGACGAGCAAGGAGGTGCGGAGTGCACACTCGTATAAAACTAAATTGATTTCGGTTATATCAGAAATAAGGTTTCAGCGGAAAGGTTTTGTAAACGCGTTTTATTTGCATCGCGTAAACCCAGCTGATGGATTATTAGAAATAATTAATAGGTTGAATTAGATGTTATCTAATTGATAGATAATACACTACTAGTTAATGATTTGTATATTATACGGGCATTTGAAATATGTTATTTTAATTTTTAATAAGAATAGACATTTACATGACAATTGTCATTACCATTTAAATACTTTTGTAAATTATATGTTATACGACAATTGCCATTATAATTGCTTATTACTGTTTATGTAAAAAATTACACAACTCGATGTCGAATAAAATTTGTGTGAGGCTTAACCGTCGAGAGAAAGAAATTACAATCAATGATAAGTGCGAGAAAGTAAAGTAAGACAAATAATTTGATGACGCAGGAAAAACCTCACGACGGAGGAAAAAACCTGCGGTCGACCTAAAAGATAAGTCGACAGAGCACTATGATCACCAATCAGGGGTGATGTCCTTTAAGTATACAACTTTGATCGTACGATTACAACTGAGAGAACTATGAAATCGAAGGTAAATTACAGATGATTATCAAGAATAATGATTTTAGAATTTGTGGGCTTCGAGTAAACTTCGTGTCTTGCAATGCTGGCTTGATTCTTCTTATATAGTGGCTTGATAATAACGGTCCAACGGTATTGTGGCTCATCAATGATTGAATTGTAACCGTCCAACGTTATTGTCTTCAATTAATGCTCGGAGAGTAACTGTCCAACGGTATTGTTGAGAGTTAATGTCCAGATTGTAACTGTTGCGAGAATCTTGCTTGTAACGGTCGATCTTTGATGCTGTCGAACGATACATAACTTACGACTTGTTCGATGTAGTGATGATCTTCAACAAGCATAGCATAGTATTCAATTTCCGATTTCCTCAAAGGTGGACAATTGTTAGATATGATAATCAGCTTACCTGCATCAAACATATAAACTTTGTATATTTATTCGTTAGTACTGTCGTACGATATTGTGGATATCGTTCGACTTATTCGATGTATATGTTCGATGTTTAATAATCTTTGTTCGATAGTACTTTTAGGTTTTATCTCTGGACCTTATCTTAATACAGGACTATTGTCCTAACATTTGCCTTACGATTATAGTCGGTTGTCGTGCGATCGTAGATTTTTACCCTAACAATTTGCCCCCAAGATTTAGAAAATAATTCTAATTTTATCTAAATCTTTAATTCGCTGGACAAGAAGTAAAAATACGTTGCTTAACGGTCGAATTAACGTTAGGAATTATAGCCGTTATCTAGCCGTTACTCTGGACGCGTGTCTTCTAACGGCTAATTAGCGATGCGTGTCCTGCTTCTTTTCGATGACTCATCCATGATTTGGCTACTATAAATATGAGGATTTAGATTAAAGAAAGATTTTACAAAATCTTTTTCAATTTTTGCTTGATCGTAATCCGACTTTATTTTCGGCAAGGATTTTATGCGACTAGGCATATAAGGTACCTCTTTCTCTTTCAGTTAATGCGTCTGAAATCAATAGCAACTAAGAGTAATAGAGGTTTAGACGTTCTTAGGTTTACACGTTTGAGAAATAGTTTAAGCCGACTAGATTTCATCATGTCGTCGGAAGTTAAAAGTTCGATTGCCGAGAGCTTAGAAGTAGGAGAGTTAAGAGAATTAGCTGGGTTACCAGAGGGCCCAAGTAAGGGTGGCCGGAGAGGTTAGGCCAGCGGATACTCCGACGGGGTTCTTTGCCCTGTTTGAATATCCGTTTAAAATCGGATTTCGATGGCCTTATTCCCCACTCTCTCGAGCCTTCATGTCTCGTTTCAACTTATCTCCGGGGCAACTGATGCCCCAATTCTGGCGAGTCATCCTGGTGATCGAACGGGTGACCAAGGATTGGGGTCGTCGTGCGTTCTCTGTGGACGACCTTCTTTCTGCTTATAACGTGACGAGACTGCCCTACAACCGTTATGGGTTGTTTCCTAAGGGCAGGAATGATACCATGCTTGTTCATCGCACGCAAGTGAATGATCGAGGGTGGAAGTCTCGTTACGTTTTCGTCCAGACGTCTTCGGTCTCCGATGAATCTTGGGTTGTTCCTGAGTGGAACTCAAATGGTAACTTAGGCATTCATCTCTTATTTACACATCTTTTGCACAATTTCGATGACTAATCGCATGTTTTCTTGCAGTTGTTAACTTCACGTTTGAGACGACTGAAGAATCTAACGAGCTGATCTCGCACTTCCTGAGTTATAGTGTGACAGATCGCACGTATAGAACGTCGAAGGGCGGCGAGGAGAGCGACATTGAGCCTGAATTGCAAATTATCGAGGAGACGGATATGGAAGGTAAATATCAGACATTAATATTCTTGTTTGTATTAGTTTCATTTGATTCTAACTCTTCTTTTCTGCGCAGGCTCAGCTTCTAAGAAGGCGTCGACGATGGAAGCAGCTGCTCGTGCTGCTAAAAGGAAGGCTGCCGCCCAGGAAGGTTTGGTGGCTAAACGTACGAGATCGTCGTACGTTTCTGTGGATACCCTGCCTAAGGATACCGCACGCAAGGTTGAAGGTGGGATAGCAGCTATCCCTCTTAGCTTCGCCCCTCCTACAAAGGGAGAAGGTGCGTCCAGCCAGCCTGTGTCGAAGGTCGACAAGGGCAAGGAGAAAGAGGGGTCTGGTCTTACGACCATGACAATCCAGATCCCTTCTGACTTTATGGTGGACGATGTGATCAGGACGGCGGCCACTTTTCCAGTCCTGGAGCAGTTTCACGTCCCTGCTCAAAAGGCACGAATGGAGGAGGCCGACATCGAAGATCTGGATGCCTCCATCGCGGGTATCTCTTTCTTGGTAAGTCCCTGTCGTATGTTTTTTGTTTTTACTTCTGTTGTACAGCTTCTAATCTTTTTCTTTTTTCTTTGTATAGGCTCTCCAAACTAGTCTTAGCCTCCACACACGGATGGCTAAGATCAAAGAGGAGATGGCGTCGAACCAGAACGATGCCAAAGTGGCCAAGAAGGAGGCCGACAAGGCCAAAAAGAAGCTGGCCCAATTGACCGACGAGGTTAATGCCAAGTCGGTCCAAATTGGGGATCTGGAATCTAAGCTGGAACTCAGCGAACAATTTCAGGTCCAACAGCGAGAACGGCTAAAGTTGGCCTTGGACCATACGAAGGAGCTAGAGAAGGAGCTGCTGGTCGTTCGACGGGAGAAGACTGAGAGAGAAGAAGCGCTATCGTCCAAGATCCAAGAACTGGAAGATGACGCCGCCTTAGTCCGTGTGGTCGCACGTACTGCGGTCATGCGACGCGTAGCTGCTGGGACCGTGACTTCTCAGATGGCGAAGGACGAGGTGGCATCTTTTGTTCAGGTGATGGGTTCTGAAGACCTTCTTGACGAGGAGGATCTTAAGAATTTGGACGAAGAGGTGGCAGCTGAGGTTAAGGATGCGGGTGTCGAGGAGGAGGTTCCTGAAACCTCTGGATCCGTTCCTGTACATCCTGAAGAGACCGAAGAGGCTCCTGTCGTAGATCCACCTGCTACCAACGCTCCTTTAGAGTAGTTTTAATCTTTGTAGTCGTAGAATTTCTTTCTTTTTTTGTACTCTGCCATTTTAAGGCAGAAAAAATGTTTAATGAAAGAAATTTTGATTGAATATCATGCGTTCTAGCTTTTTATCTTATGTCTTAGCTTTGTGTTCGTGTGTTATAATTTGTGTCGTGCGTTTGTAGCATGTATCGTGCGTTTTAGCTTTTTGTCTTGTGTTTTTGCATGCATTTGTTTTTTAAAGTCCTTAGACTGATTTATAGAAACGTTTCTTTTGTACTCATGAGAGTATTCGTGCGACTGGCGAGTTGACTTGCGCTCTTGCGATATAATCGTGCGTTATAGCGATTTTCTTGCGATTCATGCGATTTTTGTCGTGCGATCCCTGCGATAAGCATGCATTTAAGTCGTGCGATACTTGCGTTAATCGTGCGATCCATGCGATTTATCGTGCGATACCTGCGAAAAAGGATGACTAAGGGGTGGCCGTTGGCTTAGCCAACGGCGCTCCGATGCTTAAGTCAGTAATGGATAAGGAATAAATCGTATGTAAATAGGTTCAGAAATAATACCTTTTGAGGTGATGGGCGTTCCAGCTTCGTGGGATTTCCATACCTTCCATAGTCGTAAGTCAGTATGCTCCATTTCCGATGATTTTGGAAATTATGTAAGGTCCTTCCCATTTGATGGAAAGTTTTCCAGCGTTGGGCTCTTGTGTGTTTTGAAACACATGTCGTAAGACATAATCTCCAACTTGAAAAATTTTTGCCTTTACCTTTTTGTTGAAGTGTCTTTCGACAATTCCTTTTCTGTGCAGCCATCGTTCGTAGTGCTTTTTCTCGGATTTCTTCTAAGGCGTCAAGATCGTAGGATAAATTTATTGCATTTTGATCATACGTGCGACTTCTGGCAGTTGGTATTTGAGCTTCGATTGGCAAGACTGCTTCGCATCCATATACCAGAGAATACGGAGTTTGTCCAGTTGATGCTCTAGGTGTCGTACGATTTGCCCATAAGACAGATGGCAATTCTTCTACCCATTTTCCTTTTGCTCCTTTCAACCTCTTTCGGATTGAATTGATGATGACTTTGTTGCTCGACTCTGCTAACCCGTTAGATTGTGGATATCTCGGAGTTGAAGTGATTAATTTGATTCCTCGCTTTTCACAGAACGTACGAGTCTTATCACTTATAAATTGTGAGCCGTTGTCGCACATGATTTCAGCTGGTACCCCGAATCTGTAAATGATGTTTTTCTGAATGAAAGATATGACTTCTTTATCTCGGACCTGTGAGAAAGCACCAGCTTCTATCCATTTTGAGAAGTAATCGGTGAGCACGAGTAAATAGACTTTCTGTCCAGGGGCTGGAGGTAATTTTCCCACGATGTCCATTCCCCATCGCATGAAGGGCCATGGAACTAGAACAGAATGTAAAGGTTCGGATGGTCGATGGACCATGCTCGAATGTTTTTGACATGCGTCGCATCGTTGGACGTACGTTATGGCATCTTCTCGTAGAGTAGGCCAATAGTAACCTTGTCGTGAGATTCGACTAGCAAGACTTCTGCCCCCTGCGTGATTTCCACATTCTCCGTCGTGCATCTCTTGGAGAATTTTATTGATTTGTACTTTATTTGTAACGCATCGTAGAAGAAGTCCTGTCGTGGATCTTCGATAAAGTTGATCTTCAAAGATTGTGTATCTTGAGGCTTTCGATCTTGTTTTTCGAGCTTCCATTTTATCTTCAGGTAGTTGGTCGTGCTTGAGGTAGTTCCATATGTCGAGCGACCAATTATAAATTTCTTCGTTCATCTGTACTTCATCGTTTGTCGCAATTGTTGGTGTTGTGAGATGAAGTATTGGGATATTTTCCATGAACGGATCATGAAATGCAGATCCCAGATTGGCCAGTGCGTCCGCTTGCATATTTAGATCTCTTGGTATTTGCTCGATCAAGAACTGTTCAAATCGTGCGATTCGATCTTTAACGGCTTTGAGATAACTCATCATTTTTGAGTCTTTTGCTTGAAAATCCCCATTTACTTGGTTTACGACCAATAAAGAATCGCTTCGAACGTGCAACTGTTTTGCCCCCCGTCTAAGAGCAATATCTAGTCCTGCGATCAAAGCTTCATATTCTGCTTCATTGTTTGTGGCTTTGAATTCGCATCGTACGGAGTATACTATATTTCCCCCTTGTGATGATTTTAAGACAACACCTAATCCACATCCTCGTACGTTCGAGGAACCATCAACGTAGAGTATCCAAGGCTGGTTGTCTGAAATCATCACAACTTCGTCGCACGTCGTGGGTTCCAATCCTGGAGAAAACTCTGCCACGAAATCTGCTAGTACTTGCGATTTGATGGCCGTCTTGGGTTTAAATTCAATATCGAACCCACTGAGATAAATGCTCCATTTAGCTAATCGTCCTGTCAGTTCTGGTTTTCGAAGCACCGTCTTGAGTGGATAATTGGTCACAACAATGATATGATGTGACTCGAAGTAATGCCTTAGCTTCTTTGCTGCCGTCATAAGACCTAGTAGCAATTTTTCCATTGATGTGTACCTGGTTTCTGCGTCGAGGAAAGACTTGCTAACATAATAGATTGGTCGTTGTCGTTGATCTTCTTCTCGCACAAGTACTGCACTTGTCGCATTTTTGCTTACTGCCAAGTACAATTGTAGACTTTCTCCTTCGACTGGTTTTGTTAACAGTGGAGGTGACGTCATATATTGCTTCAATTCTTGCAAAGCTTTCTCATGTTCGTCTGTCCACAAGAAGCCTTGATTCTTTCGTAGGACATTATAGAACAAATGGCATTTATCCGATGATCGTGAAATAAATCGGGTTAAAGCTGCTACTCGTCCTGTTAACTTCTGGACTTCTTTGACATTCCTTGGAGATTGTATCTCTACGATAGCTTTGACTTGTTCTGGACTTGCTTCGATTCCGCGTTGCGTGACCAAGTACCCCAAGAATTTTCCTGCTCGTACTCCGAAGGAACATTTTGTTGGATTGAGCTTCATCTTGTATTGTCGTAGGATATCGAAGGATTGCTTTAAATGTGCAACGTGATCGATCGAACGTTCTGATTTCACAAGCATGTCGTCGATATAAACTTCCATTGTTCGACCAAGATGTTCCTTGAACATCATGTTAACCAATCTTTGATATGTTGATCCTGCATTCTTGAGACCGAATGGCATAACTTTGTAACAGTATATGCCTTTATCGGTCATGAATGCAGTCTTCTCCTGGTCGTCCGTGTGCATCAATATTTGGTTATATCCTGAATACGCGTCCATGAATGTCAACAATTCATGTCCTGCTGTCGCGTCAACCATGGCGTCGATATGAGGTAAAGGAAAAGGATCTTTTGGACAAGCTTTGTTTAGATCCGTGAAATCAATGCAGACTCGCCATTTTCCGTTCTTCTTTTGTACGACGACTACATTAGCCAACCATTCTGGATATTTGACTTCTCGGATCTTCCCTGTTTTAAGCAGATTGTCAACTTCATCGTTGATCACTTTATTTCTTTCAGGCGCGAACTTACGACGTTTCTGCTTAATGGGTTTGAACGTAGGATCCACGTTCAATTTATGCGATATAATGCTTGGATCTATTCCGACCATATCTTCGTGCGACCATGCAAAACAGTCTGAATGTTCCTGCAAAAAAGATATAATCGTATTTTTTATGTCAGGGGGGAGCGAGGCTCCTACGAAGACTTTTCGATCAGGATGTTCAGGATCAAGGACGACTTCTTCTAGCCGAAGGTCGTCGTTCGATTTCCTCTCATCCTGGCTCTGTAATTGCTAGATGTCCTGCGACTTTGTCTTCATCGTAATCTTGTAACATTCTCGTGCGATTTTGTTCTCACTAGCAATCTCTTGAATTCCCCATGGAGAAGGAAATTTAATCTTCTGGTGGTATGTCGAAGGAATTGCTTTCATCTCGTGGATCCAGGGTCTTCCAAGAATAACATTGTAAGCTGATTGGCAGTCCACAACGTTGAACTTTGTTTGTTTGTTGATGCCTTTGGCGTAGACAGGCAAGATGATTTCTCCGAGAGTGTTCATCGGGTCTCCATTGAATCCAATCAGAGTAGTACTTCGTCGTACGATTTCTGACCGTTCGATTCCCATGACTTTAAGAGTATCTGCAAAAATAACGTTAGCCGAACTGCCTCCATCAATCAATATTCTCTTAGTCGAACAGTTTCCGATTGTCAACTGTATGACCAGAGCGTCATGATGTTTATGATGGACCCCCTGTGTATCGTCTTGGTCGAACGTGATTGTCATTGCATCGAGCTCTTTTTCTGTCTTTGATTTGGCTTCTCCGGGGATAGGATGTTCGCTTGGACCATCTCGTGCATGTCGCTTTGCAGCTGAATATGTAAGTCCACAAACTTCTGATCCTCCGGTGATGCAGTTTATGACTTTTGTATGAACGGTGACGTTGGTCGTCCTTGTTCTTCTGGGATGAGGCCTTTCAGGTACCCCTTAGATTTCAAATATGAAATCTCCTTCTTTAAACTGATGCATTCATCTGTCGTATGACCATGATCCTCGTGAAAGTCGCACCATCTGTTCTGATCTTTGTCCTTGCTTGGTTTATCAGATTTCTTTGGCCATCGTACATTTGCATCAATCTTTCGTAATGAATCCACCAAATCTTTTGATGTACCTGCAAAATTGTAAGTAGATAACTCTGGATATCGTATTTTAACAGTACCTTTGCTTGGTCGAGTCTTCGATTCGTATCGAGGATTTCCGATCTTGTTTACTCTTTTATGCTTAAAGTCATGTTTTTGAGCACCAAGAGGTTTCTTTTCTGCAGAATGCTTTCGTCGGAAGAGAGCATCATCTTCTATTCTCATGAAAGCTAGTGTTCTAGCTCGTACGTCGTCGAAGTTTTCTGGTGGATATTTCGTTAATTCCAAATATAATCCAGAGGAATCTTCTAATCCACGTTTGTATGCCTCGATTGCTGTTTTCATGTCGCAATTTTTTATTTCAATCATTGCTGCATTGAATCTGTTGAAGTAGTCGCGGATTGTTTCTCCAGATTTCTGTACGATATAGTACAGGTCGCTGGTCTGCTTTTCCATCTTACGACTGCTAGCAAATTGTCGAGTGAATTGGTTCACCAATTCTGCAAACGATCCGATACTTTTTGGCTTTAGGTTAATAAGCCATTGTAATGCTGCTCCTGTTAAAGTTGATCCAAAGCTTTTGCACATGCAGACTTCTTGATATTGTGCCGGTATAGGAACTGTCCACATAAGTTGCTTGTACTGTGCTATATGTTCGACCGGATCTGTGATTCCAGAATATTTTGTTGCGAAAGCTGGTATAGTATATTTCTTAGGAACGTCAACAAGAGCTAATTCATCAACGAACGGTGAAGCCTGAAATCCAGTTTTAGGTTCGACTTCGACGGGTACTGCTGCTCCGGGTAGCTTTGTGAGTAACGCGAACAATTTTTGGTTTTGTTCTTCCAGGGATTTCAGTCGTACGTTTAGAGGATCTTCAACGTTTATAGGGATCGTTGGAATACAGCTAGAAGAAATTCCGGTATTGGGTGGTATTGTCGTATGAATGGTGGAACTAGCAACTGTGGGTATATGACCAGGAATAGGAATTTGTTGGGAAAAAGGCTCGAACGTGAACATGGGTGCTCCTTGAGGCATAGAAGGTGGACCTCGAGGCATAGGTGGCGGGCCATGAGGTATTGGTGGGATAAACTGTGGTAAAGATGGTCGTACGTTGTTGTATTGTTGGTTCACAGTTGAAAATGGCATTGAGGCATTGAACTGTGGTCGAGGTGGTGGTCTTAAATGTTGAGGAGGATATGGTGGAGGGATAGACATTGGGATTGTCATCGATGGTCCAGGTAGAGCTCGAAGACGTTGAATTTCGTTGTTAGCCTCTTGCAATTGTTGTTGGAGTGACGCTATGAATCCGTTATCCATTGTCCTGCAAATGGCTCAAAGAAAACTTCAAAGAAAAGGTTAGTACTAAGGTGCACTTTTCACCGAATGAAATTTTTCTCAAAACGGAGCCCCACGGTGGGCGCCAAACTGTTTATGTAAAAAATTACACAACTCGATGTCGAATAAAATTTGTGTGAGGCTTAACCGTCGAGAGAAAGAAATTACAATCAATGATAAGTGCGAGAAAGTAAAGTAAGACAAATAATTTGATGACGCAGGAAAAACCTCACGACGGAGGAAAAAACCTGCGGTCGACCTAAAAGATAAGTCGACAGAGCACTATGATCACCAATCAGGGGTGATGTCCTTTAAGTATACAACTTTGATCGTACGATTACAACTGAGAGAACTATGAAATCGAAGGTAAATTACAGATGATTATCAAGAATAATGATTTTAGAATTTGTGGGCTTCGAGTAAACTTCGTGTCTTGCAATGCTGGCTTGATTCTTCTTATATAGTGGCTTGATAATAACGGTCCAACGGTATTGTGGCTCATCAATGATTGAATTGTAACCGTCCAACGTTATTGTCTTCAATTAATGCTCGGAGAGTAACTGTCCAACGGTATTGTTGAGAGTTAATGTCCAGATTGTAACTGTTGCGAGAATCTTGCTTGTAACGGTCGATCTTTGATGCTGTCGAACGATACATAACTTACGACTTGTTCGATGTAGTGATGATCTTCAACAAGCATAGCATAGTATTCAATTTCCGATTTCCTCAAAGGTGGACAATTGTTAGATATGATAATCAGCTTACCTGCATCAAACATATAAACTTTGTATATTTATTCGTTAGTACTGTCGTACGATATTGTGGATATCGTTCGACTTATTCGATGTATATGTTCGATGTTTAATAATCTTTGTTCGATAGTACTTTTAGGTTTTATCTCTGGACCTTATCTTAATACAGGACTATTGTCCTAACATTTGCCTTACGATTATAGTCGGTTGTCGTGCGATCGTAGATTTTTACCCTAACAATTACAATAGATATTTTAGTTATCTGATAGCTGTTAAAATTTTAAAAATTGAAAATTTATTATTCTTTTGTCAAAAGATTTGAATTTCGTGAATGATTTTAAAACTGGAGGAATTCAGAAATAAAATATGTGTAGTGTTTTGATTTGTAGGATTTTAAATAAAATAAAATATAATTATTTATAAATATTCTACAAAAATAGTTAGATTAAAAAGATGGAATCTTTAAATTTCAAGAATATTAGCAATTGAGTTTTAAATAAACTAATATTTCATTACTTATAAATAATATATAAAAATAATTAGGTTAAAAAAATGAAATCTTTAGGTTTCAAGAATATGAAGAATAGAATTGTAATAAAATCTAAACAAATTAATTTATATCTATTTTTATAACTGGAGGGATTCAAAAATAAAATATGTAGTGTTTTTTATTTGTAGAATTTTAAATAAAAAATTAATTACTTATAAATAATCTATAAAAATAGTTAGATTAAAAAGATATAATCTTTAAATTTCAAGAATATCAACAATATATATGAGAATCGTTCATTAAATTCAAATATATGGATAGATTTGAGAATCATGAAAATATCTTTAGTATCTAGAAAATATATCGATTGTCAGCATATATATTTGAGAATCCAACTTCATATAGACATGTGATATATATATATATATATATATATAGATTTGATAAATCTAGATATGATATCAATAATTATGATATGAGATGAAGAAATCTTCTATCATGATTGTGTCCTTCTATATATATATATATGTACATGCTTTGAGTTTAAAAAAGATACACGAATTTACATAACAATTCTCAGGAGGTTTTCTTTAATCTTGGATAACGATTTGAAATAAATATATAGTTGTGAATTTCTATTCGGTGCCTTGATAGAAATTGTTCCTACTTGGATTATCCCAAATCTGAATTTCGTGTAACCCAGGCATAGGGTCGAAATATTAGATTCGGAAAGTGAACTCTCACGATCGAAATAGTTTATCCGGTCAAACATCTGATTTCAGAAACATCACCCTATTATCTCCTCCCATAAGCTCCAACAATCGAATCTAATATTTTTGTTTCTGTTTCGGAAATCATGGCTGAATTATCCTCCAAGGATATGACTACTAAGTTTACTAAACTGGAGAAGTTCCAAGGGATTGATTTCAGACGTTGGCAAGAGAAGGAGGACGAAAGGCCTGATGATATCAGAAAGCGATGTAAGTGGGACAACGACGACTACATCTGTCGTGGTCACATTCTTAACGGTATGTCTGATCCTCTCTTTGATTTATACCAAAACGTGGAGAATGCGAAACAACTATGGAACGATCTTGAATCCAAATACATCGCCGAGGATGTTTCTAGTAAGAAGTTCCTCGTTAGCGATTTTAGTAACTATAAGATGGTGGATTCAAGGTCGGTCATGGAATAATTTATTAAGTTGTTTCGTATCTTGGGTTAATTCACTCAACATGATTTGGTTGATTTAATCATGTGTTGAGTGTGTTTACCACCATCCTAGAAGGAGTTCAAGCATACTTTGAAACACCCTGAGGAGGAGTTTTCATCAGTGAAACTCAGTAGTCACGTACGGATTAAGAAATGTTTCCGTGGTCAAGAAAGTGACAAGGAAAAGGTTAAGCCTGATGTGGACAAGTATTTGTTCACATGGTTGGGGAAAAACAATTTATTTATGATGTTTTGTTTATTCCTAGGCTTGGTAAAACCTTGTAAGTGGTGGTTGTTTAAACTTTTCGGCATGTTTGTGGTTTTGTTTATTTTGCATGAATATGTTTATTTTGAACATGTTAATTTATTTATATTGCGTTGGTAAATCTGTGATTTTGGTTTCATTTTTCAAATGCTTATTTTAAAGATCAATAATTCTTTGTTATTGCATGTTAACGAAAATCACAAAACGGTCTTTTCAAAATGTTACGAAAATCAAATATTTTGATGTTTGTGATTGGATTTATAATGCATGTAATTATTTATCTATGTTTAGAGTCGGTTTTGGTATGTGTTTTGATGCATTCTAAGGATGTAGCCTTAGTAAAGTTCAAATTACAAACTGAGGTGGAATTGCATTTTGGTATTTCGGTTAAATATCTCAGAACTGATTGGGAAGGGAATACATGGATTCCGTGTACTTCTAATCAGTTGGTGTCGTGAGAATCTCACGACGCGTAGAGAGAAGCTCGCAACGCAAGTAACCCCTTTGTCGAATTTTAATAATTCGAGGTAAGGTCCACTCAACGCGAGAATCTATTTCCTAATCGATGGTGTTAATCTAGAAAGTTTTCGCGAACGCGAGGTTAAAGGCTCGCGCCGTGAGGATGGACGGTTTTGGATTTTCTAAAATATAACACTTGGGTGTTATGTGATTTGCCACCAGGTTCTATACCTTTGGGTTGCAAATGGATCTTCAAAAGGAAGATAAGGGTAGATGCAACTGTTGATAAGTACAAGGCCTGGTTGGTCATACAAGGGTTTAAACAAAACCCGATATTGATTATGTTGACACGTATGCACCAGTGGCTAAGTTTTCTACCATTAGATTGTTAATAGCCTTGGTTGTTATTCACAATCTGGTTATCCATTAAATGGATGTTCTATCAACCTTCTTGAATGGAAAGCTTGATAAAGAGGTTTACATGAATCAACTGGATGGTTGTGTTATGCCCAGTAATGAGCATAAGGTGTGTAAAACTGGTTAAATCATTGTATGGGCTGAAACAAACGCCGAAACAATGGCATCGAAATTTGATGAGGTTATTTTATCAAGTGGTTTCAAGAGGTTGACAGATGTGTTATAGTAGGTTTGATTCATCCGGTTCGGGTGTGATAATCTGCCTCTATATTGATGACATGTTGATTCACAGCATTAATCAACTTCAAGTTGATGAAACTAAAAGTTTGTTGTCATCAAAGTTTTCCATGAAAGACATGGCGGTGTCTCATCTAATATGAGAAATTCACGATATGGTAAATGAATATTTTGAAATTCGCGATG
This sequence comes from Centaurea solstitialis, assembly GCA_030169165.1. NCBI lineage: Eukaryota > Viridiplantae > Streptophyta > Magnoliopsida > Asterales > Asteraceae > Centaurea > Centaurea solstitialis. The sequence goes on along the minus strand of CM058042.1, from coordinate 23,816,544 downwards.
TGGAATTGAATTTTCTAAATTCATGACGGGACAAATATTTTGAGTGCGCTTTTGATATTTAGTGGCATGAAAATTGGAATTTGAATTTTGGCATTTTGGTACTCATGGTTTTTTGGAGTGTCTTAACCCAGAAAGTTTCTTTCCTGTTTGTTTCTTTACATTTCCATATATTTTAAATGTCTTTCCATTGGGGATAATTCAATTTTAATTGTGGGAAACAGGGTTAAGGATATTTATCTTTTGTTTTTAATTTTAAAAGAGTATTATAGCATTTTATGTTTTAAAAGTGAGTATGGAATGAATTGACTCCGAACAGCTTTTGCATTTAAGTCAGTTTTATTTATTATGTTTTTAAATAAATGATTTGACAAGGTTTTTCATTAAATAGATGGTTTTGTGGATTGTTGTCAAGAATCGAAATGTTTGAATTATGACACTACTTATTAAAGATATTTTGGATTGAAAAAGTAAAGTGTTACATGTTTGTAGTCGTTTTAATTCGACTGGTACAAGTATGATAACTTGCTTGTATGTTGTTCTTCAGAACTGATCAACTTCAAGTTGATGAAGCCGAGAGCTTGATGACATCAAAGTTTGTCATGACGGATTTGGGGGAGGTGGATGTGATCCTTGGTATTAGGATTAAATGGGTTAACAAGAGGATTGCTAAATTATAGTGATTGTTATCCCGTGAGTACCCCATGGATCCTAGTGTGATGATAATGCCCAATAAGGGTTTGGCAGTATCACAACTGGAATATTCACAGGCTATAGGTTGCTTGATGTAGGCTATGACTAACACACGCCCGGATATGGCTTATGCGGTTGGGAGGTTGAGTAGGTATAATAGTAACCCTAGTACTCAACATTGGCAAGCAATTTAGAGAGTTTTTAAGTACCTCAAAGGGACCATGGATTATGGTTTGTGTTATTTGGGATATCCTTCGGTTTTAGAAGGGTATTCTGATGCAAGTTGGATAACCCATGTTGAGGAAGATCACTCTTCAACAACTGGTTGGGTATTCTTGCTTGGGGGAGGTGCTATCTCTTGGGCTTCAAAGAAGCAAACTTGTATAACAAACTTGACAATGGAATCTGAATTTGTTGCGTTAGCCGCTGCCGGTAAAGAGGCAGAATGGTTAAGAAATTTAATATATGAGATTCCATTGTGGTCAAAACTGGTTGCACCTATTTCTATTCATTGTGATAGTGCTGCCACTTTGGCAAAAGCATATAGTCAGGTATACAATGGGAAGTCTAGACACTTAGGTGTTAGACACAGTATGATTAGAGATTTGATAATGAATGGTGTAATTTCAGTGGGGTTTGTGAAATCACAACAAAATTTGGCAGATCATTTGACAAAGAGTCTAGCCAAGGACTTAGTGCACAAGTCTGTTATTGGGATGGAATTAAGGTCCATTTAATTTCTTAATGGTGAGATACCCAATTCCCCTCTAATATGACATTAGAGGTTGAATTCAATGAGGAAAGCTCACACTTAAGAAATGGAACACACACGTATGTTATCATCCCATGTTAGTGTGTTCGGTGCCTGTAGTTGGGAGGTTGACTTTGTCTTAATAATTCCTTTGTTAAAGTGTAAACAGGTACATGAGAAAAGGAATTACCTATATGGTCGTGAAGTATAGCCGAACTTCGAAAAGCTGGGACTTTGCTTTTTATACGATCACGAATGGATTTGGATACTCGGCTTTGTAATAGTGTCAGGATTTTAACTGGAATATTTATTTAAATTTATGTGTATATTATCTTCAGGCATTCAAATGGGTTAAAGGGTTCAATTCTTAGAACACCCTGATTCTCGAGTGTCTGGAACGCATAATATACTAACATGAAAATTCAATCGATTCGATATTTTCTTGTATGCATAAGTTTGGTCAAATCAAAGTCTTGTTTTATAAATTCAAGGTAACACTAAAATGGGGGAGGATTGTTGGTGATTTTAGTGTCACCAAGTTCATTTTAGCATAATGGAATTTATAGGTTACCAATGGAAATCAAGCTTTGTTATTTAGACGAGCAAGGAGGTGCGGAGTGCACACTCGTATAAAACTAAATTGATTTCGGTTATATCAGAAATAAGGTTTCAGCGGAAAGGTTTTGTAAACGCGTTTTATTTGCATTGCGTAAACCCAGCTGATGGATTCTTGGAAATAATTAATAGGTTGAATTAGATGTTATCTAATTGATAGATAATACACTCTTATTATAAACCTATAATTATTTCAATTAAAAGAAAAGGAAATGAAAACAATATATATATATATATATATATAGATCGACTACATCCATATATATATTTTGAGTATCAAATATGTATCTTTGAGAATCAACAAAAAATATTGAGTATCTAGAAAAATATATGATTGTCAGGTTATATATATATGAGAATCCTTCATTAAATTCAAATATATGGATAGATTTGAGAATCATGAAAATATCTTTAGTATCTAGAAAATATATCGATTGTCAGCATATATATTTGAGAATCCATCTTCATATAGACATGTGATATATATATATATAGATTTGATAAATCTAGATATGATATCAAGAATTATGATATGATCTGAAGAAATCTTCTATCATGATTGTGTCCTTCTATATATACTAGATGTAATCTCGGCCGTCCTTAGACGGCCTGTGCCCACGGGTCATATAAAGTATAATGCTGTAAATAAGCAGTAAGAATAGTAACATAGTTATATATCAAATTCATGGTACAAGAGTTTCTCATTTTTGAGAGTTAATGATGTGAAAACCGACATATAAGCATTCAAAAACATCCGAGTAAATTTAAAAGACGCCAACTGCAACCAAAAGACTTAACAAAAATGTCGATCAACTTCTCCTTTATTTGCTTGGACAACTCAAGAATGTGTCTGCACATTTAGCAAACCAGCAGATGAGATGGACCATAAACACGTCCCACCTACCCTAAAAGATACATAACCAATTGACTATAGACAACACATGAACTAATAGTGTCCTATAAAAATAAACCAATAGGAGTTGAAAAGATAAATAAGAGGACACAAAAATATTTGATAGTTTCTTTGACAGAAGATTGGATGTTATGGAGTCTTGGTGATGAGGTTAAAATCGCGAATTCAAAACTGGAAAACGAAATACTTATCGTTTGGAGGGAAACGTCAACTTGTTATTTCAGTTCTCCAATCATTACAACTTTACTGGATGGCCATTTTCAGTTTTCCAGCTGCGGTTTTACTCGAAATTAAGAGGTTAATTAGAGATTTCCTTTGGAGTAAAGGTGAAGCTAGTAGAGGCCGATCTCGAGTGGCATGGTCGGATGTTTGTCTTCCTTTAGAAGCTGGAGGGTTGGGTATAAAAAACTTAGCATCGTGGAATAAAGCGCTTCTGGCCAAACACGTCTGGAATCTAGCCCCTAACCGTAACTCTCTTTGGGTTTCTTGGGTGAATCGAATTGCGTTACGCAACACCCATGTTTGGGCAGCTAGGAAATCATCCCGTTGGTCTTGGGTTCTCTCTAAGATAATGGTTTAAGACCGTTATTTAGAGGTTTTATCAAGGCGCAAGTTGGTGATGGTACTTGTACTCATGCTTGGGAGGATTCATGGTTGTCGTGTAGCCCGCTATCTTCTTTTGTTTCTGCTAGATTTATCCATAACAATGGTTTGAATCTTGAGTGTACGGTAGCAGACTTGGTGCAAGGAATTGGTACCTCTTGGCCGACGCAATGGAAGGATAGGTATGCGTGTTTAACCAACAATCCAATCCCCATCTTAGCCGTACAGGTTAAAGATGATTTCTATTGGGAGGTTATGGGGATAGAACACAGGTTTTCGGTTAAGGTAGCTTATGATTCCCTCCAAGGGACTGTTCCTACGGTGGTTTGGACTAAGGCGGTGTGGTTTAAAGGCCATATACCTAAACATGCATTTTGTATGTGGGTTGCTTGTAGAAAACGCCACCCGACGCAGGATCGTATGCTCTTATGGAAGGAGGTTCCACCGGATCTGACTTGTGGTCTCTGTGCGGAAGTTGGTGACTCGCATTCGCATCTGTTTTTTCAGTGCAGGTTTGCTCAAGAGGTGTGGGTTCGGGTCTTGGATGCGGTGGATTGGCAGAATTTCCCAATCGGATGGGATGATATTCTAGAGGCCTTGGATAATGAGAATCGAGCTCCTAAGAAGCTGATTCATAAACTGGCACTCTCGGCTTCTGTTTATGAGATCTGGAGAGAAAGGAACAAAAGGCTTTTCACGGATGAGAAGAGATCAATGCAGCAGATTGTCAAACATATTTTGGAGACTATTCGACTTCGCGAAGCTTGGAAGACGAGGAAAACGCTTCTAGTTTGATTGATGGGGTTACTTAAGCATTTGGAGTGGTGGGCGATTATGGTTTTCTTGCGACGTTGGTCTTGTATCTTATTTTCGTCTTTGCATAGGTCGCTTTGTCTTAGGTCCTTTTGGGTTATTTGTGTGTGGTGGATGTTCTCGGCCACTTTTGTTTTTGTGTTGGACATGTAGGCTTCTAGCCTTGGTTGTTGTTTTCTTTTGTTCTTTATAAAATTGCCGATTCATTTCTTCAAAAAAAAGATTGCATGTTGGGCAATATTAATGATATCAAATTATTCCAAAACCAAGGATTTTGCAATCTAATCAGTTCGAATGTAGATAGGTTGTATTCGTTGGAGCCATCAGACTCATCCTACATCATGTTCAATTTAATAAAAAAGAAGCAATCTTAATATGAAAATTGAAATCCAAGTATATGAAAACAGAAATAGAAAGGGAATACTTCCTCAAAATGTACTAAACTATCCCCAATATACTATTGTGTGTATCAACCTAAAAAAATTCCTTTTGTATATATCAAACTTTATTTTTGAGTCTTTTGTGTGTAAGACGACCTGCTCAACCGGTCATCAGCCGGTTACCGGCAGTTGGACGGCCGCCGGAGGTGTTTGCGAGGGGATATAGATCGCTGGTGATGGTGGTGATGATGGTAGAGGTGGGCGGCGGTGGAGATCAACGGTGATGGTGTGAACGGTGGAGATCAGCAAGAGGTTCTTGGCGGTGGGATGGTGGTTTTGGGTGGCTGTAGGTCGATGGTGATGGTGGCGGTTCGATGGTGACGGTGATGGTGGTGGTTCGATATATGGTGATGGTGATGGTGGCGGTTCGATGGTGATGGTGGTAGTGATGGTTGGTGGTTCGATGGAGATGGCGGTGGTGATGGGCGGCGGTTTGATGGTGATGGTGATGGTGCTAGTGGTGGTGATGGCGATGGTGATGGTGATGGCGGTGTCCCGGCGGCAGCAGCGGTGGAGGTGGGTGGCGGTGGGTGATGGTAGAGGTGGGTGGAGGTCGCCGGTGAAGGTGGGTGGCGTTGGAGGTCGTCGGTGGAGGTGGGTGATGGTGGAGGTGGGTCTGGCGGTGGTTCCCGGTGGCGGCAGCGGTGGAGGTGGGTGGCGGTGGGTGATGGTAGAGGTGGGTGGAGGTTGCCGGTGAAGGTGGGTGGAGGTCGCCGGTGAAGGTGGGTGACATTGGAGGTCGCCGGTGGAGGTGGGTGGAGGTGGGTGGAGGTGGGTGATGGTGGTTCCCGGCGGCGATGGTGGTTTCCGGCGGCGATGGTGGTTTCCGGCGGCGGCAACGGTGGAGGTGACCTGCTCAACAGGTTACAAGTCATCTGATACACACAATAGACGAAAAAATAAAGTTTGATATATACAAAAGGAATTTTTTTAGGTTGATACACACAATAGTATATTGGGGATAGTTTAGTACATTTTGAAGAAGTATTCCCAAATACAAATAATTAAAAGAAAGAACCTGCATGTTTTTTACTCGCAAAAAATAAATATTTGCAAAGATTTTAAAGAAACGACCAGTGGAATAATGTGCAAATTAAGCAATGGCTAAGGCTAAGGCTAAGTTAAGGCCAAAATGAAGATCCTACAAAAATATTAATTGGAGGTGATGCAATGAAGTGGGGGGTTATTTGGTTGGTTTTCTATTAACTCCTATATAAATAAAGTAATTTATGTAACGTGTTCTCAGTTGTCCTCATGTTCGTAATGAAATTTGAGTTCCCACTTGACCTTTCGTGTATATATAATATATATATATATAGAGGGAGGTTCATACGAAAAATGTAACTTTTTAAGAAAACGCAATGAGCAATCTCAACCACTTATTTCAGTCAACAAAGACGGCTTTGACCCCCCGCCCCTAATAATCTCTACCCTCCCATGAATCGCGTCAATCTTCCGTGATCACGTCTACCGTAACCGCGAGATGAGTGGCTAAAATTGCGCCACGTGGCAATATTCATTCTGAATATCATGCATTATTCAGAGTGAATATCTTCACGTGCGATTTTAGTAGTCCTCATGTTCACAACCAAAATCGAATTCATACTTGAACCTAAACCTATATATGGTTGGGTTCTTTTGTTAAACGAAGAATTTGCGTTAACCGTGTTGATCAATCTCAAACATATTATAATACATAACATTTTACATGAAAAATTAATAGTAAAGTATTATAGTAAAGTATGATTTTGTCCCCGTGGTTTGATATTTATAATGTTTTTCGTTCTTAATCTTTAAAAACTGTTTTTTCATCCATATGGTTTTATTTTCATTTCGTTTTTATCCCTCCATCCAACTTTGTTAAATTAAGTGGTTAACTCATCCAAAAAGTGTTTGATTAAATTACATATTTGGTCCTTATAGTACACCATCTTTATATTTGTTGTTCTCAAATTACATAATTCACATTTTGTTACCTTTTTACTTTATTTATTTATTTTATTGAAACATTTTGTTTTATTGGTTAATTATAAAATATTATAAGTTTAATTAAAAAAAATAATTAAATATTTTTATTAAACTATTAATAGGTACATGATAATTTCTTTTTCCAAAGGTTTAGATTAAAATCTCTTAAAATTAATATTTTTTTATTTATTGATTTATTAAATCTTTTATTTATTTTCATTAAAATTAATATTTTTTATATATTAATTTACTAAATCTTTTATTTATTTTCAATAACCTACTAAAACTAATAAGCGTTTGTCTCCTTTGTAACCATCAAAAAAGAATGGATTTAATTGGTTGATTTAAATTTACACAATCAACACAAAGTTTTTGGTTAATAAAAGAACCCCTCTCTCTCTAATATATATATATATATATATATACATACATACATAGGTTTAAGTTTAAATGTGAACTCAATTTTGGTTGTGAACGTGAGGACCACTAAAGTCGCGTTACGTGGCAATATTCACTCTGAATAATGCATGATATTTAGAATGAATATTGCCACGTGACGCGATTTTAGTGGTACTCACGTTCACAACCAAAATTGAGTTTACATTTTAGTGGTCCTCACATTTACAATAAAAAACGAGTTTTCATTTGAACTTTTCTATATATATATATATAGGTAACATCTACAGAGGACCATTTTATTAGTGAAAACTTGAGGACTGATCTACGATGCGGTGGTGGCGAAGGGGCTCACGGTGTTTGCGCCGGCGGATGCGGCGTTTCACGGTGGCAGAGTGCCGGATCTGGACGAATTGATGAATGCCGAGCTCGTCTAGTTTCTTCTGTTTCACGTGTGCTCGAATTACCGTAATGAAATCATGATAGTGGCGTGGACGATGGTGGTTGCTGTGGATGACGGTGGTTGCTGTGGATGACGGTGGTTGTTGTGGATGACGGTGGCGGCGGCAGTAGACGGTGACGTAAAAGCCAGATGTGGAAGATGGGTTAGGGTTTGTGGTTTGTATTGAAGAAGCCAGACGTAGAAGGTAGATGTTGTTATAGGAAGATGGAGGTTAGGGTTTTTATTGAAGAAGAAGATAGATATAGGTGTAAAAATGTCTAAATTTCCCTTGTGGGATTGTAATCAGGTGTGGAGCATGTGATTATAAGAAAATTATAAAAAAATGCCATCAATGTTATTAACCACTGATTAAAATTTTTTAATGATGTTAGATTGGTCCTCAAGTTTTTACTAATAAAATAGTTTTTATTTGATTATTCCTCTGTATATATATATATAATGTGTGTTACTATATTTCTTCAAAGTATGGATTTTTGTACATTTTAAGGCCCTCCTCTAAATGATTTTGTTAACTTAGTTATCATAAGGCGTATTTTTACCATACTAGAAACGTATCCACGCACGTTACAGCGCGAAGTATGTATCAATTACCCGATTTTTATATACATCATTGTAAACATCAATTTAATCATATGTGTTCAATCGGTTAACCTTCTAATGGTTTATTGAATAGTCAATCTCGAAAATTGAAATAAAATTATTATCTTTATATAATAGAATATATAATATAATTGCATAAAAAATATTCAATATTAGGCTCATTTCGAAGATATTGACGAGACGATTATAATGGTATCATTTGTAAAAAAAAGAAACGTAATTTTAATATATTTTAGTTCATAACATATAATTATTTAGGTTATATGATAAGGGTTTAAAATAGAAAATGAAAAAGTAAATGACTAAAATAAGATTTAATAACTAACTATGGGGATACAAAATGTAAATGTGTAAAATGAGTTGTTGAACAAAAATAACCGTCAAATTAAGTTATTTCTTTTTATAAACAGTATAGATAACCTCATTTTTGTTCTTCTAATGTTAAAAGAATAAATTTTTTTTTATATATTATCATTATTTTGAATACTTTTTTTGTGGTCTCATTGACCCCATCCCCATTGGAAAATCGTCCAATCAACTATACCAAAATCAAGTGTCAGATTCCCTTCCCAGCAACAAAATTATGATATATCATATTTTTATTTACTTTAAACATATTCAATTTATGTTTATTTTTTCTTTTTGAGTAATATTTATCTAATTTTGGACATGAATGGAACATAAATATTAGGGACGTGATTTTCAATCCCCATCCAATACACTGAAAAATCTGTTGTCCCAAATTTATCGGTTTCATTCCTGTCCAACCTATGAATTGATGATTAATTAATTAGATTTTTATATATTTTAAGTTTATTTTATTTAAATTCATAATCTTTCTCTGATAAAGTGGATAATCAGATTGATTGATGAACATAAACCGATAAGTTTTTTTCTTAACATATATAGATGGTTTTTATCCACCTAACATTGTCACCCTCGTTCGAATCTTCTTTTTCCCTAACCCAATCCCCTCATTTAGAAAATGAACCTTCCCTCCTCTATCCTTTTAAACCGACACCTCATAAATATATTAGATGCATTATAGTTTTGGTCCAAGAGATAAAAAAAGAGAGGCTAAAATTAACGTGAGTGAAATTCTTTTTGATTCCATTAGGCCATCCTTTATGGTACCCCTCATACCCCTCATACCCGTTGCCACATCAGCTGCCACATCAGCTTTACCACTACCCTACCAACTCCATACCTTTCATCCACTATCGTACCCTCATACCCCTCATTAATTAATTGAATAAAAATATAAATAAAAAAAGAAGAGAGAGAGAGAAAGAAGAGAGAGATAGAGAGAGAGGGGGGATAGAGAGAGAGAAAGACGATCGGTGTGGGGGTACCGATGGACCTTCCTACCGGTACCCTACCGGTCACACACTTCGGTGTTCCCGGCGGTACCGGGGTGGTACCGACCCACTGTGCCGATCCATTGCGGCAATATCTATACTAAAAGTACTTCAACCCAATCATTGTGCTCATGTGCCCACCCATTGGTATCTTACCAAGTAGCCTGTTATTGCTCACATCTAATACCCCGAGTCCGTCCAACTTCTCTAGCGATTGAGGAATCGAACCTAAGATTTTGTTATGTGACAAATCCAAGCTCTCTAGTCCTTGAGATTGCCGAAAGACATTGGAATGTGCCCTGAGATGACGTTGTTTGAGATATTGAGCAGTTTTAGGCTTTTTAGATTGCCTAAACATTCTGGAATTTCACCGGATATTCTATTATTCGACAAGTCCAACAAAGAGTACATAGCAAGGCTACCCCTTGGTAGGCCTTGAAGACATTTCTTCCAATTGACTTTCAAGTCCTCCATGATAGTATAGGAAAATTGTTTTGGAGTTTCGATCATGTTTGTGAGGTTTGCTATTTCCTGGGGAATACAACCAGTTAGGTTGTTTCCAGAGAGGTCAAGAATTCGAAGATTAGTGATGTTGGAGATTGTTGTTGGGATAGATCCTTCAAAATAATTGTTTCTTAGAACTAGAACTTCAAGATTCAGGCTTTTAGTAAAAACATCTTGGATATAACCTGTAATATGATTGTTTTAAAGATCGAGATATTGAAGGTTGACCAAGTTAGTCAGAACCCAAGACAAGTTTCCAGAAAACTTATTCCCACCCAAACAAAGATATTTGGTACTTACAGGAATATTTGTTGGGATTTGACTAGAGAAGTTGTTGTCTGACAAGTCTAAGTAATCAAAATAAGGATTATCGCTAATAGGGAGGTTGTTGCCAAAAAAATTGTTTTTGGGCAAGTCAAGAACCTCCCAAACAATTTTTTTGGCAACAACCTTCCTATTAGCGATAATCCTTATTTTGATTACTTAGACTTGTCAGACAACAACTTCTCTCGTCAAATCCCAACAAATATTCCTGTAAGTACCAAATATCTTTGTTTGGGTGGGAATAAGTTTTCTGGAAACTTGTCTTGGGTTCTGACTAACTTGGTCAACCTTCAATATCTCGATCTTCAAAACAATCATATTACAGGTTATATCCAAGATGTTTTTACTAAAAGCCTGAATCTTGAAGTTCTAGTTCTAAGAAACAATTATTTTGAAGGATCTATCCCAACAACAATCTCCAACATCACTAATTTTCGAATTCTTGACCTCTCTGGAAACAACCTAACTGGTTGTATTCCCCGGGAAATAGCAAACCTCACAAACATGATCGAAACTCCAAAACAATTTTCCTATACTATCATGGAGGACTTGAAAGTCAATTGGAAGAAATGTCTTCAAGGCCTACCAAGGGGTAGCCTTGCTATGTACTCTTTGTTGGACTTGTCGAATAATAGAATATCCGGTGAAATTCCAGAATGTTTAGGCAATCTAAAAAGCCTAAAACTGCTCAATATCTCAAACAACGTCATCACAGGGCACATTCCAATGTCTTTCGGCAATCTCAAGGGACTAGAGAGCTTGGATTTGTCACATAACAAAATCTTAGGTTCGATACCTCAATCGCTAGAGAAGTTGGACGGACTCGGGGTATTAGATGTGAGCAATAACAGGCTAGTTGGTAAGATACCAATGGGTGGGCACATGAGCACAATGATTGGGTTGAAGTACTTTGCCAACAACAGCGGATTATGTGGTATGCAGATCAATATCACATGTCCAGAGGATATCCTGCCAATAGAAGAAAGAGAGGAGGCTGAAGATGACGAACTACTATCGTGGATTTTTTGGATGGGAACTTGGATCGGTTTTCCAATTGGGTTCTTCTCGTCGATCATGGGCTACTTTCTGAATTTTCTTTTACTCTTCAAATTATGGTGAAATTTTGTAACGATGGTCAATTCATTGTTCAATGCTTTCTCATGCTATCTTGTTATCGATCATGATATCTAAATAACATCAGAAGTAAGAATTCAAATAAGTTGGTTAAAATCCCCATGAATAACATCTGTCTAGACATTAATTTGTTACTGTTTTTCAAACTAATTTTGTAGTCTAAATTTTGTATAAGATCATATTATATTAATTTATTAGTTTCCATAATAATGGAGTAATATTTTACCAAAAATGTTAAAGTCTGATAATGACCAACGTTCACTGCCCAAGCCTGAAGCCCCTAACCATAAGTTCATATTGCCACCCAAAACCCACCATAGTTTCATCGTCACCGATGGTGGTTCCCAATCGTTGACCATGTTTTGGCCACAGTTACATTGGCTTTATTGTACCAATCGACTTTAAACAAATTTCTAAGTATCATCATCAAGTTAAAGAACCGATTTGGGTTTTTACCTTAATTGTTGCTTGGACGTTATATAACTTGAAGCTTCAAAACCCTTTATTGAAAAGGATTTATGCAGACTGAATCGGTGGGTTCAAATGTGAACCACTTTTTGGTTGTGAACGTGAGGACAGCCTAGAGCGCGACACGTGACAATTTGATTTCCGCGGGTCAAGGCTTATTCAGTTTGCATAAACCCGCAGGACTAGTGCTATTCATACTGCATAACGCTATTATGCAAACTGAATAAGCCTTAAATGAAGCTAACCCGCGGCTGACCCGCCCGGGTCTGAGTGCGACCAAGCCTTATGCATATGCATAACGCTTTATTCAGTTTGAATGATAGTGTTATGCAGTATGCATAAGGCTTGGTCGAGGAAATTTCAGATTGCCGCGTGGCGCTCTCGGCTATCCTCACAATCACAACCAAAAAATGGTTCACATTTGAACTTCTCTCTCTCTCTCCCCCTCTCTCTCTCTCTCTCTCCCTCTCTCTATATATATCCCACCATTAAAAGAAAGACACGAGTATGACAAGAAACAATAATGGCTTTTATGAATCAGAATGTGGTTGGTTTGTAGGCCACTTCTTCTTATCAATCTTGATCATGATCTATTCATTAAATAACCTTAAATATTCAAATTTTGGTGAAAATTTATAGTAATGATCGATCAGTTCTTTGTTTAAATGCTTTCGCATGCTATCTTGTATTATCATATGATCTAATAGATTTTTTTTGTGCTATCTTAAAATAACAAAAAAAGTTTACATATTATTTATCATGTTTGTTATTTTCTTAAAACATATTGAAAATGTAGCTATCCTTATTTTATAGAATAGTAACCAAGTTTTAATTTTATTCTCCTAAAGTCACTCAAACTTTTTTTGCTCAACAAAAACCACTCAACTTTCATTTTTGTTCCAATCTTAAATAATTTACCTGTTGTAGCAAGTTAACATGTAAACTTGATTTTTATTTAATTAATATTTATTTAATTCAATCCTAATTAGAATAATCAATGTTTCACTCGTATAAACTCACCACAATCTTGTGATCAAATTGCTCAAAACCATTTTTTTCCTTTCATATTATTCATCAACTAAATCCTCATTTCTTTCCCTTCTGATTTTGGGTTTTACGAAATGGGTCTTTTTTATGGGTTTTTGTTTAACCCTACAAAAATACAAAAAAAAGAGAGAAAATAAGCTCAACGAGAGAAACACAGTATGTTCTCTTTTTATGGGTTTTTGTTTAACCCTATAAAAACACAAAAAAGAAAGAGAGAAAATAAGCTCAACGAGAGGAAAACAACAAGTTCTAAACATTAACAAAACATTAAACTTTCTCGGCTTAAATGATTAAGTCCTTAACATTAACAATGGAACACAACAAGAAAGATAGAAAATCTAGTAATAGCCCAAAAAGAAGCAGACCGTACGAAAATAGAGATTATGTAAAACAAATAACAATAAGAGGGTGTTTGGGAGTGCTTTTGACCAAAAGTGTTTATTGAGTTATAGTGGTGGCAAAAAGAGTTTTTAAAATAAATGTTTGAATTGGTTTTTATAGTGGGAAAATACAATAAGTCAATAAGTTGTTTATTAAAAACTGTTTGGGTCAAAAAGAAAGGTATTTGTGGAGTGCAGAACTCAAAAGGTCAAGAGCATATAATAAAAAAATGAGATATCTCTTAGTTTTCAATTTGTCAAACTTTTCTAATACTATCAAATATGCACACAAACTGTGGTTATATCGATATTAGAACACATAAAACCAAGATAGATTTAATCAAATGCTACTCAATTATAAAGGAATCTTTTTTGTCCACAAAGTCACACCATTATGAAGACAACGAGTAAAATCCAAATTAATGGACCCACCATCTCCAATCAAGTACGAACCTTTTGAAAGATATGTGGAAAACTCGTGCTAGGGTTGCGTGTATTGATAACAATAAATAGATACAAACGTTACAAGAGGGTCCCTGAACTATACAATATTTAACACACCCCCGTAGTTTGATCGGGAGGTAAACGAATGTTCAAACTATTTCTAAAATCTAGGAACAAACTCGCAGGTAGACCCTTTGTAAAAATATCAGCATACTGATAGGCGGATGGAACATGCAAAACACGCACATGACCAATCGCAACACGCTCCCTAACAAAATGTAAATCTATTTCCACATGCTTGGTTCTCTGGTGCTGAACAGGGTTAGATGCTAGGTACATGGCACTGACATTATCGCAGAAGACAACAGTGGCACGAGAGAGAGGACAACACAACTCGAGGAGGAGATTTCGCAACCAAGCAGTTTCAGCAACCACATTGGCTATCCCCCGGTACTCGGCCTCGGCACTAGAGCGGGAAACAACATGCTGCCGTTTGGAGGACCAAGATACGAGATTGTCACCCAGATAGACACAAAACCCTGAGGTGGACCGACGTGTGTTAGGACAGCCAGCCCAGTCGGCATCCGAATAGGAAACCAAGCGATCAATGGCTGACACCTTAAGATGAAGACCATGAGACAGAGTACCCTTTAAATACCGTAGGATGCGTTTAAGCGCATTGAGATGCGGAAGACGCGGGTCATGCATAAAGAGACAGACCTGTTGGACGGCAAAGGCAATATCAGGACGAGTAAAGGTCAGATACTGCAGGGCACCAGCAAGGCTTCGATATAAAGTGGGATCAGAAACAGGCTCACCATCAACAGCAAGCTTTGTTTTGGTGTCAGCCGGTGTGCTGCAGGGATTGCACGAGACCATATCAGCTCGTGCTAGAATTTCCTGAGCAAAGGCAGATTGAGAAAGAAAGAGTCCGGACTTGCTACGAGAGGCAGCAATTCCTAAGAAGAAGGATAACGGACCCAAATTAGACATGGGAAACTCAGAGGATAACTTAGAGATAACCATGGAGATAAGAGTAGGAGAGGAGGCAGTAAGAATAATATCATCGACATAAAGAAGGAGGTAGATAGTATCAGATCCGCGATGATACGTGAAAAGAGAGGTGCCAGTCTTACTGCTAAGAAAACCTAAAGAGGAGAGGTAGGCAGCAAAACGATGATACCACGCACGGGGTGCCTGCTTAAGGCCATAAAGAGCCTTGCGTAGGCGACAGACATGATCGGGAAAAGAACTGTTTACATAGCCAGGAGGCTGACGCATGTAAACAGTTTCAGTGAGATCACCATGAAGAAAGGCATTCTTAACATCAAGCTGATGAATAGGCCAGTTGCGGGAGATGGAGATGCTAAGAACCGTGCGAATAGTGGCAGGCTTGACAACGGGGCTGAAAGTGTCATCAAAGTCCAGTCCGGGTTGCTGGGAGAAACCCTGAGCAACAAGACGGGCTTTGTAACGCTCAAGACGTCCATCGCTATCAAACTTGTGGCGAAACAGCCAACGATTGCCAACTATGTTTGCATCAGAGGGTTTAGGTACCAGATCCCACGTGTGGTTAGAAAGAATGGCAGTCATTTCAGCATCCATGGCGGCCCGCCAATGAGGGTCACACATGGCCTGAGCAGGGGACCGAGGAATGGGAGAGATGTCACTAGTGACCGAAAGGTTAAAGATCTGTTTAGGCTTAAGAGAGCCTGTGCGCGAACGAGTGGTCATCGGATGACCGGAGGTAGCAGTCGGAGCAGGAGGCTGAGAAGGCTCAGCAGAAGAAGCAGAAGGAGAAGAAGAGGTGCCAGAAGGTTCAGCGGGTGGGGGCTGAGAAGAATCGACCATAGGAGAGAGGGAATGGAGGGAATCATCAACTTCAAACGCATCGTAGTCTTCCGAGGAGGGACGAGGCTGGAAGTCAGGAAACGGAAAGTGCGTTTCATCAAAGTTGACATGACGGGAGATGATGACCTTTTGCGTGATGAGATCTAAGCAGCGATACCCACGATGATCCGTACTGGGACCGAGGTAGACACAGGCAGAGGATCGAGGAGCAAGCTTGTGAGCACTAGTGGGCGAAGTGTTGGGATAACACAAACACCCAAAAACTCGCAAATGAGAATAGGTAGGAAAGAAACCAAACAACATCTCAAAAGGAGTCTTGTACTGAATGGTAGTGGACGGAAGCAGGTTGAAGGTGTGAACAGAAGAAAGAAGAGCCTCAACCCAGAATTTGGGCGGGAGAGATGCTTGGATGAGGGACGTGCGGAGAGTGTTATTGATAGTGCGAATAGTGCGTTCAACTTTTCCATTTTGAGCAGAGGAATACAAGGCAGCGGAAGAGGTAAGAGGAGGATCTGTATGGGAGTCAATAGACTCTTCACGAGACTCATGAAGAAGAAGCATGTTTTTCGCTTCAAGAAAAGAGGGAAAGGGTTTGGTGTTGGTGATGACATCTACAATGCTGTGATATGAGGGAGGTAACTGACGCAGGATTTGCATGACAAGTTCAACTTCATCAATTTTGGAGTCACAATCAGCAAGGGCATCAGCCAGATTTTTTAATTGGTGACAAAAATCAGTAATGGACAAAGCACCCTTTTTGGTGTTACGAAATTGCTCTTGTAGCTGAAGCATTCGAGACATCTTATTATTTAGAAAGAACTCGTCAAGTTTATCCCAAAGGTCTTTGGTAGTACAGTTATCACTCGAAATGATTTGCAGTAGATTTGCATCACAGGTAGAGTAAAACCAAGATTTGATGCGGGAGTCAATTGCCTCCCAGTCCTCATCATCATCACCAGCAGGTTTAGACCTACCAGTGATGTGACCATGGACTTTGGCACCTTTGCACATATCAAGAAAAATTCGACGCCAAAGTTTGTACTTGGAACCGTCGGTGGAAAGTTTAAAACTAAATTGTGAGTAGACATTTGTGAGAGCAAAAACAAGTTGGCTAGCAGTGGGGCTAGTTAGGGAACTGTTTTGTGAGGAGGTTGACATTGCAACAAAAATGAAAACACAAAAAAATTAAAGCTAATAAAGTAAAAAAAAATAGATGTGCGTGAAGCTTAACCGTGGGTAGAGGGATAGTAATGTACCACAAACCCTACACGCGATGGGTAAGCAGAGACGGTAGCCGGCGGCAAAACAATGGCGATACGAGGGTACCGACACAACTCTAAAAAACAACACCTTTTTTTTTTTTTTTGTGTTGTCAGAGTCACAGCAGGCTTTTCTTTAAGACAGCAGGCTTTTCTTTGTTCTCTCTTAAAGACAAAGACTTCTCTCTTAAAGACCAAGACTTGTCTTTGTAAAGACTTGTCTTTGTTTGGAAAAGCAGACGGCAGTCGGAAGACGAGCAAAGTCGCCGGCGTTGGTCAAGCAGGACGACGAGCGGCGGTGATCTGGAATTCTGGTGGCGGCGACAACAGCAAGTGACCGGTGCTAGGTCGGTCGGTGTCGCGGCGGCGGTTTCACAGCGAGATCGAAAGAGCTAGGGTTTCTCGCGTTCAGCCGGTCAGATGGGGGTTTCTCGCCGGACAGGGCTAGGGTTTATCGCGTTCGCCGGCTGAGGAGAATCGCCGGTCAGAAAGTATAACCGCGGTGGCGGCGGCTCACGGCGGTTGGCGACGACGTACCGTGCTCTCCGACGACGCACGAGTTCCGGCGGTGTGCAGTAAAGACAGCGGTGGCTCACGGCGGTTGGCTATGGGCTGTTAGCGGTGGTTGGCAGAACCACGGCAACGGCAACACACGAGTTCCGGTGATGTGCGATCGGGAAGAGAAGAGCGGCAGACGGTGGCGGCTGCTGTAGGAGACCGACGGCGGCTGTGAAAGAGTAGGAGAAAAGAAAAAAATTAGGGTTTTCTTTGGTGGCTCGATACCATGAAAGATATGTGGAAAACCCGTGCTAGGGTTGCGTGTATTGATAACAATAAATAGATACAAACGTTACAAGAGGGTCCCTGAACTATACAATATTTAACACCTTTTTCTACGAAATACAAATAATTGAGACTAAAACTAAGAAAAACCAAAACAATGGAAATATACAATGGACTCATTATTTTAGATTTATTAATTTTCATTCATGTTGATTGACTCTAAAGTAATTTTGGGAAGGAGTGTTTGACTATGTTTGGCAATCTAGGTAATAAGCTAGCTTATGAACAAATTATATTTGGCAAAAACTAGCTTATGAGTATGTAAAATGACCAAAAAGGGTATTCTTTGCTTTTTAAATAATAGGTCTCGGGTTCGATTGTTGTTATTACAAATTTTTTATACACATAAGAAATAATGAAATGTGATATTAAAAGCTAAAAACTAGAAAAATAATTCTAACAAGATTAGAACCCATGACCTCCCTTTTGAGGGGCAAGAAACTTACAACATCAACCAAGTAAAGTTTGTTTCTTTATTGAAGTTTCAATATATTTATGGTGGCACACAATGAATTAATATGGTGGCACCTTTCACGACCCTATTTTTTTTAAACTGTAAGGAAGGAACGATACGATGACACGTGCCACCATTGGCACTTAAGTAGGTCCGCCCCTATCAGCTAGCTTATTTTTGCCAAACACAATCTTGAGGGTCATTCTTTTACTTACTAATCAAGAAAGGAGTTGAAAGTAGACAATAATAATTCAAATTTAATAATCAAGAATTAGATCTAAAACCCACAAATGCAACAAAGTGAACCCAATTAAAAGTTTTGCAGCATTATGTCAGAGTAGTAAATTGTGTTTGTTCGTTTGTAACTAAGAGATTGTGCAATATATAGGAGTTCATTAGGCTACACGCACCCAACCCAATCAACCCACTCACTTTTTGAATGCCACATCTGCTTCCACATCAGCTTTTGGTCAACCCTCTCTTTACCCTCCCATAACCCTCTACAACACACACCCAACCCTCCCAACCCTCTCACTTTTCAATTTATTTTATTTATAATTAATTAATAATAAGATTAATAATTAATTAACTAAAAATTAAAATTACATAATTAATTAACTAAAAATTAAAATTAAACATTACATAATTAAATAAAATAAACTAAAACATTAAATAAACTAAAAATTACAAGCCATATTTGGCTTTGATCTCCTCTTTTCGTTTCAAAGTATCGAAGAGCTTTTTACCCCGGAGATGGCCGTGCGAGGTGGTCAAAAACTTAATGTCTTCCCCTTGTTGGGTCGTTGGTGAAAGTTCTTCCTCATCGGAAGTGTCTTCCTCATCGGAAGTGTCTTCCTCATCGGAAGTGTCTTCCTCTTTTACGGGTTGGTAATTGGGTTGGTAACCGGGTACAAATTGTGGTTGATAAGGACTACCCCAATCGGTTGGAGGAAAATGTGGATTAGGCCACGAAGGAAACGATTGATAAGGACACGGTTGAGGAGCTTGTGAAGAGCTCCCGGGTTGATTGGGTTGTGAAGAGCTCCCGGGTTGAGGAACTTGAGGATGAGTAATTGTGATAGAAAAACCTTTCGGCGAAATGTCGAGATTGTAATCGGGTGGATATTCTGGAGGGAACCCGGTATGCGTAACGTCGACTTCGAAAGAGGGCTTCGAAGGGGTCTCGGGTTCCGCCCGACGTTTACATTTCGCGTGCCGTGATGCGAGGTTTCGATCGTTTGGATTCATCGTTTGAAGAGTGGGAGGTTTGAAGAATTGGAGGTTGTTTGTGTGAGAAAAGAGTTGAAGAATTGAAGGTTGTTTGTGTGAAAAAAGAAGTTGGGTTAAATGAGTATTTATAAGAGTAAAAATTGAAAAAAAAAAAGTAAAAAAAAAAAATTAAATAAGTTACCGTTGAAGAGAGCCGTTTGCCAACGGCTCTCCCAACCCAATTTGCTCCCAACCCGCCGGCTTCTCATCCTCGCACACTCAACCCAAAGAGCCCGGCGGCTTTACCTGCTGGTAACCCAGCTAAGCGGTGCGTGCAGCCTTATACTAAAAAACTTGTTTTTAAGACTTTAACAAAATTTGTTTTATAAGGTAGTATCGATAGGATATAGATGAAGTCTTATGATACAGTGACTCAAGGTGTCGACAAGCATTTGATTGACGATAATCATTTGGCATGTGATCTCATAAACTTTCATCAAAGACAATGAAGCAAATTCCACCTGCATATTTTTTACTCGCAAAAAATAAATACTTGCAAAGATTTTAAAGAAACGACCAGTAGAATAATGTGCTAATTAAGCAATGGCTAAAGCTAAGGCTAAGTTAAGGCCAAAATGAAGATCCTACAAAAATATTAATTGGAGGTGATGCAATGGAGTGAGAGGTTATTTGGTTGGTTTTCTATTAACTTCTGTATATATAAAGTAGTTTATGTAATGCGTTCTCGGTTGTCCTCACGTTCGCAATGGAATTTGAATTCACAATTGACCTTTCGTGTATATATATATAGAGGGAGGTTCATACGAAAAATGTAACTTTTTAAGAAAACACGAGGAGAAATCTCAACCACTTATTTCGGTCAACAAAGACGGCTTTGACCCCCCCCCCCCCTAACAATCCCCACCCTCCCATGAATCGCGTCAATCTTCCATGATCACGTCCACCGTAACTGCGAGATGAGTGGCTAAAATTGCTCCACGTGGCAATATTCATTCTGAATATCATGCATTATTCATAGTGAATATTGTCACGTGCGATTTTATTAGTCCCCATGTTCACAACCAAAATCGAATTCACATTTGAACCTAAACCTATATATGGTTGGGTTCTTTTGTTAAACGAATAATTTGTGTTAGCCGTGTTGATCAATCTCAAACGCATTATAATACATAACATTTTACATGAAAAATTAACAGTAAAGTATTATAGTAAATTACGATTTTGTCCCTGTTGTTTGATATTTATAACGTTTTTCGTCCTTAATCTTTACAAATGTTTTTTGATCCATATGGTTTTATTTTCATTCCGTTTTTATCTCTCCATTTAATTTTGTTAAATTAAGTGGTTAACTCATCCAAAAAGTGTTTGATTAAATTACATATTTTGTCCTTATAGTACACCATATTTATATTTTTTATTCTCAAATTACATAATTTACATTTTGTTACCTTTTTACTTTATTTA
This sequence comes from Centaurea solstitialis, assembly GCA_030169165.1. Lineage (NCBI taxonomy): Eukaryota > Viridiplantae > Streptophyta > Magnoliopsida > Asterales > Asteraceae > Centaurea > Centaurea solstitialis. The sequence continues at coordinate 23,795,532 of CM058042.1, read as the reverse complement.
TTTATTTTATTAAAACATTTTGTTTTTTTGGTTAATTATAAACTATTAGAAGTTTAATTAAAAATAATAAACAAATACTTTTACTAAACTATTAAAAAGTACATGATAAATTTTTTTTCCAAAGGTTTAGGTTAAAATCTCTTAAAATTAATATTTTTTATTAATTGATTTACTAAATCTTTTATTTATTTTAAATAACCATTGACATAGAACCCCCCCCCCCCCCACCCCCACACACACACACACATATTATCTATATACTAACAACCACGTAAAATAACATCAATTACACCATATACCTTTTTTTATTGTAACATATTGTTAAATACCCAGCACAATGTATGAAGTTCGTCGTACTAACCTTTCGTATGACAATATATGTACAAACATTATGTTTCATCTAAATTTTTGTTACTACTTTTGATAAAATTTATTACAATTTATAATCCGGTGCAAATTCTCGGCTCTTAATAACTAGTATTATACATGATCAAGGGCCATGATTAATTGTATTTAAAAAAAATATTAATACCTACTAAAACTAAAAAGCGTTTGTCTCCTTTGTAACCGTCCAACAAAACCAACAAAAAAGAATGGATTTAATTGGTTGATTTAAATTTACACAATCAACACAAATTTTTTGGTTAATAAAAGAACCCCTCTCTCTCTAATATATATATATATATATATAAATGTGGTTTGTATTATAACTTTGGTTTGTAAATGAAAGTGACTCTATATATATAAATAAAAAATAAAATGTTTTTTATAAGTTCGGGTTTCGGGCGGGCTCGGGTTTGAAAATAGCAACCCAACCCGAACCCAAACTTTATTCGGGTAGCTCGGGTTCGGGTAATGTGGTTTTCGGGTTGGTCTTATTCGGTTTTTGGCCTTATTTACGGTTCGGTTTTCGAGCGAGTAGTTCGGCTAGGGCGGGTTTTGCTCACCCCTAAGTTAAACAACTAAACAAGCCATTGAGTGTTTAATTGATGAAAAGTAGTGTTTACTATATACTCAAGTTTTTGAACTTACATACTAAATTACATTTTTGGTATTTTCACGAATAGTTGTTTTTTGCCTTTCATTGACGGCGTTCATGTGAAGCCTATTTTCATCTTTTTACGCATCATCTTCAAGCTTATGTCTATCACCAAGAACATTCATACCTAATTCTAAATCTTGAAAAATTAAAATTAAACTCTAAAGTCTAAACATATCTAAAATCATTTTCACTACCACTTGAAATAATTCAAACATGATTGATTTGCATACTTTTTTTAAACCAGTAGGCCACGTACGTTTATTTTATCCCCTCTAGCCTTTTTGCTCATTTGGTAAAAGAGGTGACCAAAACCAACTCACCCAATTAATTTTAGCCCTTTTTTTGTATTTTATTGCTTGCAAAACTATGAGGTGTCGGTTCAAAAAGAAAATTCAGACGAGGGTCACATCATGTTCGGTAGATAAAAATCATCTATGTTAAAAAAAATTAACAATTTATGTTCACCACTCAGATAAATTCACTTTGTCAGACAAAAATTATGAATTATAATATAATAAATTTAAAATATATAAAAATCTTATTTATTGTTAATTCATTGGTTGGACCGGAATGAAACGGGTGAATTTGGGACAACAAATTTTTCTCTGTGTTAGGTGGGGATTGAAAATCACATGTCCCTAATATTGATGTTCCTTTCATGTCTAAAATCAGATAAATACATGTACTCAAAGAGAATAAATGAACATAAATTAAATAAAAATATGCTGTGTCATAATTTTGTTGGTCGGATAGAAACTGATGCGTGATTTTAGTATAGTTGACTTTTAGTTCCTATAGTAATAATTCACTACAGAAATCTCCTTCCGAAAACTAACCCTGAAGTTAAAACTCCCAAAAATCCAACCCGGACATTGACCCGAAACCCGACTCGGGAAATGGCATAACCCGACTCGGGAAATGTCAAATCCCGACTTGGACGAATTACACTAACAAAATCTTAACGTCTACATTTCCCGACTCGGGGAAATAGCATAACCCGACTAGGAGAATCACAAGGTCAAAACGATGACTCAACTAGCCGAATTCCCGACTCGGAAAACATAGGTTTCCAATTTGGGAAAGGCACAAGGAAAATACCTCAATAACAACCTCGCTGATTTCCCGACTCGGGAATCATAAATCCCGACTTGGGAAATTATGATTCCCAACTCGGGAAATAAGAATCCGATTCAGGAAACGCAATCAGATCCGGAAATAGCCTAAAATCGATCAAAATCGATTCTAACTCGATCCAATTGCACCCAAACTAATCCCAAAGCAATTATACACCCTTTATCAGAAATCATACACTTTTTGAGCATCGAATCTTACCACGGTGACGGTTTCCCGACCTTGAAGATGGTGAAATGGCTCCAAGTTCCTCTCCAAAACACACACTTCACACACACTTAGCAAATTTCCCCAAAATGGCTAAAATTAGGGTTTTAGGCTATAAAAGGCATGGGCTTTGGGCTAAGCCCATTCCCAAAATGGAATAATCCAACCCTTTTTAAAATCTTTCACAAAGTAGCACAAACTACCCCTAAACTCTTGTATTCTGACAATTAGGTCACCTTAACGAGGAATTAACTAAATCATCAACTTTTAAAATTTCCGGTTATTACAAATGTCTCATTCAATATGAATAATAGAGATTATTCAGTCTTCAGAATAATAAATTAGTCATGCTGAAATTTTCATGTATTATTCATGATGAATAATACAACATTTAGACTGAATATTCATGCATTCCAACAAACAAAACTTGAATATTATACAATTTCATATCAAATTTCCAATTTTAATGTTGAACAAAATGGTGATGACTCCAACTTTTTATCTAATCACACTTTCGGAAATTAATAATCTACATGTATATTTTCAGCCTTCACTCTTGCTCATGTTCACAGTCTCACAAGCTCGTTGTTGCTGGAAGATAATGACCCACATATATATACTTTCAACATTCAATCTTGCTCATGTTCACAATCTCACAACTCACAACCTCGTTTCTGGAAGTCAATGATTTATAGATTATTTTATACAGTAATACATATAGAATATTATAGATTTATAGACTATTATATATATAAATAAAAAATAAAAGGTTGTTTATAAGTTTGGGTTTCGGGTGGGTTCGGTTTTGAAAATAGCAACCCAACCCGAACCCAAACTTTATTCGGGTAGCTCGGGTTCGGGTAGTGTGGTTTTCGGGTTGGTGGTTTTCGGTTTTTGGCCTAATTTACGGTTCGGTTTTCGAGCGAGTAGCTCGGGTAGGGCGGGTTTTGCTCACCCCTAAGTTAAACAACTAAACAAGCCATTGAGTGTTTAATTGATGAAAAGTAGTGTTCACTATATACTCAAGTTTTTGAACTTACATACTAAATTACATTTTTGGTCTTTTCACGAATAGTTGTTTTTGCCTTTCATTGACGGTGTTCATGTGAAGGCTAATTTTCATCTTTTTACGCATCATCTTCAACCTTATGTCTATCACCAAGAACATTCATACCTAATTCTAAATCTTGAAAAGTTAAAATTAAACTCTAAAGTCTAAACATATCTAAAATTATTTTCACTACCACTTGAAAAACATGATTTGATTTGCTTACTTTTTTTTAAACCAGTTGGTGGCGTACGTTTCTTTTATCCCCACTAGCCTTTTTGCTCATTTGGTAATAGACGTGACCAAAATCAACTCACCCAATTAATTTTAGCCCTTTTTTGTATTTTATTGCAAGCAAAACTATGAGGTGTCGGTTCAAAAAGAAAATTCGGACGAGGGTCACATCATGTTTGGTAGATAAAAATCATCTATGTTAAAAAAATTTAACAATTTATGTTCACCAATCAGATAAATTCACTTTGTCAGACAAAAATTATGAATTATAATATAATGAATTTAAAATATGTAAAAATCTTATTTATCGTTAATTCATTGGTTGGACCGGAATGAAACGGGTGAATTTGGGACATCAATTTTTCTCTGTGTTAGGTGGGGATTGAAAATCACATGTCCCTAATATTGATGTTCCTTTCATGTCTAAAATTAGATAAATACATGTACTCAAAGAGAATAAATGAACATAAATTAAATAAAAATATGATGTGTCATAATTTTGTTGGTCGGACTCTAACTGATGCGTGATTTTAATATAGTTGAATTTTAGTTCCTATAGTAATAATTCACTACGGAAATCTCCTTCCGAAAACTAACCCTGAAGTTAAAACTCCCAAAAATCCAACCCGGACATTGACACGAAACCCGACTCGGGAAATGGCATAACCCGACTCGGGAAATGTCAAATCCCGACTTGGACGAATTACACTAACAAAATCTTAACGTCTACATTTCCCGACTCGGGGAAATAGCATAACCCGACTCGGGAAATAGGTTTCCCAACTCGGAGAATCACAAGGTCAAAATGACGACTCAACCAGCCGAATTCTCGACTCGGAAAACATAGGTTTCCAATTCGGGAATAAATTATATTTTGCAAAAACTAGTTTATGAGTATGTAAATTGACCAAAAAGGGTATATTAGAATTAATAATGAATATTAATAATGGTGTAATTGGAAAAAGCTAGCTTATGGAGTTATGGTACATAATTAGCTTATCAGCTAGCAGGGGCGTACCTAGAAACATTTTCAAACGGTGGCACCATTTGACTATAAGAAACATATATATAATATTTTTTTAATAATAACAATGTTGGTTTAGTGGTTGATTCTTTGCTTTTTAAATAATAGGTCTCGGGTTCGATTGTTGTTATTACAAATTTTTTAGACATATAAGAAATAATGAAATATGATATTAAAAGATAAAAACTAAAAAAATGACTCTAACAAGATTAGAACCCATGACCTCCGTTTTGAAGGGCAAGAAACTTACAACATCTACCAAGTAAAGTTTGTGTCTTTATTGAAGTTTCAATAAATTAATATGGTGACACACAATAAATTAATATGGTGACACCTTTCACGACCCTATTTTTTTTACACTGCAACGGAGGAACATATGACCTCATTTGTTTTATAAGGTAGTATCTATAGGATATAGATGAAGATACAGTGACTCAAGGTGTCGACAAGCATTTGATTTACGATAATCATTTGGCATGTGATCTCATAAACTTTCATCAAAGACAATGAAGCAAAATTCCACCTACATATTTTTTACTCGCAAAAAATAAATATTTGCAAAGATTTTAAAGAAACGACCAGTGGAATATTGTGCTAAGCAATGGCTAAGGCTAAGCCTAAGTTAAGGCCAAAATGAAGATCCTACATAAATATTAATTGGAAGTGATGCAATGGAGTAAGGGATTATTTGGTTGGTTTTCTATTAACTTCTGTATAAATAAAGTAGTTTATGTAATGCGTTCTCGGTTGTCCTCACGTTCGCAATGGAATTTGAGTTCACAATTGACCTTTCGTGTATATATATAGAGGGAGGTTCATACGAAAAATGTAACTTTTTAAGAAAACGCGATGAGCAATCTCAACCACTTATTTCAGTCAACAAAGATGGCTTTGACCCCCCGCCCCTAATAATCTCTACCCTCCCATGAATCGCGTCAATCTTCCGTGATCACGTCTACCGTAACCGCGAGATGAGTGGCTAAAATTGCTCCACGTGGCAATATTCATTCTGAATATATTGCATTATTCATAGTGAATATTGTCACGTGCGATTTTATTAGTCCCCATGTTCACAACCAAAATCGAATTCACATTTGAACCTAAACCTATATATGGTTGGGTTCATTTGTTAAACGAAGAATGTGTGTTAGCCGTGTTGATCAATCTCAAACGCATTATAATACATAACATTTTACATGAAAAATTAACAGTAAAGTATTATAGTAAATTACGATTTTGTCCCTGTGGTTTGATATTTATAACGTTTTTCGTCCTTAATCTTTAAAAACTGTTTTTTCATCCGTATGGTTTTATTTTCATTTCGTTTTTATCCCTCCATTTAACTTTGTTAAATTAAGTGGTTAACTCATCCAAAAAGTGTTTGATTAAATTACATATTTGGTCTTTATAGTACACCAACTTTATATTTTTTATTCTCAAATTACATAATTTACATTTTGTTACCTTTTTACTTTATTTATTTATTTTATTAAAACATTTTGTATTTTTGGTTAATTATAAACTATTATAAGTTTAATTAAAAATAATAATCAAATAATTTTACTAAACTATTAAAAAGTAGATGATAAATTTTTTTTCCAAAGGTTTAGGTTAAAATCTCTTAAAATTAATATTTTTTATTAATTGATTTACTAAATCTTTTATTTATTTTAAATAACCATTGACATAGAACCCCCCCCCCCCCCAACACACACACATATTATCTATATGCTAACAATCACGTAAAATAACATCAATTACACCATATACCTTTTTTTATTGTAACATATAGTTAAATACCAGCACAATGTATGAAGTTCGTCGTACTTACATTTCGTATGACAATATATGTACAAACATTATCTTTCATCTAATTTTTTCTTACTACTTTTGATAAAATTTATTACAATTTATAATCCGGTGCAAATTCTCGGCTCTTAATAACTAGTATTATACATGATCAAGGGCCATGATTAATTGTATTTAAAAAAAAATATTAATACCTACTAAAACTAAAAAGCGTTTGTCTACTTTGTAACCATCCAACAAAACCAACAAAAAAGAATGGATTTAATTGGTTGATTTAAATTTACACAATCAACACAAATTTTTTGGTTAATAAAAGAACCCCTCTCTCTCTAATATATATATATATATATATAGAGGGGCCTTCAAGGAAAAACCTTTTTTTTTGTAAAAACTATAGGACCAATCTAAGCCTTTGATCTAAAAAGGGCGTGATCGTCATTTTAGATTATTCCTGAAGTTTTTACAAAATAAGAGGTTTTTACAAAATATGTGGTTTTTACAATATATATATATATATATATTCATTTTTTTTGTAAAAACTTGAGGAATAATCTAAGCCCTTGATCTAAAAATCGCAGTTTATTCATTATATGAATATCCACCATATGAATATTCATCATATATTCACCATATGAATATTCATATTTCTCATATCATATTCATCATATATTCACCATATGAATATTCATATTTCTCATATCATATTCATCATATATTCACCATATGAATATTCATATTCACCATATAAATATTCATATTTCCCATATCATATTCATCATATATTCACCATATGAATATTCATATTCACCATATCATATTCATCATACATTCACCATATGAATATTCATATTCATCATATATTCACCATATGAATATTCATATTCATCATATGAATATTCATATTCACCATATCATATTCATCATATATTCACCATATGAATATTTATACTCACCAAATAAAATTTACATAAATTCATTCACCAGGTGAATATTCATATTCATCTTATGAATACAAAACACAATGTCCATTACATTTATATTAACAAGTAAATAACCACTAAATACATACAGCCATAGCTGTCATCTCTCTCATTCCGACCACCACCACCATTAAATCCGACGACCTCACTACCACTAACACCACCATTAAATCCAACCAAATCTTTTGGTGGCATTTCATCGAACACCTTCAGTGCATCCATACAACCATGAAAAATAAAAATAAATAAATACAAAAATACATAATCGAATCAACATTAACTTTTCAATCAATCAAACAAACATTCATCCACAAACAAACACCTAACTCCAAAAATCAACATTAAACCCTAAATTAAACCATCAAAATCAAAAAGAGACTTTAACCTGTTTGTTCATCTCCACACCAATTGCACGCTTGGTGACGTTCCAGACCTGGCCGGTGCGTCCATGGTAGAACTTATGCGGCATACCTTTGTGAACGGCGCCGTTCACCTTGATATCGACGTAATCTCCAACGTGGTAAGTTCTGAGATAAGTTGAGAGATGGATGGTACCTTTCTTCCTGAATCCTCTCGCGAATAGGTCTCTGGTTCTTGACCGCAATCCATGGCCGGCCGGCATCTTGCTTATTAAACCATGAAAAATAAAAATAAGTAAAATAAATAAATACAAAAATAAGTAAATAAACCAAATCTTGGTTTGGTTCTTTTGAAATGAATGGAGAGAGGTAGGAGTCGCGGTGGTGGTGGCGGTGGTTGCAATGGACGGTGGTAGCGGTGGAGGCGGCGGTGGTGCGGTGGTGGGGCAGGGTGGTGGTGGATGTGGAAGATGAGGTTGGGGTATGTGGTTGCTGTGAACTTGTGAGAAGATTGGGGGGTTTAGGTTTAGAAAGATAGTGAAAATGGGGAAAGATGGAGAAGATGTTAAAATGTCTTAATTGCCCTTGTAGGCTTTTAATCAGGTGTGGACAACCATTTGTCAAAAAATTACAAAAAAAATGTTATCTATAATTTTAACCATTGATCAATATTAATTGATGGCTTAGATTGTTCCTAAAGTTTTTACAAAAAAAGTGGTTTGTATTTGATTTTTCCTCTATATATACATACATACATACATACATCCATAAGGATTCGACTTATTCAATTCATAAGGATTCGGCTTTTTAATTCTTTAAGAATCCAAGGGAAAAATTCGACTCCGCTCCTTAGAGGAATGATTCCATCGAAGAAAAACTCTAGAATAATGATTGCAGAGCGTCAGGCTTCTGAGTAATCTAACCAAATGCATAATCCGATCAATATCATTTTGAAATCGTTACAAATTTGACATGTCTTCAAAAAATCTGGACCAATTGGGAAAGAAAGGTGACTATTTAGGGGATTTTGAAACATTAAATGTATCTGAATCTGGGTGGATCTGGAGCGCAGCTGAAAGCGATCAATCATTTGGGCCAAATTAACATCAAAGCCCATTAAGAAATTGTGGCCCAAAAAGAATAAAACTTGAAAGCCCGACTAATCGTATAATCTTGAAAATCTTGATAGCGCATCTGAAGATAATCCTGATCTGAATTTGAGCAATTTAGCATCCTCGGGAAGAAATTCCATCAAATAGTCCCAAACCCCGAAACTTGAATATATTTGAAACTTGAAGTGCAGGGATCAAATCTGACAGAACTTGAAACATGAAGTACAGGGACTGGATTTGAACATATAGTCCAAAGTTGACAAATAAATAAGTTTAGAAATCTAGGGGCTGGTAGCGTCAGAGTTCAAAACTTGAAAATTTAGATTGTCAACATATTAAAAATGCAGGGACTAGATTCGCCAAAATCTTCAAACTTGAAATAAAATCCATCAATGTTGCACGTGATGTCTGATTCATGAACTAAAGTCCGATTTGCAAAAACCACAAAAGCCGAATTTCATGAAAATCAAAAGGCCGATTTGCAATAAACATTAAATTAAATGGCTGATTAAGGCTTTTCAAAAGGACGAATCTAGAAGGAGTGCAAAGGCCGATTTACTCAAAGACAAAGGCCGATTGTTAAAGAATTAAAAAGCCGAATTCTTATGAATTGAATAAGCTGAATCCTTATGGATTGAATAAGCCGATAGGGAGGAAAGCCGATTGCAAGATTTCAGATCAATTGTAAAAAGTCGGGAGACGACTTTTCTAACCCAAAATCCATTCCAGAGCTAAGAAAATCCATGAAACAACTTGTAAAATTGACCAAATTAAACCTAAAGTTGTTTCAACTTCCAACCCAAACACCCATCTTCATCTTCATCTTCATCTTTCAGATCCAAGATACAGGACTTCCTAAAATTTGAAAAACCCATATCCAAACTTTTCTTTATGAACACAGCTTCAAAAATCGAAAAAACAATTCTCTAATTGAATTCAATAGGAACAAACAAATCTGATGATTTGTTTTGCTCTAATACCACTTGTTGGTCCCAAACAATCAAACAATAGAGGATTTAGGAGATAAATCAAGAGACAAAAGATTGGTTCTTGCATTTATTATGAGAGCTCTCAAAGCGTACAAGAAACACACACTTCACACACTACTCTCTCTAAACGACTCTCATAGATTATGGCTTCACACACCTCTCTTCTCAAACCCTAAACCCTTTATATATAGGGCCCAATTACATCAAGCCCAAGCCTATTAGCTACAATTACTAGCTAATTACACAATAATCCTTCTCAAAGCTTACTGTGAAATATGTGGAAAACCCGTGAAAGGGGTTGCGTGTATTGACAACAATTATATAGACAAATAAGTTACAAAGGGGTCCCTAAACTATACAAATGTTTAACACACCCCCGTAGTTTGATCAGGGGGAACACGAATGTTCAAACTATCTCTAAAATCAAGAAACAAACTAGAGGGTAGACCCTTTGTAAAAATATCTGCATACTGATAAGCGGATGGAACATGCAAAACACGCACATGACCAATCGCAACACGCTCCCTAACAAAATGTAAGTCAATTTCCACATGCTTGGTTCTCTGGTGCTGAACAGGGTTAGATGCTAGATACATGGCACTGACATTATCACAAAAGACAACAGTGGCACGAGAGAGAGGACAAGACAACTCGAGCAGGAGATTTCGTAACCAAGCAGCTTCAGCAACTACATTGGCTATCCCCGGTACTCGGCCTCGGCACTTGAGCGGGAAACAACATGTTGTCGTTTGGAGGACCAAGATACGAGATTGTCACCCAGATAGACACAAAACCCTGAGGTGGACCGACGAGTATTAGGACACCCGGCCCAGTCGGCATCCGAATAAGCAACCAAGCGATCAACGGCTGACGGTTTGATATGAAGACCATAAGACAAGGTACCTTTTAAATACCGTAAGATGCGTTTAAGCGCATTGAGATGCGGAAGACGCGGGTCATGCATAAAGAGACAGACCTGTTGTACGGCATAGGCAATATCAGGACGAGTAAAAGTCAAGTACTGCAAGGCACCAGCAAGGCTTCGATATACGGTGGGATCAGAAACAGGCTCACCATCAACAGCAAGCTTTGTTTTGGTGTCAGCCGGAGTGCTGCAGGGATTACACGAGACCATATCAGCACGTGCTAGAATCTCCTGAGCAAAGGCAGATTGAGAAAGAAAGAGTCCGGACTGGCTACGAGACGCAGCGATTCCTAAAAAAAAGGATAACGGACCCAAATCAGACATGGGAAACTCAGAGGATAACTTAGAGATAACCATGGAAATAAGAGTAGGAGAGGAGGCAGTAAGAATAATGTCATCGACATAAAGAAGGAGGTAGATGGTATCAGATCCGCGATGATACGTGAAAAGAGAGGTGTCAGTCTTACTGCTAAGAAAGCCTAAAGAGGAAAGGTAGACAGCAAAACGATGATACCACGCACGAGGTGCCTGCTTAAGGCCATAAAGAGCCTTGCGTAGGCGACAGACATGATCGGGAAAAGAACTGTTTACATAGCCAGGAGGCTGACGCATGTAAACAGTCTCAGTGAGATCACCATGAAGAAAGGCATTCTTAACATCAAGCTGATGAATAGGCCAGTTGCGGGAGATGGAGATGCTAAGAACCGTGCGAATAGTGGCAGGTTTGACAACGGGACTGAAAGTGTCATCAAAGTCCAGTCCAGGTTGCTGTGAGAAACCCTGAGCAACAAGACGGGCTTTGTAACGCTCAAGACGTCCATTGCTGTCAAACTTATGGCGAAACAGCCAACGATTGCCAACTATGTTAGCATCAGAGGGTTTAGGAACAAGATCCCATGTGTAGTTAGAAATAATGGCAGCCATTTCAGCATCCATGGCGTCCCGCCAATGAGGGTCACACATGGCCTGAGCAGTAGACCGAGGAATGGGAGAGATGTCACTAGTGACCGAAAGGTTGAAGATCTGTTTAGGCTTGAGAGAGCCTGTGCGAGAACGAGTAGTCATCTGATGACTAGAGGTAGCCGCCGGAACAGAAGGAGGCTGAGAAAGCCCAGCAGTAGGAACAGAAGGAGAAGAAGAAGTGCCAGAAGGCTCAGCAGGTGGAGGCTGAGAAGAGGAAACAGAGGCAGAGGGATCAACATCCGGTGCAGAGGAAGAGGTGTCGACCATAGGAGAGAGGGAAGGTAGAGACTCGTCAATATCAAACATGTCGTAGTCCTCCGAGGAGGGACGAGGCTGGAAGTCAGGAAACGGAAAATGGGTTTCATCAAAGGTGACATGACGAGAGATGATGACCTTTTGTGTGATGAGATCTAAACAGCGATACCCACGATGATCCGTGCTTGGACCAAGGTAGACACAGGCTGAGGATCGAGGAGCAAGCTTGTGGGGACTAGTGGGTGAGGTGTTTGGATAGCACAAACACCCAAAGACACGGAGATGGGTGTAGGTAGGGAAGAAACCAAACAATACCTCAAAAGGAGTCTTGTACTGAATGGTTGTGGACGGAAGAAGGTTGAAGGTATGAACAGAGGAAAGAAGAGCCTCAACCCAGAAAGTGGGTGGAAGGGAGGCTTGTATCAGAGACGTGCGAAGGGTGTTGTTGATGGTACGAATCGTGCGCTCAGCCTTCCCGTTTTGGGGAGAAGTGTAAGGACAGGAAAAACGGATTTTAATGCCATGAGTTTTGAAAAAATCCAAGAGGGGTTGATTATTAAATTCACGGCCATTATCACATTGGAAAAGTTGTATATCCGTTTTAAACTGGTTGAGCACATAAGCACGAAATGTTTTGAAAGTCGAAAACACCTCAGATTTAGCACGTAAAGGAAACACCCATAAAAAGTGAGAGAAGTCATCCAAGAAGAGAACATAATATTTGAAACCACTTAAACTAGTGACAGGAGATGTCCAAAGATCAGAGTGTATAAGTTCAAATACACGAGAGGTTTTAGTGGAAGACACAGAGAAAGGTAATCGACAATGTTTTCCTAATTGACAAGCATGACATAAGGAAGATGTCTTACCAGAGCAAGAGATAAACTTGCGAGACATAAGAAATTGAAAAACAGGAGCACCCGGATGACCAAGTCTCCGATGCCAGGTGTCAAAGGAGACAGCAACATTGGCCGACGCAAGTGCAGACGGAGGAGAGGAGGGAAGGACAGGATAAAGATCGTGATGATCACTGTCACAACGCTGAAGAGGACGACCTGTTTGAAAATCCTTGACAGTGAAACCAAACGGATCAAATTCAACAGATACAGAATTATCAACAGTAAAACGACGAACAGAAATGAGATTCTTGATGATTTTATCAGACACAAGAACATTTTTTAACTGAAGAGGCCAAGAGGAAAAAGGAAAGCTACATTGGCCAATGTATCTAGCAGGAACCACAGCACCATTACCAACTTGTATGAAATTAGAATTACACGGAGTTAGAGAGTGCATAGTACCTTGATTGAATGTCATGTGCCTGGTTGCACCAGAATCCATATAGAAATTGTTGTCTTGCGGCACTTGAGCTGATGTAGCCTGAAACACAGAAGAAAGGTTAGTGAACTGTGTCTGTCCATACTGTGAAGCATAACCGCTGAAGAAAGGCTGCGGTGGTGGTTGCACTGGTACAGACTGCTGCAGAGGTTGATCAAACGCAGATGAGATCGGCATCGTGGATGACGGTTGAGGATGAGCAACAGCAACGGATTGCGCGGGGGGCGCACTGAACATCGTCGGGGATGGCTGAGGAGCCCCTGTCCCAAAGGGGTGCACAGGAGGTGCACCAAAAAGGCCTGGCTGAGCTGGTAGAGCATGAGGAGGAGCCCCAAAGTAGGCCTGAGAGTGACCCTGGTTACCTGCAAAGGAGTGAGAGCTCGCAGAAACATTAGTATTACCCCCCCCCCCTTGGAAGCAAAGCGCCCATTATTTTTTCCTCTATTAGTTTTATTTTTCGGTTTTCCATTTTGAGCAGAGGAATACAAGGCAGCGGAAGAGGTAAGAGGAGGATCTGTATGGGATTCAATAGACTCTTCACGAGACTCATGAAGAAAAAGCATGTTTTTCGCTTCAAGAAAAGAGGGAAAGGGTTTGGTGTTGGTGATAACATCTACAATGCTGTTATATGAGGGAGGTAACTGACGCAGGATTTGCATGACAAGTTCAACTTCATTAATTTTGGAGTCACAATCAGCAAGGGCATCAGCCAGATTTTTTAATTGGTGACAAAAATCGGTAATGGACAAGGCACCCCTTTTGGTGTTACGAAATTGCTCTTGGAGCTGAAGCATTCGAGACATCTTATTATTTAGAAAAACTCGTCAAGTTTATCCCAAAGGTCTTTGGCAGTACAGTTATCACTCGAGATGATTTGCAGTAGATTTGCATCACAGGTAGAGTAAAACCAAAATTTGATGCGGGAGTCAATTGCCTCCCAGTCCTCATCATCATCACCAGCAGGTTTAGACTTGCCAGTGATGTGACCATGGACTTTGGCACATTTGCACATATCAAGAAAAATTCGACGCCAAAGTTTGTATTTGGAACCGTCGGTGGAAAGTTTGAAACTAAATTGGGAGTAGACATTGGTGAGAGCAAAGACAAGTTGGCTAGCAGTGGGGCTAGTGAGGGTACTGTTTTGTGAAGATGTCGACATTGCAACAAAATGAAACCACACAAAAAATTAAAGCTAATAAAGTGCGAAAAATAGATGTGCGTGAAGCTTAACCGTGGGTAGAGGGATAGTAATGTACCACAAACCCTACGGGCGATGAGTGAATCAGCAGACGGTAGCCGGTGGCAAAACAGAGACGATGCTAGGGTGCCAACACGCAATCTGAAAAGAGACAGCAGCTTTAATTCTGAAATAAAAACAGCAGCTTTTTTTCTTTTCTTTTCTTTTCTGGTTTTTTTTTTTTTTTTTCTTTTTTTTTTATATATATCTGAATATATATATATATATATATATATATTTTGTTAATACAAAAAGGAGGGTTTGGTTTGCTTTTTCCACAAACCACGCAGACAAACAGAAAAGAAAGAAAAAAGGTGCTCTCGTGACTTGTGAGGAGAGCACGCGCAGAAGAATCCGGCGACTGCAGATCGGCGCCGCTAGGGTTCCGGCGAGATCGGAAAAGGAGACAGCGGCGCAGAAGAATTCCGGCGAGTGCAGATCAGCCCCGCTAGGGTTCCGGCGGTGTTCGTGGGAAAACGACGGTTATGCAGCAGCTACGCGGTGTTCCGGCGGTGTTCGGTGAACGCAGGCCTGGGGCACGTCAGCGGTGATGAGAGTTCCGGCGGGGAGGCGTGTAGCAGGCGGCGTCGAACGGCAAGAGTGGAGAACGCCGGCGGGTCGAACGGCAGGCGTGTAGCAGGCGGCAGGCGACGGTCGTTGTAACAGAGACGAGTTGAAGACACCACGTGAAGAGACGACGTCAGCGGTGTTCGTGGGAACAGAGGGAAGGACGCCGGAGAGGGGAAAACGACGCCGGAAGTGTGAACGGCGGCGGCGGCCGGTGGTGGGCGGCGGTAAGAGATGAAAAAAATAGGGTTTTCTTAGGGTTTTTCGTAGGTGGCTCTATACCATGTGAAATATGTGGAAAACCGTGAAAGGGGTTGCGTGTATTGACAACAATTATATAGACAAATAAGTTACAAAGGGGTCCCTAAACTATACAAATGTTTAACACTTACTTTATAAAACTTTCTCAAATTAGGAGAATTTGGTCATAACATTTCTCACTGACTTGGGACTCACAATATATATATATAGGGGTGGGTTCAAATGTGAACCACATTTTGGTTGTGAACGTGAGGACAACTGAGAGCGCGACACGTGGCGACTTTGAGTGATGTGAACCACTTTTTGGTTGTGAACGTGAGGACAGTCCAGAGCGCGCCACGTGGCAATCTGAAAATTTTCGACTTAGTGTTATTCATACTGAATAACGCTATCATTCAGACTGAATAAAGCATTATTCAGTATGTATAAGACTTAGTCACACTCTGACGCACTCTGACGGGTGGGTTAGCCGCGGGTGAAGGCTTATTCAGTCTGAATAACGCTTTATTCAGTATGAATAACACTAACCGCGGATTTATTCAGACCGAATAAGCCTTTACCCGCGGATGTCAGATTGTCACGTGTCACGCTCTGGGATGTTCTCACATTCACAACCAAAAAGTGGTTCACATTTGAACCCACCCCTATATATATGTAACATCTAGAGAGGACAATTATATTAGTGAAAACTTGAGGACTGATCTAGGTCTTTGATTTGAAAAGGGCATGATCATCATTTGATAATAAAAAAATCGCAGTTCATTCACTATATGAATATTCATATTCATCTTATGAATCTGAAAATTCACCAGATAAAACATATATATATATATATATATTCATTCACCAGATGAATATTCAAATTCACCTTGTGAATATTCATATTCACCTTAAATTCGCCAGATGTGGAAGATGTGTTGGGGTTTGTGGTTTGTATTGCAGAAGCCAGACGTAGAAGTTAGATGTTTTTATAAGAAGATGGAGGTTAGGGTTTTTATTGAAGAAGAAGATAGATATAGGTGTAAAATGTCTAAATTGCCCTTGTGGGATGGTAATCAGGTGTGGAGCATGTTATTATAAGAAAATTACAAAAAAATGTCGTCAATGTTATTAACCATTGATTAAAAAAATTTAATGGTGTTAGATTGGTCCTCAAGTTTTACTAATAAAATGGTTTTTATTTGATTATTCATCTATATATATAGAGGGGAGTTCTGTTGTTAACCACAAATAGTGTGTTAACCATGTTAACCTATCACAACCAATGAAATTGCTCCATTAGAGTTAATGTTTAAAGGGCACTTTAGTAAATTTGAGTCATTCTTCTCCCTCCCAAATCTAAACCCTTCTTCTTTCTCCCAACCACAACCACAACTCATATCTTCCATCTCCAACACCACCACCACCCCAATGCCTACCCTCTGTCTCCGCCGTCGCCGCCGCCACCACAACCGCTGACTTCTGCACCACCACCACAATCACCGACTTCCACCACCCACCACCAAGTAGCCGGCTTCCACCACTACCACAATCGCCGGCTTCCTCCTCTCCGACCGCAACCCTACCACCATCTTCACACCGCCGGACTTCTCCTTCTCCGACCACGGGCAACAATAGCTCAAACTCCATAGATCCACTTCTCACCGTTGGCCTTTCACCACCAACCACCAGATCTGTCGCTGGCCTTCCACGACCAACCACCAGATCTGCCGCTGGCCTTCCACCATCAACCACCAGATCTGCCCGCTGGCCTTCCACCACCAACCACCAGATCTGCCGCTGGCCTTCCACCACCAACCACCATTCCACGACGGCAAAAGGCAGAAATGTAAGGAGTTTTGGTCGTTGTAGGTAGTTGATTTAGGGTTTTGGTGGTAGTGGTAGTTTGGTGGATTGTAGATATGAGGTCGTCAATTTAGGGTTTTGGTGGTGGTCGTAGTATGGTGGTAGGTGGTGTGGTTTGGGAGATGGTGGTTGTGGTGGTGGTGATGGTGGTGGGTGGAGATGGTGGCTGTGGTGGTGGTGGCTGTGGTGGTGGAGGACTAGTGGTGGTGGTCTGGAGATGGTGCTGTGGTGGTGGTGGCTATGGTGGTGGTGGGTGTGGTGGTGGTTTGGAGATAGTGGGTTTGGTGGTGGTTGTGATGGTGGTGGATGTAGTGGTGGTTTGGAGATGGTGGTGGCTGTAGTGGTGGTTTGGAGATGGTGGTGGCTGTAGTGGTGGTTTGGAGATGGTAGGTGTGATGGATGTGGTGGTGGTGGACTAGTGGTGGTGGGTGTAATGGTGGTAGTTGTGATGGTGGTGGACTAGTGGTGGTGGGTGTGGTGGTGGTGGTGGTAGCTATGATGGTGGTTGTGCACATGTGTTCACCGGGTGGAGGAGGAAGGAGGTGGCGGTGCACATGTGTTAACCGGGTGGAGAAGGCGGCTGTGCACATGTGTTCACCGGGTGGAGGAGGAAGAAGGAGGCGGTGCACATGTGTTCACTGGGTGGAAGAGGCGGGCTGTGCATATGTGTTCACCGGGTGGAGGAGGAAGGAGGCGGCGGTGCACATGTGCTCACTTGTGGAGGAGGCGGCTGTGCACATGTGTTCACCGGGTGGAGGAGGTGGAAGGAGGCGACGGTGCACATGTGTTCCCCTGGTGGATGAGGATGGATGTGGCTTTCCCAAAATACTCCTGTGCACGTGTGTTTGCTGTATTTTTTAATTATGAATTATTAAAAATTCCCTAATTATAGGGTTTTAATCTTGACCCTAGATTTAGATAATTAAGGGTTGTGATGGGTTAACACGGTTAACACACTATTTGTGGTTGATGCGGTAGATATTATATATAAAAAGCGAAACAAGTTTTAACCTCTAAAGCCTAACCACAATTACCACATTCACAGGCAAGCGTACCTGATCGCGAGTAATATAGTTTAGGAAAGTCCAGGTATCGTTCTTACCACTGGGAACAGTTAAGCTAGATGTCAACTAAAGCTATAATTAATTAATCTAGAAAAAGGGGTTTTGCTTTTGAAAAAATATTTTGAAAGATAAAAGACAAATAATAAATAAACATAACCAAGAAGTGAAAAACTGATGAACAAACATACATTGGAGATAACTGAATTCATTTATGGTTTACTTTTCATGAGATATAGATTAATGATTGTTGTTAGAATTTAAGCACATAGCACCCAAGCATGATTATCTAAGATTATAAACCAGGTTGGTCTTCCTAGTCCTAATACATAGACTGATTGTCAGGCAGTCTAGTACCAGTCACCCAATACTATCACTATTGCACGGAATTCTACTATCTGGCTGCTCTCGGTCCGAGCTAACCACCTAACACAACTCTCCGTGTTACCGAAGTGAAGGTCAAGAAAGGTTGATTAACCTAACGGAGTCTATCTATCTAAGTCAAACAGATACACCCAACCAACGAGTTCAAATAACCATACAATACGAATCAAACCGGAATCAAAGATAACATTCAACAAACCATTCATCTAATTAATAAAATAAATATCCAAAGTATTTCAAACCACAATGAACATAGAAAAGGAATCAGTACATAGACACACTGATCATAAATGCGTAAACAAACCGACTAAGAACGGTAGATTTGTCGCGGCATTCCCTCGAATCTCCTCCGTAGTCGTCACATCGAGCCTCCGTCTTCTCGGGTTGGAAACCCTAAGCGGCTCCCATCTACCCTAATCTGATTTTCTGAACTGAATTGGATGATGGTGAATGATGAAAACTAAATGACCCAAGACTGTATTTAAAAGAAAGTCCGTCAGGCCCGTTTCACGTTGGCGAAACGGCACCTTCGCGGAGCGAAAACATGCAACGATCAAAACCTAATCTTCTGGAAGCTTTTGAGTGAAAATTCGATCTTCGCGGCGCGAACTCTTCCTTCGTGGCGCAAGCAAGTGTCTCGCGGCGCGAGCTGTACTCTTCGCGGCACGAGTGTAACAAAACCAGCTTCCGGAGATCTTTCCTGAATATTCCGTTTCCTTATCTGCTGAAGATCCGTCTTCTGGAGGAAGTCATCTGTCTTCGGGAGCAAGAAAGCAGTCTTAGGAGCCAAGAAATATCTGAATTTCCAAATTCTGCAAAAAAGTCTCCTTTTTGACGCTTTTTACCCTCTTTTTATACTTTTACGCACAAGCACCTCCAAAACCTACAAGATTAGGATTTACACTTTTGTAAGTCAAACAGTATCAAAAATACTCTCAAATTAAGCACAAAAGTGGGGAACTGATGCGAGTAAAATATGTATAATTTTGGAGTTATCAGTGGTTAATGACAGAACTCAACCCTACATGCATATACATACTATGTGTTACTATATTTCTTCAAAGTATGGGATTTTGTACATTTTAAGGCCCTCCTCTAAATGATTTTGTTAACTTAGTTATCTTAAGGCGTATTTTTACCATATAACCTCATTTTTGTTCTTCTCATGTTAAAAGAACAATTTTTATTTTATTTTATATATTATCATTATTTTGAATACTTTTTTTTGGTCTCATTGACCCCATCCCCATTGGAAAATCGTCCAATCAACTATACGAAAATCACGCGTCAGGTTTCCTTTCCACCAACAAAATTATGATATATCATATTTTTATTTACTTTAAATATATTCAATTTATGTTTATTTTTTCTCTTTGAGTACTATTTATCTAATTTTGAACATGAATGGAACATAAATATTAGCAACATGATTTTCAATCCCCATTCAATACACTGAAAAATCTGTTGTCCCAAATTTATCGATTTCATTCGTGTCCAACCTATGAATTAATAATTAATTAATTAGATTTTTATATATTTTAAGTTTATTTTATTTAAATTCAAAATCTTTCTCTGATAAAGTGGATTAATCAGATTGATTGATGGACATAAATCGATAAATTTTTTCTTAACATGGATGGTTTTTATCCACCTAACATTGTCACTCTCGTTTGAATCTTCTTCTTCCCTAACCCAATCCCCTCATTTAGAAAATGAGCCTTCCCTCCTCTATCCTTTAAAACCGACATCTCATAAATATATTAGATTAGTTTTGGTCCAAGCGATAAAAAAAAGAGTGGCTAAAATTAAGGTGAGTTGAAATTCTTTTTGATTCCATTAGTCTAGTGTGGACGTTTTTTCCTATCATTATTTGTGACAATTTGTTTGTTTTATAATTTTCTTTGTAACTATAAATTGCGGTGGTTGTTACTAATTTAAATAAAAAAGGGCAACAACCAATAAACCTCCTAGATGGCTATTATAAATTGATAGACAATTGCGGAAATTTCCTGTAAAATATGGTGGGGGCTCCTGCAAACGCATGATTTAACTCCTCATCCATTTACATTTACTTAAGTTAATTCATCTACTTAATTTACATCAATATCAATCTCTCTTATTCACAATTTTCGTAGTAATAAAGTTAAGTTTACTTACAATTAAATTACATTCAATATTAGTCGTATGATAATTAGATGCAATGAATCCAACCCCAAAATGCTTTGTTTGTGTACCCCACCGCCCCAACCCTCCCTAGTAGTTTTAAAAAAAGTAAACAAATCAAATCATGTTTGAATTATTTCAAGTGGTAGTGAAAATGATTTTAGATATGTTTAGAGTTTAATTTTTTATTTTTCAAGATCTAAAATTAGCTATGAATGTTCTTGGTGATAGACATAAGGTTAAAGATGATGCGTAAAAAGATGAAAATACCCCTTATGTGAACAATGTTAGTGAGAGTGAGCTGAATGGGTAAATAAAACTCATTTTTGGGCGAAAAGCTTAGTTTTACTTTAAAAAACAAAAGGTAAAAAAAAACAACTATTGGTGAGGAATCAAAAATATAATTTATTCCAAAACTAAAATATGTAAGTTCAAAAACTTTGGAGTATAGTCAAAACAACTATTCACCGATTAAAGACTCGTTGGCTTGTATTACTTTTTTTATATTAGTTTTTTTATAGGGTTTAGTTCCCCAAAATGTATTCAACTTGTCACCTTTTGCTATTGTATGTATCCAACTTTAAAAATTACCATTTAATACATTAAACTACCAAAAGTTACCATTTCATGCATCGTGACCTGCTATCAAAGGTTACCAGCAGGTCACCCCTCTCCGGCGACTTTTCGGGCCATCCGGTCATCTTCTCCGGCGAGATTCCAGCGACTGCACTATTTCCGGCGACCCATTTTTTCCGGCGACCTCAACCATTTTACCCGACGATTGTTTTTTCCGGTTTTTTGAATGGCGTCGGCTACGGCAGTGGCGGTGGCGCTTGCGGCTGCCGTCATCGCAAGGCCACTGGTGACGACAATGGTGGTTGTTTTCGCCATTGTGGTCGCCGGCAATGGCGACATTGGTGCTCCGATCGGTGACGACAATGGTGGTTGTTTTCCGGGGTTTTTCTCTCCGATCGGTGCTCTTTCTCGAGGTCTAGAACACATCGGTGCTCCTCCGTGGGGGATCGAAGTGGTGGTCGGTACTCCTCCGGGAGCTGCTGTGGAGGTGAGACAGTGATTTCTCGACGATCGAGATGAACTTCTTGAGGTGGTGGATGTATTCGGTCCCCCGGGACACCGGAAAAAAACAATCGTCGGGAAAAATGGTTGAGGTCGCCGGGAAAATGGGTCGTCGGAAATAGTGCAGTCGCCGGAATCTCGCCGGAGATGATGACCAGAGGAGATGACCGGCTACCTGCTAAACAAGTTTCATGATGCATGAAATGGTAACTTTTGGTAGTTTAATGTATTAAATGGTAATTTTTAAAGTTGGATACATACAATAGCAAAAGGTGACAAGTTGGATACATTTTGGGGAACTAAACCCTTTTTTATATAACCGTGAATAAACCCCTTCTATGGTGATGAAATTGTATAAATATTTAACTTCTGTTTGTTAGAATATATCAATATTTAGTTTAAATGTTATATTAATCATCATGAATAATGCATAAATATTTACTCTAAATAATCCATTATTCATTATGAATAATACATAAACATTGGAATTTCAAATTATTCGGGTTTTGCTTTTACACACTCTGACCAACAAAATATCAAGATTTCCATCACTGGCGGGGACCTTTTTTACTATCATTATTTGTGATTACTTATTTGCTTTATAATTTCTTTTGTAACTTAAAAATGTGTGGGTTTTCAATTATATTAAACAAGAAAGCAATAGCATACAAAATACAGCAGCAACCAAGAAACCTCCTCCATGAATTAAATCAACTTCAGGTATTATAAATTGTATGAATAAATGACCTTATTATCTGCTTTGATGCTCCTTATCACACTTATCATGTGTGTTTTTATGCCTTCTTATCTTCTTTTAGTTATGTTTCTGGAAAGCTTTAAATTTGTGCTCAATAACTTTCAATCCAAAATTCTTTCTTCTTGTTCTAATTTAATATTCACATCACTCTTGTTATTCTAAAATAATATTCACTAGTTATTTTAGCTAACATATAAAATTAACGTAAAATCAAGTTTTCAAGTTTTAATTATACTTTTGAACAAGGTTCTTAAGATCGGGATCTTAACAGGGATCACTTTCCTCTTTTGCAAGATCGGATGATAAGATCCTACCACAAGTCACTAATTTTTGTAATCGTTTTGGTCTTAGATTCTGATGTCGGTTCAGATTATTCACGTTTTGCACACCCTAATTAATTGTACACTGCTGAGCAAAACATCAAGATTCCATCACTAGTCGGGACGTTTTTGTTCCTATCATTATTTGTGATAACTTGTTTGCTTTATAAAATTTTTGTAATTATTGAATTACGGGTTATTATTAATTTTAATCAAGAAAGCATTAGCATAGGGGTGGAAACCAAAAAAGAAACTTACTGATGATGACCATTTTAAATTAATAGACAAGTTGGTGGAAATTTCCTATAAAATGTGGTGGGATTGCTAAAACTTCTGGTTTGAGTTCTCATCCATCTATATTTACTTACAGGTCTTTCATCTTCATCGATCTCTCTTCTTCAACTTTTTCGTAGTATCAATATTAAGCAAACCAATATTTGATGGCATCTTTATTGTCGTCTTTTCAATCCACTCCCCCACTTCTTGGAAATATGATGTTTTCCTCAGTTTTAGAGGAGCAGACACTCGCAACACCATTGTGGATCATCTCTATTCATCCCTTGTACAACATGGAATCGAGACCTTCAAGGATGACGAAGAACTTCCTCGGGGTGAAACCATCCATCCATCGCTTTTGAAAGCTATTGAAGACTCACAGATAGCTGTCGTTGTATTCTCTGAAAACTATGCAAATTCCTCTTGGTGCTTGCAAGAACTTGAACATATTATGAAATGCAAGGTTGAGAGAGGCCAGATTGTTATTCCCATATTTTATCACATTGATCCATCGGAAGTTCGAAAACAGGAAAACAAATATGGAGAAGCATTTGCCAAATATGAGGCAGAGAGTAAAAACGTTGAATCTTGGAGAAAAACACTTTTTGATGCAGGAAACCTATCTGGACTTGTCGCCGAGGGGTACTCTTATTCTTTGATTTTTAAAATATTATGCTTATTTAATGGAATGGATTGTCATTTTCCTTAATTAGAGAGCATCTGCTAATTATCTTTGTATATCCAATGTCCAGGCCAGAAACAATATTCATCAAAGATATTGTTAGCACAATTTCACAAAGATTGTGTGTGGCAATTCCAAGTGACAATGAAGACCTGGTTGGAATAGAGAATCGCCTGCAAGCCTTGAAAGCAATCTTAGCGATCGGTTTAAAAGGTGTGTTGATGGTTGGAATATGGGGGATTGGTGGTGGTGGTAAGACTACTCTTGCATATGCTCTTTACGATGAAATATCTGGCAAGTTTGACGGTTCCTGCTTTATAGAAAACGTAAGGGAAGAATCAAACAAACGTGGTTTGAAAGAATTGCAAAAAGAAATTCTCTCATGTCTTTTGAAACAAAAAAAGGAGGACTTGTGTGGAGATATAAGAATGTTGATAAAGAGTAGGCTTCGTCGTAAAAGGGTCTTGCTGGTTCTTGATGATGTCGATGATGCTACCCAACTAGAGGCGTTGGCTGGATCAAATAATTGGTTTAACGACGGAAGCAGAATTATAATCACAACTAGAGATCAACATATACTACCTACTTCAAAAGTAAATGTGATATATGAAATTGACTTGTTAAATCATAACGATGCTATGAAGCTCTTTCGCAAGCATGCACTTTGCTGTGGAAACCATATTGAAGATTTTGATAGGCTTTCAAAGGAGGTGGTCTCTTACGCAGGTGGGCTCCCGTTAGCACTTAAAGTTTTGGGTTCATTTCTTTATGATAAAAACAAGAGTGAGTGGGTGAGCGCCTTGGCCAGATTAAAAGATATCCCGGATGGTAAAATTCTGGAACAACTAAAAATAAGCTACGATGGACTTGAACCTGTGGTGAAAGAGTTGTTCCTGGATATTGTATGTTTTTTTAGGGGAGAGAAGAAAGATGAGGCAATGGTGATATTTGAAGCTTGTGGTCGTCACCCTAAAATAGGGGTAAGGACGTTGATTGAGAAGGCTCTCATAACTGTTACAGAAGAAGGAGACTTAGATATGCATGATCTGATACAGGAAATGGGACACTACATTGTTCGAGGAACATACCCCCGAAATCCTAAAAAACATAGCAGGGTTTGGAGGCAAGAGGATGTTGCAACGATATTTGCTACACCAACGGAGGCAAGCACCGTAATGTTTAAGCTAGCCTTGTATATAAGCTATACATATGCAATGAATGATACATGTACATCGATAAAGATATGCTCCAAATCAAGCCTAACACCATTTTGTTCGTTTCTCACAGGAAAATCACTGCGTTGAAGCATTAAAAGTTTCACATTTAGAGGTGGAGGACCCTGATAATTTTGCATGTGTTGTTGCAAACATAAAGGAACTTTGATGGCTTTCTTGTTATAATTTTCCGGCAACGTCATTGTCAAGAAATTTTCAATCAACAAAACTTTCTTATCTACGATTGGCGTGTAGCTCGCTAGAGCAACTTTGGGAGGGTGATAAGGTAATCCTTATTGGTTTTCATAACTTATGGGATGAAAGCAAAGTAGATGATAAATTATAAATATGACTAATTAATTTACAGAATTTTTGAACAAGGTAGAATGTTTATGTGGTTGTATATCGGCGTCCCTAGGCAACTTTATATAGTTAAACTGAAAATGTGAACCTCTTTACTTATCTATGATAGAATTTTCTTTTCCTTTTTAAATTTAATTTTCTTTTGAATTTCCTAGAAGAAACTACTATGTTATTTAATAATTAAATGTTTTTAAGAGTCCACAAGCATTGAATTTTTGAGAGTTAGGAATTAAATGCAATGGATGAATTATAAAGTAGTGATCACAAGTCATCGAATTCTACTCTTATTTGCATGCTCCTAATTATATAAGCATTTAGAAGATAAACATAGACATGTGATCTAACAATGGGAAAACGTTAATTCGATCAAACTCGATGTGACTAAGGAGTCGTTTATCTAAAACTAACCCGGTATGCGTTTACCGGTACTAGCCAACAGTCATTTAACTTACTGGGTAAGATTTTGGTCCATTAAAACGACATTGTATGCAACATTTTATCCGGTAAGTGCTTACCGGGTAAAACTCTTCAATCTCACTTACCGGGTAAGACTCTCGGACCTTGTCACCGTTTTTACTGGGTAAGATTCTCTATCATTGTCAAACCCATCCAATAAGGTAAATTAAAGTGAGGACGATAAACACTTACCGGGTGAGCATTTAGCTAGTAAACACCCTAAAGCTTATTGATTTATGTATGAGATTAAGCATTTGTTTATAATAAAAATTTATTTATCGCGTTATTTGTATATCATACAAGTTGTGTATTTCTGATTAAATAGGTGTTTTTGTTGGTACATTTTGCAAAAATGGAAGAGAAGGATGTTGGCCAGAGTTTCTTATATGCATTCCCCATTTTAAATTTGTTTTTTTGAAAAATAATTAATTTGTGTTAGTTATTTTCTACCTTTTTGTATCCTAGCTTCTCAATTAACACTATGTTGCTAAAAACTATAATGACATCATTGACTTGTTTGTAATTGTATACAACAGATTCTACCAAATTTGAAAGTGCTCGACCTTAGTGGCTCTGCATACCTTATCAGCACACCGGATTTTCAAGGACTTCCACGTCTTGAAAGAATAAAACTCAACTATTGCTTCAGGTTAACACATATTCATCCGTCAATTAGCAATCATGAAACACTTGTATCCGTGGAACTGGCAGAATGTACCGTCCTTGAAATATTTCCACCCATCAGTGGGATGAAAAAGCTAGAGACTCTTAAAGTCAGTTGGTGCTATCGACTTTGCAATTTCCCGGAGATCCAAATGTACATGGAGAACATGGTAGAGATTTATTTTAAAGGAAATGGAATAAAAGTGGCACCCTCGTCAATCAAACAATATTGTACCAACCTTCTTTTTCTTGATTTGGGACACACCGAAAGTCTAGTGTGTATTGAAGGGTTTCCATCTTCCTTAATGAAGTTGAATCTTGAATCATGCCCTTGGATAAATGGAGACATCTCATATGTCCTTTGTGAGTTATCCAACCTACAGGAATTAAACCTAAGTAGAAATGATTTTGCACAGTTTCATTGTAGCTTCTTGCAACTTCATAATCTCAAATTCCTCGCCCTGTCAGAATGTAAGAACCTTATAGAATTACCGGATCTTCCAGAAAGCATAGCTGTTCTTGAAGCATGGCAGTGTGACAAGCTTAGAGTTGTAGATCTTCCAACCAATCTTAGATGGTTGTGGAGAATCTCACTTTCAATGACAAGTATAGCTGGTGACATTGGGAGAAAAGTACAATCCATGCTTCAGGTATGACTATTTGTATCTTGTTGAAAATTTCGATATCTTCACTTGTATATATAGAGTCTCAAACAAAAATAATTTTCATCATGATATAGGGAAATGCCATCAAAGATTACTCCATCAGCCTCTCTCTTTATGCTGACATGCCAATAAGAGACATCGCAAGAACATTAATGTTAGAGCTTCCAGATAACTGGTACAACGAATTCAGTGGATTCTTAATATGCATTCATGTTGATCCGGTTTTCAACAAGAAAGTTGTGATTACTATCAAGGACATGATGGCTGGGGAAAATGAAGATGTTTTGAAGGTGTCTGATGGAACTTCCGGTCACACCAGGGATACCGTTTCCTATCTATATATATCCTTTGGTTCATTGAGGCATACCTCATGGTGGAAATCAAAGCACACTACCGTTTCATTTTCCATAGACGGTAGACAAGCTGCTAACTTAAAAGTTGAACTTGTCCCAGGAAGGAATAAAGGCGATTCAATAGAAAGAAGCAAAGGTACAACAAGTTCCTCCAAGTTTTGGGACAAGGAACCTATTAACGTCAAACGTGATTCAGAATCTTGCATCGAGATTCAATGGGATCATGGTGATGCTGATATGGCAAACCTGTTCAGAGATGATAATTAGATGTCTAATATGTTTTCTTTTCACTGTTTGTTGCAGTTTTAAAGAAATGTATGTATTCCTCTTCTTGCTTTATTAATCATGATTTTTTTTATGTTGCTGGAACGCTAGGCTTCTTTGTCAAACATTGGGAAGTCTTTGCAATTTTGTTTCTATCTCTTGAAACCGGCTTGATTACTGAAAGAATCCTGCGTCGTCTTAACATTAGAGATGGCAAATCCAGAGGCCTGGGATCAGTAGAGGCTCGAAACCGAACCGAAAAATCCCGGCCTGACCCGATTGAAGACCGGTTTAAAGACTAGCGGTTCAAAACCTAGCTAGTAGCAAACACAGCACCCAAACATGACTAAACTGAATAACTCAGGGGCTGTTTGTTTGGAACTGAATGGTTCCATCCAGAGGTACCTCTGAATCGCGCAGAGGATAAAAGTTGTTTGGCAAAAAATTAAATGCATCTGAATGGTGACATTTACCTCTGTACCATTTTGCATGGGGGGTAGGCGTAAGGTTCCGAGGTTGTTTTTTTCACATATGCCCTCATGTTTCTTTCTTCAGTCTTTATCGCCTCCTCAGTTCTTCCCTTCTTCTTGTTCCTTCTTGTTGCTGGTGGGCTTTCCGGCGATATCTTCCATGCTTTCCGGCGACGTCAGATAAGGATCCCTTAACCAGCGTCGTCTTCCTCCCGCACACACTTCACCGTCGCCGGTCGTCCTCTCACCCACACCTCGCCGTCGCCGGTCGTCCTCCCACCCACATCCGTCGCCGGTCGTCCTCTCACCCACACGTCGCCGTCGCCGGTCGTCCTCCCACCCACATCCGTCGCCGGTCGTCCTCTCACTCACAGTCTCCGTTTCCGGTCGTCCTCCCACCCACACGTCTCCGTCGCCGGTCGATTTTGCCACCGTCCTTCTTAGGTATTTCTCCTTTCCTCTTCAATATTATACTTAGATTGATTAGATTTTGCCACCATCGATGTTGCCCCATTCTTCTTGTCTTGCATCTTCTCTATTAATGTTCATAAGTGTTGTTCTTTTTTGTTTGATAAGTACGAATTTCTTTTTTCAGTGAGATATTTATGATTTGCTTTTGAATGTATTTCCCCAACATGTGTTTGAAGAATTTGTTAACATATATATATATATATATATATATATAGGGGTGGGTTCAAATGTGAACCACTCTTTGGTTGTGAACGTGAGGACAACCGAGAGCGCGACATGTGGCGGATGACTAGGCGCCACGTCAAGTTCACGGTGGATGACTAGGCGCCACGTCAAGTCCACGGCGGATGACTAGGCGCGATTCATGGGAGGGCATTGAATTAAAGAGGGGGACCACACTCAAAGCCGCCACGTGTCGCGCTCTCGGTTGTCCTCACGTTCACAACCAAAGAGTGGTTCACATTTGAACTTTCCTTATATATATATATATATATATGTTTGCTGTGTATCTATAAAATATATGCATTATATGTTTAAAAAATTAATTGTTCTGCTGTGTTTGTTGTAAAATTATACGAAGGGGTAAAATGGTAATTTGGTATCATTCAGACTGTTCATTCAGAGCAGTTGACAAACAATCATATTTCATTCTGCACTATATCATACAGAGCCTCTCAACCATTCTGATATCTCAACCATTCACCATCAAACCATTCAGCAACTACCAAACAGCCCCTCAGCCAACCAAAGCTAGCCAACAGTCCCACAAACAAGCGTGAATCTACAAACGGGCATTGAAACCTGTCTATCGATCATTTTTTTATACAAGAGAACATCAAAATAGTTTAATTAAAACAAATTAAGGGTCATTTTTTTTGCAAAGGACCTCTAAAATGTCAAGATTAAGCTTAATTGGATTTCAGAAAATAGTTAAATGTATGATCATTAAACCGTATGAGAATATTAGTAGGTTGTTACATGAAACAAATTAGAATCGACATTATTGTGTGAAGTATTTTGATTCCACATTAATTAAGTGGAATAGCTCTCATTTGGTTGCTAGGTAGGTGACCTTTGCAAGCTCCATCACACATTGAGTTCAAATATCTCTACATTATCTACCATCAAATCCATGGCATGGGATGGAAATGTAAAGTGAATTGCGTTTGTCACCATCAACAAGAATGTCATCCGTTTCTTCTCGCCAAGGAAATTTCTCCGGTAGGGACCCTTCACGTGCCATTATTTCTTACATGCGTATATCTTGTGTCCCGTTAATTATTAAGTAACTTTTTAGAGATTATTTAAATAAAAAATCAATTTTAGTTAAAGATGACTTGCTAACCCTGGTACAAGAAGTGAATTACATAGGATCGGAATAAATTTAAAAGTCAAGTAATTTTTGGTGTGCAAATAAAAGTTTGAATGATTTTAGGGGTATAAAAATAAAAGTTGATTACTATTCTATGAAATAAACTTTAATTCCAATGCTATCCAATGTGACATCAATTTTCCACTATTTTATCCGAAGCTATTCAAATCCAGGGCCATTGATGAGCCCATTAAATGAAGGAGTTTGAACAAGGCCCCCTAAAATTTGGGGCATCAACTTATATTTAGTTTGGGCCTACTATATAATACCCTAGTTATGATTCTATAAAAAAAAAAAAAAAAAAACGATCGCATCCTTCTTCTCCAATTCGATCAAAAAATCAACCAACCCTTCGATTTCTCATACTGCTTCTATTCCCAAATCCCAATGACAAATTTGACTATTGCAATCCCCAAAGGCGCAAGAATGATTGCTTCAATTTCGTTTTTTGATACTCTAACGGAAACAACAATGGCTCGATCATTGAAGTTAACCTGTATAATAATATGGGAGTTCTACTGTTCGATTCTCACATTTGAGAGTCTTTCACAACACAAATTCGA
The DNA here is from genome assembly GCA_030169165.1 of Centaurea solstitialis. Lineage (NCBI taxonomy): Eukaryota > Viridiplantae > Streptophyta > Magnoliopsida > Asterales > Asteraceae > Centaurea > Centaurea solstitialis. Next base: position 23,764,632 of record CM058042.1, on the reverse strand, counting down.
AAATTTTGATGCCAATTTGAAAGCTTAAGAGTTTGTTTGGACTTTAGTGACCGGTGTAATCGATATCTCAATTTCTACTTTTCTAGCCCTAATTTGAAAATTGGAGAGTGACTTTTCTCTATGACTTGTGACTGCATCATTCAAGTTTAACAATTCATGAAGACAAGGTAAATTGCATTAATTTTATGTTACTTAAGTCTCTTTAATCTTTATTCCTTAATTCTTAAGTTTATTTGGTTAATTGTAATTGCCATTGTGGATTGCAATAGTCGAATTATTATGTAGGTTAACCTTTCTTTAAGTTATGCTTATTTGGCTAATTGCCTTAACAGTTAACATATAGTCATATATGTATCTAATTATCTATTTGTCCTCTTTTGTAGTGAGTCAAAAGTTTATGGAGAAGGAATAACCAAAAATTACTCGTCATCCTCACTCCTGGGGTTGTTTAGGGTTTAGGTTTTTCTGGGGTTGTTTCGTTTCTTATAGGTTTTTCTTATTTAGTTTTAACATTTCTTCTACGGTCAGAAAACATGAGTCTGGGTGTTAAAAACATAAAACGGAAATGAGAATTCAAGATATGATAGAGTCTTAAAAAGGATCTCTTGATAAGTTTGTTATAAAGGTTGTTTTGATAGAGTCTCAAAAAGGTTGTTTTATGTTTGAAGACTTTTACTATGATATGAACTTTTTTAGTTTATTTTGTTAATTACTTGTTTTTAGTAAACTATAGTAGTGTGGTTGTAGAAATTGCCTCCAAAAAGACTTAGACGGCCCTGTTCAAATCACACGTGATAACTTACCCAAACCTATCCAATCTTCTCCAACTTTTTAATTTTATAAAAGATAAATACATTATTAAAAATTTTAATAATATTCAAACTTTAAAAATTACATTAAAATAATAAAAAAACATTTAAAAATTACATTAAAATAATAAAAAAACATTTAAAAATTACTGTTTCCAATCTCCTCCTCCATCTCTCATAACTTGAAGTTTTTTCCGTCAATTGGTACAACTTTATCCATAATATTACCATCATCATCTAATGGGTCGTTTATCGCCTCAAAGTCTCTTAACTCCATATCTAACTCTTCATCTTTATGAACACCAACTGTACTTCATATCACCATCACTAAGAATACGATGTGTGTACACATCGCAGCAACAACTGTGCTCTTTCTTGGCAATAACCTAACATACGGTTATATTAGGGGTAACATTCGTGGGTTGGTGGGTTGGCGGGTCACGGGTTGGTGGGGTTGGAGGGTCTGAAACTTCAAGCCTGACCCCACCCATTTAGCTAATCGTGTCGAGTTCTTCAACCCTAGCTTACCTGTTGGGTTTTGAAGTTACTACTGCTAGAAGAGAATTAATGTTGCTGATGGATTACTACTGCTGGTTACTACTGCTAGTTACTACTGCTAGTGTTAGTTACTACTGCTAGTGTTAATTACTACTGCTAGTTACTACTGCTCGTCCGGGATAAGGAAAGAAGATTACTTGGAGAGAAACATAAGGAAAAGATTTTGGTTGGAGATAAAGACAAAGACTTGAAGATAATTATGGAATGAATTCAAGAGATATATTTTTTATGGAATGAAGATAATTACCAAGATTCTGAAGATAATGGAGATTTAGAAGATCAATTTATTTTTTGTAATTATCTTTGTAATCAAGTCTTGTATAAATAGATTAGTCATCTAGTCTATGAATTGAGAGATTTGTTTGAGTGAGATAGCAAAGTTTAAGCCTCAAGATTGTTCTTGATCCCTACAATAGAGAAGTATTGTACGTTTGTTTGAATTTGTTCAAACAAATTGGGGTTTTGTTTGTAATCATTCGATAGAAAAGCAATTCAATTTCAATTCATTCTTGTTTTCTTGTTGTTAAATATTAAGGTGTTATTCCGCGACTTCCTTAATATCTTGGTTCTTATTCTTTCTTGTTAATTCGATCCTGACATTACCCGTGAAGGGTCGTGTCGTGGGTTGGCGGATTGGTGGGTCAGTGGCGGGTCGACGGGTCATAAACGGGTTGACGGGTCAAAGTTCATACTTCATACAATTCAAATAAAAACAAAGTCCCAATACAATTAAGTTCAAAAGCAACCAAATAAAACCAAGTTCAAAAGCATCCAAATACAACCAAGCGATTGAATGCCGACGACGACGTCAGAAAGAAGAAGAAGAGACGATCAGCCGATTAGGTGGAATGGTGAAGCGTCAAGTGAGAGTAGTCTAGATTGTGGTGAAGTGGTTGGAAGTTGGAACTAAGGTTATTAGGATTAGTAGATTTGATTTTTTTAGTTTTTATTATATAATAAAAATATATATATAATAATTAATTTAAATGTAAACGGGTTCGCGGGTCAACCCACCAACCCGAAAGGTCAACCTGTGAAATTTGGTAGGTTGGCGGGTTGGCGTGTCAAAACCTCAACCCAAACCCTTTTATTTTCGTGTTGTGTCGTGTCAGAAATTGCCAACCCTAGGTTATATATCTCGGCATCGGGTTTGAAACGTTTAGCGATCATTTCACGGAAGAGATCCATTGCGAGATCGAGCTTTCGGGTTTTGATGGCCGCACAGTTGATAACGATGTTGTAGAAACAAACGATGTATATCGAATCCAGCTTGCTACGATAACTGCACGCCAACTACAACAAAGACACCACGTCTTCTAGGTGACGGTTTTGCAAAGACCCATAAACGTCACCTGTGGATCCCAAAAACAACAAGAATCATGAAATAATCATTATTGTAAAAAGGGTAGCAATCGTGTGGATGTCTTGAAACTAGCAAAATGTTCCTAGAGGCCCACTTTGTGTATCTGATTTGCTTATCACATCATGCTTTTGGAGTAGCTTCGGTGAACTGAGTGTTATCGTATGCAAAGTACAAACCTTGTTTCGCACAAACATTTAGATGAACATAAAATGTTGAGTCTTTGACAAATTATTGCTCAAAATCCCACATTTAGAAGCTTCAATGTTGCTTTCTACATGAACAATCAATAAAAGGCCAAGTGCACCAATTTGACACACTTCTAATCAAAATAGTTGGTTCCTGGCGAATGCATTCTTTTTAACCTCTTTCCTTTTACAAAAAGAACAAAATTTCCGACAAACAGTTAATTACACGTACAATGATTTAAGAAGTTAACTAGGCTAATGTTTTAAGACTTCAACTTTCAATTGTAGAATGTGGAACAAACCATATCTTGAAAACTACTCAAAGGGTTTTGGAAGGTTTGGCCTTCAATTTTGTTAGTTGGATTTAAGATGTAATGTTTGTCAGGCCTTGAGTTTTCTCTCCATTAGTCATCAGCTCAAGGCTATGTTTGGCAAACTAGCTGATAAGTTAACTTATGACTGATAAGGTAGCTTATAACTGATAAGGTAGCTGGTGACTGGTAAGGTAGCTGATGACTGATAAGGTAGCTGATGAATAAGTTACGTTTGGCAAAAACTAGCTGATAAGGTAACTTATGACTGTAAAATGACAAAAAAAGACATGTTTAAAAATTGATAATATAAAAAGTAGAAGGGTATATTTGGAATAAAAAATTAAAAAGTTTCATAAGTCACTTAAATGCTAGTAGGAGTAGCTTTTCAAAAAGCTAGCTTATAAGTCAGCTTATAAGTTAACTTATGGTCCTACCAAACATGTACGTGACTTATAAGCTACCTTATTTTTATCAAGCAATGCTCAAGTCTTCTCATAATCACCTAAGGTTTGTCTATTAGAGCCTCATGGGCCTTGATGCCCATGGCCCATATTTGGGAAATGTGATTTTCAATCCCGACCATAGTCCATAACTATGAAAAAGAATTCTTATCCATTCGCCTTATTCTTGTCCAAACAACGAAATGACGATACATTAGATTTTCATAAATTTTACCATTATTTTATTTAACCTAGCTCATAATAATCTACTCTCATAACATTTGTTCATTTTATTGATGGACATAAATTGGTACAAAAAAATTTAACATAGGTAACTTTTATCCACCCTATACGATGTCCCCCTCATCCTGATCATCTTCTGTAACCCAATCCCCTCCATTTAAACATGAACCTTTTTAGTAATTGGCCCACTCGACCATGAAAACACCTTGAACATACATCCATACAAGAAACCTATTTTCGATCAATGTCAGGGTTATCTCAATCTTTTTGAAGGTCATGTTACACTAGCTCTAAAAATGAGTAATAAACGAAACAAAATATCAAATTTCATGTCATGTTAAGAAATGTTTAAAATAACAAAATGATAAAATGAGAAAAATTATAAACTAGTCGTTTTTGTTTTTATCAACAAAAAGTATGAAACTATATAACAGATTTTGATTCTAAAAACAATTAAATAAACGTTTATTAAGGTAGGTTCATGGGCCCAAGAGTGATAGATGCCTTTAATATTATCTGTAATACTTTTTTTTTTGGTCCAGGCAATAAAATACCTTTAATACGATAATAGGAATGTTAAATAAAAATATAATATATTGGAGAGGGAAGTTCATTTAGAAACCAAAAAAAGAGTAAAAACTTGCAAACCGATGGATTTTTGGTTTAAATCAACGAAAAATCTTTGTAAAGTTATTTATTATGATGCAAATGTTTCATATAATTTATTTTTTGATGAAATTGTTTCATATTTTGGTGTTTTTTATATAAAAATGAAAAGGTTTCATACATTTTTCTATGTTTATGAAACTGTTCTATGTACTTTCTTTAATCCTATAAAACCTCGTTATTTTTACAAAAAAGAACATCAAAAAATGAATTATATGAAACATTTGCATCATATTAAACAACTCTACGAAAAGCTTTCGTTGATTTAAGCTACGAAACCATGAGTTTCTACGGTTTTTACTCTTTTTTTGGTTTCTATATGAACTTGACTCATATATTGGATGCATATATATTTCCATCATTATTTGTGATAACTTGTTTGTTTTATAAATATTTTTGTAACCATTAATTAATAGGTTGTTAATAGTTTAAATCAAAACAAGCAGCAAAGAAGAAACCTCTTCAATAACTGATTTAAATTAATTGTCAATTAATATGGTAAAAAATTTCTATAAAATACTATTAATCTACCCGAGCGATGCGGCGGCTGAAAAGAATTTTGAAGGTGTTTACTATCAATTTTCTGAATATGAATAATGGCCTATTTATCTCTCAGAGTATAATGTTATACTTTTTATAAAACATTAATTCATTTTATTAAATTATACTACCACGAATGAATCAATTAATCCGAACACAATATAACAATATAAAATATGAATAAAATTTCATAACAACTAAAATCAATCTTTAACCATACCAAAGTCCACCTTTGACCCAAAGGGAAAAAATATATGAATGGAATTTCATAAAAGACTAAAAATATCTTGTTTTCATTCAAATCCTACTATGTCAACTGATACAAGTTACAACCACGCTTTTAAGATGATCACTTGATGCTTTTTCCCCGGTTACATCATCCTTCTTCAAAACAACATACAATAGGAAAAAAGGGAAAAAAATGGTTAGTATCATGAGAAAGTCAAAATAATAATAAAAAACACGACAAAAAATGAAAGAAAATGATTATAACCATGTCAAGAAACAGTGAACAAACAAACAACACAACTATGGCTAGGCAATCTCCTCAACAAACAATCAAAGCTTTGGTTTTCGATATTCTGCCAAAACATACCAAAGCTAAAGAAATGCCAAAAAAATTAATTTTGGCAACCCCAAAGCCAAAGAAAAACAGATGTGTATAAGCTGGAAATAGTAATAAGGGCAATATGAACAAACCAAAATAGCATAGAACCATTTCAAGATAGGCCCCTTTTTGTAGGGGCATAGTTGTACTGTTGTAGCCATATGAGTAGCAAGAAATTATCTATGAAGACCATAAAGGTTCTATAATTTTATACATAGTCACTAAAACCTCGATTTCCTAGAAGAAATTATTTGAATACGTTTACATACTTTAAGTCATCGATAATCAATCTCTCAATCCCACCATTCTCGTACAATCAGAAATGAAAGTTTGTGGATTTTGGAGTTCCCCCAAGAAATGCATTTTACAATCAAATCTCATTAATAACATCTGCAAAAGCCTAGAACCTTTTTAACACCTTTTGCAAGGAAAAGCTTAGAAACACATAAATTGCCGACATGGATAGATTCAGAAGCTTCCAGCAAAGATAATGATTTTAATTAGAATAGAAACACTACAGCCTATTGATTAGAATTGGTGAATTTGACTTACCTGTTGCAGGAAATTAGAGAGGAGAGTGAAGAGCTGAATTTTGGGGAGTGGCAATGAAGCCTTCGATTCTTCATCCATATTGTTGTTGGGATTTTTTTCTAGTCTCAAAGAGAAGAAGCCTATAGTTTTCAACAGGGATGGAATTAACATATTCAGGGACGAAATTAGCCATATTCATGAACGAAATAACGATTTCATTGTAGCTGGAGAAGCTTGTTGATGGAATCGATGGAGAAGCAAGTTGATGGAGATGATGGTTTAGGAAGAAGTGGAGAAAGTCTGAAGCAAATAGAGGCTAGGGCAAGCTCGAATCAGAAGCTTTTCAGATATAGAAGCCTCTAGAAAATTAAAAAAACAAACACACTTAATTAGTGATTGTTTGAATCGGTCAAACAAAAGTGCCAATTAAGTGCTGAAATTGGTAAAAACAAACAAGGCCTTGCCTAAAAATGCAACAAATCCTTCAAATTCCCCAACAACTTATCAACCAAATCCAAAAAAGTTTCTTGCCCATTGCTTATTAAAGAAGATGAAGAGTAAAATGCATAAACTAGCTCATGTGATTCTCAAAGTAAAACTTGTCAAGTCTTCTAAGTGATTTCCATCTCTCTACATACAATGCATTATGCAGTTCAAAATCATATATCACATGCTAACTTTCTCTGCAATGTCTTGCTACTTATGAGCCATCAAACCAAATAGACAAAAGCATAATGAAAAGAGATCCTAGCTCACATAGTATTATAGCACATTGGTATTTAAGGAGTTGTGCAAGAGTTCCAAGCTCAAATAAAAAGATAGTGTCGGGGCTTGGCAAAACTCGTTATACCGAGGAATCAAATCAATTAGAGCTAAAAGACTACAAAATTAACAAGTTAGAGACAACCTACATAAATGTCTTTTACTGTTTAGCAAAATGAGGTTGTCAGCGGACTTAACATGACATTTAAATCTTTTCTCCCCATAAACATTTCCTTTAGATAGGTTTGATTATCAAAAGAAGAAGAAAAGTTAACAAATAATAAGCAAAACCTTTTTAAGAAATTGGAGTTGGGCAATTGCTAAGAATGCAGAAAAATGACCTGCTTGAACCTTTGCTAATTTGTAAAGAAAGGAAGCGATACTTTTTCTTAAGAATACACACATGCAAAGCAGTAACAATAAAGTAGGACTAACCTGCAAGAATACCACGAATAACGCGAGATGAACAATTCTCGGGATTCAATGAAACACCTGCTAGGAAACAAAAACAGAAAAATGATCAACACTTATTTTATAAATTAAAATTCTATTTCTGGTAAAGGGGAAAGAATATTTACATTGAAGATAAAACAGATAAACTCTTGAGTGAGTGAGAAAAACGATAAGTTGATAAAGATACATGTTAAAAGCTATTAGCCTGACTTAACTGTTTATACTCTTAACCCTATTGTTCTGTATTATTATGAAAAAATATGTCCCATTTTTCTTATGAAAGAACAAAGAAGATTATATAATACACCAAAGCTAAGAATAAATCCACCATGTAAAACTGGGGACCAATCTTGCAGCATGCTGATCACTTAAGGTACATCTATTTTAAAATGATAGGTCTTCACCTGTTAAGCATGCGGATGAGAATAGAAAGAAAAAAAATGAAATTTTGGATGGATGCATAACCCAGAAATTTCTTAGTCAAAACTCAAAAACAATTGGAATGGTTTTTTTAACATCGTCTACCAAGTGGAATGCTAATTTTTCGATTACGTCTAGCAGAAGCATTCTTTTCTCTCCTTTCCTCCTTTTTTTGCTCCTTGGAGTTTGTTCTTTCATATCAATATATTGTTCTCATTTACAACCTCCAAAAGAATACACGTTTTTAAGGAAAATCCCATTACCCCTTTTAAAACTTTGGTTGTATCATAGTATTGGCCAAATAATTTCAAGAGATATCACATCTAAGGATTTCAAGAGATATCACGTATAATAATGGCATAAACCTCATAGGCTATTTTGTTGCATTCTTTAGTACCATAAGAAAACAAATTCGTTTATGTTTCTCTTCCCAAGCATTTTCTACTACCTGAAGACAAGAAAAAAATCTGTAAACAATATCAACTATCCACAACATGTATACGTCTATATATGTATCTATGTAGGAACATTAAACACCTCCTACAACATAAGAAACATCTTAAACGTGGACCGATGACCCAAGGTAGTGTGAATAGTATCATCCACAAATGCAATCCATCAGTAAAAGATGTAAATTAATAGGTGCTAGAATGAACTTGAAAGGTTATAGTTCAAAAGACACCTACAAGCAGCTTTTGGTTAATGATCCATTGATCCCATGATAGCTTTCACTCAATAGATTATGAGAACAAAGGGGTCGTGTCGTGTACCTAACGCTTACCGGGAAAGCGCTTACAGGAATTGTTGGTAAGCGCCTTAAACTTGGTATGTGCTTACCGAGTAAGAGTCTTTTCCCTCACTTGCCGGGTAAGACTCTTGGTCCTTACTATGTTTCTTACCGGGTAAAATTTTCGGACCTTGTCATGCTCAATCGATAACGGTAAGTGACCTGGTAAGCCTTTAGTAAACGACCCCTAAGTTAACATTACAAGGACAAACCAACAGTACTCATAGATTTAGTATTTCCATTGAGAATTCTTCATCTACAAATACCTCAATACAAGGATGGGTAGTCGCAGATCCAATTCTATGACCAGGTCTATGAGGAATATGAGATTTTAGAAAAAGATTCAGACAGACAATCAGGTAAATAACAGATGGAAGCAACTTTACATAATCATTCTTAAAATGGGAATGATCAAATGGACCTTATTTGATGTCATCTTGGCATGTATGGCTTTATTCTCTTTATTTCTCTTGACTCAGATTGATGCATGGGAGCTCCTACTGCCGACGCTTGTATCTTTAAAGACCTTCAGTGGAACCCCAATAGGCCTACAGAACATGTGAGATCCATAAATGAACAATTTAAAACATCATTCAACTTAAACAACATCAATATTTGGAGTATAGACACATGCACAATACGTCAACTTCAAAGAAGTTTACAAAGTCGAAAATTGACGTTATAGTGTGAAATGAGATACTTATTCAACATTAAAAAAGGATAAATTATTGCACTTCAAGCCAAAAGATATAATCACGTCAAGTTATATAAAAATTTAGTGAATATTTTGAACTCAAAATATACCTGAAAGAATTTACAAAATGAAAAGTGCAATGTTTTCAAACAAACTAAAGCACATGGTTATTGAAGGAAAGTAAGGCAAAATGATGAGGTGATGGTAAAAGATATAATGCTAGCAACCTCTACACATGTGCATTGACATATCTTGTTTTCTGATATGAGAAAAAAAAGCTCAAAGACATGGTGTGACATAATAATAATAATGCAACTAAACACCAGGTATAACCTTTTGTGGCTTCCCCATGCCTTGTAGACATTGCAAGGAGTTCTTCTCTATCCTTCCCATAATATAAGACATCTCCTGGAAAGACATGGCACAAACATAAAGACTCTGCCAACGTAACCAGAAAAAGAATATTGTAGGCTGAAAAAAGAAAAAAAGAAATTGTTATATCAGAAGCAGAAAGCAGGTTGAAGACGTATCAACAATCAATTTTGATGGCCGAGAATGTTACATAGATAAAGTAAATAAGAGTAATGTCCTTGCTAATAAGCACTTATCCAATAAGCATTTGGTAAACAACCTCTTACTTTCTCAATGATAATATGGTACCAAATCAGACAACCATTATACAAATAAAATCCCACCAGTTTTAATAGACATCAACTTCGTATCCATCATAAAAGATTTAAAAATAAGATAAAAAAATCATCCCTTGTTTGTTGCCCATAGCCTTTGCACAGCAGATTTAACCAAACCCCAAAGAGTTTTAACTCCATATACAAAGGCTTATCAAACATATAATCATTTATGTGAAACAACTGAAGAATCATCATACATGTTGTAATCAAATAGTCAAGAATCAAAAAACCAGTGGCCACCATAAGATTTAGCGGCCGTTTACTAAGCGCTTACCGTGGGTAAGCCCTTACCAATATCATTTACCTTATTGATTGAGTATGGCTAGGACTAAGAAAGTTATCCGGTAAGAGACAAGGTAGGAGCCAAGGACCGAGACTCTTACCTCGTAAGTGTGAGAAACGACTTTTACCCGGTTTAAAATGCTTACCAACAATCCATTTTCAAAGCCAAGGATGTTACTCGATATGGTAATTGAATGTGAATCTCTTGTCGGTAAGCGCTTACCTAGTAAACGGCCCTTTGAAAGAACCCATCCGCCTTAAATCCGCCATAAAAATGACAATTTAGACCAAACCAATTTGGAACTAGTTGTCTAGAATCCAATTAACAGAAGCAACCAATAGATGGATAACGATAAACCTAGATTTGGAAAAAACAAACACATCCAAAGTTAAAAATGGAGCAGTAAACTTTGAGAAGGACTCAACCCTCCCTAGCTTAAAACCAATAAGTAAAAGACAGTAAAACCAAAGATAAGAGCAACTGCAATATGGCCAAAGGCCATTGCAATCAGAAAATAGGTTATAGGCCAAGGAAACATGAAAGAAACGCCAGAAAGAAAAGGCAAAAGCACGGTACCATTCAGACTAATGAATAATAAATCATCAGCAAGAATAACCAGCCGTTGTATGCAAACAAGCCATAAAACAGGACATCAAGGAACCAAAAACGAAAGGACAACCAACTATAGATCAAAACAAACAACATTATGTTAATTCTTCAAGATCACGGTGTATAGCTAGTTAGAACCAGAATTTAAAAGAAGAATTATAGCTTCTAATTGTTCAAAATTACTCTTACCTAGCCCGAGCTTGAACTTAAATGACATATCTCAATCAAAGCATGAATCAAATCGAGTTCCATCCAATAAACATCCCACACAGTGAACTACAAAATTAACACTAATCAATTAACCACCAATCCCAGCACACAATTACATTTAGAATAATATGTCTCTACAAATTCAAAACAATTTCTCAAATTCTACTTTAATAATATCATCCACAAATCAAAATCCATCAGAATGACCATAAAAAACACAGAAAATACAGAATCTACACACAGAGGTTGATTTGAAAAAAAAAACTGAAATAGTCTCATAATAGTATAGATAACCAGATTTTAAAAGGATATTACAAACTTACATAATGATAAAATACATCCCAATTGCAGAAACATTTAACATCTTCAATATAGGCTCCTTCAATTTGCAAAATTCCATGAGTTGAGTGACACATAGGTATCATGATGAACGAAAAGAGAAAGAACACGTGTACCTTTAAATTGATCATTTGAAACCCTAATTTTTCGTCGGAATCCCCATCGTACCAATTGAACATCAAAGGGCGAGAAAATTAAGCAATAAGCAATGTGTTTTGGAGATGGAAATCATACCAAAAGAAAAGGGATAGCTTAGAAATTGCATGAGACAATGCGAGGAAGCCAATGAAAAGTCGATTTAGGAGGAATAAGGGGGTCAGTTTCCAGTTCTAGCATTGTAAAGTTGTACTCAAGGCATAAATGGTTGTAATATTCGTTATGCTTAAAAAAAACTGAATAAGGCTCTTATATTAATAGTATAGATGACAGGGCTGTTCTGAACGTGTGGTTTGACTTTTCGTCTATGTATGTTTACTTAACTTCATCATCCCCTCAATCGTATCGATATCGATCTATCTTCTCCAACTTTTTTGTAGTAATAAAATTAAGTTACCTTACAATTAAGTTATATATCAAAATTAGTGATGTAAGAAAATGGTTTGATGTATCATAATTGTTGCCTTAGAATTAAGTTATTGCATATGTAAATAATAAAACTAGTCATGTAATAATTTGGAATTAAATTTTGATTTAGATTTGATGTTCCACAAATAACAATATAAAAAGAAATAAAAAATTGAAATGTTTCATTCATTTAATAGAAATCGCGGGACAAAGTCGCATGAATCATATATGATTCTGTATAAGGACAGAGCCGGGATTTTCGATGAGGGTGGTCATTTTGTTTCAGTAATGTTTTCTACAAGATCTTGGATCATTTTGAGATTGTGTTGAGTCTCTAAATATGTTAGATCTTGACTTTAATATAACGTGAAGATAGAGCTTCCCAACTTGTCAACTTACAAAAGGTGTGATAAGAAGGCTAAATTACGCAAGTGAATGATTCACGTACAGAATCATAGGCAAAATGAGTAACAAACAAGACCAGGGTCATCTTGATCTTTTTGGAGGTCATGTTACACTAGATAAAATTACAACTCGACTAAAAACGAGTAACAAACAAGGTTTTAAATGGCGTAAGGTGTGGCGTGGCGGCGAGGCCAAGCCTCAAGCCTTAGGATCCATGGCGAAGCTATAGCGTTTTCAAGGCGTGACTTATGGCGCCAAATTTCTAATTAATATAAAATATTATATTGAGCATATGTTTTGTACTGTTATTCAATGACTCAATACTAATAAACAAGTTAAATTAGGTTATATATTAAAAACTAGCAAATTAAACATTAAAAATGTAAAGAAAAATTAAATATCACGTTAAGAGAACTGGACACTAGGTCATAGCGTGACACGGGGTTAACATAGTGTGACACGCAAGCCTTGAAGCCATGGTGGCTGTGCGGAGAGTTTTTTAGAACAATGGTAACAAACAAAAAAAATGTCAAATTTTATGCCATGTCAAAAAAGTTCAAAATGACAAAGTGGGAAAATATCAAATACTCATTTTTTATTTTGATCAACAAAAATCCTAAAACTATATAATATCTTTTGATTCCGAAAGAAATTAAACGGGTGTTCATGTTAAGCCTGGGTGCCAACACAAGTGGCATTGGGCTCCAAAATCCTTAAGGCTCGTATTGAAAAACCAAGATTTAACATGCCAAATGACGGTGCTAACTAATGCCTTTCATCAGCCTCCATACCCGGCAACTCACATGTGAGAATAAAAAGAGTCGATCAAAAGTAAAATGTGGATAACTCTTTACAAAAATATCTCAAAATTCATAAGATGGTCCCTTAAAAATAAGCCTTTGGCAAAAATATCCCCTAACCTTCCAAGATAATACCAACAATGCTTTTCTCTTTTGCTTCTCTATAATTCACAGCATACATACATTTTTTTTAACAACAAAAGGGACACGAGAAAGGAGCTTTAGCAATGTCATAGCCCCAACGAGCACCCCAAATTTTATTAGACAAAACGGCATACATAGTACGATTATATGAAGCCAAAACACTGTTCATGAACAACAACTACCGACATTTGAAGAAATTACATTTTAGCCCCCTAAACTTATAAATATTTATTCGCTTTATACCTTTTAGTTTTCTAAATTTCATTGTACGATTTAGTCATATATCGTATATTGGCTTAAATATGTTAAAGTGTCGGTAGCTACTGTTCATGAATAGTCTTTTGGCTTCCTGGTAATTGTTAGTACTATTAAAATCTATTAAAATTAAATTTTTTGATTTTTTAAATCTTTTTATTTATTTTATTAAATCTTTCGTATGACAATATTTGTACAAACTTTATGTTTCATATAAATTTATATTATTATGATCAAATCTATCACAATTTATAACCCGGTGCAAAGCCTTAACTTATCAGTTAGTTAGAATATAAAAATATCAACAAAACAACATTCAACTTACTGATTTGGTCCCTGCATTACTAAGGGGCTGTTTGTTTTCCAAGTTTCAGAACTGAATTAGCACTTTCCACTTATTCGGTCAGTCAAATTAAAAATAAGTTTGTTTGTTTCCTATTTTCATTCAGCGCCACTTAACACCTAATTTCATCTGAGCGAAAAAGTGGTAACCAAGTCACTTTTTACAATTCAGTGTTTCAGCCTCCACGCTTCCCACCAGCATCTTCTTCTTCTTCTTCTACATCCTCTCCCCCAACATCTCCCTCTTCTTTTATATCGTCCCCTCCATCTAGTTCCAAATCATGAAAACCCCAATCTAGTTCGATTCGTCCCCCACTCAAAATCGAGCAGCTCCATCTGGTGCGAAATCAAGTATATTGATTTTCTGGGTTCGATTTGTAGGAAAATAGTTTCACCAAAAATAGAAAAAGCAAGAAATAAAGAGAGATGGGAACAAACCCACGTATTGAGTCGAGGCCCGTGTTAAACACGGTTTCCTTAAAACCGATTCGCCCCCTACCGGTGCGTCGATTTCCCAGGATACAACGACACGAAACAGAATCGAGTTCTGTCGGACTTCACTATCATGCCTGAATTTGAGAATATATGTCTTGGTTTTTCACGTGTGTTTGGCTTTCTATGAAGTTACTTTTCCATATGTGTGTCTCTCTCATATTTTGCATATATTTTCTTCTTCATAGAACTCAAGCTATGAGTCCTATATATATACATAACACATATGTAACTCATAGAAGGTTTAAAAGCCAACAATAATGACCCATTATTTCTATGGTTATAACCTCCATTTTTTAAAGCCAACATAATGGAGCATTATTTCATTGTTTTATAACCTCCATCTTAATTTCCGTTCAAAAATTCAAACTAATATTAATATTATAAATTTAAACTAAAATTAATAGTAATATTAATTTTTCCAACAATCCCCCACATGAATGGAAATTATCATAGACATCTCATATATCATGATACTCAAATTCAATGTCGGAATCTTGCAAAGGATAGGTAGGCATTAACCTTTGAACCTTCCCTTATGAAGCATGTCTAGTCTACTAGCAAATCAGTAGACGCGATGTCCTTGAACTGTTTTGCCATTTGTGTAAACGTTAACACACTTCACACAAGATTCTTCCTGACATGGTAAAGTCCTCATAGTCGTGTTCGTTATGGTCATGAACACTGCCTGGTTCAGAGAAAGCTTTAGGAATGTATCCCCAATAATTCCCTTCGAAGCGACCCCACTTCTCTTTCTCATAGGTGATTATCAGTAATCATTAAAAGCTTTGTGCTTATCCTCATTTTTCACTGTCTTAGAAGTTTACTAACTCCCCCCACAGTGACTCTCCACATTCATACAACTAGGTTGTCCTTTTGAACCCAGATCTTGGAATCTCCAGTCTTCTGGGTAAGGTTTCCTTTGCATGAATTATTAATTCAGGGCTTATGTCCCATTCATCTTAAGGACTTATAAACTAAATCTCTACTTAAACTTTTTGTAAGTGGATCCACAATGTTATCTTTTGGCTTTACATAGTCAATCGAGATAACTCCAATAGAGATTAGTTGTCTTATCATATTGCGTCTAATGTAACTTCCCATTATACATTGTACTTTGAGCTCTGCCAATTTTCGATTGGCTATCACAGTGTATACAAATGACCGTTACCGGCTTAGGCCATTTGGGAACATCCTCCACAAACTGACGCAACTACTCTACTTTCTCGCCACATTTATCTAGGGCGATAAACTCAGATTCCATCGTGGATCTGGCTATAATAGTTTTCTTGGACGATTTCCAAGATATAGTCGCACTTCCAAGTGTAAACACATATCCACTTGTAGATCTGGAATCTTTTATATCAGATATCCAATTTGCATCACTGTATCCTTTGATTACAGTTGGATATCTTCCATAGTGCAGTCCACACTCTCTTGTGTACCTTAATAATCTAGTAATACTCCTCCAATATTCAACACTCGCATTACTAGTGTATTTACTTAGCTTGCTTACTGCGTATGCTAAGTCAAGTCAGGTACAACTCATGAGATACATCAGACTGTCTAGTATTCTTGAGTATTCCACTTTGTACAACACTATCCTCTCTTATTCTTGGATAGATGTTGACTAGTGTCACTAGGAGTTTTAGTTATACTTGTGTCTCCTTTATAAAATTTCTCAAGAATCTTGTCCACATAATGTGTTTGACTTAACACTAGACTATTTTGAGTTCTTGTGATCTTTATTCCAAGTATCACATATGATAAACCCATGTCTTTCATGTCAAACTTAGATTTCAACATATCCTTCGTGGACCTTATCATTTTGTCATCACCTCCGATGATAAGCATATGACATAACCGTAAGTGGTGTCATTCATATAAACACACTTATTTTAAAAACACTTTCCAACATGGATTGATCAATCTTTTGATGTCATTGCTTTGGAGCCTGTTTTAAGCCATATAAGGTATTAACAAGTTTACACACCTTGTTCTCTTTACCTTGGGCAACGAATTCCTTAGGCTGCTCCATATAAATTTCTTCTAAATCTTCATTTAGATGATCAATTTTCACATCCATTTGGTGCATTTGCAGATTTGCAATTCCCAACATAAAACTAACGGATGTTAATAATCTAGACTTTCCTTTTGTCTATATCCTTTGATGAAGATATCTATACATTATACCATTGTATAATGTTAGTCATCTAGTGACTTTTCCATCCCTTTTTCACCATTAAGATATCATAACTTATCAAATATTTTATGATTTCTAGTTTGTAAGTCTCTCCAAATGTGACCACAAACTATTCGGTTGCTTAGAGTCTTCAAACTCATACATGAATCATTTGCACAAATCTTGATTCAAATGATATGATTATCTACTCAATCTGTTTCGCATAAGTTGATACAACTAATGTATTTAAACATTTTCATTGAGTAATATCTTCTTCTATATCATGAATAGAGTTGCTAGCTATGCAATACGTTTAAGCTATAACAAGAACACGCACACATGTTGATGAATTCACAAAAACATTGGCCAGATGTTCTTGTCAATGCATCATACATGAGTGTTATTTGTCACCACCAAAGAGCTTAATCGCAACTATCTATAAGTGACAATCTAGGCATCCAAAACTCTAGGATCCTAGTTGTTCTATAAATATAGTCATACTCAATGATCACTCTATCATGACTATATTCTCTTTTTGATATATTTAGCTTAGGTTATACACAAAGTTTTAACCTTTACTTTCATTGCTAATATTTCATCAAACTTATATGATGATTTAGATCCAAACTTATTGGATTCGTCTATCAATTGATATCATGACATTCTATTACCAATCATGATTAATTCGTTATAAACTCACAATTAAACGAATTAAAATTGTAATTATTAATTCATAATTGACAAACAATTACACGAATTAAAACCGAATGGTTAATTCATAATTAAACGACTTATAATCGAAATGGTTAATTCATAATTGACAAACAATTATTGAATTAAATCCAAAATATACATAAGTATATAAACACATTCAGGGAAACTATTATTTACTCAACCCCTTTCGGTAGCTCTACTCGAACACAACCAGGAAAGACGGTGAGGGTGGTATGCTCAAAAGCATTTAAAAACACGACCTCATTAGAATAGAAAACAATCCGCCTATATCTTTCCTATACATTGTATCCAAATAGGTGAGCCTATTTGGAGTTGATTCATAATTTTTCCAACTTAAATGCGTAATTAAACGAATTATTATCGAAACATTTAATTCATTATTGACAAACAATTATATGAATTAAAACTGAAATTTTAACCATGTAATTAATTCGTAACCGACAAACAATTAAACGAATTAACTATCACATTTTTTTTTTCAAATGTAAGGTACCCCCACATTTCAAGGTACTCAACCTTTCTTATTTCCATAGAATAAAATTCTATAAGATTGTCATTATAATTTGACTTACTAAAGATGCATAGTCAAAATATATTTACTCATCAAAATATCATTGATCGGCTATCATATTAATTGGGATTTAAACCTATATTAAAAACTCACTTTAATATCAAGAAAATATTGACATGAGATCAAAATTTGTCCAAATTTTGGTTACATTAAAATAGATAAACTATTTTATTTTCTTGCAAAACCAAAATCCCATCATATAACAAATGGAGTTTATGTATACCAAGTTTTCACTTTATTTTAAAAACTCCATATCAAGACTTTTGTTCGTGAGAATTAATCCGTACATCTCATCGTGGATGCATCCTTTGTCCAAGACACCAATTGTCCTAACAATTAAAGCCCCTCCCTCAATATGGAGTGCCAAAAATATCCATCTTTAACCAATTTGCTTGTGGATATAAATTGTTAGAAACAACATTCTTTCATTAATCTTGTAGAAATCATTGTTCTACTTTTCCAAATTTCATCATTTTAAGCACCCTTCATTAATGAGTACCACATATTTCATTTGGAACCACTCACATGGCATTTGGTTCCGAAAACCAAACATCATCCCCTTCGTGGGGATATTCTAATTTTAAGACCGGTGTTACCCATATTGCTTCCCACTAAAGAAAACAATGCACCATTTTGTTTCCCACAAAAGAAAACAATGCACCATTTTGTTTCCCACAAAAGAAAACAATGCACACTTATATTTATAAAAGTTTCACTCTTATAAACATCAAGGAGGTTATGAACTAACCTTTGCACTCAAAACAAGATATTGCATTTTATAAATGAACTTCTTCCACTTATAAATTTTGTGCATAAATAAGCAAAGAGTTGCTTAAATATTGTGCACTAACAATTTTAACATATGCAAACATATTGCAAATCCAACAATTGTTTTAGACACCATAGATGTATTTTTTTTTTCTCGAAACACATCGTACAACTAACTATTTAGACTTCTATGCATATTTCACAATCTAAAATTTTGCCAAAATCAACATAATTTCGGTGTTTCAAACGATAACAAAAAACAATCGAAACAAACATACCATTCGACTTGTTTGAAAATAATAAAGCAAAGAAGTTGATTTATACAAACTCATCTTCTACAAATAATCAAAGCAAATAGTTTTATTTTTTCAAAAAAAAAAAACGCTTGCTTTTGCCCATTTTCACTTAGAAAACAAATGTAACAGAAGATTACCGACCAATTGGTGAAACAAAGAAAGATCGGAATCGGTTTTAAGATTGTAGGAAAATAGTTTCACCAAAAATAGAAAAAACAAGAAATAAAGAGAGATGGGAACAAACCCACGTATTGAGTCGAGGCCCGTGTTAAACACGGTTTCCTTAAAACCGATTCGCCCCCTACCGGTGCGTCGATTTCCTAGGATACAACGACACGAAACAGAATCGAGTTCTGTCGGACTTCACTATCATGCCTGAATTTGAGAATATATGTCTTGGTTTTTCACGTGTGTTTGGCTTTCTATGAAGTTACTTTTCCATATGTGTGTCTCTCTCATATTTTGCATATATTTTCTTCTTCATAGAACTCAAGCTATGAGTCCTATATATATACATAACACATATGTAACTCATAGAAGGTTTAAAAGCCAACAATAATGACCCATTATTTCTATGGTTATAACCTCCATTTTTTAAAGCCAACATAATGGAGCATTATTTCATTGTTTTATAACCTCCATCTTAATTTCCATTCAAAAATTCAAACTAATATTAATATTATAAATTTAAACTAAAATTAATATTAATATTAATTTTTCCACCACGATTTTGATCGTCGGTATCGGCTCTTGTGGATACGATTGGAGAGCAAGGGTGAGAAACAACTCTATCTTCTCGACAGGTTGTCATTTGGGTGTTGTCGGTTGATTCCTCCACCATTGTTTGATGCATAAGATAGAGTTAAAATTGTCGAGTTTCAAACAATCATGGCGGTAATTGATGTGTATGCACAAAGCCCCACCCCCACTTTGCACAAATACCCCTAAAAGGCCGTTATAAGGGCCGTTATGCAATTTCAGTCAAATAACGGCGTTTTGAGCCGTTATAGCGCTGTTATGGCGCCGTTATAACGGCGTAACAGTGTGGGTATATGTGCAAAGGAAACACCGTTATGGGCATAACGGCAAAGAACTCCAATCATGGGAGTCTGTTAGCAATCAAATAGAATTCCCTAATATTTTATTATTCATTTTAGTTGTTAATCTGGTTTGATGCTGATGAACCTGTGTTTAGTGTTCTGAATTTTTTTAGGAACTGAATTCAAGTTCAGTGAAATGCCTATGGGAGGTGCTGCGGAGTTCCATTCCCTAAAGAAACTCTCGCTGCTGCAAAGCAATTGTTGGGAATCAAGGGATACAAAAACATGCACAGCGGAATAAAACCCGATTCCCAATCGAGGATCCAATCCTAACCATAACAGATACAATTAAAGTGGGTTTGATGGTTTACCTTTGATGAATAAACTTCCAGAATGCTTGTAGGGGATACACCGCTACTGACACGTCTCGAGGAACGGTTGCTAGACCACCACCAAAGATTACTCCGCAAACGAAAATTTCGGTTCTCGCTTCGAGGCTATGATCGCCGGCGGTGGAAGAGAGAAAAGAGAGAGATTGTTTTGAGAATTATCAATTCAGTAATAATTCAATCAAACCTTATGCCTTTATTTATATTAACTAATAAGGCAGTGTTTGATGCCATATGGAATACCCTTATAATTATCAACCTGATAATTAAATATATATATTCCATAATTATCTCTTTATTAATTAATTCAACTGATTAATTAATTTATAAATAATTCAACTAATTATTTATTTCTTTCTTTCTCCTTTTATAATTAATAAACGATTAATTATCTCTCTCAACCAAGTAATCCAAACATCCTCTTATTAGTGTGCAGCGGTGTGGACCTACTAGTGTCCTATAACATTGGATACGGTAACCTTGTTACTGTCTCGCACATAATCCTAACAGACTCCCACTTGTGCTAGACATGTAACTGTACTGTTACCATTAGCCTAAGGAGGTCCCTAGCCAGACACTTAGGTTAACCAGGTTATAAGATCTCTTACATCTAGAGATACAATTCACGCTTGAATTTGTACACAGGTTCATTCCTTTTGCACACGATATTTCTAAAGTGATTTTAAGACATGGAGTGGAGGATTCATTTCTAAAAATCAAGTATTTCTTGAATCTGATTTTGATTGCCTGCAGTAACGGATATTACTAAATAACCCCTGTTATTCTATCCGAGCGTGGCCACGCGTTTTCTGCCAATCTTAATCGTCAAGGGGCCCGGAAATATCTCTCTTTTGAAAGAGGTGCAAATCCCTTCTTGACTACTTGCATTTGGATCCACGGCTTCCGCTGCATCTAGTCACGTCCCGTATGGCCACCCAGTTACGGTGCAGCGTTAGTACGCGCTAAGAGTACAGTGGTCCTCGTGTTCCCAAACCAAGTATCTCAGGTCTAAGGACAACCTATCAAGTCTGTGCTTATGACTGAGGCTCCATGAAGCAGACTTGATTACTGGTCACTTCCAATACCCAAACTCTCTGATGAGTATCTATAAATACTTGGTCACATCACTTGTGCTTTTATTCCTTACTTTGAATAAATCATCAAGTATTCATAATAGCGTTAAACTCCTTATTGAAATTCCCATTTCAATAAGTGGCTACGGAAATTTTAGATTTCATACAAAACTTTGTAAAATCATGGATACGTTAAATATGCAAAAAATAGTTATTTAGAACAATCATGAAATTAAAACCTCCATTTATTTCCAACACACTGTGAAATAAAAACTTTACATAATTACATTGTTTCTAAATTAGACTATAGTCATAATTAATAAACTAAGAACTAGCTACTGGCTTCCAGGTACTGCATCCCAATGGAATTCGCATGTGCCTCATGCTTTACCCTCGCTAGTGGCTTTGTCAGCGGATCTGCGACATTGTCTTCTGTTGGAATCTTGCATATTCTCACATCTCCTCTTCCAATGATCTCTCGGATGAGGTGATACTTCCTGAGCACGTGTCTCGACTTGTGATGTTCTCTAGGTTCCTTTGCTTGCGCTACGGCTCCTGAGTTATCACAGAATATATCGATCGGGCTCGAGATACTGGCAACCACTCTGAGATCCGATAGAAAATTCCTTAGCCAGACAGCTTCCTTTGCCGCATCAGATGCTGCAATGTACTCTGCCTCTGTAGTTGAGTCTGCAATCGTGTCCTGCTTCGAGCTCTTCCATGAGATCGCACCTCCGTTTAGGGTAAAGACATACCCTGACTGTGACCTGAAGTCATCTCTGTCGGTCTGGAAACTAGCGTCAGAGTACCCGGTGACACTAATTTCATCCTCAGTACCTCCAAAGACCAAGAACATTTCTTTCGTTCTTCTCAAATATTTAAGAATGTTCTTGACAGCCACCCAATGGGGTTCACCCGGATTCTGTTGGTATCTGCTCGTAACACTTACTGAGTAAGCAACATCGGGCCTAGTACATAGCATGGCATACATAATCGATCCAATTGCTGAAGCATATGGGACCGATTTCATTTTGTCCTGATCTTGACTAGAAACAGGACACTGTGTTTTACTTAACACTATGCCATGTTGCATCGGGATAAATCCTTTCTTGGATTCATCCATCCTGAATTTCTTCAAGATTTTAGCGATATACGTACTTTGGCTAAGCCCGATAAGCCGCTTAGATCTATTTCTGTAGATCTTTATACCGAGTATATAAGCGGCTTCTCCAAGGTCTTTCATCTGGAAACATTTGCTTAACCAACTCTTAACACTCTGTAAAGTTGGCACATCGTTTCCTATGAGCAGAATGTCATCTACGTATAAGACCAAGAAGGTTACTATGCTCCCACTGAACTTAGTGTAGACACACGGCTCGAACTCACTTTTGGTAAAACCAAACTCTTTGATTCGCTCATCAAAGTGTAAGTTCCAGCTTCGAGATGCTTGCTTCAATCCATAAATGGATTTTAGCAGCTTACACACCTTATTAGGATTCTTAGGATCTTCAAACCCCTCTGGTTGTTCCATATAGACGTCTTCTGTTAACTTTCCATTCAGAAAGGCTGTCTTGACGTCCATTTGCCAAATCTCGTAATTAAAGTACGCTGAGATGGCCATAAGAATCCTAATTGACTTCAACATTGCCACTGGTGAAAAGGTTTCATCATAGTCAATACCATGAGTTTGCGTGAATCCTTTTGCAACTAGTCTGGCTTTGAAGGTGTGTACGTTCCCATCCATGTCGGTTTTCTTCTTGAAAACCCATTTGCGTCCAACAGCCTTACAGTGTTGTGGCAAATCAGTCAACTCCCAGACTTGGTTGTCGTACATGGATTGCATCTCGGCCTTCATGGCTTCTTGCCATTGTTCAGACTCACTGCCTGACACAGCTTCTCCATAGGATGCTGGTTCATTTAAGTCTCCGCTATCTTGAGAGACTAGAAACCCAAGATACCTATCTGGTTCTTGTCTTACCCTGTTGGATCTGCGAAGGTCCTGTGTTTGCACTTCCTCAATCGGCTCTGATTGAGGTTCAACATTGTTATGTTGAATTTCTGGCTCAACAACTGGTGTAGTGCTTTCTTCGTCTACTATCTGTAGATCTACATCCTTTCTGGTGTTCTCTAAACTGAGAAACTTTTCTTCCAGAAATTTTCCATTTCGAGCAACAAACACTTTGTTCTCTTCAGGGTTGTAGAAATAATATCCCACGGTGGTCTTGGGATATCCAACGAAGAAACACTTGTCGGATTTGGGTTTGAGTTTTTCTGAGGTAGGTCGTTTGACGTAAACCTCACAACCCCAAATTTTCAGAAAAGATATGTTGGTTTTCTTACCCTTCCATAACTCGTATGGAGTCTTTTCTACCGACTTTGTTGGCGCTCTGTTCAGTATGTGTGCTGCTGTTTCGAGCGCGTGTCCCCAGAATGATATTGGCAGCGAAGAATGACACATCATCGTTCGTACCATGTCAAGCAACGTACGATTTCTCCTTTCTGATACACCGTTCATCTGAGGTGTATACGGAGGTGTGAGTTGGGATACAATCCCACACTCCATCAGATGATTGTCAAACTCATCACTGAGATATTCGCCACCACGATCTGACCGTAAGAACTTGATCCTCTTGTCAAGTAGATTCTGTACTTCATTCTGATATTCCTTGAATTTTTCAAAGGTTTCAGATTTATGTCTCATCAAGTAGACATAACCATACCTACTGAAGTCGTCAGTAAAGGTAATGAAGTACCGGTATCCTCCTCTTGCTACATGACTGAAAGGTCCACATACATCTGTGTGGATTATTTCAAGCAAGTCAGTAGCCCTTTCATTCTCACTGTTGAAAGGTTGCTTTGTCATTTTGCCAGATAAACAAGATTCGCAATTATCAAAAGGTTTATAGTCGAAATTGCCAAGAAAACCTCCTTTTAGGAGTAGTTCAACACGTTTCTTGTTTATATGGCCCAAACGACAATGCCAGAGGTAAGTCTGATCCTCAATATCCTTGGATCTCTTACTTATATGATAGATTTCACTATTGTTGTCTTTAAGATTTACAGTGTATAGACCATCTACGGGTGTAGCTTTAAAATAGAAAATATTATCTTTAAAGACTGAAATCATTTTATAAGAATATTTATAATAAAAGCCTTGGTCTACCAACAAATCAAAAGACAATACATTCTTAATCATATTTGGAATATAATAACAATTTTCCAGTTCCAAAACTAGACCCGAGGGTAAACTAAGACTATAAGATCCCACGGCTTCAGCAATCAACGGAGTGCCTTCGCCAACTCGTAGGTTCGAACGGTCCTTCCTCAAAGTCTTTCTTCTAGTGAATCCCTGTAAATGATTACAAATGTGGTTACCACTGCCTGTATCAATTACCCATGATTCATAAGAAGTGATTAAGCAATCTATCATAAAGATACCTGGAGTATCGGGTAAACCGATATCCATCTGGTCGATGTTCATCGAGTGCTCGCAAATATCCTCGCTGCCGCATTCTGGGCAACTCAGATCTCCCAGCTCATCAATTATATCAGTGTCCATGAGATTCGCAGGTTCGGGTACTGGCTCTAGACTGGCCAGGATATCTTCATGAACTTTATCCACGTCGTTCTTTGGTTCCTTCATGTAGGCACTAGCTGTGTCCTGAACTTCCTTTGTGAGGGAGAACCACATGAGATACACTAACTCCTCCTGAGTCATCTTGTACCCCAGACGTGATAAACACTTAAAAAGCCTTCTCATATCAACAAGATGGTTTTTAACTGACTGACCCTTCTGTAGCTTCAGGGAGAGAATCTCTTGCATGATCAAAAGCTTGCCCGTGTGCTTGTAGAAACCTAACTGGTTTTCTACATTCCTTACGACCTCGTGACAGAATTTCACTCTTAAGTCTCCCGTGAACTCGGGTGACATAGAGAAAACTAGAATGGACATTACATCCGACTCATCTGCCATGAATCTGAAATATTCAGCAAATTCCTCTTCTGGGGCATTGCTTTTGGGTCGTGACATGGGCTTATTGATCACATAAAGCTTACCCTGGGCTCTCAAAACATTCTGTAAGTGCAACTTCCAAACTGGAAAGTTCTGGCCCGTAAGCTTCCACTTGCCCGTAATAAGGCGAAGTGATTCCTCAGGTGAATAAAACGGAATGCTAATTGGAGACATCTACATAAGAATATAAATTCCAATTTAGTTTATAATTATATATAATTCTAATAAATTATTACCCTTAAAATAAATTTATTAGACTAGAATCCATATTTCACATGTGTCGGGAAGCATGTGATCATGTCAAACCGACTCATGCGATCTATGGTAGGTAACACTATACCAATCGTATTCCTATCTGAAAATACGACTTCTAGATCGTCGGGACATCGGATATTAATAATCCGTGCATATTTAGTCCCTCTAGTGCATTTTGGCCTGGTACCACCCAGTGAATAAATAATTACCAAAATAGATTGCACCACCCGGGACCTGGACAAACTCTGGCCGGTACCACCCGGAGATAACTCGCAGAGTTTTATCACCTTCCAGTTTCGGTTTGAACACGGGCGTTCATAGTGTGTGCACTTACAACGCCCTATGTACCTTACACCGGAAGTGCCCCTAAAGTGGGTTGCACTTACTAATCTATGATTTTAACAAGGGTCTAAATTGCCAGTTTCGTTTTTCAAAATCTTTGAAAAACTGGATCCAAACACTAACTGTATTTGTATCCTTTTAATTTTTAAACAATCCGTTCAAAAGGGCAATTTATATTTAATAACAATTACGTAAATTAAACAACCACGCAATTTAAATATAAAAAGCACAGTCATAGCTTAAACCCTTAAACTAATGTTGTTTTGTGAGCCAACACAAAACAACGGTCTCAACCCTAAGTGACAAAAGTCTTCAACTTCTGGCACTCCCACTGGCTCCGAGATCCATGGCCGTCGTCTTGTCTCCGTCTTTATGTAATTAATATATTATTACAAAATGGGCTTAAATGACACGCAGGCCTCCCAACTAGTCTATCAAGAATAATTAAAATTACAAAAGGGTTGTAAATGGCTCGCAGGCCTCCCAACTATTCTAAAACGGATAAATAAAATAAAACACAACCACGGGTCCAAAAGGGTTCAGCTATGACTCATCATAATTAAACAAATTAAAATACAACTGAATTTTAACCGGATAATTATAAGACCAAAAATTAATTTAAAACAAATTAATTAAACTTAATCTTGAATCGTTTTAAAACTTATCTGAAAAAAAAACGATCCTTTTATCTCAAAAATATCCGGAAACGAATCCTTATCTGGATCCGTTAACGATAAACGATTGGGACAAACAACGATTTTGAATACCACCGATCCGTCAAAACGTGACCGTCGATTGGCGGTTTTTCATCGCCAGCGACGACAATGACGGGATCGCCACCGCCGCCGCGCGTACCACTATCGAACACCGGCGGCAGCAGCAGCTAGAAAGCCACCACCACCGCCGTCCGTCGCGCCGATCTCCTCCGGCGACATCAGCAGCTCGTGAGCCACCACCGCCGCCCGTCGGTGCATCAAACAACCATCATCACCACCGGCGACAGCAGTGGATCGCCCACCACCGCCGCCGTGGTCGCACCTCGGTCGAGAACAACAATCAATTGCCGCCACCACCGCGACTGGTGGTGCGGCGGTTTGAGGATTCGACGGCAGCAGCGGTTACTACCGCCACCACCGCCTGCTGCCTTTCGTTTGATCGCCACCACTGCCCGACGCCACAGCCACCAAGCGGGTGGTGTGGCCGGCGGTTTTATGTTCAATCGATACCACCACCACCACAATCGGTGGCACGGTGGTGGTTCATGTTTGTAGCCGACGCCGCCACCACTCACGGTGGTGCGGCTGGTGATTTGGTGCGATGACAGCCGGCGACCACCACAAACTGTGGTGTAGCCGGTTGGTCGTTTGAACCACCGACGATCGGCCTGGAGGTCCGGCCGGCTAACTGCCGCCGTTCCACCGCCGATCGTTGCTCCGTTAGGTTTATTAAAAATCAGATTTTTAAATACGAAAAACAATGATTTTTACAAAACCTAAATAATCAACAAACAGCTTAAACCTGATCTGTTAGGTTTAGGAAGTGGCTCTGATACCACTGTTGGGAATCAAGGGATACAAAAACATGCACAGCGGAATAAAACCCGATTCCCAATCGAGGATCCAATCCTAACCATAACAGATACAATTAAAGTGGGTTTGATGGTTTACCTTTGATGAATAAACTTCCAGAATGCTTGTAGGGGATACACCGCTACTGACACGTCTCGAGGAACGGTTGCTAGACCACCACCAAAGATTACTCCGCAAACGAAAATTTCGGTTCTCGCTTCGAGGCTATGATCGCCGGCGGTGGAAGAGAGAAAAGAGAGAGATTGTTTTGAGAATTATCAATTCAGTAATAATTCAATCAAACCTTATGCCTTTATTTATATTAACTAATAAGGCAGTGTTTGATGCCATATGGAATACCCTTATAATTATCAACCTGATAATTAAATATATATATTCCATAATTATCTCTTTATTAATTAATTCAACTGATTAATTAATTTATAAATAATTCAACTAATTATTTATTTCTTTCTTTCTCCTTTATATAATTAATAAACGATTAATTATCTCTCTCAACCAAGTAATCCAAACATCCTCTTATTAGTGTGCAGCGGTGTGACCTACTAGTGTCCTATAACATTGGATACGGTAACCTTGTTACTGTCTCGCACATAATCCTAACAGCAATCTCGCTGGTACTTCATGACTGTTGCTCACCGGTGCGGACCCTAGTGCTGCCGCCTTTCGCCCGCTGTTGCTCCCTCATCGATGATGCCCCTTCTGTTCTATCTTCACCAAATCAACTCGATCATAATAGAGGAATGTAGGTATAATTTCTTTTGCCGAAGTGAAAGTTGCTACCGGTGACGAGGTGTTTGGGGTAAACATGGATTTCAAGTGTATAGAAACTGTGTCGAGGTGTTTGGGGGTCGATGTTTATGGACACGAATTGGATACCGTTTCAGATTGTAATGTCTCGCTTTCGAGTTTATCACTTACGTAAATCGTGTGCATTAGATACCGTTTTGGGTTTACTAATTTGCGTTATTAAAGGATACGATTCGCTTTAAACCGAGTTATTAGAGATTTCTAGATTTTCTGCTGAATTAAGTTGCATACATGTACAATTTTTATAATGGTTCTTTGCTTGGTTGATACGTAACATCTATGTCGTGTTTGTTGAATGATGATTTTACTTGTTTTATAAAGCTCATTAAGCCGCTGGACTGTTCTATAAATTCATTAATAAATTTGGATTGTTCATTCAGTTGATTTTAGTTGTTATAAATAATGACTTTAATAAAATAGTACATCAAAAATCAGATTCAGACGTTTGACAGTTTTCAAAAAACCAAACAGTCTTACAAGATTCAGTTTCAGTCTTCAGCACCACCACTTAAAATTCAGAAGTGGAAACAGATTCAGTCTTCAGCACCACTTAAAAAACAAACGCCACCTAAAGGGAACTGTGGTATATATGTTTTTACAGAACTAGTCGCTAAACTTCATTTATTTAGGTAGAACACTTGGTGGTTATTCACTTTCTCACAAATTTGGTCCTTGGACCAAACGGACTTCTGCCAGACCGTTAAATTTGAGAGAAAAATGTACTTTCGTCATTCTATTTTTTTTTCTTTTTACTATTTTAGCATTTTTCAATTAACCTTTTTCATTCAAGGAAAAACTTAATTTGAAACTTAGAAGGACAAGGACAACCATCATTTACTAATAGGATATTACATTAGGTTACAAGAACTACTAATTAAAGGTCGTATGATAGTGTATCTTGGGGTGTTCGAAAAAAAACCGATAGACCATTCAAACATGTCGAACCAAGTCATGGCACACTGTTTTTGGTGGTATGACGGTTTGATTCAGTCTGCATTATAGCCAAATAATACAACCAAACCGCGATTAACTGTGGTCTAAGTATTTTTTGAGCGGTCTAACCAAACCAACCACCAAAACTACACATGTATTGATTATATTTAGTTTTCATATCACTACAATGAAACTGAGTTTACGGGACACCAGGAAAAATAAAGCATAATAATACACCATTTTATAAGACCAAAACTAAAATGTTCTATCTAAATGTGTTGTAATAGATCTTGTAAGACATTTTTGGTTTTCATAACAAGTTTTTAGAACATTTTTGTAAAATACATCATATTAGCATTTATTAGTATATTGAAGATGTCTAAAACAATTGACACAAAGATGGTTTTATAGGACATTTTCTTAAAGATATAAAAATATCAAAGTGACGTCTTTTATAAAAATGTCCTTAATCCCATAAACATATGTAATGATCCGGGACTGTTTCTGTATTTCTGTAGTGACAATATAAATTGGCTCCATGTTTTATCCTATAATCGGTATTTGGTAATATCGGTAACGGGTTCCCTATAATTGCCAAGAATACCAACCGGTACCGAAAGTTAAAAAGACACCTTTTTTTTTCCAAAATCCCATAACAAATCTGAAATCCATTAAAAATAAAACGGTTCACTACCCTCCAAGGGGTGATAATACCAATCCTAAACCTTAAAAAAATTAATTTTTTTGCAATTGATAATATTAGGGTTCATTAAAATTTTAGAGTGACTGTAATGTTTGATTTGAATATTGTAAAATGTAAAAGCAGAACTGATGGGGTACTAGGTGACCTTACCGGCACCGTATACTTCTAATCGGTTTGGTATTCGGTGTACCGGGAATTTTCGGTATGGTACCGATTCGGTACGATATTATTGTGTGAAGTATTTGATACCAAGTTAATTAATTGGAATAGTGTTTGGTTGCTAGCAGGCCCGTTATTTAGGGTGTTCTAAAGGTTCTACGGCACAGGGCCTCCGATCGTCGGGGCCCTCGGGATATTTTTCAAGTTTTGACTTATAGTAAATTAACTAACTAAGACAAATGTATAAACAAAACATCCCTTACCGCAGCGGCCAAACACTTGAAGAGCGCTGTTGAAGGGGCCCTTGTTCGAATCTCCTAGGCAGCGTATATTATTTTCTTTTAAATTAACTTGATTTTATCCAAGTTTTGTTAGCTTAATTAAAACATAATTTGAGATTAAATAATACATACAAAAAATGATTTTTTTTATATTCTTAAAGTAACTAAGAATGACTTTGATTACTTATACTTTTTTATTATTTTCCTTAATTTTTATTAAAGGAATATTTTAAATCCATACTAATACTAAGATTAAAATCTAATTTGATTTTATCCAAATTTTGTTAGCTTAATTAAAACATAATTTGAGATTAAATAATACATACAAAAAATGATTTTTTTTATATTCTTAAACTAACTAAGAATGACTTTGATTACTTATATTTTTTTTATTATTTTCCTTAATTTTTATTAAAGGAATATTTTAAATCCATACTAATAGTAAGATTAAAATCTATACAGTTTTTTTAAATCAAAGATGAATTATTTATCGATTTGTTGTCAAACAAACGTCTAAATATAATAAAACTAATTTAATTAAAAAATTAACTAAAAGTTAAGGACACATTTAATTTTTTGCACAGGGCCTCCAATATGGAAGGAACGGCCCTGGTTGCTAGGTGACCTTTGCAAGCTCTATCACACATTGCATTCGAATATCTCTACGTTATTTTCCATCAACAAAAATGCCATATGTCTCTTTGGGAATTTCTTCAGTGGGGAGACTTTAGGTGCCATTATTTCTTAGATGCACATATGAGGACTATTTGTGTCCCCTTATTTCTTGGGTGGGGACGTTTTTTTTTCTTTATTTCACTATATATGATAACTTGTTTGTTTTGTAATTTGTTTTTGTAGCTCTGAATTATTCATGGGTTATTAATAATTACAATGAATATAGCAACGGGTTTATTGATCTACTAAAGAAAGATGGTTTATATGGTTTATATTATTGAGAAGGTTATAGATTTAATTCAAATCTTATTTGGCGTTATATATCTAAATCTCTCGAAAGTAGCTGAATGAAGCATATAGGGGTACCTAGACTAGAGAACAAAAATAGCTATATTCCTCGATGATTATTTTAAATTGATAATGGTGGAAATTTCCTTAAAATGTGGTGCTGCTGCAAAAGTGTCTTCTCACACTTATCGTCCATCTATATTTATGTCCATCTATATTTACTTCAGTTCGTGCATCTCCTCAAACCACATCGATCTCTCTTCTTCAACCTCTTCGAAGTATCAATATTAAGCAAACCAACTATTTGATGGCATCTTCATCGTCGTCTTTTCACTCCACTCCTCCCACCTCTTGGAAATATGATGTATTCCTCAGTTTTAGAGGAGCAGACACTCGCCACACCTTTGTGGATCATCTTTATTCCGCTCTTATACAACAAGGGATCGATACTTTCAAGGATGACGAAGAACTTCCTCGGGGCGAAACCATCCATCCATCGCTTTTGAAAGCTATTGAAAGCTCGCAGATAGCCGTCGTTGTATTTTCTGAAAACTATGCCAATTCTTCTTGGTGCTTGCAAGAACTTGAACATATTATGAAAAGCAAGGATGAAAGAGGCCAGATTGTTATTCCCATATTTTATCATATTGATCCTTCGGAAGTTCGAAGACAGAAAAGGAAATATGGAGAAGCATTTGCCAAATATGAGGCAGAGAATAAAAACGTTGAATCTTGGAGAAAAGCACTTTTTGATGCAGGAAACCTATCTGGACTTGTCGCCGAGGGGTAACTTATTCTTTAATTTTTAACATATTATGTTTATTAAGTGGAACAAATTTCCTCTTTTCGCAATTAGAGCATCTATTTATTATCTTTGTATATCCAATGTCTAGGTCTGAGACGATATTCATCAAAGAAATTGTTAGCACAATCTCAAAAAGATTGTCTGTGGCAATTCCAAGTGACGATGGCGACTTGGTTGGAATAAAGGATCGCCTGCTAGCTTTGAAATCAATGTTAGCAATCGATTCTCAAGGTGTTCTGACTGTTGGAATATGGGGGCTTGGTGGTGGTGGTAAAACTACTCTTGCATATGCTGTGTACGATGAAATCTGTAGCAAATTTGATGGTTGCTGCTTTGTAAAAAACGTAAGGGAAGAATCAAGCAAGCATGGTTTGGAAGAATTGCAAAAAGAAATTCTCTCACATGTTTTGAAACAAAAAAAAGAGGAATTATGTGGAGATATAAGAATGTTGATAAAGAGTAGGCTTCGTCGTAAAAGGGTCTTGTTGGTTCTGGATGATGTCGATGATGCTGACCAGCTAAAGGCGTTGGCTGGTTCGCATAATTGGTTTAATGAAGGAAGCAGAGTTATAATCACAACTAGAAATAAACATTTACTCAATATTCAACAAGTAAATGTGATATACAATATTAGCTTGTTAAATGACGAAGAGGCTATGAAGCTCTTTTGCAAGCATGCATTTTGTCGTGGTAACCGTGTAGAAGATTATGCTAGTCTTTCAAATAAGGTTGTTTCTTATGCTCGTGGGCTCCCGTTAGCACTTAAAGTTATGGGTGCGTTTCTTTGTGACAAAGACAAGAGTGAGTGGATCAGCGCCTTGGCGAGACTAAAAGATATCCCAGAAGATGAAATCATGGAAACGCTAAAAATTAGCTATGATGGGCTTAAACCTTTGGAGAGAAAGTTGTTCCTATATATTGCATGTTTTTTTAGGGGAGCAATGTACGATGATGAGCCATGGGTGATACTTGAAGCTTGTGGTCTTCACCCTATAATAGGGGTAAGGACGTTGACAGAAAAGGCTCTCATAACTGTGTCAAAACAAGGATGGTTTGATATGCATGATCTAATACAAGAAATGGGACATTGCATTGTTCGAGGAAAAAACCCCCAAAATCCTGAAAAACACAGTAAGATTTGGCGGTGGGAGGATCTTAAAAAATATGTGCTATACCAATGCAGGCAAGGACCATAATGTTTAAACTAGCCTTGTATATAAAATATACATATGCAATGAATGATATGTGTACTTCAATAAAGATATACTCTAAATCAACCCTAACATCATTTTGTATCTCTGTCACAGGAAAATCACTGGATTGAAGCATTACAAGTTGAACGTTACTACCCAGTTTCTCGTAATCTTCCACATGTTGTTGCAAATATGAAGGAACTTCGATGGCTTTCTTATGATGAATTTCCTGCAAACTCATTGTCAAGAAATTTTCAACCAACAAATCTTTGTTATCTAGGATTGAAGTATAGCTTGCTAGAGCAACTTTGGGAGGGTGATAAGGTAATTCTTATTATTTGTCTCATTATGGAATGAAAGCAAAGTAGATAATACATTATAAATTTGACTAATTTACATAACATTTGAATGCCGTAGCATTTGATGTGGTTGAATATGGCATACGTAGGCAACTTTATGTAAGTAGGTAATAATTAAACCAAAAATATGAACCTCTTATTTAAGGGTTTATGACTTATTTGGGTAATCAACTATTCAATTTGTACTAATATTACCATCAAACTATTTTTTGTACTCAATATATCATTGAATTTTTTTTTTTGTACTAAAAATACCATTATGACCGGGAGTAGCAGGTAAACCACCACTAACCACCCCTCCACCACCACTAAACCGCCACAACCACCATATCCAAACCAAACCACCACCACCACCATATCCAAACCAAACCACCACCACCGCCACCACACCAAACCACCAACACCACCAGTGATTTTCCGGCGAACAACACCACAACTACCACCACCACCGCCACCACACCAACCACCACCACCACCAGTGATTTTCCGGCGAACAACACCACCAAAACAATTTCGTGCCTTCGAAGGCTTCGATGTAGGTCGCCTGGTTCGTCATGGCGGCGGAGAGCTCGGAGACGGCGATGGCGGAGCTCGTGGTTGTGGTGTTGTTCGCCGGAAAATAACTGGTGGTGGTGGTGGTTTGGTGTGATGGTGGTGGTTTGGTGTGATGGTGGTGGTGGTGGTTTGGTTTGGATATGGTGGTGGTGGTGGTTTGGTGTGGTGGCTGTGGTGGTTTAGTGGTGGTGGACGGGTGGTTAGTGGTGTTTTACCTGCTACTCCCGGTCATAATGGTATTTTTAGTACAAAAAAAAAGAGTTATGGTATATTGAGTACAAAAAATAGTTTGATGCTAATATTAGTACAAATCGAATAGTTGGTTATCCAAATAACTCATAAACCCCTTACTTAATTATCTATTAAAGATTTTATTTTTTATTTTTCTAGAAGAAGCTAAATGTTATCCATAATCATTAAATGGTCTTAAAAAGTCTACAAGAATTGAATTCTTAGGAGTTGGGAATTAAATGCGAGAGATGAATTATAAAGTACTTATCACAAGTCGTGGAATTCTCCTCTTATTTGCATGCTCCTAATTATATAAGCATTTAGAAGATAAACAAAAATACCTGATCTAACAATGGGAAAACGTTAATTCAGTTAAATTCGATGTGACTAAGGGGTCATTTGCGCTTATCGGTACTATATAGCCGCCGTGCTTGTTTAACTTACTGGGTTAGATTTTAGTCCATTAAAATTACACCATATGTAACAATTTATCTGGTAAACACTTACCGGGTAAAAGTCTTCAATCTCAATTATCGGTTAAGACTCTATCCTTTTCATGGCTTATACCGGTTAAAATTCTCAATCCTTGTCAAGCCCATCCAATAAGGTTAAGTGAGGACGCTAAACACTTACTGGGTAAGCGTTTAGGAGTTATTTGTAAAAATAGGGGTCTTTTAAAAACCCTTTGTAGAAATAGGGGTGTTTTAGTTTTATTGGTAGAAATAGGGGTATTTGGATGGGGCCCACCACTTTTATTAATCTGATTTTTAAAATTTTCATCATGATACCTATGTATTAATTTTTGCAAGTTATATAATTAAGTAGACCTCCTTAAAACCTTCAAGTAAATACAATACTTAATATATATTACAATATGAAAAAATTACAACACGAATTAAACGATAACTAGAATACAAATATATTACAATATTACGAAATTAAAAGATCAAGTACATAAAACATAACCATAAGAACTAAACATTAAATTAAAATATGAATTAAACGCTAACTGGACGCATTTTACACTTTCAGTTCATTTAGACTTATGGTCTTATCTGATTGACATGTGTCATTATATTTATCTCCTACTTTTTAGTTTTTTATTTTATTTTTAATCTTCTAACTTTTACTTAAAACCCATATAGTTAGTTATTTATTTAATTTTAATCCCCTAATTTTTTTCAAATTTTATTTTACACCCTCGTCATTTTCCCAATCTCGTTAGTTTTAATTCGTATTTTAATTTAGTGTTTAGCTCTTATTGTATTGTTTTATGTACTTGATCTCTTAATTTCGTAATATTGTAATATATTCATGTCGTAATTTCCTCATATTGTAATATATATTAAATATTGGTATTAACTTGAAGGTTTTAAAGAGGACTATTTAATTATATAACTTGCTAAAATTAATACATATATTTTAAATTAATTAATTTAAACATAATGTATAATAAGGGTTAAATATGAAGTTTTGAGAAAAAAAGGATATAAATAATAAAGAAAGATGTAAGTTAGAGTAACATTTATAAATATGTAAGGGTTAAAAATGAAAAATTTTAAAATCAGATTAATAAAGGTGGTGGGCCCATCTAAATACCCCTATTTCTACCAACAAAATTAAAACACCCCTATTTCTACAAAGGGTTTTCAAAAGACCCCTATTTTTACAAATAACTCAGCGTTTAGCTAGTCAACAACCCCTAAAGCTTGTAATGATTGAATTTTGTGTGATATTAAGCATTTGTTTATAATAAAAAGTGATTTTATTGTGTTATTTATATATCAAACTTCTTGTGTATTTTTTTAATTAAATGGGTGTTCTTGTTCGTACATTTTGCAAAAATGGAAGAGGATTTTGGCTAGAGAGTTTGATATACAGATGCCCCATTTTTAATTTGTTTTTTGGAAAAATATAATGAATTTGTGTTAGTTATTTGCTATCTCTCTGTATCCTAGCTTCTCAATTAACACTATGTTGCTAAAAAATAAAATGACATTGTTGACTTGTGTGTAATTGTATACAACAGATTCTACCAAATTTGAAAGCGCTTGACCTCAGTTGGTCCGAAAACCTTATCAGCACACCGGATTTTCAGGCATTTCCATGTCTTGAAAGAATAAGACTCGACGGTTGCACCAAGTTGACACATGTTCATCCGTCTATTAAGTATCACGAAACACTTATTTCCGTGCACATGTCAGAATGTACTAGCCTTGAAATGTTTCCACCCATCAGCGGGATGAAAAAGTTGGAGACTCTTGAACTCTCTGGGTGCAATGGACTTTGCAATTTCCCTGAGATCCAAATGAACATGGAGAACATGGTAGAGCTTTCTTTGGGAGGAACCGAAGTAAAAGTCGTACCATCGTCAATTGGACAATATTGTACCAACCTACTTTCTCTTGGTTTGAGCAATTGCAAAACTCTAGAGAACATTGAAGGGCTTTCATCTTCCTTAACGACGTTGTGTCTTGACTCGTGCCATCGGATAAATGGAGACATCTCATCTATTCTTTCCGAGTTATCCAATCTACAAGTATTAGACGTAAGCGGCAATGATTTTTCACGGTTTCAATGTTGCTTCTTGCAACTTCGTCGTCTTAAATTCCTCAACCTGTCAGATTGCGATAACATTATAGAATTACCGGCTCTCCCAGAAAGCATAGCTTTTCTTAAAGCATGTAGGTGTGACGAGCTTAAAATTGTAGATCTTCCGACCAATCTTGGATGGTTGTGGAGAATCTCACTTCCAATGACGAGTATATCCGGTGATGTTGGGAGAAAAGTACAATCCATGCTTCAGGTATGACTCTTTGTATTTTGTTGAATTTCAATGTTCATTTGTACATATAGTGGGTCAAACAAAATCATATTCATCATGATAGGGAAATGCAGTCAGAGATAACTCCATTAGTCTCTCTTTTGATGCTCCTGACATGCCAATAAGAGACATCACAAGAACATTAATGTTAGAGCTTCCACCTAATTGGTACAACGAATTCAGCGGATTCTTAATATGCATTAATGTTGATGAGTCTATGGCCGACATGGAAGGTGTAATTACTATCAAGGATGTGATGGGTAGGGAAAGTGAAGATGTTTTGGAGGTGTCTAATGGAACTCTCGGTCGCACTCCGAATACCATCGTTTGCTATATATACATGTCCTTTGGTTCGTTGAAGCATACCTCATGGTGGAAGTCAAAACACACTACCATTTCATTTTCCATGGATAGACATTATGACTTTAAAGTTGAGCTTGTTCCTAGGAGTAGTAAAGGTGATTCAATAGAAAGAGTCAAAGATACAACAAGTTCCACAGAGTTTTGGGATACGGAACCTATTAAGATCATACGTGATTCAAAATCTTGTATCGAGATTCAATGGGATCATGGTGATGACGATGTTGACTAACCGTTCTAGCGATGAGTATTAGAATGTCTAATATATATTCTTTTCACTGTTTGTTGCATTTTTATAGAAATGTATGTATTATTCTTCTTGCTTTAGTAATCATGAAAACTTCTGATATGGCCGGAGGGATAAGCATCTTTGCCAAGCCTTGTCAAATCTTTGCATTTTTTTTCTTTCCCCTGAAAACTACTTGATTTCGTAGTGAATCCTGCATTGTCTTATCATTAGAGATGGCCAATTCGGCCGGACCCGAGATCGGTGGAGCCCTGGAATCGGGAGTGGAAAAAGTCCGGCCTGGTCCTGTCGAGGACGTTTTAAGGACCATCAGTTATAGTTGTTTTGGAGGGTCTCGCCGGCGCGGGACTGAAGTCCCGGCGTGATCTGAAAATTAATAAAAATCTAGCAATCTATAGTCGTTGATAGGGGTGTACACGATACGAGACAACTCACGAGCTACTCGAG
Source organism: Centaurea solstitialis (assembly GCA_030169165.1). NCBI lineage: Eukaryota > Viridiplantae > Streptophyta > Magnoliopsida > Asterales > Asteraceae > Centaurea > Centaurea solstitialis. The sequence goes on along the minus strand of CM058042.1, from coordinate 23,726,006 downwards.
ATCGACTCGGTTAAAGCTAGGTCAACACTCGACTCCAATAGGCTCGACTCGAACTCGAGCTCGACTCGGCATTATAACGAGTCGAGTCGAGCTACCCAATACTCGAATCGAAAAGGTCATGAGATAATCGAAATTTTTATATACAATTAGTTTTATAATATTAGCTGTAAGCATAATATTAAAAGTTTATTGATAGCTTAACAATAAAAAGATAAAAAAATGTCATATACCTTTAGATATTTGAAAAAAAAGTGTTTATTTTTTAACTATATAGAGTAACGATTCCATGACTGGTTCCCAAATACAAAAATTCGATGTAACTGGGTAATGGGCTTTGCTCATCCCTACTATATAGAGTAAACTAGTCATTAAAAGTCCGGGTTTCGCGCCGGGTTATAAACTGTGATAAATTTTATCATAAGTAGTAACATAGATTTATATAAAACATAAAGTTTGCATATATGTTGTCATATGAAAGGTTTAATAAACTAAATAAAAAGATTTAACAAATCAATAATAAAAAATATTAATTTTAAGAGATTATAACTTAAAACTTTGGAGAAAAAATATCATGTACCTATGAGTAGTTTATTAAAATTATTTGTGTTTTTTATTAAAGTTATAATAGTTTATAATTAGCGAATAAAATAAAGTAAAAAGTAACAAAATATGAATTATGGTCAACTATAAGAACCAAATATGTAATTTAATCAAATAATTTTTTGATGTATTAACCATTTAATTTAATAAAGTTGGATGAATGGATGAAAATGAAATGAAAATAAAAACCATAGGGATGAAATAAACAAATTTTGAAGACTAAGAACAAAAAGTGTTGTAATATCAAACTACAGGGACTAAAGTTGTACAAAAAGTGTAAATTTTACCATTCATCTTTCCTTCTAACTGTTATATATTATAACTAGTAGCGTACCCGCGCGATGCAGCGGGATGCATTTCGATTATAAAGCCAAATACTTGAATCTTCAATATTGCTTCTTGCATCTTTTTTCATCAATCGTGCTTTTATTTTTATAATTTTGAAATTATTGACGAATTTATATATAAATTAACAGTATTATGGTTAATTATTGTCTAGCGACTTGGAAAAAGAATCGTACAATTGTAAGGCTCTATGTTAACAATGTCATATTAATGAGAATTGAAACATAATGTTTATAAATATTTGAGTTTTTTCATAAGTTGGTTACTTTAAACATGTAGTTTTAACATATGGTAGACGTTAAATAATAAACTATATGTTTGAATTTCAAGAGAATTAAGGATACGAGCTAAATGACAATCTTGTTTCATGAAAGTTCAATTTTGCGCACCTCTCAATTAACGATGAAGGGAATGCAACAATTTTCTCTTTGAAAGATTTCAATCAAAGCTTTATCCAATTTCTATTAACAATCATTACAAAACATCATTACGACTAATTATGCTTCAAAGAAGTTACTACTCATTCCCAAACAAGAACATGTGATGAAACTAAAAGAGTCCAAACTTGATCTAAAGCGACATAAACTCCACTTTTCAATAAAGAAAGTCCTTCTGTAACTAAGCTTTAAAAAACCCTCAAGACTACATCAAGCTAGAACTCAAAAAACATTAACAAAACTCTCGTGTTATGCATAAAAAGGATTTTCCTACAAAAAAATACATCTTATAAAGAAAATTGGAAAAGAGAAAAAAAAAAGGTTAACAATAGATACACCATGCTATCAATGAAGAAATTCTAGAATATACATAACATATGCAAGATAAATTTAAAATATAAAATCTAATCAAGCTATGACAATAATTACATTCTCCGTTCATGCACTGTGACCTCATCATTTTGGTAAATCTCAAAGTTGCATCCCAGCTCTTCCATATACTACATATTTAGAAGAGGTGTTAGCATAACTTAATACATATCAACAAATAGCTATCTGCAAGCAAATGACCGAGTGAAACAGTTTGCAAAGTAATATTTAATGTGTATTTGTAACTGTCAGATATGTGGAAAACCCATGAAAGGGGTTGCGTGTATTGACAACAATTATATAGACAAATAAGCTACAAAGGGGTCCCTAAACTATACAAATGTTTAGCACACCCCCGTAGTTTGATCAGGGGGAACACGAATGTTCAAACTATCTCTAAAATCAAGAAACAAACTAGAGGGTAGACCCTTTGTAAAAATATCTGCATACTGATAAGCGGATGGAACATGCAAAACACGCACATGACCAATCGCAACACGCTCCCTAACAAAATGTAAGTCAATTTCCACATGCTTGGTTCTCTGGTGGTGAACAGGGTTAGATGCTAGATACATGGCACTGACATTATCACAAAAGACAATAGTGGCACGAGAGAGAGGACAAGACAACTCGAGCAGGAGATTTTGTAACCAAGCAGCTTCAGCAACTACATTGGCTATCCCCCGGTACTCGGCCTCGGCACTTGAGCGGGAAACAACATGCTGTCGTTAGGAGGACCAAGATACGAGATTGTCACCCAGATAGACACAAAATCCTGAGGTGGACCGACGAGTATTAGGACACCCGGCCCAGTCGGCATCCGAATAAGCAACCAAGCGATCAACGGCTGATGGCTTGATATGAAGACCATAAGACAAGGTACCTTTTAAATACCGTAAGATGCGTTTAAGCGCATTGAGATGCGGAAGACGCGGGTCATGCATAAAGAGACAGACCTGTTGTATGGCATAGGCAATATCAGGACGAGTAAAAGTCAAGTACTGCAAGGCACCAGCAAGGCTTCGATATAAGGTGGGATCAGAAACAGGCTCACCATCAACAGCAAGCTTTGTTTTGGTGTCAGCCGGAGTGCTGCAGGGATTACACGAGACCATATCAGCACGTGCTAGAATCTCCTGAGCAAAGGCAGATTAAGAAAGAAAGAGTCCGGACTGGCTACGAGACGCAGCGATTCCTAAAAAGAAGGATAACGGACCCAAATCAGACATGGGAAACTCAGAGGATAACTTAGAGATAACCATGGAAATAAGAGTAGGAGAGGAGGCAGTAAGAATAATGTCATCGACATAAAGAAGGAGGTAGATAGTATCAGATCCGCGATGATACGTGAAAAGAGAGGTGTCAGTCTTATTGCTAAGAAAGCCTAAAAAGGAAAGGTAGACAGCAAAACGATGATACCACGCACGAGGTGCCTGCTTAAGGCCATAAAGAGCCTTGCGTAGGCGACATACATGATCGGGAAAAGAACTGTTTACATAGCCAGGAGGCTGACGCATCTAAACAGTCTCAGTGAGATCACCATGAAGAAAGGCATTCTTAACATCAAGCTGATGAATAGGCCAGTTGCGGGAGATGGAGATGCTAAGAACCGTGCGAATAGTGGCAGGTTTGACAACGGGACTGAAAGTGTCATCAAAGTCCAGTCCAGGTTGCTGTGAGAAACCCTGAGCAACAAGACGGGCTTTGTAACGCTCAAGACGTCCATTGCTGTCAAACTTATGGCGAAACAGCCAACGATTGCCAACTATGTTAGCATCAGAGGGTTTAGGAACAAGATCCCATGTGTAGTTAGAAATAATGGCAGCCATTTCAGCATCCATGGCGGCCCGCCAATGAGGGTCACACATGGCCTGAGCAGTAGACCGAGGAATGGGAGAGATGTCACTAGTGACCGAAAGGTTGAAGATCTGTTTAGGCTTGAGAGAGCCTGTGCGAGAACGAGTAGTCATTGGATGACTAGAGGTAGCCGCCGGAACAGAAGGAGGCTGAGAAAGCCCAGCAGTAGGAACAGAAGGAGAAGAAGAAGTGCCAGAAGGCTCAGCAGGTGGAGGCTGAGAAGAGGAAACAGAGGCAGAGGGATCAACATCCGGTGCAGGTGAAGAGGTGTCGACCATAGGAGAGAGGGAAGGTAGAGACTCGTCAATATCAAACATGTCGTAGTCCTCCGAGGAGGGACGAGGCTGGAAGTCAGGAAACGGAAAAAGGGTTTCATCAAAGGTGACATGACGAGAGATGATGACCTTTTGTGTGATGAGATCTAAACAGCGATACCCACGATGATCCGTGCTTGGACCAAGGTAGACACAGACTGAGGATCGAGGAGCAAGCTTGTGGGGACTAGTGGGTGAGGTGTTAGGATAGCACAAACACCCAAAGACACGGAGATGGGTGTAGGTAGGGAAGAAACCAAACAAGACCTCAAAAGGAGTCTTGTACTGAATGGTTGTGGACGGAAGAAGGTTGAAGGTATGAACAGAGGAAAGAAGAGCCTCAACCTAGAAAGTAGGTGGAAGGGAGGCTTGTATCAGAGACGTGCAAAGGGTGTTGTTGATGGTACGAATCGTGCGCTCAGCCTTCCCGTTTTGGGGGGAAGTGTAAGGACAGGAAAAACGGATTTTAATGCCATGAGTTTTGAAAAAATCCAAGAGGGGTTGATTATTAAATTCACGGCCATTATCACATTGGAAAAGTTGTATATCCGTTTTAAACTGATTGAGCACATAAGCACGAAATGTTTTGAAAGTCGAAAACACCTCAGATTTAGCACGTAAAGGAAACACCCATAAAAAGTGAGAGAAGTCATCCAAGAAGAGAACATAATATTTGAAACCACTTAAACTAGTGACAGGAGATGTCCAAAGATCAGAGTGTATAAGTTCAAATACACGAGAGGTTTTAGTGGAAGACACAGAGAAAGGTAACCGACAATGTTTTCCTAATTGACAAGCATGACATAAGGAAGATGTCTTACCAGAGCAAGAGATAAACTTGCGAGACATAAGAAACTGAAAAACAGGAGCACCTGGATGACCAAGTCTCCGATGCCAGGTGTCAAAGGAGACGGCAACATTGGCCGACGCAAGTGCAGACGGAGGAGAGGAGGGAAGGACCGGATAAAGATCGTGATGATCACTGTCACAACGTTGAAGAGGACGACCTGTTTGAAAATCCTTGACAGTGAAACCAAACGGATCAAACTCAACGGAGACAGAATTATCAACAGTAAAACGACGAACAGAAATGAGATTCTTGATGATTTTATCAGACACAAGAACATTTTTTAACTTAAGAGGCCAAGAGGAAAAATGAAAGCTACATTGGCCAATGTATCTAGCAGGAACCACAGCACCATTACCAACTTGTATGAAATTAGAATTACAAGGAGTTAGAGAGTGCATTGTACCTTGATTGAATGTCATGTGCCTGGTTGCACCAGAATCCATATAGAAATTGTTGTCTTGCGGCACTTGAGCTGATGTAGCCTGAAACACACAAGAAAGGTTAGTGAACTGTGTCTGTCCATACTGTGAAGCATAACCGCTGAAGGAAGGTTGCGGTGAGGGAGTCTGAGGAGCACTGAACATCGTCGGGGATGGCGGAGGAGCCCCTGCCCCAAAGGAGTGCACAGGAGGTGCACCAAGAAGGTCTGGCTGAGCTGGTGGAGCATGAGGAGAAGCCCCAAAGTATGCCTGAGAGTGTCCCTGATGACCTGCAAAAGAGTGAGAGCTTGCAGAAACATTAGTATTACCCCCCCCCCCTTGGAAGCAAAGCGCCCATTATTTTTCCCTCTATTAGTTTTATTTTTCGGTTTTCCATTTTGAGCAGAGGAATACAAGGCAGCGGAAGAGGTAAGAGGAGGATCTGTATGGGATTCAATAGACTCTTCACGAGACTCATGAAGAAGAAGCATGTTTTTCGCTTCAAGAAAAGAGGGAAAGTTTTTGGTGTTGGTGATAACATCTACAATGCTGTGATATGAGGGAGGTAACTGACGCAGGATTTGCATGACAAGTTCAACTTCATCAATTTTGGAGTCACAATCAGCAAGGGCATCAGCCAGATTTTTTAGTTGGTGACAAAAATCAGTAATGGACAAGGCACCCTTTTTGGTGTTACGAAATTGCTCTTGTAGTTGAAGCATTCGAGACATCTTATTATTTAGAAAGAACTCGTCAAGTTTATCCCAAAGGTCTTTGGTAGTACAGTTATCACTCGAGATGATTTGCAGTAGATTTGCATCACAGGTAGAGTAAAACCAAGATTTGATGCGGGAGTCAATTGCCTCCCAGTCCTCATCATCATCACCAGCAGGTTTAGACTTGCCAGTGATGTGACCATGGACTTTGGCACCTTTGCACATATCAAGAAAAATTCGACGCCAAAGTTTGTATTTGGAACCGTCGGTGGAAAGTATGAAACTAAATTGTGAGTAGACATTTGTGAGAGCAAAGACAAGTTGGCTAGTAGTGGGGCTAGTGAGGGTACTGTTTTGTGAAGATGTCGACATTGCAACAAAATGAAAACACACAAAAAATTAAAGCTAATAAAGTACGAAAAATAGATGTGCGTGAAGCTTAACCGTGGGTAGAGGGATAGTAATGTACCACAAACCCCGCACGCAAAGGTGGACGGAGACGGTAGCCGACTGGCGCGCAATCTGAAAGAAAAACCACCTTTTTTTTAATATTTTTTAATTAATAATAAAAGGCTGGCTTTCCTCTTTTGTTTTGTTTCACAACAAACAGCCAACAAACGGGAACACAAAGTCGACGAAAGTCAGGCCGACGAGAGGCACGGCAGAGCAGAATCCAACGCCGGTAGGATTCAGGCGGCACGGCAGGGTTCAGGCGGCACGGGGCAGAGCAGAATCCTGCGAGAATTCGACGGATACTCCACAAATCGTGGAGGCGGCGGCGGCTAGGGTTCCTGCGAGATCAACAACGACGCGGCGGTGGCTGGAAGGTGCGCAAGCACGCGGCGGCTGGAAGGTGCTTGCAGGCGTCGGTTACGCGGCGATGTAGCAGGCGGCACGGGGCAGAGCAGAATCCGGCGAGAATTCGACGGATACTCCACAGATCGTGGAGGCGGCGACGGCTAGGGTTCCGGCGAGATCAACAACGATGCGGCGGTGGCTGGAAGGTGCTTGCAGGCGAATGCTACGGTTATGTGTCAGTTACGCGGTGATGCAGGCGTCGTGGGGTTTCCAGACGCGTGGGGGACGTCGGCGGCGACGGCGTCGGAGTAACAGATGGAAGGAGGCCAGAGAGGGAAGAGCGCCTGCGGCGGCGGCTGCCGGAGGTAAGAAATTTTAGGGTTTTCTTAGGGTTTTTCGTAGGTGGCTCGATACCATGTCAGATATGTGGAAAACCCATGAAAGGGGTTGCGTGTATTGACAACAATTATATAGACAAATAAGTTACAAAGGGGTCCCTAAACTATACAAATGTTTAGCAGTAACTAATGTGAAATTATATAGGGTTAAGTTCTGATGAGACCAAGCTGTTTCCGTAAGACTGGTGAGACCAACATATTTTACATGAAACTTCACATCAAAACTAAAGTTCAATTGAGTTGATTAGTAATCATCTCTACAGAATAACTAAAGTTTTCAAAGCATGTATAGTTCCATAAGTGACAATTTCAATAACAAAATTTCCATCAAAAACTACATCCTTCAACCTGTAAACCATGAATTGAATGTTGGCATCTGCTAAAATACTTCATACAATTTGTAATGTGAGAAATTTCTCGAGTTACTACACCAATGTGACTGCTATTGACATTGAATTGAGTACTATAATTTGGTGCAAATGATCCTAGTGAGGTTGTGCTTATGGTGTATACTGGGCCCTTGTATTCTTTGTCGTTTTTTATTTTTCTTTTATAAGTGAAAACTTAGCTCATCCTTGTTGGCCATGTTGTTGGGTACCAAGAAAAAGTAACTAAACATAAAACATAGTCAAATAAGTTGGCCTATTACCTGGGTAAGCGCTTACCAAGTCACATTAAGTTGTCGGTTGAATATTTTATAGACCAGGATTCTTACCCGGTAAGAGCGAGACAAGAGCCAAGATTCTTACATGGTAATTGAGGGAGATAATTCTTACCACGGTTAGAGCTTACCGGGTAAATTGTCGTATACGATGCCATTTTGTGGACTAAAATCTTACCCGGTAAGTAAACAATAGTGTTGGAATTTACCCGTAAGCGCTTACCAGGTAAGTGTTTGGTAAACAACCCCTGAGTACGTTGTTCTAAGCAGGTAGATTTATACATTACAAACACATACCTTTAATATATTTCATCTCTTCTTATCAAGAACCAATTCTATGACCAAGTATGTCTGGTCGAAAGACCAATCAAGTAACTGCATTGAGCCAAAAAAAAACGATAATTAGACGGGTAAACATATCAAAAACATGTAAACTTAAACAAATTCTAGCCAGTACAAACTGACTTCTAGCATTCAACTCGCCAACATTTTTAAGGTGTCAATCAGGTCTACATAACAATAATACAAATTAATATAAAGTCCAGTACCTCAAAATCTTATTCTAGCATTCAGCTCACTCACATTTTTAAGGTGTCAACTCACATAGTTGATACTTCAAGGAGTAAAGTATCTAATGGCATTTTAAGACTTACTTTGTAACTAAGTGAAGCCAATTCTGGAATAAATTATTTGCGCTAGTTAGACAAGGGTCGTCAGCTATGCAGTCAATATCGGGATATCGGTCAAGTGGGAATGTATCGGTGGCAAGAATATCGGCCAATATTACCGCACTGATTTTTGGCCGATATTACTGATATACCCATATATCATTGGACCTATTAATGCAAAAACATCTTGATAAACCAAAATCTAATGTAGGCATGAATGTGTAAAAGGAACTCTTCAACACACCCATCACGTGATTCTAAGTAATAGCTACAAACTATATATACAGCTTCATAACTCCATCATCTTGTAATTGTGTAAAAACCATACACGATGCTTGTTCAAGGGTTGAATACTACCAAACCAAGTAATTGCTTTGAAAGTTTCGTTATGTCAATTATCAAAATCAAATTTTAAATCATGGCGGAAGTGTGAAAAAACAAAGCTACGGAAGGTTCACATAAAACAATGAAAAAATAAAATAAAACATTGTTGAGTTTAAATGTTAGTTGATTGTGAAAGTTACCATTCTCACCAAACTACAGCAAGCAGCAGATATTTTTCTATTGGAATGCCAAATAAATAACAAATTCAAGTATAAGGCATCGGGCTACCTAGGAGTCGTCTACCAAATTCTTACCCAGTAAGCATTTACAAGGAAGAAATTCACCTTCATTTACCTTATCGTGTAAGACCATTGGTCATTAAAATGGATTGTTGGTAAGCATCTAAACCCGATAAGCGCTTATCGGTTAAGAGTGAGTTCTCACACTTACCGGGTAAGCTTCTAGGTTCTTTCTATGCTCAACCAATGTAGCATTATTCTATGCAATGACACAGCAACATAAGAAGGTAATATGGTGAAGTAATGAAGAATATAAAGATATCCTATCATACCATCAGCTCCCGACCATCAGCACTTAATTATGCAGCATCCGTTAAGCACATAGAATTCTTGCATGAAAGAGAGAACACAATACTATGCAAACTTTTTTTTTTGAATGAAAACAAGCAATTTATAAAGCAGAAAAAGGAATTATAGACAAGCGTTCCAAAAACCCAACCAAGGCCACGGCCGAAAACAAACAAGATACGACAGGCGGCCAAACCAACAAACCAAAAGCCAAAAGCTACAAAGACAAACAGACGCAAAATAAGAAGAAAAAACAATTATAACCCAACGCCTCCAAAACACTCTCCAAGCATCCCAGGACACGCGCAAGATCCTCCACTTCTCACGAGGCCATGTCATTAGTAACCAGACGCTGCTTCTTTTGCTTCCAAGCCACCCGATCAAGCACCATCGAGTGGATAACATGAACCAGATGCGGGACTGTCTTCACGCCAGCATCAAATAATCGTCGATTCCGCTCACACCAAACATGATAAACTGTGGCCGCTAAAGTTAACTTTTGAATAAGTAACTTCGGCCTCGTGTCAGCAGACGAAAGAGCATCAACAATGGCATTCCAAGAACACGGAAAATCCACCCAATCAATTTTAGCCATCACTTGCAACCAAACCTGTCGTGAGAACGTGCATTCAAAAAATAAGTGATTGTGAGAATCCCTTTGTAAGCCACAAAGACTACATAAGTAGTCCGGAGGGTCGTGCTTCCATTCCATGATTTTGTCTTATGTTGGTAACCGATGTAGACAAGCCAACCATAAGCAAAACGAATGCTTCGGAATGTGACCACTAAACCACACTGCATTAGCCCAATGAACCGTAGGCATCATCCCAACATAGGCTTGATACGCACGCTGTACCGAAAAGTCTCCTCCCGTAGCTACATCCCAACACACAACATCTCTATCATCACCATTCAAAATAGGTAAGATCACCTGATCCAAGATCGGGAAACGTGTGCACCATTCATCCGGCCAACCATCATGAAAAGTATCAATAAGCTGTTTGACTATAGTGGAAACCGAGAAAGACATCATATGTATAAACCGATATGGAATAATCAAAGATAAAGGGCCACAAGATAACCAAGTATCCTCCCATGCGTTCGTGCCATCCCCATTACCAATACGAATATGGATGAATCTACGCATTTCTTGCCGAATTCCCATCATCTTATTGAGAAGCCAAGACCAATGAGTGTTCCTCTTAACAATCCAGAAGTTAGATTGCCTCAAAGCATATCTGCCAATCCACTTAACCCAAAGACAATCACGGCTAGAAACAATAGACCACAAATTCTTCATTATTAAAGCACGGTTCCAAACCGAAAGCCGTCTAAAGCCGAGACCACCACACTCCATTGGACGACAAACCAACGACCAAGCGACTTTGCACCTACCCCTCGACGGCTCTCCTTGGGTCCAAAGAAAATCTCTAAACAAGTTCTCCAATTCATGCACCACTCCTGATGGTAATAAGAAAATCGCCATCCAGTATAGTTGCAATGATTGAAGAACTGAAGAGATAAGTTGTTTTCTGCCACCAAATGAGAGAAACTTGGTCTTCCAATTAGAAATCCGACTTCTGACTCTAGTGACCAAAACTCCATAATCTGCAGATTTTAGAACAACCGGAGAAAGTGGAACACCTAAGTACCTTATAGGAAAAGTACCCAATCTGAATGGAAGGCAATGCAGGATGGCTTCTTTCTCATCAGCAGCGACATTACCAAAGAACACATCACTCTTTTGAAGATTAGGAGAAAGACCTGAATGAGTAGCAAAGAGTGATAGAGCTTTCTTAAGAATCTCAACCGAAGCAACATCCCCTCTCGTAAAGACAAAGAGATCATCTGCAAAGCACATGCGAATTCCATTGGGATGCAGTACCTGGAAGCCAGTAGCTAGTACTTAGTTTATTAATTATTACTATGGTCTAATTTAGAAACAATGTAATCATGTAAAGTTTTTATTTCACAGTGTGTTGGAAATAAATGGAGGTTTTAATTTCATGATTGTTCTAAATTAACTATTTTTTGCATATTTAACGTATCCATGATTCTACAAAGTCTTGTATGAAATCTAAATTTCCGTAGCCACTTATTGAAATGGGAATTTCAATAGGGAGTTTGACGCTATTATAAATACTTGATGATTTATTCAAAGTAAAGAATAAAAGCACAAGTGATGTGACCAAGTATTTGTAGATACTCATCAGAGTGTTTGGGTATTGGAAGTGACCAGTAATCAAGTCTGCTTCATGGAGCCTTAGTCATAGGCACTGACTTGATAGGTTGTCCTTAGACCTGAGATACTTGGTTTGGGAACACGAGGACCACTGTACTCTTAGCGCGTACTAACGCTGCACCGTAACTGGGTGGCCATACGGGACGTGACTAGATGCAGCGGAAGCCGTGGATCCAAATGCAAGTAGTCAAGAAGGGATTTGCACCTTTTTCAAAAGAGAGATATTTCCGGGCCCCTTGACGATTAAGATTGGCAGAAAACGCGTGGCCACGCTCGGATAGAATAACAGGGGTTATTTAGTAATATCCGTTACTGCAGGCAATCGAAATCAGAGTCAAGAAATACTTGATTTTAAGAAATGAATCCTCCACTCCATGTCTTAAATCACTTTAGAAATATCGTGTGCAAAAGGAATGAACCTGTGTACAAATTCAAGCGTGAATTGTATCTCTGGATATAAGAGATCTTATAACCTGGTTAACCTAAGCGTCTGGCTAGGGACCTCCTTAGGCGAATGATAACAGTTCAGTTACATGTCTAGCACAAGTGGGAGTCTGTTAGGATTATGTGCGAGACAGTAACAGGGTTATCGTGTCCAATGTTATAAGACACTAGTAGGTCACACTGCTGCACACCAAAAATGAGAATGTTTGGATTATGGGAAATAATTAATTGGTTAATTAATTATTTAGAGAGAAAAAGAAAGAAATAAATAATTAGTTTAATTATTTATAATTAATTAATCAGTTGGATTAATTAAAAGGATAATTATGGAAGTTATTTCAGAGATAATTACCAAGAATTATATATGGAATCAAACACTGCTAGGTTTGTCCATATAAATAAGGGGTTAAGGGTGCCAGCTAATTGATGAATTCAGTTCTAAAACCCAGAAAAACCTCTCTCTCTCTCCCCCCTTAAAAACCGGCGCCAAATCCAGTAGGAGGAAGGTTCGCTTTCGTTTTTGGGTAATCCCCGGTGGTGATCTAGCAACCCTCTCAACCGGTGCCAGTAGCAGTGTATCCCCTGCTTGCGTTTCGGAGTTATTATTCGCAAAGGTAATCCACCAAAACACCCTTTATTGTGTCTGTATGGTTTGGGATTGGATCCTCGATTGGGAATCGGGTTTTATTCCGCTGTGCATGTTCTTGTATCCCTCGATTCCCAACAGTGGTATCAGAGCCACTTCCTAAACCTAACAGATCAGGTTTAAGCTGTTTGTTGATTATTTAGGTTTTGTAAAAATCATTGTTTTTCGTTTTTAAAAATCTGATTTTTTAAACCTAACGGAGCAACGATCGGCGGTGGAACGGCGGCAGTTAGCCGGCCGGACCTCCAGGCCGATCTTCGATGGATCAAACGACCAACCGGCTACACCACAGTTTGTGGTGGTCGCCGGCTGTCATCGCACCAAACCACAAGCCGCACCACCGTGAGTGGTGGCGGCGTCGGCTACAAACATAAACCACCACCGTGCCACCGATTGTGGTGGTGGTGGTATCGATTGAACATAAAACCGCCGGCCACACCACCCGCTTGGTGGCTGTGGCGTCGGGCAGTGGTGGCGATCGAACGGAAGGCAGCAGGCGGTGGTGGCGGTAGTAACCGCTGCTGCCGTCGAATCCTCAATCCGCCGCACCACCAGTCGCGGTGGTGGCGGCAATTGATTGTTGTTCTCGACCGAGGTGCGACCACGGCGGCGGTGGTAGGGCGATCCACTGCTGTCGCCGGTGGTGATGGTTGTTTGATGCATCGACGGGCGGCGGTGGTGGCTCACGAGCCGCTGCTGTCGCCGGAGGAGATCGGCGCGACGGACGGCGGTGGTGGTGGCTTTCTAGCTGCTGCTGCCGCCGGTGTTTCAATAGTGGTACGCGCGGCGGCGATGGCGATCGCGTCATTGTCGTCGCCGGCGATGAAAAACCGCCGATCGACGGTCACGTTTTGACGGATCGGAGGTATTCGAAATCGTTGTTTGTCCCAATCGTTTATCGTTAACGGATCCAGATAAGGATTCGTTTCCGGATATTTTTGAGATAAAAGGATCGTTTTTTATCAGATAAGTTTTAAAACGATTCAAGATTAAGTTTAATTAATTTGTTTTAATTAATTTTTGGTTTTATAATTATCCGTTTAAAATTCAGCTGTATTTTAATTCGTTTAATTATGATAAGTCATAGCTGAACCCTTTTAGACCCGTGGTTGTGTTTATTTTATTTATCCGTTTTAGAATAGTTGGGAGGCCTGCGAGCCATTTACAACCCTTTTGTAATTTTAATGTTTTATTAGATTAGTTGGGAGGCCTGCGTGCCATTTGAACCCATTTGTAATAATTATTTTAATTACATCGAGACGGAGACAAGGACGAAGACCATGGATCTCGGAGCCAGTGGGAGTGCCAGAAGTTGAAGACTTTTGTCACTTAGGGATTGAGACCGTTGTTTTGTGTTGGCTCACAAAACAACATTAGTTTAAGGGTTTAAGCTATGACTGTGCTGTTTATATTTAAATTGCGTGGTTGTTTAATTTACGTAATTGTTATTAAATATAAATTGCCCTTTTGAACGGATTGTTTAAAAATTAAAAGGATACAAATACAATTAGTGTTTGGATCCAGTTTTTCAAAGATTTTGAAAAAGAAAACTGGCAATTTAGACCCTTGTTAAAATCATAGATTAGTAAGTGCAACCCACTTTAGGGGCACTTCCGGTGTAAGGTACATAGGGCGTTGTAAGTGCACACACTATGAACGCCCGTGTTCAAACCGAAACTGGAAGGTGATAAAACTCTGCGAATTATCTCCGGGTGGTACCGGCCAGAGTTTGTCCAGGTCCCGGGTGGTGCAATCTATTTTGGTAATTATTTATTCACTGGGTGGTACCAGGCCAAAATGCACTAGAGGGACTAAATATGCACGGATTATTAATATCCGATGTCCCGACGATCTAGAAGTCGTATTTTCAGATAGGAATACGATTGGTATAGTGTTACCTACCATAGATCGCATGAGTCGGTTTGACATGATCACATGCTTCCCGACGCATGTGAAATATGGATTCTAGGCTAATAAATTTATTTTAAGGGTAATAATTTATTAGAATTATATAATTATAAACTAAATTGGAATTTATATTCTTCTGTAGATGTCTCCAATTAGTATTCCGTTTTATTCACCTGAGGAATCACTTCGCCTTATTACGGGCAAGTGGAAGCTTACGGGCCAGAACTTTCCAGTTTGTAAGTTGCACTTACAGAATGTTTTGAGTGCCCAGGGTAAGCTTTATGTGATCAATAAGCCCATGTCACGACCCAAAAGCAATGCCCCAGAAGAGGAATTTGCTGAATATTTCACATTCATGGCAGATGAGTCGGATGTAATGTCGATTCTAGTTTTCTCTATGTCACCCGAGTTCACGGGAGACTTAAGAGTGAAATTCTGTCACGAGGTCGTAAGGAATGTAGAAAACCAGTTAGGTTTCTACAAGCACACGGGCAAGCTTTTGATCATGCAAGAGATTCTCTCCCTAAAGCTACAGAAGGGTCAGTCAGTTAAAAACCATCTTATTGAAATGAGAAGGCTTTTTAAATGTTTATCACGTCTGGGATACAAAATGACTCAGGAAGAGTTAGTGTACCTCATGTGGTTCTCCCTCACAAAGGAAGTTCAGGACACAGCTAGTGCCTACATGAAGGAACCAAAGAACGACGTGGATAAAGTTCATGAAGATATCCTGGCCAGTCTAGAGCCAGTACCCGAACCTGCGAATCTCATGGACACTGATATAATTGATGAGCTGGGAGATCTGAGTTGCCCAGAGTGCGGCAGCGAGGATATTTGCGAGCACTCGATGAACATCGACCAGATGGATATCGGTTTACCCGATACTCCAGGTATCTTTATGATAGATTGCTTAATCACTTCTTATGAATCATGGGTAATTGATACAGGCAGTGGTAACCACATTTGTAATCATTTACAGGGATTCACTAGAAGAAAGACTCTGAGGAAGGACCGTTCGAACCTACGAGTTGGCGAAGGCACTCCGTTGATTGCTGAAGCCGTGGGATCTTATAGTCTTAGTTTACCCTCGGGTCTAGTTTTGGAACTGGATAATTGTTATTATATTCCAAATATGATTAAGAATGTAGTCTTTTGATTTGTTGGTAGACCAAGGCTTTTATTATAAATATTCTTATAAAATGATTTCAGTCTTTAAAGATAATATTTTCTATTTTAAAGCTACACCCGTAGATGGTCTATACACTGTAAATCTTAAAGACAACAATAGTGAAATCTATCATATAAGTAAGAGATCCAAGGATATTGAGGATCAGACTTACCTCTGGCATTGTCGTTTAGGCCATATAAACAAGAAACGCGTTGAACTACTCCTAAAAGGAGGTTTTCTTGGCGATTTTGACTATAAACCTTTTGATAATTGCGAATCTTGTTTATCTGGCAAAATGACAAAGCAACCTTTCAACAGTGAGAATGAAAGGGCTACTGACTTGCTCGAAATAATCCACACAGATGTATGTGGACCTTTCAGTCATGTAGCAAGAGGAGGATACCGGTACTTCATTACCTTCACTGACGACTTCAGTAGGTATGGTTATGTCTACTTGATGAGACATAAATCTGAAACCTTTGAGAAATTCAAGGAATATCAGAATGAAGTACAGAATCTACTTGACAAAAGGATCAAGTTCTTACGGTCAGATCGAGGTGGCGAATATCTCAGTGATGAGTTTGACAATCATCTGATGGAGTGTGGGATTGTATCCCAACTTACACCTCCGTATACACCTCAGATGAACGGTGTATCAGAAAGGAGAAATCGTACTTTGCTTGACATGGTACGAACGATGATGTGTCATTCTTCGCTGCCAGTATCATTCTGGGGACACGCGCTCGAAACAGCAGCACACATACTGAACAGAGCGCCAACAAAGTCGGTAGAAAAGACTCCATACGAGTTATGGAAGGGTAAGGAACCCAACATATCTTTTCTGAAAATTTGGGGTTGTGAGGTTTACGTCAAACGGCCTACCTCAGAAAAACTCAAATCCAAATCCGACAAGTGTTTCTTCGTTGGATATCCCAAGACCACCGTGGGATATTATTTCTACAACCCTGAAGAGAACAAAGTGTTTGTTGCTCGAAATGGAAAATTTTTGGAAGAAAAGTTTCTCAGTTTACGTCAAACGGCCTACCTCAGAAAAACTCAAATCCAAATCCGACAAGTGTTTCTTCGTTGGATATCCCAAGACCACCGTGGGATATTATTTCTACAACCCTGAAGAGAACAAAGTGTTTGTTGCTCGAAATGGAAAATTTTTGGAAGAAAAGTTTCTCAGTTTAGAGAACACCAGAAAGGATGTAGATCTACAGATAGTAGACGAAGAAAGCACTACACCAGTTGTTGAGCCAGAAATTCAACATAACAATGTTGAACCTCAATCAGAGCCGATTGAGGAAGTGCAAACACAGGACCTTCGCAGATCCAGCAGGGTAAGACAAGAACCAGATAGGTATCTTGGGTTCCTAGTCTCTCAAGATAGCAGAGACTTAAATGAACCAACATCCTATGGAGAAGCTGTGTCAGGCAGTGAGTCTGAACAATGGCAGGAAGCCATGAAGGCCGAGATGCAATCCATGTACGACAACCAAGTCTGGGAG
Source organism: Centaurea solstitialis (assembly GCA_030169165.1). Taxonomy (NCBI): domain Eukaryota; kingdom Viridiplantae; phylum Streptophyta; class Magnoliopsida; order Asterales; family Asteraceae; genus Centaurea; species Centaurea solstitialis. Next base: position 23,708,744 of record CM058042.1, on the reverse strand, counting down.
TTGACTGATTTGCCACAACACTGTAAGGCTGTTGGACGCAAATGGGTTTTCAAGAAGAAAACCGACATGGATGGGAACGTACACACCTTCAAAGCCAGACTGGTTGCAAAAGGATTCACGCAAACTCATGGCATCGACTATGATGAAACCTTTTCACCAGTGGCAATGTTGAAGTCAATTAGGATTCTTATGGCCATCTCAGCATACTTTAATTACGAGATTTGGCAAATGGACGTCAAAACAGCCTTTCTAAATGGAAAGTTAACAGAAGACGTCTATATGGAACAACCAGAGGGGTTTGAAGATCCTAAGAATCCTAATAAGGTGTGTAAACTACTAAAATCTATTTATGGATTGAAGCAAGCATCTCGAAGCTGGAACTTACACTTTGATGAGCGAATCAAAGAGTTTGGCTTCGCTAAAAGTGAGTTCGAGCCATGTGTTTACACTAAGTTCAGTGGGAGCATAGTAACCTTCCTGGTCTTATATGTAGATGACATACTACTCGTAGGAAACAATGTACCAACTTTACAGAGTGTTAAGGAATGGTTAAGTAAATGTTTCCAGATGAAAGACCTTGGAGAAGCCGCTTATATACTAGGTATAAAGATCTACAGAAACAGATCTAAGCGGCTTATCGGACTTAGTCAGAGTACATACATTGACAAAGTACTGAAGAGATTCAGGATGGATGAATCCAAGAAAGGATTCATTCCAATGCAACATGGCATAGTGTTGAGTAAAACACAGTGTCCTGTTTCTAGTGAAGATCAGGACAAGATGAAATCGGTCCCATATGCTTCTGCAATTGGATCGATTATGTATGCCATGCTATGTACTAGGCCCGATGTTGCTTACTCAGTAAGTGTTACGAGCAGATACCAACAGAATCCGGGTGAACCCCATTGGGTGGCTGTCAAGAACATTCTTAAATATCTGAGAAGAACGAAAGAAATGTTCTTGGTCTTTGGAGGTACTGAGGATGAAATTAGTGTCACCGGGTACTCTGACGCTAGTTTCCAGACCGACAGAGATGACTTCAGGTCACAGTCAGGGTATGTCTTTACCCTAAACGGAGGTGCGATCTCATGGAAGAGCTCGAAGCAGGACACGATTGCAGACTCAACTACAGAAGCAGAGTACATTGCAGCATGTGATGCGGCAAAGGAAGCTGTCTGGCTAAGGAATTTTCTATCGGATCTCAGAGTGGTTGCCAGTATCTCGAGACCGATCGATATATTCTGTGATAACTCAGGAGTCGTGGCGCAAGCAAAGGAACCTAGAGAGCATCACAAGTCGAGACACGTGCTCAGAAAGTATCACCTCATCCGAGAGATCATTGGAAGAGGAGATGTAAGAATATGCAAGATTCCAACAGAAGACAATGTCGCAGATCCGCTGACAAAGACACTAGCAAGGGCAAAGCATGAGGCACATGCGAATTCCATTGGGATGCAGTACCTGGAAGCCAGTAGCTAGTACTTAGTTTATTAATTATTACTATAGTCTAATTTAGAAACAATGTAATCATGTAAAGTTTTTATTTCACAGTGTGTTGGAAATAAATGGAGGTTTTAATTTCATGATTGTTCTAAATTAACTATTTTTTGCATATTTAACGTATCCATGATTCTACAAAGTCTTGTATGAAATCTAAATTTCCGTAGCCACTTATTGAAATAGGAATTTCAATAGGGAGTTTGACGCTATTATAAATACTTGATGATTTATTCAAAGTAAAGAATAAAAGCACAAGTGATGTGACCAAGTATTTGTAGATACTCATCAGAGTGTTTGGGTATTGGAAGTGACCAGTAATCAAGTCTGCTTCATGGAGCCTTAGTCATAGGCACTGACTTGATAGGTTGTCCTTAGACCTGAGATACTTGGTTTGGGAACACGAGGACCACTGTACTCTTAGCGCGTACTAACGCTGCACTGTAACTGGGTGGCCATACGGGACGTGACTAGATGCAGCGGAAGCCGTGGATCCAAATGCAAGTAGTCAACAAGGGATTTGCACCTTTTTCAAAAGAGAGATATTTCCGGGCCCCTTGACGATTAAGATTGGCAGAAAACGCGTGGCCACGCTCGGATAGAATAACAGGGGTTATTTAGTAATATCCGTTACTGCAGGCAATCGAAATCAGAGTCAAGAAATACTTGATTTTAAGAAATGAATCCTCCACTCCATGTCTTAAATCACTTTAGAAATATCGTGTGCAAAAGGAATGAACCTGTGTACAAATTCAAGCGTGAATTGTATCTCTGGATATAAGAGATCTTATAACCTGGTTAACCTAAGCGTCTGGCTAGGGACCTCCTTAGGCGAATGATAACAGTTCAGTTACATGTCTAGCACAAGTGGGAGTCTGTTAGGATTATGTGCGAGACAGTAACAGGGTTATCGTGTCCAATGTTATAAGACACTAGTAGGTCACACTGCTGCACACCAAAAATGAGAATGTTTGGATTATGGGAAATAATTAACTGGTTAATTAATTATTTAGAGAGAAAAAGAAATAAATAAATAATTAGTTTAATTATTTATAATTAATTAATCAGTTGGATTAATTAAAAGGATAATTATGGAAGTTATTTCAGAGATAATTACCAAGAATTATATATGGAATCAAACACTGCTAGGTTTGTCCATATAAATAAGGGGTTAAGGGTGCCAGCTAATTGATGAATTCAGTTCTAAAACCCAGAAAAACCTCTCTCTTTCCCCCCTTAAAAACCGGCGCCAAATCCAGTAGGAGGAAGGTTCGCTTTCGTTTTTGGGTAATCCTCGGTGGTGATCTAGCAACCCTCTCAACCGGTGCCAGTAGCAGTGTATCCCCTGCTTGCGTTTCGGAGTTATTATTCGCAAAGGTAATCCACCAAAACACCCTTTATTGTGTCTGTATGGTTTGGGATTGGATCCTCGATTGGGAATCGGGTTTTATTCCGCTGTGCATGTTCTTGTATCCCTCGATTCCCAACATAAATAGCATAGAAAAACCCTCCATTACCATTGTAAACAAGTATGGGGATAAAAGATCTCCTTGTCTAATTCCCCTTTTACCAACAAAGTGGCCTCTTGATTCACCATTAACAACAATAGAATAAGAAGGGGTAGACACCAACTCAGTAACCCACCTGACCAAAGCTGGGTGAAACCGGAAACCCCGCAGCATGGCAAACAAGTAGTTCCAATTAACCATATCATAAGCTTTCCGAAGGTCTATTTTAAACGCACATCTGGGTGGTCCGCGGTCAAGATGATAACCACTCACCAACTCATGAGCCATCAAGATATTATCCACTATCCGTCTATTAGGAATAAAAGCCGATTGCGTTTTGCTAACAAGGCCATCTAAATAAGGCTTCATGCGTTCAACAATGATTTTAGATATGCACTTGTATAGAACCGAGCAACACGCAATGGGACGGAAATCAGAAACCATCGATGCATTGGGGGATTTCGGGAGTAAACACAAGAGCGTGTGATTCAACTCCCTTGGAAGATGACTACGATAGAAAAAATTATGGATAGCCAGGAGCACATCATTTCCAACTATCTCCCATGCAGCTTTAAAAAACTTTGAGGAGAAACCATCCGAACCCGGTGCCTTGTCATTTCCAATCTGAAAAATAGCATCCCGAATCTCTTTATCCTGAATTGGACGAACCATATGTAAGGCATCACTAAGCGACAGGTTCACTCCAAATAGAGAAGATGGAATAACTGGATTGACATTCAAATCCTCCGTACCAATGATTGAGACAAAATGATCAATAAATGCTTCCACCACATCATCATCATATACATATGTTCCATCCGGCTTAGAAACAGCATGAATATGCTGCACATGTCTTTTCTCTTCAACAACTTTATGAAAGTAGTGAGTGTTAGCATCCCCTTCAGCTAGCCATCTAACTTTTGCCCTCTGCCGCGTTGCACTAAGATCCGACCAACAAGCTTTCTGGTACTCCAATCTGAGTCTTTGCACAGACAATCGAGCATCCACATTATCTGGGTCTAGATCAGCCGTTAACTGGGCAACATCAAGCTCATCCTTAAGACCAGTTGCACGAGAAGAAAGATTACCATAAGCTGATCTGAGTTGACGAAGCGGAGCTTTAAGAGATTTCAATTTAGACGTAACTCTAAACATAAAATTACCGTCCACCACACCGTCCCAGACCCTCTGAACCGTAGATAAGAAAAGCGGATCGCGAACCAAAAAATTGTCAAATTTAAAACTATACTTCCGCTTCCTTTGTCCTCCAGAAAAACCAATAATACCTGGTGAGTGATCCGAAATTCCACGCGGCAAAAACCGGGCCGTTGCATCCACAAAAAGGTTTGTGAATTCCACATTAGCCAAGATTCGATCAAGTTTCCTCTTCAATCCCGCATCCTCCTTTGGTTTCTGACACCAAGTATAATGTATCCCTTGAAACCGTACATCAAAAACATCAATGTCTTCTAAACAGGACGAGAAGTCAAACATATCAGAATTCCGTTTAGAGACACCCCCCAACGCATCATGAGGAAAAAGGAGACAGTTAAAATCTCCAGCAATAACCCATGGTTTATTACCCATGATAGCTCTAAACTTTCTCAAACCCGACCACAATAAACGTCTATCTTGCCCACGATTAGCACCATACACAAAAGACAAGAAGAAACCTTGCGCCAAACCCCGTAGTTTAACCTCACAATGAATAAACTGACCATGCAACTCTAAAACCATCACATCCACTACTGCTACATCCCAAGCTATTAGAATACGCGTCCCATAATCAGAATGAGCCTGATTAGAGACCCATTCCCATCTTCCAAACGTACGTTCACAAATACCACGCAACAAATCTGCACGAACATGCGTTTCCAAAATAGCACAAATACTTACACCATTATTCCTCAAAAAAGTTCTAACCTCTTGCTGTTTATCCGGGGCATTCAGACCCCGTATGTTCCAACAACTGATATTAAACATTAGGAGAATTGGATCGATCAGCACTTCCCTTTTTCAGATCCCCTTCCTTAGAAGCCCTTAACGCCAAATCTGGACTATGCCGGCGATTTTCAGCGTCCCTTGACGATTTGATAGTCACTCCTGACTTAGTCGACCCAGTATCCAACTGTGACAAGATGGGTGTAGGTCTACCCGTGTTCTTAAGAATGCCACGAATTGGTGGTTTTTGTACATCCACTTTCTCCTTCTGCTTGTCCAACACCAACCTAGATCCAAGATTAGGTGCATTCCCCACCTTAGTAACGGTGTCACTGCTTTTCAAAGACCCATCCTCAACCGGCTTGGGTTTCAATCGCTCAAACTCTTTAACCTGCTCCAACACCGGTTCAGAGGACAGGTGCTCGTGGTGAAGTTTCTGAACCGAGCCAGACGACTCACCATCCTTAGCGACCTGATCAAGCCCCCCAGAAGGTTCATCCACATCCAGAACCTTCACCATATTATGACAATCATCAGTAAGCGCATCGAACACGTTGGATGTCTCAACCGATACCGCAACAGGTTGTTGTGAAGCCATACCTGAAGGTTCACCCACTTTAGGTTTAGGCACCCACTGTTTTTTGACCACCCGCGTAAACCCATCAGCATCCACCTCCTTCGCTTTGGGCTTAGAAGCCACAACAGTAACACCCTTTGATTGAATACAGGCATAAAGTTTTTGTTTAACACGTCCAACAAAAACTAAATCAGATTTAGTAACAAAAAGTAATCAACAATGTTTACCCAAATATTACAAGCAATTAGAGATGGCAGAATCGCCATACCTGCTGAAAAGATAACCTGGATGAAAATAAGGACAAGAATATGGAATTATGGATCATGGATGTTACCTCATGCATCCTGAAAAGTAGATCATATTGTCAAAATATCCCATGAGAATTTTAATGTCTATTAAGTCGTCATCTTAAACTCATTGATCGTAATTACCATACCATGTATTAGTAAAGAAACATCAACCTTCTGTATCTATTACTATACCGGCTCACCCAATTAACGTTACAACTGCAGCTAAAGTTAACAAAAAAAAAAAGAGGCATTGAGATTGCATTGAAAAATAAAGCCATCCAATCTCAACTAATGATCAAAAATCTTAATCACCTAAATGAGCCATGGTGTCCAGATAAGATTAAAACAATCAGCATCAACCAAACCAAAACATACAGATAAACAAACACATAATTTCTCTTTCCCTCAATTTTTCGGAAACCATCCTAAACAATTTGACAAATTGTAGTCCAACTGAGATGATCGAATTTAAATCGAAATCAATAGAGAAGTTGAAGACAAAAACCCATAAAAACAACTAAAACGGTTATGAGGCATCATTAGTTAATCAATTGAAAGAAATAAAGGGGGCACCTTTTTCTTAAATTTTGGATGTTGGTTTTAGTGGGTATTGATTTGAGGTTTTCAAGTGGGTTGGATCCAGAGCCATGGAGGTGTAAGAGAACAGATGGAAAGAAACAAACAAAATGATGACATCTGCTTCTGGAAGTTACTTGGCTGGGTGGTACTTCATTCCATCCATCCATCCGAGAGAAGGCATCTTTTCCATGGAAGAATCTGTCAAATGCAAAGCAAGGTAAAAGATTAATATCTTATGTTTGTCAACAGTAATTTTTGACTTTCATCAAACAATTTTTCCATTTTGAATTTTCAAAATTTATCCCTTGTTAATAAAAAGGGTACTGGATTTGAAGCATAAGAGGATGATAAATAGCAACATCACAACTAAGAACCATTGGTTAACAACTCAAGAAGCCATGCCGGTAACTCAACAAAAATGAGCATCTGTAACAAATAATGTCGTGCCACTTATTACATCATTTATGTTCAAGTGAGTCCTTTTTAGAAGAATTCTTTATACCAATGCTTTAAAATTAGAGGCCACCGAAGATACCATGTTAAATTACATAAACAAGTTACCGGTTAAAGTATCATAAGTCTAAATTTTGCAAAAACAAACAAACATTGTGAACCAAAAGCAAAGTTTCCAACACTAAATCCTTGTTATTATAAGGCCGCAAAGAAAATTTGGACCAAATACTAAACAAAAAAACACAGAGTGGCAGCATGAACACAAGAGAATCAATAACCTCATGCCTATGCAACTATTTGTCATCCAAGGATAAGCCTTGGAACAGTTTGTAATTTCAAAATATCCAAAATACCCTTCTAGATCTAAACCAACACCATCAATCTTTTGTCATGATTACAATAAGTAACTCTTACTTGAAGACTTTCAAAAAGTGTAATGTAATGTAATATTGCAACTTCCATGAACATAATAACTTCTGATAGGAATACAAAATCTAGTATATAGCTAAAAATGGAATGGAGAATAATGCCAAATAATCCACCAATATAATTGAAACCCAACACCATCTCAACCATTTGAGTAATACCAAACAATCCACCAACATATTGTGATAGCAGAGGAGCATAATCAAATCAATCAAAAAGATACATTCAAGTAAATGTTTACCTTATTCGTGTTCGAGATGAAGTTCACTCTAGTCTGAAACTCTATAAAATTGTGAACATGAACTACAAAGGAAAGCAATGTTTTAATAACAGTCGCATCAAATTTTATGAAAAATTGACGAAAACCATATTGAGAAAGTATCGGAAAATATTTAAACCAAATGATATAACGAGCAAACAAACAAAATATGTATAAGAATAGGAAAAACTGAACTAAATCAAACAATAATTCCAACAAAACTTGGAACATATTGCAGTTGGCAAATAGAAAGTTGAAGACATGCCAATGAAATCAGTAACATATCGTTGTCGTCATCACTTCTATCTCAGATCAAAGTTTTCCTCTGCAATTTCCTAGAAATTCCAACAATGAATAATCAATTAACCACATATACCAATGAGTAAATAAAACCTTAAGTTGTGAGGAGTGAAACTCAAAGTAGAAAATAAAACCCATAGGAAGTTGTTTTTTCAAGTTCAAACCTACTGCATATTCTACTTTATCATAAATTAGTAAAAGATTCAACTGAATTTTTTCAGGAATTACTCAAAAATAAGATATAACCACACCAAATTACACATTTTTTTTTCAAGAATTGCTCAAAAAAAAAAAAAAGATACACCCATGTCAAATTACCAATCTTTTTCAAGAATTACTCAAAAATAAAATATACTCATCTGAAATTACCAATCTTGCACAAATATTTGTCCATGAAGATGCCCATATTGTAGCTCCAACTACAAGAAAGTAAAATGCATACGACAAAACCCAGCAACAGAGAAAGCAATTTGATATCATAGTAAGTATTGGTTGCCGCCAGATAAAAGTGAGTATACCAACTTATTTAAAAGTGTAAAACACCATTTGAGAGGGAGGTTTGATCCCGTTTCTCGTTGGGTGAGAGCGTTTAAAACCTGGAAGTTTGAACCAATAAGCCTTACCTAAGAAGATGTACCTGATTGAAATCGAGGGAAGAAGACGATCGAAGACGTACTGATTCAAAAACCAAGCAACAAAATCAAGCAATTAATTGATGATTTTGATTTCAACCTGAATGAAGAAGACCATTGCTTTTGAAAACAACCAAATAACAAAAAGAATACTGAAATCAAGGGAAGAAGACGATAAGACATAACAAAATCGAACAACAGTCGATTTTGATTCCAGCATCAATGAAGAAAAATCGAAATCGATTAAAGATGGAATCTTGGAACGTATGATCAATTTGGAGAGTGAATCATTAGGTTTGGGAATTTGGGAAGCAATACAGCTCCCGAAGAATTGTCTCTTCTTCAATGATCTGGGAGGCAAAGGAGAAAGAAACTTGGGCTTGAAAAAATGAACGTGGCCTTGAAGTTCAGTTTTCTTGAAATTCAGTTTCTTGAAAACAGTTAAGTGAATTCTTTTTAATATATAGTATACAAGTATAGATTACAATTTGGATCCCAAAGGTTTGGTAACTCTTTAAACATGGACTTAAACTTCAATAACTCAAAGTTTCATCATTATGTGTGGCCGGTGTGGGCATCTCCCATCCCATCCCCACCCTGACTCTAGCAATCTCTGACAGGTTTGGGGATGGGTACTATTTAGTAAAAAAAATATTTTAAAATTAAAATTATAATTAATTGTCACTATGCTAATTATCAATACTGAAATCAAATATTTTTGTCATTTTCATAATAAATGTACACACATACATACATACATTCCATCTGGACTGTATCTACTTGTGCATACCGATAATTTAGTAATATGCACACGTGCATATACATAGGTTTATAATGCACTTGAGCACAAAACCCCAAAAGAACTTAAATTACCGTATGCACAAGTGCATATGATCCTGATAAAGAGTTACGAGGGTGTTCATCGGTTTCACTTTTTTTTGAGATTTTCCCTTGAACTTCCCTCTATATACATTTATATTTACATATACACTACATGCATATTTTAAAAGAATATTTTTTTTTTACTGAGGTTGGACTAGGGGTAAGTAATGACATCCCAACCTCGTCCTAACCTAACTTTAGGTTAATTATTAATCATTAATTACTGCTGATAATTGGTCAAAATAAAAAAAATAAGAGTGTTTGTTACAAATATTGAGAAAAAATCGTTATATCAAATAAGAACCAAGACAGAACTTTATTATATTTCGATACATTTTTTAACATTTTGGTTATATATGCTAAACCAAAGTTTTTATCACAGAAAGGTTGAGTTGTTCTTGTTCCTATTCTTGTCCTAAGTGTGGTTTTAAACCAAATCTTTGTTAGATGCAACAAACCCACAACGGTTTATTTTTTAAATCAACCTTTTCTTGGTTTTTTTGTTACATTAAAATATTTTATAATTTGATTGGTCACACTTCCAATGTGGCAAGTAGTTTTACTTCATGTAAAAACTTTTTTTTAATGTAACTTCTGATATCTTTTTAATGTATTATACACTAATTGTTTATTTGATAGAATGGTTTATCGATAAGAGTTAATAATTAAAAATGACAAGGAGTCGATATGTTTTGTTTTCGAGATCGTCATTTGAAAAAGAGCATTGCTTGAGATTTTATCGGACTAAAGTAATCAAAAGACGTGAGAATGATCAAGGACACTAAATCAGTTTTGAGAAAAATCACATTATTGTATTCACGTACTGAACAATAACCAAATAAAAGAATAATAAAATGGTTAAACCACGTCTGATTATATATCCAAATCATGTGATAAATCACATGTGATTCACGTGACGTGACCTACGTATAGCTTGTGACCATTTTAATAAAGGAAAATATGTTTGTTAAAGTGTTTTTGTGACAATTTGTCTCATAAAGGTAAATAGTAATTAAGATTTACAAGCTCATTATAAGTCTTAAGTTATGAGATACTAATAACATTCACGATGATTTAGAAAAAAAAAAGCCGATCTATAAAATAAACGCTATTTGTTTAATTAAATAACGAAACACTTAAAGATTTAGAACATTAGATTATTTGTGTTATCGATTTTAAATATATTTATATATGATGCGTTTAATACCTGTATTTATTTTGGCATGAGGCTGAGGGAAAATCAGTATGTGACCGATCACTTAAAACCTACGAGAAATAGTTGTAATTATCGAGTATGATACGTCGTCTTTGTAATTTCTTATTTTGTCAGAGTGGAACAATATTTGATTTCATTTTCAATCTGCACCAAGTAACTTGTTTATAACTTGATTCATAATTCTGATTAGTCCAACTCATCTAAAAAGAGTTTGGCTCGCATTTTTTGAAGCTCAAAAAAGTAATTTAAATCCTAGACAACATTTATGAGTTTGACCAATCTCACAATTAATGAAAAATCATATTCCTTTTCATATACACCACCCTATGGATCAAGATATCCTTTTTTAATGGTATCACATTTTCATAAAAAAATTTGTAAAAATTATTATTATTAGATTTTTAATTTATATATTTTTAATATAATATTTATTTTAAGAAAAATAAATAAATAAATAAATGGTTTTTGAATGTAGTCAAATTTAGTTTTACAATGTAATTAATTGTTAAAGTTAGAAAACATAAAAGTTAGAGAAAAAAGTTGAACATTAATTAAAAAAAGTCAAAAAGAAGCATTTAATATGTAGTAATTTGAGAGTTATATAGGGTAGGGTATTATAGAGTGGGGTGTCTCTCTCAACACCCATCTATATATAATAAAAGAGTAATTGGGCTGCCACGTGTTGTCGTCTGGTGATCGGTTTCATGATTTTTCTTCCTAAACATATATCTGGACATATTTTACATATTCCGTTCATTTAGGCTTATCTGATTAACATGTATCCTCTTATTTATCCTCTGCTCTTTATTATTTATTTTACTTTTAATCCCCTATTTTTTACTTAATGCTCATATAATTAGTTATTTATTTAATTTTCATTCCTTAATTTTTCATTTTTTAATTTACATCCTTATCATATAATATAAATAAGAGAAAATTATTAAAATGCCCAAGTAATAAATACCTATTAACCTCTTAGCCACTCTCTCCCTCCGATTACTGAAATACCCATCCGTCCACTCCAAACCCATCCCCTAATAGCGGCCCACTATTTTATTTATAATTTGGGTATATATACACACACATATGGATATATATCGCAATGTTAGCGGCTCATTTGGCTTTGGGCCGTTATTAGCGGTCGGGCCTGGAGCGGCCCGAACTCGTTTTGGTCGTGGAGCGGCCGGAATACGGTGATTTGGTCGTGGAGCGGACGCCGGCGCCGGAAAGCGGCCGGCCGGTAGCGGACCGGTGGGTATTTTTGTAACCGGAGGAAGAGAAAGGGTAAGAGGTTAAATGGTATTTATTACTTGTGCATTTTAATAATTTACTTTATAAATAATAGTATATTATGAACTAAAATGCATTAAAATTATGTTTCTTTTTTTACAATTTATATCACTAAAATATCGCCGCATCAATACTTTTGAAATGAACCAAATATTGAATATTTTTATTTAATCTTATTATTAAATATTAAGAATATATAAGAAGTAATATATTTCACATTTTCTTACGTTTTCATTTTTCACTCTTATCACATTAAAATTACAGAAAAATGAATTAACTAAAACACGTTTATTGTTTTTTTAGTAAATTATACCACTATAATTTCAGATTTGAAAAACTTTACGCTGTATTGCGCGTATATATAGTCTAGTTAAACTATATGTGCTTACAAGTTCAATCTTGTACAACCGTACATGAAACAATATTCACGATTTAAGTGTAGAATCACAACTATGTTGCATATATTACAACTTTTAGAAAATTTAAATCCATACGACTGTATCTAACTTCATGAATGGTCGATTAAGAACTTATAGTAACCTACGATAAAATGAATATTAAATATTTTCTTTTTGTTGTATGTTACTTTATTCATTATGAATATATTAAGAAACTCCAAAAATGTTATGTGTATGCATTATTCAAACTGTCTTCAAAATTCAAATACAATCATGCACCTAACCAACTAAATTTAATTTCACCCCCGTTCTTTTCTAGGCACCCAAAGGGACTTCCAAACAGCTTCAGATGCATCCACGATATTATTTGTACATCCACGAGTTGAATCACACTCGTCAACCCCCTTTGCTTTTACACTTTTGCCCTTCTAGTGTATATTGATAGGTTTAAAGCACATATTTCCATGATTGTACCATCGGGTGGATAATGTCACAATGGGTGTGTTATCTGAATGGAACTTGCCGTCACACGCAGCCGGCCGCCCTCCGCCATCCTCACCCTTCTGGAAGCCATTGATTGTCATAGTTGCCATCACATGGCTAAGAGCATAGATGGACGATATGAATAAGGTAGAAATTGGCAGGAAAAATAGGACGATGAAGATATATAACTGGGGTTTGCTTCATTTTATCTTTCTGTAAGTTGTCGATGGTATTTGGTGAAAAGGGATATTGGATTTATAGAGATTGGGTTTTTTTATCTTGTTCTTTTAGGTAGCGTTTGGTACGCAGACTGGACGGGACAGGACTGGACGGGACAGAACTGGACAGTACAGGACAGGACAAGAGAGTAGGACTGGACTGGACGGGACGGGACTGGACATGACATAACAAGTGTCTGTTTTGTGTTTGGTATGCCTAGGACTGGACTAGACAGAACTAGACAAATTTCATAGAAAAACTATTTAATGATTTTATATGTCACATAATAGTTATAATTAACGTAAAAAAACAAACTATATAACTTATAAAAAAAATTACAGAATCTTCATAAAATAAACACATACACACATATGTATATATATATATATAAGATTTTTATATAACTAATGTTGATGGTGGAGGTAGTGGCCAATGATAACACTGATAATGATGATGGTGGTGGTGGTCGTTGATTGTGGAGAATGTGAAGATGGTGGATAGTGGTATTGGTGGTGGTGGTGGAGGTGACCAACAGTCGTGGTGGTCGTTGTGGTGGCGATGGACAATTGTAGGATAACATTGGGGTTAAAATTAAAATGTAGATCCAACAAAGAGAACTCTATAAATATTTGTTTGTATAATTTGAAGAGAATAAGCAAAGTTACGGCTAGGATCCGTTTCATATGAAGAATTTATATTAAACATAAAATTTGGCGTAAATTTTGAATAATTTGATCCAAAAACAAAGAGAAAACACAACAAACACATACACACATATATATATATGGACGAAAGTTCAAATGTGATATATAAAGATTCAAATGAGAAGTGCTAAAAAATATAGGGATGTAAATGAGTCGCGCTACTCGAGCTCGGAAGTCGGATCGTTAAAAGCTCTAAACAAGCCGAGCCTTAATGAGCTTGACCTCGAGCTCGAGCCTAGATTAAAGCTCATTTAATAATTGAGCCGAGCTAGAGCTCCAAAGAGTAGGCTCTTTTAAGCTCGCGAGTCGCGACCCTAAATAAACTCAATATATAATATAATATATTTTTTATATGTTTAACTTTTAATATTTATATATATATCATTTTAATAAAATATCAAAATAATACTTAATCCTAAAGGAGCCTAGACGAGCTGAGCCCGAGCTTCATAAATCTTAAACGAGTCGAGCTCAAGCTCAACATCACAAGCTCTAAACAAGTCGAAATCGAGCTTGAGCTTAAAAATGCCTAAACGAGCCCGGCTCGATAAGTGTCCGGCTTGGCTCGGCTCGTTTACATCCCTAAAAAAATACGAAGTAGGGAAGTGCTCTCTACCGTAAACCGTTAATACGGTTGAGATCATAGTTGACTAGTCTTAGATGACGGCTTTGACCGGACGCCATTCACGGAGGGTGATTGATCAAAGCCGTCTTTATTGACCTGATGAATGGTAGATATCACTTTTCTACTTCTTATTTTTTAGCACTTCTCATTTGAACTAATAGGGGTGGGTTGAAACGAGAACGACATCAATTTAAGATCATACGAGAATGATTTTTAGCCACTAATTTTTCTCTTCAAAGACATTACCTACATCACCTCTATGGCCACCACCATCCATGCCACCTCCACCATCACCGCCACCGTCATCGCCGCCTCCAACGTTGCCTCCGTCTTCGCTGCCACCACCACCAGCCGCACCAGCACCCCCACCACCTCCGCCATAACCCCCACCCCCACCACCCCCACCAACACCTATGCCGCCACCAACATCAACATCAGCAACAAGACCACCACCACCACCAGCACCACCTCTGCTGGTGCTGGTGGTGGTGGTGGTGGCAGTGGCGGTGGTTTTGGTAGTTGTGGTGGAAAAGGTAGTGTAGGTGGTGGAGTGGTGTTGGTGGTGGTGACAGACGTGGTGGCGGAGATGGTGCGGATGGTGTAGATGATGGTCGCAAAGATGGTTAACATGTAATTTCAATGTAAAATCATATGTGATTTAATATAATTTGATTGGTTAACATGTGATTTCAATGCATAATCATGTGTGATGACAATATCATATGTGATTTCAATGAAGAATCATATGTAATTTCGATGCAAAATCATATGTGATATAATATAAGTTGATCGGTTAAGATGTGATTTCAATGCATAATCATGTGTGATCACAAGATGATATGTGATTTCAATGCAGAATCATATATGATTTTAATGCAAAATCATATGTCAAATCATCAATGCAAAATCATATGTCAAATATGCAAAATGGTAGTGGCGAAGGTGGTGGCAGAGGTGGTGCTGCTGCTACTAGCGGCGAAGGTGGTACAGGTGGTGGTACCGTAGACACCGGTGCTGGTTTCGAAGGTATCGGTGGTGGTGCCGGAGGTACCGGCGGTGGTTTCAGAGGTACCTGGTGGTGCCGGTGGTTCCGACGGTGGTTTCAAAGATACTGGCGGTGGTGCCGGAGGTACCCGCGATGGTTTCGGAGGTACCGCTGGTGATGCCGGAGGTACCGGCGGTGGTTTCGAGGTACCGGTGGTGGTGCTGGAGGTGGTTTCGGAGGTACCGGTGGTGGTGCCGGTGGTTCGGGAGGTATCGCGGTGGTTTCGGAGGTACCACTGGTGGTATCAGAGGTACCGCTGGTAGTGTCGGAGGTACCGGCGGTGGTGTCGGAGGTACCGGCGGTGGTGCCGGAGGGACCGGCGGTGGTTTCGGAGGTACCGGTGGTGGTGCCGGAGGGACCCGCGGTGGTTTCAGAGGTGTCGGTGGTGGTGTCGGAGGCACTGGCGGTGGTTTCGGAGGTACCGCTGGTGGTGCCGGAGGTGGTTTCAGAGGTACTGGTGGTGGTGCCGGAGGTGGTTTCGGAGGTACCGGAGGTGGTGCCGAATACCGACGGTAGTTTCGGTGGTGCCGAATACCGACGGCACTTTCGGAGGTACCGCTGGTGGTGGTGATGCTGCTGGTGGCGAAGTGCGAGTAGCGGCGGCGGTGGGAGTGGTAGAGGTGGTGGTGGTGGTCGCGGCGGTAGCGGAGGTGGGAGAAGTGGGTGGCCATAGAGGTGGTGACAGTGTGGTTGATGAATTTTAAATACAAAAATGAGTGGCTAATAATCATTCTCGTATTCTCTTAAAAAGATTTCATTCTCGCGTGATCCTTTTTCTATATCTATATATATAGGCTTAATCAAATGCACACCTTACAAATGAGTCTCAACTGTTCGTCTAATCTTACGAGATATGTGGATTTATAAATACATTAATAGTTTCCTATTATAAGGTGATCATAATTAATGAACTCTAATTATCTTCAATAAATATTCAAATCATAATAAATGAATCTTTGTTATTTTCATAAAATGCACTAATTCATTGGTTTGTAAGATGTGGACTAATTACAAGATGTGTATTTGATTTTACCTCCCTTTCTCTCCATATATATACACACACATACATATGACATATGGTCGAATTATGTGATTTTACACTAAAACCAAATGTAAAATCACATGTGGTTATGAGTTCGCAGGCTAAATCGTTCCGCCATGCGATGACCGTGTTCTGCATGCAATTTCAGAACTTCCAAAAGATTTGATGTCACTCAAGTTTTATTATTTATCGTATATGATGGGACCATGTATTTTTTTCTATCGTGTTTGTATTTATGAATTGAAATGGGACAAAACTACAAAAGGTAATTAGATGTGTATGGTTTTTTGTTTTATGTACTAAACCAAGTCTTTGTCACTTAGAAATATAATCACTTGAATTGTTATTGTTATTTTACACCAATCTTGGTTAGATGCTCCAAACCTACCAAGATGCAATTTAATTTTAAATCAAATTTCGTTGTTTTCTTCTTTTGTTATGGAATTAATTTACGACTTTCCATCATTTAAACAACCCAATTTTGTTAATCTCAGTTTAACCCAATCCATTAGTTTTTTTAACGGTTTATGACTTGTGAGGGTACCTAACTATCCGATTTGTACAAATGTTACCATTAAACTATTTTTTTGTACTCAATTTAACTTTGAACTCTGTTTTTTTGTACACATTATACCATTATGACCGGTAACAACCCGTTTTTTCTTACGTGACAATTAAAATTATTATATAATACTTATGTGGATCTGATGTGACAATGACTAAGCATTCTCAATGGTATATTAAGTAAAAAAATAGTTCAAGGGTAATATGTGTACAACCACCACCACTACAAGACACCACCACTACAACCACCATCACCACTACAGCCCCCACCACCGCACCCACCACCACCAAACCACCACACCACAGCTGTTGCCACCACCACACCCACCCACCACCAAACGCCACCACGTCTGTCGTTGCCGGAAAATCGTTGCACATTTTGTTTCTCTCTCTCTCTCTCTCTCTCTCTCTCTCTCTCTCCATAACGAGGACTTGCTACGATTAGATATCTCAAGAATTAGGCATCCTTCCCAAATAAGGTCAAAAGTTTCTAATCACTACGAACAGTTCACATTCTATAACATACGCTCAAAAGGTATAACATTCAACATTATCTTCCGCGATACATAAAACCGTTAGGATTAGCGGAAGGTTAGATCTCACTAATTGTCATTACACCATTAGTTACCTTAACATAAGTAATCAAGTATCTTCGACCTACATGGGTAAATACCCGCACAATCAGTTACATTGTAAACACATTTTTATTCAAAACATGAAATAACTACACCTGGAGCTATCTCCCACATCATACCAGAAATAGTGTGACTAACGCAATGCTAGCTGTTACTAACCTCTGCATCTAAGCCACTCACCTCAACAAAAGTGATCAAGCATGCTCACGTACCTGTAAATTCCTATTAACACTGGCCAGGTGCTAATTTGAATTTACCTTACATGAGATCCTCGATACCATCGTTGAGTACTTTAACAAGCACGACTCTCTTATGGTCTTCCTATATCTCAGCCGTGCCCTAATCCTATAGTTTAAGACTAGGCCCAATCCTGGTCACCTAATTCATTTAAACTAGTGCTCTGATACCAATTTGTAACACCCCAAATTTCCCAAACAGTATATAACATGCATAACAACAATTCCCAGTGATCTAACGCAGCGGAATTAATTATCAAACTCAAAACTTGGCATTCAAGCCCAAAAACAAAAATCCATCAGTGACAACTCAAAGGTATTGACAGTGGAACAACCCTCCACAGCTGAGATACACTAAAACTAATGACCATCTATCGGATGTCCAAAGTTGGCCTCTCATATAACTCTGAGCCTTCTCACTTCCCTTCAAGGATGCTTCTCTACGAACTTCCCCTGAAAATGTTTAAAAAGGTTTTGAAAGCGAGGGTTAGACCGAAAGGTCTAGTGAATTCCCTCAAAACATTTTAAACAACAGTTCGGGCCCGCTGGCCATAAATCAAGTTAAAACCCACTGAATGTGTGCGGACAAAGAAATGAATACAGTCCACGCCCAGTCCAGGTCACCTGACGATAACTGCCAAGGGACGTAGTCCCGAGATACCCCCAAGTGGCGAATCAGACCAAATGGTAAACTCCCAAGGAACGCGAGGTTCCAAGGTACCCAGTGTCCATAGTGCATCACATCAGTCAAATCATCACATAATTACCATTTTAAGCATGCTTTAAATGTAATCAACAATCATGTCACGTTATCATACTTCATAAAGCAGTTCATCAGTAAAAAACATTTATCAAACAGAATGGGCAGTTAAAATCCAGTTCAAACAATTTATCCCATTCAAATCAGGCAAGGGAACTCACTTGCCGCTGACTCCCGTCAAGTAGCCTAAGCTGCTTAAACGCACCCTACATAGATATAGTGCCTATCAAAAACTCGAATTTCAACTGATAATCTTAATTAGATACGTTCTATTATAGACTAACTCAAAATCCTATATGGAAAACTCAATGTGGAAAACCCAACGTGGAAAACGCAACGTGGAAAACTTCAACGTGGAAAACCCAGCGTGGAAAACTTCGACGTGGAAAACCTCGACGTGGAAAACCTCGACGTGGAAAACCTCGACGTGGAAAACCTCGACGTGGAAAACCGACGTGGAAAACCGATGTGGAAAACCGCAAGGTCAAAATAATGGTTTAACTTAGCCGAATTCTCGACTCGGAAATCATAGATTTCCAACTCGGGAAAGGCATTGGGAACCAAAACCTCAATAGAAAATCCCAATCCGGGAATCATGAATCTCGATGTTGAAAACATGAATCCCAATGTGGAAAACATGAATCCCAATGTGGAAAACAATGAATCTCAATGTGGAAAACATACCTTAGCCGAAAAAGATGATGGTGTTGATGATCTCTTCACACACCCAAAACACACACTTTACACTCTAAGGATGATTTCCAAAATGGCTAAAAATTTAAGGTTTAAGGCTATATATATAGCATGGGCTTGGGCCAAGCCCATTCTCAATGTGGAAAAATCCCAACTCAATAAAACTTTGAAAAATCTACCAAATCAACCCTCTTTTCACAAATTCTTCTTAATTTAAGAAATTAACTAAGTACTTTCCATTAAACTTGTAAATTTGAAGTCACGGTTATTACAGGTTGTGGCATTTAATATGGGAAATTATAAAGAGACCCCACCCTGCAAAATTAAGTGACAAAAAATATATACCCCCTTCTCACATACCAATTTGAAAATCATATTGCAATTAACCTCAACCAAGTTACAATTAACCCCTTGTAATGATTTAGGTTATACACTTTACACCTTTTAGTTATCTAATTTTTATTTTTCATTTTAATAATATTAAAATATATAATTTGTATATTAGCTAAAATACATTAAGAAAATACGTTTTAATTTTAACAAGTTACACCATTATTATCGTCTCATTGATACATTCAAAATGAGTCCAATATTGAATATTTTTGGATTTCATTTTCTTATTATACGTAATGAAATTGTTTAATATGATGAAATTATATTTTTTTTGACGAAAATGTTTCATATTTTGGTGTTTTTTATGTAAAAAAAAATTGGGTGTCATTATATTTGACGAAATTGTTTCATATTTTGGTGTTCTTCACGTAAAAATGAAGGCATTGTTTGGTAAAAATAGGCTAACTTACAAGTTTGGTACATGTTTGGATGACCATAAGCTAGTTTTTTGAAAAGTCATTCACTAACTTTTTGGTGACTTATGTGAACTTTATTTTTTAATTCGATATATGCTCTTGCTAAGTTTTATAGTCCTGATTTTTAAACATGTATTTTTTGTCATTTTACAATTATAAGCTATGTTATCAGTTAGCTTTTGCCAAACGCAACTTAGAGCATCCACAGTGGTGGAACCTCTAAAAAGTAAAAACCTCACTTACCATTTTTTTCCTGTCACGTCATTGTCATCTCAACAAACTAAGAACTTTCTTAAAACTCTACGATGAAAATTCTTACAAAAACTCACTTCCATTTTCTTATTTAAGATATAAGTTTTATTTATGTAAGTTATTGTAAAACAAAAAAGGAAACTATTACAAGAACCTGAGTTCTTGTTCAAGCACCCGGGTTCCAATAAAAACCAGTAACTGAAGAACCTCTATCCCACAGTGGAGGTTACTGTAAAAACCTCATGAATAGCCTCAGAAAGAACCTCCATTGCGGATGCTTTTATTCATCAACTACCTTATGAGTCACCAGCTACCTTATCAGTCATCAACTACCTTATCCGTCACCAGCTACCTTATCAGTCATAAGCTAACTTATCAGTCACCAGCTACCTCATCAGTCATAAGCTATCTTATCTCGGTTATGTTAGCTTATGATTGATAAGGTAGCTGGTGACTAATAAGGTAGTTGATGAATAAGTTGCGTTTGGCAAAAGCTAAATGATAAGGTAGCTTAATTATGACTATAAAATAATAATAAAATATACATGTTTAAAAATTAGGACTATAAAACTTAGCAAGGATATATAAAATAAAAAAAATAAAAGTTCCATAAGTCGCCAAAAAGTTAGTGAGAGTAGCTTTTCAAAAAGCTAGTTTATGGTCATCTAAACATGTATCAAACGCAGCTTATTCACCAACTACCTTATCAGCCATCAACTACCTTATCAGTCACCAACTACCTTATCACCCTCGTTCGTAATTATATTATTGTAATAATAATGCTCAGTTAGTTCATCCATTAACTATTTACGGATATCGTCCCATGCGTCTTGGTCGCTACCCAAACAAGTTGACATGTCCCGATATCCACAATTTCCATTGCCCAATACATCTTTTATATGTAGATGTATGGATGAAATAATCTCAGTATTTGATCGTATATATTGGACCTTAGATACTCTAATGCCCAAATATAAACGTTTCATCAACATAAGAAGAAGAATAAAGTGATTTCATCAGGAAAAAACACATGATAATGAAGAATAAACTGATTTCATCAAATATAAACATTTCATCAACATTTCATTTTTACGTGAAAAATATCAAAATATTAAATAGTTTCGTCAAAAAAATATAATATAATTTCATCGTATTAAACGATTTCATGATGTATGATAAGAAAATAAAATCGAAAAATATTCGATGTTGGGCTCATTTCGAACGTATCGACGAGACGATGATAATGGTATAACTTGTTAAAATTAAAACGTATCTTATTAATGTACTTTAGTTAATATACGATTATATGTATTAATATTATTAAAATGCAAAATGTAAAATAAATTACTAAAAGAATATAAAATGTATTAAATCAACTACTTAAAGGGGGTTAGTTGTAACCTTTTTTAAAATTTGAATGCTGTGAAAGAGGGTGTAACGTCCCAAAAACCGTAAACTATTTAATTTATTTACTTGACATTATTTTGGTTATTGTGGGCTTTAGTTGTAGCTAGGAGTCATGTTGGACTAGATGTGGGCCCAATTAGGATTAGAGCCCAAATTTCAAATCTGATATTAAACCCTTGTTAGTCTCCTTGTGCCCTAGTTGCTTCCTTGGAGAAAAAAAAAAGAAAGAAAGAGAGAAGATAGAGAAGCAGAGAGTTAGAAGGTCGCCGGAAAATTGTTGAGATCGCCGGAGCTCTATCGACGGAGGAAGGGTGAGATGTCGTCGGAAGCGACCGTGGTCGTGAGCCGCCGTGTAGGTAAGGTTCCAACCTTTTCTTTTCATAAACGTCACCGCTAGAGTAGGGTTTCTCGTGTTTTCCGGCATCTGCCGTCAGTGGTGGCGCACGCCGGTCGTGGCCAGCGGCGATGCGGCGCTGGTTGCTCGGCGGCGCGGTGGCGGATGTCATGGTTGCTGGTGGCAGCGGCCGACGACGGTGGCTTTGGCCACGCGTCGTTGGGTGTCGTGTAGCACCGTCGTAGACGGTGGTGCGGCGCGGCTGCCGTTTTTTTTTCTTCTGGCGGCGATCGCGTGGGGGTGGCCGGCGGTGTTAGTTGTTGTCGCGGCGGCGCACGGTGCTGCTGCCGCTGCTGTTGTTTTCCACGCCGACGGTAGACGTCGGTGGTGGTGGGTTTGGTTTCGCCGGCGACAGCCGGCAAGGGTGGTTGTTGGCGGCCAGCGACGGCGGTAGCTGTACCGTTGCTGCTGCCGTTGTTGTGGGACGACCAGGCGGCGGTAGTGGTGTCTGTCGCTGCCGTCGTTGCAGCGGTTGTCTAGCGGCAGCGGGACGCGACAGCGGGCGTACGGCAGCAGTGTCGGGTCGGGTTGACGGACCATTTGGGATCCATTCGTCGTTCGTTACACCTGTGTTCGCACACTTGTAGCTAGGGTTCGGGCGGGTTAGCCTTGTGTTCTTCGAGTAGCTAGTTCTCTTGAGGTTGTTGGGTAACTTATTAACTTATGCATGTTATTATTATTATTTTCAGAGTTGCCGTAGAGAACTCGGGTTTGTTGTGTTATTGGTTGTGCGAGCCAGGTGAGTTTCACTGTATGCGCTTTATGTTATCGTGAATGTATGTATGCATAATTGTGTGTGAGTTACTTGTTATAAGGTTATGGATTGATTATTATATTATGCGATGATTGTGTATGAAAAGGGAACCACATGCCCTTGATGTGTTGTGGGGGCGGACTCGCGTCCTAAGCTGGCGAGAAAAAGGGAACCACATGCCCTTGGTGAGTTGTGGGGGCCGACCCGTGTCCAAATTGACGGGAGAAAGGGAACCACATGTCCTTGGTGAGTTGTGGGGGCCGACCCGTGTCCAAACTGACGGGAGATTATGATCTCATGAGAGTCGATTATTGTTTGGTTTTATTGCTTGGATTATTGATTGAAATCATTGTATTGGAAATTTCGAGTTATGTTAGTTGGTATATGATCGTTGTTGTGATTGTGTTGGCACCTGTTATGGTATGTGCGTGCATGGTAATGTAAGGTACGTGCGGTGCTTGCTCACTAAGCTTATAGCTTACCCTTTAGTTGTTTCCCCTTTTTCCAGGTTCGGGATTGGGTGTGGACAAAGGCAAGGCCCCGTCTTGAGGCTAGCTGCGAGGATGGTTCTGACAAGTGAATTGGATTTTTTTTTATTAATTATTGGAATATAATTTATTTGTAATTAATTATTTGTTGAGGGATAACTGTAATAATTTTATTTATCATTTTCTTAAACATGAATGTTAGTTTTATTTTATAATGGAAAAAAATGTAGTGTTATTTTTTAAAATTTCCGGTTACTACTATTTTTAAAATACTGGTGTTACAACTTGGTATCAGAGCCTAGGTTTAAGAGAATCAGCACATATGCTTGCGAGTGTGTGTGTGGTTGGACTTAAACCAGGAGATTTTTAGAAAAAGAAAGTTTATAAATGAGTTGGAACCGTCGGCTAGAGCTTCAAAACGGGGGTGAGCAATACTTACGTTATCTTTATTTTTATTGATAAATTGTTGAGACGCTAAATTGAGCGTGGGATTATATGCTAGTAACCGTATGCGATATGCGATATGTATAATGTGATTACTTGAGAAATTATTTGTTTCATATATAGACCTTGGATTGGGATTTTGAGGATGGTAACCAGACCCAGTTTATACGATGATAATTTGGTAAGGGATTGCTAGGCATGTCCTTGTCTGGTTAGTGGCTAGTGACCCCGAGCCAACTATCATTACCGGTTGGTTATAGTAGTGCGGGCCCAAATAATAGTGCTACTATAAACACCTGTATGGGCTAGGAATTGGTTAAATCTTGGGAATCCCGATAAATGGACTATGTTTGGGGTTTGGATAGCTGTGAAATGGGTGCTTGACCATGATGTCAACTGTGGTTGTTTTGGGTTCGAATCGATAGGGTTGTGATCTAGTCTTTAGGTGTGCACACGTACTATTGACTAGTAATTGGATCTTGCATGAGCACTAGTTACGATAAGGGAGTGTAGTGAGACACTCTAGTGATTGGTGATTGAGTGAGGTTATTTGATGCTTGTTGTACTTGTATGAGTGGAGTAAGAAATCTAGTCTAAAGGGTTGCATGCGCACTAATGACCTGTAGTTGCAAGAACTTTAGTGATGAGTAGTGAGTGTAGGCGGACACTCTAGTTGTAAATACTAGTATTGCCTTGTGTTAGGCATGTTTCTAAGTGGCCCTTGTTGGGTGTTCGGAGTGGTGACCCTAGGAAATCGTTTGACTGATAGGGACTACTAAGGTTGTGTAAATAGACTGTTTATTACACTCAGTGGATTATGAGCACCGGTACGGATTCCTTGTTCCTTCGTTATGTGTATTCGATTGCTAAATCCCGGTTGCGTTTATTGATACATGTACGGACCCCCTATGTTTTCATTCGTGTCATTCGATCTATTCGCTCGTGCTTAATGTGTTTTGTTGACAATTAACATTTGTTCTCGGGTGAGTCCCTTTTTCGGTTTTATTTATGTTAACCCGATATTGAATTCTATGAAAACATTGAAATCTTTTTTTTAATCTGCTGAAACTTTATTTTAGGAAATTCGGGCTATTGGTAAAAAATCATAATAAATCACTCGGTCATTGGATTAAGGCATACGATATGTTTTCGAAAACCTCGAGATGTCCTCTACAAAATGTTCTCACACGATGAAACTGTGATTTTGGGTCTGAGAGGGCTAAAATCTATGTTTCCAAAACTGCTCTCGTTTTAGACGAGAACAACCATTTTCAAGGATTCATATAGGATTCATTTTAAACCCGATTCAGTCCGTTCTTGACTTGTTGAAATCCGAAAACATTGATCTAAAATTTCCGTTTACAAACCTTTTTCCAAAACCTATTTTCTAAATGTTAAATTGTTGGATTTGTAAATATGTTAAATGCTGAAAATAGTACGACTCAATTTCTAGTCATGAGTATAAAATTCACATTTTGCGTTTATATTGGATTTTCCGTACGAATTCTTAAACTTTTGTCCCGTTAAACGACTCATATTTAAAAAAAAAAAATATTCCGTAAGCGTTCTTGGAGATTCTGAGTGAATAACTCAATCATTCGACCATTTTTATCATATCGTTCGTTCCCTTATAATCGTTGATGGCTTAGGATTTTGTAAAAACTTCATTTTCTAAACAAACCATTTTACTTGCTTTATATCGATAAAGGCCTACGTTTTCTACAAAATACCTCGCTTATTTTCCTGTAAAAAAAAAATTTAGAAAGTTTTATGTCGATTAAAAGTACTTAAGTTAACAATTTTACTTGATAGTGGGTCGTTGAATTGTGTCCTCTGATTACCACAATTATTCGTTTGTCTCCTCTTCTGTGCTCATGTGGGAGCTACTTATGTGTAAATATGCTAAACTGTTCGATTTTTAAAAGTGTAGAATGTTGAAAATCGTACGTCTCGATTTCTAAAAGTCGTGTTTATAGTTTTGTTCGGATTCGATTCTTGACAGGATTTTAAGGCATCCTGAGGATTTGGAAAGGATTGGTTGCGTGGTTTGGGTTCACTATAGGTTGGTTTTAGCCTATAGAGTTGGTGTAGAGTTAGATTGCGCTTTAAGTTAGTTAAACCTGTAGAGTCAGTGTGTAGAGCAGTTGGCTCGTTAGAATACTCAGTCGGTTGACTAAGATCCTAGAGCAGTACGGTTGAGTATGCGTTAGTGCATGCCGTAGGACATGGTTTTAGGTGAATATGTTGTTGGATCTAGTTTTTGGTGGTCAATAGAGGGGGTTTACCTAGAGACAGTAAACCTTGACTCAAGGATAGATGTTTATGTTTAAGGTTGGAGGGACACTCTAGCTGACGCGGTTAGGATAGTCTCTTTAGTTAGAGAGAGAGACGTTAGCCGACAGATAGACCCGAAGGGCGAGCCAGCTCTAGCAGCTAGGAATGTTGAAGTCAAGGTCTACGGCAAAGGTGGGGAACATGGATTCGTCTGTGTCGACGTGAAGCAAGTTCTAATGCTCTACTTAAGGGAAAGAAGAGCCGGTGATTGTTTTGTGGTGAATATTAGGAGTGAAAGATGCACCCTACGTCGGTAGTGGATTGAATATAATCGTTACTTTTCTTGGAAGAATAGATAAAGATACGAGAAGCTTAAGGTCGTGTTTGGTTGGGTCAACATCCTTAACCTTAGGTTACTCTAAGAGACTGTTTGGAAAGCGGTGCCTGTTGTTTTTTTTTTAAAAGTTTGCAGTCGAGTTCCGGAGCAACCTCATACCAACTTCTACGAAAGAAGTTGATGTGAAGATTGGTATCGATTCGTGGAGTCGAGATCAAGCGATTGTGGGTGTGCAGGCCAAGTGGTTCATATCCAAGGCCCAAGTGGGGGAGAGTTGGTCGTGTATGGAGAGAGAGGGGAAAACTGAAGCGACATTGAGCAGTTTCTGGAAGCGGCGTGGTTTCGAGTTGATTCTCGTTGAGTTAGCACCAGCTTGAGATAAGGAAGGAAGACATCCACAAGGCAGCGTTCAGAGTCAGATGCAGGCATGATGAGTTCTTAGCGAGGCCTTCTGGCCTCGCCATTGCCTAGCTGCATTGGTGGGTTGAGGGACCAGGTCTATAGGCAGATGTTTGATAGATCGGTGATGGTTTTCGAATGTCATTATAGTAAAGCGTGGAGCGAACGCTTGTTCATGCGAAGTTGTTGTTGTTGTTACGATGTTTGAGGTTGGAGGATGTTTAGGTACGGGGGATTTATGAAGGTCGAGTTGTGATCCAGACTAGTCTTACTTGACGCTTGTGTTTCCTACACTGGTGGTTACACTCGTAGGCTTCAAGGTCAAGTAGGTACTATCGGGATTAGGTATTTGGGATGCAGTTCTAGCGAGCGGCACTCGAGAATTGCAGCGGAGTTGTGTGAGGAGTGGATTTTGACACATCACTTTTCGTACGGGGTTGAGGTATTATGCTTGAGGGAATTAGATAGTTCCCTAGCCGTTGAGGTAGTAAATGATAAGTTGAGTTTATGAGGATTGTTAGATAGAGACTAGTAGAGTGAAGCCTTTGTAAGACCTTTTTTTTTCCCAGGATGTAGAAATTTGATGCGATTGTTGGGATGGACCGGTTAGGATGGCATTAGGCTAAGCTAGAGTGCGAACAGTATCAGATTCTGGTTCGGATCCAGTGGGGGAGAATCAGCTATTTTAGGTGAAAGGAGTATTTGGGTGGATGTACTTAGTACTTATTTATTTACTTGACGAATGGTCGGACAGAAGAGAAAGGGATCGCTAGATTCAGAGGTGCTAGCCGTTAGTGGGTTTTCGGACGTAATCCCAAAGCTCTTCTCAGATTGATTTCGGGGACGAAATCCTGGTAAGTGGGGGAGAGTTGTAACGTCCCAAAAACCGTAAACTATTTAATTTATTTACTTGACATTATTTTGTTTATTGTGGGCTTTAGTTGTAGCTAGGAGTCATGTTGGACTAGATGTGGGCCCAATTAGGATTAGAGCCCAAATTTCAAATCTGATATTAAACCCTTGTTAGTCTCCTTGTGCCCTAGTTGCTTCCTTGGAGAAAAAAAAAAGAAAGAAAGAGAGAAGATAGAGAAGCAGAGAGTTAGAAGGTCGCCGGAAAATTGTTGAGATCGCCGGAGCTCTATCGACGGAGGAGGGGTGAGATGTCGTCGGAAGCGACCGTGGTCGTGAGCCGCCGTGTAGGTAAGGTTCCAACCTTTTCTTTTCGTAAACGTCACCGCTAGAGTAGGGTTTCTCGTGTTTTCCGGCATCTGCCGTCAGTGGTGGCGCACGCCGGTCGTGGCCAGCGGCGATGCGGCGCTGGTTGCTCGGCAGCGCGGTGGCGGATGTCATGGTTGCTGGTGGCAGCGGCCGACGACGGTGGCTTTGGCCACGCGTCGTTGGGTGTCGTGTAGCACCGTCGTAGACGGTGGTGCGGCGCGGCTGCCGTTTTTTTTTCTTCTGGCGGCGATCGCGTGGGGGTGGCCGGCGGTGTTAGTTGTTGTCGCGGCGGCGCACGGTGCTGCTGCCGCTGCTGTTGTTTTCCACGCCGACGGTAGACGTCGGTGGTGGTGGGTTTGGTTTCGCCGGCGACAGCCGGCAAGGGTGGTTGTTGGCGGCCAGCGACGGCGGTAGCTGTACCGTTGCTGCTGCCGTTGTTGTGGGACGACCAGGCGGCGGTAGTGGTGTCTGTCGCTGCCGTCGTTGCAGCGGTTGTCTAGCGGCAGCGGGACGCGACAGCGGGCGTACGGCAGCAGTGTCGGGTCGGGTTGACGGACCATTTGGGATCCATTCGTCGTTCGTTACACCTGTGTTCGCACACTTGTAGCTAGGGTTCGGGCGGGTTAGCCTTGTGTTCTTCGAGTAGCTAGTTCTCTTGAGGTTGTTGGGTAACTTATTAACTTATGCATGTTATTATTATTATTTTCAGAGTTGCCGTAGAGAACTCGGGTTTGTTGTGTTATTGGTTGTGCGAGCCAGGTGAGTTTCACTGTATGCGCTTTATGTTATCGTGAATGTATGTATGCATAATTGTGTGTGAGTTACTTGTTATAAGGTTATGGATTGATTATTATATTATGCGATGATTGTGTATGAAAAGGGAACCACATGCCCTTGATGTGTTGTGGGGGCGGACTCGCGTCCTAAGCTGGCGAGAAAAAGGGAACCACATGCCCTTGGTGAGTTGTGGGGGCCGACCCGTGTCCAAATTGACGGGAGAAAGGGAACCACATGCCCTTGGTGAGTTGTGGGGGCCGACCCGTGTCCAAACTGACGGGAGATTATGATCTCATGAGAGTCGATTATTGTTTGGTTTTATTGCTTGGATTATTGATTGAAATCATTGTATTGGAAATTTCGAGTTATGTTAGTTGGTATATGATCGTTGTTGTGATTGTGTTGGCACCTGTTATGGTATGTGCGTGCATGGTAATGTAAGGTACGTGCGGTGCTTGCTCACTAAGCTTATAGCTTACCCTTTAGTTGTTTCCCCTTTTTCCAGGTTCGGGATTGGGTGTGGACAAAGGCAAGGCCCCGTCTTGAGGCTAGCTGCGAGGATGGTTCTGACAAGTGAATTGGATTTTTTTTTATTAATTATTGGAATATAATTTATTTGTAATTAATTATTTGTTGAGGGATAACTGTAATAATTTTATTTATCATTTTCTTAAACATGAATGTTAGTTTTATTTTATAATGGAAAAAAATGTAGTGTTATTTTTTAAAATTTCCGGTTACTACTATTTTTAAAATACTGGTGTTACAGAGGGGGTCTAGATTTTTGTCATAAAAGTTGCAGAGGTAGGTTTATCAACACCCTTTAATATATATATATATATATATATATACTAGAAACGTACCGCGCGCGTTGCAGCGTGAAGTATGTATCAATTACCCGATTTTTATATACATCATTGTAAACATCAATTTAATTATATGTGTTCAATCAGTTAACCTTTTAATGGTTTATTGAATAGTCAATCTCGAAAATTGAAATAAAATTATTATCTTTATATAATAGAATATATAATATAATTGCATAAAAAATATTCAATATTGGGCTCATTTCGAAGGTATTGACGAGACGATGATGATGGTATAATTTGTAAAAAAATGTAATTTTAATATATTTTAGTTCATAATATATGATTATTTAGATTATATGATAAGGGTTTAAAATAGAAAATGAAAAAATAAATGACTAAAATAAGATTTAATAACTAATATTGGGGTACAAAGTGTAAATGTGTAAAGCAATTGTTGAAAAAAAAAACCGTCAAATTGAGATATTCTTTTTTATAAATAGTATAGATATATATATGATAACTGTAATATTAATAAATTAATATAATATATTAGATGCATTGTATATGGTTTTGGTCCAAGCGATATAAAAAACAAATTAAGGGTCAATGGAAAATCCTTTTGATTTCTTTTGAGAAACGGACTTTTGTTTAATTTTTTTTTTATAATATAACAGGTTCATTTTTTTCAAAAACTTAATATTTTATTCGTGGTTAAATAAGGTGAATGAAAATTCATTCCTTGTTATTATCATTTTCATTCTCAGATTTATTTTTCAGTTTTTTTCCTATCATTATTTGTGACAACTTATTTGTTTTATATATTTTAATAATTTTAAACTAAAAAAGGAGCAACAACCAAGAAACACTCTCATTGACTATTTTAAATTGATAGATAACTTGATGTAAATTTATGATAAAATGTGATCCTAAATAACTATTTAAAATTGATAGACAAGTTGATGGAAATTTATTGTAAAATGTGGTCCTGAATAACTATTTGAAGTTGATAAACAAGTTGATGGAAATTTATTGTAAAATGTGGTTAGGCCACTGCAAAACGCATGGTTTAACCTCATATCCATCTATGTTTACTTATAAGCTCATTCATCTCATCGGTCCACAATTTCACATTGATCAAATTTTCTTCTTCAATCTTTTCGTAGTAATAAAATTAAGTTATCTTGTAATTAAGTTGTTACCTTACAGTTAAGTTATATATCAAAATTAGTCATGTAAGATAATGGTTTAGAATATAATAATTGTTACCTTAAAATTAAGTTGTTGCTTATGTAAATAATAAAATAAAATTGAAATTCAATTTATTAAAATACTTAATGTTATACAGAATAAAAATATAAAAAGAAATTTAAAAATGAAATGTTTCATTTACTTAACATAAATTTTATTTTATAAACATTGTTATTATACTAGTAACGTTTTAATTATGTAGAAAAGGAAGAAAAAATTTCAAGTATAAACTTAGGCTAAACCTAAAATAATAAAACAAAATGTATAAATAATTAGAGCATCTCCAACAGAGTTGCTAAAATAGCAAAAAGTGGGTTTTTTTCTTCTAAACCTCTCCAACAGGATTGCTATCTTGTTTGCTATAATAGAAAAAGCTTCAAATTTTTCTAAATTTAGAGATTTCCCTAAAACTTGATAGTAGGAGAGAAAAATTAATATTTTATTCAATCTAACCAATGAAAATGAATCCTTATTATTATATATTTAATTCTTTTTTTAAAATGCATTGGGATGATAAATTATAGATTATTTTAATAGTATAATGTAATGATAGCTTCTCTAAAATAGCAAATGTGTTGGAGATGAAAAAAAATACTTTTAGAAATTTTCACTATATGTTATCTATTTTAGAAAAATTTTAGCAAAGCTATTGGAGATGCTCTTAGATTCTTTCATATAAACTATTTAATATCTACAAAGATATGAAGCATTTAAAATATCTACAAATATACAAATATCTAGAAGAAAGTATTAGTGGAGAGGTAGAAAACAAAAACAGAGCACCAGCCAAGAAACCTCCTCCAATCAAAGACAACTTTAAATTGACTTCTCATCCATCTATATTAACTTTCATCTCCTCAAACCACATCCATATCGATATCGATCTCAATATTAAGCAAAAACCTACCATTCGATGGCATCTTCATCGTCGTCTTTTCACTCCACTCCCCTCACCTCTTGGAAATATGATGTTTTCCTCAGTTTTAGAGGAACAGACACTCGCAACACCATTGTGGATCATCTCTATTCAGCTCTTGTACAACAAGGAATTGATACTTTCAAGGATGACCAAGAACTTCCTCGGGGCGAAACCATCCGCCCATCGCTTTTGAACGCAATTGAAGGCTCGCAGATAGCCGTCGTTGTATTCTCTGAAAACTATGCTGATTCCTCTTGGTGCTTGCAAGAACTTGAACATATTATGAAATGCAAGGATGAAAGACGCCAAATTGTTATTCCCATATTTTATCGCATTGATCCATCTGAAGTCCGAAAACAAGAAAAGAAATATGGAGAAGCATTTGCCCAATATGAGGCAGAGAAGAAAGACGTTGAATCTTGGAGAAAAGCACTTTCTGATGCAGGGAACCTATCTGGACTTGTCGCCGAGGGGTAATCTTTTCTTTTGATTTTTAAAATATATTGCTTAAGGTGTGTTGCTTTTACACTTGTACCATATAAGCTTTTCAAAGGATAAAGCCAAACATTTCATCAAAAATTGATTGTGTTTTTAGAGAACAAATACAACCATCTCTACATCTATAAAAATCCAGTCAAAATCTACCTATAGTGTAAAATAGATTCCCGAGTGAATGAAAAAGACATATATGGTAGGATTTTAGTTGAAGTGCATACATTTGTCTCATACACTATAGGAATTTTGAAAGGAATCAACTGATTGAGAGCATTAGGTTAATGAAATCTAAAATGTTTTATTGGCTCGATTTATGAAATTTAAAAGGTACTTAGCCTCATTTTCCACGGTTTAATGGAACAAATATTACCTCTTTATTTTTCTCAAATGAAGCATTATTAATTATATATCTTTGTATATTCAACATACAGGCCTGAAACAATATTCATCAAAGAAATTGTTAGCACAGTTTCAAAAAGATTGTGTGTGCCAATATCAAGCGATGATGAAGACTTGGTTGGAATAAAGGATCGCCTGCAAGCCTTGAAATCAATGTTAGCGATCGATTCACAAGGTGTGCTGATGGTTGGAATATGGGGGCTTGGTGGTGGTGGTAAGACTACTCTTGCATCTGCTGTTTACAATGAAATCTCTAGCAAGTTTGATGGTTGCTGCTTTTTAAAAAACGTAAGGGAAGAATCAAGCAAGCATGGTTTGGAAAACTTGCAAAAAGAAATTCTCTCATGTGTTTTAAAACAAAAAAAGGAGGAACTATATGGAGATGTAAGAATGTTGATAAAGAGTAGGCTTCGTCGTAAAAAGGTCTTGCTGGTCCTTGATGATGTCGATGACGCTGACCAGCTAGAGGCATTGGCTGGTTCGCATGATTGGTTTAATGAAGGAAGCAGAGTTATAATCACAACTAGAGATCAACATTTACTGAACATTCAACAAGTAAATGTAATATGCAATATTAGCTTGTTAAATGACGAAGAGGCTTTGAAGCTCTTTTGCAAGCATGCACTTCGTCGTGGTAACTGTATAGAAGATTTTGATATTCTTTCAAAGAAGGTTGTTTCTTATGCTCGTGGTCTCCCGTTAGCACTTAAAGTCATGGGTTCACTTCTTTCTGACAAAGATAGGAGTGAGTGGGTGAGCGCGTTGGCCAGATTAAAGGATATCCCAGAAGATGACATCATGGAAAGGCTAAAACTTAGTTACGATAAGCTTAAACCTTTGGAGAAAAAGTTGTTCCTAGATATTGCATGTTTCTTTAGGGGAACAACGATGTACTATGTTAACCCATGGGAGATACTTGAAGCTTGTGGCCTCCACCCTAAAATAGGGGTAAGGACGTTGATAGAGAAGGCTCTCATAACTGTGACAGAAGGAAAGTTTGATATGCATGATTTAATACAAGAAATGGGACACTACATCGTTCGAGGAAATAACCCCCAAAATCCTGAAAAACACAGCAGGGTTTGGCGGCTAGAGGATGCTGTCAAGATATGTGCTACACCAACGGGCGCAAGCATGGTAATGTTTAAGCTAGCCTTGTATATAAGCTATACATAAGCAATGAATGATATAAGTAAACCCATAAATTTATAATCTAAATCAACCCTAACATCATTTTGTTTTCTTGTCATAGGAAAATCATTCCATTGAAGCATTAGAAGTTGGACCTACATCGGAAGTACTGGTTCCTCTAAGTTTTCCTCAGGCTGTTGCAAACATGAAGGAACTTCGGTGGATTTCTTGCGATCAATTTCCAGCAACTTCATTGTCAAGAAATTTTCAATCAACAAGGCTTTCTTATCTACAATTGCGGTTGAGCAACCTTAAGCAACTTTGGAGGGGTGATACGGTAATTCTTATTGTTTTTCTCGTTATGGGATGAAAGCAAAGTGGATGATAAACTTATAACTTTGACTAAATTATAGAACATATGAACAGAGTAGAGTGTTGATGTGGTTGAATATCGACTGTCCTTAGGTAATTAAACCGAAAACACAAACCTTTTTACTTATCTATGATATTTCATATTTGTGATCTTTTTTCTTTTTTAAAATTTAATCTTGTTTTGATTTTCCTAGAAGAACTAAATGTTATTCATAATAATTAAATGTTCATATAAAGTCTACAAGCATTGATTCTCAGAGTTAGGAGCTAGGGGAAAATGTTGATTTGATCAAATTCGGTGTGACTTAAAGGGTCGTTTATCCAAAACTAACCCTGTATGCACTTACCCATAATAGCTAACATGGTCATTTAACTTATCGGGTTAGATTTTAGTCCATTAAAACGACACCATGTGCAACGTTTTCATCCGGTAAGCTCTTGTCGGGTAAGAGTCTTCAATCTCACTTACCGGGTAAGACTCTCGGTCATTTCCATAGCTTTTACCAGGTATGATTCTCAATCCTCGTCAAGCCCATCCAATAAGGTAAAGTGAGGACGGTACTTACCAACTAAGCATTTAGCTGATAAACGACCCCTAACCAGATGATTGATTTTACGTGAGATATTAAGCATTTGTTTATAATAAATAGTGGTTTTATTGTGTTATTTATATATCAAACCAGATGTGTATTTTTTATTAAATAGGTGTTTTGTGTGTGCATTTTGCAAAAAGTGGAAGAGATCTAGGATGTTGGCAAGAGTTTGATACATACATGCACCATTTTAATTTGTTTTTTGGAAAAATATATATAATGAATTTGTTTTAGTTATTTTCTATCTTTCGATATCCTAGCTTCTCTATTAACACTCTATGCTGCTACAATATAAAAATGACATTGTTGACATGTGTGTAATTGTATACAACAGATTTCTTCCAAATTTGAAAGTGCTCGACCTCGATAAGTCGAAAACCTTGTCAGCACACCAGATTTTCAAGGACTTCCATGTCTTGAAAGAATAAGACTCGCCGATTGCAGCAAGTTGAAACATATTCATCCGTCAATCAGCTATCATGAAAAACTTGTTTCCGTGGACATGTCACGTTGTACCAGCCTTAAAACGTTTCCACCCATCAGCGGGATGAAAAAGTTGGAGACTCTTATACTCTCCAAGTGCCGTCAACTTTGCAATTTCCCGGAGATCCATACGAACATGGAGAACATGGTAGAGCTTTCTTTCCAAGGAACTGGAATAAAAGTGGTACCCTCGTCAATCGGACAATATTGTATCAACCTTATTTCTCTTGATTTGAGTGATTGCAGAAGACTAAAGAGTATTGAATGCAACTTCCATCTCTTAAAACACTTAAAAGAGTTAAATCTCGGATGGTGTCATAAGCTTAAGGTACTAGAACAGGGAAGCATGAAGTTTCTTGGCTTTTCACCTTCCTTAAGGAAGTTGAGTCTTTGTTGCTGCAAGTGGATAAATGGAGACATCTCATCCCTTCTTTGCGAACTATCCAACCTACAAGTATTAGACCTAAGTTGGAATGATTTTTCGCGGTTGCATTGTAGCTTCTTGCAACTTCGTAGTCTCAAAGCCCTCAGCCTGTCATATTGCAAAAACCTTGTAGAATTACCGGAACTCCCAGAAAGCATAGCTGTTCTTGAAGCATTACGATGTGACAAGCTTAAAGTTGTAGATCTTCCAACAAATCTTAGAAGGTTGTGGAGAATCTCACTTTCATTGAAAGTATATCGGTGCGACGTTGGTAGAAAAGTACAATCCATGCTTCAGGTATGACTGTTTATATCTTGTTGAATTTCAATATTCATTTGTATATATAGTGATCAGTGGGTCAAATAAAATAATCTTCATCATGATAGGAAAATGCCATCAAAGAAGATTACTCCATCAGTCTCACTTTTTATGATGCTCCTGACATGCCAAGAGGAAACTTCACAATGTTAGAGCTTCCGCGTAACTGGTACAACGAATTCAGTGGATTCTTAATATGCATTCATGTTAACTGGTACTACAAGAAAGGTGTAATTACAATCAAGGACGTGATGGGTCGGGAAAACGAAGATGTTATTGAGGTGTCTGATGGAACTTCCCATCACGATTGGGGTTCCATCATTTGCTACATATATATATCCTTCGGTTCATTGAGGCATACCTCATGGTGGAAGTCAAAACACACTACCATTTCATTTTCCATAGAAAGGCATGCTATCTTAAAAGTTGAGCTTGTTCCTAGGAGGAGTAAAGGTAATTCAACAGAAAGAGTCAAAGATACAACAAGTTTCTCCGAGTTTTTTGACACGGAACCTATTAAGGTCAAACGTGATTCAGAATCTTGTATCGAGATTCAATGGGATCATGGTGATCAGGTTATTACTGACCTGCTCTACTCATGATATCACTGTTTGTTGCATTTTCATAGAAATGTATGTATTCCTTTTCTTGCTTTCGTAATCATGAAAATTTCTGATATTGTTGGAAGCATACACATCTTTGTCAAATATTTGCATTTTTTTCTTTCCCTTGAAACCTACTTGATTTCTTAGCGAATCTTGCATTGTCTATTTGTGTTATCATTAGAGATGGCCAATTCGGCCTGAGATGGATCAGTGGAGGCCCGAAATCGGGAGCCTAAAATTCCCGACCTGACTCGATGGAAGACCGGTTTAAAGACTCATAGTTATAACCGTTGCTTGTTTTTGTTGGGTTTCGCCGCCTGGGACCGGTTGCTGTCCTGGTTATAGGCCCGATCCAATCTGAAAATTCATAAAATCTAGCAATTTATATAGTCGTTGGGGCCGATTTTATGGCCTGTTTTTGTTGTTTTTGGTTTCCAATCACTATAAATGTCTTATGGTGTATGTATGAGATAAGATACCAACTTACATTACTAAAATCAAAGGTATTACCACATGGTAGAAACAGTCGGTTTTCCATTGGAAACAAACTTTTCGGACCATAAATGACCGTCAGTTAAAAGTTAGTCTGTAAGGCTGCTGACTTACCCATGACATTTATTGTTGGCTTTCCAACAGTTCCAATTACCGATGACTTTCCAATGGTTTGGATTACCGACGGCCTTCCAACTGTTTACTTTCCGACGACTAATATTACCGATGGATTTTAGACGGCTAACACTACGGATGGATTTTAGACGGCTAATACTACCGATGGATTTTTTATTGTTCCGATTACCGAAAGCTTTCCAATGGTTTACTATCCGACATTTTAATTTTACCAACCGCTTTACGACTGCTTTTCAAAGAATGTTTAAAATTTAGCGACACTTGGGTTCCGATGATAAGGCCATCCTTAACCGTACCCCTCATATCTGTTGCTCCCTCAGCGCCACATCAGCTTTACCAACACCATACCAATTCATCCTTACACCGTACCAATTCCATACCCTCTAATTAATTAATTAAAAAAAAGAGAGAGAAAGAAGAGGGAGATAGAGAGAAAGGTGGGGTGGGGTGGGTAAGCAACCGGCACCGTGGTACCGATCCCTTCCCTACCGATGACATACCCCTCATGCACAACGGTGTTACCACCGGTATGGGTGTGGTATCGATGTGGTACCGCCTCCCATTGTGGATGGCCTAAGTGCCAAATATGGTAACAAGTGTGAGAAGTGGTTAAGTTGTCAATCATTGGATGAAAAATAGACTTACATTAGGATAAGATGAGATGTACAAAGATAAAGATGCGAAAACATACATAATGAAGTTGATAAACATCCAATTGGGAATTAAAATGGTATGTATGGGGAATGATATTGCTACGGCCCAACTTGATTCTTCCACAGCAATACTCATAAATTTACTTTTTTACCCTTGTTTTCCTCCACGGCTTAATTAGAATGGCCCCACCTCCACTCACAATATAAAAACATTTACATTTATCCCCCTTTATGTTTATTTATAAATACATTTTTATCTTTTAGTTATCTATTTGTCATTTTTGATTTTAATAATATTAACATATAGAAAATAATTATTTTACCCATCTGAAAAAATCAAATTCACCTTCTACCCAATCTCTCCCAAAAATTTATCAAATACCCACCGGTCCCCTATCCGGCGACCGCTAATAGGGGTCCATTTACCTTTTCCGGCCAAAGCAAACCCAATAATCCATGTGCCGCTAATATTAGCAATTCAATTCATATGTGCCGCTATTCATCCATTTGTATTGACAATCCACATGTTCCACTAATATCCACACACATATATACATACATATATATATATATATATATAAAAGTATGAGCCAAAGCAACCCAACCATCCCTATTAGCGGCATACACAATTACACACACATAGTATATATATTTGTGTGAATTGCCGCTAATGACCCCTACACACATGTATTGCCGCCACTATTTATATATACACACATAATATATTGCCGTCTTATATATACACACATATATGAGCCGCTATTTACCTGCCGCTATTCTACTCGCCGGAGCCGCTATTAGCGGTCGCCGGATAGCGGACCGGTGGGTATTTGGTGTATTTTTTAGAGAGATTGGGTAGGAGATGAATTAGAATTTCTCAGATGGGTAAAATAATTATTTTCTCTCATTATTATCGTCTTGTCGATACGTTCGAAATGAGTCCAACATTGAATATTTTTGGATTTTAATATCTTATTATACATAATAAAATTGTTTAATATGATTAAATTATATTATATAATTTTTTTTTGATGAAACTGTTTCGTATTTTGGTGTTTTTTACGTAAAACTTTTTTGGATGTCATTATCTTTTGAAGAAATTGATTTAACTACATAGGTCTCTATAACGTATTGGTTAATATCGATATATCTATACTATATATAAAAGCAAATAACTCAATATGACAGTTTCTTTTGTTCAACATTCCATTTTACACATTTACACTTTGTATCCCCATAGTTAGTTATTAAATCTTATTTTAGTCCTTTACTTTTTCATTTTCTATTTAAAACCCTTATCATATAATCTAACTAATCATATATTATGAACTAAAATTTATATTAAAATTACGTTTTTTTAACAAATTATACCATCATAATTGTCTCGTCAATACCTTCGAAATAAGCCCAATATTGAATATTTTTTATTCAATTATATTATATATTCTATTATATAAAGATAATACTTTTATTTCAATTTTTGAAATTAACTATTCAATAAACCATTAGGAGGTTAATTGATTGAACACATATGATTAAATTGATGTTTACAATGATGTATATAAAAATCGGGCAATTGATACATACTTCGCGCTGCAACGCGCGCGGGTACGTTTCTAGTGTATATATATTATATATATTAATTAGGGGTGGGTTCAAATGTGAACCACTTTTTGGTTGTGAACGTGAGGACAACCGAGAGCACGACACGTGGCGGATGACTAGGCGCCACGTCAGATCCACGGGGGATGACTAGGCGCGATTCATGAGAGGGCATTGAATTAAAGAGGGGGACCACACTCAAAGTCGTCACGTGTCGCGCTCTCGGCTGTCCTCACGTTCACAACCAAAAAGTAGTTCACGTTTGAACTTTCCTCATATTAATTATATATATATATATATATAATCTAGACATGTATACACGGGTCGCAGTGCAAAACATCTTAAGCTATTGAGCACTTAAAAAAATAATCGTGTTTGGTGTTTTTGGTTTTCTGGTTGGTTTTGATGCACGTTTTTTGGTTGATGGGATCCTAAACTAAAATTTACTAATGGCAACTAAGCTATAAAGATCAAAAAAATATGATTTTATCTAAGATTTTTTCCTAATTTTTTTCTTTTAGTGAGGGGCCATGCCCCCATTACTTGTATGTTAGATCCGCCCATGTTCGTGTCAGTTTTATTATCTATCACTCGATTCCAATTATCTATCACTCATATTCCAAAAAATATTTACGTAAAAAACACAAAAATACGAAACAGTTTCGTTAATCATATTAAACAACTTTATTATGTATAATAAAATATTGAAATCAAAAAATATTCAATATTGGACTCATTTCGAACGTATCGATGAGATGATAATAATGATGTAACTTGTTAGAATTAAAAAGTATTTTATTAATGTATTTTAGTTAATATACAATTATATATGCTAATATTATTAAAATCAAAAATGACAAATAGATAACTAAAAGATAAAAATGTATTTATAAATAAACATAAAGGGGGCTAAATGTAAATGTTTTTACATTGTGAGTGGAGGTGGGGCCATTCTAATTAAGCCGTGGAGAAAAACAAGGGTAAAAAAGTAAATTTATGAGTATTGCGTGGAAGAATCAAATGAGCCGTGGCAATATCCCTCCCCATGCGTTAAAATCGTACCTTGATTTTGGTTTCATTTAATTACTTTGAAAACTTTAATGAATGATTCACCATTTAGGGGATCGAAAGTTGTATTCCGATTGCTACATATCCATTTTCCATGGATTGCATGCAAAATATTATATATATATATATATATAGGAAAGTTCAAATGTTAATTCAATTTTGGTTGTAATTATGAGGATCACTAAAATTATGTTACGTGGCATATTCAGTTTGAATAACATATGAATATTCAAACTAAATATGCCACGTGGCGTGCTCCCTGCTGTCATCACGTTCACAATGAAAAATGAGTTCACATTTGAACCTGACCCTGTGTTATAGGAAAGTTCAAATATGAATTCAATTTTGGTTGTGAACATGAAGACGAATAATTATATATATAGGGTTGAGTTCTTTTGTAAACTGAAGAATTTTTGTTAACTGTGTTAACCAATCTCAACCACATATTATATATAATATGATCAAGGACAACGATTAATTGTTTTTTTCTTTTAAATATTAATTCCTATTAAAATAAAAAAAAAAAAACTATTTTTCTACTTTTTAACCGCCCAATAAAACCAATATATATCTTTGTTATATATGAAAGCCACGCCATCTAGATTTTTTTGTTAAGATTTTCTTTGTTTTTTCTATTTTTTAATAAATGCCACCCCTCTACATCTTTTTGTGAGATTTTTTTTTATATTTTTCTATTTTTTCTCAATTTTCTTCAATTTCTTATCTTTAACTCTTTGAGTTTGATTTTAGACAATAATATTATAATAATTTATTAACTATTGTAGTAAAAAAAAGTCTAACACTCAAATTTTCTTCAATTTCCTATTTTTAACTTTTTGGGTTTGATTTTAGACAATAGTATTATAATAATTTATTAACTATTGTAGTAAAAAAAAATCTAACACTAAACTTTGTGAATACTTTTAACTATTGGGAGTGATTTTGAAAAATAATATTATAATAAATTATTAATTATTAGGAGTGATTATATATAATAATGATATATATATATATATATAGAAGAGAGTTACTTTGTTAACCACTCAAATTGTGTTAATCGTGTTAACCAATCTCCAGCATAGATCAAAATCAATCAACGGTTGTGATTTGAATTAATTTCCCATAATTATCACCTGCACAATTATAGGATAAATATATTCCATTTAATGAATCTCGGTTGTCCTCACGTTCACAACCAAAAAGTGGTTTGTATTTGAACCCACCCCTATATATATATATATATATATAGTATTAGGTTCAAATGAGAAGTGCTAAAAAAATGAGAAGTAGAGAAGTGATCTACACCACTCATCCGGTCAATAAAGGCGGCTTTGACCGGGTCACCCTTCTTTAATCGTCTCCACCCTTCATGAATCGCGTCAATCCTCTGTGATCGCGTCCAACGTAACCGGTCAAAGCCGCCTTTATTGACCGGATGAGTGGTGGAAATCGCTTCTCTACTTCCCATTTTTTAGCACTTCTTATTTGAACCTTTCTCTCTCTATATATATATATATATATCCATGATGATTGTAATAATTGAATGCAAGTGAAATGAGTATATGCAAACTTAATAGTAGTGAAATTAGTCTTTACCTATATTTTTCATCTGCAACGGCTATACTAAAAAAAAAAAGATTGTAGCATTCTTATTGCCATCCATTAGGCTAAAATATATGAAAAGAGAGTGATAAATAAGTACTTTAGTACTCCACCAACAAGATGGATTGAAAGTAAATGTTTAGTAAATAAAAATAATATTTTTTAAATACAATGAATATTTTAGTAATATAATTAATGTTAGAATTGCTAAAACAGGATAGTCGTATTCTACTTGATGCTTGTGATAACTTGTACATATTATTAAATGCAAGGTTGAAAGAAACCAAATTCTTATTCGCATACTTTATCACACCAATCCCACAGAACTTCGGAATCAAAAAAGGAAATACCACACATTATATGCCATAGGGAACAACTACAAACTAGCACTCACTACAATAAAAAAAAGGTTTATAGGACATTTTTTAAGACCCGTCCTCTAAATGGGTTAATACGATGCATTAACTAAGGTTTAAAGTGATTGTTGGATTTAAGTTTTAAAGGTAATAAGACATTTGATTCTTAAATTAGGTTTAAAAGCTAATAAAACACTTTTATGTGTCCTACCAAAGTTTAAAATGGATATAAATACAATTATATTTTTAAAGTGTGATTATATAAAAAAGGCCCAACATCTTATTTATGTCATTATATAAAAAAGGGCCCAACATCTTAAGTGAACAAATTAAGCCCAACTCAAAGAAAAAGCCTTTTACCATTGAATTTGACCGATCTTGAAAAATCGCAGGATTAATGTTTTTATTTTTTTGAACGGCAATTAGTTTAACTTGTTATTTACCGATTTTTACTACTTTTTAATGAATTTTTTTGTTAGCTTTTTTAAAGTTATTTAATACTATGTCGAATTCTTTTAAAAAAATATTTTTTTAGCATGTGTTTTGTAATTACTAATCTATATATAATAAAAGATTAACTGAACTACCATGTATCGTCGTCTGATGAGTTGGTTATAGGATTTTCCTGTCCGAACATGTATCTGGACGCATTTTACACGTTCGATTC
This sequence comes from Centaurea solstitialis, assembly GCA_030169165.1. Taxonomy (NCBI): domain Eukaryota; kingdom Viridiplantae; phylum Streptophyta; class Magnoliopsida; order Asterales; family Asteraceae; genus Centaurea; species Centaurea solstitialis. The sequence continues at coordinate 23,665,566 of CM058042.1, read as the reverse complement.
ATTTAAGCTTATCTGATTCACTCATATTTCTCCTCATACTTTTTAGTTATTTATTTTACTTTTAATCTTCTATTTTTATAATCTCTTAACTTTTCATTTTTTATTTTACATTCCTATCGTACTCCAATATTGAATATTTTTATTTAATCTTATTATTAAATATTAAGATTATATATAAGAAGTAATATACTTCACATTTTCTTACGTTTTCATTTTTCATTTTTCATTCTTATCACATTAAAAATACATAATAAATGATTAACTAAAGATGTTTATTGTTTTGCTATAATTTCAAATTTAAGAAACTTTGCGCTGCATTGCGCGCAAGTATAATCTAGTTAATGATAATCAATTCATTACATATTAAATATAATGCGTTCAATTAAACAATTCGAATAAGATATATATTAAAAAATGTGAATGTATAAGAAAACGAAACCTACGAATTCTACAAAAAGCTGAAAAAAAAAAGTTGATACCCGACAAAAAGAAATCCTAAAACACTTCCAGGAAACTGATCAAAACCTAGCTAATAGCTGACACAACAGCCAAACATGACTAACCTAAATAACTCACCCAACCAAATCTAGCAAACAGTCTGACACACAAGCATGAATCTAATGAAGGGTCAAATTTTTAGCACATGACCTCTAAAATATCAGTACTAACCATGATTGGAATTTAGAAAATAGCGAAAAAAACCTGATCGTTAAACCGAAAGAGAATATTAGTAGTTTGTTACAAGAAACAAATTAGAAATGATATATTGTGTAAAGTATTTTGATTCCACGTTAATTAAGTGGAATAGCTCACACTCGGTTGCTAGCTAGATGATCTTTGCAAGCTCTATCACACATTGAGTTCAAATATCTATACACTATCTACCATCAAATCCATGGCATGTAAAGTGAGTTGTCGTTTGTCATCTGTTTCTTCTCACAAAGGAAATTTGTTTGGTGGGGGGACACTTCATGTGCCATTATTTCTTACATGCGTATATCTTGTGACCCGCTAATTATTAAGCAATTTTTTTAAAGATTATTTAAATAACAAATCAAATTTATTTAAAGACACTGTTTAACCTGTTACAACAAGTCAATTACATATAATTGAAATTAATTTAAAAGTTAAGTGACTTTTGGTGTGCAAATAAAGTTGGAATAAGTTTGAATGATTTTAGGGAAACAAAAATGAAAGTTGATTATTATTCTATGAAATAAACTTTAATTGGATTAGACCATGAGTTATCCTTGTTTTCCTATCCAACGGTACTGGGTTTGTAAGATGTTTCCCTTGGCTTTGGTCATGGGTTTGAGTCCCGCTGTGGACAAAAGGTGTAGTTTAAGAGTAGAGTAGGATTTGCTGTTAAAAAAAAACCCGCACATCTCGTGATACAACTTCACCGCATCGCTCAGTAAACCTTCTTGGCAATAACCCATAAAACATACAGTTATATATCTAGGTATCGGGTTCGAAACCTTTAGCGATCATTTCACAGAAGAGATTCATTGCGAGATCGAGCTTCCGGGTTTTGATGGCCGCACAGTCGATAACGATATTGTAGAAACAAACGTTATATACCGAATCCAGCTTGCTATGATAACCGCACACCAACTGCAACCAAGACACCTTATAGAAAAATGTAGGTTTCTAAACTTTAAAGCGATATGTAACTAACACCAAGACATAAAGCTAGAAGATGTCTACATTGTAGGTGGGGCTTTTAAATATTATTATCTAAATATAAAATTAAAGCAGATATATAAAAATCCTAATCCTGATGCAGGGCCTGTGGGGAAGTTCCTTTAAAAGTTACAAAAAGAAGATGGAAAAATATATTACAAACAAGTTATGGCATCATCTACAACTCTTTTATCTATATCTATCTATACTACATTATAAAGCAAATTTACCAAAACTCTTAAAAACAACTTTTTAAGCACAAAGTACAAGTGTTTTTAAGCATAATGTCTTAAATAAAAGCTCTTAAAAAGTAGAATACATTAATGCATATGGCGCTTTTTTGTCTACCTTTAATTTGAATTTTAAAATTTGAAATTAAAGTCTTAACAATTTTTTAGTGCTACAATTTTTCTCTATGGATTGATTTTGCAGGTAGGTCCTTCAACCTCCGGATGAAGCCAAAGAGCTAATTACAACCCTTCCGATGAAGCTATATGATGGACGATTTGTACTCTCACACTTGCCCTAGGTTCCATATCTCACTTTCCCTTCACAATCGTCAATGGATTATGGCATCCGTGTCTTGATTTCAAGTTCGACTTTCTTCCCTGATCTAAGTTTCTACTTGTTGATCCTAATCTTGGATAACGATGTGTTACAAAACTGACATACCATGCTATTAATGATGGAATGAGATACCTTCATTTGTTCAATCTCCATCTTTAGATTTAAGCTAAACATCTATCTTTCATTGTTTGGAAAATATGCACTCATTTGAAATTGGAATTCTGGAGTCAAATGACGTTTGGATTATTGTAGTTATAAAGAATTTGTGTTAAATGGGGCAAGTATTTACCCATTTTTGAATGTTCCATCAGTTTTGGGTTTGCTTGTTGAATTATTGTTGTATCTTTAAAAAATTGAGTAATGACATTTATCTTTCTAAAGGGTTGTTTATCAAACACTTGCCCAAGTAAGCAGTTATCGAATCACATCACCTTATCCGAGGTATATGACAAAGACCATGAATCTTATTAGTAAAAGAGAAAATAAGGAAATAGTTGTAAATGATACCTTTTTTTGTAGACTAAAATCTTAACCGGTACGTAACCGATAGTGTTAAATTTTGCCAATAAACACTTACCCAGTTAAGTGTTTGGTAAACCACCCCTAAGTAATGTTGTTACTTTTGTTTCCACGTAACTCCTAGACGATTATGTTATTGTGGTTGTTGGAATTACTTGTTGCTTTTTACTATCTTTCCAAGGATTTGTTTGTTGTTGTAGAAAGTTAACATGTTTGCATTTACAGAGGGTGCATTATTATTGGAACACTCTAAATTACCATGAACCTCAAAGTTTCAAACCTACCAATCATAGCTTGTATTAGAAAAAGATGTATATTAGATTGTTGACACTGCACATCTTTTGTTTCGTATCATTGACTTTAACTTAAAACTTTTTGTCATTTTGTTTTATATAGAGTCTGTTGCCTCACGTGTTGGCCTTTATAGTGCAACCAAAAGCTGAATTCACTTAATCCCTTGATAAGCACATAAACAAGATTGTCAAAAAGTTAGATGTTTATTTCCGTTTGAACCACAATGCATCGTCTCTATTTGTTACAATCAACTTTCTTATTCTATCGGTTGGATGCTTGTTGGGTTGAATCAGCTCAATTTAAACTTTTAGGTACTTCTGTTTCATTTTTAATAGATTCAAACTTCAAAGAGTGTTTTTATGGAGTCAACCAAATGGCTTTGGATATATATCTAATTTGGAGTTGATATCATTCATTTGTTTATCTTACATTAGTGTTTATAATCAATTTAATCCACTAAATTCACAAGGCAACATTTCGAGTAAATTCTTAACTTGGAGTTCCCCTTGAAGAAGCATGGACGAGTTAGTGAATACTAAGTAAAAAACGTAAAAAACATATTAAGAACTGATAATGTTATTCGGTAATTAAGGAAAAAGACTAAAGGGATATTTGTTTTTCTAAAGAATATCTATTAGAACCTTTTAAGTTTGAAAATTAAGAAGTTTGAAGATTTAGAACTGGTTATTCTATTTTTAAAAAAAAGGTCGGAAATTGTCAAAATGGTTGAAATTGTCATCCAACAAGGCAAGTGAAGTTGATAATATCATGTTTGATGGTTTTGGATTTACCTGGTAATTGTTTGATAAGCAACCCCTAAGTGTAGATAATATCATGTTTATATTCATGACTCCGGTAGACGAGTGGGTAAAGGTCCATAAGTAAAGTAATTGGATGTGGATGTCTTGTTCTGTAAGCACTTACTGGGTATAAAAATGTTTGCCAACAATCAATTTTCATGGTTAAGGATATCATACGATAAAGTAATTGGATGAGAATCTCTTGCCGGTAAATTCTTATTTGGTAAGAATTTGAAAAAGTACTAAAATTTCTCTAAGAAAACCTCCAAAGCTTCAAAATCAGTTACTTTTTCGGCCCCCGCCGCATTGCACGGGTATTCTACTAGTATTTCTTTATATTTTTAGAACCAACCTCATAAGCGATTACACTTTTTTAAACCTCTACAAAGAGGTTAAGTTAGTTTTTTTTTTTTTTTTTTTTTTTTTTTTTGATAAGGTTCACCTGGATTTGCCCGCCCAGACTACATCCTTGGTAATTTTTACCGAGAGCTGAAGCATGCTCCCCTGGGATTAACACTCAGTGGCCCCTGGTTGCTCACCCCCGGATTCGACCTTGGGAGGTTAAGTTAGTTTTTATAAAGGAAGAAATAAACCGATTTGAATTTAAACCGATTAGCTGTTCGAGTTGAGAATGGCGATTTGAAGGACGAGTGGTTTGAACAAACACTGAGCGACGAGATGATTTGGGTTAACGATCGAGAAAATTTTATAGGGCTCTTCTAATTCATATTACAAAAGCATACGACACCTCAGCCAGAACAAGGACATTGTAGCTTTGTGTCTCCTGAATCGTCGACCGTCATGCACCCGGTCGAGAAACTTCTTCTCTCCCCTCTCGCGTCTCTTCCCCAAGTTACCATTAACAAAAACAAACCACAAAACCATATATAAAATCAAAGAAAAAGAAAGATTTAAACCTAGAAAAGATAATTGAAGAATAATATCAACACAAACTCAATCTTAAGAATAAAATAACAATACAAGTTAACCCATTTTTAAATAGTAAATTCAACAACATTATATAAACCCGAAAGATTGATTCACTCGTTGCTTCTCTTCACCTAGATTTCTCCTTTCGATCTCTACAAGTAATCGACTTCTTGAATCTATCGACTTCTTGTTCTGATTTTTAGTTGCAATTTCTTATCAGACTTGCTGTTGTGAATTTTTAGTTGCAATTTCTTATTGTGAATTTTAGTTGCAATTTTCTTATTAGACTGGTTTTTGGATTCCTAATGTATTGATTTTTTTCCATGATTCTTTTGATCTTCAATGGCTGTAATGGCAGTAATATGTGATTTTGGTTGCAAAGTTGTGGTTTGGTAGAAAAGAATATATTGAGGGTAAATTGGTCATTAATAAGTTTTGTTTAGGCCTGTTCAATTTACTTATGTCTTACCGAACACCGAACAAATGTTATGTTCTATTTTGTTCCATCTTGTTCTGTCATGTCATGTCCTGTCATGTCATGTCATGTCCTGATACCAAACGCACCCTATAAAACTTTCAATAATTAGGACATTTTAGTCCTAACAGTATTCCTCTAAATTTTTATAAAGGAAAAATCTTCTAATCTTAATATGAAGTGTGTTCTAAAAAGATATATACTTGTGTATTATCTTTTCTATATACTTTGCAAGTATTTATACACACCGGTTTAGACTTCATTTCGAGATTGTTATTACCATATCTCTAAATGACCAATTATTCGGTGGTAATACACTCGTTTGAATCTCGAGTTTGTTTTCAAATGCTTGTTTGACCAGTATAATACAAAATTGTCTTTCAATGTCATATAGTTTTTTTTGGTTCACAAATGAAAATCCCTCATATATATATATATATATATATCATGTAGATATCTTCCTATCTTTTGTATCCCAAAACCTTTTGTTAAGAACATTTCATGTGAATCGGTTTCTCAAGCAAGTTCTTGTTATTCATTTCTTTTATATCATTCACTTGCTGAGAAAACTGATTGCTCATATATAGGGGTGAGCATCGGACGGGTTTTTCGGGTTTCGGGGATTTCGGGTTTCGGGGGGAAAATGGAGGCCCCGATACACGACTTTTCGGGGGTCGGGGTTTTCGGGTTTCGGGGATTTCGGGTTTCGGGGAATTCGGGGCGGGTTTTCGGGGCACCCGATTTTATTTTGACTTTTTTTTCCCTGTTACACTTTCAAGTTTCAAAGTAAAAATAAACATTTAAAAGTAACAAACTAAGATACCAACAAAAAAAAAAACAGATACCAACATTAAAATCAACATCTAAAAGTTGATGGTGGTGAGAACGCCGATGAAGCAATGAGAGAGAGGGACAGAAAAGCCGTATTTGATTTTGATGAATTGATTTGGGCTCTAATTTAAGTCTATTACAACTTTAGAAGCATTCCAAACAGAAACATTTGCTGCCATATTTAAAAAAATAATGAAACATTAAGAGTTGTTTTATAAATACACAAAATATATTTAAAAAACATTAAAAAAATCGGGTTTCGGGTTCGGGTTTCGGGTTTCGGGGCACAAATTTTCACATCCGACCCGACCCCGATCAACCCTCGGGGATTTCGGTTTTCGGGGAATTCGGGGTCGGGTTTTTTCGGGGTTGGGTTTTTCGGGGTTTTTTTCGGGTCGGATCGGGTCGGGTTTTCGGGTTTCGGTTTTTTTGCTCACCCCTACTCATATATATTGCCATATGAAAAGAGAAATGCTTTATATTGGCTACTATATTTTAAAAGTTTTAGGAAGTTTTCACGGGATGTTATTCTAGAGAAATGAGTTAGGGGTCTCCGTCAAAGAGCGGGGGAGACAACTTAGGTGGTCGAGTTATTCTCATTGTGAATGAGAAAAAAAATGGAAAATGAGAGTTTTGTTAGAAGTGAGGATTTTATAAAAAAAAATCTGAGGGTGTGAAATCAGAGTTAAAAGAAAATCAAACTCGACACCAACCTCTTCCTAACCGGGCAACCACATCTACTGTTGAACAAATCTTTAGTGACGAGTATTAAAACAGGAAGAACCCAATCCCAACTCTTGCTTTACCACACTAACTATTTGGATTATGTGCAAGACACTAACATGGATTACCGTATCCAATGTTATAAGACACTAGTGGGTCACACCGCTGCACACCCAATTAGAGACCAATTGGATTTACCAGTTCGATGGAATAATTAATTAGTATAAATTAATTATTGAGAGAAAAAAATAATAAGGGTTAGGTTCCGGTGAGACCAAGCCTTTTTGGTGAGACCGGTGAGACCAACATGTTTTACTTGAAACTTCACATCAAAACATTTGTGAAGGTAAAAAAAATTGAACATTCATCGTTAAAACATACTAAAAAACACTATTGAAAAAAAAAATTCCAAAAAAAGGTTAAAAAACGAAACCTTCACAGCTGTTTTTTTTGTGAAGGTTTGCATTATATATATGTAACCTTCACAGAACTTGAGCTGTGAAGGTTACGTTTTTTAGCTTGTTTTCGATATTTTTTTGCACCGAAAGTGAATTTTAGGTCTGCGTATTCGTGTTTTATGGACATTCACGGTGTTTTTTTGTGAAGTTTCAAACGTTAGGTATTGGTCTCACGCGGTCTCACGATAACAGCTTGGTCTCACATGATCCTAAGTCTAAATAATAAATAGTTATTTATTATTTATAGAATAACAAAATATCAGTTGGTATATTTTATTAGATTGATTAATAGTAAATTAATTGATTAAAGGGTTTGTATTTAATTAATAGTTTGATTAATTAAATAAAAGAGTTATTAATCTAATTAAATAGGCTTATGGGTTTTTAATTAGATGAGTTTTCTTAGTTGGACATTACCATAATTAAAGCTATAAATATATGGTAAACCCTGATCAGCTTATTCATTCCAATCATTCAACTAGAAAAGAAACCTAGAGAAAAACCCTAAATCCTCAACCCTCTCTCTCTTCATCGATTTTAAAGGTGAACCGATCGGTGGTCTAGCAACCTGTCTCCCAGTGGTGTAAGTAGCGGTGTATCCCTCACCAGCCTTCCGGAGATTTTATCGTTTTAAAGGTAAACTAACTAAACACCCTAAATTGTGTCTGTTTGGTTTTGGTTGGATCTCGTTTGGGAATCGGCTTTACTTTTTCCGCTGCGCGTTTAGCGCCTGTTGATTCCCAACACTAACTACTCATTTTCTACTCAACAAGAAAATGTTTCAACTCAGCATTGGGACACAACATATCATCTATCAGAAATTCATTTGGAAAGTCAATATTGAAACAACAGGAATTTGCCCTGCCTTGGAACTTGATACAGATCGGTTTTGAGCTGTGTTAGGGATTTTAAGAGATTTTCTGAAGTCGAATGAATAGGATATCTAGTTTCCATATTTATCTGTTTGTTTAGATTATAAATAGGATATCTAGGTTTCTTTGTAATTAAAAAAAATTAGAAATTTTGCTTAATCAATTATTCTCTTTAAGATTTTAGAGTTTTATCTCTATTATTTGAGAGTTTTCTCTCGTCTTAATCAATTATTCTCTTTAAGAGTTTTATCTCTATTATTTGAGAGTTCTTGTTATTAGGATTAGACGCTAGTCGATCCTACCAGGCATCGTTATTCCGCATGTGTTAGAACTTCAGTTCTACACAATGAGTATGTGAATATGTTCTTGCATTTTGAGCCTTTATTATAGCACAAGATGCTAGTTTTTCTACACTAAACACAGAGAATATGTTTTTCTATCAAAACATTCAAAGGGATGTTATTAAGTATTTGCGATGATTGAATGGAAGTCATGGGGAGCGATCATCAACAAAGCTCTTTAGAAAGTACATTCTTTGAACTAAATTGCTTTGTGCTACTTATAGACATGATAATTGTTTCGTATGTTCAATCAGGGTTACAACTCTCATTCTCAATTTGAAAAGATTCAGAAACAGTTCATTTGATAGATGGTTCATAGGCTCTACTATCAAGATAAGGGATGCTGATTGAAATTCATAGAGTTTTGATGATCATGATGCTAATAATCACCAAAAAGGGGAGAAATACCAAAGAAGATGATCTAATCAGCAAATGCAAAGTCTGTTGATTTTCTCAAAGGTGCAAAATTTCATATTAAAAGTTAGAAATGAAGATTGAAAAGAAGAGAAGATCATAAGTAAACATTATTTCAAAAGGGACGATTGCCTCAAAGTTGAAACTGTTATCAAAAATTTTTTAATTTTTTTTGTGATCTCGAATCTAAAGGGGGAGATAAAAATACTAGAGATGATTCATTTATAAAACTTTAGGGGGAGGATGTTAGGACTAAATTGTCCTAAAAAGTTTTATAAAGTCATTGGGCTATTTATGTAATAGATTGATTTTACATGTAAGTGGCGCTCTAATGGGTTTGGGCCTCATTGTAATTTGGGTTCCCATATATAGGGGGCATGGATTATGGTTAGGAGTTATGAGAGTCGATTAAGCATTTTAGTGTGTGTAGATGTGTGTAATCCTTTGAAAGCTTTCTAATAAAACACAACATCTGATGACTTCTCATTAATCTCTTTTATCCCTACCTTGAATCATGTTGATTTTGGGACAAACACAATCACCCAAAGACGAGGAATAGTAGTAACAACGTTTACATGATGTAGCATAGGAGATACAAAAGCTTGATGGCCCTCTAATATGAATTTAACAAATATAGATTACTAATGGTTGACTCTTTATTCTTTTAAAACGTCTAACTTCTTACTTAGTCACCAAATCTATCCACAACACTTAAAAGCTTGCCACCATGAACACTATTCTCTTTGCTCAAACCCGAGGTGGCCCACCACTAAGATGACCTGTTATACAAGTCATTTAAGAAAAAGTGTTAGGCTAATGTCTAATGAGAACATACTATTTGTAATTATAATTATAGAGAAGTAACTTGGTAGAAAGATTTATAACCAATGAGAACTCTCGAATAATAGATCGTAAATAAATTTAATTGCCAATATGGAGCGGGGAGACCCGAGTGCAAAACCGGTGACTAAGTTGAAGTTAAGTCGCCCAACAAGGTAAAACACAACACTTAGTCTACTTCCTCTCAAAAAAAAAAAAACACTTAGTCTACAGTCAAAAGTTGTCGGACTCTATCACCCTCGATCTATCGTCCGTGAATTCTCAAATTCAATCAGTCTCGATGTATACTTTGAGGTATCCAAAACCCAATTTACATATGAAGCACAATGGGATTACGTCTTACTGTTATTAGAGCGATGCCCGATAAATACATTCCCACCAATGCAACTGCTGTTATCCTTGCAGTGGCTGTTATCGTTGCACTCGTCGATCTCTAGCAAAGATCAATATCCACAAATTAAAACAAAAGCTAAGAAAAATATTCAAAAACTATAACAAAGAGATTAGAAACCGATTTCGTATAGATCATATTATACACATCAAAAAATGAAAATGGCCCTCCCTGGCTCATTCAGTTATTTGTATCATTGTGTATAAAAAAAAATACTAAGTGAGTTTATATGAATTTGTTTCAAAACGAAAACTTACGTTGGCAACCTGGATCAAGATAAGGATTTCCCTCATAACCTTCTTTGCAAATGCAGTGATACCCACCAATCTCTACATCATCCTTGCAGAAGCTATTACCCTTGCACTCCGTGGCCTCTTCGCAACTTCGGTTGCCTCCAATCACCCAATCAAGCACTATGGGGACACTAGATAGTGTCCTATTGATGAACACCCTATAATTATTTAAATCACTTGCTCCAAGGAACATAAAACTGTCAACCTCACCAAGAAACGACATGCCACAGGGGTTGAAGGACTGAACTTTTGTATGGTTGCCCATGGATAGATGTTCAATATTGTAATGTTTGAGACCTTTGGGTATAGATGTCTGACAACATCCCCCAATTCCTGAGCAATTCCGATCACTAACTTCATTGTTTCCACACATTGCCCAGCAGGTACTTGAGAAGTTAGTCCCGGAGATGATCCCAAAATCGTCGCACCCAATGACTATAAACTTGTTCTTTTGTGAAAAGCTGAAAGGGGTGGTCAATAAGTTACTACAAGTCTCATCTCCTTGAGTTACATTCCCTTGTTGGTTGTAGCATGTGTAACCAATCGAATTGGCTACCCTTGCCTCAAAATCTGAAATATTGTATATTTCGATGTTTGATGATTTGTAAAAAAGTTTTTCAGTGGAGTCGCAGCTTAGATCAAATGACTCGTCTAAAGAACAACCTTTACCTAACCCAATGCCAAATGGGTATGGAACTGTCACGTTTCCGCATTGTGTTTGGCACCCTTCCTTTCCTATGGAACTTTGAAGCGTATCATTAGGAGGGCGCAACGACGACACCATTGTTAAATGTAGAGTAACTAGAACAAGGGTGTAAAGAAGAAGCATGTTTTTACTTGGTTTTTATGTGACTAAGAAACTATTGGATGTGTATGCAGTTTTGATTTAGTTGGAGCCACTTTATAGGTTGTTTGGAAAGGTATGTGTATTAAATTTCCACAAGAAATACATACCTTAACTTTGAAAGATAAATTTTGTTTTAATTAATTCTAAAAAAAGGATACGTACATTTTAAGAACCGAACTGAAAATACGGGTTTTATTTCTATTTTTTTATATGGGCAAATACTTTGGTAAACATTTTATTTTAGAAAAATTACTTTCTAGCAAACACAGATGTGAACGTGCCTTTATAAGGTTGTAACTTTTATAAGATTGTAACCTTTTATAAGGCTGTAAATGAAAAAGCCTATACATATATATATATATATATATATATATATGTATATAGGTGGAGATTGGAGAACCCTTCTTATTTATGAGAATTTAAGAACGGTACGTTGTGGCCCTCCAACTTAATGAACCCATCTTCTTTAATTTAAAAAAAATCCATTAAGGGTAATAATGTAATAATCTGGTCGGGTTTAGCCATAGGTTGGGTTGGGTCACAACGGATTAGTGGGATTGCCTGTAAGGAGGCCCAATACCCACTAGAACGTGTGTGCACGTTAACTTGTCGTTCAAAAAATAACATTGTGTTAATGTTATAACACCGTGAAAAGCTATCTTTCCCGTATTCTTCTTCCCCTTTTTCCTATGTCCCTCAACGAGCACCACCTATGAAACCATATGTGTGAAGAAACCATCTCTAAATTTGGATCTATGAAAAAACTCATCGCTCCTGCCTCCAGCCTCTTCTTTTTATTGAGATTTGGATTGTTTATTCATGTAACATATTCATTGATCAAATGGCTTCTCATCGGTTAATAAGAGAAAGACTTACTTCGGAAGATTTAGATGCATTTGGGAATCAACATGCAACAAGAAAGTCAAAGCATTAGTAGCCTAGTGGTAGGTAACATCCTTCAGAGAGACAGTTGATGGCATCCATGGGTGAGTATTTGGCGATACCTGACATGGGTCGGCTTTCGGGTCGGTCCATGGTCGCTGAAGATTAGTCGGGTGCCGGTATGGATCCTGTATACCTCGTCGACTTTTGTGTCGGGACGTGTGCGTGAGTTATCTGCTATTAAAAAAACATGCAGCAAGAAAGGTTTGGTTTGAACTAATAATCTTTGTTTATAGGAGGGGATACAAAAGCTCGACAACCCTCTAATCTGAACTTAACAAATCAAGATTACTAACGTTCACACTTTCTCCTTTTAAGATTCTAATTCTTAGTCACCAATCTATGTACAACACTTAAAGCTTGCTACTGCGGTCACTATTCTCTTCGCTCAACCGAGGTGGCCCACGGCTAAGATGACACGTCATCTAAGAAAAAGTGTTAGGCTAACGCTTAGTAAGAACATACTATTTGTAATTATAAATATAGAGAAGTAACTTGGTAGCAAGATTTATATCCATTGAGAACTCTTGAATAATAATTCGTAAACAAATCTAGTTGCCAATATGGAGAGGGGAGATCCGAGTCCAAAACCGGTGACTAAGTTAAAGTTAAGTCGCCAACAAGGTAAAACAATAGCTTTTAGTCTACTGTTAAAACCTGTCAGACTCAATCACCCTCGATCTATCGTCCGTGGATTCTCAAATTCAATTAGTCTCGATCTATACTTTGAGATGTCTAAAACCCAAGTTAAATACAAACACATTGGGATTACGCCTTGTTGTTCTTGTAACAATGCCCAACAAATACATGCCCACATCTTACTTACCAAGAATCATGACGCCTATCCCCTGCTACTAACGGGAAACTAATCGTCCCATTAGTCACAAATTGGTGGGTCAATACTCTACCAAATCAATTCTAAATGTATATATATGTTTGGAGAAGAGTTCAAATGAAAATTCATTTTTCATTGTGAACATGATGACCACTAAAATCGTGTCACATAACTCTGAATATCATGCATTAATCAGAGTGAAAAGAAGCGCCTAAGCTTTATGCATGATATTCAGAGTAAATATTGCCACATGGTGCGATCTTAGTGGTCCTTACGTTTACAACCAAATTTGAATTCACATTTGAACCTAACCCTATATATGTATATGTATATGTGAATATATATATAGAGGGAAGTTATTTTGCAAACCATAAAAAACGTGTAAACCGTGCAAACTCATGGTTGCACACGTAAAATCAGTGAAATTGATTCATGGAGTTGTTTAATATGATGAAAATGTTTCATAAACATCAAATTTTGAGGAAATTGTTTCATATGTTGGTGTTTTTTATTCATATGAAACTTTTTTATCGTTTCTATGAAACTTTTTCATTTCTACGTAAATAAACACCTTCATATGAAACAATTTCATCACAAAATTTAGTATATGAAACATTTTCATCATATTAAACGACTCTATAAAAGATTTTTCATTGATTTACGTGTGCAACCATGAGTTTGCACGGTTTGCACGTTTTTTATGGTTTGCAAAATAACTTCCCACTATATATATATATATATGGGTGGGTTCAAATGTGAACCACTTTTTGGTTGTGTACGTGAGGAAAATCGAGAGCGCGACACGTGGCGGATGACTAGGCGCCACGTCAAGTCCACGGCGGATGACTAGGAGCGATTCATGGGAGGGCATTGAATTAAAGAGGGGGACTACACTCAAAGCCGCCACGTGTCGCGCTCTCGGTTGTCCTCACGTTCACAACCAAAAAGTGGTTCACATTTGAACTTTCCTCTCTCTCTCTCTCTCTCTCTCTATATATATATAACCTTTTAAGAGAATGTGAGAAGCAATCTCAGCCACTCATCCGGTCAATAAAAGGCGGCTTTGACCGGTCCGCCCTTTAATAATCCCTACCCTCCCATGAATCACGTCCTGTGATCACGTCCACCATAACCGAAGATGAGTGGCTAAAATTGCTCCTCACAATTACTTAAATTGATATTGATATGCTTCTCGCATGAACCTTTCTATATATATAAACCATTATCTTCTCAAAACCCAACAAAACGTAAATATATTTTCCTGAGTGTTAAAATACTCTTTTTATAAATGTATTTTTGTATATATTTAAATAGTTAATGTAACCATTCATGTGAAAGTCATAATGTTATTGTATCTAGTGCAACGTGTCTACATATGTTAAGAGATAAGCTCGAGTGCATTAAGTCAAATGTGTGCCATGTGGGTGGGTAGGAAGAAGGTATGCACATGTGACGTAGTATCCACCGTTGTGTTCAAAACATGCAAAGTTCAAATATTTTTAATTTTCTTCACGTTAAGAGACCAAAGAGGTATACAAAAATTCAAAACCGTAGAAGCCGTCCTAGAAAGCCGAGACCCCATACTAGGTCTTAAAACTTAATAACACTAAAGTTTTCAAGCTAGTTTAAAACTTAGCCCAAAAATCAAGTGCGGAAAATCTGCCATGAAAAAATATAATCGGTTCACGGGGGTATCACACCCAAACACCGCTCATTGTAGTGATGGTTAAACGTAAATGGTTATAACTGGACCAGTCGGTTAACCGGTAATTGCTCGGTCGTTAACCGGTTATAACATGTCGGGTGCTTAACCGGTCAGTTAACCGCAAACCTTACGTTCTTACCCGGTTAGGGTTTTATTAAAAAAATGCATAACCGATTATAACCGGTCCGTAACTGGTTACATAACCGGTCCTTAACTATAATCGGTAACCGATTTTTTTTAAATATAGTTGTTTCTACATTTAAGCGATGTAGTTTTTTTAAAAGTTAATGTAATTAGTTTAAACGCATAATAAAAAAGTATTTTTAAAGTAATTTGAGTGCCCAATTTTTTAACGTTTATAGAATTAATCATTAATTTTATTAAAAAATAGTAAAAAGAAGTAAACCTTAACCGACCCTAACCAGTTATGTAACGGTTTATTAACCCGGTAAAGTTAGCCGGTTATAATTAATCTTAATCACTTGTAACCCAAAACCAACTTAAACCTTAAGTGGCCCATAACAATTTACAACTTAACCGGTTAAGCCCGTCTAATATTTTTAACCGGCCCAATCAATAACCGACTATAACTAACCCGTACCGATTTTTGACCATCATTATATCATAATGATAGCACAAAAAAAAGTTTAATTTACTTTTGCGTGCTAAGAAAATCTTGAAAGGCTCAAGCCCATACTAAAAAACTCGAAAAAGATGCATGACGATTTTATGGATATATTTTATAAAAGAAGTGCAAGAATCGACTTTATTTCTTATATACTGTTAATCAACTATAAGCATAGGAACACATATTTCCTTTTCATTAACATTATTTCCGAAGATATGATGATAATATGGGATACGATTTATATAAATATATATTTTAAAAAACATGCTTTATAAAAAAACATGTAAAAGTATATATGGTAAATCAATAAACATCTTAAAGACATACATAGAGAGATGAGCATCCACAGTGGTGGAACCTCCAAAAACCTCACTTACTATATATTTTTGTCACGTCATTGTCATCTCAACAACCTAAGAACCTTCTTAAAACTATACAATGAAGATTCTTACAAAAACTTCACTTCCATTTTCTTATTTATGATATAAGTTTTATTTATGTAAGTTATTATATAACAGAAAATGAAACTATTACAAGAACCTGGGTTCTAATAAGAACCTGTGACTGAGCAAGAATCTATGTCCCACAGTGGAGGTTCTTGTAAAAACATCATGAAAAACCTCGAAAAGAACCTCCGTTGTGGATGCTTTTAAAAGGTGTTAGACCCTACTTTGAGGGTTGTGAAGAAGTCAAGGGTCTATCTAGTATTTTCCTCATTCTAGTATTTAGCTTTAGTTTATGTTTGCCCTCTTTTGTAAAGAGTCATAGACTCTAAGGGCTTGTCTTGTAATTTGATCTAACCTAGTGCTATATAAACAATGCTATAGCCTAGGGTTTGTTAGACTTGTTGGTAGCCTACTATCTTTATGAGAAGCAATCCCAAGAAATTCCATTATTCTCTCTTGTCTTCTCCATCACTTTCACCAACATTCTCACTACTAAGTATTCTTCATTGCTAATATTTACACTAGTTTTCTCTCCATCTTTCATTCTCTATTATCTGGGATTCACATTTGGTATCAGAGCTCAACCTTTGGTGGATTTCTAGGAGGTTTTTGCATTCAAAATGGTTTGAAATGTGTTTTTGAAAAAGCTTGAGTTTTACCATTTTTGCTCCTTTTGAGCCTCAAATCTACTCATATATTATTGTTTCGGAGCTCCTGGTCAGCTTTCCCGAATCGGGTATTTTGAACTGATTCTTCAGCTCGAAAACCCGAATCGGGTAAGTGCACCATACCCGAACCGGGATTGCACGTTACCCGAATCAGAAAAACCTCGGTTTCCCGAATCGGGCAACGGGTTCCCCGAACCGGGTTTTGCTCAAAATTAGTCCAATTCGGGTTTTCCACTTACCCGAATCGGGACTCCACTGTTCACCCAATTCGGGTTTCTCCAATACCCGAATCGGGTTTCGCGGCCAGATCTGAACCGGGAATCTCACGATCCCGAATCAGGTCTCGCACTCTTTGACCCGAAAATTTTCAATTTTCGTCTCAAATCCGACACTTAGCCAATTTTATAAAATTTCAAACTTTTCAAGGCTATTTGTGTCACGAGTGCTCGCCCGAACAGTCTTTTTCATAAGCTTTTTCCTACCCCTAGTTATCCACTCGAAGGGGATCTTTCTTAAGAGGATATGATGTCGAGAGAAATCGTAAGCATGGGGTCTGAATCCCGTCCCCCGGTGCTAGTTATGGGAGAGTATGCCCAATGGAAATTGAGAATGATCCATTTTCTCGATCAGCTTGATAGGAACCTCATGAAATCAATCAGGGAAGGTCCAGTAAGACCTACAGTCACCGTTGCTGAAGTACCGGAAACCGACACCTGTCCGCTCCTACCCTCGTACACAGTGGAAAAACCGTATCACTTGTACAACCAAGAACAACGTGCACGTCATGAGATTGACAAACGTGCAATGTCTCTTCTCATCATGTCTCTCCCAAATGACATGTATTCCCGCGTTGATAGCTTCGACAATGCTAGGGATATCTGGAATGAAATAGAACAGCAAATGCAAGGGGGGAGACACTGCTTCAGAATTCCAAAAGGAATCTGCCATGAATGCCTACAAAGGGTTTCATGCAAGAGAAGGCGAACAGTTGCACGACTCATACCAACGCTTGAACTCCCTAGTCAACGATCTTCGTCGACTAAAGGTTGAGAAGTCGCGTTCCGAGGTGAACGTGAAGTTCTTGAAGAACTTAAACCCTGAATGGCGAAACTTGGCCATTAACATTCAGTTGAGTAGAAACCTTGGACAAATGGGACTTCACGACCTATTCAGTATGATGGTCCAACATGAGGAATTCATCACCGGCAACAAACCAAGGAAAGCTATTGACCCTCTTGCACTGGCTGCCGTGCACCATGGAGGATCAAACTTGCCGGTGAATCCTTACCCGGAAGAACACTACCAAGACTACCACTATGATGTGAGCCAAGACTACTACCAACACAGTGACAACTTTAATGATCCGACGATCATCACTGTCACAGATGAGGAACTGCACAACATGAATGAGTCCCTTGCATTGATCACACACAAGATGCAACGATTAACTGCTAATCGGGGATTCAACCGTTCAAGCTCTCATGGTGGAAACCGTTTTGGTCCGGGAAGAAGTGGACATCTGTCATTTGATCAAGGGAGAGGTCATTACTCACAAGGAGGGAGATATCAGTCATCTGATCGCGGAAGAGGTGGTCGTGGAAGATTCGGGAACAACTTCAGGTGTGACATCACGTACTTGGACTACCCAGAAAGCTCGGGAAATGGAAACAACTATCAAGGCAACTATCAGGGATCTGGATACAATCAGCATGGTTCAAACTACATCAATCAAGGCAGTGGATACGGGCAAACCATCTCTGGGCAAGGATATGAAGGAAAGAACGGTGCTGGATATGATGATGGAAGGTTCAATCATCATTCAGGAAGCTATGAACAAGGAAGGATTGGTGGAGCAGATCAGCACAATCATGGTGGAAACTTTAATGGCGGAAGTCACCTCAAGCAACCTCCACATAGCAAGGGTGTTCAGATCAGTGAACAGCAGTTAGGAACGAGCAGTACTCAAGTCCAGAATCCTCAACCCATGTCATCATCTCAAGGAAAGACTAATGGCCACGGGCCTACCTGCTTCAAGTGCGGGACGCCTGGCCATTATGCAAAAGACTGCAAAGCGGTGTACAAGGATGCCGCTTACTTTGAGAAGAAGGCCGCTCTTATGAGAAAGAAAGAGAAGGGCGTGGCCTTGCTGGTTGATGAAGAAAACTGGGTTTGCGAGGAGGAGAGTTCAGATGAGGAGGATCATATGGTCGGTGGACCGTGTTTGATGGCTGACTTCGAGGCGCCGGACAGTAGCAACACCGAAGTGGTCGACTTTGATGCTGAAGCCGGCCTGCAATACAACAACGACGCCTTCGAGGTATCCTCTACTCCCGATATATCTGATTGCACATCCATCTTGGAATCTAAAATTTGTGCACTTGAGAATGAACTCCAAACGGAGAGAATTCTCGTCACGAAATTCAGAACCGACAGTGCGGTGTATAAGAGCTCCCACGAGGACTTGTTGATTAGCTATAATCGTGAAACTCTCGAGTCTAGCATCAGAGAAACCTATCTTGTGAACAAATTGTTGTCCCTTAATACATCTCATGACGAACTGAAAAGTAGTCATGGAGAACTCGAGCTCAAATTTGAATTGCTTTCGGAAGAAAGAACTAAACTGTTTTCAAAAATCAAAGAGCTTGAAGACAACAATCTCAAGAGAGGTCAATCTGAACAGACTCTGCATATTCTCACTACTCATGCCAATAATAATCCTTTCTATCATGCTAAACCTGGTCTAGGACACTCAGACAAGAACATCCTAGATAACGCACCGTCACATCTGTATACCTTTGAGAACATGTCTGCATCCAAGCCCAAACCTGATTTTGTAGGAGGACTCACCACTGAGGAATTTGTTAGACAGTCTGTGACCTTTAGTGAAGTAATCAACGGAGAAGTCATAACTAGGACCACCAGTCTGTCTGATAACACCTCCAATAGTCCTCCCACCAGTCCCACTCCCATAGGACCTATCTTCACTCCAGCTAAGGATCCTAGGAATACCAATTCAGACTGGGAAAGCATCAAAGCCAGAACTCCTAAGGTAGCGATGCCTCCCATAGACTATTCCAACCTGAACTCAAGCTATGACACTAGGGAGATGGAATTATCAGAGGATGTCTTAGTTATCCCCCAAAGGATGTTTCCGCAACTAAGAGTCCTGACCTAGTCAAGCTGGAGAAGGAGATTTTTGAGCTTAGGTTGAAAGCCATGGACTTAGATGCCTGTCAACATCAAATTATGAATCTGAAAGCAATTGTCTCGGAAAAGGACACATTGGTTCTCACACTTGAAAAGGACCTTCTTGAGGCTAATGCCGAGAGAATTAGGCTCTCTTCTGAATGTGAAACTGCAACCTCCTCTTTTACTGTCTTCAAAACGAAGGTTGCAGATCTTCAAACTCGATACATCCTCACAGACATTCGTCTTGAAATAACAAAAGAACTTTTTCATGATGAGAGGATTAAGTATCGCCAATCTTTAACCAACCAACTGGTGTCCAATTCCCTCTTGAAAAAGAAAGTCCTTGATTTTGAAAATCTTTGCTCGATAGAATCAGATGATGATGAGACTGTCCTTAGCTCACACCATAGGATTAGTGAACCTAAGACCATCCAAGATCCCACTGTTGAATACAATCTTAAGATATTCTTGGATGAGGGTGATGATCCTTCCGGATTCGTTCCTAAGAAAAAGGTAAGCGTTCCTTCCAAACCCGATGAGTCCACTGTTACACCTGCATCCGGTTCTGAGACTAACAAACCTGAGGGTGAAAAATGTGTTGGTACTGACAAAGGGAAGTCAGTTAAGCCTCACGCACCCAAGGGACTCCAGAACAAGAATTCCAAATCTGCTGATGCTTGTGTTTCAGCCAAACCCATAAAAGTCTTGAGCTCAATTCAAGCTCCTTTGAAGTGGGTGAGAACTCTCGGGCCAAACCTAATAAAAAACAACCTTTCAATTCCACAAAACCTAATTTTCAAAAAGCGTCATCTGGAAAAGGTGGTAAATCCATTTCACACAAACCGTCCTCTAACTCACACATTGCTTCTAATGCAGTTGGGAGGAAAGAAGATGGTGGACAGAATGTGAAGCCACCAAGAAAGGATCAAGGAAGGAACAACCCCTTTTCTGTTTTCCCTAAGAGGCATGGTCCTGTTCGTGCGGATCTAGGCCATGCCCCACCTAGTGTAGGATTTGATTCAAACTTGTCTGTAACCCGTAATGGGAATTTGAACAATGTTTTTGCTACTTTTCGGAATGACATGTGCACTATGTTTGACAATCTCTTGCGCTTTGGTGTGGCTAGTTCTTTAAATGCTCATAATTTGAATGCCAAGTCTCATAAGAGACGAAGGAGGCGAAGAAGAAACTCTAAAACCTCCTCCTCAGTACAGTCCCCTATGCCTAAGGAGAAATCCGAAAAGGAGACTGCACCAAGTGTTTTACCTGCTTCATCTAACCCTAAGGAACCCATTGGGCAATGGGTCCCTAAACAAGCTTAATCCTTTTTGCAGGTCAGTCATGTGTGGTACATAGATTCCGGAGCCCATCGACACATGACTGGTCATCGGTCCTTCCTTTTTGACTTCGTTGAAAAGTTTGAGGGATACGTCAAGATGGCTGATTCAAGACCTAAAAGGATAGAGGGGTATGGAAGCATCACAGATGGGAAGTATATAATCAAGCAGGTAAGGTATGTGAGGGGTTTGGCATACAACATGTTCAGCTCCAGCCAATTTTGTGACAATGGCTACTGGTGCAAACAATTCATGTACGGAGCTACTGTGAACACGGAAGATGAGGATCCCGTTCTAGTTGCACGCAGAACTGGGAACCTGTACACCACCGTCTTCAGATGCATTCCCCAATCACATCCTCAGTTTGAAGATCTATCACAACCAGACAACAAAATCTGTTTGCTCGCGAAAGCTACCAAGGCAGACAGTTGGTTATGGCATCAAAGGCTATGTCATCAGAACTTCAAAGACATGAACAAACTGGTTTCCAGAGGCTTGGTCAGTGGACTTCCCGAGACACGCCTCTCCAAGGACACACTTTGTCCTGCCTGTGCGTTAGGAAAAATGAAGAGAAGTTCCCATCCTCCAAAGTTGGAAACTAATTGTCGAAGTCCACTCGACATGATACACATGGATCTATGTGGGCCGATGAGGATTGAGAGTCTAGCAAGAAAGAAATACATGCTAGTCCTGGTTGACGAATTCTCTCGGTTCACTTGGCTTGAATTTCTTCGTGCCAAATCTGATGCCGCGGATCGAATCATTGCCTTCATCAAACGGATCCAAGTTTCCTTGAATCTAAAGGTGAAGAAGTTGAGGAGCGACAACGGAACCGAATTTCGCAATTCGAAGTTGCAATCCTTCCTTGAACATGTGGGGATCTCTCACAACTTTTCAGCCGTGCGCACTCCCCAACAAAACGGGGTAGTAGAAAGGAAGAACCGGACGTTAGTCGAGGCAGCGAGATCCATGATGGCTCACTCAGGCATACCTAAATCATTCTGGGCTGAAGCAGTTGCAACGGCATGCTACACACAGAATCGCACTCTCATAGTAAAGCGAACCGGAAAGACCGCTTATGAGATGATCGAGAAGCGTAAGCCTGATATCAAGCATCTACGGGTATTTGGTTGTAAGTGTTATATTCTGAATGACCGGGACGATTTGGGAAAGTTTGATCCCAATGCTGATGAGTCTATCTTCATAGGATACTCACCACACTCAAAGGCCTATCGGGTTTACAACAAACGATCCCAAACCATCCTGGAAAGTACCAATGTAGATTTCTCTGAAACCGAAACTCTCTCTGACGCTAGCTCTAGTAATCCTGATGCTATTCTGCCTGACTTGCCTAATGCACCACCGAGCACAGATTTTAGACCTAACACTTTTGATTCAGATTTTATAGATCCTTCAGACTATGATTTTTCGATCTTAACTGGTCCGATCATCGTACCTGCTGCTCCTGGAAACTCCACGACGTCTGTATCATCCGATGCTTTCGTGACGGAAAGCACATCTGAGGCTACTACTTCCGCTCAGAATACGACTACAGAACCAGTGGTCTCACCACATCAGAATTCATCCATCGAACAACCTTCAGGAGCTTCACCAGAACCCGTTGTAGCACAGAATTCAACCCCTGTTCGTGCTCCGGTCACTGAAGCCGCTCTGCAACCTTCTCCGAGCACCTCTCAAAGATCGTATGCTCAAGTGGTTCGGGAGCCCAGACTGGAAGTTGTTCTGAATATTGAGCCACTGGGAAGAGCTACAGGTGGTCCTTCAGGAGGAATCCAGTCAAGAAACTTCGTCGTGCAAGATGAGAACGACACGACAAACAACCAAGAGTCCTACGTCACTCTTCCTCACTCAAGAAAGTGGTCAAGAAGTCATCCTCCATCCCAGATCATCGGGAGTCCATCTCGGAATGTCCAGACTCGATCATCAAAGAAATCCGACAACTTAGGTCTCTTCGCATGCTTCCTAAGCGAATTTGAGCCGTCGGAAATCAATCAAGCTCTGTCAGACCCGGACTGGGTAAGAGCCATGCAAGACGAATTGGCAGAGTTTGAAAGGAACAAGGTTTGGCGCCTGGTGAAACGACCATGGGGGAAGTCCATCATTGGCTTAAAATGGATCTTCCGGAACAAAAAGGATGAAAACAACCTTGTTATTCGCAACAAGGCTCGTTTGGTCGCCAAGGGGTTTCGCCAACAAGAGGGTATCGATTACGACAAGACGTTTGCGCCGGTTGCAAGGATAGAAGCCATACGGATCTTTCTCGCGTACGCCGCTCACAAGAATATGATGGTTTACCAAATGGACGTCAAGTGTGCGTTCCTGAATGGTGTCCTTCATGAGGAGGTGTATGTTGAACAACCCAAAGGGTTTGTAGATCCGAGGTTTCCCGACCATGTCTATGCGTTAGACAAGGCACTTTACGGTCTCAAGCAAGCTCCACGAGCATGGTATGAAACTCTTACTATCTACTTGCTAGGAGCTGGCTACAAGAAAGGTACAATCGACCCCACCTTATTCCTTCGTAAATCAGGTGATGATTTAATTATTGTACAGATATACGTGGATGACATCATCTTTGCATCTACCAAGCCTGAGTTATGCAATGAGTTTGAGCACACTATGAAATCACAATTTCAAATGAGTATGATGGGTGAATTGACATTCTTTTTGAGACTTCAAGTCCGTCAATGCCCTGAAAGCATTTTCATAAACCAATCAAAATATGTTCAAGATTTATTAAAACGTTTTGATGTGGTTGGCTCAAACTCTGCTGCTACACCAATGTCCAGATCATTTCAAATGGACGCCGACTTGTCTGGCAAGCCGGTAGATCTAAAGAAATATCAGGCAATGATTGGTTCTTTGCTATACCTCACGGCCAGTAGACCTGACATTGTATTCTCCACGGGTGTCTGTGCTCGTTATCAGTGCGACCCGCGTGATTCACACCTTAAGGCTGTGAAGAGAATCCTTAGGTACCTGAAGGGCACGCCAGACTTTGGCCTTTGGTACCCAAAGGGTTCTAGTTTTGAGCTAATTGGCTACACAGATTCTGATCATGCAGGTTGCAAGTTGGACAGGAAGAGCACATCCGGAGCCTGCCAGTTCCTCGGGAACAAGTTGGTGAGTTGGTCGTCACGTAAACAGAACTGTGTGTCACTTTCCACGGCCGAAGCTGAATACATCGCTGCCGCGTGTTGTTGCTCACAAGTTCTATGGATGAATACCCAACTGGCGGATTTCGGATACACCATGAACCAGATTCCCATCTACTGCGACTCTCAAAGTGCCATTCAGATTACCGCGAATCCAGTTCAGCACTCCAAAACAAAGCATATCGACATCCGATACCACTTCATCAAGGATCATGTCGAAAAAGGTAATATTGAATTGTATTTTGTGGAAAGTGATCTTCAGCTTGCTGATTTGTTCACTAAGGCCTTTGATGAGAAACGCCATTTCTTCGTTCTAAGCAAGCTAGGAATGTTAGACCTCCCGCCTAAAGTCTAGGGGGAACTGGGGATCTGTTAGGATGCATGTGTGTAGGGGGAGACTTGGCTATATAGCATCTTTCGAGGGGGAGTGTCTATATAATCATATGTTTGTTAGTGCTAACGTTCTCGGATCCACACTACAATGGATACCATCCTGGACTTTGTTTTGTAGGTGTGGACAATAACAACGACTTCTGATTATATCAGATCAGGACTCGCACAGAATCCGATACCGGGGTTACACAGTTAATACCCGAAGAAAACTACCCAGGTTAGTCGTTACGTAGAGGTCCAGGGGCTGAACTTGTGCATTTTTGTGAACTTGCAAGTTCAGGGGGTGGATGTGACAAGTTTCTGAACTTTCAAGTTCGGGGACCAAATCTGCCATTTTCTGATACTTAAGTTCAAGGGCTTTTTTGAAAACTTTTTAAAACTCAAGTTCAGGGACTCGTTTTGCCATTTGGGTGAAACTTGTAGTCCAGGGGGTGTTTGTGCCATTTTCGAAAGTTGAGAGTGAAAAGTAGGTACACTTATCCTTAAACTGATAAGTTGACCTCCTATAATATAAAAAGGATTTTTGTCCTTTTCCACTTTATGCTTTCACATCAGTTTTAAGATTTTTCAAATTCTCTCTCTCTCTCTCACATCGAACCGCCAACACCACCGTCCCGCTTCCGGCCACTTTCCGGCAATTTCCGACCTCCGTTCTTCGTTCCGACTACATCCAGACGATCACGGTAAGATTTCGGACACGATGATATAAGTATTAACACGTATCTGTTTCGTTTTCTTGTCCGAATCGAAGCCTAAAGCTTTTCGGATAAACCCGAAACCCAAACTCTTTGGAATGGGTTTTCGGGACGTCCAATCGGTCGTTTGTTGCTTACAAACTTGTTTAGAACTGTTTTAAATCATAATGTACTAGTTTACAAGTTCGTAGATCGTGTTTTTGAGCCGATTTGAGGTTGCAGAAGTCGAACCGTCGTCGGTTTTTTCAAAAACCCCGAATCGGGTATTCATAATGCCCGAATCGGGTATCTTGAATGTTCTTGGTGTTCATTAGTCCCGATTCGGGAAACCTAATAACCCGATTCGGGTATTCGGGTTTCCCGCATCGATCCATCATGGAACCCTTGTTCTAAATTGTTCTCAAAACCCCGATCCGGGAAACATGGATAACCCGATTCGGGTATCCGAGTTTCCCGCATCCGTCTTAAGGGTGGATATTTTGAACTCATTTTTCAAAATAAGTTAAGTGTTTTACTCTCTTTACCGATTCGGGTATACCCAATTCCTGAATCGGGTTTCTATAGGAAATCCAAAAATTTTCTAAGTGTTACACCTTCTTTACCGATTCGGGTATACACCTTTCCCGAATCGGGTTTCTTGAGGAAATACACATGTTAAATGATCTCAATTCCCGACTCGGGAAACTGAGTAACCCGATTCGGGTACTCGTGTTTCTTGACTCGCGTTGAGTCGAGGTCATGCCAAATTTTTTTCAAGTGTTAGAAACTTGGTTGATCACGAGTGTCGTCTTACCCGATTCGGGTTTGACACATTCCTGATTCGGGTTTTGCCAAAACCCGAGTCGGGTTTGGTACACTTGTGTTTTCCAGTTTTTCTCAACACTTGGTTGTTCTTTGACTATTCTAACTTCTTATCTGTATTATCATTGAACAGAAATGGCTCAACCAATCAACGGAGCTGCTGACCGCGCACTGATCGCCGCGGAGGATCTGAAGCCTATCACTCAGAACAATGAGTACGTTGATCTGAACAGCTTCCCGGCCCAAGAACCGGTGATTTTGGAGACCCTGAAGGTGCACCCTCTGGCCTATGCTCTCGAGGCCACTGCTGAAGTGCCAATGATCTACCTCCAACAATTCTGGAACACTTCCAGAATTGTCCATCATGCTGGAGGCCGAACACTTGTGGGACGCGTAGATCAGACGGAGATGTCTGTCACCCTTGCTGATTTCCGCCGCATCCTGCATCTTCCAGCTGACTCTGCGGATGCCCCATTCGAGCCGATAGTCGACATATCGATCCTTTTCAGCGAGATCCTCGCCATCGGTGTCATGGCAAATCCTGGTCAGAAGCTCAACGGCATATCTCAGGTGACCAACAACATGCTGCCACCTCTGTGGGCGACTCTGTTCAATATTTTGAACAGATGCCTGTCTGCTAAAGTCAAGGGCTTAGACAAAGCCTCGACCCATCTGTGGCATGTCATCCACTCAGTGATCTACGGGCGTAAGATTGACGATGCGGCCCAGCTTTGGATTGACGTCACACGGGATGTGGACCCGAACGACGAGCGCAGCAAACACTCATCCATCCCGTGGATGCGATTCTTTGCCTTGATGATCCGCGACCACATGAGCCGACCTCCAGAAGTCAACCCACGATCTCGTCACCCGCTCTTCAAGAGCAAACAGATCTCCAGGTCCAAGATTCGGGAACTCAAGCCCGGTCAAGAGGAGATGCCGATACCTCGCCACGTGTTGGACACCGCGGATAGAGAAGCTGTAAATGTAGGACTCTATAGGGCATCCATAGGTCTAGGTGACACATCCACGGACTCCTCAGAACCGAGAAGCCCTGCCCAGGATGTGCAAGTCGTCCGTCAGTCGGCTCGGGCCTTAGGTGCCGAGCCCCGGGGTACCACTGGGGGTGCCTCCGGATCGGGTGTGGTACGAGTAGACGTGAGGGGTCGCCGGGTAGAGTAGTTGGAACTTCCGCGGTTCCACACGTGCCTCATGTTGGTCCGAGCGCACTTTACCAACAGGTGCGTCAAGCGAGAGGTCGCCGCACTCGTCGGGAGTTGATTGATGAGCACTCAGACGAGTACTACGTTCGCGCTAGAACGAAGAGATACACCGGCGCTCAAAAGTACTCGCCGCCTTCTCCATACCATTCTGATGAACGGGAGCCATCACTAGCACTATCACCAGCAGGACAGGGTGGGGACGTGGAAGCTTCCCCACAAGAACAAGCCCACGTTCCTTCGCCTCCTCAAACCGACGCTGCTCCCGGGCCACAAGGAGATCTAGAAGACGAACCCTCCGGAGATGATTCCGGGGATGCATCCGGCCGTGATGAAGGCCATGACGAGTCCTCCTCCGAGCACACTCCGTCCAACCGAGAGGTTGTTGATGTTGAGGCCACCGAGTCCGAACAAGTGGACTTCGGTGATGGTTCTTCCGAGGAAGTGGACAACCTCAAGAGCGGCAAAGCTCAAAGAGATGAAGATGAGGTAACGTCATCTTTCAACGGAGACGACTCCGTGGACATCCTCAAACACGATGAAGTTGATTCAGACGGCCGAACCGACGGTCGTGATGGTGAAGAAGAAGAAGTGGGATCGGCAGTGGAGAGACAAGGTGATGAAGACCTTGAGGGCGTAAGTGAGGGTCTAAGAAAAGAGACCGTCGATGAAGAGGTCCACTTAGACGAAGAGTGGCTTAGGATAGAAGAACAGGGAGGAGAAGAAGAACCCATTAGGTTAGACACCTTAGGTCTCCCGTCTACCCCGAGTCATTCCCCCACAGAGGCAACCCACATACAGACCGGTCACCTTGTGACGTCAGGTCAAGACGCTGGCAGCCAACCAGCGCATTTGCACGCCCAAGCCACCCACTCGGCCATCTCTCAACAGATGGTCTTTCATCTTCTCACGGGGATTTAACACAACTTCCACCGGCCACTCAATTGGAGTCTGCCGGTGTTGATATCAGAGAGGAACTGCCCCACCTCTCGACTTCTTTCCGTGCACCTATTGTCTTAGATCCACTCACCGAGACGTTTCACGTCGTTCATTTGGATAGGACACTTCTAGGAGCATCATCCGCCCGCCTGAGTGGCCTGGCCAGAACGGGGAGAGTCGGTGCGTCTGATGACGCCCTTCGAGGATCCACCGGAAGTCCTGACATCGTCAACCCTACACCAGCTATGACTTCAGGCCGAGAAAGCACCTCTTTGGGTCTTTTCTCGACAACTGGCGCCCAAGTGGCACCGGGTGTTGTACTACCGGGACCGGGTCCGACAGACTCGAGCAAAGTCTTTAAAGACGCTCACGCACCACCAAGGCTCTTAGGCCTGACGGATTCGGGCGACATCCTTAAAGTCGTCCAAGACAGGTTCGCGGAGCTCGACCGCGCCGAGGCCTCTCGCAATGCCAAACTTGAGGCGTTCGAGAGTGCTCTCAACGAGCAACGGGGAGAGATCAAGACTCTGAAGTCTCACGACGCCGAACGGGAGGAAGAACTGCAAGAACTTCGACGCCAAGCCAAGGGCAAGTCGACCGAGCTTCAGATGCAACAGTCAGTGGCTCCTCCTCGTACCGAGTCAGTCCTCCGCCTACAACCTCCGCGACCATCACCTCAGGAAGCCATCCAGGGCTATGTTCATGAAGACGAGTTCAACATGACAGTCTCCGCGCTAACGACTCAAAACGACAAGCTTTCGGCCAAGCTCAAGCGCGCGGAAGAACTTCTAGCCGCCAGGGATGCCCAGTTGCGAGAGAGGGAAGCGCAGTTGGAGGCCGCCAACCGCCGTATCCACGAACTCGAGGCAGTGTGCCGGCCTCAGGCTCAGTCCTCAAAACGGGGACATGATGACACTGACCCGGGCGCAGGTCCTCATGAGGGGGAAATGCAAGGAGCCAAGAGACTTCGCATCGGCCTCGCTCAAGCCTCGGGTTCCGCGCCCGCTACAACAGCTTCAGCTTCACAACCTGCTCGCTCGAGTGCCCCGTCAGAATCAGCCGCCGCCGATACTTCATTCATAGATTCAGACACGGAGGAGATTCCTGACATGGGGAGCTGGCGCTACGAGCCAATCCCGGCGGGTGAGGTAGTTGAGTTTCCTCATCTGACCGAGACAGCAGGGATCGATGTCGTTCCCCCGGAAGCAGCACCGACAGACCCTTCAGATTTTCAGATTTCGGAGGAAGCCCGGAAGATTCTTCGGTCGCTCGCTCAGAGCCTCAGGATATACAAGAAGGGGGACGACATTGTCCAAAACACCGACTACACCAGCTTTTTGTCAGCGTTCGAGTTTCCCACTCCGGACGCTCCTCGCACCATTCACTCGACAGATCCAGAGTCCTCCGCTCCAGTTGTCATCCAGCTCAACTGGAACCACTCCGTCATATTCAGGCCATTCCTTGAGGAATCGTTCAGCCGCATCTTCCAGCAGGAGAACCTGCACGTCTGGTCTAGAAAGGTTTACTTCGGGATCTCTCATATCAAGAACAAGAGAAGGACTGCATATGTGCACCAGAGGATGTGCAACTGGGCCACCCACGGACGTCAAAGAATCCGTCGTCGTTTCGTCAAGGTAACTGCTATGCGCCCCTACAGACATGGTCATCAGGTTTTCCTTGAGTACGATGTCCTCATGTATGGGACTGGCACTCCTCGAGGAGAGTTGCAACGCTGGACCTTCACAGAAGCAGATCTGGACCGAGTTCACCTAGAAGACCTACTGATGCTCATCAAGTACCTCCAGGGCCCGATTCTCCGACCCGAGCACTACAGGGACGGCACCGAGATCTTGAAGAAGTATGTTCGTCATGCGATCACCCTTGCGCGTGTGACGGACTACCAACTTGCAATCGAGAGCCGCCAGCCGAAGGTCAACCTGCTCCGCCCGAACCTGTTCGTACCTGGTATTGATGCTTATCTTCCATACATGCCAACCAGGATACCGGAGCACGGGGTTCTTTATGTGACGATGAAGAAGAGGGAGCGAAGATTCATGCGATTTAGCGAACTTGCTAAGTTTTGCGACGGAACCCTTCTCTACGTCTACAACGGGATGCAGAGTAGACTCTTGGCTGATCAGGTACCGAGTCGGAAGTTCATAGACGGAAAGGGAAAGATTTTGGAGGCTATGAATCTGATCGAGAGAAAGCTCAAGGAGAGGCTCATGTACAGACGAGTGGAAGCGGCAATGCAGATGCGAGCAAGGATCATTGGAGAATGGGAGGAGTTCCTCCAGATGTCGAAGTGGGAACCAGCGCTTGAGCTTCCACCACCCTTCTGACTTCTTCCCAAAGGGGGAGATTGTTAGACCCTACTTTGAGGGTTGTGAAGAAGTCAAGGGTCTATCTAGTATTTTCCTCATTCTAGTATTTAGCTTTAGTTTATGTTTGCCCTCTTTTGTAAAGAGTCATAGACTCTAAGGGCTTGTCTTGTAATTTGATCTAACCTAGTGCTATATAAACAATGCTATAGCCTAGGGTTTGTTAGACTTGTTGTTAGCCTACTATCTTTATGAGAAGCAATCCCAAGAAATTCCATTATTCTCTCTTGTCTTCTCCATCACTTTCACCAACATTCTCACTACTAAGTATTCTTCATTGCTAATATTTACACTAGTTTTCTCTCCATCTTTCATTCTCTATTATCTGGGATTCACAAAAGGAAAACCTTAATAAAAGGGAAAACCTTTATCTGGATCGTATGCAGTTATGCATAAAAGTAAATTAAGTTGTTTTTGGTTTTTATGCATATTACAAATTTCTTATATGCACAAGTGCATACAGTAAAGATGAAAAGTCACAAGAGAGTTCTTCAGTTTTTCGTCTTTTAATGTTTTCTTTTGAACCTGGCCTATATATTCGAACTATCAACCTTTAGATATGTATTTATAAATTAGATGAGAGATTAAATACAATCATCTCTATAGAACATTTCTATAGAAAGAAATTCCAATCGGTCTTAACTTACACTTTTAATTATTATTATGGTCTTTTTTAGCCTACTGAATATGTAATACCCTTTACATATGGAAAAGAATAAGAAGATTTTTTTTATATTTAGATTTAATTAGGAAGTTATCATCTATTGTTCTTTCTGTTGATGTAGGTTTGTTTAGGTTATTTATTGTTAATACAATAGCATGAAACTCAATTTCATTAATGGAACACTAAAAGTAAAATCAAATGCACAAAACTTAATTTCATTCATTAAACAACAACGCGACACAATTTCATTGATAAAACCATATACGAATTTAGAACACAAAACTCAATATTCATTTGTGAAACAAATACAAAACACAATTTCATTCATAAAACCACAATACTCATGGATCCGTTCATACACAAAAGTGAATTTCTAGCTTGTTTATTAAACTCAATTGCGTCAAGAATAAAAACCACGTATGAATGTTTAAAAAAAGAAGTTTAATTAAAGATACAGCTAGATCTTTTTTTTCTTTTCCAAAAAAAGAAGTTTAATTAAATATAACTTCAACTAGATTTGCTAGCTCGCGATACAACGTAAAATATTTTAAGCTATTGAGTATTTCAATAAATAATTTTGTTCAGTGTCAGTTTAATTTTTTATCACGAAATTAAAATTAACCCTACACTAAATTACCTAACGATATTGATGAACCAGATAAACTTCCAACATCGTTTCTCTTCATCCTCTTGATTCGAGTTCTGATGCCTTGACGTACGTGAATGTGAGGCCCACATACAAACTCAATTCTTTTGGATTTTTTTTCTCTTCCTTTTCTGATTGCTGCCAAAGAATCCGACCGATTAAATGTATTTCTTTTTTTTCTTTTGTTTTTCTTATTTACAATACAAGATTAAATAACAAAGCTAATCAAATTGCGTAATTTAAGCATTGATTATAAGGTAAATTTGACCATAAAATATGTATGAAGTTTGCATTATCAAATTCCCCTACACTTGGATCATTGTCTGTCCTACAATAACTAAATTAGCACATCATATAAAAATCGAATCTAACGAGAATATCAACATGTATATTATTTCTTGAATATAAGATTTGAAACTTGACATCGATTAGCGGGTCCACAAACAACCAATTAGACGTAAGCTAATGACGAGAAGTCATCACAAAAGGACCAGTCCAGTTTAGCGGTTCAACCTTCCGGTTCAAACGGTTCTCACTGGTCCAATGCCTACCGGTTTGACCGGTTCTATTGAACCAGTTTCGCTGCCGGTTCCCGGTTGAACCAGTTAAACCGGCCGAGCCAATTTTCAAAACCATGCAAACACCCAAAAACCTTTAATGAGTTCCCTTTTTTTTTTTTTTTGAAAGGAAAGATCCTGGCAATTTTATAAAAATAAAATAAAAGTACTAATACAAAAAGCAGACTAAGTACCCCACAACAAGGGACACAAAGCCGCACACCAAAAGCATCAAAAGATACTAACAAAAGAAAAAACCCGATCCCAAGAAACTAAAGAAAGACAACACTAAATCTCTCTCTAACGGAACATCACTGCATGTCCTGCTCCATCTTTGTAGACACCTGCCTGTCAGACCATGAAACTTTCTTTGGTCTAGTGTCCATGAGAGTATCATGGTCAGATAAAACATCATCATCGGACGTAACGTCATCATCATCATCCCCAACATCAATCCTGTCCGGGAGTGTAAAACCACGAAGTTTGCCATCAGGCTCCTTCCCGAAAACTCTTTCCCACCTATCAATGAAGTAGTCCAGTTTCTGACGAGACCAAGAATTAATGATTACCGGCTCAAGTCCCACCCCTCGTTTTTCAACATAGCAGTCTACAAAAGCAAGTGAAAATCATTTATAAGCATTTCGGAATATGTACAAAAGCACCGTTTTACATTTTCTTAAGAACAACATAATACATGTTATATTCTCGAGAAATTAATTATTTTAGCCTTTTGCCGAACCCATTAACATCTTCTAGCCTTTTTCCTCTTAAATACAACAAAATAGCCCAATATCCGCCATCCGGCAACGATAATAGCGGACCACACAAAATTTTGGCCACATAGAAATTTTCCGGTAACCTTCGCTATCGAAAACTCCCTTGTTAGCGGAGTTTACATTTTGGCCAATTCAACTGCATTTTAGAATAGCAGACCACCCAATAGCAGCTGATGTAGCGTGAGTGACAAAATCACTCTCGAACCACAATTCGTTGATTTCGAAAAAATATCGAACTGGTGAATCGAGAGCTTAGGATCTCGTTGATTCAAACGAATACCCGAGAAATAACTGATAACAAAGAGTTTTAAGGAACTCCAAATTAAATCTCTAAATTTTTATTGCTTCAAACAAAAACCCACGCAACCTATTTATAACTTGGCTAGAAAGACCTAAACAAAGGAAACTAATAAAGAATAGGAAAGTAAATAAATATCTTAAGGGAAAAAGGAAACCAAATAAAATAATAAATCCTAATAGGAAAAGATTATGAAAATAATTATGGCTTTTTTATGAGCTTTGGGTGTTCCATACGGCCCATGAATAAAGCTTCAACCCGATCTGCATCATCCTCTCCAGGTGGGGAAAGATTCGTCCTCGAATCAGTGGGAGGTTCCTCGTCGGACGAAGTATCACCGGTATATGGGAGGAGGTGCTTGACGTTAAAGACATCCGAGGTGTGGATGTGACTTGGAAGTTGAAGGCGATAGGCGTTCGGGTTGACCTTCTCAATGATCTCGACGGGACCAATTTTTCGGGCTTTCAGCTTGTTGTACTCATGAGCAGGGAATCGATCTTTAGTTAAAATTGCCCACACATAGTCGCCGACGCAAAATTCAACCTCGCGACGCTTCTTATCAGCTTGAGACTTGTACGTAGCCGTTGCTTTCACTAAGTTTGAGTAGACGTTCTGGTGAATAAGCCGTAAATCCTGCACAAAGTCTTCCGCTGTAGCATGGGTGCGTGTCTTGCTAGGTAGTGAAAGAAGATCAAGTGGTCCACGTGGTGCAACACCATAAACAACGTGAAACGGACTATACCCCGTGCTGCGATTAAGGGCGTGGTTATGCGCGAACTCTCCTTGGTACAACTTGATATCCCATGATTTTATATTGTCGCCAACTACGCTGCGTAACAAGTTACCGAGTGAACGGTTAACAACTTCCGTTTGGCCGTCAGTTTGTGGATGGTAGGCACTACTAAAGTTGAGGGAAATGTTCACAGAACGCCATAAACTATGCCAAAAAAGGCTAAGGAACCGTGCATAGAGGCTGGTAAACCAAGAAGGCGATAAACTTCCTTGAAATAGAGTTGGGCGACGTGAACGGCATCCGCCGTGCGTTTACACGGTATAAAGTGTGCCATTTTGGAGAACCTGTCCACCACGACGAAAATTGAGTCGTTGCCGCGTTGCGTCCGTGGAAGGCCTAGCACAAAGTCCATGCTAACGTCGGACCATGGTTGGCTAGGAATGGGAAGCGGAAGGTATAACCCGGCATTTGTGGCTCCACCTTTGGCCAATTGACACACACGACAACGTCGAACGAATCGATCGATTTCTTTGCGCATAGTTGGCCAAAAATAAGAACTAGTAGCCAAGTGTAAGGTTCGATCACAATTGGAGGACAAGGAGCGGCTGAAGATCTAACCTTGGTGAAATCCAGAAGGACAAGGAGCGGCGCCGTGGTCAATTTGTCTTTGATCTCATTGAACGCGATAGCAGCGTTATCGGTCCAATTAAACTTGGTGCCCTTGATGCAATCAGTAAGAGGTGCCATGATGCTGCTAAAGTGGGGAATGAAACGACGATAGAATGAGGCCAGACCATGAAAGCTACGCACCTCGGTTATAGACCGGGGTTGTGGCCAGTTTTGTATCACCTCGACTTTGTTAGTGTCCACAGCTAGACCATCTCGGGACACTACATACCCCAAGAAGAGGACTTTGTCACTTAGAAAGGAGCATTTAGCGACAGCAGCATAGAATTTTTCCTTCCGTAGGACCAACAAGACATCTCACAAATGATTTAGGTGTTCATTGGCATTTGTGCTGTAAATAAGTATGTCATCAAAATAAACCACGACGAACTTACCGATAAAAGGGCGAAGGACTTGGTTCATGACACGCATAAACGTGCTTGGGGCGTTCGACAAACCAAAGGGCATCACAAAGCCATTCGTAGAGACCTTCACGGGTCTTGAAAGTCGTCTTCCATTCATCGCCATGGCGGATTCGGATTTGATGGTAACCACTTTTTAAGTCCAGTTTGCTAAACACCGTTGCTCCCCCTAGTTGGTCAAGTAGGTCATCAAGACGAGGGATCGGGAAGCGATAACGAACCGTTATTTTGTTAATCGCACGACTGTCTACGCACATCCGCCATGTACCATCCTACTTGGGAGTTAGGAGGGCAGGCACCGCACAAGGACTAAGGCTCTCCCGAATGTGACCTTTGGCTAGAAGGTCCTCAACTTGGCGACGTAACTCTTCATGCTCTTTAGGACTCATACGATAATGAGGACGATTAGGTAGAGTCGTTCCAGGAACAAGGTCAATCTGGTGTTGAATATCGCGCAATGGAGGTAATTGTGAGGGAAGTTCACTCAGGAATACATCTGAGAATTCATCCAGCAGAGGTTTAATTGCGTCTGGTGTACTATCGTTTGTTGGAGTAGGTTTGAGAAGTAGCATGTAGACAAGGCCGGACTCTGACATAGCCAGCTCAAAGTGAGACCTGGATAGAAGAGTGGTGGTATCCTCACCAGGCGTAGGCTTGCTGGATAACAACACAATTTGCTTCCCTCGAAACAAGAATGAGTAAGTATTGTCGTGACCGTTATGGATAACCGCGCGATCAAACTGCCAAGGACGACCCAAAAGGAGGTGGCACGCATCCATGGGAGCAACATCACAGTAAATCTCATCTGTGTAGGTAGAGCCAATAGAAAAGGTTATAAGGATGCGTCGGGAGACGGTGACATCTGTGCCCTTATTCAACCAGGCGAGTTTGTACGGTTTAGGATGTTTTTCCATGGGTAGGCCCAACTTAGCGACCGCTGATTCAGAGAACACATTCTCACAACTACCAGAGTCAATAATGAAACGACATATCTTGCCTTGAATCGTGCACGTGGAAGAAAACAAAGCGGTTCGGCGCCAATCATCATCAGGCAAGCGCGGGCTTAAAAAGGTTCGTCGCAACATCAGTAAGGACCCCACATCGCCTTCAACATATTCTGCCTCAGTTTGTTCAGTGTCGTCAACATCATATCGTGGGATTGTATCATTATCAGCAGCTTCAAGAGTCACGATATCAGTATTGACGAGAACACGTCTGTTACAATCAGCATGTCGGTGACCTGTTTCACCGCACTTAAAGCAACGAACGTTCCCAGTCACACGAGGTGGAGCAGGGACATTGTTATTTGGTGTGGTGCTTGGGGTTGAGTTGGCTATTCGTTGGCCTGGTTGACGATTAGAGATAGACGATGTGGCGGTGGCGGGAAGTGGGTTGTGGGTACGTCGAGACATCTATTTTTCGGCCTGCAAGGCTCGTTGATGCGCTTCAGAGACGGTGAGCGGATCAAACATGTTAAGAATGTCTTGTAGTTGTAGTCGTAAGCCCCCAATGTAACGAGAGACCAATTGGATTGACGATTCGATGATGTCAGTACGAGCTAGTAATTCAAAAAACTCAGCGGTGTAGTCATCAACAGATCGACTACCCTGACGGAGGAGTTGAAAGCGCTGATACAATTCACGTTCGTAATTGAATGGGAGAAACGCGGCTCGCATATGTTTCTTGAGTTTAATCCAAGATGAGATTTTGGCCTTACCTGTACGGACACGATTGTTCTTCGTTTGGTGCCACCAAGCTTGTGCACGACCTCGTAGTCGCATAGTCACCAAGGGTACACGTTTATGATCTGGGACCTCCTTGAAGTCTAACACTTCTTCGACTGTATGCAACCACTCTAAAAATTCATCGGCTTGAAGGCGACCGTGGAATTCGGGAATGTCCACCTTGAATCCCAGTTCCCAACTACGGTTGTCTCGATTCTCACGATGGTTTGGCGGTCGTCGAACACGAGGGACGGCAAAAGGGTTGTCATCTAGGTCAGACGCAAGATCGTCCAAATCTGGGCCTGATAACGTTGTTGAGTGGTCCATGGCAGCA
The DNA here is from genome assembly GCA_030169165.1 of Centaurea solstitialis. NCBI lineage: Eukaryota > Viridiplantae > Streptophyta > Magnoliopsida > Asterales > Asteraceae > Centaurea > Centaurea solstitialis. Next base: position 23,628,113 of record CM058042.1, on the reverse strand, counting down.
AGTTGTTGAACTAATCCATCCACTTGTTGTTGCAACCGGTTGATTTCCTCGCTTTGAACAAAATTGTTTGCGTTTGCGTCGTTTGCATCGTTTGCACGTCGACGGGGAGGCATGGTAGAGGATCGTGGTGAATCTGATACCAATCTGATGTAGTGTGAGTGATAGAATCACTCTCGAACCACAATTCATTGATTTCGAAAAAATACCGCACTGGTGAATCGAGAGCTTAGGATCTCGTTGATTCAAACGAATACCCGAGAAATAACTAATAACAATGAGTTTTAAGGAACTCCAAATTAAATCTCTAAATTTTTATTGCTTCAAACAAAAACCCACGCAACCTATTTATAACTTGGCTAGAAAGACCTAAACAAAGGAAACTAAGAAGTAATAGGAAAGTAAATAAATATCTTAAGGGAAAAAGGAAACCAAATAAAATAATAAATCCTAATAGGAAAAGATTATGAAAATAATTATGGTTTTTTTATGAGCTTTGGGTGTTCCATACGGCCCATGAATAAAGCTTCAACCTGATCTGCATCAGCAGCCTATGTTTATTGTAGAAAAAACTCAAATAATTGCTATTAATGGAGAAATAATTGCAATAAATGCTCTTAGCGGCCCACCTTCATAAGAGCATCCACAATGAAGGTTATTTTTGAGGTTTTTTGTGGGTTTTTACAAGAACATTTACAGTAAGACAGAGGTTTTTGTTCAATCACAGGTTGTTGTTGGAACCCGGGTGCTTGAACAAGAACCCAGGTTCTTGTAATAGTTTACTTTTCTGTTATATAATATTTTACATAAATAAAACTTATATTATAAATAAGAAGAGGAAAGTGGGGTTTTTTTGTAAGAACCTTCATTGTAGAGTTTTAAGGAGGTTCTTGGTTTGTTGAAACGACAATGATGTGGTAGGAAAAATTATGGTAAGTGAGGTTTTTGGAGGTTCCACCACTGTGAATGCTCTAATTAAAGCCAATCACTAGAGTTTTTTTTTTTTTCATCTAGGCTATGTTTGGCAAACTAGCTAATAAGCTAACTGTTGATTGATAAGCTAGCTAGTAGCTGATAAGTTAGCTTATGAATAAATTATGTTTGACAAAACCTACCTTATGAGTATGTAAAATGACAAAAAATGATTTTCTTTAACTTAATAATTAATAAAAAGAATTTGGAAAAAATGAACGGTACCCCAAAAAAATTTTATCCAATAAAAAAGAGCAGACAAACTACGTGGGGCATACCCGAGGGAAAAATCAAAGTGCCTACCTAAAACATGTTTAGGGAACAACCAAAATAAAAGTTACAATCCCAACAAAAGAACCAAAGAGGTTCATGGCCCCTACTACAAGGCTACAATCATAAAAATACCTGGTGTTGGTAGGTCCCATTACTGTAGGCCCATCAGCAACATCCCAATAAAAAGCCCAGAATGAAAACCCATGTAGCTGCCACTCATACCATCATCAATCCAGAATGAAAGCCCATAATATCTTACTTCCACATCCAGCAACTTGAAGCAGCCAGTGAGCATACAGCAGCCCAACCAGCCTCAATCCATTCAGCCACTTACCATCATTCAGATCCATCTTACACAGACAACTATATCCAGACAGACAACTATATCCATACAGGTCTTAATAGAAAATGAACCGAACAACACCTTAATCCTCTTCAACCACCTCCACTTCTTCACTAGAAATCGACAACCATAGCATAGCAGCACCCAAAAATTGATAATAGAAAAAAACACAACAAATCCCATTTAGATCCCAAATCAAAATCCAAAACAGGCCTAACATAACCATTTGTATTTGACACCAGCTCCTAATTCCAATTTCACCAATCAGCCATTGATTTAGAAACCGAAATCCACAGGATCGAATATTGAAAAGTAAGCAGTTGGGTTCCCAATTAAGTGTTGAATAGGAGTTGGAACACCGAACACGGAACCTATTAAGATCATACATGATTCAGAATCTTGTATCGAGATTCATTGCGATCATGGTGATGATGATATTGACTAACCGTTCCAGCGATGAGTATTAGAATGTCTAATATATATCGTTGTAGTGATAAGACATAACTTACAGAACAAAAAATTGAAGTATCCTATTTAAAAGCGTTGTAATAAGTTTATAAAACGCTTTTAGGCGTCTTAGCAAGTGTTAGGAGGTTTCTTGGTTGCTGCTCTTTTTGTTTTCTAGTCTAGCTACTTTCGAGATATTAATTTAGGTATACAACGAGCTAAATAAAATTTGAATTAAATCCATGACCTTCTCTAAACATAAAGTCCTAAAGAAGTCCTACCCGGTCAGGATTCTTGTGGAGAGCTAACCTTGGTCGGCTCCCTACCCGGTCAACACTTTAACAATATGGGGATGATCACGATTGGGGAATCGATTGAGGATCCATATTGTGTCTACGGTTGCGGAATCGATTGAGGATCTAGATCATTCAGAAGTAGGTTGTGGTGGTGTTATCAAAAGACTTTGGTCGTTAGTGGGTCGTTGGTGGAACACAAATTTGGAAGGTGTGGATTCGTTGCCACAACTGATTCAAGAGGATACAGAAGTCCTAAACTGAAGAAGTCTAAAGACTATTCTCGACACTAAATGGTCTATGCTAGACTTAATCCTGACTTCGGTTAGCTCTAGTTTTGTTATGTTTTTTTACCGTTGTTTTAGTTTGGTTTTCAATTCTGCTATTGTTGTTTCTCTTCTGTTGGTTCGTGGTTGGGCTCGCCCTCTGCCTGTTTTGTGTAACTGACTTTGGAAGTTTGTTTTTGTTAATATAGACCTTTATTCTGCTGCTAGTGACCCCATCGAGAAAATATTTATATATATTGGTTATTAGTAAGTTAAGAAAATATATATATAATTTGTTGAAATTTTATCAAAACATTCGATAGATCCATTCAGGTCTAATAGATGGAACAAATCTGATCCAATCTTCCATTGTGAAAACATAATCTTGATACAATAGGTAACATAAATGATTGCATACATTTTACAACTAAAAATTATGAAAACCAAAAACTAAAATGTGGAAAATTAAAGAAAAACAAATTGCGAATGTGTTAGAGCTGGTCTTCTTTTATCATGTTCGATTTTTAAAAAAGAAAATAAAACGAATAAACCTAAACTTCTAACACATACAAATTGACATAAATATTTTGAAGTGTTATTTGATATTTAATTAAGGGAAAATTTCATTTATGTCCTTAAAAACTTTGGATATTACGCATGTCTCCTTGTAAACTTCAATATTACGTGTATGTCCTTCTAAACTTTAATAACTCACACATATATCCTTCTCCTTTATTTAATTATATTTTAAACATTTTAAAATACTAATTATTATCCCTAAATTATATCTAATTTGTAAATGACTTAACTACCCTTCCAATTACCAAATAACAAAATCAAATTATGGAATGATTGGAATCCATTTCCAGACAATCCAAATCGCCAAATCGCCGGCCAACAACTTCCAAATTGCCGGCCTCCAAGAATTCCAAATCGCAATACTTCCAATTCGCAATTCCTTCCAATTCCGACTTCCAATTCCAATCTCCACTTCCAAATCTGGACTTCAATCAAAATTGATTTCCCAATCGATTGTAAAGTAGCCAACTTCCAAATCGATTTCCCAATTGATTTCCAAAATCAAAATTGATTTCCCAATCGATTGTAAAGTAGCCGACTTCAAAATTGATTTCCCAATTGATTTCCAAAATCAAAATTGATTTCCCAAAATTGATTCTAAATGGCCAACTGGATTCCAATACGCCAACTTCCAAAATTGAATTCCCAAAATTGATTCCAAAACATAGATGTTAACCGTAACTATGAGTTTTTAATGGCTTCTCTTTTGTTAACCATTACGCCAAGTTCCAAATTGCCAACTTCAACTTCAAAGAGAAGCTATAGAAATTTTGATTTTCAAAAAATTTGACAGTAGCTATGAGATGTTATGCAAATATTCCACCAAATGGTTGACCAAAGTTACACTACAATCCAAAATGACAAAAGAATCAATCTTTTAACAGTGGCTATGAGATATCGAATTGGAGAAATCGAATTGGAGAAGTCGTTCACATCAAAAAATCGAATTGGAGAAATCGTTCACGTCAAAAAGTGGAATTGGAGAAATCGTTCAATTACCTTGAAATAGAATTGGAGAAATCGAATTGGAAGCAAATTGATTTGGAGTGAAATCGAATTGGAAGCTCCTTGATGTTGTTGGAAGGCGCCTACTTGGATACAAAGAGTCCCCTGGAAGTCAATTTGTAAAGAAATCTATTTTGTCAATCTGATTAAGGGGCCGTTTACTTGAACACTTACCGGTAAGTACTTACCGGTGTAATTGGACATCATCACATACCATATCGGACAATATTTTAGTCTTTCAAAACGGCATCGTACATAACAATTTACCCGGTAGGTTCTTACCGGGTAAGAGTTGTCGATCTCACTTACCGGGTAAGATCTTGGTTCATGCTATCGCTACTCTCGGTTCATTCTATCGCTCTTACCGGGTAAGATTGTAGTCACTTTTACGATCGTCCCATGAGGTAAATTGACCCGGTAAGCACTTACCGGGTAAGTGCAAGTAAACGGCCCCTAAGTCTCTCAATTTGATTTTCAGAAAAGCTAATTAAGTCATTTACAAATTAAATTGATTTTATATATAATTATTTTTATTTAAAATATAATTAAACAAAGGAGAAGGATATATGTGTGAATTATTGAAGCTTTGAAGGACATAGATGTAATATTGAAGTTTACAAGGAGATATGCGTAATATCCAAAGTTTTTAAGGACATAGATGAAATTTTCCCTTTAATGTAAATTCAGCAACATTGTTTTATTTTGAGTAAAATACATATTTGGTCCTGTGGTTTACACTTAATTACATTATTGGTCCCTATTTTAAAGTAATTATGGATTTGGTCCTTATGGTTTACATTAGATTGTATTGGTCCCCTAATCCTAACTTCATGTGAAATCAATGTATTAAGCATAGGAACCAATAGTGCAATATAGTGTAAACCACAGGGACTAATGCAATATATTATAAAGCACAGAAACCAAAACCGTAATTATTTTAAAATAGGGACCAATAGTGTAATTAATTATAAACCATAGGGACTAAATATGTAACTAGCGTCGTACCCGTCCGTAGGCCGGGTATACGACATGAGTTTAATCTAGATTTATTGTTTTTAGTTTCTCAAAGTGATCATATATATGTGTGTGTGTGTGTGTGTGTGTTTGCTTTTCAAAACATCTTAAATTGCTTAAATCAGGGTTTTGGTATGTAAGATGTGAATAAAACTCAACATTAGTTGACGTATTTAAAATGAACTTTTTACGGCTAAAATACAGAATTATACATATCCAGGCATTTGTTAGTTTATAAAAACAAACGGACATGGTTGTGGTTAAAAACAGGAGAATGGTAAAGGTTAAAAAGAAAACAAATGCAAGATGATACGTAAAATCTATGAATAGAGTGTTTAATGGATGGATAGCAACGACCATCCAAAGAGTTATCAAATAAAGGTACTTGAAGTAAGTGACCAAACAGACATTGTTTAACACATTAGATAGGTTTAATGGGTGAATAGAATGGAACAAATGGGGAAAAGTTGCATAATAAAAAAAAGACCTTAAGCTGAATTCCTAATGATGATCCAAGTTTTTCCATGTCAAAAATTTCTTTTCATATATTCATCTATTCTAATGGGTTCTATCAACTTTTATCTCAAATTCAACCAAGTTAATTTATCAAGGAAAAAAACAGTTTGGAGCATGCTTGTACATAGTTGTACACCTTCTATAACATATATGCTTTGGGAGTTCAAACATCATTACAAAGGCTTCTTGTCGAATCTCCATCTGCATATACTACCTACAATGAGAAGCAAAACACAATATTAAAATCTGAAAAATGAATGCAAGTAACTTACATAAGTAAACTCGATCTAGAAACCATTAGGGGTGTTTACCCAAACAAAATTAACACTTTAACCTGCATTCGGTACAATTTAGTGGGTTAGCACTTATTGTAAGAGTCATCATCTTCACTAATCGTGTAAGAGTCACCATCCAAATCATCGCCGAAATGGATCATTTAGGTATTTGAGATGAAAATGGAACAATTTCTGTAAATGAAGTTCCAAGTGTAGAAATGAAGGGCAGTCCAATTGCAGAACTCAATATACACATTGATTGGAGGGGGAAGGGAGGACTACTGTTAAAAACCATAAACTTCATCCCCTTTAAAACTTCTTCATATTCTCGAAGTCGGTTTGTATTAAGAAGCAATTTTCATAATTTGACATCTATTAACCAAGCAAGGTGATTAATAGATGTCAAATTCTATAATCAGTTCAATAACGATTCTATAATCACCTTGGTTGGAGCAAGTGATGCATACCAAGCAATGAAATATGTTACAATTTCACTCAAAAACAGAATAATCATACTTTTGTTAAAATTCTTAATACACAACAAAAAGATTTTACAAGAGTTCCTCAACAAAACCAAGAAGGTAGCATAGACACCATATGACAATTTATAGAGGACTGTCAAGAGATAAACACATATATAAATGCAATCATCAGATCAAATATCTACATCAATCGAAATCTCAATATACTAAAAAAGAATACCCTAATGTGTAAACCTTTCCGCTGTAAATCTCACACTAAGAACGATAATAAAATATCACAACAAATAGAGCAAAATAACACATCTCGAACTCCGTAAAACCAATCTAAAAGGCATATATTCAAATTTAGAACTCACAATTCAGAAGTGGAACAAAAATACAATTAACTGGGATCAAACTTTATCAATAAACCTGAAACAATATGTGGAGCAGCGGACCAGATTTAATCTGTAGAACAGTCAGCTGATAAAATAAGCTTCAGGTATAAATATTTATCATCATTAAGAACTTCCAATTACATGCATGAGAGGACCTATAACCAAAACATTGGTGATGCAGTAAGTAAAGTCAAATTTTTAAAAAAGAAGCAGACCTACATAAATTAAGTTAAGATATCTGAACTATAAGGATATGTTGCTACTTACCTATCCTTTAATACAAGGTAATATGATATTCACATAATTCTTTAATTTCAAGCAGCAAATTGGGTTACTTCATCATTATCAATAACTGAGGTTTAGCAAATTACACTATAGTTGGCCAATCTTTTGCATTAGCAAACATCCACCACCTGTTTTAGTTAGATGCATATATCAATTGATTTATAAACGCAGTTTCCTTTAATATATTATGTTATCATGGATTTCCACTTCTGATATTTTTAGTCAACAAATGAGACCATATGCTCACTTCCTGATCTAGATCAGTACCCTTTTTGCACAATCCGGTTCCATAAAGAAGAAAGTGCTAGGCCATAGCTACCGTCAAATCATTTGTATATACATGCTCTATATACATGTATGTCCTGAAAATAGCAGTTCGATCACCATTCGAGAAGAATCAGTACCTGAGTAAACAAAGAGAGGAAGATGTGGGTCATCGTTTTCAATTTCGCTAACAACAAAACCTTAAAGTGGATAAGGTTCAATCAACCTACACTCAACAATTACCAATAATATAAACATAAAACTAAAGAGAAAATAAGGAATGATAATAACAAAAGCAAAAGAGAATTGGGTAAAATTGGACATACATTTTGGTCAACAGTGATGTTGGAGAACTCTTCTTTAGCTTTCTCTGAGATCCAATGGCTTCTTGTTTTGGCTTTGATGCTTCCAAGTTTCACCATTGCTTTCTCCATTAAATCATACTATAAAATAGAGATATAGTAAATAGACACAAACATAATCTTAAAATGAATTCCCAATAATCAGGACCAAAACTTACATATTAATAAATGTCTACGGATTCAAGACATAAAATAATTTTTTTAATAAAACTCAATCATTACCTGGTGAGGGTAGTTGGTGGTGCCAATATTCACGTTGCTCTTTGTTTCTACAGTTTCATTCTGCTATTTCTCATGGTTTCCCAAACACATAAAACACATAAATGGCAATGCCTATCATGATTATGAAGGAGGAAACCAATACCTTGTGTTGATCTTCAAGCTCCGGGTTTATATCCCTAGATGTGAAATTAGTCGATATCTGGATTCCCAGCCTCTCAATTAAATGACTCCATATGATGCCTTCTAAATCAAATTCCTGGGAACACAGTACAAAACCTTTACAAGCATAAGCACAAATTTTGTTCATGCATGAAACACATCAAGAACAAATCAGTATATTGTTGAAATTTAATCTTAATTTAACTTTTGGCATCCATCTTTTGTATCAAATCATGACATTTACATGCACTTTTTGACATCCACATAATTGATGCACCAAAAATTGGAGATTGATTTCAGAACATAAATGGTGAACCAGAATAGAAAACACAGATAAACCAAAACATAATAAAAAGCATACTTGATAAACCAAAAGCACAATAGGCATACTTTAACTTAGGTTTTAGATGAACAATGACGTTGATGATGAAATTAAGAAATTTACCATCAAAGAAACTGATGATGATGATGATGGTGACCAAGTTTCACAAAATGGCCTGATCGATCCGCAAGAAGAAGAATAGCGATAGGACCAGAAAGAGTTTCAAAAGGACAAAATTCAAATAAATTCAGCACGGCCTTAAAAACCGCAGGGAAGAAAGAGAGAGTAGCGGTGGCCGGTGGCACTGACCGCCATGAATGTGGAGGATTCCTCTCATCGTCAATGGCGGCAGACGGCGGTGACGGCGGCGGGCAGCGGTGGACGGTGGTGGACAGAGAAGCCGAGATTAGGGTTTCGAAAGCGAGAAGACGAGTGAGAGATTAGAGAGTAGTGGTGAATCTGGTTATTTATATACGGTGAGATATATATCGTGGGCTGGATTACCGGAAGGGGATGAGTGAGAGATGGGAGAGTAGAGAAGAAGGTGGTGTGGTGACAACGGTGAAAGAAAGGAAACGTGTATGATCGTGGAGAGAAGAGTTCAGGTGGGATAGGGTTAGTTTTTTAACTGTAAAATAATTTAAAGGGTCCACATTAAATCTTACATCTGATCCAATGGTCCATATTATCTCCTTAAAATTCTCACTCTTTGGGTTAATCTGAACCATTCAAATTCAATTAATTTAAACGGCCCAGATCGATTTGACGGTTTTCAAATCGACCTGGGTCAATATAATATATAATTTACTCTTTTATTTTTTAGGCAAATTTCAAGTAGAGATGGCCAAATTTTGGTCCTAGGTTGGGCCAAAAACGGTCTGTTCCGAACAGAACAGTAGTGAGCCAAGTCGGTCCCGGAGAAAAATAATTGGGCTGACATTTTTGTAACTCGTTTGGAAACCGATCCGGTCCCGGTTTAAGAAAATACTTTTTTTACTTTGATTTCTTTAAGCAATACTTAGTGTTATAATAATATGCTTTAAAATATGTAACTGGATCATGTTAATACAATTGTAAAATACGTTCAACTTTAATTTCAAGAAACCAATACCTTTTACCTTATCCACCATATGAATTATATATAGTGTTTGGAGGCCAAAACCAACATAAAACCGCCATAAAATCGATCCCAACGACTATATAAACTGCTAGATTTAAATGAACTTTCGGATCAAGTAGGGCTTATAACCCGGCCTCCAATCGGCCCCAGGCCGGCAAAACCCTCTAAAACAACAACAGATGATAACCGGCGGTCCTTATGGGCCAAGATGTTTCCGCTCCATATTGCAGGCCTCCACTAGTCCTGGGCTTGACCGAATGAATCTCAATACAAGATTTTGAAATACATACATTTCTATAAAAATGCAACAAATAGTGAAAAGAATAAATATTAGACATTCTAATTAATATTCACGATGCTCCTAATTGAATCTCAATACAAGATTTTGAATCACGTACGATCTTGATAGGTTCCGTGTTCCAAAACTCCAAGGAATTTGTTGTATCTTTGACTCTTTCCATTGAATCACCTTTACTACTCCCATGAACAAGCTCAACTTTTAAGTTAGTACGTCTATCTACGGAAAATAGAATGGTAGTGTGTTTTGACTTCCACCATGACGTATGCCTCAATGAACCGAAGGATATATATATAAATAGCAAATGCCAGTCCAAGGGTCGCCGAGAGTTCCATCAGACACCTCCAAAACATCTTCATTTTCCGTACCCATCATGTCCTTGATAGTAATTACACTATTCCTGGTGCCCCAAACCCCATAAACATCAATGCATATTAACAATCCGCTAAATTTGTTGTACGAGTTCGGTGACAGCTCTAACATTAATGTTCTTCTGATGTCTCTTATTGACGTGTCATACGCTTTAAGACATAGACTGATAGAGTAGTCTTTGGTGGCATTTCCCTATCATGATGAGTACTGTTTTATTTGACTATGTCTGTATATTTTACAAATGAATATATATCAAAATTCAACAAGATACAAAGAGTTATACCTGAAGCATGGATTGTACTTTTTTCCCAATGTCACCCGATATACTCCTCATGGGAAGTGAGATTCTCCACAACCATTTAAGATTTGTTGGAAGATCTACAATTTCAAGCTTGTCACACCGCCATGCTTCAAGAACAGCTATGCTTTCTGGGAGATCCGGTAATTCTACAAGGTTTTTGCAATCTGACAAGTTGAGGAATTTGAGGCTACCAAGTTTCAAGAGGCTACAATGCAACTGTGAAAAATCATTGCCACTTAGGTCTAATTCATGTAGGTTGGATAACTCGCAAAGAACAGATGAGATGTCTCCATTTTTCAAATGGCAAAAACGAAGACTCAACTTCCTTAATGAAGGTGAAAAGCCAAGAAACTTCATGCCTGGTTGAAGATCCTTGAAGGATGTGATACCTAAATCAAGAACCTGATAGTTTGCATCTAAGAGGCCCTGTTCTAGTAACTTAAGTTTTTCACACAAATCGAGCTTTAACACTTTTAAGTGTTTTAAGAGATGGAAGTTGACTTCAATACTCTCTAGACTTTTCGAGAGTCTCAAATGAAGAGAAACAAGGTTGGTACAATATTGTCCGATTGACGAGGGTACCACTTTTATCCCAGTTCCACTCAAACGAAGCTCCACCATGTTCTCCATGTTCATTTGGATCTCTGGGAAATTGCAAAGTCGAAGGCACCGAGAGAGTTTAAGAGTCTCTAACTTTTTCATCTCACTGATGGGTGGAAACATTTCAAGGCCGGTACAGCCTAACATTTCCACAGAAATAAGTGTTTCATGATAGCTAATTGACGGATGAACATGTGTTAACTTCTGGCAATTGTTGAGTCTTATTCTTTCAAGACATGGAAGTCCCTGAAAATCCGGTGTGCTAATAAGGTTTTGGGACTGGCTGAGGTCGAGCACTTTCAAATTTGGTAGAATCTGTTGTATACAATCACACACAAGTCAACAATGTCATTTTATTATTAAGCATCATAGGGTGTTAATTGAGAAGCTATGATATAGAAAAACAGAAACTAACTAACACAAATTAATTATATTGTTCCAAAAACAAATTAAAATAGGGCATGCATATATCAAACCGTGGCCAACATCCTCTCGTCCACCTTTTGCAAAATGTTCAGACAAGAACACGTATTTAATTTAAAATACACAACCTGTTGGATATATAAATAACACAATAAATCACTTTTAATAATAAACAAATGCTTAATCTCATATATAAATCATTGATTACAAGCTGTAGGGGTCGTTTATTAGCTAAATGCTTACCTGGTAAGCATTTACCGTCCTCACTTTACCTTATTGGATGAGCATGACAATGATAGAGAATCTTACCCGATAAAAACAATGACAAGGTCCGAGAGTGGTACCCGGTAAGTGAGAAGTCTAAGTACCCGGTAAGCGCTTACCGGATAAAAATGTTGCATACGGTGTCGTTTTAATGGACTACAATTTAACCCTGTAAGGACCCTTTACTCACACTAAAGAATTTAACCACATCAACATTCTACCCCATCCATCAATTCTGTAAATTAGTCATACTTATAGTTTATTATCCACTTTGCTTTCATCCTAAAATGACAAAAACAATAAGAATTACCTTATCACCCTCCCATAGTTGCCTTAGCGAGCTCAACTGTAATTGTAGATAAGAAAGCTTTGTTGGTTGAAAATTTCTTGACAATGAAGTTGCTGGAAATATTTCGTAAGAAAGCCATCGAAGTTCCTTCATGTTTGCAATAGCACATGGAAGATTATCAAGATCTTTCAACATTGAACTCCAAACTTGTAATGCTTCAATGCAGTGATTTTTCTGTGACAGAGGAACAAAATGGAGTTCGAGTTGATTTAAAGTATATCTTTATCAGTATACACTTATAATCCATTGCATATGTATGTGTATATATATATAGCTTATATGCAAGGTTAGTTTAAACATTACAGTACTTGCCTCCGTTGGTATAGCACATATCTTTTTTAGATCCTCCGACCGCCAAACCCTGCTGTGTTTTTCGGGATTTCGGGGGTTTTTTCCTCGAACGATGTAGTGTGCCATTTCTTGTATCAGATCATGCATATCAAACCATCCTTCTTTTGACACAGTTATGAGAGCCTTTTCTATCAGCGTCCTTACCCCTATTTTAGGGTGAAGACCACAAGCTTCAAGTATCACCCACGGCTCATCATCGTCTATCTTTCTCCTAAAAAAACATGCAATATCTAGGAACAACTCTTTCACTAAGGGTTCAAGTCCATCATAGCTAATTTTTAGTTGTTCCTGAATTTTACCATCCGGGGTATCTCTTAGTCTTGCCAAGGCACTCACCTACTCACTCCTATTTTTGTCATAAAGAAATGAACCCATAACTTTAAGTGCTAATGGGAGCCCACCAGCATACGAAACAACCTCATTTGAAAGACCATAAAAGTCTTCTATATGGTTACCACAGCGTAATGCATGCTTGCAAAAGAGCTTCATAGCCTCGTCATTATTTAACAAGTCAATTTCGTATATCACATTTACTTCGGAAGTAGGCAGTAAGTGTTGATCTCTAGTTGTGATTATAATTCTGCATCCTTCTTTAAACCAATTATGTGATCCAGCCAACGCCTCTAGCTGTTCAGCATCATCAACATCGTCAAGAACCAGCAAGACCTTTTTACGACTAAGCCTACTCTTTATCAACATTCTTATATCTCCATGTAAATCCTCCTTTTTTTGTTTCAAAACACGTGAGACAATTTCTTTTTGCAATTCTTCCAAACCATGCTTGCTTGATTCTTCCCTTACGTTTTTTAAAAAGCAACAACCATCAAACGTGCCAGAGATTTCATCGTAAATAGCATATGCAAGAGTAGTCTTACCACCACCCCCAAGCCCCCATATTCCAACCGTCCGCACACCTTGTGAATCGTTCGCTAACATTGATTTCAAGGCTTGCAAGCGATCATGCATTCCAACCAGGTCTTCATCGTCACTTGGAATTGCCACACACAATCTTTTAGAGATTGTGCTTTCAATTTCTTTGATGAATTTTGTCTCAGACCGAGACATTGGATATACAAAATTAATTAACAGATGCTCTCTAATTAAGAAAAATGTCAATCCATTCCATTAAATAAGGATAACATTTTAAAAATCAAAGAATAAGATTACCCCTCGGCGACAAGTCCAGATAGGTTTCCTGCATCAAAAAGTGCTTTTCTCCAAGATTCAACGTTTTTCTTCTCTGCCTCATATTGGGCAAATGCTTCTCCAGATAGGTTTCCTTTTCTGTTTTCGAACTTCCGAGGGATCAATGTGATAGAATATTGGAATAACAATCTGACCTCTTTCATCCTTGCATTTCATAATATGTTCAAGTTCTTGCAAGCACCAAGATGAATTCACATAGTTTTTAGAGAATACAATGACGGCTGTCTGTGAGTCTTCAATAGCCTTCAAAAGCGATGGATGGATGGTTTCGCCCCGAGGAAGTTCTTCGTCATCCTTGAAAGTCTCGATTCCTTATTGTACAAGAGCAGAATAGAGACGATCCACAATGGTGTTACGAGTGTCTGCTCCTCTAAAACTAAGAAAAACATCATACTTCCAAGACAACGATGAAGATGCCATCGAATGCTTGGTTTGCTTAATATCGATACCGCGAAAAGGTTGAAGAAGAGAGATCGATGAAGATGTATGACCTGAAGTAAATATAGATGGATGAGAAGTCAAATCCCACCACATTTTATAGAAAATTTCCACCAACTTGTCTATTAGTTTAAAGTAGTCATCGATTGCTGCTCTTTTTTGCTTTCCACTGTAAGATAATTATATTTTAGTATCTTAATATGGTCAATGGTAATTATCTTTATTTTGGAATATACTAAATTGATTGATTATTAACATACCAAATTCAATGATTGTTAATTTGGTAAGGAGATAAATCCTAATACAATTAAGATTATGAATATCTTGATGGAAGATAAACAACAATGTATTTTAGGTAATTGGTCCCCTCTTCACCTATAAATAAGAGATTGAATTCCATCAATTCAATCACCACAAAATATTACAACTCATAATAGAGGTAAAGGGAAGAAGAGAGAAATCAATTACCAGTAGAAGGTTTCGCGTTTCATCCTGCGGTATGCTTACTAACACAATGGCCTCATCATGCTTCTAACCATTTCTAAAAGTGTGCGATTTCTCCTTTCAGCTACACCATTCTGCCAAGGAGATCCTGGCGTTGTATATTGAGCTGCAATTCCAAGCTTTTCGATGAGCTTGGCAAAAGGTCCAGGATGTTGTCCTGTTTCGTCATATCTGCCATAAAATTCTCCAATTGAATAAGATCAAATTATTATATTAATGTTATTTAATCATTATCACTGTGGTGACAAAGATTATAATTTAAAAAGCATACTTGAAATTATAATTACAAGTACAAAATAATCAATATGCATACATGATTTAAAACGTTAAGATACGGAAAATTAATATTGTTACCCTTTAAAGATAGAACAATCTAACTTCAATTTATATTTACATTTAGTGATTTATAATGACTAAATATACGGAAAAAAAAGAAATCTACATCCCAACTATGATATTATTATATGATGGAGTGATAAAAATTTATATGAAATAATTGATAACAAATCAAATTCTAAACATAATGAACCCAATTCATGCATATTGTTGAAGAATTATTTTTTATTAAAAAAATATATAAAATAAAAATCAATGCATAAGCAATACGGTCTTCCATCCCTTTAACAAACTACAACAATTTTATTTGAATTAACATACTTGAAATATTACTACTTAATACATTAATTTGCTTAAAATTAACAAAGTCAATGCATCACTTTCACATGTTTACGTAAATAATGAAAACCAAAAGGGATAGAAACCTTTTCTTCTTGGTATGCTAATCGTAGAAAATTAGGTTGTTTAGAGGATTATCATGAGTTCTAAACAAAGCTCTGATACCAACTATAAATCATAAACAACTTTATGCCCAAGATTTTAGAGAAACATGATAACCACATATCTTACAATATACATACCTAATGAGGCCATTGTGTTAGTAAGCATACCGTAGGATGAAACGCGAAACCTTCTACTGGTAATTGATCCATGCTAACTTACCCGTATCATTATGGACATATGCTCTTCACATGGCTGTATATATTTTGAATATGGTTCCTAGCAAAGCAGTTCCAAAGACTCCTTTTGAACTGTGGAAAGGTTGGAAACCCAGTTTGAAACACCTAGAAGTTTGGGGATGTGCAGTCGAGGCGAAAGTTTATAATCCTGATGAAAGAAAGTTGGATATGAAAACCATAAGTGGATATTTCATCGGCTTTCCTAAAAAATCCAAAGGGTACATAGTTTATTGTCCTAACCATAAGTTGCGAATTATAGAAACAGAAAACGTCAAATTCATTATGGATGGCATGATTAGTGGGAGCACTTTTGTGGAAGATAAGTCTGTGCATGAAACTAGGGTAACAATCCCATTACCCATAAAAAATGCAGACAAGGCGATTCCTTCCATCGTTGAACCGCATAACGATGAAGGATCGTTAGTGGACTCTATCATTGTTGAATCAACAAACAATGAAGAACCACAACATCAACCACAATCCCATGATGAAATCGTTGCCAATGAAGAAATTGTAGAACAACCGGCACTAAGAAGATTTGTTCGAGAACAGAGAAATGTCATTTCAAAAGATTATGTTTGTTATCTACAAGAATCTGATTTTGACATAGGGATAATGAAAGACCCAGTTTCTTATTCACATGCCATTGCTAGTGATAATTTTGAAAAGTGGATTGATGCCATGAACGATGAGTTAAAATCGATGGCAGATAATCAAGTTTGGGATCTCACTCAATTGCCGGATGGACACAAAGCAGTCGCAAGCAAGTGGATTTTTAAAACAAAACGTGACTGTAATGGCAATGTAGAGCGATATAAAGCTAGACTTGTGGCCAAAGGTTTTACTCAAAAAGACGGCATTGATTACAAAGAGACTTTTTCTCCCGTGTCAAAGAAAGACTCTCTTAGGATTATCATGGATCTGGTAGCTCATTACGACTTAGAGTTACATCAAATGGATGTGAAAACAGCGTTTCTTAATGGTGAGTTGCAAGAAGAAGTTTATATGAGTCAACCTGAAGGTTACACCTTGAAAGGACAGGAAGACAAGGTTTGCAAACTTAAGAAATCAATATATGGACTTAAACAAGCCTCCCGACAGTGGTATCTAAAATTCAACGAAACCATTAACGCTTTCGGTTTTGAAGAAAATGTCGTAGATCCATGCATATATCTCAAGATCAATGGGAGGAAGTTCATATTTTTGGTTTTGTATGTTGATGATATATTATTGGCTAGTAGTGATCTTGGCTTATTGCATGAAACTAAAATGTATCTTTCGAAAAACTTCAAAATGAAGGATATGGGTAAGGCCTCCTATTTGATAGGGATAGAAATATCTCGTGACAGATCACGTGGATTACTAGGACTCTCTCAGAAAGCATACATTGAAAGAGTTTTGAAAAGATTTGCCATGGCCACATGTTCTGCAAGTGTTGCTCCAATTCAGAAAGGAGACAAATTTGGTCTTTATCAATGTCCTAAAAATGAATTGGAACGTAAGCAGATGGAGAAAATTCCTTATGCCTCATTAGTAGGAAGTTTGATGTATGCACAAGTTTGTACAAGACCAGACATCAGCTTTGCTGTAGGCATGTTGGGAAGATATCAAGTCAATCCAGGAATGGAACATTGGAGGGCTGCAAAGAAAGTTCTGAGATACTTACAGGGTACAAAAGACCTTTGTCTTACATATAGAAAGTCAGAACAACTAGAGTTGGTTGGATATTCAGATTCCGATTACGCCAAATGCGTAGACACGATGAAAAGCACTTCTGGATATATCTTCTTACTCGCTGGTGCAGCAGTATCATGGAAGAGTGTCAAACAGTCGATTATTACGAATTCTACGATGGAAGCTGAATTTGTAGCTTGTCATGAAGCTATGAATCATTGCTTATGGCTGCGAAATTTCATATCAAGATTTGGAGACTTGAATTTTGTTTCTGGACCATTGAATCTTTATTGTGATAATAAGGCCGCTGTATTTTTCTCAAAGCACGATAGATATTCCAAAGGAACAAAACACATGGACTTTAAATATCTATTGGTGAAGCAAGCAATTCAGAAAGAACAATTGTTCATCACGCATATAAGTACAAGTCTCATGATTGCAGATGGACTCGCGAAAGGGTTACCTCCTAAGACCTTTCAACAACATGTGCCTAGTATGGGTCTAGTGAGGATTACTGATTACTGAGTTTCAAGCCTTGTTTCTTATATTTAAATTGACCAATTGTAGAGCTCTTATTTTGAAATTCTGAATTTTGGTTCTGTCTCCATTTTGTATACTGTATGTGAATGGATAACTGTTGACAGAAATTGTTCTTGAATATAGAACCTTATGAGACCATCATGTAAACTCCTACTTAAAGATCTAGTTAGATAAGTTGGTTACGTCATAGTACATGGAAGGAACCATATTGATGAATAAACTGATAATATGGAACCGCTATGACTTACGTGAACAACTTGTTTAATGAAGATATTATGAATAATTAATTTAGTATTTATGCGCGCCTTATGATTCCAAATTATAATTGTTAAAAGATTAATACTCTTGACCAGTGGGAGACTGTAAGATAATTATATTTTAGTATCTTAATATGGTCAATGGTAATTATCTTTATTTTGGAATATACTAAATTAATTGATTATTAACATACCAAATTCAATGATTGTTAATTTGGTAAGGAGATAAATCCTAATACAATTAAGATTATGAATATCTTGATGGAAGATAAACAACAATGTATTTTAGGTAATTGGTCGTCTCTTCACCTATAAATAAGAGATTGAATTCCATCAATTCAATCACCACAAAATATTACAACTCATAATAGAGGTAAAGGGAAGAAGAGAGAAATCAATTACCAGTAGAAGGTTTCGCGTTTCATCCTACGGTATGCTTACTAACACAATGGCCTCATCAGGTATGTATATTGTAAGATATGTGGTTATCATGTTTCTCTAAAATCTTGGGCATAAAGTTGTTTATGATTTATATCCACCCTATGCTAATAGCTTTTTTTTATTAAAATTAATAGTAACCCACGGATAATTACAAAAAAAATTATAAAGCAAACAAGTTATCACAAATAACGATAAGAAAAAAACGCTGCCACTGGTGATGGAATCTTGGTTTTTCACTTAGCAGTGCACCTTTAAATAGGGGTGTCAATCGTGTCATGTTCGGGTTGACCGGTCAGAAAGTCTCAACCCGGACATGACCCGTTTAACAAAGCGTGTTGCCCTCTTCAACCCTAAACAGGGTCGGTGGATCACACAGATGTGTTTAAAGTTTTGATTCAAAGAAGTTCTCTAAGTTCCTCAAGTAAAACAACTAAAAAAGTATAATTTAGTGACTTTCCTTCTGTGATCTGTACTAACAAGTAAAAAAGGCTTTACATTTGCAAGTAATCTATTTAACATTTTCACCATTTAATTATCAAAAACTAAAGCAGAAGGAGGTGATATATATGAGACTATGAGTTCATTTAATTATCAAAAACTCCGCCACCGTGAAAAGCCGCATCCGCCGGCGCAAACACCGTGAGCCCCTTCACCACCACCACATTGTAGATCACTACTCAAGTTTTCACTAATAAAATAGTCCTCTCTAGATGTTACCTATATATATATATATATATAGAGAGAGAGAGAGGGAGGATCATACAAGAACAACTCCATTTGCAAGAATAAAGGAACCATTTTGAGCCACATATTGATGTGGGCCCATGTGGGTCCCACATATTAAAAAAATCATATATGATTTAGTGGTGGGACCAATCTGAATCATATATGATTTTTTAATAAGTGGGACCCACATGGGCCCACATCATATGTGATCTAGAATTGTTCATTTGTTCTTGCAAATTGACTTTGTTCTTGTTTGAACCTTTCTCTCTCTCTCTCTCTCTCTCTCTATATATATATATATATAGAAAAGTTCCAATGAAAACTCGTTTTTTATTGTAAATTTGAGTACCACTAAAATGTAAACTCAATTTTGGTTGTGAATGTGAGGACCACTAAAATCGCGTCACGTGGCAATATTCATTCTAAATATCATGCATTATTCAGAGTGAATATTGTCACGTAACGCGACTTTAGTGGTACTCACGTTCACAACCAAAATTGAGTTCACATTTAAACTTAACCCTATGTATATATGTATGTATGTGTAATATATATATATATATTAGAGAGAGAGGGGTTCTTTTATTAACCAAAAAACTTGTGTTGATTGTGTAAATTTAAATCAACCAATTAAATCCATTCTTTTTTGATGGTTTTGTTGGATGGTTACAAAGGAGACAAACACTTATTAGTTTTAGTAGGTTATTGAAAATAAATAAAAGATTTAGTAAATCAATAAATAAAAAATATTAATTTAAGAGATTTTAATCTAAACCTTTAGAAAAAGAAATTACCATGCACCTATCAATAGTTTAATAAAAGTATTTGATTATTTTTTTAATTAAACTTATAATAGTTTATAATTAACCAATAAAACAAAATGTTTTAATAAATTAAATAAATAAAGTAAAAAGGTAACAAAATGTGAATTATGTAATTTGAGAACAAAAAATATAAAGATGGTGTACTATAAGGACCAAATACGTAATTTAATCAAACACTTTTTGGATGAGTTAACCACTTAATTTAACAAAGTTGGATGGAGGGATAAAAACGAAATGAAAATAAAACCATATGGATGAAAAAACAGTTTTTAAAGATTAAGGACGAAAAACGTTATAAATATCAAACCACGGGGACAAAATCGTACTTTACTATAATACTTTACTATTAATTTTTCATGTAAAATGTTATGTATTATAATACGTTTGAGATTGATCAACACGGTTAACGCAAATTCTTCGGTTAACAAAAGAACCCAACCATATATAGGTTTAGGTTCAAATATGAATTCGATTTTGGTTGTGAACATGAGGACTACTAAAATCGCACGTGAAGATATTCACTCTGAATAATGCATGATATTCAGAATGAATATTGCCACGTGGCGCAATTTTAGCCACTCATCTCGCGGTTACGGTAGACGTGATCATCGAAGATTGACGCAATTCATGGGAGGGTAGAGATTATTAGGGGCAGGGGTCAAAGCCGTCTTTGTTGACTGAAATAAATGGTTGAGATTGCTCATCGCGTTTTCTTAAAAAGTTACATTTTTCATGTGAACCTCCCTATATATATATATATATAGAGTTAAGTTCCGTTGTTAACCACAAATAGTGTGTTAACCGTGTTAACCCATCATAACCCTTAATAATCTAAATCTAGGGTCAAGATTAAATCCCTATAATTAGGGAATTTTTAATAACCAATAATTAAAAAATACAGCAAACACAAGTGCACAAGGGTATTTTGGGAAAGCCACCTCCATCCTCCTCCTCCACCCGGTGAACACATGTGCACACCCACCACCATCACAACTACCACCACCACCATCACCACACCAAACACATGTGCACAGCCACCACCATCACAACTACCACCACCTCTATCACCACACCACCACCCGGTTAACACATGTGCACAGCCACCACCATCACCACATCCACCACCCAGTGAAACACATGTGCACACCCACCACTATCACAACTACCACCACCACCACCACCACACCACCACCCGGTTAACACATGTGCACAACCACCACCATCACCACACCCACCACCCAGTGAACACATGTGCACACCCACCACTATCACAACTACCACCACCACCATCACCACACCCACCACCCGGTGAACACATGTGCACACCCACCACCACCACCACCACCACCACCATCACCACACCCACTACCCCGGTGAACACATGTGCACAACCCCCACCATCACAGCTACCACCACCATCACCACACCCACAACCACTAATCCACCACCACCACAACCACCACCACCACAGCCACCACAGCCACACACAACCACACCCACCATCTCCACACCCACCACCACTAGTCCACCACCACCACCATACACACCATCTCCAAACCACCACCACTAGTCCACCACCACCACAACCACCACCACCTGACAAAACACTTGTGCACAGATCTGGTGGTTGTGGTGGAAACCCGCAAATCCGGTGGCGGTGGTGGGTGGAGGACGCAAATCCGGCGGTGGTGGTGGAGGAGACCTCAGATCCAGTAACGGTGGTGGTGGAGAGCTCAGATCCAGCGACGGAGGTAGTGAAGAGCTCAGATCCGGCGACGGTGGTGGTGAAGAGCTCAGATCCGGCGACGGTGGTGGTGAAGAGCTCAGATCCGGCGACGGTGGTGGTGGAAGGTCGCGAATCCTGTGACAGTGGTGGAAGGCCGCATTTCCGGCGTCGGTGGTGGTGGTGGTGGCTGTGGTCGAAGGAGGAGGAGTCCGACGGGGTGAAGATGGTGGCGAAGAGGAGGACGCCGGCGACTAGGGTTAGGGCGATGGTGACTCTGGTGGTGTTCTTGGAAGGCGGCGGCTACTGTGGTGGTGGTGGTGGAAGCCGACGATTGCGGTGGTGATGGTCGTGGTGGTGGAAGTCGGCGAATACGATGGTGTGGTGGTGGCAGCCGGCGGCTGTGGTGGTGGTGGTAGTGGTGGCGGCGGCAGATTGTAAGGGTTATGGTGGTGGTGGAGGTGGAGGGAGAAGGGTTTGGGTTGTGGTTGTGGTTGGGAGGGAGAAGGGTTTGGATTTGGGAGGTGTGGGAAGGAGAATAAGGGTTCAAATTTCCAAAAATGCCCTTTAAACACTAAGCATTTTCATTGGTGGAGGTGAGTTAACACGGTTAACACACTATTTGTGGTAACAACGGAACTCTCCTCTATATATATATATATATATATTATATACACGAAAGGTCAAGTGTGAACTCAAATTTCATTACGAACGTAAGGACAACCAAGAACGCGTTACATAAACTACTTTATTTATACAGGAGTTAATAGAAAACCAAAAAAATAACCTCTTACTCCATTGCATCACTTCCAATTAATATTTTTGTAGGATCTTCATTTTGGCCTTAACTTAGCCTTAGCCTTAGCCATTGCTTAGCACTATATTCCACTGGTCGTTTCTTTAAAATCTTTGCAAATATTTATTTTTTGCGAGTAAAAAATATGCAGGTGGAATTTTGCTTCATTGTCTTTGATAAAAGTTTATGAGATCACATGCCAAATGATTATCGTAAATCAAATGCTTGTCGACACCTTGAGTCACTGTATCATCATAAGACTTCATCTATATCCTATCGATACTACCTTATAAAACAAATTTTGTTAAAGTCTTAAAAACAAGTTTTTAAGTATAATGAACTCCTATATATTGCACAATCTCTTAGTTACAAACGAACAAACACAATTTACTACTCTGACATAATGCTGCTAAACTTTTAATTGGGTTCACTTTGTTGCATTTGTTGGTTTTAGATCTAATTCTTGATTATTAAATTTGAATTGTTATTGTCTACTTTCAACTCCTTTCTTGATTAGTAAGTGAAAGAATGACCCTCAAGATTGTGTTTGGCAAAAATAAGCTAGCTGATAGGGGCGGACTTACTTAAGTGCCAACGATGGCACGTGTCACCGTATCGTTCCTTCGTTGCAGTGTAAAAAAAATAGGGTCGTGAAAGGTGTCATCATATTAATTTATTGTGTGCCACCATAAATATATTGAAACTTCATTAAAGACACAAACTTTACTTGGTTGATGTTGTAAGTTTCTTGCCCCTCAAAGGGGAGGTCATGGGTTCTAATCTTGTTAGAGTCATTTTTTTAGTTTTTAGCTTTTAATATCATATTTCATTATTTCTTATGTGTCTAAAAAATTTGTAATAACAACAATCGAACCCGAGACCTATTATTTAGAAAGCAAATAATCAACCACTAAATCAATATTGTTATGTTTCTTATACTCAAATGGTGTCACCGTTTGAAAATATTTTTAGGTACGCCCGTACTAGCTGATAAGCTAATTATGTATCATAAGCTAGCTTTTTGTAGCTTTTTCTAATTACACCATTATTAATATTAATTATTAATTCAAATATACATTTTTTGTCATTTTACATACTCATAAGCTAGTTTTTGTTAAATATAATTTGTTCATAAGCTAGGTTATCACCTAGATTGCCAAACATAGTCAAACACTCCTTCCCAAAATTACTTTAGAGTCAATCAACATGAATGAAAATTAATAAATCTAAAATAATGAGTCCATTGTATATTTCCATTGTTGTTGGTTTTTGTTAGTTTTACTCTCAATTATTTGTATTTCGTAGAAAAAGGTTCGTACTAGATTGGAGATGGTGGGTCCATTAATTTGGATTTTACACGTTGTCTTCATAATGGTGTGACTTTGTGGACAAAAAGATTCCTTTATAATTGAGTAGCATTTGATTAAATCTATCTTGGTTTTATGTGTTCTAATATCGATATAACCAAAGTTTGTGTGCATATTTGATAGTATTAGAAAAGTTTGACAAATTGAAAATAATTAACCATTTGAGTAAATGAAATGAAATGATAAGGCATACATCTTTACTCCTTTTTTTTCTCTCATTTCATTTCCTTTGAATAAACATAGTGTAAACGTAAAGGACTGAAAATAATTGTGAAACCTCGATGAATCATCCCCAATATTCAAACTCAAACCCATGATTTGATTTGACCTTACTAGTGATACGTACAAAACCATTTATCTTTATAAATTGTACATCATGACTACATATCCATTTACAAATAACATTTCAAATTTTCAATCCCTAATAGTTTCATTATAATCACCACCACAAACCATCATGCCCACCATCACACCACTCTTAATTTTCTTCATACTCATTAATTCCATTTCAATCCCATCCTTCTCTTGCCCACTTCATCAAAACAAGCACTTCTCCACTTCAAATCCACCCTCAATATCAATGCTTCCTCCGATTATTACGATAAATAAGAATCATGGAATCCCAATTCCCATTGTTGTTCATGGGACCTTGTCAATTGTAGCACAACCAAAACCAGAACGGTCACCGAGCTCCACCTATCTGAAGCCATACCTTTGGTTGGTACTATGGTCCCGAGGTCCTTTGACCTCTTAACTCCGCTTTTCCAGATTCGGTCACTAAAACACCTTGGTATCTCGGTGAATCATTTGGTAGGTGAGATTCCCGAAGATGGGTTTGGTAATCTCACTGAACTCGTTTACCTTGACATGTACGAGAACAAATTCAATGGCTCCATTCCCGACCAAATATTCAGGTTAACGAATTTACGTTACCTGGACATGAGCAGAAATTTGTTTGTGGGTAACTCAGGATCCGAGCTGGGGGGTTACTCGTTTTTGGAATTTGACTTCTTTTCAAGTCATTGAGTTGAGTTATAATAACTTTTATGGTGTTTTAAGCCCTGAAGTTGGTAAGCTTCAATATCTTGAATCGTTGACACTCCGTCAAACCGATCTTACGGGAAACATCCCAGAAGATGTTGGAAATTTGACCAAGTTAAGGAATCTTGACCTTGCAAACAATCACTTCTCCGGTGAAATCCCTTCTTCGATTGCCAACATCAAGGACTTGAAACGCCTTGATTTATCTAATAACTCATTCTCTGGGAGATTCCAAGAGTGATAGGAAGACTGCCCAACATGGGACACTTTCCCTGAAAAATAACCATTTCATCGGCCCTATACCGTCATGGATACAAAACTTAAGCAAGCTAGACAACCTTTCGCTCGAAGACAACAAGCTAGCAGGAGAAATCCCAACTTGCATATTCAACATGAGTATATTACAGAATTTGCTCATTGGATGAATAGGAAGCAAGTTGATTTGGAATAACAAAGCAAAGATTGTTCCAAGATGTAGGCTAGAATGGATCTCTATGCCTTCCTGTGGAATTTTGGGCCAAATTCCTGAATGGGTTTCATCACAGAAAGGTTTGCATCTTCTTGATTTGAGTAGCAATAAATTAGAGGGACAATTCCCGTATTGGCTCACCCAGATAGACCTTCAGGCTATAATCCTTTTCAACAACAAGCTTAGTGGATCAATCTCGCCTCGCCTATTTGAATCTACGAGTTTAAAACTTGTTTACTTGTCCCGAAACAATTTTTCTGGGAAGTTGCCAAGAGAAGATAGGCAACTCTAAAGATTTGGAATTTCTTCTATTGTCAGAAAACAACTTTTCTGGAAAACTTCCAATGTCTATGTCCAACATGCACAACATAACGATTCTTGACTTGGCCAAAAACAATTTTTTTGGCAACAACCTCCCTATTAGCGATAATCCTTATTTTGATTACTTAGACTTGTCAGACAACAACTTCTCTGGTCAAATCCCAACAAATATTCCTGTAAGTACCAAATATCTTTGTTTGGGTGGGAATAAGTTTTCTGGAAACTTGTCTTGGGTTCTGACTAACTTGGTCAACCTGCAATATCTCGATCTTCAAAACAATCATATTACAGGTTATATCCAAGATGTTTTTACTAAAAGCCTGAATCTTGAAGTTCTAGTTCTAAAAAACAATTATTTTGAAGGATCTATCCCAACAACAATCTCCAACATCACTAATCTTCGAATTCTTGACCTCTCTGGAAACAACCTAACTGGTTGTATTCCCCAGGAAATAGCAAACCTCACAAACATGATCGAAACTCCAAAACAATTTTCCTATACTATCATGGAGGACTTGAAAGTCAATTGGAAGAAATGTCTTCAAGCCCTACCAAGGGGTAGCCTTGCTATGTACTCTTTGTTGGACTTATCGAATAATAGAATATCCGGTGAAATTCCAGAATGTTTAGGCAATCTAAAAAAGCCTAAAACTGCTCAATATCTCAAACAACGTCATCTCAGGGTACATTCCAATGTCTTTCGGC
The DNA here is from genome assembly GCA_030169165.1 of Centaurea solstitialis. Lineage (NCBI taxonomy): Eukaryota > Viridiplantae > Streptophyta > Magnoliopsida > Asterales > Asteraceae > Centaurea > Centaurea solstitialis. The sequence continues at coordinate 23,601,534 of CM058042.1, read as the reverse complement.
AATCTCAAGGGACTAGAGAGCTTGGATTTGTCACATAACAAAATCTCAGGTTCGATTCCTCAATCGCTAGAGAAGTTGGACGGACTCGGGGTATTAGATGTGAGCAATAACAGGCTAGTTGGTAAGATACCAATGGGTGGGCACATGAGCACAATGATTGGGTTGGAGTATTTTGCCAACAACAGCGGATTATGTGGTATGCAGATCAATATCACATGTCCAGAGGATATCCTGCCAATAGAAGAAAGAGAGGAGGATGAAGATGACGAACAACTATCATGGATTTTTTGGATGGGAACTTGGATCGGTTTTCCAATTGGGTTCTTCTCGTCAATCGTGATCATGGGCTACTTTCTGAATTTTCTTTTACTCTTCAAATTATGGTGAAATTTTGTAACGATGGTCAATTTATTGTTCAATGCTTTCTCATGCTATCTTGTTATCGATCATGATATCTAAATAACATCAAGAAGTAAGAATTCAAATAAGTTGGTTAAAATCCCCATGAATAACATCTGTCTAGACATTAATTTGTTACTGTTTTTCAAACTAATTTTGTAGTCTAAATTTTGTATAAGATCATATTATATAGTTATATTAATTTATTAGTTTCCATAATAATGGCGTCATATTTTACCAAAAATGTTAAAGTCTGATAATGACCAACGTTCACTGCCCAAGCCCCTAACCATAAGTTCATATTGCCACCCAAAACCCACCATAGTTTCATCGTCACCGATGGTGGTTCCCAATCGTTGACCATGTTTTGGCCACAGTTACATTGGCTTTATTGTACCAATCGACTTTAAACAAATTTCTAAGTATCATCATCAAGTTAAAGAACCGATTTGGGTTTTTACCTTAATTGTTGCTTGGACGTTATATAACTTGAAGCTTCAAAACCTTTTATTGAAAAGGATTTATGCAGACTGAATCGGTGGGTTCAAATGTGAACCACATTTTGGTTGTGAACGTAAGGACAACCTAGAGCGCGACACGTGACAATTTGACTTCCGCGGGTCAAGGCTTATTCAGTTTGCATAAACCCGCAGGACTAGTGTTATTCATACTGCATAACGCTATTATGCAAATTGAATAAGCCTTAAATGAAGCTAACCTACGAAAAGGTTGAAGAGGAGAGATCGATGATGTGGTTTGAGTAGATGAACGACCTGCAATAAATGTAGATGGATGAGAAGTCAAACCACATGTTTTAGCAATCACACCACATTTTATAGGAAATATCCACCAATTTGTCTACTAATTTAGACTGGTCAATAGAGTGAGTTTCTTGGTTGGTGCACTTTATTGCTTTCCACCCCTATGTTAATAATGACTTTTTTGATTAAAATTATAATAACCCACAAATTAATAATTACAACAAAAAAAAAACATATAAAGCAAACAAGTTATCACAAATAATGATAGGAAAGAAACGTTGCCACTATTGATGGGATCTTGATTTAAACAGGGGTGTCAATCGTGTCGTGTTCGGGTTGACGGGTCACAAAGGCTCAACCTGGAAACTAACCATTTAACAAAGCATGTCGCCCTCTTCAACCCTAACCCCTATACATCTAACCCGTTTAACTTGGTAGGTTTGCGGGTCTTAAACGGGTTGTTGGGTCACACAAATATGTCTAAAGTTTAGATTCAAAGATATAATCTAAGTTCCTCAAGTAAAACAACTAAAAAAGTATAATTTAGTGACTTTCCTTCTGTAATATGTACTATCAAGTAAAAGAGGCTTTACATTTGCAAGTAATCTCTATTAACATTTAATTATCAAAAAATAAAGCAGAAGGAGGTGAATTTCCAATTGAGAAAGAGTTGATTTTGGACTTTTGGACATATTTGGTGTTCCATAAAGTTGATTTTGTTGTGGTGCTTGTTCAAAAATAAGATTTTATAAAATTCAATAATACACACACATATACAGGGTCAAGGTCTCAGTGGAAAACTGCAAAATAAAAATAAAAATTGGTAACTGTTCATTTGGACAGTATGCATATGTGCATGTAAGTAATTTGTAACATGCAAATGTGCATAACAATGAAAAATAACTTCAATGACTTGTATGCAGATACGCAGACAGGGTGTTCCTCCGAGTTTTTCATTTTTTTGGGGTTTCCCTCAACCTTTATCTATCTATCTATCTATTTACAAAGGGACACGTTTCAATTACTTGCATGCACATGTTTGATAGGCCACAATAGATGATAATTTAGGGCAATTGAGGTAACCTTGTTATGGTGGCTATGGGAGCCAGCGATGGCTATGGCTTCCACATCGAAAGAGTCGACACTCTTGCGCTTCCTGACCAACCTTCTTCTAAGAGATCCATGTCCTTGGCTTGTATTTTCATCATCATTAAGCAATGACCATGGTGGTGATTCTGAATCCACTTCACTACCATCCACCCACCTTGAACTTGAATCACCACCACCACTCCTCTTTCTCAATAACCTGGCACTACTACTGTTGCTAATAACCTCTTCTATACCATCTTCTTCCATCCCAACAACCTTTTTTTTTCAAAAATCAAAACACTATTCAATAGACACCCAAAAGAAGCCTGATTTGAAAATCTTGGAATTCTTCAATTGAAACCCATGTGAAAGAAACACCAAGCAGTCCACTAAGAATCTTGAAATTGTTCAACTGAAACCCATGTTAAAACAAACACCCAAGTCTCTTTATACAAAACCCCTCAAGAACCCTAATTGAGAATCTTGAAGAAGCTCACTAACAATCTTGAAATTGTTCAATTGAAACCCATGTAAAACAAACACCCAAATCTCTTTAAAACCCCTCAAGAAACCTAATTTTGAAAATCTTGAAGCAAAATCTACTAACAATCTTGAAATTGTTCAATTGAAACCACCCATGTACAAATCTGTATAAAAGAACCACTCAAGAACCAGAATCTTGAAATTGTTCAAATGAAAAACAGAGACCCAATTCTCTTGAAAACCAAAATAGTTGAGTTAAACTTAAAAGAAGCAAAACTATTGTACAGACAGAAACAGATGATTCAACATGGAACAACTGATTCTAAAGTTGGAAATCTTGTTGTTTTTAGAGAAAAAGAAAAAGATACTAAGATAAGCAATGAGTAATGGGGACATGAGATGGAGGGAAGTTTGGCAGTTTGTGCATTGGGGCAAGGAAGGGCCATGGATAATATGGGACGATTATTCGTGTTAGCTCTTGGGACATATGAATCATGAATGCATTTAAAAGAATGAATTTCCAATTGAGAAAAAGAAATCAACTAAAATCACTGAAAATCAAATAAAATCACCATACTTGGATGAGACGACCACGGTTGCTTCAATTGGTGGTCAAAAGACGAATTCGCATAAATCAAAACTCATACCATGTTTTCATGCAAGGTCCACAGTAACGCTTTGTAGTGAATTTCTGGCACCGAACATCTCGGTCACTTATCATTCCTTTTTTTTTTTTTTTTTTTTGAGAAGGTTCACCTGGACTTTGGCCAGACTACATCCTTGGCAATTTTTACCGAGAGCTAAAGCATGCTCCCCTGGGATTAATACTCAGTGGCCCCTGGTTATCATTCCTTTTGACATTGATGCAACATGTTCGAGTCAACCAGAACTTCATTTCCCTGCCATTAGATGAAGAATAAAGAGATAAAGTTTCATCAAATATATATGTGCACTCTTAATCAAACATACTTTTTTAAAGAGGAATATTACATTTTCATCAATAACAAGAAAAAGAAGGAAAGAAATCACCTTGGGGATCATGAACAGATGAAATCCAAGTTCAGTCTCCCTGAGTTTGTTTGTTTCTTTGTTTTTTTATCTCAATTGGTGATGAAAATACCAACTCTATAATGTTTTTCAAAATCTATGAAAGGGTGATCTATTAAATACAAATGGTAAAAATTGTCATGGAATCAACAAATGCCAACCAATACCAAATTTAATGATATATAATTATAACTTTTAATAAATTTACATCTTTACCCCTATTTGAAAAATAAGTTTCTTTGTCTAGACTAAACGTCGAACACCTTGTGTGCGTGAGCTAAAACATATGAATCAATGGTACCAATCAGAACCCCAGGCCAACAGTTAAGAGGGTGTTTGGGATTCCATTTTGAAACTCCTTTTTAACTTATTGACTTTTTGAAGAAGTTAATAAGTTAAAAACATGTTTGGCAAATACAAAAGTGCTTTTGAAACTTCATTTGGAGAAGGAAGGAAATGGAGTTTTCAAGAAGTCACAATTTGTGACTTATTGACTTATTGCTACAAATTCCTTCTCAAAAAGTTGATAAGCTAAGCCAAACACTATAACTTATTGACTTATTGCTATAAACCCTTCTTAAAAAGTTGATAAGCTAATCCAAACACTTTATTTAAAAACTCCTTCTCCTACCGCTATAAGTCAATAAGCACTTTTGTTCAAAAGCACTTTTGAACTCAAAATGGAATCCCAAACACCCTCTAAGTAAACCCCATTAATTAAAACTGGAGAGTTTGAGTGTTGTTTGAATGAAGAAATTAAGCAAGGTGGCAGAAGCTAGAAGCCATTTATGAATGTTTGGTTGGTTTTTTTTAATGGTTATTTGGAAGGAAAATGGAAATGTCAGCAAGGGATGAGCTTTTGGTCCTTTTTATCCATGAGATGTGTGAGACCAATTGAAGTGGAGGGTTTTTTCAAACAACAAGGGCCTGTCAACTATTCACAAAACAATAGTTAATCATTTGGTTATCAAATAACATATAATTATGGTACAGGGGTTAGTGTTATTCACACTACATAATGCTATTATGCAAATTGAATAAGCCTTGAATGAAGTTCATCCGCAACTGACCCGCCCTGGTTCGAGTGCGACCAAGCCTTATGCATATGCATAACGTTTTATTCAGTCTGAATGATAGCGTTATGCAGTATGCATAAGGCTTGGTCGAGGGATTTCAGATTGCCACGTGACACGCTCTAGGTTGTCCTCACGTACACAACCGAAAGTGGTTCACATTTGAACTTTTCTCTTATGGTATATATATATATATATATATATATAGGTGAAAGTTCAATTGCAAACCACTTTTTCATTGTGAACGTGAGGACAAACAAGAGCGCGACACGTGGCAAAAAAAAAATTCTGACACGCGCGACCTGTCCCGTGACTTAGTGTTATTCAGTCTGAATAATAGTGTTATTTAGACTGAATAACACTAAGCCGCGGGCTTTTTGGTTACAAGTCGCGCGTGTCACTCTGAATTCCAACGACTTAGTGTTATTCATACTGAATAACGCTTTATTCAGTCTGAATAATAGGTTATTCAGTATGAATAACACTAAGTCGCTGAAATTTCAGAGTGGCACGCTCTCGTTTGTCCTCACGTTCACAACGAAAAAGTGGTTTGTATTTGAACCCACCCTATATATATATATATTAAAATAAGCTTGGGGTAGATATGATATTTTAGAAGTTTGTAAAGGATATAAGTGATTTAAAAAATAGACTTAAAAGGGCCAAACCAGTGTGTGACGTACCACCAACCTCTTTGGTGTAGAATTTAATTGCCTTTTCCTCTTTGATTATGGAGTTAGAAAAAATGGGTAACTTATGTGAGTATACATGTGGGATCCACTATTAGGGGTTTATGTTTTTATGAGTGCATGAAATATATACATATATACTTAACGGGGTGCATATAACAACACCCTAATTATGTTGTACCATTTATATCAATTTAAAATTAAAGCTTTCTTATAGATATAATTTCAAATTATTACATCATTTTAAAGATGTTATGCTAGTCCTTGTTTTTAACTACAATAATAATAATAATTAGTACCATGGATATTTTTATTATACTTATGACAAATATATCAAAAGATTTGTAATTATTTAACTGGCCTGTTCTAAAATAAATCATAATAATTATTTCTTGAAGCAAAAAAAAATGAGTATTTTAGGAAGGAAGTAGTACAATTGTTATATTTTTCAAAAGAAAAACAAAAACAGCAACTAATTGTACTACACCAATCTTTTAACATGGTTTTATAAGTAATATAATATCACAATGTTATATGTGCAAAAAATAAAAATAAAATGTTATAAAAAGTTTCGAAGACATTCTAAACTTGAAAGACTTTACAAGTGATGATGTAATAACTTCCTCATCACTTTTCTATTTATTTATATAAATCAAATTATTTTTTATTTAAATAATATATACTTCTAATTTTTAATTTATTTTTCAGCTAAATTAATTACTAATATCTTGATTAATTTTAATTTATTTATTACAGTATTATTAAAATTTAATATTTATTAAATTTAATAATCTATTAAATTTTTAAACATTAATTTCATTAAAGTAAATTATGATTTCAAACCATTGAGATTTTTTCATAAAATCCAAATTACTCAAAAACAATTCGTCATATTGAACCTCCGGTTGGATGTTTTCTTTTATGATATGATGTTTGAACAGATTGATAAGAAAAAATGGTGTACTTTTTTTATAAAATTATTTAGGTATCTATTTTACATGCCAACTTATAATAATTATACAGTAAATATTTTAAATAAAATTATTTAAATGTTCTTTCGTTATGCCATACTATATTAAAGAAAAAACAATAAATAAACAATAAAAACATTATAGATTCATGAGAAGGAGGTACAATTTACAAGTTTTTTTTTTTAACTGAAGTTTTAATTTGTTCCAATTTTTTTGTTTTTTCTATGTGAATGAATTTAAGTTGTGTTTCTTATAGAAACATATTTACTAGTTCTTTTACATGCAAAATATTTTTAAATGTTTAATATATAAAACAATATTGTATGATTTATATGTAAACTTGTTAACACGGTCTCTAACATATTTTATCGTTTGCATTTAATTTGCTCAGTATAAAGTTTTACCAAATATGTACAAACATTGATCATATTAAAACAAGTCCAATTTTGTCACACTCTATTTATAATTATTGATCTTTTAGGTATAGTTTTTCTTTTACATGTTACATTTTACTCATAATTAGTGATCTACAAGAACAATCATCCATTTTGTAATTTTCACTTTAAATATTCGTAATTTATTCGTTTGGTACTATGTCACGATCATTTACTACAACCAATAAATTTGCAAGGGCATTAGCATCATGGAGGCCCTTTGGGGCAATTCTATCGGTTGTCATTCGCTAATTCAAATCTGTTTTTTTTTTCTTAAAAAATATTTAATCATAAATTGATATCTTGAAATGATTAAAGTTAATTATGCAAACAGAAATATAAGAACTTTTTATATATAGTATGATAAAATGATTTAAAATAATTCAACTATTTGTAATTGAAAATTTCTAATTGAAATATACATTATTGAAGATTGTTAAGTGTAGTTCGGTTGAAATACTAAAAGAGTCATTCACTACAATAAAACTAGAATTGAAATCACTATTAACTAGAAGGCTTTAATCCACAAATTTTTTTCTAAGAAATCTTTTACTAAAAGATAATTTATCACGAAAGCATCATAAAATTTGGTGGGTAAATTAATTTGTGGGTAGATAAATCCAAATAAGCGACACATTACTTAGGCTGCTTGCACCGGGGATGGCTTCCCAGCGGGTTAATGAGCGGCTAGACCCGGCGGTTCCATTGGGTTGGGTGTGCAGAAAAACAGCTGGCGGGTTGATTCACCTTGGCGGGTTGTAGAACCCGAGCAAACCTCAAATTAATTAAACAATTCTTCAACTCTTTTCTCACACAAACAACCTCCAATTCTTCAAACCTCCCACTCTTCAAACGATGAATCCAAACGATCGAAACCTCGCATCACGGCGCGCGAAATATAAACGTCGGGCGGAACCCAAGACCCCTTCGAAGCCCTCTTTCAAAGTCGACGTTACGCATACCGGGTTAATTAATTATTAATTATTAATCTTATTATTAATTAATTAATTACATGTTTTATTTAAATAATGTTATTTAATTAAATGAAATAAATAAAATAAATTGAAAAGTGAGTGGGTTGGGAGGGTTGGGTGTGTGTTGTAGAGGGTTATGGGAGGGTAAAGAAAGGGTTGACCAAAAGCTGATGTGGAAGCTGATGTGGCATTCAAAAAGTGAGTGGGTTGAGAGGGTTGGAGAGCATGGGTGCGAGTAGCCTTAGGGATTTTGTGGGTGATCAATGTATGATCATCATAATCATTGGCATTTTATGAGTGATGTACCAATAATCTGCAATAAAAATTACTCTAGATGATGTCGTGGGTAAAAGTCATTTCTTTTATAGTGTAACCGTCGTAATAGACTACTTAATAAGGCTACTAGTTTTTAAAATAAAAATAAAAAACTATCAAATTTATATACTAATAATTGTCTTGAATTATAAAAAAGTTAATACAATGAGGTTATTCAACTAATTTTACAATTTTATTTTACATTTAACTCAAACAAAAAAACCATTTCAATTATAGAAATACTTAAACACTTGTACTTTAAAAACTATTGATTTTTTTTGTTCAATATTTGATTGGTGGCATTTTTTTCCATTTAAATTATTATTTAGTTATATCTTAAATTAAATGTAACATTTAGCGCAACACATAACATATTGTATTTTTGTATGAGTATCTGTTTTAAAATCCAGTCGATTGACAAGTTGTCCGGTACCTCTATACAAGTGTTGGTTACCCAAAAGACATAAGAAAAGACTTGGAATTGTTGGTTACGATGTAAAAAAAATAATTTAAAGTTTTATGGTATAAAACATTAAAACATGATCTCGATAACGTTAGTTTATTAATTTAAGTTATCACGAATCAAAGACATCTTTTACGATTTATCCAAAATAACTTATGACAAGTCATTTTGCTTTTTAAAAAAGTCAATATTGACCCATGTCTAGTAAAAAAATTTAACTTGGATCTTTCTCGTCCTTTTAACTTTAATTAAACAAATAACAAAACCAAACTTTTTATTATTTACTAAAATTCTAAATTGAAACAAACAAACATAGAATCACCATCCACCATCAAAAAATTTACCTAAGCTATAATAAAAAGAATAGAATTAAACCCTTCTCGATTAAAACTTCACATTTTAAGTACTTATATTTACATTAAATTCGAGTTATCGAGCAATTTCTAAACTTAAATGATCATTATTTATTTCATTTGTTAATTAAGCGAACTATAAATCTTGTTTATGTTTATTAATCATTCCACTAATCTAATTTAAATTTTTTTCGACGTGGGACCCAATCGACACCTCATACAGAAGTGACCTGTTTTCCCCAAATAGGAATCGCACAAATTGGGACCCACTGGGACCCACTATAAAGTTCCAGATCTCAAATCCACCCAAGCAAACAAACGTACACATTCATAAGCAAAATGTACTATTAGGTATGCCTAAAATTTCTGGCAATAACGATTATTGGTCTGAAATAGGAGTTGCCTTTTTCTACCTATACAAAACCCTTTCTTGACTTTTATTATTTATAAAAGCCGTGTAGGACGCAACTCTGATTGAAAGGGATTGGTGGGTCCCCGGTGGTCCCACGTGGCGTACGCAAGCATAAATTCAAGGAAATCGACCAATCAGGTGCGAGCCGTGTGTCGATCGATGACTGGAGAAGAAAAGCCGTTTACCCTTTACGGCGTCGTATTTTATGGACACGTGTTGAACGCTTGCTCGTCTTGATGAGTTGATCGTATCGTCCCCCACTTATCGGGTTTACACTTGCGTACTAATTTAATGTTTTTACCTTATCACGTTTAAGTGGATTACACGAATCGTCCTTTGGGCTTTCTAGTTTTTATAAACCATAGCCCTTAAGAAAATATTTTACGATATTAATCCTTGTTATAGAATATCACTCACAATCTCATCATTTTCGTTCATTACCATCGGCAAAACCAAGGCCGGATCTAACGTGTAAAGGTTGGGGGAATAGCCTCCCCCATTGAATGTTCAATTCTCTTTTTCTGTTGTCCCTCATTAATTTTCTCCATGCATTCCTACCAACTAAAAACGTACATGAAATCCACCAAAAATCAAAAATAAATAAATAATCAAAATACTAAAAAGCTCAAGAAAATCAACAAAAAAAACATAAAGCCCCTCGAAATCTAAACAATACAATTAGTACTGAATGTTCAACCTCCATATATAACTGTAATCATCAAATATTATAGTAATATAATACTACATTCGTCCCAAATTTATTGTCCAGTTTTGACTTTTGAAAGTCTTTCTTTCTCGAATTTGACCTTAAATTTTTTTGTTTGTGTTATATAAAACTTGATGAAAATTATACCAATGAAAATACATTAAAAACACAACTCATTCATATATTATGAATCAAGTATTATATAACACAAACAAAAAATACTTAAGGTCAAAGTCGAGAAAGACAAACTTTAAAAAGTCAAACTAGACAATAATTTTGAGACGAAGGGAGTAATTAATATAGATATCATTCAAATAAATAATCTATTTAAGTAAAAAGTAATTTGTTTAGATTTTTAACCCTTGATTTTCCATCTTAAAGAAATTATAGATATCCTATTGAAGATATTGTAATATATGTGTATTAGGCCGTGCGTAGCATGTGAATGATTTCGCAACGTGCTCAAGCCGCTCGTGGTACGCCCATGGCGGTTTCGAGCAACGGGCTCATAGGCAGTTTCCCCAACCCGCCATCCTTCACTCTCTTTCTCTCTCCTATTTATTTAAAAATTAATTAAAGTGAAACCATGAAACCATGTATTTTGTGTGGTACGGGATTTCAAAGGTTGATAATGGTTTAAGGTGGGATAGTAGAAATTAGATAATTGTGTGGTACTCTTCGCTTTATCTATCATCAAATCTCTTGACGTAGAGTCGAAAGATAAAGTAAGGTCAAAAGCACCAATAATGCGAAAATTCCCAATCCTTTCTTCTCTAAAAGAAAATTGAGTTGGGTACATTTTATCTAACATTATTCTTATATAGAAAGGTTCAAACGACAACACTAACTACTTATGAGAACATGAGGAGGGTCCCTCATGTACAAAATCGCATGTAATATTATACTAACGAAAAAATTGGGACACAAACAACTTGAGACGCAACTTAGAGTCTCACGTAAAGTCGCTTGAACCATATGTGATTTTGTACATGAATTATATATGATTTTTCTACGTGAATCATGTGATTTTGTACATCGAAAAAGCTCATTCTTTGTCGTAAATTGTTAGCCGCCCTCCTCTCTCTCTCTCTCTATATATATATATATATTGTGTGTTACTACGTTTCTTCAAATGTGTCAATTACACTCCTCGTATCTTCATATGCATTTTTGTACATTCTGAGGCCCTCTAAGTGATTTTGTTAACTTAGTTATCTTAGGGTATTTTTGAAAGGATTATGTGCAAGACAGTAATTAGGATCACTATGTCCAATGTTATAAGACACTAGTGGGTCACACTGCTACACACCCAACCCGAGACCTATTGGATTTATTGTGTGGAATAAATAATAAATTGTTTATTTATTATTTATCGGTAATTACTTAATTGATAAGTATAATTAATTAAGGTAATTATTGAGAGAGATATTTCTTAATTAACAAGTATGATTAATTAAGGAAATCTTTGAGAGACATATTTCTTGATTAACAAGAATAGTTAATTAAGGAAATTATTTGGTTTGTGATTCTGTATCATTACCATGTATACCTATATAAATATAGGGTTAGGGTAATGGCAATAATCATCTGATTTCATTCTAACTTATTCACCAAGAATCACAAATCTCTCTCTCTCTCGTTTTCTCTCTCTCTTGTCGGCGTTGACACACACACACACACTGGGAGGTTTTTCCGATCAAATCCTAGGCGGTCTAGCAGCCAGTCTCACGGTGGTGCAGTAGCGGTGTATCCCTCACTAGCATCCGGAGGATCGTTTGTATCGTCTAAAGGTAAACGCGAGAAAACCCCCTTGATATAATTGTGTTTAATAAACTACGGATGGATCATTGTTCGGGTTAGGTTTTTATCCGCTGCGTAATTATTTATCTGTTTATCCGACCCGATAGAACCCAACAGTGGTATCAGAGCCACTTCCGTATGTTTATCAAACCTGTTTTGATGTTTAGGTTTTGATAAAATTGGTTTTAGGTTTTATAAAATCTGAAAATTTCGCGTTTTTGTTAAATTTTGATTTTATCGTTTATCCGGTAACTCGTGGCAATCGGCGGCGGAACGGCGGTGATAACCGGCCGGACCACCGGGCCGATCGCCGGACGAGTCGTAACCACCGAAGCCGTGAACGGCAACGGTGGTGGTGTTCGGTTTTGGACCACCGTAAGCCACCACACCACCGAAGCCGCGATGGCGACGGTGGTGGTGGCCGTTCTTCGCGTAAACCGCAAAACCACCACACCACCAAAGCCACAGCGGCGATGGTGGTGGTGGTCGTCCCATAACAGCAGCCACGCCACCGATCGGCTAAGGCAGCCACGGTGGCGGCGGCGGTCTATTGTTTTGAACGCCGAAACGGCGACGGCGGTGGTGGTTTTTTGCGCTGCTGCTGTCGGCCGTGGCCGCCGGTGGCGGTGACGGTTTCTTGGCGCCGTTCATCGTCGCCGGTGGTGGGGGCGGTGGCTGTTTGTTCTCGGCGAGGAGGGCGGCGGCGGTTGCGCTTCGGCGTTGCCGTCGTGCGCCGGTGTTTTGATTAAACGCCGATCGGCCACGCCACGGTGGTGGCGGCCGATCGCTGCTGCTACTGTGGTGGTGGCGGCTGTCCAAGGCGGTAATCAACGGTGGTGCTCGATGTTGGCGGCTATGGTGGTTCACGATCACAACCGCGGCCGAAGCCGCGGTGGTGGTTGTTTTTGTTTTGATCGCCGGCAAGGCGGTGGTGGCGGCATCCTCATCGCTATCATCGTCCGAGATAACCGATACCGATAATTGATAATGTTTATTATCAAACAAACGGATAAACGCATTTTGGTAATTATCAGTTAGGATAGTTATCAGATTGTAATATTTTCTCGAATTGGATAAAGGTTTTAATCGTTTAATTGTTATCAATTTATTATTATTAAAATCCTAATCCAGTTTAGATTATTACGGAAAACCAGTTTTATCGAAATCAGTTTAGATAGTTTATTTTAAACTAGTTTTGTTGTCATAGCCAAGCCCAAAGACCTATGGTTGTGTTTAATGCTCTTTTATCGTTTTATTATTCTATTCATGGTAAGGGAGGCCTGCGAGCCATTTACAACCCTTTTTGTACTTTAATTTTAAATAGTCTAGTTGGAAGGCCTGCGTGCCATTTGCAACTCAATTTTATATTTAGTTAAAATAGAATAGTTCCAAAGGAGTAAAACTCGAAGACGGAGCTTCGCACGACCGGAGATGTTGGAGCCAGTGGGAGCACCAAGATTTCATGCCATGTGGTTGTTTAGTCACATAGGTTTTTGGACCGTCAGTTCTCGTGTTGGCTCACGAGACTGACAATAGATCTGGGCAAAAGCTATGACACTGTCTTGTTTTTATCTGCGTGGTTGATTATGATTGCTTAGTCTTAGATAAAAACAAAATTTTATGAAATCAGTCAAAAGAGTTCGATTACAGTTTGTTTTTCGAACTAGTCTTTTTCAAAACTAAAAACTGGCTAAATCCTTAGGAAAATCTTAGATCAGTTAGTGTGATCCATTTGTGGACACCTTTGGCGTAAGGTACGTTGGGCTCGAAGGAGTCGAACCTTTAGCCCCACGTTCAAACCCCAAGCTGAAGGGGGTGAAAAGACTCTGCGATATCGGGGGGTACCGACCAGAGTACATCCAGTTCAAAATGGTGCGATCTATTTTGGTAGTTGTTACAACTCACCGGGTGGTACCGGGCCAAAACACACTAGAGGGACTAAATATGCACGGATCCCAGTATCCGATGTCCCGACGATCTAGAAGTCGTATCTTCGTTTAAAGATGCGATTGGTATAAGGCATTACCTACCAGAAATAGCATGGATTGGCTTGCGTGAGCAAACCGCCTGTCAATTCATGTGAAATATGGATTCTAGTCTAATATAATTATTGTTCTAAGGTAATAATTTATTAGAAGTACAATCAGATAACTAAATCGGAATTTTATATTTGACTGTAGATGTCTGCTATTATCTTTTATTCACCTGAGGAATCTCTCCGCCTGATAATGGGGAAATGGAAGCTTACAGGCCAAAATTTTCCAGTCTGGAAAATGCACCTTGACAATGTCTTGGATGCACAAGGTAAGCGGTACGTGATAGAGAAACCCGTTTCACGACCCGGTTGCAATGCTCCTGAAAAGGACTTTGCTGAATACTTCAAATTCATGGCTGACGAATCCGATGTGATGTCGATTCTGTCCTTTTCTACCTCACCCGAGTTTACTGCTGATTTGAGGGTTAGATATTGCCATGAGGTCGTGAAGAATATAGAGAACCAGGTGGGTTTCTATAAGAAGAGTGGGAAGTATCTGATCATGAAAGAGATCTATTCTCTGAAACTGGAAAAGGGTCAATCTGTTAAAGAGCATCTCCTAGAGATGAGGAAGCTCTTTAAAAGTTTGTCACGCATGGGATACAAAGTTGTCCAGGAGGAACTTGTGCATCTCATGTGGTTCTCTCTCACGGATGAGATACGTAACACAGTTAGTGCATACATTGGAGAACCAAAGAGAGACGTGGCAAAGCTTCATGAGGATATTTTGGCCAGTTTGGAGCCGAAAACTACAGCACCTGCTGACCTCATGGACACGGATTGGATTGACGAGCTGGGAGATCTGAGTTGCCCAGAATGCGGTAGCAAGGATATTTGTGCTCACTCGATGGACATCGACCAGCTGGACATCGGTTTACCCGATGCACCAGGTATCTTTATGATAGACTGTTTGATCACTTCTTATGAATCATGGGTACTTGATACAGGCAGTGGTAATCACATTTGTAATCATTTACAGGGATTCAAAAGAAGGGAGATGCTGGGGAAGGACCGTTCGAACCTAAGAGTCGGCGAAGGCCAGATGCTTGTAGCTGAGTCTATAGGGTCTTACAGTCTTAGTTTACCCTCGGGTCTAGTATTGGAACTTGAAAATTGTTACTATGTTCCTAGAATGATCAAAAATGTTATTTCTTTCGATTTACTTGTAGACCAAGGGTTTTTCTATAAATATGATTATAAACTTATCTCTTGCTTTAAAAATGATATCTTTTATTTCAAAGCAACTCCCTCTAATGGTCTATATGTGTTAAATCTACAAGAAAATAGAGAAGTCTATCATATAAGTAAACGATCCAAGAATATTGAGGATCAGACTTACCTCTGGCATTGTCGTCTAGGTCACATAAACAAGAAACGCATAGAGAAACTCCAGAAAGGAGGACTCCTTGGGTCTTTCGATTTTAAACCGTTTGACAATTGCGAATCTTGTTTATCCGGCAAGATGACAAAGCAACCCTTCAACAAAGATAATGAAAGGGCAAATGATTTGTTGGGAATTATACACACAGATGTGTGTGGTCCCTTCAGTCATGAAGCTAGAGGAGGATACCGGTACTTCATCACTTTTACTGACGATTTCAGTAGATATGGTTATGTCTACTTGATGAGACATAAATCTGAAGCCTTTGAAAGATTTAAGGAATTTCAGAATGAAGTACAGAATCAACTTGACAAGAAAATCAAGTTCCTAAGGTCAGATCGAGGTGGGGAATATCTGAGTCAGGAATTTAACAATCATTTGATAGAATGTGGGATTGTTTCACAACTCACACCTCCGTACACACCCCAGATGAATGGTGTGTCAGAAAGGAGAAACCGTACCTTGCTTGATATGGTAAGATCAATGATGTGTCGTTCCTCACTACCAGTGTCATTTTGGGGACATGCGCTCGAAACAGCGGCCCACATACTGAACAAAGTGCCAACTAAATCGGTAGAAAAGACACCATATGAAATTTGGACAGGCAAGAAACCAAAATTGTCTTTTCTAAAGATTTGGGGTTGTGAAGTATATGTCAAGAGACCAACTTCTGAAAAACTCAAACCCAAATCAGATAAGTGCTTCTTCGTAGGATATCCCAAGACTACTGTGGGATACTACTTCTACAATCCTACCGAGAACAAAGTCTTTGTAGCTCGGGGAGGTGATTTTCTGGAGGATAAGTTCCTCAACCAAGAGGATACCAGGAATGATGTAGATCTACAGGAGGTAGAGGAAGATGACACTTCACCGATAGTTGAGCCAGTTGCTCAACAAGAATATGTTGAGACTCAACCGGAAACGGTTGAGGAAGTGCAAACACAGGACCTTCGCAGATCCACTAGGATAAGGCAAGAGCCAGATAGGTATCTTGGGTTCTTAGTCTCTCAGGATGATGGAGACTTGAATGAACCGACCTCCTATGGAGAAGCTGTATCAGGCAGTGAGTCTGAACAATGGCAGGAGGCCATGAAGGCTGAGATGCAGTCCATGTACGACAACCAAGTATGGGAGTTGACAGATTTACCCCAACACAGCAGGGCTGTTGGACGTAAATGGGTTTTCTGACATGGACGGTAATGTGCACACCTTTAAAGCTAGACTGGTAGCAAAAGGTTTCACGCAAACTCATGGTATTGACTATGATGAAACTTTTTCACCAGTAGCAATGTTAAAGTCTATTAGGATCTTGATGGCCATTTCAGCGTACTTCAATTACGAGATTTGGCAGATGGATGTTAAGACGGCTTTCCTGAACGGGAAGTTAACAGAAGACGTCTATATGGAACAGCCGGAAGGTTTCATAGATCCAAAGAATCCTAATAAAGTGTGCAAGTTGTTGAAATCCATATATGGATTAAAATAGGCATCTAGAAGTTGGAACTTACACTTTGATGAGCGAATCAAAGAATTTGGTTTTGCCAAGAGTGAGTTTGAACCATGTGTTTACACAAAGTTCAGTGGGAGCATAGTAACCTTCTTGGTCTTATATGTAGATGATATTCTACTCATTGGAAATGATGTACCAACTTTACAGAGTGTAAAGACTTGGTTAAGCAAGTGTTTCCAAATGAAAGACCTTGGAGAAGCCGCCTATATACTTGGTATAAAGATCTATAGGAACAGATCTAGACGGCTTATCGGGCTTAGTCAGAGTACATACATTGACAAAATCCTGAAACGATTCAGGATGGAGGAATCCAAGAAAGGATTTATCCCAATGCAGCATGGCATAGTGCTAAGCAAAGCACAGTGTCCTGTTTCTAGTGAAGATCAGGACAAGATGAAATTGATCCCATATGCTTCAGCGATAGGATCAATTATGTATGCCATGTTATGTACAAGGCCCGATGTTGCTTACTCGATAAGTGTTACGAGCAGATACCAGCAGAACCCAGGTGAAGCCCATTGGGTGGCTGTCAAGAACATTCTCAAGTACATGAGACGCACAAAAGAAATGTTCTTGGTCTTTGGAGGATCTGAAGACGAGATTAGCGTCACAGGCTACACTGACGCTAGTTTTCAGACCGACAAAGATGATTTTAGATCACAGTCAGGATATGTATTTACCCTAAATGGAGGCGCGATCTCGGGGAAGAGCTCGAAGCAAGATACCATAGCGGATTCCACTACAGAGGCAGAGTACATTGCAGCATCAGATGCGGCAAAGGAAGCTGTCTGGCTCAGGAGTTTTATCACGGATCTAAGAGTTGTAGCCAGTATCTCTAGACCCATTGATATTTACTGTGATAACTCTGGGGCAGTAGCGCAAGCGAAGGAGCCCAGAGAACATCACAAGTCGAGACATGTACTCAGGAAATATCACCTCATCCGAGAGATTATTGGAAGAGGAGATGTGAGAATATGCAAGATTCCGACGGATGAGAATGTTGCAGATCCGCTAACAAAGCCTTTAGCTAGAGCAAAGCATGAGGGCCATACTAGTTCCATAGGAATGCAGTACCTGGATACTAGTAGTTAGTTTATGTTATCGATTATCAATGTAATTTTTGAAACATTATGAAAGTTTATTTCACTGTGTGTTGGAAATAAAGAGATACTATTTTAAAGATGTTTCAAGAAAATTACTTTTCGCATATTTAAGGTTATCCATGATTTTTCACGAGTTCAAAAATCTAAAGTTCCGTAGCTACTTGTTAAGGTGGGAACCTTAGCAGGATTGTAACGCTATTATGAGTGTTTGGTGGTTTATTCAACGTAATGAGTAAAAGCACAAGTGATGTGGCCAAACATTCATAGATACTCATCAGAGTGTTTGAGTATTGGAAGTGACCAGTTTCAAGTCTGCTTCATGGAGCCTTTGTCATAAGCATTGACTTGATGATAGGTTGTCCTTTGACCTGAGATATCTGGTCTATGATCATGAGGACTACTGTACTCTTAGCATGCTCTAACGCCGCACCGTAACTGGGTGGTCATAAGGGGTATGACTAGATGCAGCGGAAGCCGTGGTTGTAGATGCGGATAGTCAAGATGGGATTTACACCTCCCACATGGGAGAGATATTTCTGGGCCCCCTGACGGTTAAGATTGGCAGAAATGCGTGGCCACGCTCGGATAGAATAACAGTGGGTTATTTGGAAGATCCGTTACTGCAGGCAATCGAGATCAGAGTCAGGAAATACTTGAGTTTATGATTGAACTATCTCAGCTCCATGTCAAAACTCACTTTAAAATATCGTGTGTAAAAGGAATGAACCTGTGTACAATTCAAATATGAATCGTATCTCTGGCTATAAGAGATCTTATAACCTGGTCAACCTAAGTGTCTGGCTAGGGACCTCCTTAGGCTAATAGTGACAGTTAAGTTACTTGTCTGGCACAAGTGGGAGTCTGAAAGGATTATGTGCAAGACAGTAATTAGGATCACTATGTCCAATGTTATAAGACACTAGTGGGTCACACTGCTACACACCCAACCCGAGACCTATTGGATTTATTGTGTGGAATAAATAATAAATTGTTTATTTATTATTTATCGGTAATTACTTAATTGATAAGTATAATTAATTAAGGTAATTATTGAGAGAGATATTTCTTAATTAACAAGTATGATTAATTAAGGAAATCTTTGAGAGACATATTTCTTGATTAACAAGAATAGTTAATTAAGGAAATTATTTGGTTTGTGATTCTGTATCATTACCATGTATACCTATATAAATATAGGGTTAGGGTAATGGCAATAATCATCTGATTTCATTCTAACTTATTCACCAAGAATCACAAATCTCTCTCTCTCTCGTTTTCTCTCTCTCTTGTCGGCGTTGACACACACACACACACTGGGAGGTTTTTCCGATCAAATCCTAGGCGGTCTAGCAGCCAGTCTCACGGTGGTGCAGTAGCGGTGTATCCCTCACTAGCATCCGGAGGATCGTTTGTATCGTCTAAAGGTAAACGCGAGAAAACCCCCTTGATATAATTGTGTTTAATAAACTACGGATGGATCATTGTTCGGGTTAGGTTTTTATCCGCTGCGTAATTATTTATCTGTTTATCCGACCCGATAGAACCCAACAATTTTCACTATATAACCTCCTTTTTGTTCTTCTCATGTTAAAAGAATAATTTTTTTGATAAATTATCATTATATTGAATGCTTTTTTTTCCGTCTTTTTGATCCCATCCCCCATTGGAAAATCAACTATACTAAAATCACGCGTCAGTTTCTATCCGACCAACAAAATTATGACACATCATATTTTTATTTAATTTATGTTCATTTATTCTCTTTGAGTACATGTATTTATCTGATTTTAGACATGAAAAGAACATCAATATTAGAGACATGTGATTTTCAATCCCCACCTAACACAGAGAAAAATTTGTTGTCTCAAATTCACCCGTTTCATTCCGGTCCAACCAATAAATTAACGATAAATAAGATTTTTATATATTTTAAATTTATTGTATTATAATTCATAATTTTTGTCACAAAATGAATTTATCTGATTGGTGGACATAAATTGTTAATTTTTTTAACATAGATGATTTTTTTCCACCAAACATGATGTGACCCTCGTCCGAATCTTCTTTTGGAACCGACACCTCATAGTTTTTACAAGCAATAAAATACAAAAAAGGGCTAAAATTAATTGGTGAGTTTGTTTTGGTCACGTTTTTAACCAAATAAGCAAAAAAACTAGAGGGGATAAAAGAAACGTACGCCATCTACTCGTTTAAAAAAATGTAAGCAAATACGCCACCTACTCGTTTAAAAAAAAAGTAAGCAAATCAAATCATGTTTGAATTATTTCAAGTGGTAGTGAAAATGATTTTAAATATGTTTAGAGTTTAATTTTAATTTTTCAATATTTAGAATGAGGTATGAATGTTCATTGTAATAGACATGAGGTTGAAGACCATGCGTAAAAAGATGAAAATATCCCTCACGTGAACAACGTCAATGAGAGGCAAAACACAACTATTCGTGAAAGACCAAAAATGTAGTTTAGTATGTAAGTTAAAAAACTTGAGTATAAAGTGAACACTACTTTTCACCAATTAAACACTCATTGGCTTGTTTAACTATTCTAATATTAGATTTTTTTTTTGTTATAACTGTGAATAGAACCCATTCTATGTTGAAATTGTATAACTATTCAAGTTTTGTTTGCTGGAATGCATGAATATTCAATCTAAATGTCATATTATTCATCATGAATAATACATGAACATTTCAGTATGACTAATTTATTATTCTGAAGACTGAATAATCTCTGTTATTCATACTAAATGAGACATGTGTCGTGCTCTCAGTTGTCATCACATTTACAATTAAAGATTACGTTTCATTTGAACGAGTCTCTCTCTATATATTATATGAAGTAAAAAAAAAGTGAATAATTAAAATTCAAAATCTTTTAAAAAGAATCACATTTAATTTCAATAAGTTTTCTATTCTAAAAAGACTCTTAGGCCATCCACTGTCGGATCGGCTTGAGGCTTCGGTAGCCTTCGTCTACATTGAACCCGACGGCTTCTTGGATACACACCGCCGCGTGTGTCTTCGGCTTGAGGAGAATCGGTTTCTCCAAGCCGTTGATTTCGACCGTTACCCCCCACCCCTCCAACGGCTCTTTTTGTTTTTTTTTTCTTTTCTTTTTTTTTTCAATTTAATTTACTATATATATATATATCATCTTCCAACCCCATTTTTCAAACACAATTTCAATTTTCAAACACAACTCTTCTCTCCAAAAAATGTCTTCATCATCATCATCACGATCATCATCGGCATCATCTTCATCAATTTACCACCCGGATTACGATGACGACGCTAACGATATGTTGGAGCTCAACCACTTGGCGGGCCATAGCCGCCGTGAACGAAGCGGCCCAAACTACTTGTCGTGTGACGAAGCAACTTCAAGTCGACAAACGAGGAGGACGCCAAAAAGTCGAAATCGTATAGTGGCACACGAAAATTGTTAACGACTATTTTTCAGATAATCCGGTGTATGACGATAACGATTTCGAATGGCAGTTTCGTATGAAACGACGACTATTCCTTAAAATAGTTGCGGATCTTGAGAGGAGTACGAATTTTTTAGGTGGACTCATGATGCAAGAGGAGTTAAGGGTTCTCCCGCTTCAAAAATGTACGTCTGCTATCCGAAAATTGGCGAACGGTACTGCTGCTGATGCCACGGACGAGTACTTGCAAATGTCCGAAACGACATAAAGGGGAAAAGTTTACTAATTTTTTGTGAAGGTATTATACATCTTTATATGCGAAGATATTTACGGAAGCCTACCGCAAATGATGTTCAGTTGTTTTTCGCATTGCATGAGCAACAACACGGCCTCCCCATATGCTTGGTAGCATAGATTGTATGCAATTGGGATTGGAAAAATTGTCCCGTAGCATGGAGGGGTCAATATCATAGAGGTGATCATCAGGACCGACAACTGTTCTAGAGGCGGTAGCATCGTACGATGGTTGGATTTGGCACGCATATTACGGAACCCCGGGTGCCACAACGACATAGTCGTTGTAAACCAATCACCGGTATTCAACGATTTGTTCGAAGGCAAAACACCCGATAGCTCGTTTTCAGTGAATGGCAGAATATACAAACATTGATACTATCTCGCGGACGGGATTTATCCAAAATGGACGACTTTTGTCAAAGCGTATAGATATCCAACGGAACCCGAACGGATATGTTTACGGAGCGTCAAGAATCGGCTAGAAAGGATATCGAACGTGCATTCACGATACTTAAATCAAAATGGCACATTGTTAATATCCGGCACGGGCGTGGGGGCAAAGAAAAAAAATTTAGGTATACAATGTACACGTGCATAATTTTACACAACATGATTCGTGAAGACGAAGGCTTTGCAAATTTTCCTTTTGATGAAAGTTTGGTTACAACTGATGATATCGAAGTAGATATATCCGAAGAAGAACGAGCGTAAAACGTCAACGAAGTCAAAAATAGTAAAACACACTCCAACTTCGAGCCGAATTAACGGAACACTTTTGGGCATCCCAAAATTAATTTTTAATTTTTTATAATGTAATTTTTTATTTTTATAATGTAATTTTTTTTATTTTTATTTATAATATTAGAATTAATTTTATTAAAATTTTTTAATTTTTATATAATATTAGAATTGTTTTAATATTAAAATGAATTTTGATGGAGTGGGTTGCAGTGGGTCGACAAATGGATGAAATGGGTAGTTTTTTGGGGAGTTTTATGGAAAGCTGATGTGGCAGTGAAACCATTGGGTTGCAGTGGTCGACAGTGGATGGCCTTAAGCACATTTTTTTTTAAATTTTTGATCAATTCTTCTTATCAAATCTATATATATATATATTAAAAGAAGATTTTGCTGATGTCATCAAAATGAAATTGAGATTTCATTGGTCAATTAAACAAATCCTATCAAATGATGATGTCATAATCTATTTCCATTTTTTTTTCAAAATTTACATACCTAAAATTTCTCATTAATTTATTAGTTTCCCTTTTAAAAATTTACATTTTGTATCCTTGTAATTATTTGATTAAATTACTTATTACCCCTTAGTTTTTCAATTTTCACTTTACATTCTTATCATATTAAGGTAAATAATGTATATGAATTAAAACCATTTAAGTTTTTTGTTTTTCTTTTTTATAAATTTTCACTCTTATAATCGTCTCGACGATTCTTTCAAATGAGTATAATATTGAATAGTTTTTTAAATTTATTTATATTAGTAAATATTAAGAATAAATATAAATTAAGTTGTTTACATTTTATTACAATTTATTCTATCATTGAAATTTTGAAATTTAAAGATTTCCCATTTTTAATCTAAATTTTTTATAGATTATTTATAAATAATAAAATTTATTTTATTTAAAAGTTTGTTGTGTTCTTGAAATTTAAAGATTTATTCTTTTAATTTACTAATTTAATAGATCATTTATAAAAATAATTTTTTTTAAAAACCCTACAAATCAAAACACTATATAATTTATTTCAGAATCCCCTCCCGTTTTAGAACATTCACGAAATTCAAATTTCAACAAAAAAATTTCAGAATTTTAACAACTATTAAAAAGACTAAAATATTTAATAATAAAGTAAGAAAATTTTTTTTAAATGTGATTAATTTGAATTATTTTAATAAATAAAATTTCTATTTATCAATTTCAAAGAAAAGCTTTGAATAGAAAAATGAAAGAAAAGTAATTTAAATGTTAATATATAAAATTTTAAATGGTTTTGATTAAACTAAATCATTAATGTTTCTTTATCAATTAAAAATCATATTTATATTGTTAAAATTTGGGATTATTTGGTTTGTGGTGAATTATTTGTGAAATTTAAAGCAAAGTAATTCTTATTAGAAACTAAAACAATATGTTTTAAATGTTTGTATTCACGGGCCTTTAAATAGTAAATTTTTATAAATATTTTATACAAAAATTTTTTATCCTAGTTTATTTTTTTGGATAATGTATTTTTATTAAAAATAAAATTATAAAGAAAAAATCAAAATTACTTTTTTAATTTTTGGTAACGAGACGTAAAAAAATTGTTAATTTGTTAAAAAATTTATCACTTTAAAAAAATTATTTCAAATCAAGAAATAAATTTATTAATTAAATAAAAAAGGTATTATGTTTTAATAAATGTTTAAAATAAAGAGAATTTTTTGTTTTGTGGTTTGTTTTTTAAAAAAAAAGATCAAACCCTGTTAGCAATCACATAGAGTTTTAAGGGGGCCCCTAAGATATTACCATGTTTTAAAAACTTTTGAACCCCCGGTTGAATGGTTGCTGAGAATCAAAAAAGGACCGGCAAATTGGCCGGTTCTATGGCGTTTAAGGACCGAGAGGGGGTTTAACGGTTTAAACCCAAGGTCAATTTGGGGAAAAAAACCGGGTTTTGACCGGTTTTTTAAAAAAAAAATTGAAAAAATTGTTATATTTTTTTTTAAAAAATTTTTTGGATTAATGTAAAACAATTTTAAAAAGGAATTTTTGTTTTTTTTAGTTGTGGAATCGATTATTAGGTTTAATAATATATTTGAATATAGAAAAAAGAAAAATAAAAAAAGTTTGAAAAAAGTTGAACCGATTAAACTAATCGAACGGGTCGAATATTCAAATATAAGAAAAAAAAAATCAAAGAAGTTGCGGAAAACATTTAAAAGGGTTAAAACAATGAATTATAAAAGTTTGTGATTGATCACAAGTTAAAAGATTAAACCAAAAACCCCAAATCCTTTTAAACAGGTCAAATCAACGTGAAAATTCTTAAGGGGATTCAGAATGACGGGTTTTTTAATTAAAAACAAAAACTTAGAAATGTTCCAAAATGAAAACCCCCCAGCTATTTATAAAATTTTACGATTACAATAAGGAAAAAAAAATTATTCTAGAAAGCTCAAAACAATCGAATACCCAATCTTCCCCAACAAATCTTTTCCTTTTGATTTTCCCCCAAAAAGTAAAAAAACAGAAACGTATAATCTTCAATAGCTGGAATTTTTGTTCCACAGGGAACCTTTTTGAGGGGCAGGGGGAAGTTTTTTTTCAGTTTAACACACATCAGCGGGGTATCTTTTTTAAAAATTTCAGTACATCCAAAGCTACAGTGGTAACCTTTCACAGTTACCAGCGTAAAAACCTCAGAAACAATCCCTAACGGTTAACTAAAAACCTATTTTTAAAACATTGGATATTACTTAGGTTTAAAAAAAACCTTTTCTTATAAGTAAGAAAAAAAATAAATGTTAAACCAAAATTTGAAAATTTTCTCATTTTAATGCAATTTCTATATCCTTTTTTCGTAGGTGGGGCCAAGGGACATTTTTCGGGGTGAAAGACAAATTTTTGCCTACCCTTTTTCACGGGACATGAGTGGGAAAAAAGAGGGGATGTATTTTTTTCGACTATTTAAGTTTTTTTGAAGAATGATTTTTTAAAAAAAAATTTTATGGGTTTTTAAAAAATTTTAAAAAATAAAAAAAATCAAAAAAAAATTTTAAAAATCTTGATTCCCCAAAAAAATTTAAAAAATTTTAAATTTCAAAAAACATAAACCCCCTTAAAGAGGTTTTCAGATAAAAAAATATGATGTTTTTTCAATCTTTAACTATTACGGGTGGCTCAGGGGGGGGCGGGGGGGAAAACCAAAAAAACCCCTTCGGATTTGGATACGGAGCGAAAAACCCCCCTTTGGTTTTAATTTTTTTACTTTGAAATTTTATTGGGGGGATTTCGGGGGGATTCGGCCCTTTTTGGGTTATTAAATGCAAAAAAAAAATATTTTATAATTTATTTGTTTGAAAGTATTCAATCGATACAAGTTTAAAAATAGTAAACATTTCGATCAATTAATTTACAATTTTCAAAAATAGAGTTTTAAAAAAAAATTTTAATTTTTTAAAAACATAGTAATTATTTGGGTTTCCCCAGTGGGGGGACCAACGAAACCCAACTAAACCCCAAAAAAAAAAAAAATAATTTCGTTTTTTGAATTTTAGGACGTTATTGTCCCAAATTATTTTCACCCGGGGGCAAAAAAGTTTCAGATTATTTTGAATTACATACCATTTAAAAGTGCACAGTGCAGCCCATAAAAAAAAACAAAATTCCCTATGGGGGGGGAGGTTTTTCCTAAAATTTTTTTGTGACAAGTTTAATTTTAGTCGTAGGTTTTAAAAATTTGGGTGAAAAAAAAAAGGCGAACCCCAAAAACCCCCCCTTTTGGTATTTATAAATTGATAGAACATGTTGGGGAAATTTTCTATAAAATTGGTGGGTAGTATAGAACCATTACTTGGTTTTTCATCTCCCACCCCCTCAATACGTCTTTTGTTCAACTTTTTTTTAATATTGTTTAAGTAAACCCCAATTCGATGGCATTTTCATCGTTGTTTTTCACCCCCCCCCCTACCCTTTAAATATGATTTTTTTTTCTTAGTTTTGAGGGCGCACCGCAACCCTTTTGGGATCATTTTTACTCAGCTTTATCAACAAGGAAATCGAGATTTTTAAGAACGAAAAACTTTTGGGCAAAACCCCTCCCTATCCTTTTAAAAAAATTAAAATTTAAATACCCTCGTGTTTATTGAAAACTATGGGCCCTTGGTGTTTCAAGAATTGAACATTTTATAAAAGAAAAGGAGAAAGGGGGCCCAAAATTTTAATTCCCTATTTTTCACATTGACCCTCGGAAGTTCGAAAAAGAAAAGAAATATGGATAGTTTTTCCCCAAAAAGGAGGCAAAGAAGAAAAACAGTGAAATTTTTTAGAAAAGCACTTTTGATGGGGAAATTATTGGTTTTTCCCCGGGAAAAAATATTCTTAAATTTTAAAATTTTGCTTTTTAATGAAAAAATCTTTTTAATTAAAGCTTTGGTAATTTTTTTTTAAACCAAAGTATGGGTGAAAAAATTTTATTAAAAAAATTGTTAGAAAATTTCAAAAAATTATTTTGTGCAATTCCAAGGAAAATGAAAGGTTTTGGAAAAAAGGGTCGTTGAAGCCTGAAATAATTTTTAAAACGATTTAAAGGGGGAAAGGGGTTGGAATATGGGGGTTTTGGGGGGGGGTAAACCACTCTTGCTATGTTTTTACGATAAAAATTTCCCGAAATTTAAAAAGGGTTTTTTTTTTTAAAAAAATTTTAAGGGAAAAATAAGAAAAATGGTTTGGAAAAATTGCAAAAAGAAATTTTCCGTGTTTTAAAAATAAAAAAGGGGAAACATGGAGATGTAAGAATGTTTTTTAAAATAGGTTGTGAAAAAAGGCTTGTAGTTTTTTTGATGTTGATGTGCGGAACAGCAAGGGTTGGGGGGATCGATAATTGGGGGTTTAATGGAGGAACAGAATTAAATCCCCAATAGGACAACCTTTTCCCACTTTCGAAGTAAATGCATATACGAAATTGATTGTTAAATAACAAAGGAAAGACTTTTTGAAGATGCATTTGTGTAACCAAAAAATGTTTTTAGTCTTTCAATGGGTTTTTATAGCCGTGGGCCCCCTTTGCCAAATTATGGGTTCATTTCTGTATGGGGAAAAAAGATGGTGGGTGATCCTTGGTGTAAAAGTCAAATGTAAAATTCGGAAAACTAAAATCACTTGATGGACTGAACCCAATGAAAGGTTATTTTTGATATTGCATGTTTTTTTGATTTAGAGATATTTAAAAAATTGCTAGGGCATATTATATAATTGAGGGTTAGGGGGTTAAAAAGTAAATCAATTTTGGTTGTGAAGTGGGCCATAAAATGGACATGGATATTACACGAATTCATTATTGGTGAATAAAAAGGCCTAACTTTATTCACTCGAATTTAAAGCAATTTTAACAGAAATTAGGGGGGGGGAAACGCCCCCGGGGGGTGATTTTTTGGTTACTACAATGAAAAAAAGGTTCACATTTGAACTTTTTTCAAAGCTATTTAATGGTTATTTAAACTTAAAAACTTTTCCCATTGGTTTGGAAATCTTTTAAGATCCCCGACCCCAAAATTATGTGTTTTTTGGATTTCAGGGGTTTTTTCCTCGAACGTGTTGTGTCCCCCTTTTTTTTCAATCGATATCAAAACCCCCCTTTTTTGAACGTTATGAGAGCCTTTTTTATCAAAATCCTTCCCCCCTTTTAGGGTGAAAACCCAACTTTAAAAAAACCCGGCTCTCATTGTCTAACTTTCTCCAAAAAAAATAATCCCGGAACAACTCTTCAAAGGGTTCAAACCATCATACTAATTTTTAGTTGTTCCCGAATTTTACCCCCGGGGTATTTTTGTCTGCCAAAAGGATACCCCTCCCCTATTTTGTCATAAAAAATGAACCCTAATTTTGTGCAATGGGGGCCCCCACTACGAAAAAACCTCTTTGAAAGCCTAAAAGTTTTATATGGTTACCACAGGGGAAAGATGCTTGCAAAAAAACTTCATCCCCGTCGTTATTTAAAAAATCAATTTCGTTATCAATTTTTTCGTATAGGGGGAAGTGTTTAAATTTAGTTGTGATTATAACTACTTCCCTTTTCCAACCCCAAATTATGTGATAGCCAAGCCTTAGGTTCAGATCAAACCTCGCAAAACTGCAAAACCTTTTTTTTCGAGAAGTTCTTTATAAAAATTTTATATCCCTGTAAATCCCCTTTTTTTTTCTCAAAACACGTGAGACAATTTCTTTTTCAATCTTCCCCAAAATGCTTTTTTTATTTTTTTCTTATTTTTAAAAAGCAACAACCCAAATGTCCCAAAGTTTATCAAAAATAGCATAGCAGAGGTTTTACCCCCCCCCCAACCCCCATTTCCAACCCCCCACACCTTGTGAACGTCGCTAAAATGTTTTTAAGTTAACGTCACATTTCCAACCCCGGTCTTTCGTACTTTGGAATTGACCACAATCTTTTAAATTGTGTAACAATTCTTTATGTTTTTGTTGGGGGTAGACATTGGTATACAAATTTTAATTAAAATTTCTTTTTAAAAAAATGTAATCCCCCCCTTAAAAAAGGGGAAAATTTTTAAAAAAACAAAAAAAAAATTTTTCCCCCCCGGGCAACCCAGATGGGTTTTCCCCCCTAAAAAAATGCTTTTTTCCAAGATTAAAATTTTTCATCTTGTTCATGTCTTAGGGCAAAGTTCTTTTTTTCCCTTTTTTTTCTAATTCCGGGGACAACATGATAGAAAGGGGAATAACAATATCCCCTTTTCCCCCCTTGCTTTTTCAAAATTGTTCAAGTTTGCAACCCCCCAAAACGAATTGGGAAGTTTTCAGGAAAAAAAGACGGTATTTGGTCTTCAAAGTTTTAAAAAAAGGTGGATGGAGGGTTTTTGCCCCGGGGAAAATTCTGGTCATCCTGAAATCCCCTTTTTTTTAAAGAGCAGAATAGAGTGATCCACAATGGGTTACAGTGTCTCTCCCCAAAACAAAGAAAAACTCATATTTTTCCCAAAAAAAGAGGGAAAAGCATCAATAGTTTTTTTTGCTTAATATCAATACCCCAAAAAAAATTGAAGAAGAAGTGGAAGTGAAACCCCAAGAAAAAGAGGATGGAATAAAAACCACAAATTTTTAAAATTTCCCCCACATTTGGTTTTTTATTAGCGTGCACCTTTAAATAGGGGTGAAAAGTGTATTTTGGGGTTGCCCGGCCAAAATTCCCCGGCCGCCCCTTTAAAAAAAAAAGGGCGCCCCCTTAAAACCCAACCCCCCAAAATCTAACCCCCACAACCCCGTTTAACTTACAGGGGACGGGTCAAAAGGGGGCGGTGGATCACACAAATGTTTTTTAAATTTGTTTAAAGAAAATTTAAGTTCCCCAAGTAAAAAAAACTAAAAAAGTAAAATTTTGACATTCTTGGTAATCTGTATAACAAGTAAAAAAGCTTTAATTTAAGTAATTATTCACATTTAATTATAAAAAAAATAAAGCAAAAGGGTGTTTTAAAATGGGGGGATGAGTTGATGAACTATAGCTAGGCAAAACCTTTTTATTATTAAAAGAAAAAAAGAATTCCAATGGAAAAAAGAAATAAATTTAAAAAAATGAAAATAAAAAACAATCACCATACTTGGATACGGTACTTCAATTTTGCAAATTGGCGATTTGGTTTTCTTTTTTTTTAAGGTTTTTGGGGCGACTTTTTGGGGGGTTGGGGGGCCAAAAATTTAGGAAATTATTTAAAATTTTTTTTATATAAAAAAAAAAAGAAATTACTATGGTACTGTGGTTTGAGTTTTTACAATTTGGTCCCCACCTTCAATTAATAAATAGCGTCGTCGTAAGTTATTTTTTTAACCAATTGCCCCCCCCCCCCACCGTCACCAACCCAAAAATCCCCCGTAACCATTGAAAATGTCGTTTTGGGTTTGGAAATTCTTGATTGGAAAACCGGGGAAACTCGGAAGTCGTCGCAACTTTTTCCCCCCTAAAACTGGGGGTTAAATTTTTTTTTTGGAAAACCGTGGTAAAGGCGTTTGAGGGGTTTTCCCCCTATTTTGCTGGTGGGGGAACCCCGGGCTTTGTTGGGGTCTTATTCTACATACACCAATGTCTTATATTTTTTTTGGAAAAAAAAAAAAAAAAAAATCGGCCCCGCTTATAAAATTCTGATTTTTGAATTTTTTGGATGGGGCCGGCCTATAAAGGCCGCAATCGGTCCTGATGGGGAAACATCCAAAAAAGAACCGGTTTTTTAAACGCGGTTTTTAACGGGTCTTTAATGGGTCGCCGGCTTTTTGGTCTGGTTTTCCCGGGCCCTACCGGGCCCGGGGGCCCCGGAATTGCCCCCCCTAATGTTAAGGCATTGGGGATTTCCCCCTTTAAAAATTGGTTTCAGGGAACGAAAAAAAAAAAACAAAATTTACAATGTTTGGAAAGATGTAGCCCCCGGAATAGAAATTTCATGTTAAAAAATTTAGCAAGAAGAGGAAACATGCATTTAAAAAAATGCAACAAACATGAAAAAAAATTAATTAAAATTTTAAAAATTTTTATTGCGGAACAGTTCCAAATCACAATCCCCGATCCCAAAATTAATCTCGAACAAGATTTTTTAAAAGTATGACTTAACAGTTCCTGTTCCAAAACTCGAGGGGAATTTGGGATTTTGACTCTTTCTATGGGAACCTTTTCCCCCCGGAAAAAAAATTTAAGTTTAATTTTTAGTGTTCAGGAAAATGAAATGTTGGGGTTTTTGATTTCCACCATGAGGTTGCCCCCCCGACCGAAAAAAGGTATTAGAAAAGCAAATGAATTCCAAGTCGAAAAAAGATTCCCCCGAAACCTCCAAAACACCTTCATTTTCCCCGCCCACACTCCTTTTTAATCACCTTCTTTTTATCCAAGCCCCCAAATTTAGATATAAGAACCCAAAATTTGGTCCAGTTTGTGGAAGTTAAAAAAATGTTTTTCCCCAAATTTTCAAGGCATTAAACCCCCAAAAGGAAAAATGGGGGTGTCCCCTTTTGTCCTTTCCCCTATCATGATGGATATTTTTTTTGTTGACCCCTAATATAAAAAAAACAAATTTTAAAAAGAAACAAAGGTCTCCGAAGATGGATTTATTTTCCCCCCAAAGTCAAATAACTTTCTTGGAAGGAAAAAACCCGCTAAGGGGTTGGCTGGAAAACTACAATTTTTAAAGGCTTTGCATCATTGCTAGGGAAACACTATGTTTGGAAATCCGGGAAATTTTTCAGGGTTTGCAGCCCCAATTGGGAATTTTAAACTACGAAGTTAAGGGCTAAAGAAAAAAGGGAAAAAAATTTTTTTCCCCCGGCTAATTTTTAGGTTGGATAACTCGAAAGAAGGGGATGTTTTTTCCCAATTGTCAAAAAAGTAAATTTTTAAAAAAAGGGAAAAGCAAAGAAAAAAGCCTGGGTTTTAAAATTGAAGGAGATTACATAAATAAGCAGAAAAGTTTGGGGTTTAAACACCGTTTTTTATAAGAACCCACTTCGGGGTAAATTTTTTAACTTTTAAAGTGAAAGTTGTCGCAATACTCCCAACTTGCGCAAAGTCAAAAACAAAGAAATAAGGTTGGTACAAAAAATTTCCCAATTTTCGGGGTACCCTTTTATTCCCTACTTTTCCCAAAAAAAACCCCCCGGTTTTCCATTATTTGGATCCCCGGGAAAAATTGCAAAGTTGTAGAAAGAGAGTAAAGAGTCTCCCCAAATTTTTCATCCGGTGGGGGGAAAGTTTTTAAGGTGGACAATTTGAATGCCACGGAAAAACAAATTAAAATGGGGCATGCAAATATGAAACTCTGGCCAACATTCTCTATTCCACTTTTTGCAAAATGTACCAACAAGAACACCTATTTAATTAAAAATACACAACCTGTATGATATATAAATAAGAGCATAAATCACTTTTTGGTATAAACAAATGCTTAATCTCATAAATCAATGCTTACAAGCCACCTAAACGCTTACCTGGTAAGTGTTTATCGTCCTCATTTTACCTTATTGAATGAGCTTGACAATGATAAAGAATCTTATTCGGTAAAAACGATGATGACAAGGTCTGAGAGTCTTACCCGATAAGCGCTTACCAGATAAAAACGTTGAATATTGTGTCATTTTAATGGACCAAAATCTTACCTAGCAAGTTAAATGAACATGGCTAGAACCGATGAACGCATACCAGGTCGGTTAGTTTTGGATAAACAACCCCTTAATCACATTGAACTTGAAGGAGTTAACATTTTCCCATTGTTAGATTATATATTTCTGTTATCTTCTAAATGCGTATATACGATTATGAATAACATCTATCTTCTTCTAGGAAAATCAAAAGAAAATTTAACTTAAAAAGAAAAAGTAAAATCTATCATAGATAAGTAAAGAGGTTCATGTTTCCGGTTTACTTATTACCTACTTATATTAAGTTGCTTAAGGGTGCCAATAGTTAACCACATTAACATTCTACCTGGTTCATATATTCTATAAATTAGTCATATTTATAATTTATCATCCACTTTGCTTTCATTCCATAACAAGAAAAACAATAAGAATTACCTTATCACCCTCCCAAAGCTGCTCTAGCAAGCTCCTCTGCAACTTTAGATAAGAAAGCTTCGTTGATTGAAAATTTGGCAATGAACTTGCTTCAAATCCGCTATAAGAAAGCCATCGAAGTTCCTTCATGTTTGCAATAGCACATGGAAGATTACGAAAATCCTTCCGGTGCCACCACCCCATATTGCGAGTTTGTAATGCTTCAATCCAATGGTTTTCCTATGAGAGAGGAACAAAATGGTATTAGGATTGATTTAGAGTATACCTTTATCGGTATACACATATCATCCATTCCATATATGTATATATATATAGCTTATATACAAGGCTAGTTTAAACATTACAGTCCTTACCTCCATTGGTTTAGCACATATCTTTAAAATATCCTTCGGCCGCCAAACCATGCTGTGTTTTTCAGGATTTTGGGGGTTTTTTTCTTGAACAATGTAATGTCCCATTTCTTGTATCTTATCATGCATATCAAACCATCCTTCTTCTGTGACAGTTATGAGAGCCTTTTCTCTTAGCCTCCTTACCCCTATTATAGGGTGAAGGCCACATGCTTCAAGTATGAACCGTACCTCACCATGGAACAAATGTCTTTTGAAAAAACATGCAATATATAGGAACAACTTTTTCTCCAAAGGTTTAAGCCCATCATAGCTAATTTTTAGTGTTTCCATGATGTTGTCTTCCGGGATATCTTTTAGTCTAGCCAAGGCGCTCACCCACTCACTCTTGTCTTTGTCACAAAGAAGTGAACCCATAACTTTAAGTGCTAACGGGAGCCCATGAGCATAAGAAACAACCTCATTTGAAAGAATATCATAGTCTTCCATATCATTACCTCGACAAAATGCATGCTTGCAAAATAGCTTCATAGCCTCTTCGTCATTTAACAAGCTGATATTGTATATCACATTTACTTGTTGAATGTTAAGTACATGTTGATCTCTAGTTGTGATTATAATTCTGCTTCCATCATTAAACCAACCATGCAAAGAAGCCAACACCTTTAGCTGGCAAACATCATCGACATCATCAAGAACTAGCAAGAACTTTTTACCGCGGAGGCTTACACCTCCATCTAGCTCCTCCTTTTTTTGTTTCAAAACACGTGAGAGAATTTCGTTTTGAAAT
Source organism: Centaurea solstitialis (assembly GCA_030169165.1). Taxonomy (NCBI): domain Eukaryota; kingdom Viridiplantae; phylum Streptophyta; class Magnoliopsida; order Asterales; family Asteraceae; genus Centaurea; species Centaurea solstitialis. Next base: position 23,567,361 of record CM058042.1, on the reverse strand, counting down.
CCTTCCAAACCATGCTTGCTTGATTCTTCTCGTATGTTTTTCACAAAGCAGCAACCATCAAATTTGGTAGAGATTTCATTGTAAACAGCATATGCAAGAGTAGTCTTACCACCACCACCAAGACCCCATATTCCAACCGTTAGCACACCTTGTAAATCAATTGCTAACATTGATATCAAGGCTTGCAGACGAGTCTCTATTCCAACCATGTCTTCATTGTCACTTGGAATTGCCACACACAATCTTTGCGAAATTGTGCTAACAATTTTTTCGATGAATATTGTTTCACGTCTAGACATTGGATATACAAAGATCTCTAATTAATTTAGAATTGAAAATAGGTAATTTGTTCCATTAAAGAAGCATAATATTTCAAAAATCTAAGAATAAGATTACCCCTCGGCGACATGTCCAACTAGGTTCCCTGCGTCAGAAAGTGCCTTTTTCCAAGATTCAACGTTTTTCTTCTCTGCCTCATATTTGGCAAATGCTTCTCCATATCTTCTTTTCTGTTTTCGAACTTCTGAGGGATCGATGTGATAGAATATAGGAATAACAATCTGGCCTCTTTCATCCTTGCATTTCATAATATGTTCAAGTTCTTGCAAGCACCAAGAAGAATCGGCATAGTTTTCTGAAAATACAACAACAACTATCTGCGAGTCTTCAATAGCCTTCAAAAGAGATGGACGGATGGTTTCACCGCCACGAAGTTCTTCGTCATCCTTGAAAACCTCGATTCCTTGTTGTACAAGAGATGAATAGAAATGATCCACAAAGGTGTTGCGAACATCTGCTCCTCTAAAACTGAGAAACACGTCATATTTCCAAGAGGTGGGGGGAGTGGAGTGAAGAGAGGACGATGAAGATGCCATCGAATGGTTTATTTGCCTGCGAGGAGGTCCCATAAACAAAGCTAAACAACACCGTAATACACAACGAAACAAAATGGTTATAGCGTTAAGGAACCATGAAAATAGTGCCATTGAAGTGTTGATTTGTTTAGAATAGATTGGGTAGTACTACGAAAAGGTTGAAGAAGATGAATCAATGTGGATGTGGATTGAGGAGATGAATGAACTTAAGTAAACAAAAATGTATAAGAAGTCAAACCATGCATTTGCAGCAGCTCCACCACATTTACAAGAAATTTCCACCAACTAAATTGTCTATCAATTTAAATAGTCATAGAGTAGCTTTCTTGGATGCTGCTCTTTTTTTGTTTTCTACCACTATGCTAAAACTTACTTGATTAAATTTTTAATAATAATAACCCACGCATTATATATTACAAAAAGGAAATTATAGAACAAACAAATTATCACAAATAATTGTAGGAAAAAAGTCCTCACTAGTGTGCAAAATCAAAACCCAAGTAGTGTGAAATTTAGAACCGAAAATATCCTTGTGTAATAACACCTCAAAATTTGAAAAACCGAAACCCGACTTTCTGTAAATATTTCGGTTTGAATTGGGTTTGATCTTGGTCACCCGACTCGTCCGAGAACCTAAAATAATATACATATCTATATTAAATATAAAAATATTTATTTATCTAATCAATGATCTTTTGAAGATCGTAAAATCAATGTAGTCCATTGAACTGCTTTTTTGTTTTTAACCTTATTATCTTTTTCATCAATCATTTGAATTTATCATCAAAATCGATTGAACATTCAGTCGAATGTTGTTGTAGTATTATAAGATTGAATGTGACACGTGTCGCAATCTTGATCGTCTTCACGTTCGCAATGAAAAATGAGTTTCAGCCGAACTTTAGAGAATGCTTTAGCTAATCTGCTTGAGCAAATAAAGAACAACATTAATTAGAGATTCTCTTATAATTCAATGTGTGATGGAGCTCGCAAATAAGGGTGAGCATCGAAAGCAGGTTCTGTCTTTGGAGCCAAAACCGTTTTGGAACTATCAGTTCTAGAACCGAAACTGATGTGATTTGTTGCAGTCCTAGTTGCTAAAATATAAGAAACTGAGTGGGACTAGTTCCGGCTTCGGTACTCATTTTTTTGAAACCGTTAATCTCTAGGTACCCATCGGGACCGGATGGAACTAACGGGTACCCGTTATTTTTTTAACAAAAAATATTTTCTTACATGAGGTAACAAACTTAATTGTAAGGTAACTTAATTATATTACTATGAAAATGTTGAAGAAGAAAGATTGATATTGATATAGACTGTGGAGATGAATAGAGTTAAGTAAACATAGATGAGAAGTCAAACCATAAGTTTACATCAACCACACCATATTTTTAAGAAAATTGCCACCAACTTAATTTAAGAAAGGAGTTATATTTATTTGGCCCCTTTTTTAAATATGTTATATTATATTACTATTTTAATTTTTTATGTCAAAACATGTATATATTTCTTTATAAACTATTATTAAAGAAATAGGAAAAGTGAATCGACACAAAATTACTTTTTCTTAATTCTAATTTTTTTAGTATTATATATAAGAAGTACCATATGTGTTATAAAAAATAAAATATAAATAACTTATTAGTTAAAAATCCTATAAAGAGACCTTAGTCATTAATTTTTATAAACCAATGAGCAAATTTGAATTTAACTCTTTAAAGTGGTTACAAAGAAAATTTTTAAAATGGTCAACGAGTTTCTTGATTTAAAATAGTTTTTTACATCAACTTAATTTGAAATAGTCAACGACTTTGTTGGTTGCTACTCTTTTTTTATTTAAATCATTGATGACCCATCTACTTATACTTACAAAAAGAAAATTATAAAAAAAAAAAAAAGTTGTTCTAATAATGAGAGGAAAATGCCTCCCCACCAAGGCTATCTTTAACTGTGTAGCTCATACCTTTCATACTTGTTGTCACATTAGCTTTCTACTATCTTACCTTTACCCTACCAACATCATACCTTTTCATCCTTAACCCTACCCTTCATTTTATTTTTATTATTTCTAAAATATATTAAAATAATTTAATTTAAATTAAATTAACTAATATTAAAATTAAAGATAAAATTTAAATTACATTAAAATTAAAATTAAAACTAAAGAAAATACAATAAAATTAATTATTGGCGTTCGCCATACAGTCCCACACGTATTGAGATAAATCGGCGCGAAAGTTGGCGTGCTTCTCTCCGTTTTTTACTAGGCGGACGTTTCTTGCTCGGTCTTCTTCAGAGATATTTGTTTCAATATCTTCCGGTAAAACCTTCGTTGGATCAAAAGGATAATGTGAAAAGTTTTCGTCTTCACGAATCATGTTGTGTAAAATTATACACGTGCACATGATTTGTTGTAGTTTCCTTTGTGACCATACCCGCGCCGGTAGTTTTACAACGTGCCATTTACCTTTAAGCGTGGTGAATGTCCGTTCGATGTCTTTCCTAGCCGATTCTTGACGTTTCTTGAACTCGACCCGTCTCTCTCATGATGGGTACCTAAATGCTTTGACGAAAGTCGACCACTCCAGATATATCCCGTCGGCGAGATAATACCCGTGTTTGTAGTGTGTGTCATTCACTACAAACGAACTATCGGGTGCTTTATCTTCGAATATATCGTTGAAAATCGGTGATTGGTTTACAACGATTATGTCATTCGTCGCACCCGGAACCCCGAAAAATGCGTGTCAGATCCATTCATCTTGTGATGCGACCACTTCTAGAATTACCGTCGGTCCAGCATGATTACCTCTATGGAAATGACCCCTCCATGCCATGGGACAATTTTTCCAGTCCCAATGCATACAATCCATGCTACCAAGCATGCCTGGTAAACCGTGTGTTTGTTCGTGCAATGCGTGTAAACCGTGTGTTTGTTCGTGCAATGCATGTATAGCCTGAATATCGCTAGCAGTTGGCTTGCATAAATATTGTCGCATATAGAGGTGAATAATACCTTGCAAAAATTCTCAAGGCAATCCTTTGACGTCGTTTCGCTCATCCTCAAGTATTTGTCGAAAGAATCCGTAGCAGACCCGTACGGCAATTGTCGGATAGCGGACGTACACTTTTGAAGCGGAGAAAACCCCTTCATGCCTCTTGAATCCCACTGTTGCTTGAAATAGTCAAGCTCTCTTTCAAGATCGGCAACGATCCTTAAGAATAGTCGACGACTCATACGAAACCGCCGGCTAAAGTCGCCGTCGTCGTACACCGGATTATCAAAAAAGTAGTTGGCGACAATTTATCGTTTCCCTATTCCCGACCTCTATCTTTACTCGGCCCTCTCGGTCTTTTACTCGACGGTTCCGCAATAAGCTCGTTTTCGACAAATTCACGGACCAACTCCGTCGCTTTAATGTTGTTCATAATAATCTGATTTATGATGAGATCTATATCATCCTTATCATAATCCGACATTTTTTGGAGAATAAGAGGTGAATAAGAGGTGAATATATAAGATGAGAATGAGATGAGAATGAGATAGAGATGTATATATATAGATAAAAGGGAAAAAAATATAAAAAATAAATAAACTAGCCGTTAAAGAGCCGTTGGAGGGGGGTGGGTGGGTTAGTCGACCGTTTATCATCGGCGTGGGGCTACCAATGGGCATCGGTACCGGTCGCCTACCGGTCACCTACGGCGGTGTTACCGCCGGTGCCGGTGGCGGTACCAGTCCCCCACCGAGTGCGTTGCGGATGGCCTAAGAATCAAAAGGATTTCATTGACAAAACAATAATGCATCTAACATTCTATAATTTGTAAAAGCATTTTTAACACCATCTCCAAAATGGAGAAAAATGGGAATTTTTAGCAAGAATGTGCTTCAATAGTTTTCCCAAAACTTTCTCCAAAATAGAGAGAAAAGGTTTTTCTCTAGATAACCCCAAAAATAATTACTATATAAAATAAACAATAAATTTTTTTGAAAATAACCCCCAAAATAATTATTATATGAAAGAACCAATAGGAATATTGTAAGCAATGTTTGATGTCCTTAAAATGGAGAAGCTGTTAATTCTTTTTGTGGATATTGGGTTTCGGTTCCCCATTTTAGAGAAAATTTTTGAGAAGTTGTTAGATACGCTCTAAGTAAAATATAAATTCCGTCCCCTGTGCTTTCGTGAAAATTTGGATTAGGTTTCTTAAAGGAAATAATTTTACAGATGAGCATTGAGCGTTATAGTAAATTATAAATTTCATTCCTATGTCATTTAATGTATCAAAGTTTAGTGACCTTCCTTCTGTGATATGTACTAACAAGTAAAAAAGGCTTTAAATTTGCAAGTAATCTATTCAGCATTTAATTATCAAAAACTAATGCAGAAAGAGGTGATATATATATATATATATATATATATTATATGAGACTATGAGTTCATAGAACTAGCTAGCAGTACAACCTTCAGTTCATTAAAAGAATGAATTGAAGAAGCCCCAATTTCCAATTGAGAAAAAGAAATCAATTAAAAAGAAATCAAATCACCATACTTGGATACGGTAGCTTCAATTGTGCGAATTGGAGTTGATTTTGGTCTCTGTTAGGGTTAGGGTTAGGGCGAGAGTTGATTTTGGTGGTTGGGCGTCAATAAATTTAGGGGAGCTTCAATAGTTTCAACTTTTTGTGTAAAAGTTTTATTTATATTAAAAAAGAGTTGATTACAGACTTGGACCATGTGGTTTGATGATTATACCAATTTGGTCTCTAAACTTCATTTATTATACATTAGCAGTCGTCTCGCCGTATGTTATTTTATAACGAATTGGTCCCTCCTTCTAACGGCCATCCAACTCCCCGGCTAGCTGTGAGGGAATTTTTGTCCTTTTTTTGTTATTTACTCAAAGGACCATTTTCGCAAAAACCACACAGATCACACTCTCATAGGGACCAAATATGTAATTAAGCCTAAATATAAAAAAAAAATATTATTTTTGATACTTAAATTACTTGGTTATTATACTTAAATATACATTAATTGTTGTAATTTAAGTCTAATTTTATATAAACTTATTGTTTTCAAATAAAAATATTAGTTCAAATATATACAACAAATACTTATTTATTTGATATATAGTGAGATTATGGAGAAATTGAAATATATAGATAATTAGATTAACATATTTAATGCATATAATGGACGTTCGACCAAAAATTATGCCCATATATAAAACTATAAACTCGGTTGTGTTGCTAGTTTGACCATTTCAAAAGATGAAGTTTGATCACTCACCAGATAACCTTTTGTTCAATAGTTACATTGTCATTCTCTTCAAAAGCCAGGGAAGAGCATCATGTGTGACTTGCTCCATCCGCTTCAAAATCGCTCCGTAAACAACAATTCCAGATAAGTGAAAGTACATGTTAGGGGGATAATGTACCGAAGGCACACAATAGATAACATTGGCATGTACATGTTTTAAACAATACATATATTATGTTTTATTCCTCAAATCAATACATTATAACTTGTAAGCCAGAATGATTAAGGGTTTAGTTCACGAAAGTGTATCCAACTTGTCACGAAAAGTTATTGTATGTATTGTACTTAGAAAATTACCTTTTAGCGTATCAAAGTTTAAGAAATGGTTATTGTATGTATCCAACTTTATCAAAACCTATCATTTAATGTATCAAACTTGTCACGAAAGTGTATCCAACTTATCACGAAATACATTAAATGGTAGGTTTTGATAGTTTGATACGCTAAATGGTAAAAATGAAAGTTCGGTACATACAATAACTTTTGGTGACAAGTTAGATACACTTTGGTGTACTTGTCCCAATGATTAAATGGCTGGTTTTATTAAAGAAGCAGGCACATTGTTTGCGAGTTTGCTTATACTACTCAAGGAGGAACCGGAAATGCCGAATATCTTCACACTACTTCATGCAAGTTACAAGGACGTACTTCGCCTTACTGAAAACCATCTTTGTTGATCCTGTTAGTTCTCGTTCCTTTTATTTGAGTTTTCAGTTTTTGTTCGACTATGTTATTATGTTGAGTACATGCCATATATTCTAGAGTTGACAAGGATGACTATTTGTTGCATCGTTGGTTAAGGGCCCGTTTACTAAACACTTACCCGGGTAAGCATTTACCAAGTCATATTATGTTACCGGAAGCATATGGCAAGAATCAAGAATCTTACCCGAGTAAGAGCGAAGGCAAGGATGAAAGTCTTACCCGGTAAGTGTGGGTCGTAGCCTCTTACCATGGTTAGCGCTTACGGGGTAAGTTGCATACGATATTGTTTTTGTGTACTAAAATCTTACCAGGTAAGTAAATGATAGTGTTGAATTTTGTTGGTAAGCACTTAAGGGTTGTTCGGTTGTGGCTTAATCGGCTGTATAGCAGCCTATATGGCTTATTCGCTCAGCCATATATAGCCGTTCGGTTGTGGCTTATTCGGTCAGCCAATGACTTATTCGATCAGCTGGTAAACTATGGTCCTTTAGACTCAGCCATTTAATTTATCATTATTCCCCAATTGCCCTTGTTGGGAAACAAAATTTTAACAAAATCTCCAACCTCTGGCCTCTGTATCCATCTTCAAACGGGGTTCTTATTTCTCCCTCTTTTCGATTTCCTTGGGTTGTACTTAAAAAGGTTTTCAATTTCCAGCACCTCTTCTTGGTATTCCATCGATTCACCAATATCATCTTCCTCACAGCAGATGTACATCCAAAACCATTGATACTCAGGTAAGCGTTTGGTAAACGGGGGCTAATTGTTGTATACACCCCTTTAAGGTTTCTTGTATCATTGGTTAATTGTTGTCTAATAAGAGCACCATAATTTATGCCCCAATTTATGTTCTTATTTTTGTTCATATTTCATGGACGGACCCTGCTTGGTGTCCACAGTGGCACATATCGTATTATTTGTTCGCCGAAGGCTAAATTTTTTGAATTTTATGAAGGTTTAACCACATTATTTGGAGGGAGACACCATATCGTTTTCGAAATTTCAAGGCGTGCACTTAAAAACTAAAAACTTCTCTCGGAATCAACCAAAAAATTTACTCACAAAATATCACTGATAGAGTAAAACGTACGACAATGGCATACCTGCAGGTAACGTAGATGGTAAATCGAAATTGAGAATATATAAGACAGTAGAGAATAATGGGAGATAAATGGAGATCAAATGAGGTTAATTAGAGGCCATGGCATGCTGCAGATTGATAACATGGGCATTTACTCCAGCCCTTTGGACTTCTGGTTGCCCTCATGGCCTATATCGAGGGCCGGCCATGGGGAATTGGTTTAAGGAATCAATCAGGTTTGCTGTTCCAGGAGCTGAGACTGATTGGAAAGTAGATAATGAGAGTAATATTAGTCGTCAGAAAGTAGACAATTGGAAAGTCGTCAGCGATCGGAACCGTTGGAAATTCGTTGTCGATAATTGGAACTGTTGGAAATCTGTCGATAAATGTGCTTGGTAAGCCGTCGCTAACTTTTACCTACTAACTTTTAACTGACGATCATTTAATCGTTGGCATTTCTGTTTCCGATTGTTACCGATTGTTTCTGCTGTGTGTCAATACCCTTGACTTTAGTAGTGTAAGTTGGTATCTTATTTCATACATACACCATATGTCTTGTATAGTGTTTGAAAACAAAAAACTATCATAAAATCGACCCCAACGACTATATAAATAACTAGATTTTTATGAATTTTTGGATAGGGCTGTGCGTATAACCTAGCCAGCAACCGGTCCTGAGCCGGGGAAACCCTCTAAAACAGCAATCGGTTATTACCACCGGTCTTCAATCGGGTCAGACAAGGCTTTTTTCGGTCTAGTTCCGGCCCCTACAGCTGGTCCCTGGCCTCGAGATTTTCCATCTCTAATGTTAAGACAATACAAGACTCGTTAAGAAATATATCAAGTTAGTTTCAAGAGAAAGAAAAAGAATGCACAGATTTAACAAGGTTTCGTGAAGATGCCTAGCCTTCCAGCAACATCAGAAATTTTTATGATTACTAAAGCAAGAACAAGAATACATACATCTCTATGGAAATGCAACAAACAATTAAAAGAATATATATTAGACATTCTAACACTCATGGCCCAAATTGGTTCCACATACGTTCGTCACCATGATCCCATTGAATCTCGATACAAGATTTTGAATCATGTATGATCTTCATAGATTCCGTGTCCCAAAACCCTGAGGAATTTGTTGCATCTTTGACTATTTCTACTGAATCATCTTTATTTCTCCTAGGAACAAGCTCAACTTTGAAGTTATCTTGACTATTGTCTGTGGAAAATGAAATGGTAGTGTGTTTTGACTTCCACCATGAGGTATGCCTCAATGAACCGAAGGATATGTATATATAGCTAACGATGTTACAAAAAATGGGACCGGGAGATCCATCTGACACCTCCAAAACATCTTCATTTTCCCTACCCATCACGTCCTTGATAGTAATTACACCAGGCATGTTGTCCCAAGACACAATTTCATCAATGCATATTAAGAATCCACTGAATTCGTTGTACCAGTTACGGAAAAGCTCTAACATTAATGTACTTGCGATGTCTCTTATTGGCATGCCCATGTCACGAGCAACATGAAAAGAGAGACGGAAGAAGTAATCTTTGATGGCATTTCCCTATCATGATGAATATTATATTCTTTGACCCTCTATATATACAAATGAATATCGAAATTGAATAAGATACAAAGAGTCATACCTGAATCATGGATTGTACTTTTCTCCCAACGTCACCCGATATACTCATCATTGGAAGTGAGATTCTCCACAACCATCTAAGATTGGTTGGAAGATCTAGAATTCCAAGCTTGCGGCAGTAATCTGCTCGGAGAACAGATATGCTTTCTGGGAGATCTGGTAATTCTACAAGGTTTTTGCAATATGACAGGTCGAGAAATTTGAGACTACGAAGTTGCAAGAGGCTACAATGCAACCGTGAAAAATCATTTCCACTTAGGTCTAATACTTGTAGATTGGATAACTTGCAAAGAATAGATGAGATGTCTCCCAAATTGCACCCATGAAGACTCAACTTCCTTAAGGAAGGTGAAAAGCCAAGAAACTTCATGCCTGGGTGAAGATCCTTCAAGGGTGTATTACATAAATCAAGCACCGGATGGTTTACATCAAAGAGGCCCTGTTCCAGTAGCTTAAGCTTTGCACACCCTTTGAGATTTAACACTTTTAAGTGTTTTAAGAGATGGAAGTTGCCTTCAACACTCTCTAGACTTTCACAATATCCGAAATCAAGAGAAATAAGGTTGGTACAATATTGCGTGATTGACAAGGGAACCGCTTGTATTCGAGTTCCACTCAGTGACACTTCTACCATGTTGTCCATGTTCATTTGGATCTTGGGGAAATTGCAAAGTCGATAGCAACCAGAGAGATTAAGAGTCTCTAACTTTTTCATCCCGCTGATGGGTGGAAATATTTCAAGGCTGCTACATTCTGACATGTCCACAGAAATAAGCGTTTCATGATGGCTAAGTGACGGATGAATATGTGTTAAGCGGTCGCAACAACGGAGTTTTATTCTTTCAAGATACGGAAGTCCCTGAAAATTCGGTGTGCTGATAAGGTTTTCGGACTCACTGAGGTCGAGCACTTTCAAATTTGGTAGAATCTGTTGTATACAATTACACATAAGTCAATGATGCCATTTTATTTTTAGCAGTACAGAATGTTGATTGAGAAGCTAGGATAGAGTAATATAGAAAATAACTAACACAAATTAATTATATATTTCCAAAAACAAATTAAAATGGCGCATGTATATATCAAACTCTGGCCAACATCCTCTCTGTCTTTTCCACTTTTTGCAAAATGTTCAGAAAAGAACACTTGTTTAATTTAAAATAACACAATAAATCACTTTTTTTTTATAAACAGATGCTTAGTCTCACACAAAACCCAAAACCGAATGAGAAAAGAAAGACTATCATAGATAAGTAAAGAGGTTCGTGTTTACCGTTAAATTATTACCTACTTATAAAATGTTGCTTAAGGACGCCAATGTTCACCCACATCAACATTCTACCTTGTTTTCATATTCTCTTTTATTTATCATCTACTATTCCACTTTGCTTTCATCCAAAAATGAGAAAAACATTAAGAATTACCTTATCACCATCCCAAAGTTGCTCTAGCGAGCTACTCCTCAATCGTAGATAAGAAAGCTTTGTTGATTGAAATCCTGATAATGAAGTTGCGGGGAAATCATCGTAAGAAAGCCATCGAAGTTCCTTCATATTTGCAACAACACATGGAAGATTATGAGGAACTAGCCACTTAAAAGTAGAAACTTGTAATGCTTCAATCCAGTGATTTTCCTGTGAAAGAGAAACAAATGGTGTTAGCGTTGATTTAGAGTATATCTTTATCGATATACATGTATCATCCATTTGCATATACATATATATATATATAGAGAGAGAGAGAGAGGAAAGTTCAAATGTGAACTACTTTTTGGTTGTGAAAGTGAGGACAACCGAGAGCGCGACACGTGGCGACTTTGAGTGTGGTCCCCCTCTTTAATTCAATGCCCTCCCATGAATAGCGCCTAGTCATCCGCCGTGGATCTGATGTGGCGCCTAGTCATTTACCACGTGTCGCGCTCTTGTTTGTCCTCACGTTTACAACAAAAAATTGGTTCACATTTAAACCCACCCCTATATATATATATATAGCTTATATACAATGCTAGTTTAAACACTATAGTCCTTACCTCCTTTGGTATAGCACATATCTTTTCAACATCGTACCGCCGCCAAACCCTGCTGTGTTTTTCAGGATTTCGAGGGTTTTTTCCACGAACGATGTAGTGTCCCATTTCTTGTATCAGATCATGCATATCAAACTCTCCTTCTTCTGTCACAATTATGAGAGCCTTCTCTATTAACGTCCTTACCCCTATTTTAGGGTAAAGACCACAAGCTTCAAGTATCTCCCATGGCCTATCATCGTACCCCTCTCCCATAAAAAAACATGCAATATCTAGGAACAACTCTTTAACCACGGGTTTTAGCCCATCGTAGCTAATTTTAAGCGTCTCCATGATGTCATCTTCAGGGATATCTTCTAGTCTGGCCAAGGCGCTCACCCACTCACTCTTGTCTTTGTCACAAAGAAACGAACCTATAACTTTAAGTGCTAACGGGAGCCCACGAGCATAAGAAACAACCTTATTTGAAAGACTATCATAATCTTCTATATGGTTACCACGACAAAATGCATGCTTGCAAAAGAGCTTCATAGCCTCTTCGTCATTTAACAAGCTAATATTGTATATCACATTTACTTGTTGAATGTTCAATATATGTTGATCTCTGGTTGTGATTATAACTCTGCTTCCTTCATTAAACCAATTATGCGAACCAGCCAACGCCTTAAGCTGGTCAACATCATCGACATCGTCAAGAACCAACAAGACCTTTTTATGACGAAGCCCTCTCTTTATCAACATTCTTACATCTCCACATATATCCTCTTTTTTTTTGTTTCAAAAGACATGAGAGAATTCCTTTTTGCAAATCTTCTAGACCTTGCTTGTTTGATTCTTCCCTTACATTTTTTACAAAGCAGCAAGCATCAAATTTGCTAGAGATTTCATCGTAAACGGCATATGCAAGAGTAGTTTTACCACCACCACCAAGCCCCCATATTCCAATAGTCAAAACACCTTGTGAATCCATTGCTAACATTGATTTCAAAGCTTGCAAACGATCCTTTATTCCAACCAGGTCTTCATTGTCACATGGGATTGCCACACACAATCTTTTCGTGATTGTGCTAACAATTTCTTTGATGAATATTGTCTCTGGCCTGGACATTGGATATACAAAGATAATTAACAAATGCTCTAATTGAGAAAAGAGGTAATCCATTCCATTGAATAAGCATTATATTTTAAAAATCAATAAATAATTAAGATTACCCCTTGGCGACAAGTCCAGATAGGTTTCCTGCATCAAAAAGAGCTTTTTTCCAAGATTCAACATTTTTCTTCTCTACCTCATATTTGGCAAACGCTTCTCCATACTCCTTTTTTCGTTTTCGGACTTCCGAGGGATCAACGTGATAAAATATGGGAATAACAATTTGGTCTCTCTCAACCTTGCATTTCATAATATGTTCAAGTTCTTGCAAGCACCAAGCAGAATTGGAATAGTTTTTAGAGAATACAATGACAGCTATCTGTGAGTCTTCAATAGCTTTCAAAAGCGATGGATGAATTGTTTCGCCCCGAGGAAGTTCTTCATCATCCTTGAAAGTGTTGATTCCTTGTTGAACAAGAGTTGAATAGAGATGATCCACAAAAGTGTCACGAATATCTGCTCCTCTAAAACTGAGAAAAACGTCATATTTTTTAGACTGGAAAGAGGAGGGGGGAGTGGAATCAAAAGATGATGATGATGATGAAGATGTCATTGAAGGGTTGATTTGCCTGCGAGGAGGACCCAAATATAAAGCTAAACGGATGCACCGTAATACACAATGAAACAAAATGGAAATAACGCTAAGGAACCATGAAAATAGTGCCATTGAAGGATTGGTTTGTTTAGAATAGATTGGGTACTACGAAAAGGTTAGAGAAATCGATATGGATGTCGATTGAGAAGATGAATGAACTTAAGTAAACATACATTTCTCGGAAATTTCCACTAACTTGTCTATTAATTTAAAGTGGTCATTGCTGCTTTTTTTTTTTTTTTTTTTTGCTTTCCACCGTATACTAATGCTTTCTTTATTAAAATCAATAATAACCCATACATTAATAATTAAAAAATATATATAAAATAAACAAGTTATCACAAATATGATAGGAAAAATGTCCCTACTGATGTTTTGCTCAGCAGTGCACCTTTATTTAGAATGTGTAAAATCCGAATAATTCGAAACTCAAACCGGGATTCACATTGAAAATAAGACGTTTGTGTAAAACACAAACACCACAAAATTCGAAAAAGTTAAACCTGACTTTTCTGTGTATATTTGGGTTCGGGTTGGGTTTGAGTCATTTGACATGTCGAAAGACCAAAAATATTCCACATATGTATTTTAAATATTATATAAAATATGTTTATTTATCTTATTATCATAATTTGGAAAACGTAAATTGTAGTGAGTTGAAATATTTTATAATTTTGAACTTACTATCAATTTTATCAATATAGTGAATTTATTATCAATGTCGATTAAAGAATATATATATATATATTATATGATAAATGAGCACTAGTTTTATATATCATAAGGCTTTTCTTAACTATAAATGAAAAAAACCACAAAGTACACCAACCAAAATTACAAGTTGCTTTAAGAAATAATGGTAGTCAAAATGTCCCACTGAATAAATTTTTTTTAGGAATAGATATGATTGGCATGCTTGGTGGGATACAGAAGAAGTAGCTCACTTTATCTTTCTACTCCATGCCGGCCTTGATGATAGATGATCAGTGGCGGATGGCTTAAGGGGCTATGGGGGCCATGGCCCCTGTGTTTTTGTTTCTTCATTATAGGATATGATGCATGAGTTATTACAATTTCAATAAATATTTTACTTGGCCTCTCCATCTCAAAGCAACTCATATAGTCACTGCCAAAAGACACAAAGTGAGCAAAGATCAATTTTAAATAATTTTCTAATGGGCTTCTCTATTTTTTGTGGTGATTTAAAGCTAAATACTGTTTATTTGTTACTTTGATTAGGAGCAGGGGTAACCGGGTAAATATTAATTGTTTTTTGTTATTAGAAATAAGGAGAGATATATTTATTGTGAACCTGCAATAATATTATGTTAATATAATGTATAAAATGTGTGAGTATTATAATAAAATGTATTATAATACTTAAGTTTATATAAATAAATTAAAAGAACATCTTATCTAAAAGTTTGACAATAGATTTAAAAGACACTTTTGAACATTTTAATAAGTTTTTTAGAACGCTTTTAAATAAATGTTGTATTTATTGTTTATACGACGCTATTTTAAAGAGTATCTTACAAACATTTGTATGCTCAAAGATAGTTTATTGGCCATTTATTCAAATCGTGTATAAAAATACCTATTACGACATTTTATTCCAAAAACATCCTAGAAAGTTGTTGAAACATCCAAAAGCATCGTATAAACTTAAATTTGTTGTAGTAAATGTAATTTTACATTAGACAATTAATATTATGATCACAAAATATCTTGAAATGGAAGTTTTGATGATATAAGATCAAATAAAGCGGTCATTTTAATATTTACAAAATAAGCATGTGCTAGTACTGCATGGATTAGGAGACAATGTACTAAAGGATAGAGATAGAATTACGAGAAATTTACGACCGAACTCAATGAGATGAAATGGTTAAAATTATATAATCAATTGTTGTGGTAAGTCTATGCCCTTATATAAACGATTGACCCTAAAATGCCAAAAAAATGGTATATTGATTTTTTTTTTGCTAAACTAGAGATATTAAAATTTTCATATTTAACAGAAATTACGCTCGTAAAACATACTTTCTAAATAAAATAGAACAAATAAATTTGGAAACCGAAAATGTCTTATTCGTTTCGGCCGTACATTAATATTTAGTTCATATGGTTATTGAAAATTTTAGACCGGGTCTCAAATGAAATAATTACATGTATGGTTTCACTTTTGTTAGAGATTGGGTCCCTTACCGTACAACACGATGCAAAACCTCAAGTTGTGGTTTTAGTACACATATCAATATCATATAGAACTACAAGAAATAAGTGTCATGATAGAACCGTAAGCAATGTTATAAAACCGCAACTTACGATTTCACTTTTATTATTATTATTATTATTATTATTATTTTCATGATAGAAATGCATCAACAAATGATTGACATCACAAGCAAAAGTTGGTTTAGAGTGTCAGTTTTAATGGATTCGAGTTATTTTTGGAAAACAATATTTTAATTGCTTAAATTTTAAAAGTCTTTGACTTATGTGGACATTTTCATACTCACTTTAAATCTTTAATATATCCCATCCAACGAAGAATAAATTATCCAAGACGAAGAAGTTAGGAAATAGGAAGCCTAAATAGGATTTGAAAACATACCAAAAGGTGCAACTTTGAATTAAAATATTCAAAGTGGTTCATTAGGAATCCTAAATAGGATTTTAAAACAACCCATATCGAGAAATCAAACCCAGAAACCACACCCCCACATCCGACGATGAAATCGACCCAAAAATCTTCATCATAAAAACCTTAAATCAAACCTAGAAACATTCGTTGCAAAAACCCTAAATCGAACCCACAACCCCTTCAAAATCAAACCAACGGACCGTAAATTAAACCCAAAAATCTTTGTCGCCGTGATTGAAGTTGAATGTAGAGAGGAAAACACAAAATGGTTTGTTCTTAATCATTTGTCGTAAAACTCTGATTCTCTGATTCTCGGATTTCAATTTCAAATTCTTTTAGAAAATTCTAAATTTCAACAAATAAGTTTTCAACAAGGTGTATAAAAAATTATCGAATGTGGTTCAAACCAACTGATTAGGATTGTATATCCATTGTGGGATCGAATTGGATCTAAATTTCAACATCCAAATGGATAAACGATCCTACTCAGTTGGTTTGAACCGGATCGGATGCTTTTTTGTACACCTTACTGAAAACTTATTTGTTTGTAAACCCCAACGGGGCAGCCCACCGGTTAAGGCTTGTGGAAGGTGTAGCAACCAATTCAAGTTCGAATCGGGGATGAGTAACCAGGGGCCACTGAGTATTAATCACAGGGGAGCATGTCTAACTCTCGGTAAAAATTGCCAAGGATGTAATATGGCCAAAGTCCAGATGAACCTTCCCCAAAAAAAAAAACTTATTTGTTTGTGTGTTACTACTTTGATTTTATGCTTGTGATATAACTAAAAACGAAACCTGATGTATGGGTGTGTTTACTAAAACCCGTTTATTTCGTGTCGAGTTCGTATCAGATTAGCATGTCATGTCAGTTTTTGTCAGGTCTAATTATTAGATTCCATCTCTTCATGACTCCATATGCATCAATATTCAATACCACCTTTGATGCCCTCCTCTTTCTATGTTCATACAACTATATATACACCCCATGCATTAGACTATATTATTAAATTTTTATCGTGTAAGCATTTACCGCCAAGAGATCCAAGGGGCGTCTGTTTACCAAATTCTTACCGGTTAATTAAGCACTTACAGACGTACAACAAATTCATATTCAATTACCTTATCGTGTAACATCCTTGACATTAAAAATAGACTCTTGTTAAGCATTTTTCACCTGGTAATTATTGGATAAGAATCATTTTCCACACTTACTGGTAAGGTCTCGGTCTTTGGCTCCTTGTCTTGTTTTGTAACATCCCGCCTACCTCAACAACAATATTGTCCGCTTTGCCCCACTGGCTCACGGCTTTGTTTCTAGCGACTTGGTGAGACTTCCCATAAGGTCACCCATCCTGGTACTACTTCCACCCTAGCACGCTTAACTACAGTGTTCCCAAAATCTGCCGTGCATCAAGCCCCAAAACACGTTGTTGTTAGGAAGACCAAGATATTACTTATAACACCCAGCACCACTCCTGTCCACGGCCGATATGGGATATGCCTAAGGTGTTACATGTTTCTTACCGGTTAAGTTTCTCGGTCCGGACCCCGGTTACCCGATAAGCATTTATTGTGTAAGGTGCTTGGCATTGAAAATAGATTGTTGGTTAGCTTTTTGAACTCGGTAAATGTTTAACCTGTAAGAGCAGTAATTTCCTATATTTTTCGAGGTAAGAGTCTTAGTTCTTGGCTCTTAGCGGGTAATCTTTTCAATCATCGTCATGCTCAATTTACAAGAAAAATAATACTAGTAAACACCTACCTCGACAAGTGTTTGTAAACTGCCAAAGATTTTTTAATCAAAAGCTTAAAAAATTATATTTAACTCTAACAATCATATTATTATATTATTCAAATATTTCAAATATTTAATAGATATTATGTCTTCTAAACGTTTAACCCAATTGATTGGAATCAAATAAGAATGTTCTTTTCTCTCATCCTTATGGGTTCTTCAAATATATAGAGAATTTTCACACTCTCTTGTTTTATTTATTTTGGAAAAAAAGAAAAGATTTTATAGAATTATTTCGAGAAAAAACACTTATTCAAAATCCCCAAATCTCGGTTTCAGAGAATGTGTTAAAACTGCTAGACGTGGTCAATTTTTCTATCTTGTTAAATTTCTTTCAAAGGAAAATAAAATAAATGAATAAACCACGATTCCAACATATATATAGATTGACATAAATATTGTTCTTGTTAAACGTTGATGAATATTTTGAAGTACTATTTGTTAATTAAAATGTTATTATACTTTCTAGGTGAATGTTAACTAGAGTCTCTCTTGGAGAAAAATGGCCGTCCGGGTCTAGCATTTGTTTTAATTGTTTTTGAATATTTCTTAAGAATATTTGAATGTCATCATAAGACACTTTAAAATATGTAATTGGATCATGCAAATTAATACACTTTTAAAATACCTTTTATTATAACCGAAGTTCACAAAACCAATTAAACAACTTACATTTGCTTGCACTAATAAAACCATCCCCAATGGAAACATCAAAGCCAATCGGCAAGGGCTTGTTGCCGATCGGCAAGTCTGACAACACCGCCGTGGTTGATTAGTGGCATGTCCTTGCCGACTTGTCAGACGACCCCATCCCACCCCACCCCACCCCCACCCCCACCCTCTCTCTCCTTTCTATCTATCTGTCTCTTCTTTTTCTCTCTCTCTTTCTTTTTTTATTAATTATTTAGATTGGTATGGATGTGGTTGAATTGGTAAAAATTAGTAAAGTTTTGATAAGATAGTGTAAAGCTGATATGGCACTGATGTGCGGACTGTTAGCATTGGCAATATCATCTACCACTGTGGATGGTCTAAGGAAAATCCCATCAGGTGTGATGGGAGTATAAAACACATCCGCCACTCGACGAGAATGCCCATGGCACACAAGCAAAACCACTCCCTTCTTCTTATCCACAAAAATCTTTTAACAAACAACTCTCAAATTACACGAAAATTCGAAAACCCTAACCTTCTGATCGTTCGAATCAAAACAAAAAGCAAAAAATCAACAGATCTCAACCTCGGATCTCAAAATTCTGATCTAAAATCAACGACCTAATAATACCAACCTATCAAATCCACAAAATTCACCACCATAATTTGCTCAATTAAAAAAGTTTTGAGTTTTGTAAGTTAACAAAATTCTGTGTATATAAGAAATGGTGGCAATCAATTCTCGGGAAACCTAATTCTTTTGAACTTTAGATCACAGGTATATGTTGATTTCTTTCCTTATGCATCTAGGTTTTCACTTCCTTTTCTGATTTCTAGTTCATCAAATCAATCCTTTTTAGGTTAAATCCATCAATCTCTTCTTTTAGACGAATTGAACTTGTGATAGGTTGCTTAATGGTTGATTGTTACCTTATTATGCATCCTTAATACTTAAATACTACTACAATTGATTGAATTGAAGTAAACAAGTAGCAGTTTATTCATCATTATGATCATTCATATATATTGTTACTGTCTTCATTTCTTTGTGATTTATTACATTATTTAGGTATATGATATGCTTAGATCATGTTATATTCATATTCTTTTCCTCATTCTTTGTGATTTGTTTTATAAGATGCTTAATTACATAGATAGTTAGGCTATGATTGACATACTAGCTGATAAGCTAGCTGGTAGCTGACAGTGGCGGATCCAGAAACTTCAATGATTGGGGGCATATTCAATGACCGGGAGCACATTTATGGGTATCAAAATTCTCTGAGACGAAATAACTCATCCCAATGAAGACAATTTAGGGTTTTATAGATTTTGAACTTAAATTGTCCGGGTAATCGAATAAAGATAACTCACTTGAATCGTTTTTGTTCTTTTACTATGTTATTAAACCAAATAAGAGATTGTAATTGTACTACTATTCATGTATTTTTACTATTTCAGTTAAGCTTACAGCAAGTAAAGCTCTACATATTTACACAAAACTTTGGCCGAGAAGAGAACGAGAGTAGAGTTGTAGCTATGGTAACCGAGAATGGAGATGTGAGAAATCAAGATGCGAGATGAGATATGTTGCTTATTCGAGATGCGGAGTAGAGTATCAAAGCTATTGAAAGAAATTTAGAATATTGGAGATGTAAAAGGTAAATTATAAAGTGTGGAATCATTTGATTTATTCAATTGGAGTGGGAGGGGGGGGGGTACTCTATATTGGGAATGTGGGGAACTAGTAGAAGGGAGGGTATTTTAGTTATTTTTCTAGCTTAATCACAAAGTTGTTGAGTTTTGACTGGGTCCCAGTGCTTAACGCATGCATCCGCCACTGCTAGCTGATAAGCTAGCTGTTGAACAAATTATGTTTGGCAAAAACTAGCTTATTAGTATGTAAAATGACCAAAAAGAGTATCTTGATGTATAATAACTAATATTAATAAGGGTATAATTGGAAAAAGCTACAAAAGCTCCCAAAAAACTACTCAAAGTAGCGTATCAATATGTTTGGATGGACTAGCTTATAAGCAAGTGCTTATTTTTGCCAAACACAGCCTTAGTGATTTGTGACATTCATTAGCGTATAGTTCACAAGCAATCGGAAATTATCAAGAGCCTACACGCAATGAATGACTTAAGAGAAGCTTCATATATAGTTCACAACCACACTCATTTTCAACAAAATGTTACAGTACTCAATGTTCATGTTTGCATCTCTGCTATCATCTTTCTTTAGGTTGCTGTCATGATCCCAACTTGCTTTAATAACGGAGTGAATGCTAGAACGAGCTAATAGCTCACCATAAGTAGCTCTCGATAAAGCATCAGCAACCTTGTTTTCAACCCCTTTTTCTTGTAACATGTTTCTCGATAATCAAGCACATGAGCTTTTGAAATCAAATATAGAACCATATTTGTGTAAGGATTTTGTTTACTCAACCTGAATAATTCGATAAATAAAAGCAACATAAGAATAGATGTTGAAGCACCCTAACCGTTAACACCTAATATGGTCAAATTCCTATTCCCGATCTGCCCCTAAACATGGGACGATTCCAGTCCCTAAAACCGATATACAACGGTCCCTAAGACAACTGCAAAACAGCCCCTAAAACCGATATAAAACGGTCCCTAAGACAACACAGCTGCAAAACAGCTCCTTAAACCGATATAAAACAGCCGATGCTGCAAAACAGCCCCTGAAACTAAACCCAAACCTAAGCCACCCTAACAGCAGCTACTAAGGTCCAATCTGGAAAATGAAACCAATTGTTTGATCACCAAAAGAACGAATTGAAGTTGAAGCAAACTGATTGGTTTAAAACCTGTCCTTAAAGGTTTTATACGGAATACGGCTGCTCTAAAGTCTGAATGCTGGGCCGAACCTCACGTTTTGAAATCGTTCTCTTACTTCTCCTCCTCCATCTCTATTCTTAGCTTTGGGTAAAATACTAAAACACTTCTTGCCTTCGATTTCTGATTTTTCATTTTTGGATGCATCTGATATTTGTTGATTTTTATTTTGTAGACTCGTTGCTATTGGTGAATTGTATATATTGTTGGTTTCATCTCTATGGTCTGTAATTTGTTGTAGTTTTATATTGTTTTTTCATTCCTAAAAGTCTATACAACATCATAGTTGATTTAAGAACTATCATTACTCTTGCAAAACCAATTTAACATGCTAAATTTTTTTTTTGTTCTTGCATAGAATCACTAATCGAGGATGAAGTACACGCGTAGTTTAAGGATGTTCATGGATTTGGTGAAAGATTGTCGTAAGTCGTAACGTCCGCTTGTTGGGCCTACATGTTAGTGGATCGTCCGTCGGGATTGCGCACTCGGATGTCGGCCTGAGACTTGCTAGCCCATTGAAGTACTATTTAATAATAGTTGTTGTTCATTCCGGTTTTATTCTTAAAGTTGTTTTACCTTGGTACATTTTTGAAATGGGCTTTTTTTGTTTAATAGTTCTGGTCTATAGGTAATAGAATTTGAGATTTGATGTTGGATAGTTGAATATTTTTGGCCTTTTGGGACAATAGTATAAAGAAATAAACACTAGGAAAAAGCTTAGCATCTTGATTATACAAAGTTGTTCATATAATACAGGGCCCAACAATCATTCGTATAATATCAATATCAGAAGAAGTCGGTTGCCTATCTTTTAGGATGACTCTTAAGACACATCTTTTAGAATGATCATAGACTTTCATATACATCTTCAACAGATTAGATTGATTCATAAGAAAAATAACAAAAGTTTTAGGGGGTGTTTGTTTACCTGTTAACAGTTCCATTAAGAGGCAGTCTCTGAATTGTTAAGAGGTAAATAATGTTTGGCAAAAAAGGAAACTGCCTCTTAATGGTTCTAAAACCCTCTGAATGGTTCGTGCTTATTTTCAATATCCATGAGATAACCTTGGTTATTTTTACGTGCTGCAAGGTTCTTGACAGGGTGTTTCCGATATACCTAAGATGGCAAGCGATATTAGTGTTTTGGTTAGTTTGCCAGCTTGAACTCATATGTGCTTGAAAGATCAACTTTTGAAGTTTGAGAAAAAAACCAAAACTTGATTCTTGTATTTGTATGCAGATATCGCAACTAAATGTGAAAGGGTTGGTAATTGGTTACCCCCTTGAATTTAAACAAAGAACCGCAGCTGTAAGTTTTCATTCAAAAAAATCGTAAGAAGGTTCACCTTCTCATGCATTTATGAATCCTTTCTCCGTTTTTTTCAGTGTGAACGTGTAGACGCTTTTGTTGAAAAGTTGAAAGAAGCAGGGACATTACCCGATATACAATACACTTTTTGGGATGAGAGCTGTGCTAGAGAGGTATGTGTACGCATATTGGTATTTCTCAATTGTTGGGGGAATTTTCTTAAACCACCCATTGATGTGCTTAGGTTTGTAACAATGTGTTGTTGAATCATTGAGGCCATTGTCATTTGATGAAAGAGAGGCTAAAACAATATTGGACAAGTTTACACCTGCAGGTATACGCGATAAATGGTTTCTTTTTCTCATATCTCACAAACAACGGGGTACACAATATATAGAGATTAAATGGACCCTAACACTTCCTAGCCTTTTTCTTCCTAAATACATCAAAATAGCCCAATATCCGCTACCCGGCAACGATAATAGTGGAGTTCAATTTTTTTTGGAAGGGTGTCCGAGCCTATGGCCCGACTAATACCCGGCAAGATCAGGCTTCGGCCCAAAAATTGCCGAGGATTAGTCTGGGCCCAATGTGGTCTGGGATACCTCTTCCAAAAAAAAAAAAGATGATTAAAATTAATGACTAAGATTAACCTAAACTATATTTAGTATTATGTAAAGTTCATGTACCAAAATTTGGGGAGGGGTCATCTTCTTCACTAATTTTGTTAATATAACATGATTAAGTGAGTTGCATTGTTTGTTTCTACGAGGGTTTGTAATTGAACTCTCCCCTATCGGAAGAGGTTCAAATAAGAAGTAGTAAAAAAAAATGTAAAGTGGGAAATGATCTCTAACCCTTCATCCAGTCAACAGTTGTAGCTTTCTTTGTAGTACTGGATAATTATTTGCATAGGTATGTAGAAGTAGGGCTGGCAACTCAGATCAGGTTCAGGTTAAATGGGTCATGTTGCTTTCAGGTCGACCATTTTCGTGTTATTTGTCGACCCATTTTCGACCCATATTCATTTTGTATCAAGTTCGGTTCGTTTCACTTCCATTTGTGTTTGGGTCGGGTCGGGTCCCGTGTCTATCCATTTTACTACTGGAGGGAAAACCGTATCAAGTTTTTCATAGGGGAAAATGAATATTCGGGGCGGATATCGGTTTGGCATGTTGACCTATTTCAAAAAAAAAAAAATGCATACACATTTGACTTTAAAACTTAAAAGAACATGAATGTTTTAAACTAATAAACTTTAAACTTCAATAGAAAACTGAAATCGAACCTTCAAACCTTCTCACTTTTTACGAGATAGAGATGAAGATTGGAAAGTAGAGACCGATTGCATTTGCCGTTTTAATATAAAATCCACTGATACAACCTCATACTCTACATTATCAATAGTCGTTGAATCCCAATCATCAAAGCCAAAACCCATAGAAATCGAAAACGTGACAATAGGAACATTTGCATCACTTTATCGACAAACAAGTTTAGTCCTTTCGGGATTTCTGCCATAAGGCATCAATCCCTTTGAACTACGATTTAGGTTTACAAGGAAATTGTCTCTTATAAGATACCCTTGTTTGAGTCTAGTTATCAAGAAGAAATTATGACAAGTTTGTAAATAGACACATACATATATACTTTAAATAATAATTACATATTACCTAGAATTTTATTAAAAGTACATAAAAATTTATTATCTAAATAATATATATTTCTTAGGTAAGCGTTATTATTTTTATTCAAAGTTTAAATAAAATCAAATATTATATTAACAATTAAGATTTTACCAAAATTCAAATTTTCTTTAAAAATGTGATGATATCTACGATTTTAAAGCCTAAAAAGTAAAATGTATCAAATTCAAAACATTGAAAATCTTCAAAAAATAAAAGACGAAGTAGTTATTGAAAAAAGAAATAAAATTGTAATTTAATAAATGAAATTCTTAGAATTTTCCTCATTTCCTCCCAATTTTCCAAAAATAACAAACCTTTTATTGCCCCCCTAAGGCTATGCGTACCGCTCATCGGCGGGCTTATGCGGATTCACACCCCAATCCGGCGGGCTCAGAGGGTTGGGGTACGCAGCCATGATAGCCGGCGGGCTGGGGGTTGAGCGAGTTGTCCACACCGGTTACAAATTCGAACAAAAAACAAGGCCCGATTAAGCCCGAAACCAGTTAAATAAAAAATGTTACTAATGCAATTATAATCATATAAGCGTCTGATTGACATATACTTTTTGTTTGAATAGCCAAATAAAACACAGAAATAATAATATATTTGATTTGATTTGGCTTTTTGGCTAGAAATCATATTAAGCCAAGTAATTTTCTCAAATATATTGTTCTTTTATTGACTTATTGTCCAAAATTCCAAATGTGACTATAAACATACATATATAATGGAATCATATCTTTGTCACATTATATTATATATTGTTCTCCTTGTCCAAATATGGTTGTAGGATTATCAATCTTCAACTCAACTTTTTTTATTTCTTTAGTTTTTGTTGTTATTTGAAACCATTAAGTTAATTTGCAGTTAATTTAATGGAATACGTTTTGTTTTTATTAGTGTTCAAATAAAAATTATCATATATACTCGTTATAGAATGTCTTATATATGATATATTTAACGTCAGTATATCTTACAACTTCTTTATGTGATAAGTGATAACGATATAAATATTTAAGCAAATATTGAAACAAAGTTATAATTAGAAAATCAGTTCAGTTACAGAAGAAAATTTTTAATTAAATAACAAAATAATCAAGGTAAAGAGTCATTCCAAAATAGGATTAGATGAAGTTTATAAAACCAAGTCTTTTGTGACATATATTGTTCCTGTTATTGTCCAAATGTGGTTTATGGGTATTAATTTTCAACTCAGGTGATGTTCGTTTGCAGCTTAATGGGCTGTATAAGCCTTATAGCTAATTCGGTTAGCTATAGAAACCTGCTCATGACTGCTGCTCCGCTACTCGGCTGCTCCAAGTTTCGAGTAGACAATCTTCGATTGCGGGTGTTTCTCCGTCGCCGGTTCTTCTCTGACGTCGGCCGATGTAACATCTCGCCTTACCTCGACAACAATATTGTGCGCTTTTCCCTAGATTTAACCAACGTGTAGCGCACAGATTTGTTTCTGGCAACCTGGTGAGAAACTTCCCAGGGGGTCACCTACTCTGGGACTACTCCCACCCAAGCACGCTTAGCCTCAGAGTTCTCAGAACCTGACGTGCTTGTGGTCCCAAAATGCGTTGTTGTTAGGAAGACCAAGATATTACTTATAACACCCAACATCACTCCCGTCCACGGCCGATATGGGATATGCCTAAGGAGTTACATCCGACATCTCGTTTTTCCATCTCTCTTTGGTTAATAGTTGTTGGTAGTTTTTTCACATTTCTTAGTTAATACTTTTTTAGGTCTATATCATTGTGGCTTATAAATCTGTTCACAAAGCTATTAATATTGTTTACAAAAATGAAATGCTGATAAGGAAATCAAAATTGCACTTTTTCATACTTCTTTTTGAAGCATTGAGGAATCCAGAATTACAAATTTACACCAAGAAAGCAAGGAGGTAACTTGATGAGAAAAGGCTATTTTATTTATATTTTTTTCCATCTATGTGTAATATTGAGCCAAGAGGATCTGGAGTGAATCAAATATTTGATTAAAAAGGCTATTAAAATATGCTGATTTTTTTATATCATTTAAAGTTGTTAAATATTGTTTTTTTGGACAACTATATACCTTATTTCTATATAAATATAGATTTAAGGGTAAAATGGTCATTTTTAACATTTAGATGGTTTATTCAGCATATCAACCGAACAGCATCAATACAGACCATTTTATCCATACAGGTTTTAATGAAAAATGAACCGAACAGTCCCTCAGTATTCTTCTTATTTGTTTGTTTTCTTGTTTTTTAATGAGTCATTTTCATTGAATTTATATATTATTTGAGAAGGAGACATAACTTTTAATTATTTCAGTGTTTTCAGTTAATTTTTTGTGACAACTCTTCTCAAATAAGTAAGTAGATAGTGGGATTTATGACTTTTATGAGTTTAAGTTGCGAGTTACTAATAATATTAATCTTAATCATCGTGATTTAAACAACAACAATAATAAATGATTTATAAAAGCTACTTATTAATCTAATAACGTAACAATTAATTAAAGTTTTAGAAGAATAAAGTTTGAATTCAATTTGTATATGCCTTTTTATGTTGTATGCGCTACAAAAATAAGCAATATTAGCGAAGGACAAATCTATCGCTAAAGCTCTAATCCTTCGCTAAAAGTGTGTATACTGGAAAGTTGTGGATAACATTATCAGTGAGGGATTAACGAGGGCCAATATTAGCGAGGGATTAGTGAGGGAATGACCATAAAAAACATCTCTCGCTAATTCGAGGACAATTAGAGAGACATTAGTGATGGAATGACCAGAAAAAACCTCTCACTAATTTGTTGCTAATTAGCGATGGATTAGCAACAGACTGGCGTTCCCTCGCAAATTGGCAACAAATTAGCAAGGGATGGGTATCCTAGTGAATCCATTGCTAATTAGTGAGGGATGAATTTTGTCGCTAATACCCAGTTTTCTTGTAGCGATGGTGATAAATCGTTGAACCAACTATTCTAAGATAAATTCAAATTATCATATATGTCGGAATCGAATCAAAATATGTCATATATTATTATGTTGTGCGTATTACAGTGTCAAGGAAATTAAAATACAAAATACTGAATCAAACTTCATTGGTAGTCGATTAAGAACTTACAATTTATGATAAAGGAAACATTCATATGAAATAGCATTCTGGAATTTGTTGATTGTCATATATGACTTTATTCACGATGATTACACTAAGAAAATCCAAAGACTTTATCCATATGCATTATTAGATTTGCTTTAAATATGATTATGCGTCTGACCAAGTAACTTGAGTTTCACCCCATTCTTGCTTAGACACCTGAAGGGCCTTCCAAACAGCTCTAGATGCGTCCACGATATTGTTTTTACACCCACGGGTTGAGTCACACTCGTCAACCACCTTAGCTTTTACGCTTTTATCCTTGTAGTGTATATTGATAAATTTAAAGCACCTTCTACCGTGATTGTACCATTGGGTGGATAACGCCACAATGAGTGTGTCATCTGAATGGTACTTCTCATCACACTCAGACGGTCCTCCACCATCCTCACCCTCCTGGAAGCCGTTGATCGTCATAGTTGCCTTCATATTGCTAAGAGCATCGATGGACGATATGAATGTTGCAAGTAGGATAAAGAGGATGAAAGAGATAAATGAGCTTTGTTTCATTTTATCTTTCTATAAGTTATTGATGGTATGTGATGAATATAAATTGCAATAAAGGATACTGAATATATAGAGATCTTGTTTTTGTCTTACGTTCCCCTGGTTATATTATTTCTTTGGGTAAGTTTGTGTTAAAATTATAATGTGGACCTACCAAAGAAAGTTCTATAAATATTTTTTTGTATCATTGAAGGGTATACAAGAAAATGTTAACAACAAATATCCATTTCTAATGGAGAATTGTCATTTAAATATCAACTTTTTTGGTAATTTTGATCAATTTGATATTTTTGCCCAAACAAAATTGAGTTGTATTTTGATAAGGCAACAATTTTTATGACGTACACCATCAAGGTTTGATGTACTTTTTATTGAAGGTTCGAGTTTGATTTTTTCATACTAAGGTTTGATTATGAGAATGCTACACTTTTATTGTGAAGTTTTGGCTAAATAAAAACATATCTAATGAATCAAGATGATACTAAATCTCTCTTACTCTCTCACTTCTAAATCACTTTTCATATATAATTAAATCATAATAAATGAATCTTAATCATTTCTAAAATATACCAACTGAATATTTATAAAGTATGCAACAATTGTAAGATTTGCATTTAAATCTCTCTCTCTCTCTCTATATATATATAATGGAATCATATCTTTGTCACATTATATCATATATTGGTGTTCCTCTTCTTGTCCAAATATGATTGTAGGGTCATCATCTTCAACTCAATTTTCTTATTCTTTCTTAATACTTTGTTGTTATTTGAAAGCATAAAAAACGAAACATGTTTTTGTTAGTTTTCAAATTATAGTTATCATATATACACGTTATAGAATGTCTTATATGCTTGTATGGTATATTTACTGTCAATATCATACTACTAGTGTATGTGATAACGATATAGATATTTAAGCAAATACTCAAACAAAAAAGTTATAATTAAAAAACAATTAATTTAGAGTAGTTAAAGTTTAATCATATAACAAAATAATCAAAGTAAAAAGGCATTCAAAAATAGGATTAGATGACGTTAATAAAACCAAGTCTTTTGTAACATATGTTTTGTTATTATCTAAATATGGTTTATGGGTATCGATCTTTAATTCAATTTTTTGATGGGTCATTTTCCCTGAGATGGAGGCTAAATTTGTGATCATTTTAATGGGAAAAAATGCTTTTAGTTATTTTTTTTAATACAATGCATCTTATATAAGTGATACTGATATTTATGAGTTTCTTACAATTGTTAAGTTACTAGTTATTTAAAGCCCGGCTTCGTGCCGGGTTATAAACTGTGATAGATTTTATCATAAGTAGTAATATACATTTATATGAAACATAAAGTTTGTAGATGTGTTGTTATACAAAAGGTTTGATAAAATAAATCAAAAAATCAAAAAATTTAATCTTAAGAGATTTTAACCTAAAGCTTTGTAAAAAAAAATTATCATGTACTTACTAATACTTTAATGAAATTATTTGATTAATTTTTTAATTAAAATTATAATAGTTTATAATTAACTAATAAAAAATATTTTAATAAATTAAACCTAAAGCTTTGGAAGAAAATACCATGTACTTATCGGTAGTTTAAAGAAATTATTTGGTTATTTTTTTATTAAAGTTATAATAGTTTATAAATTAACCAATAAAACAAAATGTCTTAATAAATAAATAAATAAAGTAAAAATTAACAAAATGAATAAATAAAGTAAAAATTAACAAAATGTAAATTATGTACTTTGAGAATAAAAAATATAAAGATAGTCTAATATAAGAACCAAATATGTAATTTAGTCAGATATCTTTTTGTGAGTCCCAAATAGAATGAGAATGAAAGATGGAGAGAAACTAAAGCTAATGATTAAGCATTGATGAACAATAATGGTGAGAATGTTGGTGAATGAATGTAGAAGACAATATGAATGACTAGAGAATATCTTGGGATTGCATCTCAACAAAATAGGCTACCAACATCTACACAAAACCCTAGGCTATAGCATTGTTTATATAGCACTAGGTATATGGAAATTACAAGACAAGCCCTTAGAGTCTATGACTCTTTACAAAAGAGGGCAAACATAAACAAAAGCTAAATACTAGAATAGAGAAAATACTGGATAGACCCTTGACTTCTTCACAACCTCAAAGTAGGGTCTAACAATCTCCCCCTTTGGGAAGAAGTCAGAAGGGTGGTGGAAGCTCAAGCGCCGGTTCCCACTTCGACATCTGAAGGAACTCCTCCCATTCACCAATGATCCTAGCTCGCATCTGCATAGCCGCTTCCACTCGTCTGTACATGAGCCTCTCCTTGAGCTTTCTCTCGATCAGGTTCATCGCCTCCAAAATCTTTCCCTTTCCGTCCACGAACTTCCGACTCGGTACCTGATCAGCCAGAAGTCTGCTTTGCATCCCGTTGAAGACGTAAAGAAGGGTTCCGTCGCAGAATTTAGCAAGTTCGGTAAATCGCATGAATCTTCGCTCCCTCTTCTTCATCGTCACATAAAGGACCCCGTGCTCCGGTATCCTGGTTGGCATGTATGGAAGATAAGCATCGATACCAGGTACGAACAGGTTCGGCCGGAGCAAGTTGACCTTCGGCTGGCGGCTCTCAATAGCAAGCTGGTAGTCCGTCACACGCGCGAGGGTGATCGCATGACGAACATACTTCTTCAAGATTTCGGTGCCGTCTCTGTAGTGCTCAGGTCGGAGTATCGGGCCCTGGAGGTACTTGATAAGCGTCAGAAGGTCTTCAAGGTGAATTCGGTCCAGATCTGCTTCCGTGAAGGTCCAGTCTTGCAAAACACCACGAGGAATGCCGGTCCCGTACATACGGACGTCGTACTCAAGGAATAACTGATGGCCATGTCTGTAAGGGCGCATCGCAGTTACCTTGATGAAACGACGTCTGATTCTTTGACGTCCGTGAGTGGCCCAGTTGCACATCCTCTGATGTACGTATGCAGTCCTTCTTCTCTTGTTCTTGATGTGCGAGATCCCGAAATAAACCTTTCTTGACCAGACGTGCAGGTTCTCCTGCTGGAAGATGCGACTGAAGGATTCCTCAAGGAATGGCCTGAATATGACGGAGTGGTTCCAGTTGAGCTGGATGACAACTGGAGCGGAAGTCTCTGGATCGGTCGAGTGAACGGTGCGAGGAGCATCCGGAGTGGGAAACTCGAACGCTGACAAAAAGCTGGTGTAGTCGGTGTTTTGGAGAATGTCGTCCCCCTTCTTGTAAATCCTGAGGCTCTGAGCGAGCGACCGAAGAATCTTCCGGGCTTCCTCCGGGA